>CM030017.1:4202560-5419636 GCA_017639485.1 Pluvialis apricaria
GAAGAGACTGGAACGACAATTATTTTATCCTGCAAAATCTCCAGTTAGGAGTTGAAAACTGAAAGACGGAGGCCAAGCAGCAGCGAGGACCGGATAAGGTGAAGATTGGTTCGGGTTTATAATCAATAAGGTTTTCATACTAAGAAAATTTACTGCAAAACAAGCAAATCAGTGGAAAAAAACGGAAAACACAGGATCCGTTCTTTAAAAACACACAAAATATTTTTATAGCTAACTACAAACATAACAGTAGACATTTACAAGATCTCTTAGTGCATATTTACACTTATGTTTTTGTTTTCTTTCCTAGAATTAAAGCTGCCACAACCTTCAAAGACTTCAGGCCTGTTTCAACAGCTGAATTACAAAACAGCTCAGTCGCAAATTACAAAATAAACTTGATGGTTTAAATAGGGGGAAAAATAATCCACAATCTACTTCAATATAGATTTCTATAGAAAAGATCATTCCCTTGACACATTTTCTAAGTTTGTGAAATGGCAAACTTTCAGTATTTTGATTTATGCTTTGATATTTTGGATCCCAAAGAGACGCAGCTAACCGGTCACTTGTCTCTCGCCTTTTGGACAACAACCCTGCTGAAAGGGAAAGTGGGTTGAAGCCGTTTGGCCCCCAAAGCTCCTCCGCTACAAATGGAAGAGACCTAAATGACAGGATGGGCGTCCGGAGTGACGCCTCTCTCGGGGACGAACCCTGCTCCACCGCCAAAGCCGAAGGGCAGCTCTTTCCGAGCTCTGCCCAGAGGCAGCACTTGGCAGCTGCATCGCTCCAGACTGCTCTCCAGTTATTCCAGCATCTCCGCTTCTGATCCTGAGCAGAGCCCCAGCTGAACGAAAGCAAGTGTTCAAATACTTCAGAACTCAGAGCCACACGGGTTCTGCTCAAGCTAGGAGGGCAGATAGTCACCTCTTTCTTAAATCTCAATAGTTTAGCACAGCCCTCACAGCAGAGCTGCACCGCACAGTGCAAAACAGAGGGGTTTCAACACTCCTGAAAGCCTACGAGATGATGTTGTTGGAAGTCAGACTCTAAAACCAACTTTGAATAAGATCTTTTTGAAAAGAAATGTATTTTCTTCATAAATACAGTACAATTACATTTTACAATGTCTTTTTACTTTCTAGACATAAAAATGCTAGCTTTTAAAAAAGAGTTCCTCTACAAATACATGAAAAGAGACACCCCCCCCTCCCCGCAGCCCCCCGCCCCCCAGCTCTGCCACGGAGCAAAACCATCGGCCGCGGCGTGAAGCAGCACAGTGAATCCCGGGCTAACCTGCACCAGCCCTCGTGGGGAGGGAAAGCCAAATTACCCCCGGGGCTTTGCTTGTCCTGACTGCCCCAAGTTTTATGTTGCCACCACGTTACAAGCAATGGAAAAAGCCCACCGTCTGGCCACGGTTGTGGGGATTCACTGTACGGGTGTCACGGTTCACGGGATGCGGTTGTTACAGGTCTCGCGCACCGCTGGTCGTCGGTGTGGGCTCCTGGAGCAGGAGGGGTCCTTGGAAATGGCTCTGGTCTCAAACTCTGTGAGTCCCCTCACTCAGGCAGCCTCAAAAACGAAGCGAAGCAAAGCTAACGCCAGTTTTCAGCCTCTCAGTCTACAAACTTGACAACAGAGGCAGAGACCACACATAAAGAATTTCAGCCCCCCGACACTACTTGCTGACCTTAGCCACCCTCTGCAGACTCCTGAGGAGCAACTCACAGACGCCCATGAGTCCTCAGACAGAAAACTGCTGCTTCTAGACCCCACGAGAGCTGCCAGGTAGGAGCTATTTGAAGTGAAGAATGACATCGGGCCAGATGGGAACAAAAGCCTCCAGATCTCAGGCAGTTCCCTGAGCCATCAAATCCCAAAGGAACTGCCCAAGGGAAGGACTTGTGAGTTTGGCCGTTCTGTAAGCAATGAAAGGAAAGAGGAAAAATAACTAAACTTGATTTCCTTGTTTTGCTCTACAAAGAAGAATATGTGGCTTTCTTTATAAAAGCTACACTTCTGCTTCTAATACCCGAGTTTAAGAAAAACTCTTAGTCTAAAATTTTGGTTTGCAAAGAAGGTCATTGCAATCGTGTTAAAAATCACTTTCTACTAGAAATAAGCTCTACAGAAGTAAAAGGAACTAGGTGTGCAGTTTGTCTCCTTAAAGCAGTTTCTGTTTAAAAAGAAAATAAAAATCTGTACAGAGAGACTGAAGAGTATAGTACACATCTTCCTCAAAGCAAGCAGCTCTTTTACATTCACATCAGGATGGCTCTGAGGAAGCTCGAGGAAAAGAATACATTCCTGATGGCTCCTAGTTTGTCAGCATGGGAAGATGACCTCAAACTTCCGTGGCGAAAGTTTTGGGGGTTTTGCTTTTGGAAGAAATCAAAACTACAAAATAGGGCAAAGAACGTGACCTAAACAATGTAAAACTGCACCATTATCTTCCAAATGTACTTCCATGGGCATAGAACTGCTAAGGCTCCTGCAATCCTGATGCCCTGGACTGTCAGAGACCGCCTGGCTTCCATTTTTGGAGGAGATAGTTGCTGTCCATAGTCTGTGTTTTATTCACAGAAAGCTACTATGTTCTTTTTTTCTTTGTAAAAACAGATTACAGAGGCATTCAGTTTGAAAACAATGAGCTGCAAGGAGGATAAACAATTTGTTTTTACCTAGTCCAGCTGAACAGCCAATAGCAATTGGGTAACATCAGTTTTCTAAAACAGATTTTATCTGCAAAGGATCCAAATTTTCCTAGACGTTTTAGAATTAATGTGAATCAAGTGGGTTGGAACTGTTTATCTAGAGCCCTACAGTCGCAAAACTTCTTTCCTACTGCTGAGAAGTACTTGTAAAGATGGAATATCATTTTTCCTGACTTTAAAAGAACAGAAAAGCACTCAAACATCTCTCCTCCTCTCTCACACAGACACTCAATGGCATTTGATCTCCCTTGCTGTTCATTCTAAGCTCAAACCACAAAATATAACATAGAAAATTATGCTGAAATGGCAGAAAGATGGACACCTTGAGCTAATGAGAAAAGCTTCTCCTGCATTTTCAACAACTGTGGAGGAGGAGGAGAAATCACTTCAAATCATCCAGAGTGGACATTACTTCATATAAAGGCATGGAATTAAGCCAAGAGAAATAAATGTAAGACATTCTCAGCGATGAGAACGAAGAGGCTGTGAACAGTTTGTCTAGGAAAGGGTGGAGAACCAATTCAGACAGATTATTAGAATACACTTAGGGAAGGTCCACAGCACTGTTCAGAAAGACATTGTCCCACACGGCAGAGACAGTCAAAGCCTTAAAGTGCAGCTCTGAAGTGTCTTCAGTAGTGGTGATGGAAGGGAGTTTGTGCCGCCCGTTAGAGCAGTCACTGGTAAAGCCAGGCTAGTCAGATTTAGTTCATATCTTACCAAATGCATTTTGCCATCTGTAACTTCTGTGGGTCTAGGAATATAGCCTGAAGAATGCTAACAAGCAGCAAATCTGACAGAAATGATGGGAAGTGTTTTCCTTGTTTTTCAAGTGATGATCACTAGAAGACAAACAGAATCCAACTCACAGCTGATCGTTAGGCACCACTAAGTCACCCACGCAGCAGACAGAAGTCACCTCCTTTTACCCCCCCAGCGCTCAATTGTGAAATTCAGGTTCTCTCTGTTGATCTGGTAAGGCCATTTCAGTTGGACACCGTATCAGTAGTGTCAACTAAGCAGGAACTGAGGATATTCACTAACTGTTCGATGATTAATTGCTAATTTTCCTTATTTATGGGGTGAAATGATCTGAAATGAAAATCTGGCTACTCTGATGCTGCACAGAAAGCTGAGACTAGCCAGGTTCCCAACATGTGACCACTGGCTAATTAAGTATTTTAACATTCAAGTAAAAAAAAAAGTAGTTTTTAACAGATATTAATATTGAAGTGTTTTAATAAAATGCAAAAACAGTAACAAAAAATACTCATTTACTTCTGTTGGTCTTAATATCTCCCTATAGCATCTGCAACCAAAGCATTGCTGCATCTGTGCTAGTTCCCAAAAATCTGGCAGTGAACCTGATGACTTAAATGTGTAACTTTCTTCTGTAATGCCTCTGGGACTTTCTTGAAGCTCCAGTTAGATGAAGAAAAAAAAAAGAGTATTTTGGAAAGAGAGAATATGCCGTCTGAAACTTTACACAGAGCTTCTCTTTAAAGCTCTACCTTCGAGGCTTTGCTATATGTGAAAGAATCTAGTATCTCCAAGAAGGAGGGACATACAAAGTAGGCGAGCATTTGAAATATAGAAAAATCTGCGACAGAGAAAGATCTCCACAGATGTAGATTAAGTTGCTAACACTGAAAAGCAACAGGGCTTGCCACTTGCACTATGGTAAATTTGGAGCAGTTCCACTAAAGCCAATGGAATTACAAGGGCAGAAATCTGATCTAACAGATCAGGACTAAGCCTGTAAACTCTCCTTTTTTGATTTACGTAAAACATGAATGCAATATATTATTTATTATCCACTGTATAAATTATTGAAAAAGTACTTAAGTATAAAAGTGTGGCAAATCTTTCAATGAAACTAAAAACGTGAAATGCGACATTAATCACCGGAGTCATTTTTTTTTAATAAAGAAATAACACAATTTGGGAAATTAAAAAAAAAAATGTTACCACACTGCAAATGGAAATCTTTCCAGCCTATGAATGTGAAATACCTATTCTGAGTTCTTACATTGAGTGTAAAGAGAAAGCGTGAAGAGAAATCTCCCTTGATCACAGCTCAAATTTATAAAAGCTTCTCAGAACACCTGTATTCTGAAACCATTAAGCGATGCTCACAACTAAGTCCCTGGTGCTGATCATTATGAGGCCGTTATGCCCATCTTGCTGCATTCAAGCCAGACATTTCACCGACAGCTGTGAGAGTAGTTACTTCTGTTTAAGAGACTTTAAAAATACTGAAATGAAATACCAGATGTAGTGCACCCAAGTTCTTGGTTTTTTCTCCAGATGTTACCAGATCCAGTATTTAAAAAATAAAGGGGGAAACTTTCAAAGAACAAGTGTTACGGGTTTTTATAATTTAGAACAAATTATAAATTAACCTGTCCATACTTTTGAGACATAATATACAAGAGCAAACAGCTGAGTGTTCTTTTATTACTCAGGTACTACAATTTTTTCCCAATAAAAATGTCTTTTAAAAAATTCTTGCTACTGTATCCCAGCTGAGATCCTGGTACAGCCTTTCAGATGAGGTATTCTACCATCTCTCCATCTGGGAGGTCCTGCCCCACGGTCTGAACAGGCGCTTTTCTTTCAAGAGTGCTGGAGTGGAAGAGTGGCCCATCTACATGACGAAGAAAAACAAGAGACAGACAATCAAAGCTGTAACTTCAATGAGGTTAGAAAAATGATATTAACATTTTAAAGGTCATCTTCTGTCACTGGCTGTAAGACAGCTAACAACTCCTTATTTCATTTTTAAAAATTCAATTTTTAGGTATGTAGCCAGACAAATAAAGATATTTTAATCAAACTCTCTGTGGGTATCTCCCACTGATACACAATGGCATATAAAACTGCAGTGGCTGCATTTAAACCAATGTAGTCAGTGTAGACTTTCACCACAAAACCTGTTCCCCTGTCTCCCTCGATGCCCATTAAATAGCATAGCATGGGCAAGATGCGCAGCAGACCAGCCAAATTCACTCTTCCATAAAGAACAACATAATTGTAATGTGTCTGTACGTAGAAGAGGCAAGGTTGTGTAATCTGCATTGATTTGGCAGAGTGGTCTGGAAAATGCGCAGCTCTTGCCAGCTCGGAGCTCTGTGGGAAGCAAATTCAGCTTCTGTGACAGTCGCCGTCAACTGGATCTACTTGTGCCAACACTCAAGTCGGCCCTGCGACTAGGACAGCACAATAACGAGACAGCTTTATCACGATAGTTACCTTTCCTTCTTCTCCCTGCCCCTTATCTGAGTCCACTTTGCTTTGAGTGCCTACTAAAATGCAATGCCCGGTTTCTACAGCCCATTTTCACACGCTGCTTAAACCCCACGTGCTACTCGCAGTTCAGAGGAGACACTGACTCAGAGACTATCCTGGATTTTGCATACACCTGCAGTGTGTCCATGTTTATGCTACCACTCGTAAGGCTTTTTTCGCCTTCCAAGCATTTGAGACCCCTCAGAATATTATCAAACTCACCTCTGAAACCCATCTGTCCTCACAAAAACTAACTCCAGTTTTCCTGAATGGAAAAAAGGGATTACAGAGCCTGTCCCACGGAGCAGAACTGACAGCGAGTCAGTGGCAGGGGCCCCTCTGGCAGAGCAGCGGAGGTTTGTTACCTGTTTTGTCTGCACTGTAGGCCAGACTGGTACTGGGCAGTCGTCCTGGTGTGGTGGGAGCTGCAGTGGAAGGCGCAGCTTTGCTCTGCTCGTTCCCCCGGTCAGTCTGGGTGCTGCAGTCTCTGCTGCCTGTTTTCGAGTGGGCAGACAGCAACGGTGTGGAAGGAAGGACAGGAGAGGGGGTGGAGGGAATGGATTCCGAGCGATATTCTGTTCCCAGCAGAACACCTTTGTGGAAAAAGGGAATAGGAGATTTCACAATTCCAGAAAACTAATTGGTATCAGTTCTGCACTCCGCTGTGGTACTTGCTCCAGGATCTGGAAGGTGCTCTGTGCTTCAGCAGACAGCACTGATCTACCTTTCTATAGCACCTTCCATCAGCCCTGGGTGCTGAAGTACCTGAAGAACAGCAGTATCCTTATGTTGCTGCATGCAAAGGTACGCAAGTGGGCACTAACACCTTACTCCCCTGTCTCTAAGCAGTGACCCATCTATGGCAGGGTAAATCTGCACCCTTTGAAATCAGCTGCAAGAGATTCTCATTTACATTTCAGGGTCTTTTAGTCAGGCACAACACTACAGGATCACGATCCTGATTAGTACCTCTGCTCCTATTCAAGGAGACTTTACACCTTCAGACAGCTGTAACAACCCAGCTGAAAGCAAGCGCTCGAGAACTCTGAAAACTAGATCTCAGGTATCCCTGAAGTCAGGTACCAAACTGGGAATAAAGGCTTACACATTTTAATGACAGAGCCTGGACATCAAAGTCACTATTTCCCAAAACCCCTTAAAACAAGCAGTAGTTCCAAATGCGTCCCATCTTGCTTGCAGTCAGCTTTACTGCGTGCTGGGCCAACCGATCTGTCTGTCCCACACACCACCTTCCTTCTGCTGCTCCTGCCTCTCCCCTCTAAGCAGCGACTCGCGTACCTGAACTGCCACTGTTATTTGAAAATTACCTAGGCTGCCTTTCCAGCTCTTGTCCTCCCTCTTCTCCTCCAGGATGGGAGTGCTGCTCAGTGTTGACGAGTGGGACAGCAAGCCCGAGCCAGCGTTCGATATCGACATCAGCGACTTGGCGGGTCTCATTGAGGAGAGCTGGTCTGTCTTCCCAGGCTCCTTCCGCGAGCGCTGCTGGAGGACTTTGATCATGGCATCCTTCTCAATGATCTGAGCGTGCAGAGTCTTGATCCTTTTTGAGAAGTACAAAGAGGAACAATGTACTCGTACTCCTGTCTCCTTGGACTGAGGCCTCAGTACCCCCACGGCTGCGACTAGGACTCCCTTAGGCATGTGGGGAAGCAGAGAGAGGACGCCAGTGAGCTTACTGCCCTGAAGACTGGCTGCTCACTAGCCCACCAGAGCAAATAATTCGTGAGACTTCCTGTACACGTGCATGAGAGCGTGGCACTGAGATACGCACCCACCTTTGGCTACTGAAAGCTGCTCTCAACAGCCATGGAAGGGGCTTTGAGACAAAGCTGAGAGTTATGGACAGGACATGAGACCAACAGAAAGAAGAGGATTAATGCACTTTGGGGAATCTGCACTGGACCTAACCCCAGGTAAAACTGTTCTGTAAGACTGTTAAGAGGTGGCTGGAGGTTCGGGTCTGATGAAGATGCCCTGAAGACAGAAGAGGAATAAGCTTGGTGCAGAAAAATCTAAGACGACTTTTTCGCATTAGCCCTCAGTATCAAGACAGGTTTTGGATTGCTATGTAGATACTTCCTTGGCCAAATGAGCATCTGGCATCCTACATCGTCACTATTGGTGAAGACACAAGAATTTCTGGTTCTGAGGCATCTACCCAGACAATTAATTTAGAGTCCGTGTCCTAGAGAAGCCAGATAGGACCAAATTGCATTTTACCTTCCCTCCATGTCGAGACACCTCCTGTTGGCAAGCAGGATCTCTTCCTCCTCCTTCTGAATGCGAGCCTCCAGCGAGGTGTCATAGCTCGGGTTAGGCGAGTGGCTGATCACTGTAGTGTCCCTGAGAACAAGCAGTAGAGTAGATGAAGGACCAGCTAAGTTTACTGCTTTCCTCCTAGCAGCACAAAATTATTGCTCAAAAGTAACAAACAAGAATATCCACTTTTTTTTTGAGTTTAGGCTGGCTCAGTGTCTTCCATAAATCCAACTCCCAGTCCTAATGAAAGAAGGATTACAAAAATGTGCAAGTCATTACACCAATAGTTAACCTACTGTCCATCCCTGGCCAGTCTATAATCTAACTGATTCACTGCACTATTGTAAACTGATTGATGAGGCAAATCCAAGGACATGGGGAGGGGGAAGGATGGTATAGAACACTAGGCACTTTTCTTCAACTGAAGCAACGCAAACTTTGCTTGAGATATAAAGCTTTTTCCCTTTCCCTTCCAACAGTATCATACAGGGAATCTGAGTACCACAAAGAACTAGGCATGGAAGTTTCTTAAGCTATCCTAAGCAGCTTGGTCCAAAAAACTTGGGAGTGGGCTGAAAACAGTTGTAGACTGATTCCACTTAGTGCCTGATCATAGAATCATAGAATGGTTTGGGTTGGAAGGGACCTTGAAGATCATCGAGTTCCAACTCCCCTGCCCTGGGCAGGGACACCCCCCACCAGCCCAGGTTGCTCCAAGCCTCGTCCAACCCGGCCCTGAACACCTCCAGGGATGGGGAATCTACAACTTCCCCAGGCGGCCTGTGCCAGTGCCTCTCCACCCTCAAAGTAAAAAATTTCTTCCTAATACCTAACCTAAATCGACCCTCTTCAGTGATGTTAATGCTTCAATGATGTTAACGCTGCGATAGTTGTTCAGTCCACTAACCAAAACATAGTAATTCATTCTACTTGTTGCTGTTCAGTCAAGAACAAAGTCACTGTGCTACACTCCCTATCACTGTATGACTCCAGGTTACTGACATAGCCATGCATTAACATAATTAGAAAAAAACCAAACACACCAAAAAATTTGGAGTTACCAAGAGCTCCAATTCCTTGTAATAAGAAATCTGTTCTCTCAGACCCAGCAAAGCACCAACACGAAGGGCATAAGAAGGTTACTCATCAAAGAAACCTAACCTGACCCAGATTCCTGTCTGTGCTGTAAAGCATCCTTCCTGCAACCTCCAACTTCCTCAGGGATGCTATTTTCCGCTATCAAAGAAAAGGGAAAGAAATTTGTGCACAGTGTAGATGAGGTGGTCACTAAAATTAGCGGAATCCCTCACAGACTCTGTTTTTGAAGAAGACAGTACAGGTGCCAACTGCATATAAACTTGCAGAAGTATTGACACTAATGGAATACTCTCTTTTTGGGTAGAAGCAGCTAGAAGGAAACGGAAAAACAGAGGTTGGCTCTTTCCTGACTGGAAGGCATTCTTGTTCATTTAACAAAACCTGAACAGGCCTAACACATCCCCTCTCATTCCATGATAAACAATAGACCAGACCCCTACTTATCAGCGCATGCTGAAAATATAACGCGGCCTCTAAGGACAAGCAGTAGCAAGAGCCTTTAGAGAATCTCCGGGGAGGCGGAAAACAGTGCGCAAGCAGCATCAATACCCTAAAATAACAGCCTGCCTCTGGAGCAAGATAAGATAAGTCTTTAACCGCTAACACAGCAGATCTGCAACTTTCCCCCTGTAATTCTAGTATGATCTTACACGCTAGGAAGCCAGCTGCGATAACATCCCTATTTGAATCTAGTTCATGAAACAATCTAAAATAAAATCTGCCATCAAGAACTAGAAACTAATGAGCAATCAAATTGCATGTAAGCAATACCTAACGCTGAAGACTTGCACCCCAATAACAGCTTTTGTTTACCAACTAGCTGAAGCACTTGGGCCTATTTGCAGCCATAATAAGTATTTCTGTACAGTTGTCTTGGAATGTGAGCTTGTTACCAAATTTCAGACACCCTTCCCTTCCCACCCCCACAAGCACTGCTCTCCATACGCAGCAGAATGTTTTGAGCAGAATTTCCTAGTAGATGTTTCTGGTTAGTAACAATGTTGAGGACAATACCACAAAGTAATTTGCAAAAACATTCTGGAGAACAAGTAAGCCATTCAGGGTGAATGATGTGAATCACCAAGCTTAGCCCATCTCACATGACTTCAGCGAGTACTGATTCCTGTTTAAAAAAATAAAAAAACAAATCTCTCCTCATACATCTAGTTTTGAATCAACAGCTTCTAGGAATGGCTCAGAACAATTCCAGTCTTGAAAATGGCCCCTGCATGTGGGGGAATCTTCCCCTGGAAAAAAGTTTCTAATTGTTGGCAATTGCGCAGCTCCCAGGAAAAGCTGCCAAGCTCCACTTGCATGCAGAAGTCTGAGAAGCTGTTCAGACCGCAAGGAGAGGTATCATGGCAGGGTGGTATGATAACATTCCTTGGTGGGAAATATGACATTCAACTGGAAAAAGAAAATAATCCTTGTACTATGAAAAGTCTCCTTTACCTCTGAGCAGCCACAGTTGCAGCTGCATCCAAAGCAAACTGTCTCATCACACTCTCCTCCAGGTATTTCTGTTCCCATTTGGTCATGTCAGCTTCCAGAGCAAGAATCCTTTCTTCCTTCTCACGCAGGAGTTCCATAAGCGCCGTGGCATTGTACTCCGAGACGTTGGCAGCCTGAGATGCACCCTGACGCTGATTCCCAAAAGAAAAAAAAAGTCTCAGGATGCATCTGTAAGACTCAGGGTTGGTTTCTTTGTTTTTTCTCTGAAGGACAGAGGCTGGTCCAGAGCAGCACTGGCTGGACACAAGAACCCCCCAGAGCGAAATGCAGTGGCCTGTGCCATGTTGGGCAGACTAGGTGATGGAAACGGTCTCCTTAAGAGCTTAATCTGAAACATCTGCAGGGGCACTTCAGCCTCACTCTGTCAAAACCAGGAAACAAGCTCATGTAATGCAAGAAAAGCTCCTTCTATTTTCCAAGTGTCGAAGCTCAAAAGTCATAAAACACCAAGCACTGCTCCCAAGAAAGCTTAACTCACAGAACCCATGCTAGAGTGCTTCCTGGTGCCATTCCAGAGCCGGTCAATACTAACAAGCAAATAACTGAGATGGAATATACTCCTCCTAAGGCCTTTTTCCACAGGCAAAGCCTCACATGTGCGTCTGAGAGCTGGATCAAGCTATTCAGGTCTGATGCCTACAGCCCATCCATAATGGGCATAACCACAGACTTACTTCCAGCACTGTTCCAGCAAAACACTAACTAGTATATAAGAGTTATAACACCTTTAAAAAAATGCATCCAAAATATTTTTAAAGGATTTGTTTATTAAATCAATATGATCAGTGTATACCTGTTGATTAAGTAGCTGGGGAGCAAAAATAATTCAGTTCTAAAGCAAGCTTTGGAGGACAGGCAGTGTTTGCTTTCAAAACAAGAAAGAGTGGAGATTTGCTGAGCTAATAGTTCAACAGATAAAATGCATAGTTTTATATGGAAGTCTTATCTGGGATTGGCAGGATATTTGACTTAAAAATTAAAAAAACAGTTTAAAAGGAAAGAAATTGGGCAGACAAGCTATTTTATGTTCAGCTCAGAATTCTTAACCATGACAAGAAAGCTATTTTTTTTGTGCTGACTCAGGCTCAATGTAAAAAATTATGGGGTTCAGAGCACCTAATCTTCCAAAAGTAACACAGAAAAGTTTATCAAATCACTGTAACTCCTACTAAAACCAATACAAAAATACAAGTAAGAAAAAAATATCTGTTGCTATGCAGAGGTGAAAGTTAGGGGATAAACATAACCTGAAACTAAACCTGATTTAGAACACAGACCTGCATGCTATTTCCAGTAAAATTTACAAACCTGACAGTTCACCTATGTTTGACATAGGTTGAAATAAAACTAAAACTGCACATCCAATTCATAACACCACTGCACAATCCACTTCTCATTTATTCTTTTCACTGAAAAAGACGCATGTCACAATTGTAAGAACATTCTCTCTGTGAAGCTCCCATCCATTTCCATCAACTGCATTTACAGAATTGGTTTTGCTGGTTTGGGGTTTTTTTTATTCTTAAATGCAAAAGGTTTTTGAAGGCCCTCTTTTCGGGCCAGTTGTTAATGAATTTTATATAAAATCTCAAACTGTGAACAATATTTTTAAAATAATATAAAAGTAAATATAACCAGGTTACTTAAAAATAGAACACCATCTAGCTATGTGGCTATGTCTGAATCTTGGCACGTGACAGGTCCCCTATTGCTCTCTTATCTAAATTTTCTGGTTGAAATGGAAGAATTAAATCAAGTAAAACCAATACAGTGGCCAGCAAATCCATGATTCTAGCCACCAAAAGAAAAAGTCACTAATTTTACAAGATGGAAAAAACCACTGCCCTTCTTTTACATGTGGTGTAGGGTACAGCGTCCAATCCTACAAAAACCCTAGTATGGCACAGGGAAACAGCGGGTACCTGCTGCATCCGGAGAGACTCCAGTTCTCTCTCCAGGCGGGTCCGCAGCCTGTGTTCCAGCTGTTCCCGTTTCTCACATGCTGCCTGCAGCTGCACCAAAGCCTGCTGCATCTTCTCCACCTTCTCAACATAGACCTGCTTCTTTTTGAGCTGAAACAAAGGAAGAAAATGCAACATAAGTTAAATAATGAGAACAAGGGAGTGAACGTCTGGCTTCATACACGCTGCGGAGCACAGAAACACCAGTGGGGAAGAACACGTCCAGATGACTGCTGTCAGTGTGCCTCCGACTCCTACTCTGGCCTCGACACTCAGGGTGTTACGGGTCTTTCCCATCTCTCTGCTTTCCTGCCCGGTATATTTGTTCTCCTTGTCCTCAGCGACCCCATGGTAATGATGGGGAAACTGAGGTAATTATCTGTTGCAAATGACTGAGAGCAGTGATGGGCTAGAAAGGGCACCTGGGTTCATAATAGAGCGCGACTTGACACGTTACCAAGGTAACTGTAGCAAAGACGGGGATTAGAGCTGGTCCACAACTTGGGAACACTTTTCAGTGCAATACTGAAAACTGCTGGCAGTGTTTTTGTGAGATTAAGCAGAAACTGAATGAAAAACTGCAGGATCCTATTCCAGTCCTGTAACAATCAAACAATAAATAGGATCAAAGCATACACTAGACGTGCCCTGTGCTCCCTCCACACCGCAGCCAGGTTTATTCTAGCAGTCTGGACATTCATCTCCATCATCTCGGCCCAGTGTGACCTGAGAGGTCCCGCTCCATCCCTTGGCCTCGCCCTTCTGTCCTCCTCCATCGCTCATCCTGCAAGCCCCGCTGCCACACTGCTTCACGATAAGCAATGAAAACCACCAGGCTGAGACCCCCAGCAACTGTCTTAGCAAGGTTAATCCACATTTCAGGCAAAATAAAACCAAACTGAAACAGGAATTAAAAAACGGAATAAAACACACCATGCCCACAACACGCCCAGCTCTATTCTAATAGATAGAATACCATGCACCTATGGCCATAATTTCCTGTTAAGGAAAAGAGTAACAACGACAATTAGCTGGCCTTCTGCAGCAAATCTGGGGCATTGGTATTTTAGCTATGATTGTCATAAACCCTGAAATACAAAAATAGCAGGAAGGAGGCAACTTTTCCCAACAGTCAGAGCCAAAGTCTAGAGAAGCACCACAATGCAAAACACAGACTCCCTTGTGTGAGTTCAAAGAGCTACTCTACAGCTTCATGGAAGGAAAGTCCACTGAGGGATATCAAAGACAAAAGACACCACTTTTGGCTCAGGAAGTCCTTCTTGGAAGCGGAAAGTATTCTGGGAAAGTATTGCTGTTTGTTGGCCCCATTCTGATAGTGTTCCCTGGGACTCTGCTATAAGTTTCAGCAGAGATGGGACACTAGGCTTGGTGGGCTTTGATCTGAACAACGTGAACCGTTCTTATATCACACCTTCCTTCTTGAAAAGGTCTTATCGTGTGTTTCTTCAAAATTTTCCCTTTTCACACTCCTGTTCCTTGAGGCAATTGAGAGACTGCAATGTGAATAGCGAGAGAAAAATCTACAAACACTATTAATCCCAGACATGGTATCTTTTTCTTCTCTTCATAAAGTCAGCAGGCATTTAATCTCACAGCGTGAATGTTGCTGCCCTAGAGGATTTTCCCCAAACAAGGATTTTATAATAGAAGTTACAATAAATTGTGAGTAATCCAGCCAAAGGCCTTCCCACCAATGCATGTACAGTAGAAAGGTATTTTTATTCTTTGATTGCTCAAGATTTCAAGCTTGTTTGGAATGGGAGGGACAAGAACATTTTAATACAACTTAATATTCCACTGCTGCTCTGCAGAAAATCAATAAAAATGTTATACTTAATAGATCTTTTTATTCTAGATTATAGTGCTTAATAATACTGATTTAAGCTTTCTCAGACTCCAATAAAGTGTAGATTAATGCACTGGTTTTACACTTAGATTAACAGCAGCTCACAGTAGTTATGTAACTAGCCAAAAATGATAAACTATGAGTCAGCGGCAGAACCTAGAAACGGAGAGCACCCAGTGTCCTGGTTTTGCATAAGAGCTTACTGACCTGGGCAAGAGTAAGGAACAACCTAACAGGACAAGAGGAAATGGCCTCAAGCTGCGCCAGGGGAGGTTTAGGTTAGACATCAGGAAAAACTTCGACACTGAAAGGGTTATCAAAGACTGGAATGGACTGCCCAGGGAAGGGGTTGAATCGCCATCCTTGGATGTATTTAAAAGCCGTCTAGATATGGTGCTCAGGGACATGGGTTAGAAGTAGGCCTGGCAGAGTTAGATAATGGTTGGACTTGATGACCTTAAAGGTCTTTTCCAGCCATAACGATTCTATGATTCTATGAATAAACCTGCTAGCGGTGAAATATCATGCATCAAGATGAATAATGATCTCTTGAAAATCAGCTCTCCTCCCCCACTGTTCTGTATAAAAAATTAAGGAAGGAAGGACAGACATTTGATCTCTTATTACCTACCACAAAGCATTTCCATTTCTGAAAAGCCTTTTAACACACAGGTAAAATTCTCCTTGCAAAAGTAGCCATCGACAATGTTTTACTAGTTTCATAATTAATAAACCTGAGTATGCGTATGTGTGGATTAACATTTTGGCCTGCGTTCAAAGAATACCAAGAGCCCAGCCAAAAAAAGAATTAGGACACAGAAATTCCACTGAAACGTTCACTTTGAAAGTGCTCCCATCAGCCAAACCTGCAGGTGAAACGTTGCAACACAAGGTGTTGCCCAACTTACCAGCACTGCCTGCACATGCCTAACTCATGCACCAGACCCAAAGTACAGGCGCGGCTTTTTCAGTGGCTTTTCATAAAGACAATTTCTTTTTTTTTTCCCCTTCACAAAATACACTTCATCTTCCAGCATCAGGGAGAATTAGGAATGTTAGAAAATTCGGGGTTTGCGTGTGTAATTTTTTTTAGTGGCTTAAAACCAGAATTAATTCAGGAATGCCTCAAATAATTTTCAGTTTTTTGGAACACAGATGTTCAGTAAGCTTTAAAGGCATGTATGCGCTCCAGACAACTCAGCTTTCCTAATGTGTCTTTTGACACAATTATCCTTTATAGATGAGATTGTTTCATTTCATGCCCTCACTGCATATTCTGGCAGTGTCATTCATTTCCAGCTCTGTCATCTCTGCTACTGCGGGTATTTGTGAGGAACAATCTACCTTTTCTGTGAACCAGGATTCTAATTTTTATTTTATTTTTTTAAAAATCTTTCTGACTTGATCTGTCCACTCAATGTAAAGAGGATCAGGAATAATTCTTCCAAGCACAGAGTGATCTCATTACCCTAAATTGAGAATATGATCATGTTTTTTCTAAGACAGGAATTGGAAACAGGTTCCTGAGTATTGCCAGGGTGCTGCAGACATAAGTGAGATGGGAGGAAGAAAAAAAGGCAGCATGCCGAGACTTGCTCTTGGTCATTTGCCATGGATTCCCCACCCTCTCTCTTCCAGCAAGAACCAAAACGGGCTGCTCAGTGCCAAGGGCCACAGTAACACCTACCACAGGGGAGATGGCATCAAAGGACGCTGGAATTCTCTCCTCTGCAACCGGCCGTGCAGTGAACACGTGCTCTAGATAAGAGTTCATTCCTGAAGCTTTACACAGATGCAGTAACGCCCTTCGGTACAGCATTTTAAATAAATTTGACAAGATAGTAATTTTCCTTTTGATGGTACTGCATTTAACTAAGAAGCAAGCTCATGCTCACATAATGTATTGTAACTGTTTTGCCTTGAAGGCTGCTCTGAAAATGCACAGCATTTTACTCATAGTAATATCTTTATTATGACACCTCTTTAAGACGGTAAGATCTCAAATAACCTCGGTGCACGTCTGGAAGCACAGCAGAGGACTTCAGCATGACTGTATCCCTTCCCAGCATTTCCTACAGCACACGGTACAACTTTAATCATGTGCGTAAATTCTCCAGGTCAATCCCTGACTGCTTTGGAAAACGTCCTCACCAAGTATCTGAGGTCAGGCTTTAACTCTATCAACAAGATTTTCTAATTAAACCATTGTAAGCAAGAGCAGTCACTCTCCAGTTTCCATCCACTACGATGTTTATGTAGATTCTGCAACACGACTGAGAACAAGAAAAATAAAGAATGCAAGGACTGGCTTAGGACTCTGCAGGAATCTAATACACAAAAGAGCGAACTGATGCAGGGAATACCTCTGAAAGATTCCCTGGCCCCCTAATCAAGTATTTCTCTCCTCATTTTATTTCCTCTATTCCTTGTCAAGATTGCTGTCTGCAGTTGAGAGCCAGCCGGGAGAAGCAGGATATGGTTGGGATTCAGAGGCTTCATTGCTCACAAGAGCCTGGCTGACCTGAAGAGCAATCTGTTTCCAAGTTAGTCAGATTTACTGCCTGAAAATGTCTGCACACCGATATCCCGGCACTGCAGGGCTTCCAGCAATGGAAAATGAATCAACCACTCTGAACATATAAGGATGAAACGATTAAACAAATTCGCTAAACCTAGAAAACTGAAACTAGCCCTCAGAATCTTTTCACAGGAGAAAAGACTTCCTAAGACAATGTAATGCCTGACAGGAGGCAACCTGCAGGCTTCTCTGCTACAGAGAGCATGTGCATGGTCTAAGATCAATGGCCAGGGACAAAGCGTTTCTGTCAGAAATAGGGACATTTGATTATTACTACAACCACCCAGCAGAAAAGGGATTAAGAGTCTAAAAGCCAAACAAATCCTGTTCCTTCATTTGATCTAGGCTTTGACAAACCATGCAATCTCTGTCAGGGACCCCGGGTCCTCGCAGAAGAAAGGCACTGAAGAGGTTTCATGCACACAGCGCAGGGAGCCGGGGCACACAGGAATGAGGAATTTTCCCTGTCCAGTCACCAGAAGCAAGGGAGGCAGAGGCTGTAACATCCTCCGGGCTGGAGCTGCCTCTGCAGGACAAGCGTAGTCCTGGATATAGCAGGTGAGGGGGAAGCAAGGATCTTCTTTTGTAAAGAGACTCATTGCTTCCAGATGCGTTACTCAGCAAAGAGTTTTTCTGGGGGAGAAGAGAAGGCTTCCTGCATAGCTAGCAATGATTCAGAAACTCTCCCAGGCATTTGAGGAACCCAGCCATCGTCCTCTTCATCTTGGACAGCTCCTGTTCCAGCAGATTGGTAACACTCGTCAGCATCTGCTTGTCTCCCACCCACTATTTCTGATGTCTTCAAAGTCCTCTGTTTAATATATTCAGGGTGTTTTCATTACATTCTGGGTTTATCCTAAAGCTGAATCCATTCCGATGCAGCTGAAAATGTGTTTCCCCACAAGAATTTGCCTGCTATGGCAGAAATGCAGTTAAAAAAAAAAAAAAAAAAGACAGCAAGCATGTTTAAACCACCTCTCCCTCCTGCAGTTGGAATATATTCCTCTAGGATGCCTTTGAACCCTCCATTTGTTTGAATTCAGGCCCAATAAGGCGCCACTGGCCTCAGCAAGAACTCATGCTGAAGCAATTTGGTAACACTATCCTCTTGCTAGGGAATAGAGTTTGTTGCATGGGAATGGCATAATGTCGTCTCTCCGCTTGTTTGTGTTAAAATCAGTTCTAACTCTCAAAGCCACCTCTGGAAAATTACTAACAGGCAGAACAGGAGAGGTAGCGACGGCAGTAAAAAGCCAGTTCTGCATTGTTACAAGAATGCAGGTCATTAAAGACACACACATAGTAGTTACAGGGAAGAGAGGGAGTTTTCTCAATAAGCCATCCAAAAAGTGTCCCCTTTAAAAGCAACTTTGTCCTGAATGGAGTAGTTATGTAGCTCTGAGAGTCCAAGAATTTAAGTGAGACCAAGCTGTGGAGACTCGGAATATCTTTTTATAGACCCAGAGAAGTGACTGGAAAAAAACAGGCAAGCCTTCAAGCACACAACCCTCCTTTGGGTCTCTTTCCTATAAGCCAGAGCTCTGTTCTGAAAGTATCTCAGATGCAGCATATGAAGTACAATAGATGTCATTTGGAAATGAATGTTTCTACATTTCCCCACAGACAGAACCCTCAGTGTTATCAGAAATAGTGTGCTATTTCTCTCCACAATAGCTGAGTGGGAAATGAATATAACATCTTAGCTCTGATATCTGGTTTATGTTGAATTCCGATGGCTGAAAGATCTTATAGCTTCTAAATACAAGCCACTTTTAGAAAAGATACTTCATTCAAACTTCTTCCCTTCCCCCAGCCCCCAGTTTGCACCCATTAGAGAGGATGACTGGCTTCTCTTTCCATTGCAAGGTGTGTGCATGAGGATGGCAAAGAGTAGATATTTATATCTTAGTGGTAGTCACTGTTTTTCAAAGCTGCCTCCTTAAGGCACTCATTAAAACAGTGGCTTATAAAGTGGTGGAGCAAAGGAGCACAAGTTACGCTACTATAAAAAAACCACACGCTTTTTAAAAGTTGAAGTGTGGTCTTCCATGGTATGAATTAAGCAGGGTAAGCAGAAATGACCAACTTCAATAAAACTTCTGGAAATTCCTTTTTTTTGGAAAAAAAAAAAAAGTGTAAAAACAGTAGCAATCTTACCCTCTACATCCAGCAGTTGTGGTTAGATAAAGTATTTGGCATGAAACTCCCTCCTGCAATATTATAAGCCTGGTGAGGACTCACCATAAGCCAGCCCTTACCCAGAGTCTCAGGCTGGCCAGGATGGTCCTTTCTGTGAACCCAGCAACTCCGCCTCTGGCCCAGAGCAAAGCGAAGTCGAACCATCTGCTCTGCTTGCTGAAGGCTCTCAAGGCTAGCAGATGTTGGGTTAAATCACGGTAACGTGACTATTTTAAAAGCTCACACATACAGGCCATCTGTGACCATCTACCAGCTACAAACCTCCTGTACACTGCAGCAGGTTTCAAATGTTTATATCAAAATTGAGACCACCGTGGCAATCCATGCTCCAAAATGAGATTTCTTCATTGCTTTAGCTGTAAATATTACTATCACTAACCATTTCTGACTGTCATCTATGTTTTTAAGCCAAGATGCATTTTACCTCAAATATATTCAATTTTTCTCAAATTTATTCCATGTAATGAAAATAATCTGAAGTTCTGATTTTAAAAAACAAAGACTAATACTTCACTAGAAAAAATTGTAATAAGCTGCCAACATGCATAACCGGAACATCTACTAAAGGGAAGAATGAAAATGGAGAAGTGAAAATAGGGGCTAAAAACTGGGTATCTTTATGTAGAGCAGAGAAGCAGTAAAGTTTATATATTACATGTAAAACATATACATACTTAGCAAGCCTATTCGTAGACATATTTAAGTTTGCTTTAAATACTCACGATCACTCACCCTTTTTAGCACTTTGCAGAAATAAACTCCACACTATCGAAAACTTTAATGGCACCTTGTTCTAAATTTGAAGAGCCCTTTCACCCCTGCTAACAGACCAGGGAAAAGTATTCTGCGAATGTCTACTTTTGCTTCCAACTACTTCACACTATACTTCGGTATCTCCAAGATCATTCCTTTCTCCAGCACATGTAGTGTCCCTTTATCTTTTCCTTCCCTCTAACTTGGATGCTAAAATTCAATAAAAGCTCTCAAAGCTCCATTGGAGTAGACAAGTATCTGCATTTCACAGATGGGTGGTTTCGTCCAAACTGGCAATTCAGGCAAAGGATTTTAAAAAGAATCTGGAAGTTTCAATTCCAACACAACATTTAAATCCAGCTATAGCGATATATGGCTTATAGCTCTCATTAAAACGGAAATAGTCTTTTTATAAAGGATCTGGTGCATATAACGCAGGGTAACTCTGCTTAATAGGAAGTCAGAAGGGAAGGGGGGGAAAAAAAAGCTGAAAACTTACATTACAGGATGCAACAACTGAAATATGCACACCCCCCTCAGGCCCTGAGCCAGAGTGGCTGCCAAACCTTAGCATAAGAAACTCCACCCTCTTTTGCAGGACTAGTTTGGAAATTCCTGACAGTTACAGGACTAGTAGCTCAGATTAAGATGGCAGGAATTAAAGAAATAATTGACAAATTGTTCGCGTATCTCGGTCAGTGAATGTCACTAACTCAGGCTGACATTTGCAGTCCATTCTAAACAGTGCCCTGAGCACTGAACAGCCTGCCTGGCTGTCTTTCGGAAAGTTACCAAACAGCTCGGGGATTTGAGAAGTTCCCACAATTTAATACTAATGAGGCAACAAATGCTTTATAATCCTAAGTATTTCATTAAAAAGTGATTTGGGAAACCTGGAAAAGTGACTCTTTACCCCTTATGTTTCCCCTTATTCCCCCTCACCTCTAGGAAAAAGCAGAGTTAATTCCTGCTCCCTGAGTGAGACACTTCCATATTTATCTACAACAGGAAGGGTGGCACTTCCTGCACACCCTGGGATTCGAGCAAAGGTTGGATGCAAACGACCACAAGCCTTCATGTAGGGCATTTCACTCTGTATCAGCATGTGTGTTTTTTAAGCTATCACACAATCTAGCCCACGGTTACTCACCTATTTCACTATTCTACCTAGGCAGAAATACTTTGCAACAGCACTGAACCCAATTCTTCTAGTAAAACGAGAGAGGTCTTTTGAAAAGAAAACATACAATTATTATTACCCCTAAAGGGTTCAGCTTTAATGTGAGGGAGCCGATATTAGCGCCTACGCAGAGGTTCAGCCTAGCCGAGTGCTGTGTGTGCTGGCCCCGGCTGATCGCGGCACCTCTACACGTCGACTCCAAGCATGTGAATAGTTCCAGGGAAGCCACAAGGATGTCCTGTGTACTTCAAGTAAGTCACTCATCAGACTTGCAGTGTAATAAGGCGCTGAAATCGGAACAAAAGCCAAAGTGCTCCAATCCATTACAGGATTAAATGACAGAATAGCTTTAGAACCAAAGAGAATCATGTCGTGTTTAAACTGCCCTATAACCTACAGCTCCCTGCCCCCCTGAGCAACAAAGGTGCAAGTCAGTCTTGCCAGGAGATGCTGCAGTTTTAGTGAAATCGATGGACTCATCAACTGTGCACAAGGCCGAATGTGGCCAGTTATATTTAAGCATTCATCTGACTCTGTTCTTCTTTTTCTGTTATCATAATTTGTATTGCACAGCAGCTGGTTCCCCAGTGACGGACCCCAGCCGGGTGATGCAAAGTGCTGTAGAAATGAAAGCTCCCTGCCCTCAAAGCTCACAGCCCGAGTCTGGGACTGGAGGCAACAGGAGGAAACACACACGTAGGGCAGGCCAAGCAAACAGTCTCTGAGCTAGCGTGAACTGTGGCCTACCCTCTGCCAAGCAGGCTTTGAGCATCACAGCAAGGGATGCTTCAAAGCGGCCTTGCCAGTGTTTGCAGTGAATGTGAGGACAGCCTGGGAGAAAGCACAGAAATGCCTGTTTAGGGTGGGGAAGAAGGGGTGGTTGGAAACTGAGAAGGACGAAGGTAGAAGACATCCACTCAACAAGAGAAGAGAAACAGGGTCGCGTAGACCATGAGGGAACTGGAAAGCAAAGAGGAACTGCCTGAATTTGATGTGGGGAAAGGAAAGTGAGGTGAAGCACCGTGGAGAAAGGCTAATAAGGTATGATGGCAGGTGACTCTGCAACAACATCCTGAATGAGCAGAGCAGAACCAGGAGGGGAGAGACTGAGGGAGGGATTCCATGAAGCTGAAGACATTAAAAGAAGGGTAGAAGGGTAGAAGAGGCAAAATTTAAGGACATCAGGGAAAGAAACACAGGAAGGTTCAGGGGAAAGGCTACTGAGGCAATACAAAGCTTAGAGACGAGCAGGCTAAAATTTAGAAGGCAGCTACATCTGTACCTGGGAGAGGAGGAAAGTAGGCAAGACAAGGTAGGAGGATGTTCACTTTGTATGTGGTCATTCCTCCTCTCTTGGCACAACGGGATCCTGAACAGAGAGAGAAGTAGAAGCAGAAAAGGGGAGGGTTTGAGGAACGTCTCTGAAGACAGCAAGATGCAGGTGGATATAGGCACAGTGCTCAACTGAGGGTGATGATGAGTGCTAGTAGGCAGGAATACGGCAGAATTGAAGAAGAGAACAAATTTGCAGTGGAGGAAGTGTGCTTGGTCATGAGATTTCCTCCAGAGGCTCTCTATGGAGGAAGAGTAGGAGTAAAGGAAGCAGAGGCTGGGAGTGGGAAATGGAGCCTTTGAGAGGAAAGGAGTAGGCGGGAGGAAAGAGGACGGCACTATGATGCAGAAGGGAAGCGAGGTGAGAGCCATGTGTGAGTGGCAGCGACAAGGCTACAAAAAAAACTGCTGCAAAAGCTGCCCAGTTAAGCAGCTCAAATGCATTATCCCCTCTTGGGAGGAAAGGGAGAGAAAACAACCAAGGTCATGCCCAGCTTATTATAAACGCTGGGCACATACAGTGATCTGCGCTGTGCGCCAGGATAACCTGGTGTAAGTGGAACACCTGGGAAGGGGACAAGCTGCATTCATTTGATATTAGTTAAAAGTTCATCCAGAACTGAATTTCTGCCAAGTTCAGGAGGTTGCCAGGGCTGGGATTTCAGTTCCAGCCCACTTTTATCAGTTGAAACAAAAAGAAAACGAGACATGGCTACTTAGACAAAAGCACTTCCAAGGAAATACAGATTTGTGGCTTATCTGTGCACAGTTCAGTGGTTTAGCGAACCAACACAAAGCCAAGCCGATATAAACAGCTTTGAAGCAAGCAGATTTCCTTATAATTTGCACAAGACAGACTCATTCCCACAGTCACTTTTACTGGAACACAAGCTACCCTAATTTCTCTCTCCCAGCATCCTCACCTCCTCCTCCAGTTTCACCACCTTGGCCTGGGCATTGTTCAAGGCCTGGTCTCGTATCTCGATGTGTCTTCGTTGGTCCTCGTTGGTGGAGCGCGCAGCAGCCAGTTCTATTTCCAGTTTCTCTTTTTCCCGCTGTGTTTCTTTGTCTATCAAAACAAAGTGAGAGTTATCAATGGACAGCACTCATCTCTACCCAGCTTTCGGGAGGCTTTCACTCCAGAGGTGAAGGAAAGATTGTACTGGAACTTCTCACAAGAGAGAGAATGCAAATCTAGTGCTAAGGCGGGGGGAAACCAACTACATGGCTTTCAAGGAAGAGAAGGGATTGTAACCCTGAAAAACAAGCATGGCACCTTCAAGTAACAATGTGCCACAATGCTAGTGAGGAGGAATAGAAGGTGCATCACTCAGTACAGTTAGGAAATTTGCCCTGATTATGCAGATGGTTAGTGAAACTTGGCACCTCTTTACCTCTGAGCTTTCAGCAGTGGAAAACAAACCGGGTAATTTTAATATCCCAGGCTGGGGAAAGGAGATGGCAGACTTCTGTGCCTGAAAAACTTGTGCTCCTTTTTTTCACACTGACCCCACAAACAGGACGGCTCTTCTGCCTGGGGCAGCTGTCCTCCTTCTCAAAGTAACACCCAGTTGTCCCACTTTGCTGACAGTACCATCAGAAGAGTCGGAAAACAAGTGAGCAATGAGAACTCCTCAGTCTTCCTCTGCTGCCCTTAAAAGCGACCCCCTGGGCCACAACTGAGGCAATATATCTGTTCTGTCACTGCTCAGAGCAGATCTGCAGTTCGAGAAAGCCTTTTCCCCAGCACCCAGAGTCCATGTCTAATGCTTTAAAGCCACCTCAAGCACAGCAGCCGGTCCTTTTCTGCTGCTCTGCAGAAAGAGCTGGACCTAGTGGGAGCAGCCATGCTGTGTGTTTCAGGAACAGGGCAAGTGCCTTCATAAAAAAATAAGTAGGATAAAATAATTGGGGACTGGAGAAATTATCACACAAGGGTGTAAAGCAAAGCTACAACACAGAGCTGATGTCCTCTGTATGTGTTGTCATTCCCAGCTCAAGCCAACCAGCTACAATGATAACGTTAGCACACTTGCTGGATACATAACCACAGAATACTCCCTGGAGTGATCTACACCCAGCACTGATGACACCAGAGAAACTGCATTCCAGAAACCAATATCCCACGACAAAGGAATGAGGACAAGGAGTGGAGGGCTTGAAAAACAGGAACTAGATCCTGGGTGTTAGGACAGACTGCATATGGAGTAGTTAGTACACAGGCCCGTTTGTGCAAGCATGTGCATAACTATATTTACAGGACCACAATTATTCCCTTTCTTCTGCCAGCAGAGAGCCAGGAGCAAAGCTTTAGCAACTCGGAGTAGCTAAAGATTCCCTTCTGCTAGGGAATCAACACAGCCCACACACAGGTTGCAAAACAAACCTGTCCACCAACAGCACCCAGAACTCCGCAGAGCAAACCCTGACTGCAACTCAGAGCTAGTCTGTGACATAAGACACAAGGACAAAGGCTAATGTCACCACCTGCCTATTCTTTTCCCCCTCTTTCCCATCCCAGTATTTCTCCCTCACCCAGGAAATAAGTTGCTGACAGCATCAGCACGTTGAAATGTGTTGCAGAAAATGGGCAGAGATGAGACAGGGTGGCATTATGCCAGCAGGTATCAATCAGTGCCAGCAGTCTGTCTGCTAATCTGTAAGTGCTTGCAGTGAGGCTTTTGAAGGTTTTGTTCCAGACTTCTCCCCAAACGAGTACTGCTTCACTTGACAAGTGCCTACAGCACCCCTAGAAATGCTGGGACCGATGAAATGTAGCACTACGGTTTCCATGTTCATCCAAAAGGAGAAATTGAATGTGAGGCCTCACAGCTTTGACCTTCCCACCTCTCTGGGTGAACCCATGAACCTCAAAGTCCACCCAATCAGTTTGAATGCAGGACCAAACTCTCAGACTTTCCACTACCACCAGGAGTTTTTGATTCACACCCTGACAGCCATGTGCTTGCGACGTAAGCCACAAGAAATAAGCTAAAGACAACACAAGAGAGGGATACCAGCATTTGTCAGAGTAGAAGCAGTGTGTTACACCACAGAAAAACTCTATTTTGCAATTTTATTGCATTACCTTTTTATATAACAATTGGAGAAAAGTGAGCATTGTCAGAAGGGTGGAGTACACTATGGGATGACAGAAAAGTTGGCTCGCTGCCGTCGGCCTCAAGACATTTCAGTACAAAGGAAAAGCAGCATTTCACATCCGTCATTTTGGTTTGCCTTGTGATAAATCCACTGCTGTGGACAGCATTCATGACCCTTACCCGGCCCAGCATACTGCAGGCAGTGTTCACCCCCTTTATTTTTGCTGAACTGGATAGGGCGGTGACAAATTAAAGAGGAAAGAGATAGAAGACCTACCAGGTTCCAGTTCCACTGGCCTTAACTCATGCCAGGACTCTTGTCAGCCTGGAAAGGTTTAATTCCAAAGCTTTCAGGGGATGAAATAAGTGGACAAAATATCCTGTACATTACGGGGTAAACACTAATTTTACAGTTTAACTGCAAACTACATTTGCTCCAAAAATCTCTAATAAATGCCATCAGATGGACTTTACATACTGACAGAAAAGGAATTCTTGAATCCCTCCTCCTTTCTCCACTGCCACTTTTGAACTGTCACTGCCCTGATTTCTGTCCCGGTAGAAAACCGACAGATCTGAACTAGGCTAACCTGTTGCATTGTTATCCTTCCCAGGACGACTGGAGCATTTCTACCGACCCACAATGATTGTGCAACTCACTTTGTGCAAAGAGTTGAGAGATGGTTTTCCGATTGTCTTCAGACCCCTCAAATTCCTTCTCTGCAAGCTGCTTGTTGGCTGTCTCCATACGTTCTACAAAAATTTTCAACAAAAGGAACACTAATTAAAAACTTTCAAGCATTAAGTCACATCTGCTCAGGACATTTCTAATGCAAGCTAGGGGAACAGATTTCCTAATTCTACACAGCCAAAAGTAAAAAGCCTACCAGAAGCTTACACTCCCTTTTGAAACATTTCTAATTATGTCCTGGAGAAAATATTCTCAATGAGACAAAATAAAGTTCCAATAAAATGACTTCAAACAATTATAACACATAAGAAGTTTATTTTTTCAATTTTTAAAAATGTTAAGGCACCTTATTTTTTCCCCCAAATAAATTTCACCATGCAATTAAAAGATTGCCTTATAATTCTCCACTAAATCTTAACAGTTAGAAGATTAAATCACTGCTGTCCAATTACCTGACTTTAGGGAAAAGTGTAAAACCCTAAGCACAGCTTAACAGTCCTGCTGCTGCAGGCTGTTAGAAATTTATATCGGTCTATGAAAATAAGAATGAAATGTTTATGCTGTGTTTTATTATGAATAAGATTATTTCATGCAGGCCTTTGTGCACTGTCCTTCTCGATAGCACCGGGCACTTTATGGCCTTATTTCTCAGATGCAAAACAGTTTCTGGGAACACAGTCTTAGTAAGAGACTAGGGACAGTGAGAGCAGATGACATGTAGGACAATCAGAAGGCTTTCATAAAAAAATTAAACTTGCATTTCAAAAGACTGATTGTGCACCTTTAAACATCTCAAATTGCAGATGTTTTTCACCTTTCAAACTAATGCTTAATGCTTTGACCCACGTTAAGGTCAAATACCATGCAACACCACTCTCCACTGCCAGCCATCGTACTGCCTCAGCCGCTTAGCAAGAACCAGACACTAATAACAGCTCACTGTGGAAAAGGAAGGGAGATCCAAAAAACCAGATGCCTACATTGATAAGGAATGACAAGACCTTCAGGAAGAACAGACAGTCTGCAGTTTGTATGTCAGTGCAAAAGGGTCACTGGACAGGAAATAAAGCGAACATGCCTGGTGTGGGATTAGGCAGTCAGCAAAACGTCTTTTCATTTGTATAAACTGAACAAATTGTACAAATTGTGTCTAGGATATAAGACAAGACAGAATTCCAGGCTTGCATCTGGTTTATGGTATTTGGCTTATCACATGTTTCTGCTCAATGAGAAACAGGCTGGAAATGAGAGACTACAGCACTCTCCTAAACCTGTCTTTTCCATACTTCCAGCAAGCGCTTAAGCTCTCAGAGTACTGAATATACCTGAGCATCCTGTCATAGTCTAGTTGTGTCACCAGACACAGCGAATTCTGCAGCAAAACACTGTCCTCCCAAGTAAGTACAACAATAAAACAAACCAACATTGAAGAACAGAAGTTTTACTTCATTCACCTCTTAGATCCCTGTTGAAATCATGAAGCCTACGAATTTCTCCTTCCAGCTTGTTTCTCATGGCTTTTTCCAGGGCATCTCGCTTAGAGGATGATTTCTCCAGGTTTTTGTACGCCTCTGAAACTTGCTGAATTTCTGTTTCCAGCTGCAGTGGAAGTGAAAACAAGCACTTACTACTTTATCACTAACAATTTTCATTCAGTCTCAGAAAGGAGATCGCTCTCTCTCAAGTTTTCTATACTGAAAGAAACCTACACCCATACATTAAGCAAAATGACAGTTTCAGGTTTGTGATGGATCCTTCTGTATAAACAATACCAATGGCTGAAACGAAGATCTGGACTCTCCTTCCAGACTCTACCTCTGTTTCCCCAAGATGATCAGAGCATAGATAAAGCAAATTGAAGAAGTGCAAATGTGATCTGTTTTTTTCCTACAACTGGGGCAGTTTGGTACTACTGTTAGTTGGGGCAAAAAGTATTTATATAAGTAGCTAATGGAATATCGAGTTGAGAAAGTAAAATAAAACAAGAAAGGCAGACAAAACTATACTAAAAAAATGCTAGCAGCAGATCTTGCATTACTGATGAACTCTGTAGATCCATAATTGTTATGGTCCAAAATTCACAGTAAAATCTCTTGATGTTTAAAACCTCCTATGTTTACACTTTTCAACTTAGTTGTGCTTTTAAATATTCAATTTACTAAATGGGGTGAGGGTAACATTTGCAGTAAAATACATTTTATCCTTCCCTCTAGCCTTCAGTGTAAAGCTCCTCTCATCACCCAGAGAAGGAGATTCCCTTCTAACTCCCTTACTGGCATGGTTTGCATTGCTATTCCACATAATAGCAAACATTCCACATAATAGCAAACCCCACCAGCACCGTCTACAGCAAGCGATCAACAGGGGGGTGGAGGGAAGTGCATCTTTATCCTTCTTTCATTATCAGGAAGCTGTCAAACATTTCTCTAAAGCATTTCCTGGCCAGGAACCTTCCAAAAAAAATACAACAAAATGAACATATGTCCCTGGAAAGAGGTAACACAGGGAATAAATGAGTGTGGGAACCCACACTGGTCACCTGAACTCAAACAAGTGTTTTAAGCAGCCACACATTTTTATGGCCCTGGAGACTGCTCAGGGCAAAGAGCACAGCAAGGCTCACAAAGTCCTAAATTGCAAGTAGAATCAGCCTTTTCACAGCTGCAAGGCAAAAGCAAAGCTGACCTCCTGCCCAGCTTTAAACCACTGGTCATCACGAAGTTATTTCTATGAGGCTGCAATGAAAATACCTCTCTATACATGCACAGTAAAGATGCGTCTCACTGGGATATTTTTTTAAAAAAACATTTTAGCGTCACTTAACTCTACTTGTTTCAAATAAAGCCAAAGGTGGCAAACAGCTTAATCCAAAACAAGATATTAAGTTTTCATGGAAGTTGTGTGGTATTGAGAGATTGACAAAAGAAGTGTTAGTTTCAGTCCTGCAGTCCAAATGTCTTTAATGTAGCCATAGCAGCAGTACTTGCCTTGCACACTGTCCTGCCAACCAGTTTTGTAGCAATGTCCCCTGTTGCCTCCTTGAGTGACTACGACCTCATGTAATTCCAAAAAGGCCCTTCCTGCAGTCTCTAAAGTGTTTTAGACTCATGGGAAAATGAAGCCTGCTGCTGTCCTGGCCATAAGAACACTAACTTTAATTTAACCAAGCAAGCCAAGCAGTCAGCCTCTTCAAGACAGCTGATGAGGATGCTCTTTTGAGCATGGTCAATAAACTGTTAGAATAAAACTGAAGGCTTTGATTCTATCTTCTGACAAAGTTAAGCTGCTGCCCAAAGGGACAGGATACAGACTAATCAATCTGCATATAAAAGACTCTAAAGTAGATAATCAATCCCTTAAGCAAGGAATGTAACAGCTGCAGATTAGATGATTCAATTAAGGACGATACTAGACACAGGAGAGTGCCTGATATCCAAAAACACCCACCTTCTGCAGCCGGGCTACTTTCTCATAACACCCATCCAGCTCCTGTCGTAGAGACCGGTTCTCTTCTGACAGGATTTCCACCATCTGCTGCGCCCTGGAAACTATGGCAAAAGGATCCACTTGCATCTGCTGATATGGGGAAGGTATCTGCTGAGCCCGGGACATTACTGAATAGGAATCGCCTTGCTGCTGCTGCGGGCCTAGGAAGGGCTGGCATAGTCGGTACAAATCTCCCTGATGGACTTGGTTCGACAAGAATGGCTGCTGGGTCCGTGGCAGAAGGCCAGGATCTCCCTGGCTTGGAGTCAGAGGTTGCTGATGCTGGGAAGGGGACAGCCTGGATGGTGGCGGAGACTGAAGCAAAGTCAAAGATCCCAGGGATGTCAAGGAAGAAGTTGGGCTGTGATGGTGAGGTGGCCTCTGTTGTAACTGCAGCTGCACATCTGGGTTCTGCCTGGAAAACAGAGAGCAGAAGCTCCGTCAGAGTCATGCAGAAGATGGTGCACAAACCCAGTGACAAGGCGTGGAATGACCTGTATATCTCCTCAGCACAGGTCTTCCCACACAGAAGACTCATATGTGAGGTTTTCCTCATTTTTATAATGCTTCAAAATCAAACCATTATCAGAAAATATATTCTAAGTGTACAAAGGTCTTTTGAGTCTATTTTGTATAGAAACACTAAGAAAAACTCCATCAACAACTACTGACCAAAGTTATTTTTGTAACTTTTCTCTATACTTTGTGGATAAAATGGCTAAACTGAGGACTGTTAGGAATGGGCTCATTTGTTCTGTCCCGAAATGTGCCATCTCTCACGGAGAAAACAGTGAATTTCCTTCTGCAATTCAGGATACAGAGTCAAAGGGATTGGCTAAGCTCTGTCCTAGTATGCCAGCACCACTGATTGAAACATTCTGAAATATCAACCAACACACTGCAGCCTGGCCAAATGAGACAGTTAAAGGATCTGAAAACCAGCCTGAGAGTCAGAAGCAGACTCTTGATTCATAACCATCCTCAGTCCTATGCAGTAGGTATGTTTACTGCTCCTAACAATAACTTTTACAGCATGCCAAAGACAGATCTAGCAATATATTACATGCTCGAATCTACCACTGAACTAACTCCAAGCTACACCAGCTTACATTTCCCAGGCGCTGGAGATCCCCAGCTCAACTTCTGCTACATTAGCCAAGTAAGAAATGTCTCTTAGAAGACTGTGTGGATTTATCGTGCTTGGATGACCTCAGGAGGCAGGTTTTGCTTCCTCCTCCAAAGACATTCAAACTTTAACTTCTCTGGATGTTCTTTATTCTAACAGTTGAATTCACTCCCCCTCCATGCTGCAGCCGGTCTCTTCTTAAGTACAGATCTCAGCCCGGTGCAGACCCAGCCTGGCAGTTCAACGTCTTCTGAAATACTCCTGTTCCTCTGATAAAATTTCCCACCCTTTGGGATGTAGTTGAACCCTGCGGCTGGAAAAGGACATACTGTTGTTCCACCTGGCCATAGCTGCTACAGAATACCCCCGTGGCTGCCCGCGTTCACAGGAAGGACGCTACGCGCTTGCTCTGCTGAGTGCAGCGGGGGTATGGGGTGGACAAGACAGCCCGTAGCAGAGCTCTCCCACCACACCAGGAGTGTTAGTGGCGTGTCAGCTGACAACAGCAAGCATGAAGCTGAACTGGGAACTAAAGGGTTACACAACGGCCTTCTCTGCTGATGTGCAAACACTCAGCATCATCCTTCCTGTTCTCTGCAGAAAGAACTCATCAACTCTTCATACCCGTCCAAAGAGGAAACGTCTGCATTACTCACATCTGTCTGGCAGCGCATGTAGGAGTTCGTACGTTCTCAGCCCAGCACAGGGTTTGCTGTTTCAGTATCATGCATCTTACGTCTCATTTTCCCTGCTTTTCCAGCAGAGAAGGTGCACAGAAACCTCCAAGCTGATGCTCAAATTCCTTAACAGGGAAACAAATCTAGCCTTTGTCACTTAGGAAAAAGCAAATAATTACTGCTCTAGTTACTGTTTCTCTCCTTCTCACACTCAGGTGACTGTGGTCTCTGCCAGCAACATCATTTCAGGAGCTGTACTTCCCCAGAAATGATCATATGCAGTGTGAGGATCTCAGGGGTCACAGAGAAGAAAGATGTGCAATTAATTTCCTCAGGAATGTTCAGTTTAGTGGCAGCGATTTGGTTCTTTCCCTCCTGGGAGGGCAGCTCTACTTATCGTTGCATTTAGTTCATTACCTTTATTTGGCAGTTCTCATAATGAAGAATGAGGCAAAACTGTCACATGCCATGCTCAAGGTCATCTGGTTTGTCTCAGGTGGTTTCCAGCTCCTTTCATAGCTCACCCAGTTATGTGCAGAATTAAAACTTTGCATCTTCAGAAATCACTCGTCTCCTTGAGCTTATTCTTTACCTAACGGCACGCACCTCTGTTTTGATGTTATAATCAATTAGGGAATAACCTTGCTGTGACATTTAATCTATGATGACCTACAGAGGTTAGATCAAAAGAGATATGTTGCCAGTCTGCCTCATGGATGGAAAAAAACACCTTTCCAATTTTGAACTTACAAAATGCTCTATTCCAGTCTGAAAACAACCTGAAACAGTTACTTAGAAAGGCTGACTCCGCTGATCTCAGTGTGTTAATATTATAAGCCTAATGAGGACTATTTAGATCCCAATGTTAACAATTTGAGCTATTTGACTAAAAGCATCCATTATTCTGCCACTGGAGACACATGGGCAGAATCTTGCCATTTCTGCAAGACCTGAGCACTAATGAAAGGAACACAAAGATGGCCAAAGAAAAACAACAGCAGCAGCTAAATTCCGAAGGGACAGCCTTTGTACTGACATGCCCGGTAATGACATTTTTTTGTTTAAACCTATTGTAAAGAACAACTCTAGGAAATCATGGCTGAGTATTTCTAAACAAGATACATTTCCAAGATTTCCAGCATCTTGGCACTCACAGCTGAAGCCTCTCATAATCTTGAAATCATACCAATCTTGTGGGTTCAAGCTAAAACATGAGAGCTGGGAGCCTCTAGTTCTGTTGCCTTACCACCAGCCTTAGAGCTTCCAAAACGTCACAAAGGCATTTATATTCCCAGCAAAACCAGAAAATGCAACTGGGGTAATACATCCTATCTTTAAAAAAAAAAAAATCTAAAAATCCTAGGAACCTCACAGTGACAACTAAGCCTTTTAAGATCTTGTATGCAAACTTTTACACACATGTTCAAAGAACCTTTCAGCACCCCCACTACTTTCAATTTTGTCTTATAAAATACTTACATATATTTTGTGGGTTCAAAATACCTGGCTCCGAGATCCCTCAGATTAACATGAGAATTGCAGAATTTATTTCTCTGGTAAACCATTTTTAGACTGAGAGATTCAGAAAGGTAAATGAACACAACCAGACTTTTCAAGATTTTTAAGGCAGACTCCAAAATTTTAAGGTACAATTCATTATTGGGGTCACCTAACAGAATTGCGGACAGAATGGTAGTAGGAACTTCCCTTAATGAGAGAATCAGTCCTTGGGTAACCCTGCAGTAGTAATCAAAATTAGATCTGAACTAACCACTTCATGCAAAAATGCAAAAAGGCTCTCAAAATACATGGAAAAAAAAAATTACGCAATCTCATTCCATTTGCCTCGGTGCCATAAAGACCAGAAAACCCCAAACGCAGGAAAAAGACTCAGAACAGTAATTCCCACAAGTGTTTAAGTCTGAAAGCATAACTTTAAGGGCCACTTCGTTTTGAAGACTGTATCACGCAAGAATCTCTGCTTCCCTTACAGTCCCTGGCACGTATCGGAGAAACACACCACGTGGGCCAAGCACAAACCTGGATTTATGGTTCTGCAACTACAAGGGTCACATTTGCCTTTAAGTCATGAAGACAGAGATACGGAGTAAGGGCAGCTCTGCAAGCAAACGTAGCCATCAGGAGTCCTGAGGCTGCCAGGATTGCAAATAGCAAGTCACGCAGAAGATCTGCGGGTAGAGCAACAAAGTGGGGAGGGCAGAAGAATGAAGAGATCAGGAAAGGTCTCTGCCTCGTTAAAATTTTTTCTGCCTTCCCAGCTTCTCCTGCCTGTTTCATGTTCAAGAAGCCACAGTTCCCCTCTCTTCCATACCCCTCCTGCACAAACCGGGAAACGCTGACTGCAGGAGGGCGCAGACTCCGCTTGATTAGACAGCTGAAATCAAACCGATGCATTTTTGTTCTGCTTCCTAGTCATACCTGATTATCCCCCACTTTGATGCTGCCCAGGGGAACGCAGTGCACAGAAGTGATTTACTAATTACGGGACATATTCTGCAGCCCTCCTTCTCAAAAAGTTTCTGTGAAGTCAACGGGATTAATCACCACAGCAGGAGCTCAGTCATTTGGGCTCCGAACAGAGGATGGCGCTTGAATCAGAGAGACAGCGAGCTTCCCCTGCACCCAAAACTCCATCAACACGAGCCCCTTCTCCCCCGTCTCTCGCTGTTCTGCCACAGGAGACTTTGCAACCCCACAGGACACTGAGCGCAAGGCACCTGGCTTCTCCTCTTAGACCCGAAGGTTCGGCTTCATCACCAATGCTAAAGCGCAGTTGAGTATTAGGGAGAGAATAGGATTTTGGAGCTTTGCACGCAGCCAGCCCTCTTCTGAACTTTCTTTAAAATTTCCAAATAACAGCACAGATGCCTCCGGCATGCCCAGTATTTACATTAAACCAGCATCATTACAAACATATACGTGTTCCCAAACTTACACCGCCCAAGAGCAGGTGAGGCAAACTGTTTGCAGACTGGTTTAAACTTACCACACAGCCCATTCCTTTCCCAGACTGGGGAGGGTGAAGCATGAGAATGCTGTGAATTCCCCAATGTTTATCTTGCTCAACGAGTTTTATTTAACCGCATCGTTAGGTCACCCTCAAATTCCCCCGAACAATGAGGGGAAAAACCCGCAGAAAAGGGTGTGGCTTCACGAGCAGAAAGAAGGGGCTTTGTTTCCTTGACGCACGGTTCAAAAAATGCACACATTTACCAATGCAGATTAATCCCGACAAACACAGAGCTGCAGCGCAGGAAAACTGGATGCCCTGAAAATACTTTATCGCTCCAGCGAGGCTGCAAAGACACTCGTTAGCGCTGCCTGGTGCGAGGCAAACACACTCCCCAAAGTTGTACGCCTTTAAAATCCTCACACCATTACCCAGCTGCACCTTTAGTAACACAGAAGGTTTCTTGTCTAAATGACAGTTTCTCTTAAAGCGTGTGGGAGAGGGAGGGGAATAGAGGACTCTCTCCCTTCCTTTGCTACGCTGCTCTGTAATTTATGGATTAGTCTTGCGATTGTTCTACTGCTTCAGCATTTGCTTGCAAAGGAAATCTCTCCTCTGTGCAGCTATTTAGGTTAAAAAGTAACCTCATTAGATTCCCAATGCTTTGAAGACAAATTTCAGTTGCTTCCCCTACTGGAAACCTTGCCAGCTGAACCTTTCTCCTCCCCCCCCTCCTCCCCCCGCCATGTTCTTTCAAAGCAGCCAGGATCCATCCAACACAGACAAAAATCACCCTGTCTAGAGGAGCTGACTGTTGGCGTGTTTTCAAATACCTCTCCCTTAAACAGCAAGCAGGCTACGTCTCACATTCACTATATGTAATATTATGAGTATTTCTGATGCAGCGTAACCATCAAGGATCTGTTTCCCTTTCCTGTGTGCACAGAGATTTGAGGCCTTTGAATTTTCAAAAACATTTGCAACGAGCTTCTACAATCATTACCCCCCCTAAACCCTTTACTTCCCCTTTTCCTGGCCTCTTTATTATTTATTTAGCCAGATCAAAGGGCCTTTTCATCAGGCTTGTATGCTGCTGAAGTCATTTCAGATCACAAACAATGGTGGACAAACTCTGAAAATAGCTCCCCACAGGACTAGGAAGGTTCTGAGAAGATTCAAATTCCCCAAAGCTCAGCCTCTGTTCCCAAATACAGACTGGTTTCTTCTTCGTGCCCGCTTCAAAACACAACACAATATGTGCAAACACAAATGCACAGAGACCTCACCATTTACTTATGCAGCAAGGCCCTCCTGTTGCTCCTTTGTGTTACCCTTTTAGCTTCAAAATGAGGCCAAAACCACTGTACCAAATCCCACCTGGTCTTGGACAGAGATGAGACAGTAAGGAAACAGGTAAAGCAAAGCTGTATTTTTAGCCCACCTGAACGAAACTTCATCTTCACCCACACGGACATCAGTGTTTGGCTCAAGCCAAATCTAGCTCCTTATCTAGAGGAAACCAGAGCAGGCTGAGATTTCAAATGATGCGACAAAAATTAGCCAAAGCTAAACAAGCAAGCCTGGGATAAGGCACAAAGCACACTCCATTTTCCACTCCTGCACTTTGGTCCACTGAAAATAAAATTTGAGAAACTCTAAAGGAAGCTCAGGTGATTTTTGTTACCTGCACCATTACTGCTTTCATTAATTTTTCTCCTTTCCTACATTGCATTTAGATGCAGTTTAAATCTAAAAAAAATAAAAATCTTTTGCCTGGGCAGATGTAATTAAAGAACAGCTTAAATCCTGCAATAAGTAACTGCAAGTTTCTACAATGAATCACACCATAACTTTGCCTTTTGTAGCAAACCTTTTGTAAGGCTCTGGAGCCTCAACATTAGACTTCCCCATGCCATAAAATCAAGCTTTGTTTTGGTTTTTTGTTCGTTTGCGTGTTTTGTTTTGCTTTTTAAAGAGTCGGGCCTCTCTAGGAAAGCTACTGAAACAGGTTACAGTCCCTTCAGACACAGTCAGTAGCTGAACACATTATGTAATAAAGACAGGATCTCTGCTGAAAGAAAACCTGCCTCAGGAGCGAGGGCAATGGACTGAGCTCGATGCTGTCCTTCCTTTTGTGGCTGTCATGGAGGTTGTTTTAAGATCTTGCTTACCTGACTGACCCATACTCAGGGGGATGTTGATACCTCATCATAGGCCCATCAGATCTTCCCTGCTGGCTCATGCGATGATCACTATAGAAATGTCCCGAGTCCTGAGGTTTGCAGTTCATAGATGGGGTGGACACGTTTTTGTAAGGATACTCTGGAGGAGGACCCCGCTGCTCCATTCCTTTCATGTTGGGCTGGGAAGGGGGCTGCACTGAGTTCTTGTAGAATTCATTGGAGCCAGAATTTTTATAAGGGTCACTGGACTGCTGAGGAGAAAGCGGAGAGAGGGGGGAGAGCGGCGCACTCGTGACAGGCGCGTGGGCCTTGACACCACTGGTGGCCAAGGACAGCTGCATCAGCCTCTCGCTCAAGGAGCGGACGTGCCCTTGCTTGAGGTCCTTAAGTCCTTCATCCTGGTGGACCTTCCCCGGGCTCACCCGCTGAACCGTGGGCCGCCCTTCAGTCCTCATCTTTTGGTTGGTGACCCCCGTTACATAAAATGCCGCCCCGACGCTAGCATGTGGCTGGCCCCTGAAATACTGCGACTGGACTTTGGCTTCCTCATAGGTCGGGAGATCCTCGCTGTTCTGAAGTCGCGGGGAGAGCTGCTTCTCCATGATGCTGTTGTCCACCTGTATCTCCTGGCCCTGGGGCTCCTGACGGGCAGCATGAGTCACAAGCTGGTGGTCCTGGGAGCTCAGCCCTTCGTTCTGAGATGCTGGACTCCCAGTGCTGTTGAAAGGGGGGGCATTTCCTGTGGCTTGCTGGTGTAAGGCAAGAAGGTTACGGTTGTCATTTGGGTTTCCGTATCGGAGCTGCTCCTGCAGCAGGCGCTGTAAAACTGTCGTAGCTGCTTGCTCTTCTGAATTCCTCATCTCAAACTGTGGTGCCTTTTGGGTGGAATGTAAAAGCTGCCCTTGACCTAAGGAAAGGAGACACAGTTATTAGCGCCTGAGTGGATCAAGCAAGAGACATTTAAGAGCAATGGCTTGAAATACAGAAAAAAAGCAGGTTAGATTACCAAAGGTTCCCATAACAATGGGGGTCATTAAGGCCCTTGACCTAAGAAGGACTTGCATGCCAGGGGGCAAAGCCTCGCAAGGTGATGAAAGGTGCCTTGCAAATTTATAGGAATATCAATCGACTGCAAGCTGTAGGGATGCATGCCGAATACCTCAGACAGCAAGGCTGCTTTCAGGCCAAAAGGAGACCTATAATTCACAGGATGATGGTAAAAATGCCTAAGACCTGTTTGCTTTACACTTAAGGCTACCAACAGTGAAAAACATTTCCCCTATTTGCAGGCAGACAAGGATTAAAGGGCGAAATCAGCAATTCATCAGTTTTAAGGAAAAAAAAACAAAAGAGAGGCCGATTAAGATAGTATATGGTTCAAAGGAAGTAAAGAAATCTCTTAGCTTAGATCGTTTAAAGCAATTAGTGAATACCTCGTTAGCCAGCAGGTTTTTAGAGTTATGAAATACCCAGAGTGAGATCAGCACCTAGTCTCCCTGCTGCAGAAAACCCTACGTACTGGTGCAAGTGAGGACTCTGTAACTTCCTGCTATACAAAGGCAACCAAATCCTCATGCATCTAAATATCATCAGCTGAATGCATGCAAATGCAAGAGGAGGAAAAAGAGTTGTCTGATCTAAGGCACAGAATAAGACCTCTGGGTGGCAGGAAAAAACACTGTGTACCAATGAGAGAAACACAAAGAGCCAATGTCAAGCACATCCTAAATACAGATTAAGTCAGTGACCAACAGGGATTACACTTCACTCAGTCCCCCAGTGGAGTCAGGAATTTGTCATGGAAACTCAAGCCCATTGGCCTTGCAGGAGTTGAAATATCCAAAATTAACGATACCTTTGAGACATTTAACTAAAGGCAGAGCTATTTTTGAGCTAGGACACTTCAGAATAGAGAGTATGCTTTACTTGTTGGCTAAACTGTGGCTCTGCCCTGACAGCAGAATGCACGTTAGTATTCTAGCACTTTATTTTGACACCTTTTTTCTGTATAATGTTGTCCCTTAGCAAAAGGTAACTTGCTCCCAACAGTTCGTTCCGTGGCAGAACCAGGGATGGACTGCAGGAGTGAGAAGACCTGAAGGGTCTGCTTTGTTCTGTGTCTCCGCAACCACTGGGTCTCCTCCCTGAGGCCAGCCTCCCGCAGGAGTCTACCCCTGTAACACCTTGACGCATCAGGCAGACAGAACCCTCCTGTTAACGAGAAGAAAGTTAAAATCCACCTCGTTCCAGGCTGCCTCACCAAACTAGGAATTCAGGCGTTGTTAAACGGCCTGGAACGTGATTCTTCTGAAATCCTATTTGAAGTGGACATACCTATTTCCTTCACTTTGACTTCCTTGGCAAGGAGGAGCAGTTCTGCCACATGTGGGACACGCACACAGCCTTCCTCCCGCAAGTCCAAAATCTCCACTCAGAGATGGCTTCAGTCTCCTCTTCAGTAGGCCAGATCACTTGATACTCTCCTCGCTTCCAAAATAATTCTGAGGAAAGCATTGAAAACATCATTTTAATCAGCAGATGAGACCCTAGAAATAATAAACCTTGGCCCATATTTCAGGTTTTTTCTTTTGTAGCTTCTTGTTTTCTCCCAGAGCCCAACAGTTTTGATCCCTTTAGGATGAATGAACCCCCCTGTCCCTAGCAATCTACTCCAGCTGCTGCTTTAATCATGACAATTTCTGCTCCAAGATTAAATGTTGCCAAGTAATGCTCTGTCCCATCTGTGCCTCCAAGTGAAACAGTGATTAAAACCCGCTAATTCTTTAACTCCATTGTTTTATTTTTTGCTACAACTGAAAGCTGCAGCACAGATGATGATACCCGGTGCTTATGGCTCCTTTTCCAGTGGTGCTGTATGTTTCAAACTGTATCAGCAGAAATCCTTTGATGAAAGGTGATATGGTCAAATGCTTTATAAACTTCATCAAATTATGCTTCAGAAATGACTGTGAGGATGATCGGTGTAGGAACATTAGCTTTACTTCACAGACTGGGAAAGTGAGGGGAAGAAAAGGACACTGACAAAGTATATGCCAGAATTATATTGCAGAGCACAGCTCTAATTCCCCAAACATTCTTTAATTACGTTACTTTTCCCCTTCAGAATACAAAGCACTTAAGAAACTTTAACCATTGAGGGGAGAATCAGGAGAACACAGAAAAATGTGTATTTAGGCATGTTATTCAGGAAGCAGGTAAATCTGCTACTGAAGGTGTCCTAAAGAAAAAGGCAAACGAGACAAAAGTAGTGGAACATATTTGTGCACTCGGTGTGCTTATACTTTAAGGGCAGGCAATTAAAACAGGACCAGTGAAATTAAAAATATTCACTGAAATGTATAATTTAACTTAATTTCCTGGAATGTTGCAAAAAATAAAGTGAACAGATGTAGCGAAGGAATGCAGACGTGGATACTTCTGTCTCTGTCTTATTATGGCACACATCCACACCCAACAAAAGTTATCTCGGATCTGCAAGTTAAATACTTGAGGTGTCAACAGCAATTTCAAGGCACATGAACAATATCTAACTAGAGAACAAGGCTGTGTTGTGTGGTATGGTACTTCAAGATGGTGGTTGAAAAAAACATCTAATGTCAAATTCTTAACTGGTGACTTAGCTCGAGAGGGATATATTGAAAACAGCTGCCAGCAAATATGCAGTAAAGAACCTTTAAACCGGGCATTAAGGCAGCAGATAACCCGAGCAATTTCTAGCCTCTTTTCCCAGTGTTGCACAACACAAGTTGAGGATTCCTCGTCCCCCTCATACCAGTATCATCACTGACTCTTTCTTTTTTTTTTTAAACAAAGTTGCCCTAAGCAACCCTTTTTAGTAGAGCATTAAAAGGCTTTTATTATGCAATATGATGCTGCCTTTCCACCCAAAGATTTCTTTTGTCTCAACTGGAAAAATCTAAGGGGGGGAGTAGGGGGGTGGTGTATTTTTTTTTAATACAAAGATACAACCCAGCTTGAGATTCTGCCTCTCTGCCTTAAAAGATTTTCTCAACAGACAAATTCAATCTGTGCATGTCTAAGTCCTTCAAACGTTCAAGGAAGTAATTCTGTATGCAACCATTTCACACACAGAGTTTCACTTCACAGCAATACAAGCTTATTCTGCTGATCTGATGAAGGAAGTTCAAAGCAAAAGTATTTGCTGGAACTGAATACTACTAATTTTAGTGTGGATGTAAACTAGGAATCAGCCTGGAAATCAAAAAAAAAAAAAAGTGGACTGAGATACAATATGAAGATATTCTGGCCAACAAATCCACTTTCTTTAAATACCAACTGTTAGCATTAAGCCTATTTTTTCCAGTTTTATCCCATTCTTTTTAATTAACCAAGAAAATCTTGTGCAACTAACTTGGGTGGCAGCATTCCTGGAATCTGTTTTCTGAGCGAGCTGGAAACTCGTGGCAGAACCAGTGAGTTAACTTTTTTATGTAATGAAACACAAAAATGAACAGTACAATCGGTACTGAAGCCCATGTGTTATTTATTTGGACACCAAATTGTATTTGTGTTAGGCTCTTCCAGCAATTTCAGTTTCCAGTGCGCCAAAGATGGAAATTAGCGAGGTGCACTGGAAAAGTTGTTACAAGAGAGCTGGAAGGAAATTGGAATAGGTTCTGTAGACATTTTAAACAGACATATTTAGGGGTTTAGCCTAAATCTGTTACAATGGATAGGGCTGAATTCAGACTACCAACAACTCTGCAAAACTGTACTTGCTTATGGATTGGATGACGCACTCTTCGTAACCACAAAGCCTCCAAACACCTTGCTTTTCAAGCGGAAATGTCTGTCTTAGACCAATTCTGTTCCAAGGAACCACTGTGAGGTAGACTGCCCAGGCTGAACCGATTTTGCAGTTTGTTCCTGAGCTTTGTAGCTCTATCACCTTACTACCTTATTCTAACGTCTAGTCTGAAATTACTCATGGTCACTTTACACCTGTATGTTCTCGAGCGAAACATCAGAGTCTAGAACTGGTAGAACTAACACAGGAATTGCAAATAGTGTTGCACACAACCATGCTGAGATCAAGAATGGGCATAAAAGGGGCGGTAGCGTAGGTACTATTTCAGGAAGAAAAGACCTATGTTTGCAGGGTATTGTGTAAAAACTCAGTAGCTGAGGCTTCTGTCTTAAACATCATGTAATTATGCCCAGGAACCTTGCCAGTCCCTCCTGAGGAAGAAAGATTAATGAAGAATTTAAAATGATAATACTGCCAGGCTGTAAGGAACCAAAGCAGCACATTTCTGTAAAGCATGCAAATATTTTTCAGCATTATAAAAATAAACAAGCTTAGACAAGTGAGCTACTCACCACTGTTTGATGAGCGGCTAGAATGCTATAGCTCAATTAACCTGCATGGAGCAATAATAACCTCACAAGCAGAGAGAAGCATCTTTAGCTTGTGAAACTAAGAGGAATGCAAGAGTCCCTGTGAGGACAGCCTGTACATACTTGCCTAGAATTACTGCTTAGCCAAGAAGCTAATTAGCTTACGCATCAGGTGGGATGGGAACAGGTTCACCACCTCAAAAGGGCTGGAGTACAGTTAAGCACTTTCAGTTTTACTACTAAATTTTGTGTCACTCACACACAAAACAATCCAGTGACAGTGTCAGACGTCAAACTCAAGCAGTAAATTTCGCTAAGTAATTCTGCATTTTTCTTAACAGATGTGGACGCGATATGGCTTATCCTGGTTGGCAACAGCTGATGGGATGCTATCAGTTAGATGAAGTCTCAGGTAGGGTTTTTTTGGCGCAGAGTTATCTTCAGACATACCTGCACACTGTAGTAGAGGAGAGGAACACAAAACAGAGACAGCAGAGAAAGGACTGGCTGTGAAGTCCCCGGGCAATCGCAGAGACCAGCTCACCCACTGAGTCACCCACTGTTTAATAGAAATATGCTTTTGCTACCTGGCCTACGCAAAACCCAGCAGGCTGATTGCTTGATCCTGCAAAATTCGCTTAACGTGAGTGTCTGTAAGACCACTGGAAACATGGCTATTCTGCACACACACTCCCTTTGAAGTGGCTAGGAGCACCAGACTCACAAGGGCGAGGTCCAAAATTATTTAATGAATAGTGCAGGTTATCACTGAATGCTCTTCATTTCATTTCAGCCCAACCCAAGGAGGAGGAAGGGAGAGAATACACACGAGGCCAGTCCTTGAGAATAAAAGTTCCCAACGTCTGGCGCCAACACCCAAACCTGCAAGGCGGCACACAACGAATCCCAGAGTTGTGATAGCCTTTTAGCACCTGCTCCAAACCAAAAGTGGGTTTCGGACTCCAACCATAAACGTTTCCCCAGCTTTCATTCAACCAACCCGTCCCTGCTTGCCTAGATCTGCTGACTGCGGCTCAGGTGATCTTGGAGGGTGGCACTGAGCAGGTGCATGGAGCAGCGCCAACATTACTCATCCTCATACCAGAAGGACAGAGTCACTGGGCAAACAAGAAAAACTTCCTTCTTTTAACTAAAAACAAGAACAATGTCACCCGCAGGGGTGCAAATAATATGCATACCCATTACATTACATCATCAGGCAGTTATAGCAAGAGGCCACCAGAACACTCGAAGACCGATCACGGTTCTAACAACTCTCTGGGCCAAACCGAGCCCACCTTCAGCAAGACTGCCTCGCCGAGAGCCACTAACCATTCTCCTCAAACGCTCATGGTATTGGGATTTGGGCACAGAACAGCACAAGAAAGCCTGGCAGGCCTGAAGAGAAAGCAGCGAGTCTCTCGGTCTGGCTTGAGATAAATAAGTCAAGACATCAACATAGGAAGACCCCCTCTAAATACCATCTCCAAGGAAAAAACTGAAAAGGCCTTACTTGACCTTTGAATTACTGCTCCTTCACTATAAAGTATCGATTTCTTCAGAGGGAAGTACCTATAATCTTCACCAACATAATTTAGGTTTTAGATTACAAAGGAAAAAAAAAAAAAAGAGAGAAGAGTAAACACTCACAGAGCCTGGTATAAATAGGAATGCTTCATGGCTTTTAATCATTTTGATAAGAATGCTACGGAATTTCAAGTTCCTCCATAAAATTTCAAAAGTCAGAAGGGCAAGAGGATTTATTCTGAATAAACCGGTCTAATAGCAAAACCAGTCTAGATATATTCATCCAGCTGTTTTTAACATGAATATTTCTAGCTGAATACATCACACCATCCAGTTACTTAAAACTGTTACGCAGCACTCCCAAGCACTATGCGTACATCCGCAGAGAGACAACCCTTTAGTGGCACGTACTGCAATTTCTGCATATTTAATGAAACACTAATTCCAGCACAGACGACAGGAGCTCTGCTACTAACTTCATAAAGGCCAAGATCTCACCTTTTAGATGTCGTCTTGATAAAAGCAGATCAAGCTTACACAGGGTTAGTCACATCGGGTCTCATTTCAGAGGACTGCCTCCCAGCGCATACCGAGCAAGACTCATCTGCTTCGAACTTCACAGATTTCCAGTAATTATCCTTGTAGAATTGGGGAACTGTTGTAAACCCAAGCCGCAATTTTAATTCAACATCAAGTTTTGTTTTGTCTTTTAAGAATGCTCCACTTCTTGCTGCTGCTAGCACTCCGGCAGCGCCCTGCTTCTGTCGTCAGCAGCCCCGGTCCCACAACCATCCCAAGTATGCCTCAGCACCATTTTCATTGCATTGTGTGGTTTCTCCATTCCTTCACTGATTTAGTCCAGGCCTCTCCTCGGGGCTCTCAGATAATGAAAACCATGTGAGAGTAAAATGTAATCTTCAAACACGCAAACCAGTTTCATGTGCATTATCAGAAGGGAGCAAAATGTTGACAGTGCATCATTTGTCCCTACCGATAGAATCAGGCTGTTTTAATTGCTGGTGAGATAAAAAAAAGATTAGAATCACCATCTACATTAAAAAGAAAGTCAAAATTCAAACCTAAAAGCTTAAGTCCTGAAAACAACGGAAACAGACTCCCCAAAAAGATATACATCCGTTTTGTGCTACCTTAAGGTAGTTTCCTCATATGTCAGTTGTGACATCCTGAAAATTTGCATTGTAAGATGACACAAATAAAAACCCCAGGTGAAAAAGGGCAAGGAGAAGAAAACAATCACTATGGCTTAATTTTAGCATGGAATTTTCTGGCTTTTTCTTGCATTACCACAATTTAAACTATTTTAAGCCCCCATATGGAGGAGCTCTTCTTGTTTCACAAAGCAGTTTTACAGAATTTAACGGGACTCATCACAGGCATGGGCCCTCCTTTTTTCAAAGGGCTGCTTTTTCTTTTTTTTTTTCCCTTTCTAAAAAGAAACAGTTAAAATACAGTTAACTTATCAGTCGTCAGTCAGCCTAACAGAGCTGGCAATGCTCATTTGGAGATGCTGTGGCTCAAGGAAGGGAATAAACGTAGTCCTGGGACAACCCAATATCACGAAGCAAGCTCATTTTGTGATTTCAATGGGTAGCCTGGTTAAAAAGATGGATCTGCTTTTTTTTAAAAGTAAAACCCAACAGAAGATCCAGACCACCAAATTTTTAGAAAGCAAGGATGTTATAAAAGAACACCACCAAAACCACTTTTATCATAACCACCTGGGTTTTTCATGTGCACCTTGTAAAAACCTTTAATTAGTTGTAAGATGATTAATTAAGCCTCACCACCACACTGGGAGGAAGATATTACTAGGTTCGTTACAGCGCAGCGCTGATTGGCTAAGTCCTGGCCTACACGTATGTTTTTGTTGCCACAACTATGTCACTCAGGGAATTGATTTCTTTCAATGTAACTATTCCAGCAACCACTCTAAAGCAGATGCAGTTACACCAGGAAATAATTGTTTTTAGGTATATTGCTTAGGAAACCTTGTGTAAACCATACCAGCAAAACTTCTTCCTTGCTAATATAAACTTCATCACTACTAGAAAGACTTTTCCATAATAACAGGAGCAGCAAAAATTTTAAGCACAAATTGTGCCCAAAATGGTTTTGGTCAAGGATGCAGATGTCCCAGAACTTGTTCAAGCAGAAGGCAGGAGAACTTTCTGAGTATTTCCTACAGCTGGAGAAGATACCTCTGCAAGGTATCCCCAGCAGCTGCAGAAGCAGAAAGTTAAGAGCTACACAATGTTCCCCTAATGAAAGAAATCTGCGTGTTCGTGTTTTGACGGCGCAATGTCAGCAACTAACACCACACCGCAATCTTAAGCCACTTAAGCACCGAGATGTGCTAAAATGAACATCACTGAATGCGCAGAAACCACAGGTAACACATTGCTCCTTGAGCACAAATCCAAAATAATCACCCTTGCCCCTGGTCCCGTTCAGAGCCGCAGCCAGTGCCAGCAGGGCCTGCAGACGGAAACGCATCCAGCTCCCTGCTGCCCAAGGAATGTGACGGTGAGGACCTCGCTCGGGCTGGAAAACCTGCTGTCCTGCATCTCGCAAGGCAACGGGCAGCTGAAGTGCTCCCTCCAAGCCGTATGCCTCCCACAAGCACCATCTTGGGCCCTGATCCCCACTTCAGCCTTCTGACATTGCTCCACGGAAACGTCCCCTCCAAATGCCACCCGAGCAGTTAGGGATGGGGCCAGTGGCCTCCCATCCAAATTTTCTCTTGCCATCCCTACTTCCCCAAATCAGAAATGCACTGGTCTTGCGCCAGCTGGTAAATCCACTCTTCCCCCATGGGTACTAAGATTCTTTTTATTACTTTTTCTTTTTTTTAAACAAGATCCGAGTGCTCCACACCCAATCCCAACTCGGAAACAGCAAAAGCTGAGTTTTTTCACATAATTTTTCTGCCTGCTCTCTACGGTTCCCTGATCTTACCCAAAGGAAGGGTGGGATAGACTACATAATCGCTCTCAGTCTCTTCAACCTTTACCATTCTGCAGTAAAAAGTCCTTCAAATCAACATCAATATCAACATTCAGTTGTGATCTCAGTAAACTACAGACTACCAATTCCTTGTGCACCTCCACAGGCTGTCTTAAGAGTTTTTATGTTCCGTGTCCCCAGAAATATGAAGGAGGTTTCAGCTTTGTTTCTTTTCAAAAAGACAATGGGAAAACGAGGAAGATCTGTTTTCCCACCCTGTTTTTCCCAAGCCCCACAAGACGGGCTAGCCCTAGTATGAAGCAATAAAATTTGTTTCAGCTGGACACAGAACCACCCAAATTAGAACAGCAGGAAAAAGTCCACCAAGCCCTGAAGGGAACAAAGTCACTGAAATGTGGAATTACTTTCCTTGAGGGTTACAGTAAATAATCGTAAGAGATTAAGTAATTCTTTGAAAAAACAAGTTGTGTAGAGACACAAAGCATTTTAAAGCAAACAAACATTACTGTGATACAACCCTTAGACAAGGTCTTACAAATGCTAATTAATTCATTAAACAAAAACTTAAACTGGTTTAATTCATAGACATTCATATAAGAACCCTGCTCAATAGCATCTTGGTCTACAATTAGACACTGTAAGTGCTTTGCTAATACAAATAATAGCAAAGCCTTTAAAAAGATCAGTTAACTTTTTTATGGTTTAAACAAAGTCTTGGTTCTCTATTCTCATCAATAGTGATGAACCTTATATAGTCCAACAAGTAGTTTTCAAGAAAAATGACCAAAGACCTCTCCAAACTCCCAAAGATTTTCAAAAATTTAGTATTTAAAAAAAATAAAAGGTTATTTTAAGCTTAGACACAACCAAATTAGACAGCAGTCATTCTGAGAGAGGATGAGAAAGTAAAAAAGCAACAAGTATGAATGGCAGTATTTATCTCTGAAGCCCTTCTGCAGGACCAAGAATGCAGACTGCGTGCCAGTAAAATATGAGACGATTCAGCTATTAGAAACAGGAGAGAGCACTCACTTTCCCAGCACTAAGCTAGCAATACAGGAGCTGCTCCCAACAAAGCATGACACATCGAACAACCATCATATGAAGGATGACCACAACTCATGATCCCCAGGCGCTGCAGGAGACTCCAACACACGTTCTCCCTTTGCTTAAGCTAAGCACCTCACGTAACCACTACTCTACTAAGACATGATTTTAAGGCCTGGAGAACTCCGTTTCCACAGGCCTTTTTATTTTGTTCTCAGCTTTTTGTTTTGTTCACGACTTTTTCTTTTCCATTCCTATTTGTTCACCTATTCCTGTTCATTCCTCACTCACCAATCTCCCGCTTACATCAAATGTCTGGTTTGCCCCGAATGGCCATTTACACACAGGTAAGTTTCAAGTATATTCTTACCTAAAAAATTACATCCAGGTGTCTAGTTAAACACAAATTTCATCAACCCTCAAAAACGCCTTTCGCTTACAGGCATAGTAGGCAAGTAAGACAAATATTATATTGCATATTTAGACATTAATTGCTCCTAGGAGCTCCTTTACCTTATTATTCCCCAAAGTTGTTGAGATTTTTTTTCTGTCTTGAAGATTACATTTCAAGGCTACTCTGGAGAGCCAAGTAATGTGCAAGACTTGGATATTTGCTGACTTTTGAGTTCTCCCTACAGTAGAGTATTTTCACATGGATACAATTTCAGCATCAGATCTGTTCAAAGCATGAACCAAATACTTTTGCAAAAGCTGAAGGTATGGCCGTGGCGCGGAGGCTGCAGTATGCAATTCCTCCTGTGGCCGGCACTGCATTCCAGAGCTGTTTGGGAATACACTCTCTCCTGTCTAAAAGGGCTTAACAACTGAGAAGCTCCTGCAGCCAAACTGGACTCACAGGGCAGCTATGTGCCTGTTCTTTCATAAAGACGATGATTTAAAGCCTACAATATGACAATGCCATATGTGGGGCACATATACGGAGAAGATCAAGCACAAAAGGTAGATCAAAATGTAATCTAGAAAGTAACTTCTCATCAGAAAGTGAGACAAGCAAAGAATTCCTGAAAGCAGAACATGAGCTTACAGAAATCGGTTGTGGCCCAGATTCAACGCAACGGACTAAATCATTTTGACAAATCCTCTAGTGCTTCCTGAAACTTTATAACCCCAGCAATAGGCAATTTGGAACACTTCTATGAAGAACCAAGAGATCCAAGTCCTCTCTTGTATTTCAGCGGATAGAAGAGGAGAAAGAGCGCCTTCAACCTTATTGCCAATCACCAAGAATGGCTGTTCTCACACTATTATAAACATTTGGTATCCATGGAAGGGGGATACCTAGCAGCAAACATTGGCAACCAAGGACATTCCACTCCCACTCTATCGTCCACAATAGCAAGGAGAAACAAAAAATCCATAAGGCTGTTTCAATTAGGAAACGTTTGAGAAGACTTCTTCAAAAGCAAGTGTCTGAAAATACCTTGAAATATGGGAATGTGCAACAACAGTTAGAGGGACGAAAGCAGGCATCTTACTTTATTCTGAAAGCATTTACACTTCACCCCAAAGTGGGAACTTCTAATAACCCAAGAACCTTTTGCAAAGAACAAGGTCATAGTTTTCTTTTTAATTCAGAACAGAACCTCACACACACCACATTCTGCATTGAACAGAGAACCTCGTCATTTACAGGTGTTTGGAGCCAGGTTTTACTTTAATACAAATCCTTAACATGCAAGAACATTCTCATACCGGGCTTTGTCTTTCTGTCAGGTTACAGTTCTGCAGCTCTTTAAAAGCTTTCAGTAAGAATGAAGCAAGAACTGCAAAATGAAGTTCTGCCCCAAGAGAGGTACAAACAGATAAATTCATTCACAGCTAAAAGTATTTATACATCAACATGCACTTGGACTGTTGATAATTCTAGAATTAAAGACTTATCTCTGTATACACATGAATACAGCAACAACCTAAATCTACATCAAATTTAGCTCCATATTAAGAAAATAAAGCCTTTAACGAGCTGAAATTTTACTTCAGTTGTTCAGTCACTGTGCTGACAGTGAGTCCTAGCCATGGACCAAGACATCACTGCGCTGGGTGCTGTACAGAGTTAAATGGTGCAAGTTGTTCCATCAGAAACACCACCACCACCACTACCCCACTCTCAAAAAAAACGAAAAGTCACATTACACTCAACTGGAGACAAAAGGAAGGAATAGAAAAGGGAGAAGCTTTTATGTTTCGAGAACTTGGGGGTTGCAAATTCTCAATTTCACTGTCATGGTTAGGAAAATGTGGCAGTAAAGCAATGCAACCTCATTTCCAAACAAACAAAAAGATTGGTCCGTCTGCTGGTGAAAGACAGGATAAAGAGAACTATTAAATTATCTACACTTCTGGGATTCTTGCTATTCTTTTGCAAAGTGAATGGCTTATGCTAATCAGGATGCATCTGAAATACATCATTCAAGCCTTCTTGTACAAATATAGTTCTTATTTATCCAGAAAGATCCCCACCAGCTGGCAATGTTTGCATACAATGTTAAACCCAACTTCAAGAGCCCATGCATTATGAGTCATTTTACATTTAAAAACATTAGTTCTTTTAGCTATTCTTGAAAATGGTGTATCCCATGAGAAGAATTTTAATGGAATTCAACAATAATACACTATGTTACCGTCCTACTTCCTCTAGCACAAAGAAGTTACAAGTTTTCTGTTGTTTGGTGGGGTTTTTTTCTCCTAACAGTGCTTTGCCTACAGAACATCTTTGGAGAAGGGACAAAAGGATTTGCACCAATCCCTTCTACATGAATCAAATATTTATGCTATACCCTCTTCAAGCACTTTCATCTAGTAACCTGTGGAATGTGATCCCCTGACCTTAACACTCAAGCACGTCTAAATCAGCTGCCCTTTGAGCGGTATTACAGGCTACAGAGAATTTTTATACGTTTGTATCAGAGGCATATGAAAAACTTGTAGCACAGAATGCCACGGCTGGACCACAAAGCACACATTAATCCAAAGTCGCTCAAGAATGCTTCAGGGAAGAGCAATGTTTTGATTCTCCCATGTTTATGGCACAATCTGATGTCGTGTGTCACCATAAATAGGTAGAATCATGAGCCATGCTATCAGTACATTAACCGGCCATCACAATTTAAATATGTGTCATGCCAAACAATACCACAATTACGAGGTGCCAACACCACTGCAATCCCATGTCCCACTATATGGCCCATTCTGCCTGCTCCACACTGCCCAGCTTCTTTTCTGCCTCCAGCCTCCTCCCCGGGACAGGCAGTGCTGCCTGCAAAACATCTCCAGAATCAGAAAGACAAGGAGCTCGGGGAAAGACCAGGTGCCCCTTTCCCTCCTCCTAGAAATCCGCCTCTTTCCTCAAGAAAGCGCTAGAGCAGAAATAAATCATTCTGTGTTGTTTGTGGCTCCCAGGAATGTTTTAAGGACAGGGGTTATGTTGCAATAAGCGTCCTGGAGAAAAAGAGAGAGAGACCAAGTGCCCCACATGAACCTGCAACTTCAACTACGGGACAAATTTTTCCAGGGTCAGCTTATGACCCTGCTCCTAGGAGGAGCAGTCACTGAGGTAACCCCAGTGAAAGTCTGACCCAAAGATTTAACAGGGTCATGGTCTTGATGGTAGGGTTCATGTTTTTCTATCAGCCCTGAAAAACTGACGTGATGCTCCCCGTCACCCACACAGGAGCAGCAGCGCAAGGGTGTAGGACAAGCTCAAGAAGATGGTTCTTGTGTTCCCACCCTGATTTGGCAGAAAGGCTCAGTCCCCAGAAAAAGTCAAGGATAGCAGAAAAAAGTGAGACAGCAGCCAAAACCTATGCCACGTCCTCTCCCCCAGGATGGATCCTGGCCAGTCACCCGCCCCAGTCCCCCTGCAAGGCGCCCCACTGGCTGTTAGACCTCAGCAGAGACCGAGGCGCCCTCAGTTCTCTGAAGGTCCATCAGCCCAGAGCACGCTGACTTGCTGCTCCCCCCTCTACGGGAGGAACGGGACACTTTTTCCACCTTTTTTCCCCCCATAGAAATCCCTCCAGGGGAGCAGGGGGAAGAAAGCGGAACAGGGACCACAACAGACCAAGATTTAGCATTTCCTGCATCATCTACAGGAAAAACCCACGCAGTGGGGAAGAGCATGATGTCAAGGCTGGTTTCACCACAGAAACAGCCAGATCCTCCTGCTGGGGGATGCTGTGTGTTTCCACAGGGAACAATATCATCCTCCCTGCAAAGAGGAATCCTACTACCAGCCACACGGAACTCCACAGGTCTTTCCCTTGCACAAAAGACTGGTAGCGATGAAACTCTGGCCGTGGGAAGTGGGTATGCGGGTACAGAGCCGGGGGAGAAGGAAAATTAAAAATTCACAGCGGTATTATCACTTGTAAAACAGCACACATTCAGTACTTGGCCCCTAGAGAAAGGAGTATGCTACAAAATATGTTTCCCCGCACAGAGACTGGGCCTCCATCCAGTTATTATGTGCACATGTCCCTGCTGCGTTTTCAGCCTTACTTTAAAAAAAAAAATAATCTCAAAACAAAGAAAACATATCCTCATACTCACTCTGTACAGTGCCAAGCATGTTCCTAGCCACGTTCATTAATCTGTTAAGGCGTGTTAATTATGGGTTCAACACTTTTACACCTTGTGACACAGTAGTAAAGCACTTAATGTAAAACAAATTCCAGTGTGAAACAAGAAATCTCAACTGCCTGTGGAAGCCCTGTTTGCACACGTGCATACGTAAATGCACATACATGCTTCTCTGCGAAGCATGACGAGCAAAGACAATCTTGACACGTGGATTACAAGCACAATGACTGCGATTATTTTCTCAAAAGAAAAGAGCACCGCAAGAAACGTGGCTGCTTTCAAACACAGCCTGACACAAACCTACTTCAGCAACTTCCACAGAATTTTACTTTGCCCAATTACACACAAGTACATCACTATTCATTTTGGCTATTTACTGCCAGTGGTGAAACGGGTGGACGAGTGCATTATTTTTTTTCTGCAAGAATTCTGCAAGATGAAGAGTAATCATTCCAGGAGAGAGAAGTGATGGGCAAAAGCTGACAGAGAAGAGAGCCAGTCTAACTCCCAGGTTTAGGTTGCAAGAATGAACGCCGAGTCCCTTGCGCCATGAGCACGTCTCTTACCTACTGATCTGCTGAAGACAAAAGGGTTTTCTTCTTTTCAGAAACTGGACACTTGTAGCTCGTTGGGTCAGTCACACAAAGCCTCCCTGCTGCCAAAGGTATTTTTTTCCCCTCGGGTTTTTGTTGTTGTTGTTTGGTTTTTTACCCCGGAGAGTAAAGGGCAGAACAGTGGATTCAGCAGGGGCAAAGGGTGGAATTCGAGACTGAACAGGAGAACTGCAGAGCTCTCTCTAAAAGATGTTGTATTTCAAGGCGCTTTCACTTGCAAATCCTTCTTCATCCTCGGTGTCAATAAACTGGAGGGGGGGGGCGGGGGGAGTAAACTTTTTTAACTGCAGAAATAAACCGGACTCCACAGAAAGGGGAATGTGCTATTAACTGGATTTGTGGCTCCACTTTTTCTTTTATTAAAAATAAATATACTTTCAGACAGAAAATCGAGACAGATAGGTAAAAATCCGGTAGAGTCAGCCAGGACCCGCCCGCAGTCCTGGGAAGGAGGCTAGCGGGATCTCAAGAACGGCAGAATCAACAAAAAGAAGGGAAAGTCTGCGCCCCGCTGGAGGTGGCCCGGCGCAGGCTCCGCTGTCAGCGGCAGCGCCCGCCGCCCCGGCAGGGAAGGGCGGCCCTCAGCATCGCGGCCGGGGGAAGGCTGCTCTGCTCCGCGCCTCTCCGCGCCGCTCCGCGCCTCGCTTCTCCGCGGTTACCTGTGCGCAGCGGGGCGAGGCGAGGCCGGAGGAGCCCGCAGGGCCGGACGCGGGGCTGGGGCGGAGGGGGGCGGCGGTGGCGGCGGCGGCGTCCCCCGGGCACACGCTCCCCGCGGCGGCGGCGGCGGGCTCACACCGGCGCGGGCAGGGCAGGGCAGGGCAGGGCCGGGCCGGGCAGCTCCGCTCCCTCCTCCGCCTCCTTCCGCCGGGCTCTGCGGCGCGGGCGCCCCGCAGCACCGCGCTCCGCCGGGGCGGGCAGGAAGCGCCGCCCCGCCCCCGCCCCCGCCCGGGGACCGCCCCCCCCGCCCCCGGCCCCGCCCCCCCGCGCCGCCCCGCCGGGCGATGGGCACTCGGTACGGCGAGTCATGTGGCGACCGGCGGCGGTGGCCCTGAGGTCTCCAAAGCGTTCCGCCACGGCAGCGGAGCTCAGTGGGTTCGTACCGACGCACGGCGGGGAAAGGACCGGCCTCAGCCGCTTTCTGCTGGCAACAATGGAAAACGTGGCCAGACCTGCTCACGACTAACTGCGTGGAAGCAGGATGTTAAAGGAGTTCCCTGTAAATCATGTTCTGCCTAAAACTAAAATATCCAATCACGTAGTCTGCCAAGGATCAGTCTATCGTAACAGTAAACATCCACCAACCTCTGCTGCCCCGGCACATCTGGATCTAATGGCTGGTGTGGAAAGGGGAGAGGGAAGAGACTTCAGCACCTTCCCCAAATGCAGCCACGATTTTAATAGAATCACAGAACGGTTTGGGTTGGAAGGACCTTGAAGATCATCGAGTTTCACCCCTCTGCCATGGGCAGGGACACCTCCCACCAGCCCAGGGTGCTCCAAGCCCCGTCCAACCTGGCCCTGAACACCTCCAGGGACGGGGCAGCCACAGCTTCTCTGGGCAACCTGGGCCAGGGGCTCACCGCCCTCAGAGGGAAAAAATTCTTCCTAATGTCTAATCTAAACCTGCCCTCTTCCAGTTTAAAGCCATTCCCCCTCGTCCTATGGCTCCACTCCCTGACGAAGAGTCCCTCCCCAGCTCTCCTGTAGGCCCTCTTTAGGCACTGGAAGGGGCTCTAAGGTCTCCCAGGAGCCTTCTCTTCTCCAGGCTGAACACCCCCAACTCTCTCAGCCTCTCCTCCCAGCAGAGGGGCTCCAGCCCTCTGGTCATCTTCGTGGCGTCCTCTGGACTCACTCAAACGGGTCCACGTCTTTCTTACGTTGGGGCCTCCATTTTGCTGTGTTTTATCATTTTACTACATGATAAAAGAGGGTAGCCGCAATCAGAGGTAGTTTTTGCTTGAAGGCTTTAGCGCCTGGAATCACACTGTAGAATTTCAACTTAAAAATAGTTTGGCTTTAAACACGTCACAACCTTTAAAGAAAAGCATGAACGTATCACCTTCGTGCACATCTCCCCCTTCAAAGAAGGCCAGTGAAAGGATCCCAAAATGTTGACAAAAAGAAAGGCTTAAGCCAGTCTTCCCATTTCGGAAGATCTAACAGCACTTGGTAATGGCAACAACGCAGTCATCTCTGCAGTGGTACCAACCTCTGTATCAGAGAGGCAAAGCTCTTGTTCTGAAACAGGGTGAGCAACTTTAACTTCTCCTAGCCTGATGCTAGCAGGGGGCAAATCCCCACTCTAAACAAGGCCTGAGATAACAAACTGGTCCTTCAATAGCAACATATTCCATGTACAAACAATGATACTTTGCCTTTCTCACAATCCACCTCCTCCTCTGGCTTGGGCATACAATGCACTCAAATTCTCCCCCTGTGAGGTCGCTCCTGTCCGTGAACTCCGAGAGACAGCTTCTACTTGTCTCCCGGCTCCCGTTCGCTAACTTCTAATTTCAAGAAAGAGCGAGAGAAAAAATGAGAGAATCTCATAGTGTGTCCAGAGCTGGCTCAATACGCTGACAATGCAAATAATCCCAGTTCAGTAAGGTCTGGCCGTAAAATGACACCAGTTTCCAAAATGTGCAAGAACTGGCCACATGTCAAATCCTTGCACTGTGAAACTTGGCCCACTGGAGTTCATTAGGTCTCTTCATGTGAGAAGAGATAACATGATTCAGCCATTTACCTTTTAATTGCTCTAAGCAAATGAATCCTTTCCAACATTCCCAACTGTAAGAAAGATCTGGAAAAAAATTCAGGAAGTCAAATTTCAGAAATCCCAAATGCAGCATATATAAACATCTTTTTTTTCCGCTCGTAACGGACATTCATTCATTGGAACATTTCAGCGGAACAAATGTAGAAACACATGTAAACAGTTCATTAACATCCCATAACCTTACAGCTTGCGAGCGAAAAAAAAGAAAAAGACAACGCAGAACAAGCTAATGAAGTACATATTTGCTAGATGCTGTGGAGTTGTAAGGGAAATATATAACTAGAGTGCGTTAAAGAGTTATAAACTATGCTTCAATCGCACATCCTGTCTCCCTCCTGCATGCGAAAAGAAAATAGTGGGGAGTAAAGAGAGAAGGTAGAGTCATCAGGAAAGTAAAAATATTGCTTAATGCAGACACTGAAAAGCAGCTAGCCTCGCCCGAGGCTATTAACCTCAACTCCTCTGCTGCTGCTTATTCTACAGAGCACTCGCACTGCTCGTGTTTAACCCGCACAACCGGAGATAACCGCTTTATCGGAACTGGAAAAGAACAAAGATGTATGAAATCCACATTCTCTTCCTTAAAATATTCTCCCCCTGCATCCTCCCTTCACCCGGCTCCCCGCCCAGCCCAGTCCTCAGGAGCTCCAGCACACATCTGAACGGCTGCCAGTGGAGGAAGCGAGCAGTTTCCATACACACATCACGCCACAATGTGGGAATTCAGGAAACAACACAAAAAAGGGGTTCCTAATAACTGTTCCAGCGCACTCGGGCCAATTTATGCAATCATACAAAGGTCACAGTAAATGTGTTAAAAAGCACAAAAGATAAACTCCGCAACGGCAACTAGTTCAAAGTAGGAAAATAAATCTTGGGCTTACGAAGTGTTTGGATGACCTGGAATTGCTCCACCTACCATTTTTTAAGAGGTTGTCCTTCACATTCTTTCAAATTCCTCCATCTTAAAGTTCCTCCCTCCAGGAATCACTGTAACTCTGCCGTCCTTTGTCCACAGCAGCTGGAGCTCAGGAAGCTGCTGATATTATCCCTCATGTACAGAGAGAAATCACCGCTCAGTTCTGCGTCCATTCAGTGCAGCTGAGAGGGGTGTAAATTAATTTCCGTGGATCTCTGATCTCGGGCCAGTTTAACAGAGCTTTTCTTCTTGCACATAAAAATAAACTGTTAACGGTGCTCAGAAGTGCCATTTAGCTCTTGGGACCAGACAGTACATCCCCACTACCACCAAAGGAGGGGGTTCTTTGTCTAGTCTGTAAATACGCTGTTGGGTGAAATAATGGCCCTACAGTAAACAATAACGCAAGCAATAGTAAAAAAGACGAAGAAGAGGAGATGAGGCCAAGTTTACCAGGTGAGCAGAAGCAAGGAATAGGTAGTTCTGATAAGGGAGATTACTTTCTCTTTCTTGCCATAGAAGCCAAAGAGTTTGACAGATATATTTGTTGAAGAAAAGGAAGTAAATGAACAAATACATTAGGGGATAGGGATCAAAACAAGATTAGAAGATTTCAAAACTGTGTAAGAATCCCAAGAAATGTGTAGAGAAGGCATCGAGGTACAGGAGGGTTAAGTGGTTTGTCCAAAGTCACGCTGGGAGCTCAGTCTAGACTTGTAGAGGTCCCGAGAGCCACAGGAGCTGCCTTGCTGCCCGCAGGCATGGTGAACCTGGACGTACAGCGTTGCAGCTTTTGCTGCTAGTTTACTGCCAGGGTGGACATCACCCAGGGCCTTCAGGGTCATCATGGCCATTTTTAAGCTGTATTTAGAAGATGTGATGTTGCTGCTATATCCAGCCCCAAGCTGTAACGAACCCTGAAAGGCTCGCTCAGGCCATTGTGTACGGCTGGAGACCAGCTATGACTTCTGAAGAGAAACAAAATCAATGATAGACATGAGATTGAGGCATGAATTATATGTAAAACCAGTTATCATTCACCAACAGATGGTGATGACAGGTATTCATAGACCAACACCACCAGAAATTACTACCATGAAACTTGACACGCTTGGAATCACTTGAAAAATACTGCTTTTCAAAACACAAAAACAGGAATAATTATGCCTTATGTATTCCTCTGTCCTTCACTAAGTATTTGCTCTGTCTTTCTACATGAGTTTATTATGCTATCAATTCTATATAATAAAACTTTAATGACCACATAACTTCTGGGAGAGAAGTAACTGCTACAGAGACTTTTGCATAGCCAACTTCCATGTCCTGTCCATACTGTGATTTACACAGTAACATGGCTCCGGCTCATCTAAGGTTTTGTATGCTGCTGCGTGCAAAGATTTTTGAAGTTATGTCAGTCTGGATGGTACCTCTAATGGAATGCAACTCAAGTTCAGTGTGGTTCCTTGGGTGAAGAATGGGCCTGCACTGGATGGGGGAGAAAAGGAACAGCTTACCACAGTGAAATGCAATATAGAGGTCAGCAGTGATGTGTCACCCATGAGTTGATTGATCAGATACCACCTATAAAGAGAATCAGTCTAACTGCTGAACCTTGGCCCCTTTTATACAGAATTTTGGAAGAAACCTGTGTAACCAGAAGAGTGATAAACAAATGCCAACTATGGAAAAACAAATTAAATGTTTTGGCTTTGCTCTAAACACATTCATACCCCAGTCCCCTAGACTTAAGTGTAGTTTTGGCAAAATAAAGACAGCAGGGTTAGTCTGGACAAAGGGATTTCCTTAAAAGACACCATTCTTCTCCCAAAGAAGGGCCTGTAAGCCCTTAACTGATGTCTATTGCATGTTAACAACCTTGATGTATGAAAGTTGACCATCTCCCTTGTTTCTCTGCACTCTTGCCTCTTGTGCCTCTTTAAAAAGAGATGTCTCTTCAAAATCTGCTGAAATGAACTAAAAGGTTCCCTCAGCTTTCAATGGATTTGGATCAGAGCGAACTGTAAGAGTAAAGCACGGAGGCCCTGTACTTCAACACAGTCTTTGTTTGCTCTCGATGAGTGAAGAATGTATGAAATCACAAGAGCACAAGATGTACAACAGGTTCTGCAGCAAAAAACAGATTTGATAATCCTGATATTTCAATGACCGTAAAGATTAAGAGGGGAAAACCATGGCTGATTCGAAAGCAAAAAGCCTAACCTCTTCAAAGTTTCCAGGACTTACAAGTGTGCAACTGTACTGATAAATAACACGGGGACAGAGGAGAAGAGGTGCTTTTTGATTTAAAGCTTTTGCAACTCAAACCAGGACAAATATTGATGTCAGAATCAGACTCAGACCTGAGAAATGAAAGAGGCCCAACCAAAAGCAATCTTTGGCTGGAAGCAACCTTCAGTTGCCTGGAAAGGATAAAAGTATTGTCTCAGTGAAACAATGAGCGCCATATAGATGCTAGAGCTCTACTAATTGTAGGAGCAGGGCCATCTTCCCCCATGACACAGAAGATGTACTGTAAACAGATTATTTTGAGCATGAAATTAAAGAAGAGAAATGAAAGGGAAAATAATGTTATGTACAAAAAAGGTCCAATACATTGGCAAAAGTATATGAAATTCTGTTAAACAATTCCTTCAAAAACTGGCAATTATATTTTTTCTGAGCACATCGTTGTGCTCCTAAAAATGATCTTTCTCCTGTAGTAAGCTACAAAAAGATTGATAATTAGAGACAGCAAGATATCAAGTTACAGATAACTGATTAACATTTCATTTTCACAGGAATGAAAAACTAAAAACAGAATTATGGAACAAAGTCTGATTAGATTTTACAATCAATTTCAGAAGCTGCTGCCACATTCTGGAAGAGCACCAGCACTCTCTGCTGGCGATCTTTGTTCAATAGTTATCTAGAGGAAAAATGAGGAACGAAAATGCTCTATGTTTTTGAAATGGAATTCCATTTTTGTTTTAAATAGGTGATTAATTAGATCCCTATCAATGTAGCAAACAGCAACTCTAGGAGCTAGTTACGTTTTCGGAAACAATACAGGCATTACTAAGAAGTGTATTTACTACAGGCAACCATCATTCACTGGCATAAATTTCACTGTTGCAAATAAACATCTGATGTTTAACGCTTCTCTCTGCAGAAAGCACTTCTGCTGTGCTGCAGCACAAAGACAAGCTGGTGTGAGAAGTTCCCGTGATGCCAAATCCCTTGGCTCCACCCTGACTTTCCATCAATTTTAGAGCTCTGCCAAGAGAAACAGCTCTTCTTAAAAAAAGTCCGAGTACAACACCAACATCTTCCCCTACATTAGCCACACTAGAAACGCTGCTATGTTTAATCAAAACAAACCTGCTCCCAGCCCTGTCTCTGTTACACCTTTTGCCAGGAAGCTGGAAAAGCTTTGACTCCTTCTCCCCAGCATGCACCCAAGCTTTGTCCGCGCCCCTCGTGCATTACTTTACCTCATCTGGGCAGGGACTGCACAGGGACAAACAGATCAGGAGGAAAAAAAAGTTTAAAAAAAGTACCTAAGTGACAGCTGTCCCAGTTTCCAAACTATGCACAGCTCAGGCATCAGTAAGAAGGGTTAAAGACTGGCAAACTGAATCCACGTGCAGCTCAGGAAAGTGTGGGAAACAAAAGAGACAATGTGAGTTGAGGACAGAGTATTCATTAGCAAGGGCTCAAGTTTCTTGGCTTTTGCCAGTCTGCTTCCCAACGACCATTTTTCAAGGTAGCTTTTTGTTCTTCAGTTTTGAACATAGTCCTGGAAAGACATTATACTCTTTCTTAGCTAACAAACTAAACCTCGGTACATGTTGAACTGCTTAAAATAATTTGTCTTTTTAATTCCCTGGGAGCAAGAGGGGAGAACAGTGTCAGAGATGGGTTTTTTTCAGCTGGGCTACAGTGGGCTTTGGATCAGAGCTTTATATGACATACCCGATCCAAAGACCTCAGACACCTTCATAAATATTCATTTACACTATTGTATTAAATACATAAAGAAATCCAATGTTTTAAAAAACATACATGAGACTTCACAATGCAGCCCCATCAATTTGAGTCCCAGTAAAGCCATTACCGGAGAATGGCTGCTGAACTCCTAGCTGCGTCCCCAGCTCAGCTCTGCGTTGCTGGGGCTGGATCCTTTCAATGCCTGCAAGGCGCTCAGCAACCTGCTAATGAGGGTGGCTTCAAAGTATTTGGGATGCTAAAGAGATTCAGTTTACAGCAGCAGCATTAGGTTGGAGAAAGGCATCACAGTCATCCATGAGGAGAGGCCTGGGGTCTCCAGTTTTTCCACTTGAGGAGCACAGTCAACCCTCACATCATAGAATCATAGGATGGTTTGGGTTGGAAGGCACCTTGAAGATCATCTCATTCCAACCCCCCTGCCCTGGGCAGGGACACCTCCCACCAGCCCAGGTTGCTCCAAGCCCCATCCAACCCGGCCCTGAACACCTCCAGGGATGGGGCAGCACCAGCTTCTCTGGGCAGCCTGGGCCAGTGCCTCTCCACCCTCAGAGTGAAAAATTTCTTCCTGATATCTAATCTAAATCTCCCCTCTTCCAGTTTGAAGTCATTCCCCCTCATCCTATCACTATATGCCCTTGTAAAAATGTCCCTCCCCAGCTTTCTTGTAGGTCCCCCTTGTCTCCCCAGAGACCTCCCTTCTCCAGGCTGAACAACCCCAAATATCAGGTGGAGTGTGCAGCCACAGCTGAATTAAATGATGTGGGAGCGTGAGTGATGTCAGCGAGGGCCCGGTGCTCCCAAAGCCCTGTGGTAGGTCTATACCCCTCCATCACATGGGATGGGAGACATCCAGAGCAAGGCTGCAAATCCCCTGGTGCCTAGGGCCAGTATTTTGAAAGCAGCTCCATAGCTGGTAGGACATAAATACCACCTTAGGATCTGCTTCATAAGGTCCCTAAATATAAGCCAAGTCTTGAAAATCTGACATTTACTTCTTCAGAAAAATCTGAATTTTGGTAATCCTGGGGCTCAGTCAAGAAAAAGCAGCAATTAGGGTGGAGTTCTGGAAAAAGCAGTTAAAATAGCATGTCAGAAATTGAAACCCAGGGTGTATTTCACTCTTTCAGTCAGTAGATATCTGTGTATTTATTAAGTGTAGCAATACATACAGCATTTTACTTCGACTGTTTTACTTTATGAAGTAAAAAATGGGAAGAACAGCTCCTGAATTAGAGAAACAGCTAAGAGCCCTAAAAGGAACAAACACAGTGATTAAAAAAAAGTGAGTTTTAACACAGTTGTAAGACAAAATTAGAAATAACTGTTCTAATGCATTCTGCTCCTGACAAATCTCAACTTCAGAAGAGCTTCACATCTGTAGAGAGTCCCAAGGAACTTTTTAAGCATTCAGGGATCACCGACACTTGGCTGAGTGGGACAGAGTGACAGCCAAATGCCAAGCACAGTGCTCGCTGGAAAACACTGCATGAGGAACACAGATTCCTGCCTAAGGGATCGGAGCAAGTTTCCCACTGTAGAAAACGACAAAAGGTTTCAAATCTGAAGTTCTCTGCTTTTCAAGGAAGTTAATATTTTGGACATGAGAGAACCTAGATCACTGATGGACAAGGAATGAGAAGATGCTAAAAGCCTTGAGAACTTGAGTAACTACAGGAAATTAACATTATTACTTTTTTTAAAAATATTATTAACTATACATGCCAGACTGCTCTTAAATATTCTCTTCCCACATTTGTACCCACACCTTTACCTTCGTACCATACGAATTCCGTATTCAGCTCTCTCCCTTGATCATTAATGCAGACTCCTAAGCTTCAGACTTCAAAGAAATGCACGCGTAAGAGTCACAGGCACAGGACTGGAACAGCGTCAAAGCCTCCCCTGTGCAGGAACCTCGATCTTCTGTTTGACTTCGCTGTACAAATATCTCGTTCTATCAAGACTAGGAAATTCAATGATTTATGTAGGGCTTCCCACAGATTAAGTTAATAAGGGAATCCAATAGTGCCTCATCTCCTTCCGCCTTCCAAACACTGGTAAATGAAAGGAAATGGGAATGTCTCCTGGGGTAAGGGAAAGACGTGAGCGCTCTACAAATGTGCAAGGGAAGAAACCAAAGGCTTCATTGTGCCCTTCTCCTCCCTCCCATAAGCTGCATACGATAATGTTCTTAGGGAAGCTTGGCTCAATTGCAAAGCCTCACCCACACCACACTGATCATCACCTAGAACGGTGGTGTTTGAGTTTTCTTCCTGCTTTTTCTTTTATATTTTTCCCTCTTCTGTCCCACCTCGCTTTATTCTGTTCTCACCCTCCCTCTTTCTGCTGCTCAAAATCTCCACACTCCCTGCTTCCTTATTTCTGTAGGTTCCCCTCTGTCATTTGTAGTACATTTCCAGTACCACCAGCATTACTCGGAGCTCCAGTCATGCCTTACTAGTCAAAGCTTCCAGCATATGAGGCTGAATTACAGTTTAACACGACGCAAATGAAGAAATTACGGCGCAGATAGATCAAGATATGTGTCTCCAAGACCCTAAGGGACCTAGGGGCTCATTTTAACGTAACTTGCAATCAACATCCCTTTGAGTTACAGTTGAAAATTACACCAGCATTCCCTGGCCAAGATGAAGCCTCATCATGAGACAGTCAGAAAGGCAGTCTGGCCTTTTTCAGATCATAGCTGCTCATATATCGCCAACTTTCAAGGAAATTACCCAACACCAAACTAACACAGGTGCAGTTTCTTCAGTGGTACGAAAGCTGCTATACGTCATCAGATTCAGGCATTTTCATTGACAAGATGGTCTACGCTTGCTCTGAGCTAAGTTAGACATTACAATGGTAAAGTGTGAGAAGATATTGTAGATACACACGCTTCAAAGTGCCTTATGGTCCCTCATAAAACATTGGGCTTAGGTGACAGTACTGATGGTAGACAGTGTTAGGGAGCAACGATTTACTTACTGAGAAGGTGAACTATAAAGTCAAAGTCAGAAATTTCTCTGCCTAATGAGAATGTTGCAATTAGGTCATCACTGAACACTGCATAACCACAAATCGGAGCAAAAACATTCCCACAGAATAAGTAATACGTGACAGCAGGTATTTGGAATGAGAACAAGGATTTCACCCGCGTTGCCCTACTGCTGAATTATGTAGATAAACAGCGGTCCTGAGATAGTCAGCTTCCAGTGGGGACGCGCAGGTGTCGGGATACACAGACCCAGTTTAGCACTAGCAACTAGACCCTAAACTCCCAAACATGAAAGTTCACGTCCAACTCTGATGAAATTTGACAAGTTACTCAGAGCAAGTTTCAGGATGAGAGTTCTATTTAGGTCACATACGAACTGGATCCAGGCCACAACCTTCTTTGTATCTTCTGGAGTCCGATTTGAGCAATGCTTCTAATTTGCAATAACTATTTCTGCTAAAAACCTAAATCAGTTCTACGCCTCAGTTCAGGCTGTACATTTTGGCAAGCTACCAAACACCAGACCTTTATTCAAATGACAAGACAAGGGACTTCAATAGGAGAACACTCTCCAGACTGCTTTTTGTGATTAAAACTCCCTGACCTTCTCCCTGCCTTGGGCCCTGCAGAGGCACATAGAAGTACCTGCTGTTGGGGCAGACAGGTCAGGAGAGTGCAGATTTGCGGGTTAATGGGATACTGTTCTGATCAGGGAGATTAGGTTACAAGGCTGTGCCTTTGAAGACTGGCTTCTTCAATGTGGCACTTTGGTTTACAACTGGGGATTTCTTTTAATTAGATTGTACTCTTAATTATTTATGAGCTATATTATCTGCAGAAGCTGCCAAAAACCTAAGCCTTAATAAGGATAATTGGAATAATCATATTTTTACCTCTTTTGTAAAGCACCTTGAGCCTCACTGATGAGAATTGCTAGGACAGGATTAGATGCTTAATGAAAAATTATCATTAAAAAGTGGAATAAAAATGAAAAGTGAACTAAAATGGAATTTTCTATTTTACACTGCACTAGAGCCAAATTGAGGATCATTTATCAGAGGTGACACTCTGAAAATTTTAACCTGAAAACTGAATGGGCATATTCTTTATGCATCTCACGATGGGAGATTCCAGGCGAGGATGCCAAGGGCCAGAGCCTGGGCCCGAATATTGTAAGAAGTCAGAACAGCCCCCCAGGAGCCCGCACTATGGAAGTGCTGGGATGTCCTACCATATGCTGGCGATTCAGTCAGTTCTTGGCTATTTTCCTGGTTTGAGCAACACAGGACTAATCTCTCTTCTAATGCTTGGGAAAACTGCACTTTTACAAGACTCTAGTGTCTGAATTTGTGAAAATATTTACTTTATAGCCAGCTATGGTATGCAGGTTTCAAGGTCTGTATTTTGCAGCTTGCCAGGTGCAGGGATGAGGAGGAGCGAGACCTCAGCACTTGACCCAGGCTGGCCAACAGGGTTATTTCATACCATGAATGTCACATTCAATATAAATTAGTGAGTTTGCTGAGTTGTCTCATTCTGCTATCATGGCTGCAACCCTGAGAACTTCTTGCCCTGGTGGCAGAGCCCTGAGACGTTCCCTTCCTCCCGAAGCCACAGCGCTCGCAGTGTCCCACGTTTGCTGTCTACTGCTGGGAGTGCACAGCTTCCTATAGATAGAATGGGCTGAGTATAATCCTTGCATATATTATCTTAATGTTGGGATCAATATTGGTTCTTTAGTGTCATTAATGTTAATTACTTAGTCTTATTGTATTAAATCTATTTATATTTCAACCCTTGTGTTTCCTTGTTTTCCCCCAATTCCCCTTCCCAAGTGGGGAGGGGTCATCGGGTAATAGAACAATTGTCTAAACAACAATAAATTGTTGTGTGTTTCTCAAACCATAACAACTATTTACAGCGTCAAGCAAAAGCAACGGGTGTTTAAGGTCACCCAGGTTCCTATGTCCACCACAGCTCCTCCACAGTAAAGATTTGGCCTTCCAGCCCTCACCTTCCTCAAAAAGTACCCTGGAATTGGATTTGTGCTTCTGCTTCAACCATGTGGTAAAACTCACAGTGAATATTTATGGGCCTACCTGAATCAATCTGCTAATGAAAGGCATAATCTTTCAACCTGAGGGCAGACCACAAAGTAGTAGTGGGGATGGCTAAACCCAGAGCCTCGAGGGGCTGGTGGGATCCCCACTCTCTACCAGGCAAGGATCCAAACGCAAAGCTTTTCACCTTTTGGGGGGCTATCACCCACAGACTGGCATTTTGTTCTCTCAGAGATCAAAGCAGGAGGATTTGGAGTCACTTATGCTTAATTCAGAGGTTGGGCAGAGGCAGATCTGCTCCTGTGGGTGTTTGGGGCCGGCAGGGACAGGGACTATGGAGGGAGGAGGAGGTCAGAGCAGGCACCATCTCTTGCAGCTGTGGCAGGGGCAGAGGCCCTGGACCTCCTCTGCAGGGCTGTAGGTAGAAAAACATCCCCTTGTATTGCCCAGGCTTGAAAATGGACCTGGGAAGGGACAGGAGGGCTCTGCTCTCTCCTTCACACCGACCCTTCTGTCCCCACTACAACACCCACCAGAGTCCCCACCGCGACCCCTCACAGCCTTCTCCTCGCCCCGCTGCCTGCCCGTGAGGAGACTTCCCCAGGACCACCGGGGGTGCCCGCGGTGACCCCCAGATACTGGAGGCGGTCCCGGGGTTTGCGGGCTGAGCCCCAGAACCGCCCGGGAAAAGGAAATGGTCTCCAGGAGGGCAGTGCAGAGACAGGGGAGCCCCTTCCCCGGCCTCTGGGGGGGGACCCCCCGCCTCGGGGGAGCCGCGGGGCCGCGCAGCCCCGTCCCGGGAGGTGCGAGGCGGGGGCAGCGCGGGGGGTTGGCCGGCATTTCCCTCAGGCTGGAGGCGCGGGCAGGAGCCGCGGGGAGGGCCGGGGCCACCGCGGCCGTTAGGCGGGAGCCGGCGCGGCGCGCCCCCGCCTCAGCGGCCCCTCCGGCGGGGGAACCCCAGCGCCGCTCCCCGCTGCACCTGCCCCCGAGCCCGGCATCCCGGCCGGGCAGGGCGGCCGCGGCCCCTCTCCTCGTCGCGGGGAGGGGGGCTGGCGGGGCAGCCGCCGGCCGCGCTCCCCTCACCCAGCCGGCCTCGCAGCGGCGGCCCGAGCCTCCCCCCCCGCCGGCTCCGCGCTCGCTCCTTACCCCGCGGGCGCCTGCTCCAGCGGCCGCCCGCTCATCCATCTTGCTCCTCTTCCCTCCGAGGTGACAAAGCCGGCATGGCAATGAGAGACACCGAGGAGCTCTGGGAAGTGCCTACCCCAGATTCAGTTATTAACTTTCAGCAGGCGGCTGCAACTACGGCACCCGGCATCCCCCGCTGGGCCAGCGCCTGCAATGGCGGCCGGGAAGTGTAGTCCTCCCGCCCCGCCGCCGCCTCAGCGCCCGGGCACTGAGCGGGAACACGGCCCTCGCTGCGCGGCCCGGGGTCGGGAGGGACCTGGCGGATCCTTTAGGTCCCCACGTCTTGGCCGACTGAGGAGGGGTGGTCCAGGCGGGTGCTCCGTGGAGGCCGCTCCGCTCCTGCAGGCCTGGGACACACAGGAGTCTGGGGGCTAAAGGCGCAAAAATCCTCTGTGAAACGCCGTCCCAGCTGCGAGGCACACCAAGGCGGCAGGCGTCAAGGGCAAGGCACAGAGAAAGAGGGGACAGAGATGTTCATCCTTCCCTCCAAGAGAGGGGGACGCCTTCACCACTGGCATGGCGTCGCTCACAAAATGGCCGCTGCCCACAGGAGGCCCCGTTCCTCAGCACGGCAGAGCCGTAGCAAAAAGTTTTGACCTCTTAATGCCAGCCAGATCTGCAACTATTAAGGATGTAAGTGTTCAGGATGTCCCGGGCCTCCTTTGTCACGAGGGCTGATGTCCCTGCACATGGCTGAGTCACCAGTGCTGCCATTTTTTCACAACTAACTTTTTCCAAGTACCATTGATTGCACGTTTTACGCCACAGAAACACTTTCTCTACCTCCTGCAGTTAACAGCAGATTGCAAATTATGCAGGGAGACACCAGTATAAGAGCTCATGTACTTCGACCTAAGAGGAGCTTATTTTGTTGACAACAAATTTGCAGTCTTTCATGTTGAAATTTTTTATAATCTCAGCCATGAGGATTTAAGCTCTTCACTTTTTATTTCACCTGGCTTTTATTATCAGCCCACTTACGTGCTAAATCTAGTACCTTTGTAACATCATGGGCTTTCTGTGTCAGCTTTGTCTTCTATTGTCTTCCACAATGTTTCTAACTAACAACATTCCTTACCCAAAAAAAAACCTCTCAACAAAAGCAATAAAAACATAAAAGCAGAACCATTCAAGATTCATGTCTAGAAGAGTTGTCAGAACACATGCAAAAATAATCTAGGAAGACAAGTGTGACTCCAAAGGATGTAAAATTTAGCGAGCGAGGAACCTCCAGGTGCCCTAAAAGTATTTTATCACTGCGATAGCCAGGTGCTAAAAAAAATATTAATAGGCAAAGCTTAAAAAAACATCTGGAAACTCTCACTCAAGTAATCAGCTGTTGGTCACCAAGCATACAGCTCCTGCCGCCTCACGTTGAGACGTTTCATCCATTTTTCTGCACAAGCCATGAAGCAGAATATCTCTCTGGCATCGCTGTACAAGGTTTGCTGCACTGAGCACACAGACCTGAACATTGCATTAGATAAAACAAACCATGGGGAAACAAAAGGACATTTTAAAGATGCGAGTAGCAAGCATCCAAAGTCAGGTGGAAAAACATTTGTAAGTGCAGACATCTGTGTTCACAGGGCACTACTCCTTGCCGTATTCAGTTACAGATAGCTTTGTTTTGTTGCTTTCAATGAAGAGGGGAAAAACCCCAGCAGAGGTAGCAGCCACACACCGACCTTTTGCTGTAAACACCAAGAAAGGAGCTATGGAGGGAAAGTCTGTTACTGCTCCATGGGAATCCAGCAACGCAGGGGTGTAAGAGTGACACTAAAACGGGCCATGCTGTCACCAGGCCTTGTTTGCCAGAGCCAGACAAGAATGATCTGTTATAAAACATGGCGGAATGTTTGTTTTTGTAGTACTGGATTTCCAAAATCCATAGTCTTTTTGTGGCCGACAAGCTCACTCCTTTCTTTGCCTCGTTACTGCAGCTGTCGGAGGTCTGCACCCCTGCCTGGAAAACATGAGCAACAGCGAGAAATCAATCCTAGCAAAAATCTGCATCATTCATGCGTAATCAGACAATGCTTGGGAGATTTACAAAGGAGGGGAAGAGGAGGAGGAGAAAACCACAGCGCTGCAGTCATTTGCATTATTTCTAGTTTCTTTTCTCTGTGATAGTCACTTTTAGCTTTAAAATGTAATGAGTATGTATTCCATGCGCAGTTTTATACACACTTCAGCGTTACTGGGTTTTAATTCGCATCCCACCGTGACTGAGTAAAATTTGGCAAATAGGCTGTGTCTGTTTATAACACATGCTTTCATTTTGTTTTGGTAATATTATGTATGTACATACAAATGAATTTAAAAGCATACTCTGTGTTGTGGCTTACTGCTTACCTCAAAGATTCTCTCCATGGTTTGTCCTGGCTGCTTTATACTATTCCGGCCATGCAAAACCTCCTGGGAAGCATCCCGACAATACTGCTGGGAATTCACGAGGAATAAAAACAGCCAATCGCTGCTTTACATCACTTACTTTTCTCTGATCCAGCAGGCAGATACACAAGCAGTTCAGCTGGAGCACTGCATCTTCTTACAAGCAGAGCCACGACTGCTAACATAATCCAGAACACACTTTTGGATGCTCAGAAGCCAATCTGAGGTTGGAGTAGTCCTGGGTTTGGTTTAGAGCCACCCTGTGCTCTCATTTGGGTCCTGCAGCAAGCATAGAAGCCAATGCATGACACTCAAAATGGAAATCCCAACTTTATACATTTGCACCGTGTTGGTGGTCCTCCACTGACAATACTTGTGGTTCTGTGACGTACTTAAGCCACACACAAGCCCGATTGTCCAAGTGTGTGGTTTCACTGTGCTGGTTTTACTGATTTTAAGACCCCAAACTTGAGCAAAGGCGCACTGCAGTTCTGTTTGCCCGGGACTCAGATTTCACCTGCCTCTGTCTTCAAAGTTTTCCCTACATTCAGATTAGATATATTAGTTGCCTACAATAATGCGAGTTTTCTAGATAAGAAACACTTTTAAATTGGGACTTTACTTGCACATTTAAAATTTCTTCTTACTTTATTACTTGATGGCATGGAAGTTTTAACATAACAGCACATCTGTAACAACTTACTTCCTGCCAACAAAGTTCACTTTGATGATGACTCGGTGCTTATAGATCCACTGGACAAAACGAAAAGGGTACTTACAAATATTGTTAAGCGGTGCAAAAAGGAAAAATATCTCTGACTCCTGATGCTAGGAAGAAGATATTTTAATGTAGACTGTTCTAAAAATCAGAAAGAAGGACCATATGCAAACTGGGAGCACTTTAAATATGTTTATTCAGCAGCTATTACAATCAGCCTCCAAAAAACTGGAGTCCCCTCTTGTTTCTGAACCGTGTCAAGTGATGAAAATGCCTGCTAAGAACATTGAAGCTACACAGTGCACTCCTCTGAGAAACAGACAGGTCTAACAGGGATTAATCTCTTTGAAAAGGCAAAATATAAATATATACACTCTAAATTCACAACAACAGTTTAAACTCACTACGTTAATTCAAGTGGGATAACAGTGGACAAATCCACATCATGTAAACTGCAGTCGTAAAATATCTCTGCTGTCTTCTCCTCAAACCCTGTCCAGTTTCGGTTTACATTCTGTGATCTGCCTGTCGCAGAGCTGAAATACAGAAGCGCTGAAGTGTTGAATCTCAGGGGCTGTGCACAGGACCGGGAAGTGGGGCGATACTCTGTTCTCTACACGTTGCTCAAGGCATCCACGCCAGGAAGAACCTTACCTGTTAGGAGTTAAAAAAATACCAATAAAGTTAAGAACCCCTCTGCCCTTGAAGAACTAGACTTTACACTGGCAACTGCAACATTTAAATATATACAAAAAATCAGAAATTATAAGTTAAAAATGCAAAAGCTTGGTTCTACATACACTCCTGTTGACAACTGTGGCTCTTAAGGCATATGGGTTACACTTAAAATTGTTCCACAGAGTAAATAACTTTCAGAGCTGGAGTGAGTATCCAGTGCATGGCTGCACTCGTATGGCAGCAGACAGATTCTTTACGTACCACAGTCATCAATTCTCAATTAACAATAATGGTAAGTTTCTATCCAAGTCTCTGCTAGGGTCAGATCCAAACACCTAAGATCTTTTTCCATTCAGTTTGATGGCAAACAGATTTTTGATTGGATCTAGGGAGTTGCTGCATACTTTCTTCAATCCCTAGTGGCACGTAAATAGCATTTTGGAGTGCGTGGTGGAAATTTTAAGAATGCATTAAGAAAAAGAAACAAAAGCCTCCTACAAGTCTCAAGTCTTTTACTGGGACTAAAACACCCATGTCTAGATATTTACATGCCTCATTCCAACTGATGGAAGCAAGGAATGTGCTCATCTTTGAGTATGAGAGCCCAGATTATTAAAGTGCAATATTTTCTAAAGCATTTTTAGCTTTTTGTCCTACTTCCATTATGAAGAGAGACCATTCTGGTTTTGCTTCACCCCCGCCCTCAGAAAACCTACCTTCTACTGCTCAAGCTGAATTTTAACACTGTTCACAACTCACTAGTTTGCTGGAGGTTTGAGGGGGGGGTTGCCTTTTTTTCCTTAATCTTCAGAAGCTTTTCTAATTAGCTAGACTTCCGTTACTTTTAAAAGATCACACACACAAACCGACATTTTGGGCCAAAACTTAGACAAGTTTGTCCTTTTGAATAAATCAGTTGCACAGTGTTTCCTTCCAGCCATCTGCATTCTTTCCCTTTACCATCACTCCCTAGGCAACAGAAACAAAAGCTCTGTCTCGCGTATAACTGCTGGAAACTAACAGCTGCAATGCAGTTTATTGCAGTTTCTCTTCTACAGAGAAGTTGACAGCATTAGATAATTTACACATATTGGGAAACAGCTAATTACCAGAGGAAATGAAAACTCATTTAGATTACAATGTAACTCATTAGAAGAATCCTGTAGATTCTCACCATTTTGAATTCAAAGTACCCTCGTGCAGGTTCGTTAAGTGATCACTAGAGGGCTCCCCAAACCCAGGGAATTTCAAACAATACCCCGAAAAGGAGACTTTTGGCAAAAATTCGAGACTATTCTGATGAGATTTCCCTAACAGAAACTGGGCATTTTAAACAGTCTGGTTAGCACGTCTCAGGGGATCATGTACAAAAGAGAGCCCGTTCTCAAGGCCGTTTTATCTTCTATTCCAGCATTTTTGCTTTCTGGGAGTGGCAGACTGTGCTGTTTGCAGGAATACTCCATTTTCTTTCCTCTCTTCCTCTAGGAGGACTACAAACGAAGAGCAAGGAGGAGCTCATCGCTCAAAAGCTACTGCAACTCCACGCGGTGGAACAGAAAAGACATTCATTCTATTGTTTCGCTTTCTTGAGTCAACACATGGTAGAGCACCCAGAACTCCCCAATTTGCTCACACAAGTTAAGATAAAGGAACAGTTACCCTCTAGCAGTTCCAGGCTGGCGCCACCTCCCGTGCTGACATGGCTAACTTTATCCTCAGTGTTCCACTTTGCACAGCAAGTAGCTGTATCTCCACCACCTGTAGTACAAACAAAAATCAATGAGAGACACAAGAAATTCAGACTTTGTTCAGCCTTCCTAGGGGCTGGTACTGCTCCCAAACACGCAGCATTAGTACATACAGCAGTTTTTCAAGCCCTATCCACAAGCTGCAGGACGGATGAAAACACGAGGAAAGAAAAACAATTTGACAAGTATTTTTAACATGGTAGTGGCAAGCAGAAGCTTCCTTGTTGCATTTAGAAAGACAAGAACAAACACATACAACTACTTACCAATAATGGTGATGCTGCCCTTTCCAGTTACTTCTACCACTTTGTCCATCAGGGCTTTGGTTCCTTTGGCAAACTTGTCCCACTCAAAGACACCAACTGGACCATTCCACACAATTTGCTTGGCCCTTCCCACAACTTCAACAAACTTCTTCACACTTTCAGGGCCGCAGTCCAAGCCCTAAGGCAAGCAAGAGAAGCCACAGACATACTTACTGCCGACCTTTATCTCAAATCAATGATGTCTAGCTGGGATCTTCAGAACCTTCCCCCTCACCCCCAGATATGAAGCAAGAATTTCTCTGTACACACTGAATACTGAGGAACAGAAAGGTTTGCCAGCAGCTGCTGCAGTGGGGTGGAGTCTGGTGTGGTATTTATCTTCTGAGTATGAATAAGTAATTTTTAAATCAATGTCCCATGCTTGAAGCCTTGGTTAGAAACTTTTGCGAACTCTACTTAAATTCCAGTCAAAGAGAAGGGATTTCTCCTGCATTCAGATCTGAAGGCTTTAGAAGAATTTTGCTGTTTTAATCCAAATCTCACAAAAGCTTCTTTAGACTTAAAAATTCAGCACAAACAATGGGGCTTTAATTTCATTAAACCGACACACTCTACACAGCTTGACTGACTTCAGAAACATTTGCAAAGGATCACAGTTACTCTTTCTACTTCTTTAAGAGGTGTCCTTCCCACCCCACTGCCGCCTGTTACTTCTTTTAGTCCCTTGCCTATTAAAACCTACCATCCAGCCGGCAGGAATGCCTGAAGCCACCGTGGCTTCCCCAGTCTGTGCATGCTCATCAAATTTGTCTGCAGTGATGAAGTCAACAGGCAGAGTAATCTTCACACCATTCTTCTCTGCCTTGGCCATCAGGTCCTTGACAATTTTTGATCCCTCTTCATCAAACAGAGAGTTGCCAATCTAGAGAAATTATTTGGGGAAAGTGAGAGAGAGGCATTTGTTTAACTACTGGTCATTACAGAAGAGAAAAGCAGCAGTCAAACCAAACTGCTCAGCAATTCTGGAAAAACTGTTTTCTTAAAGCACATAGCTAGACACAGGCAGTAATCCGATTTTTGCAAAGTGACTGTCAAGTAATTTCTCAGCACTCCCTACTTTTGCAGAGAGTCAAGATAGCCAGTTCTCAATACCAGAATACATAAGGGACATTCTGACCATGTTCTCTACCAGGAGCAGACACATTTTCATACCTCCATGTTGTTGATCACTTTGAGGAAGGTGAAGGCCATTCCACCACCAATGATCATCTCATTGACCTTATCCAACATGTTACTGATCAGCTGGATCTTATCCTGAACCTTGGCTCTGGAGAGAGAGAGAAGAAAAAAAGAATGAGTAACGTAGCCACTGCCCAAAACTCCTCAGACAGAACTTACTCTCTAGTAATCTTCAGCTACAACAGCATGAAACCTCACAAGGACTTCTTGGATCAAAGCAGAATTAATCAACTCCTATTCAGTAATGGAAATACCATGATTGTGGCATGTCAAGGCCATTCTGAGAGAATGACCCAACAAAGGAGTTGTTGGGAGCAGGCACAAAGGGAATTTGGCAACTTAGCAGGACAGCATTAAACATCAACTTACATTATTCAGCCCTCCATTTTTGTCCTGTTTAAATATAAACCTCACTTGGCACTTTGGAACCTGATTTCCCTGGACTGTTCAGGATGGCACAGCAGAGATCAGAGCACTGCCATTCACAACCACTTTCCAGCCTCAGATCCCCTGTACCAGCTACCACATACCCAGCTCCTGTAATCCATCCAGGTCCAGCACCCATCACACCCACAGTACAGCTTCAAACTACCGGGATGATCTGTGCTACTGAACAGCCCTGCCCAAAAGCAGATGACTGCTTTTGGCACAAGATACAAATGATAACTGAACAACAATACCAAAATTACTTTACATAGGAAGGGCAGAGGAGGCAGTAAATAGACACAAGTGTCCTGTCTTGCGTCTTTAATGCCATGTATGGAATTTTTGTTGTTATCTAAAAGAAAGTTCCATAACAGACCTTAGGAAACAACCCTGAGCTAAACCTAGCCTGGCACTCGGGAAACTTGCATTATAGTCTTAGTTTGACCATGCCCTGCTTGGTGACATTAGACAAGACCCTTTCCACTTCTTGTTTTATTTTCCCCATCTCTAGAACAGGGATAATGAAGTGAATTTCAGCCCCAATCATAAGAAACAGGTATTGCCTCTACAAATTCAACCTTAGTGACACTGGAGAGCTCTGGTGTGAACCAGCCACCGACCCCAGTTGAAGCCGTGAAGTTGCTAATATTGCTACACTGTGGGAGCTGAACTGGTAAAGAAGCATTGATGGGATGAGACAGAGCCACAGCAAAACCCAGCAGGGCCCATCTTGCCCTGTGCAGCTCCAGGCAAAAAGCAATGCAAAGGTGAGTTAGATTTTTGTTTCTTTCCCTTGCACTTACCCTGCTCCTGGCACTGAATTACTTTCCTGTGCACGGTCTTTCTTAGCCAACACATTTCATTTCCACTTTACTTGTTTGTACAGTTGTTCTCAGTTCATCTCCTCGGCCCAGTTTTGTTATATACATAAGCAGTAGCAAACCTGCAGCTGGACTACATGCAGCTTCCAAGTGTGACTTCCCTCTGGTACAATCGAGCAGGAGTTGCTCGATCTGCCTAGGAACCAGCTGCACCACCAGTGGAACAGTGGTGCTTTCAAACAGATAAAGGTATTTTCTGACTCTGAACTGCTCTCAGAGCTCCTCCCGTGACTCACAAAGATGCAGTAGGCATTCAGCAGTCCTTAGCCACACAGTGACTTCAGTATCAAGCTCCTAGACTGGGACATGCTGGTCACCTTCGTTTATGCACCTCTCAAAAAAGAGAGGTTCCCACCGGATTTACAGCCTTCTAGACATTACTAATAGGCCTGATTTAACATTTTGGCTATCCTAACTGCTGCTCTAACTCAAACATCTGACAAGGTAACTAACAAACTTTCCCTTGGTTGATATACCTGCAACTTCCATCAAAGGCAATGAGGGGTGTATAGCACTTATTGATGGGTCACCTGCAGCTGTAAACCTTGGAAGGGGACTAATAAAAAAAAAAAGCATTGTTCAGTATAACCAAGGTGATAGAAGATGTTTAAAACTTTATGTGAGAACTGAATACTACTTCTTAAAAAACACATTTAAGGGTGCAAAGAGGAAGAATAAGCCACATACTTCTATCAAGAACATGGGAATGTTACAGTGTCCAAGCTTTGTGTTACTTAGCAAAGTATTTTCATTCACCTGTTGAACTGAAATACACTGCCATAAATCTACAGTGCCAAACTGGGTATACATGTGACAAAAATTGGCAGCAATGGGAAATTATTTCTACATACAAGCAGTCACTTGGTTTTGCACCTTCAAATTTCTTCGCACACTGGCTGCTGTGGGAGAGCAGAGGCGCATCCAGCTACAGTAGGTCACCATTGCATAATGACAGATCGTGTCAACTTACACAGTGCTGAGCTGGCAGGATGCTTGTACTCTGAACCATGGAGGAAAGGTCACTGACAATGTTTCAGGGCCATCCTGTGTATCTAACAGCTCTTCTGGTTCATCTGTACAACAAACTGCTGTTGGCTATCTCAATTTGGGGAATGTAAGAGGTCACAGCAGACCCTGATAGTATCATCACAGAACGGGACATGATCAGTTAGCTCCTCTCTAATCCACATTTTACAGAGATCTCAAGACTTATCTACAAATCTGACCTGTAGGTACAGTTCAAAGGAAAGCACGTGTTTGAACCGAGCCAAAATAACTTTTCATTTCTTACAGAGGAGTTAAAGAGAAATACGGAGTCGATATGTTCTCGAGTCTTACCCTCCAAGAATTGCTAAGAAGGGTCTCTCCGGACTCTCTAGGGCCTTAGCAAAATAATCCAGTTCCTTCTTCATCAGGAAGCCAGCAGCCTTCTGAGGCAGATTGACACCTACCATGGAGCTGCAGAATAAAAGTAAGTGAGGAAACGAAAAAATTTCTATCTGTACAGATCCAAACACCCCTGTGTCTCACAGCATTATAAAGCCAATCCTTTAGTCAGCTGCAGCAATGAGAATAGCTACTACCTGCATGAAAACAAACACAAGGGGTTTGTTTTCCTAGTTTGATAAGACGGCTGTACACGCTTACTTTCCGAGATTGTTTTTGCACAGGCGTATTGGTATCAAGACATTTATAGTGTTAATTAGCGATCCAAAATGCTGAGGGACAAGTAAGCACAGCAAGAGCAGAGATGAAATCAAGCTCAAAGAGGACCACTAGAGTTTGCAAGTACATATATCTAAACATGCTCCATGAGAATAATCAATCTGGAGCTAGGCATCTTTTGGAAAAGAGGTCTGCTGCAATTGCAGGACAACTTATAAAAGTCCTAAGCAAGTAATTTTTATATGTTCAAAGCCTAAGAAGTCATTTCAAGTCTTAAGAGTTTCAGCTGTCTCCTGTTCCCAGAGGTGAACTTGAAAGAGCATGCACTATCGACAACTACCTCCACTAAACCCATTACTCAGGAGCAAACACAGCAGAATGATAATGGAATAAGCCCAAAAGGAAGTTAAAACTCATTGGGGGCAAAGCTGTACGTGTTTCCATGGCAGACATCATTCCGCAGTTCAGCCTGTGGAAGGAAAATGGATACACACCTGTGAGCTCGGTGGGCAGTTCCGAAAGCATCGTTGACATAGACATCTCCCAGTTTAGAAAGAGAGGCTCTGAAAGCCTCCACTTTTGCAGAATCAGCCTTGATCTAAAAAGAGAAAGAATGACTAAAATCAAAGTCAGCAATTTGACTTGTAAGCCAAAGCAAAGAAAGGTCAGCTGGAGAAAACCATCAGTTCATCCTGTGGGTCACTGTTTTTCATATGCTATTTCCCAGTCCAGTAGGAGCAACAAAGAGTTTTATAAATGGTTTAAACTCCCCAAGACTGCTATTGCAGGCCTGAGGACTGTTCCCGCTTCAAGTTCTAGTCTATCAACTGAGCAGGAATGAACTGCAGCACTAACAACCTTTCAGTCTCTCTCCAAGATTTCCAGTTTTGTGCAGTGAACACAGGTAACACAGAAACAGTGTGCAGAGACAAGGCAACGCTGAGATGAGACTAAACAAACTCATGTTCACTTACTGAACAAAGGAAGTGTGGTCTCCAAGTGGCACAGGTAAAAGGATGAGCTCCTGAAGGACTGATTTAGCAACTGCACACAACAGGCCACAGTGGAAGCAGCCAACTGCTGGACATAAGCTTAGCATGTAGTGGGCAAGAACAGAAGCATTTCTGGTAAAAGGCTTTTTCTCCATCCTCGAAGAATCCTACCAAGTCCTCAGGGGACCACTCATGTAGTTCAGTTTTCTTTCCCACCGTGAAAAGACAGCAGAGCTCACTTTGACAGTAAGTGACTGCTCGGACCCAGTTTAAAGTATGGGCCAGACTGGCAGTCAAGCAACCACCTCTCCAAGCGCCTTTCTGCTTTATCAGCTCACCAGCCCAAGTGAAGCAGCTGCTAGCACCCAGCTGCAATACCACAGGGATGATGGCAGGAAGGTACTGTAATATATGGCAGATGGGTTCAGCATGGTTTATTCACACAGCCTGAGCTGTGTGACAAGACAAGACAAAGGGACTACACAGATTATAGAACAATGCTGTCAACTGCTCCTTCACTTGGTAAATTGCCTGGCTTTACACAAAGAGATTAAGTGCTCCTGTTAAAACCAGTAACATCTGTAAGCAGAACACAAGAGGCTCTGAATTAAAGCTACCACTTGATCTGCTTTGGAAAGCCACGGTTTCTAAACACCAGTTAGTAATCTGCAGTCTTGTATTGCATCACTATTTCCATAGCACGGACTTTCACCTCTGTTAGGACAAGAAACAGGTCTGTCAACAGCACCTTTCCTGTTGTGCTCAACTGCAGCGCATGCTTCCGTACGCATACACCCAGCTAAATAACCTGAGAATTACAGAAATAAACAAAAAATGTTTCCCAAAGCAAATTAAATTCTTGCCCCGCTCTTCTCCCTGCTACCACACTGGCTTTCCGTGGCACACAGCTGTAGCAGTGAATAATTCCAGAATTGCTCAATTTCTCACTGCCATCTGCAAAGGCTTACTAGTTCTCTGAGCTAGTTTTCTAAACTACAGGAGTCCTGTGTCAGCCCATAAAGGGCACCACACGATGTCAGCATTCCACTCCACGCACTGAATCTGAAAGGAGCCAAGGCCTGCATAAAGTCAAGGGGGGTCACCATCGCTAAGAAAAGCAGCTGTCTGGGGCAAGCACTCTTCCTGACCTTCAAGAAAATGTCAGAGGTGCAAGGCGGCCTGGTTCTAGATGACTACTCATATGAGCAGACAGGCTTATAAAAGGGTTTGATAATCCCTATACTGCAGAATCTTTAAACATTGTATTAAAACATCGCCCTGATAACTAAGAAAGAAGCATCATTCTTATGGCCTCAGTGGCAACAAACTGTCTCCAACAGACCTCGGGTTTTTTGTTTCAGACATCCCAAAATAAAGTCCAGCAGCAACCAATTTCCTGTACAGGCCTATTTTGCTCCTTTTTCCTTCTTTTACGGACTACACCACCTTTGGGAGAGTCATCTATAGCCTTTCACTTAAGCCGTTTCATCTTGGAAATTCAATGCATTGGCACTTTTGCACAGTATGGTACAAATGATTGGACACGTTGAACTAAAGATCTCTGACATCCTTCCGATAGCAAATTCATAAACAGCATTTGAGGCTGCTGGCTTCGTGTCAATCTGCAGCAAACAAGGTAGTAAGACCAGAGCAGGTGTGCACAAAAGCCAAACTTGAAGTTTCACCTTGTTCCCTGAAGCATCCTTCCCTTTCCCTTCTTCTTCTACATGGAATCGGAGGTTCTCTAGCAAGATGATGGAGCCAGCTGCAGGATTAGCACAGGCCTTCTCCACCTCAGGTCCGACACAATCCTTCAGAAATAAGACCTCCCTGCAAACACAAGATATACACTGTCATCCCACCAGTGACTCTTTCTTTCAGAAAGGAAAGCATCCAGGTCCGCTGACAGAGAGGGCCTGATGCACGCTGGACCACACTTCTACTTCACCTGCCCATGAGTGCTTTAAGCTCCACAGCTACTGGGGCCAAGGAGAACTTTTCAGGCATGGGAACACCATCCGGGCGACCCAGGTGACTCATCAAAACCACTGACTTGGCTCCATGATCCAAGCAGTGCTTGATGGTAGGAACTGCTGCCTTGATTCTGTAATGGCAGAGAACAACAAATTAAAAAGGATTCAAGTAGACTTTATCAGGCAAGCAAACTTAAGTGACCACTTACACAAGAGCCCTGGGAGTTATCCCTCAAAAATGATGAAAGAAATGGAGCACAAGAGCTGGGCAGAACAATTACTTAAGATGTCCATCCTACCTCTGGAGTTCACACGGTTCAGCCTACCTCTCACCAAAAGAAAGCAGGGTGTCCTGGTTTGAGGTAAAACAGGACCAATTTTGTTCAGTAACTTTACTTCTTACCTGGGCCTCTTCTAACTACCGAAACTAGCAGCATATTGTGCAGACACCGTTCGCTGTCTCAGAGTGGTCAGACCGGTGTTTATAGCTGATGCCCAGGCACAGTGTGCAGAGAGGCTCTTGCTTATACCTATTGCTGTAACGCCCCAGGGCAGCTCACTTTGTTACGTGCCCCGCTGGAGGGTCGGAAGCGGAAAAGCGCAGAGGGGTCCCACCTGCGGGGAGGAGTGGACAGGACAGGGGACCCAAAACTGACCAACGGGGTATTCCATCCCATCTGCCTCATGCTCAGTGTAAAAGCTGAGGGATCAAAGGGTCAGCTCTCTTCCTTCAATGGCTGGTGTCTGAGGAGGACTCTGTCTGCTCGTCTGCCTTTGATCCTGATCCTGAATCCAGATCCAGAATCCAGTTCCCATCCGTCACCGAGTCCAGTCTGGGACTGTCCCAGTGCCAGCCAGCAACATGACTGTCATCCTGGGAGCTCCATATGGTTTTGTATATATATTTCATTTTTTTGCTTTTATTATTAATATTTCATTAAAGTAGTTTAGTTCCTTCTAAACTCGTAAGTCTCTTTTTCCCTCCTCTGCTTCTCTCTTTGAGGAGGGGTAGGAGGGAGCATCTGTCGCTCGCCCGATGGCCGGTTCGGTCTGAACAACACAGGGCATCACCACCAGTAAGTCTCCAAAAGCAACACTGGGCTTCCTTGCTAGAACAAATGTCTAGGAGACTATGCACATACCACAGAGCACAGCTTGCCCTGTGGAGCTAACCCAACCGACTCCTGTCCTAGGGATTGTGACAATCTTGAAGCACAGTCCAGAAAGCATCAACAAAATTCTCCATCCCAGCATGTTTCCATATGTTTTACTGTTATCTTCCCTGCGACGCAGGACATGGAAGTAAAATGCATTTTGCAATCTAACTTCTGCTGATTGCTTGTAGCTAAGAAATGCCAGGACACGCTTGAACATTACCAGGCTTCCTGGTTTAGTCTGTGATACTAAACCAAAAAAGAGACAATGGGAATGTTGAGCAGTGAGCATATTGTGGTGAACAAAACTGGCATCTGCCTGCAAGTGACAGACAAGCAAGACAAGACATTTGATATCACTGTTTCTAAACCCTATGTCTTTGCATGCTGCACAAGAGCAACTATTCTAACATAAGCGAACAATTTAACACAACTGCAGGGTAACCAGGAGGCTGAAAGTCTTCTGGATACTACCAGCAAATATAGCAAGTTCTCACACACAGCCAAAGGAATGTGGTTGTGAAATTGTTGTAACACTTCATCCATTTTTAAAGAATGAAGTTTACGATCTGTACAATTAAGAGACTTTTTCTATATGCTTTCCACAGCAGCTATAGCGAGAAGAAGCCTTGTAGTTAGTGTAGTTTGCTAATAGCTGCAGGGGTTTTAATTAACAACTGCTGGACCTTCTCTGAGACACCTTTAGTATTCTGGTATGAGCAATGACAGCTTAATCATGGTAGCATTCCAGGTACTGCTACCAGAACTGGGGTAAAATCAGAGAGAAAACAAGACTTTGGGGCTTCCATCTGGGATGGAAATTATGGCTCACCTTTGATTGTTGGTTATTTTGTGATCCTTCATTGGAACGTTGAAGTCAACCCTAAAAAAAAAAAAAAAAAAAAAAGAAATTTATTGGGTATTTAATTTTACAAAGAATGAGGGAACCTACCAGTAAAGGCGCTGGCTACAAAAGCAATGTTATAATTAAAGTAAGATTTTTAACTCTGCCTTGCACACAAGTTCCGTTTTGAAATCAATATGTTACTAGCCATTTCTGATTGTAATCATAGAACACAGAGAACAAACATCTGGTAGAATGACTTAGTAAAGCTATGCCACCAGTACATCCTAATGCTCACGACCGCAGTAGCAATGATGCTGAAGCAGGAAATAAAACTGAGATCGAACGACTTCCCCACAACCTTTTCATTTTAAGTAACATGCTCTCAGATCACTGACTAGGAGCTTCCAAGGGAAAGGAGGTGAATAATGACAAGTGACATTGTGTGCTTTAATGAGGCCTCTAAATTACTCGGTTGGACTACTATGGCAAGCAGGCAGGCTGTCCAGTTAATTGCCTACAACTTCAAATTTCCGTTCTCTAATCTCTGCAGCTGAGTGCTGTGGCTTTATCACATTCCCACTGGAAGACCTGAGGTGGATCTAGAGGTAACTTCCCTACTCGTGCAGGAATGAAGGGACGGAAGGGAGGAGTTTCATCAGCCATTTCTCACCAGCATACCTTGTGCCCATGTGCTGACGAGCAGCCGCAGGAAGCTGTGTTGCGTAACAGCAAAGGCAGAAATTACTCACAGAATTACCGAACGGAAGAGAACATCTGACTGTAACAGCATATCACAGCGAGGAAAGTGAAATACGGTGTTACAGTTTACCCTTTGTCATTCTGTATCTATATTAAAGAGCCACACAATTCAGGAAGTTGCTTGAATTCTCTTGTAGCCTGCTCAGCACGAGAAACAGATGGAAAGAACGACAAAGCTGCCAGCAAAACAGGAGTAGCTGAGCAGAAAGAAATTGAACTGGCAGCCCCACAGTACAGTGGACTAATTCTAGAAAGGGGAAAGAAAAGCACCATTATCGTGGTATTATTCTAAAATGAGAGAATAAAAGAATACTTTGCTTTACATAGGCATCAGAGCAACAAAAGAAAGACCCAGCTCACCGTTCTTCCCCACTGCACAACCACTGAAATCTGAGCTCCCCTTGAACCCTTTCTCCTCCCCATTCCCAACTTCTCTTGAAGCTTCAGCATTAGGATTGGAAGATAAGCAGGTTATGAGTATGCCAAAATTATGATGAATATGAGAAGAAAAAAAAAAGTATCGATTTTAGTAGTACTGAGAGCACATGGTGACTCTTTTCAGGGAAATGAGATGCAGGCGGGAAACACAAAGATTGGCATGTCATGTGCTGTTTCACTCAGTTTTAATAGCCCATCACAGAATCGCAAAGACGGTTATGTCCATTAACCATCAGAGACTAAGAGCTGGCTAACCCATCCTCTGCCAACGCGAGACTGTTCTCTGTAACGCAACTCAGAAAAGGAAAAAACAGTCAGATGTCAAAAACCCCACAGTTGTTACAGAGATAAAAAGATCTTTTGTTATACCAGATATAGGAAGCGCATGCAAATTCTGAGCTAGCTTCTTTGGTACTCCTTACGAGAGCTAGTTTCCGGTAATCAAATTTCTAGGGAACTACTTCAAAATAAGATGACAGAAAGACAAGATAAAAAGAGCAAGTTGTCTGACACAGACCACAGGGAAGAGAAGTTATAATTTTGTTATACCTGCCCACTCACCGAGCAAGGTAACAGACACTTACTAGTCATATTACGGTGACCTTGGACAAAGAATGGCACAATGAGAGTATTTCGAGCAGGGTGTGCTCTTATCTCCCAGTATCTCGCAGCAGCTCCAACATCAGGCTTTCAGCAGGCCTTGATGTTTTATAAATAAGCTACGAATTCCTATTTTAGGGTTTTACACTAGGACGTGCTGAATACCCGCGATTAGACCCTTACTGCAAAAAGGAGAATTATCGGTTTATTTGGGTAGCTGGCCAGAGCTGTACTTTCACTTTTTTTATTGCAACGCTTTTTGGATCTGCAGGAAGGCCCGCCCGCACCCGGCGGGGGGGGGGCGGATGGGGGGAACCCACAGGCTCCATCCCCCCCCTCCCACCCCCCTCCATCCCCGGGAGGAACCCCCCCACCCCCGCGGCCTCCCGCCCTCCTTACGGGGCCCGGCCGGTGCTGAGGAGCCGCCGCCCCTGGTGCCCGTGTCCCGGCCAAGCCCGGGCCGGGCTGGGCCGTTCCTCCCGTCACCGTGCAGTGTGCCACAGCTCCTCACCTCATGACGACCCGTTTGCCCTTCACGTCCACCTTGTCGAGGGTGAGCTTGTTGGAGAGAGACATGGCTGCTCCTGACCCAAACGGACCAACCCACCGCTCTGCTCCGCTCCGCTCCGCCGCCGCCCGCGCTCTGCCGCAGCGACCGCCAGCGCCGCCGGCACCCCAGCCCGCCCCGCCCCTGCCCCTCAGCGATTGGGCCGCGCCGCCCGCCGCGCGTCGCTATTGGTCGAGCCGCCTGCCCGTCGGCAGCCTGCCCGCCCCCGCGGACGCCCGGTCACGTCCCGCACGCAGCCGCCCGCCGCCTCCGAGGCGCTGGAGCAGGTTCAGGCTCTCAGCGCGCCGCCGGGCCCGCGGCAGTCGGGGATCCAGCACGAATTTAAAAATGTATTTGACTGTAGAATTAAAAATAAGTCTGCAAACGCGCCATGCAAAATGCTTTTTCTGGAAAACACATCACAGCCGTTCCTCCAGGTAACATAAACCTGCCCAGTTCCTCAGCCATACTCTTCTTCCAGCTTTTGGAAATAATCAGCTATTTGTTTTGTTTCCTCCTGTATCAAGTATTTGATCAGATTTCACTGAAATGAATCCTCTTTCGTTTCCAATCTCTAAATGAGCGTGTCCAGAGGAGGGCAGTGGAGCTGGTGAGGGGTCTGGAGCACCCACCCGCCTCATGAGGAGCGGCTGAGGGGCCTGGGGGTGTTCAGCCTGGAGAAGAGGAGGCTGAGGGGAGACCTTATCGCTCTCTACAGCTCCCTGAAAGAAGGGTGTAGCAAGGGGCGGTCGGTCTCTTCTCCCAAGTAACAAGTGGTAGGACAAGAGGAAACAGCCTCAAGTTGTGCCAGGGGAGGTTTAGGATGGATATTAGGAAAAAATTCGTCACCAAAAGGGTTGTCAAGCATTGGAACAGGCTGCCCAGGGAAGTGGTGGAGTCCCCATCCCTGGAGGTATTTAAAAGATGGGTAGACGTGGTGCCGAGGGACATGGTTTAGTGGTGGCCTTGGCAGTGTTAGGTTAACAGTTGCACTCAATGATCTTAAAGGTCCCTTCCAACCTAGATGATTCTATGATTCAAATTAATAGTTATGGGTCATATCTGAGGGTAAATGATCCATAAACGTTGGATGTCTGTCAGTTGGTGGGGATTCCTCAAATGAAGGACAGACGCCTGCACTGCCGATACACAGGTCTGGCATCTCAACTAAAAGACAGCACCCAGGGTGTTTTTAAATGGCCTAGATAGATTTATATTTTTCAAGACAACTGGGTAAAAAAACCCAACTGTTTAAAGGGATACACTTTGCAGAAGTATAGTTTGTCAAAAAATTACCTAGCCCACTCTATGTATGTGTATGTGCATGGTCTATAAAGCAATGCAATGGACTGTATGCTGTATGAAAAAGGAGCTCATGGTCTTTTGACTTTTACCCATAGGATAGCTAGGCCTTTCTGTTTGCTGGCAGATTCATTTTTTTGCCACACTCACTAAATATGCAAACACTGCTGAGAAAATTGTGATGGCAAGCTGAGTGCCTGACAAAAATGATTTTTTTGTTGACAGAAAGGCCAAACTTAGAGGAGCAGCCTACAACAGGCAAGCAAAGCACAGGCAAAACAGAAGAAAACAAGTGTGCACTTACAAGAAACAAAGTATGAAGATACGTAGAGTGCCAAACTAATGCATTGCTCACACACGGATGAAAACATGCAGCCTGCGTGAGCTCTGGGGCAGAAGAGTGCGAGCCTCCTGCTGCAAGACTTGGAAAAGCCTGGGTGGGCCTTCAATACAGGTTAGAGACGTCAGTTTACCCAGGTCATACGGTGATTCCAACAGCAATAAAAGCTGAAGTAACACAAGTGGGAACAAACTAATAGCTGATGTAAAATCACCTATTCCGTGGTCACCCATTAGGATGGAGAAGACAAGGCAAACAACACCTTAGTTTACCAGTGTGCATCACGAGTTTATTGTCTATAGATATAAATCAAATTAAATTAGGTCCACTAATGGTCTCAATATTGACTGCAGAGTAAATCTGGAGTGTATCCGGGGGTCCCTCCTGCAAATTAGTAAACCAGCCCTGAACTTGTAATAGCCAGCAGGGTCCCTGCAAACCAGAGGACAGGGACGATCCTCACAGGATCGCCAGTGGGTGGGGACGTCTGAAGTATCAGTGCTGATACAACGTCCCCCAAGGCCCAGGATTCAAATCCTAAATCGGTCCTGAATCCAGCCTTCCCAGTGTCTGGGAGTGCTCCATTTTCGGATTGTGTTCCAGGGTTAGTTCAGCAAAAGAGCTCTCTCAGGAGCAGGGATCGCCTGCGCACAAGCACGGCTGCTAGGAGCTGCTTTTACCCACAGAGCCTGAAGCACAACCAACAGCAGGTGAACACTCACTCACATTAAAGGGACTCTGGATAAAAAGATAAGGAAGGGGTACTGCAGATCCACAGGAGCTGTAACTATTTGACTGTTCTGAAACTATCTATTTCCTTCTCCCCGTTCTACTTTGTGCTGTGCTGCTTTCTTCCAGGGAAACGGTCAAATTCCTTGATGCTGACTCAGAAAGGAAGGCTCTTTTCGGTTGCAATCCACAACCGCATCCTTGCATCACCTATTACTTTCCCTGGTAAATGGACGCATTCATTAGCACAAGGCTTTATTTTAAAAAACTTGCATGCCACCTCCTAGGGGTAAAAAAGTATGGAGGAGAAATGTCACCGTGTGTGGCAGGAACACAGTAACCTGAGCAGCTACAGTAATGTAAGATAGCACAGCTGACTGGGGAGAGGGGACAGTGGGACACTTGCTAATCCCCAGTTGGAAGAGGGCAGTCAGGAATAGAGGATTAAGCAAGCCACAGAAAAAATCGACCAAGAACACTTAATAGGACTAATGCCACTACTACTGTATGATATAATAAGCTAGTAGAGTATTGTACAAGAAGTCTGTAGTCATCTGAAATTAGAAGCTTAGCACAGTTATAAGGACCTGTTGTTTTGGGCAGAACTGCAGCCATAGTTTGTAAAGTGTACTCTGTTTTTATGCTTTCTTGCTTTTTCTCCATTTTTTGGTGAAGAAGATGAGGTAGGGGAATAGGGAGGAAATCACACAAGAATTTGTGGTTCCAGAACATAATTCCAGATGGGATATGGCCAGGACACCAGAATTTGTGTGTTATAAAGAAGTTATAAAGAATGGAGAAGTATTACAGACGTGTTCGAGACTCAGCTCATTTCCACGCTTGAGTCACCTTTTTGTCCTTCCCTCCTGTTGCGAAATATTTAGGCTATACTGCAAATATTTAAAGAAAAAAGCCCATGCAAACAGTTCAAAACCCGTACTTTTAAATTAACTAGTACAAAAAAGCCAGGAGGGCAAAGGGCTGGTAATGAAAAAACCAAGGATCGGGCGTTAAGACCTGTGACCATCCTAGGAAGTAATTTCTAGGAAAACGAAACAGAAGCTGTACTTTAGACTGACATAGCCATCACCTGCACGATCCTGCCTGCTTCGTTTAGCCAAAAGAAATGGGATTGCAGCAAGTTTAGACAGATCACGGGCTTTGGTGCACTGGCCTGCATATTTATATGAATCAAACTGAAGGGCTGTGGTTTGGAGACCAATAATCTGCATCTTCATCTGTATCGCGTGACCCAGTCGTCAGCAACTTCCTGCTTTTATAACCACCCTCTGCATTTTAAGCTTCTACTTAAAAACAGGCTTTAGCACAAGTCCTAAGTTTTCTTTTCTCCTTGCAGTAATGCAATATTCAAGCACACGTATCTTGTAGGAAAGATAAGAGAGCATTCCTGAGAAAGAGAGAGAGGGAAGAATATCAGGAGGGAGCCTGAGAAAGAGCCTTTTTTTTTTCCCAAAATGCTGGCTCTCAGCCTTATGCACCTAGATTTCAGAAACAGAACAGCACGGAATGAGTCTAGAGCAAGACCGGTTATATTAAGGCTTTTACACATATATCACATAATTCACTATGGGGTTTTAATACCACAGTTTAAAAATATTTTTTTTTTTTAAAGTTTATTATTTAAAACCTATTGAATTGATTTGTAATACAGATTTTCTTGGATAATCAAAGCTGACGGTGTTCAGGGCATGTATTTTGATATTCAATCTAAACATCGGACATACCCCCTCATCAATCTTAACTGCACATTTAGCTAGTTTAATGCAATCAGCTCCTATCTTTTGTTTTCAGTCTTTAATTCTGCCTACTTAAAAAATGGGTAACAAATTAGTCTAACAATAATCACCAACTACTAATAAGACAAATCCCCGTCATACCCTCCCAATAGATTTGCCATTGAACTGTGCGTTCAGTGGATAGAATAAACCAGAGGCTTAATAAACAGGGCCCTCTAGGGGAAGGTGGGCGAGGACGCACTGGGAAATGTTAACGCTCTACCAATATTTCTCCGTGGTTTCACGGTTCCTTCAAGGTGCAATGGAAACCTTTTTCTCTGCCTCTCAGTGAGAAAATTCCTCCCCTAAACTCAGCCAGGTGCTCTTTCCCTGTTTCTAGTTACCTGATGCGCTCATAGGCTTGCCGCTTTCTCGTGTTTAAATATATTTCTTGTAAACTTTGGAACTTACAAGTCTGCTTTGTTAATTTGTAATTTGCTCCGTTCCCAAACCACTGAGCACTGAAGGAATAAGCAGATCTTGTCTTTTTCTCCTCAGTTTCTCTCATACCTCTTTAATGAGGGCAATTTCTCACAGCACAAATCCAAGTTCGTGTGCTCCGGGCTGGGCAGGCTGCGGAGGTGACACCCCACTGGAAAGCTGTCCCAGCACCAAGAAAAAGAGAGGAGACAGGAGGAAGCACCGATTCAGTTCCGTTCGGCTTTTGTCTTCTGAAACTAAGGATGGGAAGAAGCTCCTCGGAGCCCTCTCCTGCTGGCGCGGATCAGGCCTTTCACACAAAGGACCTGTCACTATTTTCAGGCTGTTCTGCATTCACCGTGGGTGTCTGTTGAGTTCACCTCCAGCGGTGACCGTACCTACTTTGAACTCGAGCATTTTACAGCAGGGAATGTTCGTTTATGTACTTTGTAAATTATCAGCCAGCTGTGGCTCTGTGGAATTAGCGAAGACTGAGAGGTAGAGAAACTACAAAGGATTTGTTGCAGTGTGTGTGCACAAGGTTAGCTTTCACCTTTTTATCTTGAATAAAAGGTGGAGTCACCTGCGGGCAAACTTCTCTGCCCTTCAGGGCAAGGCAGGGCCTCCGCCTCCATGCGGTGATAGTAAAGCACTCACTGCACTGTGAGTATTACCAGGCAGGAGCGTTGGAATTTAAGGACAAATTAGGCAAAAATATTAAGATTTATACCCACAAACTGACTACTGCTCTGAAGATTAAAGTTTATGTGAACACAAATCCCGTATGTTCTCACCAGGTCCAGCTTTGTCTGTTTTTTGTAATTCTTCCCAGCTCTTCCTTTTCATCATCTATTGGGATATGGCATTTGAGTAGCCAGGCTGGCACTGTGGAAAAAAAACACCTGAAGCAAAATTCTAAGCTTCTAGCACTGCTGTAGTCAGAATAAACGTGTACATCGCCTGGCTGCTCCCATCACCCGCCTAATGTCAGCAGGTTGGCAAATGCTTGTACACAATCTCATTTCTAACATTAGCAGGGAACGAAGGGCTTCGGCTCTGTCCAAGTATAAAATTGGATGGGGGGGTTAAACTGAAAATGCTAAAGAATCCAACTCTGTACACACCGTCTCTTTTTTCTTGCATCTGAGCATGTATGCATACAGCTCAAACTCTCCTCAGGAAATTTATTTGAGAGTTCTGTTCAATGGATACAAAAAGAAAACCTTACCTCTGCAGAAGTTTTCATTCATGACATAGTAGACATGATACAAATTCACAGCTACTACTTAAATTATCGGGTAAACTGGAAGGAAGAAAAAAAACCATTGCCAGTAGTGCAGGTCTGGTGTCAAGACAGATGCTGAATTTTGAATCAAAGCCCCACTTTTAAGGCTTGTCAAACTGTTCTGCAGAGATGCTTTCTAAAAATATTACTTAAAAGAAGAAAAAAAAGAAGAGCATCTTAAAAGAAGATAATGTAGCCTTGTGAAAATTAAAGTATCTTAGGAGTGGTTAAAGAAAAAAAATATGTGTGCTGGTAAAATGGACTACATCAGGCCTGAACACATGGTGTTTCAGGCAGCAGCTGCAGAGGCTCCAGTATTAACCAGTGGAGTACCTGGCTACGGCACGCTGCTGGAATACCGTGTTTCTGTATGCTTCTACAATGCCAAACAAGAAAATAAGTTTTAGAATATCATTAACCCTACCATTATCTACTGTATCATTTTCCAGCAGAGCCCTAGAAGCTGGTATTTGTTCTGCTGATTTCATACAGGGTAAAATGAACCTGTATTTGGTCCAAGTAATTTAACTTCTGGGGTTTTTTTTCCCCTCAACAAAACAGCAATATTGAACGCGAGTGCTCTGCTCACCACTCTCGCAGGTTGCTGCTGCCACCAAGGGATGCGAGGCGGGTGAGGGGCTGCTGTGGTAAACACCTATACGAGCTAATGTAAAACTGAAATCAGTGGCTTGCAACAGAATTTACTCTGTGACAACTCAAAGTTTTCACTTTGGAAACATCATTGACTTGCCAGGTTTCAGGGAAGGAGAGGCACTTTCAAATTCCAGGGGAGTCTTAATAATTTCTATCTCTTTTATCTATTAAACTTGGTGTTACTTGAATCACAGATGATGTATATTGGCCAGATGAATGCAGAGATTTTTGTATCGCACCTTGTCCCCAGGAGCATTTGACACAGATTTGGGGACTCCTGGCTACTTAACAAGTATCTGGCGTTTTGTTTTGTTTTTTGGGGGATTTGTTCATTTGTTTGTTTGCATTTCTTGCTTTGTTTTTTTTTTTTTTTTTAAATACAGGTTATTATAAATAAGTTGTTACAATAAATCCAGATCAGGGTCCTCCAGATTAATCAGTGATCTTCCCTGAAACTATGGAACCTTCAACTGAAATAATTGTAAAATCCAGATGCGTTAATCTGATGAGTTTTCTGTTCAGAGAGGTTGTGCAGCTTCACATCAGGGTAACTTACTTGACTCCGGTATTTCTCTTGCCAAGATGCCAGAATCCAGGAAGCGCAGCTTGTAAGGGATGTGCTACTGTGTGTTAGACAAAAGACTTTCAATTATGGAAGATATTTAACACAGATAATTTGGATGTAGGGTGCCATGCAGCAGGTATAAATGCCTGGTTTGCTGCTGGGTTCGCCAGTCTGGATTGACTCATGAAAATGAGCTGCTTTCTGTGAGATTCAAAAGATTTTCAAGATCTCAAAGCACGCTGTCACTGATGCAGTGTATTTTACTCCATCTTAGCCTTGTGACTGTAAAGCTGCTGAAAACCAATAGATGTTAGAAGACAAATATTTGATCTTCTTCTAACTGAGGCTGAGATGTGTTTTGTACCCTGCGAGACTGACGGTGGCTTTGGTCAGACTTTCCTTACCCGAGTTACGTGGCGAGTATCGCACAGCGACAGAAGCCTGAGGCTGCAGACCGAGGTGCCTTTGATCCACTTCACTAAACAGCCTGCTGCAAAACTGTAGCTGCATATATATGCAAAAATAAGTTCTAGTGAATTTTTATTTTATTTCTTTTTAAATTCATCATAGCTAAAAATAGACTGTTCAGTTTGAAACGAGAAGGTTCACACGCTCTCTTAACCCGAAATGAAGCCCTAAATTAAACAAACCTGAATGTTTTGGTTACTATTTGTGTGCAACAAACCTGTATTTTCAAAACCACAAGTGCTAAAAACTGTAGGTCTCCACACCTGTTGGGGCATATTAGGCCAATGAGAATCAGTCCAAGAGGATGAAATTACAGGGTTGTGTCTTAATTGAAAGCAAAATTCTTCATCTTGGAAAGACTTAGATGCAAACTTAGTCTTCTACGTAACAGCAGAGATCTCGAGTGAGGACAGACTCATTCTGCCTAAAATTAGTGGTCACCAAACATGTCTGTAAAGCCCATGGTGTTTCATTTAGAGCTCGCCACAGATACTCACTTCAGGTCACACTCCTCGGCAGTGCGGTCTCGTGGAGCCTCTCCCAGCCTCTTCCTTAGTGCAGCAGGATCTGCCCAGCCAGCTCCAGCCAAGCAGCGAGTCACCTCCGACACGGAAGGAGACACCAGAGGAGGTCTTTATCATGCATCATCACACTAAAACCCCCGCACTGTCTCCTAGTGAGACCGACTCGATGCAAGGCAGAGATGAGCTCAGGTCCCAAGGGACCTGCAGATCTTTGCAGGACACTGGCCTGAGCAATCCAGAAAAATCAAAAAAAGGCGCTTTTCTTCTGGCAATACAACAAAAATGGCACCACGGAACTCCAGAAGCCAGCCTGGCCAATCTACCCACGAGCAGGCATAAGGCACGGTGGAGAGGCAGCCTGGCAAACGCAGGGGATGAGAAGTGGTTTGGACAGAGCACGGTTTTTGTTTGTTTATTTCTTACATAAAAATAAGAAAAACAGCTCAAAGGAGTACTGGAGCATTCAGCCATTCTTTACATAAAACGTTTGAGAGATGCTTCTAGAAAACTCAAAAATATGACTTGTTCAGGCTTCACACCTTTTTTCTATCCTGACAGACTGAAGGTGGAAAGCCCTGGAGATGTGCTGGCCGTCAGAGACCACAACCCGGGGAGCAGCCAGGCTGCCAGGACCCTTCTGACAAGGGCAGCTGGGGGCTGAGGGGGGGATCTCCTCCTGTTACTGCTCCTTATTGCTTCAAACGCTGCTCGGGACAGCACTTGGGCTTTGGCAGATTTGTGCTAGGTTTTGACCCAAATGATTATTTTGGGTGTGGGAGCCCGGCCGTCTCCATGAGAGGAACACAGGAGCACTCACGTGGAATTCTCCCCACCACTCAATGGTCAGCAATTTTCCTTGGGACAGAGAGCGGCCACGTAAACCACCGCGCTTCAGCCAGGCTGTGCTCAGTAGCGCCTCACGAGAGAACAAGAGGCACTTGCACGGACTGGAACCTGGGGCCTCACCTGGGAAAACACCGTTTTTCTGTGAGGGTGATCGACCGCTGGCACAGACTGCCCAGAGAGGCTGCGGAGACACTGACAACCTCAGTCCTGGGCAATGGGCTGTAGCTCGCCCGCTGTGACAGGTTTCAACTCCGTGACCTCCAGCAGCCTCCTCCAGCCTCAGCTGCTCCACCACTCTGTAACACAGTGATGCTCTGGACGCGATGATTATTCCACGATTTCCTGACTTTCACTAACCCCGCTTGCCAGCAGTCCTACAGTCTCACGTAGGCTGAGTGTCCTCCTCAAGGCCCCGCAGTTTCGCAGAGCTGGAAACGCGCATGAGCAACCCCAACCCGCAGCCTTTTGCCGAAAAGCAAAACGCACCAGCGCTCCACCCATCCCGTTTCACCCAGAGCGCTCTTACTTGGGGAAGGTGAGGCACACGTGTGACACACAAAGCTGCTTTCGGAACCTCCGTCCTGTACGCGCACAACCCAACATCATCCCGTCCCCGACGCCCCGTGTTTGGCCTTTTAATTGAAGAGCGCCGGCGAAGGAACGGGGGGAGGTTTTGCACAGCTGGCAGTAGGATCTGTTAAGTCAGCCAAAGAAATATTTAAAGGACATCATAGAACGTGATTTAAACGCGGCTTTGGATGTTACGTTTTTATTATATAGCTTATAATTGTCATTACAATGATAGAGGCACAGTCTTAAAAGAACAGGAAGTGCGAGACTACATGTTTCTGGATGTAAAGAAATGTAACAGCACTAAATTAACATTCCACAACAGCATTCATTTCTCCACTCTCCATACCAAAATCGAATACAAAAAATCTCAAGTTGAAAACATTTCATTGGAAGTTCTGTTTTAAGCAAAAAAATAAACATAGTTTTTAATAAATAAAAATGCTTGCTTGCTTTATTGTGTTTTTTTCAGCTTCACATTTGTTTTTGTATAAAATTTCAAGTGTCTACTCTTTTAAAAGTTTATTGGTAAGATTCAAAGAGCAATTTTTAAAGCCTGGAGCATATGTCCTTTGTTTTTTTAAATAGAGCACAGGTTTTATAAATAGCTAGTTACAGAAAACAATAAAATAGACAAACTAGTAATACATAATTTCATTTGTAACTGTGTGTTTCCAAGCGATATTTTAAATTCCTGAATCCAAACTGTCTCCAACAGGAGTAAGATATTTACATATTAAAACATTTACATTTGGGAAAACATTCAGCTCCCACATTATTTCACTTGCACTGTACATTCAAACTGAAAAATATTTTGGTTCTTCAACATAAAGCACCTTATAGAGTATTTTAATCGCATGATTCTTACATTCTGCGAGTCAGAATCACACCTTCGGGGCCGGTGTTGGACAGACAACCTATTTTCGAAGATCTGGACTCTGAAGTTCTTCATCAGCTATACATTACCCAAATGCACCGTGAATGAAATTCAAGTTCAAAACAAACGTCCAGACAGAGTTCCCATAGCGGCTCTAACAGAAGCTGTCTCAGAACCTAACGGCTGTTGTAGTTAAAAAACTTCACCTGAATTCAAGCCCAGATTTATCACACCCGCTCCTTCTGGGGCTAACACTGAATTATTTCCTTTCTCTCCAGAGTCTGATCCCCTGACTGCACTCACAAGCTGCTACCCCATTCCCCTCCGCCAGCATTTGACTGTTCTTATTCCCCGACAATCATCTGTCCACCTCATTTAGTACCCTGGTTTTGAAAAGTAGCCTTATTTTGCTGTAACTGGATCAAATGCCGGGTTTCACAGAAAATGGAAAAGCCTAAAAAACCCATCTGTATTGGGAAAGAGCCGGTGATAAAGCCAGCGTTCCACCGCAGACATTCAACGCACGTACAATTTGGACAACAAAAGGTCAAAGCCAAGTGCTCTAGAAATATATTCGGAAATAATTTAACAAACTCTTCATGCTGCTTTACCTGCCAACCAGGAATGTAACCCTCAATTATGACTCCACTCCCTGCAGTGAGAGCGTGATGACTGTCTTCTACAGCCATATATACCATACCCAGCACCTGCAGTAGCACAACTCCCACCCGGAACCACGCTAGGATCTGCCTCGTGTCTTCATGGCACGATTAGGACCACTCACCAGCACAACCCAGACAAGAACACGTCGGACACTTCCCCTTCGTCTGCAGGATCTTGCCCAGAACAGCACCGAGAATGAGCGCGGACAGACAAGAAAACGGAAGTCTTTGGAAACAGTTTGCACGGTCGTGAAGCACTAACAACCCATCATAATACGATCAAACAGTTTTTAGGAAGCTATCTGCTTTGTAAGAAACAGCTTTGATGCTGAAAACCACGAACAACATCTTACAGAATGGCTTTGCAGTAATGTATCTCAGCATTTCTTAACACTACAATATATACATATAGCTATAATCTAATTAAAAAAAACCCCAACTATATTCCTGTAGAGATATTAAGGACCTAAATCCTGCAACAGAAATATTTCATTTCTTAAACTAGCGGCAGCAACAAATGCTGCTGTTCTCCCTGCAATCCAGCCAGCACGCTGACTTATTACAACACGTTCCAGAGCACAACTCTTCGGTTTTCATACACTGGCATTTTTCTGGTAGTTCTCCAGTAAAATGCAAAAGCTATTGACTTCGGACTTTTTACATATACAATCTATGCACTGACATCAGACTTCAAATTAAGCAGTAGAACATTACAGAGATCTCTTCATCGTACTCCAGACTGAGTGCTTCTCCTCTACAAGCACAAATTGGAATTGCACGTTTACACCGTGGTCTGGATTTTGTAATGCAATTTAACATTATCGACCCTAGTAACTGCTTCAGAGCGCTGTCTCAGCAGAGTACTTAAAGAACAAGGTTTATTAAGAAACAAACAGGTAGCTACCTACTGGGCGATGGACACCTCTATTTCTCATTGAGAACATTTTTAATAGTCATGATTTAATGATCAAAACCTGCATTTTGATATTTCAGTTCAGTAACAAATGAAGACAGAGCCAGGATCTGATCATCCCAACCAAAAGAGGTTTGGATCAATCTACGGAGTGGACTCTGGACCATTCCGGGTCCACAGATGCTCAACTGATCTTTACAAGCTGCTGCGGTTAGTGCAGTATCTGACACACAATAAATTCTTTGATGGTGTTAGATGTCTGCAAACACTGCCCTGTAAACATTTTAAAGGCAGGCTGCGGGACACCGGGCCAAACTAGTCTGGTTCATCTAAGGAGTGCTAGCAGAAATGGGGAGTGAGCACTAACTACATTGCTGCCTTCTTAAAAACGAAACATTTCAGCCAATACCACATCACATCCATACTGTATTCAGACGTTGCAGGAGTTCTTGGCTTAGAAGAGGTTGGGAACGCGCAAACTTCCCAACCCATTCCACCTTCAAGCAGACAGTCTGAGGAGCAGGAGTGTACTGGGGCATGGATGGAGAGAGTTAAGTGTGGGGATGATGGCAGAAAGCAAACCCTAAAACCTCTCAGTTATCTCTGTCCCGCAGGAATCCAGACGGCAAACAGTGAGATGATTTGAAGCAAGGAGTGTGAAAAGCTGGAACCAGATGTTTGGAAAAAAGAAAAGGCATTTGAGAGGAACCATTTCTGGAGGAAGGCAGGCTCAGGCTATGGAAACAAGAGAGTCCTGGAAGTTTTGAAGTAAGGCACATCCATCCGCAAACACAGAACCTCCAGTATTTTGCAGATGCAGGAATTCATAATTTTTTAAACGCGGTACTAAACTTGGCTATGTGTAAAGTAGCCTGTTGTAAGGCTGGGAAATAGGTTTCTGGTTCCTCACCTTCCTTAATTGTATTTTGACATTTTGCCAAAAAATGCTATACTGCAAGCTTCCCGGAATGGTAACACAGCCCTGTTTGCAAGCATTAACAGCCCCTGCACCATGTTTTTTTTGGTAAGCCTAGTTTAAAAAAAAAAATTGACCCTGGAAAGTCACTGCAAAAACTAGCTTTCTACAGTAACCAAGAAATACATCTGAAACCTCCAGGAACAATTGGTACATGCACAGACTTCTAGACTGCTGTTTTGGTTGTTTTTTCGTTTTGCTTCAGGGTTGTGGTTGGTTTTGGTTTTTTTTTGCTTAGCCGGGATGGGAGGGGAGGGGTGAGTCTTTCATAATGCTGTGTCATCATCCTCTCCAAAATCCCCCACCAAAAGCGAATGCTTATCTGGTTCATTAAGAACGATGCTGTTCACTGAACGCTTGTCTGAAAAGAGAGAATTTATAGAGGCTCTACTGTAATTGATGATTCGATCCATCAAGCTCAGTTTAGGCGAGCCTGTCCCAGTCTCGTCGATTCCAATGTGGACGCTGATTTCCGATGGGCTCTTGTGCCTCATTTGGCCACGGGCCCGGAACTCGAGTTTCTCAGCACTTGGTTTCTGGTACCTAAGGAAAGAACAAACAAAAGATGACAAGACATCTTAGGTTGAAGTCAAGTACACTAAAATATGGAAAGAAACTATCCTATGTCCTATGACCATGCACAAGCCAGCGATGTTTATAATTTGATCGATGATACAGTAATGAAAGTTTCAGATTTTGCAAGGCTACTACCCAGCCAGAAGCCAATTCGGGGATTTTTTGGCCAGGATGCAGAAGAACAGGTGGAGCTGACGCGCCTCACTCAGCACGTAACTGCTGTGGTGGTGCTGAGCATCTGCAAAACACATCAGCAAAATGTACCTACTGGGAGTGGAGCACCGTGGCTGTCACTGACCAACTGCGCTACTCTCCCCCTTCCGAAGCCTCGTGTGTTAACTGAGCAGCCAAAGATACCGCTCCCACCACAGTGCTGCCCTGACTCGTAAGGCAGAACAACGCCGTGACAAGTGCAGCAGCTTGGTTTGCTTACGGCAACAACCCCCAGGGGGGTGTTTCCACCTGCGCTGGCTCAGAAGGCAGCACGTCCTGACAAGATTTCTCACAAATATACAGAGGCCACTAAGGAATTCTCCATTCTGAACCCACTTTGGATTTGTACATTTCTCTTCACGTTAGAAATGACACTTTTAAACACTACTGTCTGAAGCACTTTGGACCAACTGACTCGTCTTCTCAAGCAAGAACAAAACCAACTGCTGCTAAAGACAGGCCTGCCTGAACTGTTCCTCACAAAGCTTTGGAATCCATTGTAGTCCCACACTTAGCTTCTGCCACTCAAAGCAAAAGACCTCCGACTTCAAATCCAAATTACAAACCACAAAATTGCTCACACTCACATCTTTAGCAGCAAGGAAGAAAGCACAACGGACACAGAGGAGGCAGCCATTGCTGCAGATCCCATCCAGGGCTGCAAAACCAAACCAATGGGCAGGAAGACACCTAGAAAAAGAACAGAGCAATGATTTCAGAGCAGGAACAGAGCGTTATTCATACATTAACACATACAATTTCACATGGACTGTCTAATTTTAGTTGCATTTCAAGACGTTAATAGATAGGATTTTAGTTTAGTGTTAAACGACAAATATTTAATACACAAATATTTGTGTTCTATCTCAGCTAGACCCTACAGCTGAACAAGCTGGATGTGTCGCTTAGGCAGTCTGAAATTCAGACGCAGGCATGCCTTGCCCGCCTTGCAGTGAACTGCTTGTTCACAGGATCAGGGTCATCCAATAAACCTTTTATCTTAAAGTTATTTTCATGTGCTGAGCAAATCTGTAATAGCCATAATGTGGGAGGAGGACAGCTCACAATTATACTGCTGCAACGTTCCCAGGCAGAGAACCCTGCAATTCCTGACAGTCAGAAATAAAGTAAACGGATACTCTTCCACAAAACAGTAAATCACTGCAATCTTCTACTCCCGAAGCACAATATTATTACTGCAGGGAAACATTCACATACCAGCAGCTATGGGAACTCCAATGAGATTATAAATCAGAGCAAAGACAAAGTTGATCCGGATCCTTTTCACAGTTTTCCTCGATAAATCTATACTTGCTACCACATCCATCAAGTCATCCTGCAAGTTAATATATTTATTGGAGAAGTCAAAGAGGAAAAAAAAAGCATACACGTAGCGTCATCGTACTCCTGTTTCAAAACTAGCTCCCAGACACTGGATGTAGCAGACTACATGTAGTAACTATTCCGTAAGCTGCTCTGGTTTGTCTGCATAGAGCCCGCACCATCAACGCCAATCTTATTCCAGGTGTCATCGTAACCCAAACGATGTACACAGCACCACACAGGACAGCTCTAGACACTGACCGCAAGTTCTGTCAAGGTGGTGGTGATGTGTAGGAAGAAGCGACTATAACCTTGGAGGTACTGTGTGGTATGTCACTGAAATAGAATTTATGGTTGCCAAAGGTCAGGTCACTTTTTCCTCCTTTGCCACTCTCAAACTTGAATCACCCCAAAATTTGTAGTACCCAGAAAATAGGGAAGTTTCCTTCATAGGACAGTTATCACTACACTAAACAAACACGATGAAGACAATCTCTTCTCTGCTCCAGTTCTCCTGGCTTACGAAGGCTGTACACCTCAGCAGTGGTCTGAATCATTCAAGACTTCCCAGGCTTTCTAACCCCTCTTATCGTATCATTTTAATGAAGCACCCTTATTTCTTACCTTAATTAGAACCACATCAGCTGCCTCAATGGCTACATCGGTACCCGTGCCAATAGCAATTCCCACATTGGCCATGGCGAGAGCTGGGGAGTCATTGATACCATCTCCAACCATGGCCACCCGTTTCCCTTCATCTTGTAATTGTTTCACTTTGGCTACTTTGTGGGAGGGAAGAACCTCTGCGAACACTTTGGTGATGCCAACCTACAGAGAGAGAAGTACACAACTGTCTCGCAGCTTTTCTACTAGCTATCAAAGCTTCTGCCTCTAATAACGTGACTAGGAAGGCTGAAACCCATGCTATCGCTCGTGAGCTAAAGACCAAGCCCAGCTGATACGAGAACAGCTCCGAATTCAAAGTCGATGCTGTTTCCATTCAAAAAGGCTTCTTTAGTTCCCCCCCCTTACTCTGAATTTGTTTAAATTACCATTTTTCACAATAGACCAGTTCTATGCCAGCCACAAGCAGTATCAACACGACACAGCATGCTTCCTCTAGGTGGGTTGTAGCACGCTTCAAACCCAAACACACGTGCAACAGCTCACCTGAGAGGCGATAGATCTTGCTGTTTTGCTGTTGTCACCAGTCATTAGGACAACTTCTAATCCCATACTCTTCAAAGTGTAGACTGCCAGCTCAGCTTCTGGTTTCACAGTATCAGCAATAGCTATCAAGCCACAAAGCACTCCTAAAAGAACAGACAGGAAGAGTGTGTTCATAATAAAGATCTTTATTGCTTTAGGAAAAAAGAACGTAACTTTTTTTTTCCCCAGTAAGACCAATTCCAGAAACAGTAATACCAACAGTAAAAAGCAGAATGAGAACAGGTATCAGGGCAGCAGTGTTTAAGGCAATACAAAGCACAGACTGTCCAACAACAAAAAAATTTCCTTCTTTCTCCTCTCTTCCCCTTTTCTCTCTTTGAAGCCTTCGCATTATGTCCAACTCTCCTGTCAACTAAAAAAGGCAGGAAGACGTCTTTCTCATACCAAGGTGTTGTAAAACCAGCTAATCATCTCTCTTCATCCCATTATTCTGCTTCAGGTATTAACTGCTATGACACTATTACTTGTTACTGTCTGTTTAAATAGTGACAAATCAATCTCTGAATAAAAAAAAGACAGCATTGAACTTACCATCAACAGCTGCTAGAACTGCTGTGTGACCTCTCCGCTCATGTTCCATCATGGCTTTATCAACTTCATTTTTAACAAGGAGGCCGTTTCTATTCATCCATTCCCGGTTCCCAATGAGAACAGAGTATTTGTGAGAAGTCAGAGTAGCTGAAGGGAGAAAATACAATCCTGCCATCATACGGATAACCAGGAAGGTTCCCTCCGGCTATTCCTGTTCAGGTTCTCCCACTATGCACAGAAATATCATTACAGAGAATCCAAACAGAAAGAATTTCTCAATACTTTCTGCCCTACCAGTCTTTTCATGTGCTCTTAACAAGAAAGACGCATCTCTTCAGTACTGGGGAGTTACCACGTCAGTGGACCAAGAATCACAGGTCAAAGGACAGAAAAGGACCAAGTCCCTTTCTCAGTGCTTCTAATTTCTATATAACAACCCAATATAGTTGAAAGATCTAACAATGAGCCGTTCTTGATTGAAAACCAGTCAGTTGTGCAAATATACTTAATTTTGGCTAGCAAACAATAACTTGGGATGAAGCAAAGTAAAAACAGAGCGAGCTGAGATTTTCCAGCCCCATATTCAACAAATAACGTCAAATTGTACTTAATCAAAATGTTGCAAGTGATGTGTGGACATGAAATAAACTAACAACCAACTATTTCAGGTGTGCCTCGATGAAAGCGCAGTTCTCCAGGGCAGAAAAAAAGTGACCTCGTTCTTAAGGATCCTAAAGACATAACAGCAAAAATTATCCATTTTATTGTATCAACCAGACTTAGCTTACTTGGCAGTTCAGCATCAATAATCAAAGCAGGCTGTACTGATTCATCTGTATTTTCCTCAATTTTCACGAGTGTCACATTTTTAATATTGTTTTCTTCGACCATCTTATTTTTCCTGTAGAGTAATGCTTCAATATTGGTGACTTTACAACTAATGCCGCAGCCTGGAACCACCTGAAAATCTGTACACGTCCCAAGGGTTTCTGAGTCCAGTTCCTAAAGAAAAAGAACACAAAGTGAGAAAATTTTTAAATATATAAAAGCATGCCATGTTGATAAACACACAAAATAAATTGCGGTCAAAATAGCTCTAACAGGAGCAGAGGAATAGGCAATCAATCATCAAAACACAAGTCTGAGTATCCAGTGCATCTACTATAGCATCAAGTGATTTATGTGGGCTCCACAATTTTCAGCTTTCCCAACTGAATACATCAATTACTTTCTAAATAACACAAAACTATTAATACATATTAAGTACTGCAAGAGAGCCCTTCCATAACAAAACTAGTCTTCTCCTGTATAAATAGCTTACCTTTTTGCAGTATTTTGTTATTGCTACTCCAAGAGGATGCTCGCTATTACTCTCTGCAGTCCCCACTATCGCCAGCATTTTATTATGTGGTAGTTGGTTACCCTCCACTAGAAACTTCACCTGCGTCACCTCCGGCGTCCCATGAGTGATAGTGCCCGTCTTGTCAAATACGACCACCTTTACCTGCAGCAAAACAGGAAGACTTCAGTCAGTGAACAAAGCTTTAATGTACAGCTTCCTCAGAAACCCGCCCAATGTAACCAAACTTACCACCACGATCACACATCACGGATGTACGTGTAACGGTCTGCTCAGGCAGCAATTGGCAAAATGCCACCCATACCAGCCATTAAAGCTCTTGTCACAATAACCCACGTTTCTTACCTTATGCGCCATCTCTAACGGCTCTCCTCCTTTGATCAGGATGCCATTCTGAGCTCCTACTCCAGTACCAACCATGACAGCGGTCGGGGTGGCTAATCCCAGGGAGCAGGGGCATGCAATACACAGGACTGTGATAGAGGCTTGGAAAGCAAAGCGGATTATCGCTTCGGCTGCAGAAATGCTCTTATTGTAACCCTAGTGACAGAAGTTTCTTTTAGTAATAGAAGGTGGTGAACAACAGAAACCATCTATTCAACTACACATTGCCTTTGTTGTTAAAAAAGTCTGCAAAGTATTAAAATTATAAAGTAAAGCACAGGCAAATTATGCAAAAGACTAAATTAATGACTAAGTTCTGTTCTATACTGCATATACCCACAATGTTTGATTTATATGACATTTTCCTACATAAGGTACCCCATACTATAACTTCTTTATGCTGTAACGCAATAAGAGATACTCTACCAACAATAAATACAATTAACAAGAGAAGAGGATATGAAGATTGCTTTCCTCGAAACTAATAAATTCTGATCAGAAATAGTGGCGAACCAAGAAACTGTGATCTAAGGAACACTAAGGTACAAGTTAGGATCCTGATCCTCCTCTGGCATCTGTAACGAATAGGGACTCCACTGATTTCAAAGATGAGTTTACACAGAGCTACGCTAACAAAGCTAGAATTGGAGCTTGTGACACGAGGAACTTCTCTTCCCCACAGAGAAGGAATGGCAATTGGAGAATTTTGATGCTTAGTATTTACTTTTTTTTAAAAAACTTTTTTTTTTAAATACTAACTTTCAGGAGTTCATTAATAACTGCAGATTCTCTTTAGGTATAAATGTAGAAGTGATACAATGTAAAAAATAGACAATATGAAACAACAGCAATAATAACTATTATTATCATTAAAAAAATCTATAGTCAGCAACTGTCTGCAAGAATAATTCAGAAAGGGGACCACTGCAGTCTAACGGACTTGTAGGCTAACTATTTTTTAAATATTTCAGAAGGTGTTTAAGGAGACTTACTTACCAGAAAGTATTTTTCCACTATTTCAAAATCCACAAATCCAATTATAATCCAGGCAAAAAGGGTAACCACAGAGACAGCCACAATAGAAGGAACAAAGTAGCCACTAAGTTTGTCTGCAAATTGCTGGATAGGAGCCTAGGAAACAGAAACACGTCAGCTTCAGCACCATTATGCTTACTCTCTTTTATGCCTTCAGACATAGATATAATCACAGCTTCTGTTTGCAGCACATTTGGCATACCACACTTTATAATTACTTATTTACTTAATAAGACGATGAGACTTGGAACAGTAGACTATATCAAAGTTCTTGTTCAGCAAGACACTTCATTCTGCAACTGCAATGCAAATCTAAACAATCTTAACCACTCCTCAAATGACTTGGTATGCTGATGCTTGAACGATAAGACAAAACCCAAACGCTTAATTTGGTAACACTCTACCTTTGAGGTCTGGGCCTCCTCCACAAGTTTAACAATCTGGGAAAGAGTTGTATCAGCTCCAACATGGGTTGCTGAAATCAGCAGTGATCCATTCTGATTAATAGAACCTGCAATAACTGTATTGCCAGGTTTTTTGGTCACGGGCATCGCTTCACCTAAGGAAAGGACAACAAGAAGTACTAAAGCATATTTTTCAGCAATATTGTAACAGCAACCAACTCATAACATACAATTAGAAGAGTGAGGAGAACATCAGCTTCAACTTCCCTTCTTCACGTTCATTTGAAGGAAAACAAAAACATTTTTGCACTTGCAAAAAGCAAATGCTTACCTGTGATAAGAGATTCGTCTACCATGGAGTGTCCTTCAATAACACGACCATCCACTGGGAATTTGCCTCCTGGGATCACTTTGACAACATCACCTCGTTGAACCAGTTCGACATCAACTTGCTCTTCACTACAATAATTTACAGTGTTTTTAATAAGAGATTGTTAACTGAAGTTACCCAGGCAAAAGGAGTTGTCACTATACACAAAGCATAATCCCATTGGTTGACATTGTTAACATATACAAAAATTGCCAGAAGAAAGGCCATTTTAAAAAGCACCAGGATTACTTTATCATAGCTTTATTTACTTTCCAGTTGAGAAAATCCACTAATTTTCTTATCACAGCAAAAATTAGCAAGATTCCAATAAAACAAACCAGAGCAGCGTTAATTTTTCTGCATTTTAACATTTATATCTGGCAAATCTGCCAGCAAACCTAAAGTTATTTGCTTCATAGTTCTATAGAATGGTAACATTTGTCTGTGAATTAAGCACATCAACAACAAAAAAGGAACAACAGAAAAAGCAAATGACAAAGCAAGATACCTTAAAAGAACGTTATCAGGGCCCAAGGTAACAATAGTAGCTTCAGTAGCTTGTAATGAAATTAGTCTTGCCAGTGCTTCTGATGTTTTACCCTAGAATAATAATTTTCATATTTTTCTGACTATGCTATTGAAAAAAAAACACCTGGGTAAATGACAACTGTATATGTTGCAATTTACCCTATTAAGAAAATACTTTCTGCAAACAGACTTATATTAAGTCATTTCATATTTTTACTAGTGTGGTTACGGAAGATGATTTTACAACAAAGAAGGTTAAAAGAACCTAACAAAGCTTTTTCATGGGATTTTTTTTTTTTTTAAAGGTATGCAACATTCTGAAATGATTCTTAGTGTCCTGCAGCTTGTAGATATCATTGGCTTTTATTTTCCTTACCTTTGCAACATGCTCTAGCCACCGGCCCAATGAGATAAACACAAACAGCATTGGAGGTGTGTCAAAGAAAGTTACAGGGTTTACTTTCGCTTTCTCAGCCATGGCAACCAGAAGAATAACAAACGAGTAGACAAATGCAATGGAGGTTGCCAAAACAATGAGCACGTCCATATTTGCACTTTTGTGCTTCAGGGCTTTGTACGCCTGTATGTAGAAGTGCCAGCCTCCAAACATCTGTAACGAGAGCATTTGTTGCATTTTATACACGCATTTGTAACACGCAGCAGCAGCATTTCCATAAGAGAGGGAGATACCCATTTTATTTGTGTCATTTGCCTTCCCTATCTCTTCCCGAACAACATCCCAGCTCTAGCCAAGGGCTGTGATCTCCACCACAGTACTCTCAGGTCTTCTCACCTCCACTACCTCCTCCCGCACGCATCAGCGCGGCGAGGCAGCCGCAGATGCTGCCCGGCTGCACAGCACCTCCACCCTGCCCGGCCTGCCCATAACGGCCCCTAGCACCACTCGCTTTGGCAAGAGCAGAAGCATCCAACAACCTCAAAAGCACTTTCTATCAGCATAATTACAGTCACTTTTCAAAAGTCATTTCTTCATCGCCTTCCATTTTGAGTGCTTAAGCCCAGTAAACGAGGAGTTGTCATATTCTCACTTACCTGTACAGGGACACAGAGTAAAAACGACAGAAAATTCATAACAGACAATCCTGGTAGGAGCTGATATTCCAGGACCATAGAGGAGTGAAGGGCCTCCATCTCCTCACTGCTCATGTTGCGATGTGCGTGAGCATCTGCAAGTTGACTGTCCATAACCATCATGTAAATCATCAGCCCCATGACAGGAATACAGAAAACGAGACTCACAACAAAAGACCTTTTCCACCTCAGATTTAAAAAGAGAAAAAGGAAAAAAAAATATTTTGCAGTCAAGTGCTGGATAACATTTTAGCTAGCAAGTCTGCACAGTTACAAAAAAAATTTCGTTACTTTACTGTTGATTAAAAAAGAAGAATCAAAGATGTCTATAGAATCTAAATATGTTCAGGAATACTTACTGCCGTATCTCCTGTTTGTGATCTAGATGACTAGCAGATCTATCTTTTTTCACTAACGAAGTAGCGAAACCTAAATCCTAAGGAAAAAAGCATAATCATTAAAAAGAGAACAGTCGATTTTTGGAGACACTTTGTGCTCATATGAAGTTATTGCTAGATTATTGGTGGTGCCAGCCTTACATTTCTCTTATTAACATTTCTGATATGATTGTTACTAATTTAGTTACCTTGCAAAGAGAGGAAAGCAACCTGATGTAGAAATCAACCTTTCTAGAACATTAAGATGCTACTCTAAAATGTGGCTTTTCAAAACTGTTATTCCTGAGGCAGGAAGTAGAGAAATTGAGAGAGAAAGCCAAGAAAAACTTATTTCACCTCTCTCCTGCTACAGTACTCATGGATGTGCTTTATTTTTCTGCAAAACTATAGCTGGTATCTTCAACTCTACCATAGCATGGCTTTCCTAGTATTTCTGTTTAAAAACTTAGGCAAAGTCAGAATAGAGCATTGCTTTTGTGCTAGAACACACGTATTATCTGCAGAAATCTACACTAAGAAGATAGCAGGTGGAAGAAGAGAGACAGAGTATTTTCCTTTAATAGTCTTGCCCTCTCTTCTGTATGTAACTCTTCAAAGGACGCTGGATATTTTAGGAGACTTGGTGATTTCATGAAACTTACCTTTATCACTTGTATAACATCTCGAGGACCTATAATCTCAGGATCATATTTAATGTGTGCTTTGTTGGTTGCAAGAGCTACTGAGCAGTATAAAACACCATTAGTCTTCATGAGGGTGGATTCTATTTTGTGTACACAAGAAGCACATGTCATTCCTCTCACCTGGAAAATAAAGGTTTCTTCCTGTTATCGAAACCACAGGTTACTCAGTAAATGCATCTTGAACAGTAGGAAAAGAAAAAGCGTTTATGACTATCCTGAATTACTTATTGCGTATTTCTGGGGTTTGAAGCAGCTCTCTAGTTAAGGATGAGAGCACTATAGAGGAAGCAAAGCATAGAGACAAGGTTATTAAGCTCTGCTAAAGCTCTGCTTGCTCTTCAAGCTCAGAGCTGGGGAACACTGAGCTAGATTCAGCTACAAATAAAAAAAAAAAAAAAAAAAAAGAGGAAATTCCTGCAATAGGCAGAGCAACCAAAAAACCACCAGACTATTTCTCTGACTTCACTGTAGTAGTGAGCCAGCACAGCGTGCAGGACAAGATATAGTTTGTGATACATACCTGATGTACTCTTAGACTTTATTTTTTGTAAATTAAGCTCTATGATTAACACTTTAGGAAGTGGATGCTTACATAAGCATATCCAATAGATAAAAGCAATAAAGATGGGGGTGGTTGGTTTTAATTGCTAGCTTACAACAAGTTCCAGAATTCCATCTCCTTCACCACAGTTTTCCATCACGGTAGCTCCAAATCCCAGTTCCCGTATGAGCTCTGCAATAGCTGAAGGGTGTATGACAGCAGGATTATACCTCACTTCTGCCTTTCCTGCCATTAGGGCAACAAGTATCGAGTGTATTCCTAGGAAACAAAATGTGTGCATGTTTAAGAAAAATACTTACGGTAACATCACAGCACAATAGCAATTCATTGAAATTGAGAAAGCTACTATATTGTAGGTACATATAAAGAAAAACATCGTAATTTTTGGAAGATACATCAACAATGCAACAAAAGCACCTAAGTGTAGGTGTGACAGATAAAAGTATTACTCCACGAGTTGCATGTTTTTAACAGTCTAATTACAAATGTTCAATCTATGCTGGATGAAAAGACAATCTATTTTTACTTAAAAGAATTTCTTCTAAAATACAGTTCTGCTTTTTTTTTTTTCTTATCTGCATTTACCATTTCTAAAAGCCTCTTCTTCAAGACAGAACACGTATGAGAAAGGGCAGATCTAAATGTGCAATCCTACTGTACATTAAGTGAAAGGGATTTAGATTCATCCATTTTCTAGGATAAAAAGAAATTAAATTCCCGGTTAGCTTGGGACACATCCATCTTCATTACAATAATTAAATGGAGTCTACATTAATGACCCTTCATTACATCATAGTCATGCAACTATTTGTTCCTGCAAATATAATCATCACACTGACAGAATCATAGAATGGTTTAGGTTGGAAGCGACCTTGAAGATAGACATAGCTGTCCTGACTCGTAGAGCTAAAATTAACTTATGTCTCTTTAATCCATATTAATACTGTCCCTCCCTCTCTAATATCTTCCTTTCTACTACAGACATGTATAGTTCTGCCTTTAAGTTGCAGACCTGGGATGTCCGTCCAGTAGAAAAGATTTGGTTTAGTTGCAAAAGGATCTGTATTTGATCCCTACATTCTCTTTGGAGCACTCCAACTCCCGCTTTTGTGAAGGCAGTCTCTAGCCAGCATGCCCACAAAGCAGCAGGAACGACATTGTTTTCACCCTATGAACCAACAGCGAGCAGACGGTGTTCTCACCCGTGAAACATACCAGCAACGGTACTTCTCTTGACAACCCACACGTTATAAATGCTGTACAAAAGCAAGACGGATTCTCTGAAAGAAACGCTTAGAAATTCAACGGATTACTCTGGCATGTATCTTACCGTCTTCTCTTCTCAAATTTCTCTCAATGTTGGCTACACACGAAGCACACGTCATTCCTGTGACTTGGACATAGCACTTTGATATAGTCTTTGTCTCTTGCTGAGCAAGGTGGGTTGGTGACACTTTGGAGGGCGGCTCAGTTTTGTGAGATTCCAGCTGTGCTTCGGGTCGGGGCTGAGCTATTGCCTTTGCTGAAAAGGAGATTACAATTCATGACATTATGCATAGCCACTGCAACGAGGTATGAGCTGGTACTACATCAGCCTTAAATACATGTTGCTGTAAATTTAGACCAAAAAAATGGTAATTGTATGTGCCCTGACAATCAGATTCATCTATCTGTCTGTCAATTAAGAGTAAGCAAAAGAAAACAAGGCAAAGGGTTGGGCCACTGATTAACTTACTGTTTTGTTACTATTTTTCCTTTTGCCTTTCCTCACTGTATTTGTCTGTTCTGTTACACATCTTTTGTCCTCTTCTCTAGGTTGTAAGCTCAACCTCTGCATTGCAACCTTAGTTTTACACACAATTTTGTTGACTTCACCTAGGGCAACTTTTGTTTTATCTATTAAACTACCTTTATCTCCACCCACAAGCCTTTGCTCTTTTACCCTTCTCTTCACCATCCCACCGTAGGGAAGTGAGCGAGCGGCTGGGTGGTGCGTAGCTGCCTACCAGGGTTATCTCACAACAGCATCATTTTAACTTCCTCAGTGATGTCCATACTCAGAGTCTTGGCACTCCTCAGTCACGCCTGAGCCTCGTTAAATATCCCTTCACTAGTTACTCCACAGGAGCCAAGTCTTTGATAATTCGCTATTAAAGAAATTTCAGTGCAGCAATCCGTAATATTCTTCGTCGCAAGCAGAGCTCCAATTCCAGCTTCATGCCACATGACTATTATACAGTAGCAAACTGGAGCACCATTCGAACATCAGTATTTATCTGCCTTATTTATACTTCCAGGTATCTCAATCATTTTAAATTAATCTGACGTATTAAAGAAAGTATATGTATATTTAATTATCTCATTGACAGAGAAGATATAAAGCTTCTCTTGGCAAGGATGAAGTATACGTCAACTGCTAAATTTCATCTTGGGTGGTACCAAATCCTAAAGAGAACTGTACAATCCTTTTAAATTTAAAAGTTTAACATGTCATTACCTGATAAAGATGCATCAAATCCCATATCCTCTATGGAGGATCGCAAGTCTTCTGGGCACGTTTGCAGAGGGTCGTATTCTATAGTCCCATTACGGTTTGTGAGAGACACATGGATAGATTTTACACCCGCCTTTTGGGATATGACTCCCTCAATGGACTGCACACAAGAGTTGCAAGTCATTCCCTCGATATTTATCACAACAACTTGAGTAAGTGGCTGGCTAGCATCCTTCAAAGCTGGATGTGGAGACTTCAGTGGAGACGCCAGCATGGGGAAAAGCGCTACATTTTCATATTCATTGGGAAGGCTGACTTTAAATGTCTCTGGAGACACCGCCTCTATGGCTCTTCTCAGTACGTCTATGCTAATTAAGTTTGGGTTATAGTTTATAACCGCAGATTTCTTCTCTAATGAAACAACTATACTTCTTACTGACGGGAGTGCTGATATGGTACTCTGAATATTGAGGACACACGAACTGCAGTGCATGCCATCGATTCTGAAGACAATTGTCTTTGTATCATTCGCATTCGAGATTTCTTTCAGTGCTGTCTCGGAGCCTTTGGTCTGAGGATACCTCAACCTTTCCAGGTCAAGAGCACTGAGCTTGAGGGGTCTAGGCTGCTTTTTGAAAGATGCTGTGAAGCCCGCAGCTTCAATTTGATAGTTTATTTCTTCTGCTGTAATTAGATGAGGCTGGTAGACAACAACAGCTTCCTGATTGTCCAGGGACACTGAAAATTAATCAACAAAAATAAGCGTGCATTACTGTCCCACGCATAATAAGCACGTTGCCCTACGAGCAACAGATCTTGTCAAAGCTTTCCAAGAATGCTTTAAATGCTCAGCAATGTAACTGCAATGGAAAGGAAATTTAATTGGTTTGGTAAATATCAAACAATTTAGTTCTTCAATCATTTTCTGTCTAGTATTACAACAATTTTCAACTCCTCTTTTCCTGAATTTTTTGCTCTTTCCCCACGACTTTCACAAACGGCACTACTATTTCTTACTAAATTTATCCTTTTATCAGGGGTCTGGGGCAATACATTCATGCCAAAGCTATTTATACTGATGTGCTGGTTTGAGTGACACAGGACTAATTTCTCTTCTAATGCTTGGGAAAACTGCACTTTTACAAGACTCTAGTGTCTGAATTTGTGAAAATATTTACTTTCTAGCCAGCCATGGTGTGTGGGTTTCAAGGTCTCGGTGTTTTCGAGCTTGCCAGGTGCAGGGATGAGGAGGAGCGAGACTTGGGCACTCGACCCAAGCTGGCCAACAGGATTATTTCACACCATGAATGTCACATTCACTATAAATTAGGAAGTTTGCTGAGGAGTTCTCTCTCTCCCTTGATGGCAGCTATCCAGAGAACTTCTTGCCCCACGTCGGAGCCCTGAGCCCTTCCCTTCCTCCCAAAGCCGTAGCGCTCGCAGTGTCCGACATTTGCTGTCCACTGCTGTGAGTGCACAGCTTCTACTGATAGAATAGGCTGAGTACAATCCTTGCATATTTTATATGCAAGCGGATCAATACTGGTTCTTTACTGTTATTAATGTTAATTATTCAGTCTTATCCTATTAAATCTATTTATATTTCAACCCTTGTGTTTCCTTGTTTTTCCCCGATTCCCCTTCCCGGGTGGGGAGGTGTCATCGGGATAAAATAATTGTCTAAACGAGAATAAATTGTTGTGGGTTTCTCAAACCATAACAACTGATAATTTGCCTTTTAGATACAATCACGTATATGCCAATATTAATTTTTAATTGAACAGAAAATTCAAAGTAATATTAATTACAATACAAAAAAAGACATCTGGTATTAGAGGTTTCTATACCTGGCAATAAAATTATGGAACACGACTACTCCAAGCTCCCTACCAAAATACAAAGCAACCACTGAATACTGTAACACATGTAACAGCAACAGCCTCACCACAATTTGGGCCCCTTTCTTCACGTCTAGTCCAAATTAAACGTGTAACTAAATACCTGGTACCACAAAGAATAACTGTGACACTAAGCTATGTAATCTAAACTCAAGATTCTCCACAATGCCATCGCAGAACAGCATGGTCAACTTCTATTTATCTAAAAATCCACTAAGGTTTTACCTTTAATCCGCTGAATTCCTTGCAATTTCCCAATCCTCCCCTCAATGGTGCTGGTGCAGGAATGACAGGTCATCCCCTCTACTTTCAGGCGCAGCACAACACTACTTGCTTGAGACCAGGTGGAATCTTCACAAGTTCCAGGCGTTACCTCTGGTGCAGAGATATTTAAATCTACTCCTGGGACCATCTGGATGATCTGCTTGCCATTTATAATGGAAGAAATGAAAGTCACCACTGCAGTTTTTTGATCGGAGGACATTTTAACATCCACGATACCTTTGTTCTGTAGAAGGCTATTACAAATCTGTTTAGATGTTAGAGCTGACTGAGTAGGAACAGTAAGAAAAATAGTGTCAGGTAAAACAGGTTGTGGGTTTGAATCAGCTAATGTAGCATCAAATCCCATGTCATATATTGCTTCCTGCAGCGTCGCTGGAGTCTGCAGTTCTGAGTCATAAATGATGACTGCATTCTTATCCTCTAGAGATACCTTGGAAAAGAAAGGAAAAGAAAACCAAAACAATTTAGCAAACAGCAATACTAAGAGATGAGAAATAATACCCTGCATGAGACTAGGCATAGCTTTTACTTGCATATATATTTGTCCAAAATAATTTTATCCATCGCCACTCACCTTGAAGAGTAAAGCTATACCAATAGCCACCATAAAGTAACTTCTGCTCATCTGTGCAAGAACATGGCTAGAAAGCACAGATCCCTCCCCACCAAATTTCAGAATCCTTTACAAGTCTGTCTGGCCACTTTTACTTACGACATCCCGACAGCACCAACGCATTTAATGAAACTTCCAGAGCCAAATTCTCTTGAATTATGATGACTAACCTAATTCAATCCCAAAAGGAAAACAGCCCACAGAAAAAAAAAAAAAAAAAAAAATCTAATCACATGTACAATTCTGCAGTTAGTAGTAATTACCCTTGGGCCACAAGGATGGAAGAAAACACTCTTCAAAAAAACCCACAGATTTAAGTAGCAGTGAAAGGAGGCCAGTATTTCTAGGCATCTTAGGCACAGGCTGTTAACTTGCTATGAGCAATAAAGTGCATCAGACCTCACAGAACAAAATTCAGTTTGAAATTTGATATATGACAAACATTAAAGAAGCTGTTTTTCCTCTCTCTGTGCATTTCGGTGATCCAGAGACGTTCTGATTTGGTACTAACCTTTCACATCAGATGGTACAAATATCCTTAATTTAATTTGCTCCCAACTGATGATATATCAAACGCAATTATTGCGGTTTCCAAAAGGGAAAGCCGATGCCTGCCAGAGGCCCAACAAATTATCATTCAATTCTATCTTTCCTCTGGGCAAAGGTACAACCTAAAGACCACAGTCATGATTAAATTAGACCAGTTAAATCATTTTAAGGACAACCTTTCTTCATTTTTGTCCAGTTGTGGGCCTTAACAGATTTAGCAACAGGGACATTTATTGGTTTCATTGCAGTTGGAGGCAAAATAACCTAAATACAGGTCTGTGTGTCTGTATCAGCCACCTAACATTCACCTCCCTTGCTGACCTAACTCATAAGCACTAAGCAAACCCCTGTTTTACTATTCTCAGAGATACTTCTGAAACAAATGATCTGGCTAAATTGAAGTTTTGATGCTGTAATGAGAATAATTACTAAATATGACCTCTTAAAGTTTCTTATAGTTCTGTTCTACTCGGGCTAAGTTTTTGTAATATATTTTCTTGCCACGAGTAGTTTTAGAAATAGTATTCAACTTTGGGATAAGGTATTTACCTTAAAACCTAAATACAAAACTCAGTACTGTCCTTCTAAAAACCTGCTTCATTCCTTATGTGAAAGACACTATGGGATGCACACTGTCTTCAAGCAAGTTAAAGTATGAATCTCTCCTCCTTCTCCTATCTCAAGTCACCTGTATATTCTCAGAAATTAGCTGAAACAATAAAAAAGCAGGGTTTACGAGATTAAATCTTTTGCTAGAATAAGGGAGAAAACGAGGATTCTGAAGTCAGATTATTTGGGGGTATTATTTTCCAGGCTGCTTTTAGCCTTCATTTGACTTCATGCTTGCAGATACCTAGTGATTTATCTTACCATACTGTGCCACAGATGTTAACAGCGGTATCCCTGTTTCTAAACCAGCCTGTTTAGTGATCCAAGGCTCTGGTGTCAGAGCATAGCCGCCGATCACATTAAAGCTCCATTCAAGTTGAAGGAAGAGGAAGTATTAAGCCTCGTGTAAATATTGCTGCTCCTGCCTTTTTTTTTTTTTACATTTTTTTCTCCTTACTTCACAGTAGCGAACTAATTGTAAGCCAGAAAATTACTTAAGAGTAACAGATAATGACTTAGCTCCCACTGCAGTGTAGTTAAGTACTTGTTTTTCTCTTGTACCAGAAACACACTCATGCACTTCTAACATCAGCTTCCCATGAAACGTACAGAATATACTCTTTCTACATATTTTCCTCCCCTGGTCCACACTTTATCGTGGTTTCTCATATAAGAACAAAGCTTTGTAAGAAACAGTGATAGTGTTACTTACTTTAATGTTATGGATACCATTCATCTTCCCGACATGCTGTTCAATGGTTTGAACACAGGAATTGCATGTCATCCCCTCCACACCGATGACTACGGATTTTACCTCCATTGTGAAATTCTACTCAAGTCTTCTCATTGCTGTTGGTCAAAAACAATTAAGACATTTGTTCTTAAATCATCTCACAAAGACTGAAATCAAAACAGGGATTTAACAGTTCATGTACTTGCCCACATGTAACTCTAGCAGATGTCAAAATCTGAGCAAAGCTGAAGAGGAAGGAGAACTTTAGGTATTTATTCCTATGAATTTTCAAAAAGCAAAAGTGTTCAGACATTTATTATTTGACTTGTGTTACAATTGAGATCATTTAATCGCATGCAGCCAGCTGTGATTCACTGGTACATGAGATGAAACTATAGGGAGAAGCAAGTGAGAAAGAGAGACACAAGCTCTTGGAATGCTAGAACAATAGAGGATGGCACGTAAGCCACAGTGGCACAGGTGATGATCATGTTTCCCCCCATTTACATCTCATATATTATCCTATGCTGGCAAAAACAAGTTATACTGAAATTAGCCCAAGGAAGCAAACCAAACTTTTTCCACATCTTATTCAGAAAAGTCTTAATTTCTGCTCCTGTGAAGATAACAGTTATTATTCTTGCTCATAAAAACAAGCCCAGAAACAAATGATTGAACCCAAATCAAATTAACTTGTAGAAATAATAGCTAATGCAAAGGACTTCTTTTGTTCAATGCATAACTGTTAAGTAATAGAGGGGAAAAGAGGGCCAAAGAAGTGATTTCTGGGTATTTTTTTTAACCTTTTGAAAATTTGCATTACTTTTTCCCATGACAGAGAGGTTAGTGACCAGGAAAACAATCACAGCCAGCTGCTTGATGTTTGGCTGCAGTAGAAGCAACGGCAAATTTTGATGATTAACTGAACAGCTAAAGTTAAACGTGTTTGTAACTTGTTTTTTTTACCCTGGGGACTTATCTTGGAAAACTAAATTACATTAAGTATTAACAACATTTAATAACATTAATTTGCGTGCTCCTCAGTGACATTTCAGAACTGTTCCCTCTTACAGAAGGTCTGAAAGTTTCTGGTTTTGCTTTGAAACATGCTACAAGCCGTCTAATACAAGAATATTTCATCATAGAAACAGGTTTACCTCACTGATGCACAGAACTAAATGCTGAAGCTTAATCAACAAGAAGAAAAGACAGTATAAACCCTGAATTCGTGAAATTTCCAATAGATGAAATACATATTTTTTCCTTTAGCTGCATTTTGTGTGAAGAGCCAGGAACACATAGCAAATTTGTCAGCCACTAACCTCTGGCTGATTTTAACTACAATTTCTAGGTCGAAAAAGAAAAAAAAAGTTTAACTATGTAAACAATATGAAAGATAGTCTGAGAAGTTGATTTCAAAGATTTATTTTCCTAATACATCCCCTGAAGTCCTCAAATGACCACCTAATTCATCTAAACTGTGGCATGAACATGTGGTATTCTCATAGCAGTAAGAGTTTTGGTCAAGAACTACACAGTAAATGACTAGACAAATCAAGAATTAGCACACGTTAATGATAACCATGGCTAATGGACAGGAATGTTCAGCAAGCCATAAAGGAAACCTCATAGCCATACAGACTTTGAACACCTAGGAGAGCTACTTTTATAGCTGTATGCACCAACACCCGAACCTTTTTCACCGGCACACGCAGAGCCTGAGCAGCACTCCCACAGCTATTAAAATCTGATCCGAATCCTGCGCAGGCATTGAGTATTTACTCTGAATGTGTCGTAGAGCACTAACACTTCATCCTTCCACCCCAATCACAGATGAAGTTAGGAAGCGTAACAGCTACAAGCACAACTCGAGCCTGTTGGTGGCTGCGGGATGGGAATCACAAGCTCGTCCTGCTAAGAACAGAAAAAAAGACAACTCTACCTGAAAAGTTATTACAGATCTCACTTCTCACCTACTCTTACAAGATCTGGGTTATTAGAAACACACACACAAATATTCGTATGCAAATATTCACACATTACCGAAATATAGAACTGTCACCTGACACACAAGAGAATTCTGAGTCAGCAGAAGAGAGTATTTTAAGCAAACTTCATATGGCAGGTCCTTTCTCAGGCTCATCTGCACACTCAGAGCTACAAGCTATTTTTAAAAACACTATAAAGCTACCCAAGAAAAGACATACTTTCATGTCATCATATTGAAATATGATCCTTGCTGGTTACCTCTTCCCTAAGGAATGCTCAGTCCATACAGAGCAAACAGAGACATAATGTAACTCCACAGTCAGGGAGCAATGAATATGCCCATGAGGCTGAAGTACACGTAAAGTTGCAAGAAGTACTTGACTTACAGTGTGTTTTGTGAGCACAACCAGAAACATCCAACTAACTAAAATGACACACACAGTCTATCACAGACAGAGTCAATCTGTCCTCTAGTAAGGTTTGAATAAAAGTGAATTTCAAAGCATTTCAGGTACATGATCGACTTGACCTGCCCTGACAACTGCGCTATTACTGTATTCTGAGGGAGGGGGGAAAAAAAAAAAAAGGAAACGGAAACTTTGGCTGCAAGCTGCTACGTAAAATAATGAAAGGTTGGTAAGGTGTTGCCTTGGATGAGAGCTGGGGTACAGCTGTATGCTGGGCTGAGGAATTCTGCTGAGCTCCTGGCTGTCTTGCCTGTTCCTTGGTTTAAGAGACTCAAGCTACGGTACAGTAATATCCATGACTACAAGAAACAAGGATAGAGCATTAAAATCTTTTCTGTAAGTCATATATCAAACGAACAGCAACCACACATGTAATATGGTGAACCAGCACTATTAAAGCGATTATGGTCGTCATCAGCACTGCTATCCGATGCCCACCAACGCATTAAAAAAATTAACTGCTTATACATGTAAAAATAACAGCATAGTTTTTTTTAACATCTACTATTATTATAGTTTGTTATGGACAAAGTGTTTTCTCAGTTTGTTTCCTTGCCCTTCTGCTGTTCATTTCACATACAATCACTTCCACCATTTTTTACACAGCCTCATGTTTTCCTACTTAAAAGGTAGCATGTGGAAAGAGAAACAGGAATTATTAGAGCTATTGTGCCTTAGTGGCCTAATTAACTAAATAAAGCTTGTAAAATGACTTCAACTATGATGGATGGTATTTACAGAAGTGGAAGAAAATCCTGACAGTAATTCAGGACCACTTATAAAGCATGTTAGAATCCGATTATGTCAATAGAGTGTCCTGTTTATGTTTCAAGTGTATGCTTCATACAGGCACAATCTTTCCTTTAAAATAAAACACATCATCTGCTATTTGTGGTTGGATTTAAATAATAAATCAAAAGCAATCAAGCATCAATAATTCCACTGCCCCAAGAAGGTTTTTTTTTTGTTGGGTTGGTGAGGTGTTTTTTTTTTTTAAAGACTGCCCTCCTAGGACCAACTGATCAGGGCCCTGTGGCGTTAGGCCCTGTATAAACACAGTAGAGAAAATCCTTTCCTGGAAGAGTTTCCTGGAAGAGACTGTAATTCAAACATGCAAAAAGCATAAAGGCATTAGAGAAAAAGAATTTCTTTTTTTTTTTTTTACCCCTTAGGGCCCCAAAGTACTAGGACTGAATCCAGAACTTCCATCATAGAATTTATCTGTTGGATCAAACTGTCTCTTCTTTTTGTCCTCTGACTTATAATTAAGAAACGCCATTGGATCTATAAGATATATGCATCGTTAACAGCTCTCTGTTGGGGAGGAAGACAACAATCAAGGATTTTTATTTGCTTTGTTGCAAGTTGCTAACAAGTTTTCATACCATTTTTAAAAACAGGCCGTTCTCTAAAAAATGTGTCCAAATCTAAAGACAGAAAACGAGCCGTTTGTAAGCAATACTGTCTCTTCACATCAGTTACATTATATTCCTGACACTGAATTGAGAAACAGCACGTTCACAACCTCAGTTTTCTGGACAGCCTTACTGAGATTTCTGAAGACCAAATTGTCTCTATTTCCAGTGCTCCTGGTGCTTTACAGAGATCTTGTTCTCAAAAGAAAGTATAGGGTTAATACATAGTGACTGCAAGTGTACACACATCCTTTTTCCTCCCCTTACAAAATGCCCAGGACAATGAGTTAAATTCAAAAGCCAATACATACTTACATCTAGGACAGTATTCTACCTTGTTACATTCTATTTAATTTCTAATGCTTTGCCTCCCTTATGACTGCTTCCTGGTAGAAATACTTTGGCTGAAACTTAAAAGAAATATTTTTGTCATAATTTTTTATAATTTTGTCATAATCTGTCTCCTTCTGAGAACTTTAAATTAAGAAAAATTCATGACTAAGCAGCCCGAAAAATATTTGTTACACCAATAAATTATGACTAGATGCACACAAGAGCCATATAAACATTGACAATTTAATTCTACTTCTCCTTCTACGTGTTAGTATTTTACCAAGATCACATGAAAATGGATGCAGAAGTCAAAAGATCTGCATGAGGCTGTGTAGCAATCTATGTATGCTGCAGCGATGGCTTGAACTTGAAACACCGTTTCCTCACTTTTGCCATCCATCACCATATATATTTGTTTTCTCCCCTCATTTTTAAAAATCCTTATATATACATACACATAAAATAATGCATTTATACGTGTGTGTGTGTATATACGCATTAGCTCAAAAGAGACCTCGCTGTACAAGGGACAGTTGCGGTTCTGGCAGGATGCAGTTGGAACTATCAACAAATCCAAAACTTCCATAATATCTAAAAAGCTTTCCAGGTGACAACATATATTTTATAAGACGACACTGAAGATCTCAATTATTACCACTGACTGCAAGGCAAATGACTGCTAATAAATAACTTATAATTCAAAGTTATCAGGGACATACTCTTTTAAGTGAGATGCTAATTAACTTGTGGATCACACATTGTTTTAGAGAAGAATAATGATTTTATTCTTAACCAACGCATTGCTCCATCTAGAAAACACCTTCATCATTCATTAGTAAAGAATTTTAGGATTTGACGATGCAAACAAATAGCAGCCCTCCCCCATTTAATCTAACAGCTACGTATTTAGAATACAAGAAACCAAAAGGCTTCAACTCAACCATCTAAAGTGGCTTCATCTTACAAAGCGCCTCGAACAAACTTTGTAAAAGCTTATTGTATTCTCTACCGTACTGTTTACTGCTTCATACCTTTAGAAACTCCCATTTTCTATTCTCTTGCATTACTTTCACCTGTGTTTTGCAGTACACAAGCCAGTAGAACTTCCTTGTTTGTATATTAAGACCATCAATGAAGCAGCAGAGCCCTGGAAATACTCTGGCTCTGCAATAGCGCAGAACTGAACACAGCAGGCTACGCGTGGAGGAGCGGCATTCAGTGATGGCACAGGAGGCGTACAAAGGATAATTAAAACCAAAACAATATTTGGGAATAGACATAAGTCTTGTATGTTTTTTTCAGGTACAATTGTAGGCTTAACGCTTGGGTTGCCTGTGTGCAAGTTAAAATCCAAACATTTAATTTGCTTGAAGAAAGTCAACTAGTGTTTCTATTAAGTGAATGAAGCAACAGAAGGAGAAATAATTTCTGCTGCCAACAGCAATTGCTTCCTGTGGAAAGGAAAACTAAACAGTGGTCACGTACAAGGTGACTGAGAAACTCAGAGTCCTCTCTCTTAACCATTTTTTTAAACGTGTTTACAGCAGTCTTTGTAAGTAAAATATCTGAAGCAAGATAAGGGTTGATGAAGTCAAAGTTAACTCATTCATAACCTCACACTATCAAAAAAAAAAAAGAAAAAAAGAAAAAACAAGCAATGTGAAGAGGAAGTTAAAACACTAGTAAAAACCCAGACTCTCACCTTACACCCCAAAAAACACTGTAGTGTTTCTAGTATCCAATCTAACCCAGGCATCGCAGTGTGACAGAGCACCGTGCACTACAAACACGCTTTGTGCCTGCTCTAGGACCGCACGGATACATAACAGGGAAACACACAATGTTTCTGGCTGAGTGTACAACTTCAGTTTTCACCAAAGTTTAATATATATAATTATCTCAAATTTATGGCTGCTAACACTAAAAGAGGTCAAAGCTAGGCAAAAATCACACAAATGCCAGAAACAGAATCTGTCAGATTTAACTACAGCCTTTGGACTTCACTAAATTTCTAAATGGCTGAGTCCTACTTTATAACTTGCTTTATTGATGGCAGCAGAAAGATAAATTACTAATTATTTTAAATGGAAAAAAGTACCTGTCTGCAAAGACATATGAAAAAGAGCAAATGACATCATGAAAGGAAAAAGCTGTATCATCTTATCCTTGGGCTTACAGCAGTGCTGGAGAATGGGTTGCAGGAGATCTGGTCCAATACAAAAGAATAGGGTTTTATTACGCTCATTGACAAACAGTTACACTTCAAAGTATGACTAGATATATGAGGCTTAATCATCGAGGCAGAAACTGCACATCTACAATAAATATCTGTCACAGACAGCTATATGATACCCTAAGTAGGTTGTAATTGACATTGCTCAAGATTTTTAAGTCTTGCTCAGTCAGCAGACTGGAAACTGCTCTGAGGGACTTGATCTCTACAAAAGCTGGACGAAAAAAAAAAGTACACATTGAAAACATTCTACTTTACTTCTAACAAGAGTTTTATAATACTTGAGACAAATTCTTAGCAAATCCTTTTACTTGTTCGTGTCCTTCCACTACCTCTTCAAGCCGGATTTTCGGAGAACATGAATGTTCCCCTGGAAGAATCACTGCAAGTATTAGGACAAAATATAATTTATAAACCCTTGTTATATGAGCATACTAAGGTCAACTGGGGCTCCCCATTCTTGAGCTTAGTCTCAAAATTCAAGGCAGAAAGCAGAACACACTATACAAGAGAAAATAAGAAGAATAAACCAGTAAATGACATGTAATGCTAGCTTTTACTTTCCCAGTTCACCACCTGCAAAGGAAAAAAGGTTCAGGTCTTTTCTCTACAACAAAATACACTATAATTATTAATCTGTAATCAAACTGCGTTTGTGCTCACACAGTGTATCGTAATACACACAACTAACTTCCACATTGTCAAACAAAAAAAAAATTGGTCTATTTACATCCACAAATACAATTCAACAAGTATTTAAGTACAGAAACACAATCTTTGCTGACTGCATAAAGGATTTTAAGGAAATTTTCACTAATAATAATTACATGCAATTTCCAGAACGTGGATATAGAGAGGCAGTAGTTAAGCTGGGTTTGCTCTTGCTCATTTTAGTGAGATTTTACCCCAAACTATTGTAAACAACTATTTGCCCTTTTCTAGAATATTTACACTATGCTTTTAACAAAAACATTGGAAAAACGTGCTTGTGCACACAGTACTGCCCGTCACAAGACACTAAGGTGTTTCAGAGGTCCAAGTTAAGCAGCTCATATTTGAAAAAAAAAAAAGGACCTTGGAGAAGAGGTACTTTTCCGAGCCCATCAGTGAGCGCACACTTAACGTACACCGAGAAGCAAGGAGATGAAGCAACGAGATCTCCAGCGCGGACGTCCACTGATAAGAACAGCCTATCGTGCTCCCTCTCAGCTCCCCGTTTGACACGGCCCAACCTGTTGGCACTGCCTGCATCCCCAAGAAGCCGCAGCAGCACGGATGTGACTCCCCACCACCAGCGTCCGCCGGGCGCCGGGACAGAACCCAAAGGCAGGAGCGGGTTTGCGCAGAGCGAAGCGGCGGAGCAGGAAATACCGTTCTGGGTTCCGAGCCGTAGTTTGGGATCCGCAGCCCTCGTTAGGTCGGTCTGTGGCCGAAACGCCGAGTCACCCCCCCGGCTCGGCCCCCCCCGAGCCCACGCCAGCTTCGCCGGGATGAGCCACACGCCGCGGATCCCCTCAGAGCCCGGGCTGGGGTGGGGGGGGGGGGGGGACGACGACTCACCACACTCCCTCACCCCTCCGAAGCCACAGCCACCAGCAGGCTGCTGGAGAGACCCGCGGCCGAGCCCAAGCCGCTGTTTTGGGGCTTGCACCCCCCGCCGGCCCTGAGGGGCGCTGAGGGACGGCGCGCTCCCGCGCTGCGCCTCAGGCGGGGGCGCGGTGGGACCTGCCCCCCTCCCCCGAGGGGACACGTAGCGCGGCGCCAGGCAAACCCTCTCCCCGAACCGCCCCCCCCGCTCCAGCCAGCCCCGGCCGCCGTGACAAGGGCCCCGGCCGCACTCACCGGAGGCTCCGGGCGGCGCAGGCAGCCTCTCCCCGGCGCCGGGGTCGCGCCTGGCACTTTGCCCCATGCAACCGGGCGGCCCCGGCCCCTCCCGCCCCGCCCCGCCGGGCGCGCGCCCTCACGTGACCGGAGGACGCGCGCCCCCGCCCGCTCACGTGACACGAGCGGGGGGGCGGCGCCGCGGAACACGTGACGGCGGTTCGATGACACAAAAATAATGTATTAAGAAAAAAAAAAAAAAAAAAAAAAAAATCGTACTTTTCTCAGCACCAGTGAAGGGCCGCGCTGGGACAGTGCCGGCGCCGGGGGAGCGTCTCCGGCTCGAAAACTGATTGAAGCTCTTCGCGACTCTCAAAGGCCTCAGGGAGAAACAACTTATTTGCAAAGTGATTCAAGATTTAAAAATACTGCGGAAAAAAAGGGGGATCTCAATAGAAAACAACGACTTTGTCATTAGATGTGCAGCACAAGTCAGGGGTAAGTGACCGGGAATGCACATGCGGTTCATTTAAGCACGCACATCTGGCTAAATTGACAATGACACAATGTTTTGGATCTGTCCATTACCCACCAGTGATCTGCAGAGGAACAACTGGGGCTGCCTACAACAGGATTTCATTATTTTGAGTTTTTACACTATTTCTTACACTTCATCAGACACAGAGTATAGAGGAAGCCTGGAAGAGCCAGACAGGTTTCTAGGTATGTTTATTAGACCAGGAATGCCACTGTACAAGTGGTAATCGGGGAACAAATGCCATTACGTGATGATTTTTTTCAGTGAAAGTTTAGACCAGTTTATTATAAGCAAAGGCTGTTACTCCCTCCATTCTTTTGGAGCGATTCTGCCAACAGGTGACAAGCCCCACTCGATTCCAGCTTGTGTAAACACCTGTAGGAGGATAAAAATCAAAATTATTAACTCTGAAATCAAAGAAACCTTCCGACAGAGGGCCACTTCCATTGCTTTCAGTTTAGATTTCTTGTATTAGAACGTGACATCTCAGTCATCTTCTAATGAAGCAGAATATATTTATATTGAATAATATTTAAATACTTCTGTTTTATATTTCAAACTATCTAGCTTTAGAACAAGGAATCTGAAATGTAAAACCCCATTACCATACTGTTATTTTCATCTACAAATTCTTCTGCTAAAACCTCTACCTGTATAGCTTAGAAATCCCAAGTAAAATAGAGAACACTTGTGTTTCTACTACATTTTAAGATCAAGCAACAGACTTACACAGAAATTTGTGTAACAACTCAAGATATAAACAAAACTTTCATCTCTATGACATTACTATTTCCCTTAGATAAAAAGCTCCTAAATTCTGACCACGTAAGTTATTTCAAACAAATAAGCCCTTGTGAAACTTAATAGCTTCCAAGTTTACAGCTATAGTCACAACGGAGTGGTGGAAAAAAAAGGACAACTTACATATCCCCAGACAGCAGTAAAAGCTGCAGCTCCCCCAAGGAGTACCAGGTTCCCATACTTATCATGGAAGTTAGGCTCATGCTTGCGATGAGCTTGTCTTACTGCGGTATGCTGGATGCCACGGGCTAATGAATGTTGAAGAGAATTAGAAGTACAGAAATCAACTAAAATGCACATTCAAACCATTCACAATCCTCATCTCCCACCAACGGAGAAGCAAGAGTAAGCAGTAAAAGACTTCCTGAAAAGCTGAAAAAATTGGATCTTTTGGACTTGGAGCTCTGGAATGATTCTAAAACATAGGATATACAGAGCCTGGCATTTTGTTTCAGCTTTTCCAGTTTCTCTCAAGAAACTTACTCCTGAAGTCTAATTCCAGTAAGAAAATCATCTAAGCTACCTTTTTCATTAATATGCTTTCTTTGAGCCCTCAAGTACACTTTAAAGTATTACTATTTCTGTAATAAAGTATTTTGTACTTAAAAGTTTCAGATTTCTATATATCTATACTGTCGGTATGTGTACCTAATGTAAGTATTTTCAGGATGAAGATCACCATCAAATTAAGGGGTCAAAGATAGTGGGTAACACCTTTCTCATTCCTTCAAGATTTTTGAAGGGAGGGGAGGGAGGTGAAGAAGGAAGTGGAAATAACTGTGGGCCTTCACATGAGATAAATAATAGAGAACAAAATACAAGAGGGTATCTTCAGATGACAGGATGTAGGATGTACATTATAAATGTACACTATAAAAGGTACACTTATTAAGGAGAAAACAGTGAAAAATCAAACCACCAGCTTCAAAACACAGCAATTGTTTCATAGTTGTGTACAAAGTGTTTGATGAGACGGTGATCTGTGCATAAAGATAGACATTACAAAATATAATCTTTTAGTTTGAGGTCAATAGTTCACATTTACCCAAACACGAGTAGAAAAGATGATAGCAAAACCCATAATGCTACTGCATCCCTAGCATGTCGTGAGGCTGCACAAGTGGGGTTTTTTTAATAGAAAAAAGAAACTGGAATAGCTATCGAGAGAAACACTGCTAAGCAAGTGCATGCACCTCGGGGTAAGCACATCATGAACCTGGACCAGATCTGAGAGAACCCAGTTAAGCACTGGGGAGTCTATCACTGAAAAGGTAACTTCATCCTTGAGTCTGAAGGCCGGTCATTGACTACACCTTGCCACCTCAGGCTACAAGACCTGGACGTGCCTTTAGTTACTATAAAGGAAGAAAAGCACCAAGGAAGGGAACCCAAGGTCAGCTCAAGTAAAAGCAACTAGGAAATAAAAAGAGGCAGAAAAAGATAAAGAAACGGGGGAAAAAAAACCACAAAACCAGCAAAGGACGACGAAGAGAGCCGCCCGCAGCCTCTCAGCCGCTCTCACGACTGTTCAGGGACAGTCCTCACAGGGACGGCACCTCACCAGGGAGAGACCCCCTGACGAAACCGCTTACTCCCGAGAAACACCCCCAGCACTTTTGTTCTCCAGAGAGCCCCCTCCTTGCTTACCGGTGCGGTTCAGAGCAGCCCTAGCCACAGGGAACATGCTGACAAGCGGCGTACGACCCTGCGGCCGGCGGGACGCTGGTACCCTTGGCGAGCGGTGAAAAACAAAATGGCCGCGCCGGAAGTGGCCGAGGCGCCGCGCTACCGAGCAGAGCCCTGTGGGTAACGGGGGCCGCGTAGCGGTGAGGGAAAGGCGGCTCCTCGCTACGGCGGAGCGAGAGCGGGGGAAGCTCCGTAGCCGGGAGAGAGGGACAGGGGCTCCTCTCCCGCTTACAGGCTCGGGAGCGCTCCGACAAAGGCTGTAGGGTGCGGGGAGGCGGGCGCGGCCATGAGGAAAGCGCTAAGATGCTCCCGGCGGCAGTTGCGTTCGCAGTGTCAGGATGGCCGAGTGGTCTAAGGCGCCAGACTCAAGGCGTTCCGCGCCTTCCCGCAGCGGGCTGGGTGTTCTGGTCTCCGTATGGAGGCGTGGGTTCGAATCCCACTTCTGACACCACTTTTTTTTTTTTCTTTTCTTTGTCGCTGTGGGAATTTAAATTTATACAAGGGCCGAAGAGCTACAGCCAGAGATTTTATTGCAAATAGAAATTGCAGCGAGGCCCGCGGCGGCAGGAATAACTTCTATAGTGAACTGTCCTGTTTTGGTCCTGTACACATCCCCCAATAGAGAAATAAAAACCAAAGCACAAGTAAAACCACGTTTCTACAGTGATTATGCTTGAGAGCCTGTAACCTGTTACCCACTAGCTAAGGACCCCGATTGCATTTACGATTTTAACAGTCTTTTTAACCCACGACTCAGCAATATACTTGCATGTGTTGAATCACTTTGGGTTGGAAGGGACCTTAAAAAATCATCGTGTTCCAACCCCCCCCACCATGGGGTTCCACCGCCCCTGCCATGGGCAGGGCACCTCCCACCAGCCCAGGTTGCTCCAAGCCCCGTCCAACCTGGCCCTGAACACCTCCAGGGATGGGGCAGCCACAGCTTCTCTGGGCAGCCTGGGCCAGGGGCTCACCGCCCTCACAGTCAACAATTTATTCCTCATATCTCATCTAAATCTCCCCTCTTCCAGTGTAAAACCATTCCCCCTCGTCCTATCACTCCCCTCCCTGATCAAGAGTCCCTCCCCAGCTCTCCTGGAGCCCCTTCAGGCCACTATAAGGTCTCCCTGGAGCTTTCTCTTCTCCAGGCTGAACAGCCCCAACTCCCTCAGCCTGTCTCCACAGCAGAGGGGCTCCAGCCCTCTGGTCATCTTCGTGGCCCTTGCTTTGAATAAAATTAAGCCTTTGGGGGAGCTACCGATTAAGTTCCTTGGAGTTTTTCTCTAGATTCTGTGAGAAACACGCTCGCTGTATTGAATTTTAGTCAGGGGCAAATTCGGTGGAGCAAAGGATATGTATTACAGCGCTGGGAGCTACACCTCCTCCTGGAGGATTTCTCCTCCTGTGCCTCAGTTTCCCCATTACAAACGCAGGGGTTTTATTCCATATTCCTCATGCCTATTCATGTTTTTTTCTTCAAAAACATTTGCATAATCAATGAGTTTCCAGAACACAACCTACCCCCAATTACATAGTCAATGAGCTCTTGGAATGCAACCCACCCCCAAACATGCCCCCTCCCCTCTAGCGGCGCAGGCGCTGTGCTTCTTGGTGGTCCTTGAAGTCTTTCTCACCATGTCCTCCTGGTGGCTTCTTTACTCTTCACACTCTTGTGGTTATCTTGGCTAACGACACCACCTTTTGTTTTTCACAACCATCCCCTACTTTCAACTGTTGTTTTCTTTGCTATCCAATCTAACACTATCCTTTCCCCCAAACGCATAGCACGCACATACCCATCTTAGCTGAAGCTGTAGAAAACGCACATCCATTTTAGCTGAAGCAAAATTCTTTTGCTAAATTACTTATTACAATTCCACCCTTTTTCTTTTTATCATTTAATTTTCCTGAAGCGTTCTACATTCATTTCACAGGATTCTTCCGTTTTAGTAAGAATTCGAGTGGCTTCTTTGAGGTCTTCTTTGTTCTTGGGTTTTCTCAAGATCATGAGTTTCTGAGGCCCTGATGCTGCCATCCTTGGATCTATAGATGTGGCCATTATCTGCATTCCTTGGATTACACTGCGAATTAATCTTATGAAACAAGGTATTAAACAAGGCAGAAATAAGAAACTTGCTAAGGCACACAGCGAAACTAGTCCCAATTTCTTCCACCAAACAACCCCTAGCAGTCCATCCCACCAACTGGCATCTGCTATTGATTTCTATTTTTGCACCGGTACATGTGCTATTTTCCAGGTATCAGTAGCGATTCCTCGTACTGCTTCTCCATTATCATCAACTTTTAAACAGCAATCAGATACATTGAATTTCCCACACACTACTGCTAGCAGATAGTCTAGTGCGAGCCGATTTTGGTAAACTGCCGCCCTTGTCTGAGTTTGTTGGTGAGCTAACAGTTCTAGTCCTGAAGCCGTTTTGTTAGTGATCAGCTCAACTATCGCTTGTAGTCTTATAATCCGATTCAGCATATAGATGGGGGTTCTATATCCCCAGCTACCGTCTTGGGCCCACGTGGCCGGTCCATATGTCTCTATGATTCGTTGAGGGGGCCACGCATCTTCTCCCCACCTTTGATGTCCTCCTATTACGTTCCGCTTCTGTCTCTTCAAGCTTTCATATACCGGCACTTCTAGCTTGTCACCATCTTTAGATGGCAGTAAGAAAAATCCTGGTTGAATTATTCCTAAGGTGCAATTCCCCCCCCCAGTTAGGTGGTCATTCTGGGAATGCCCGGTTTCCACATATCCAGAAAAACCCATCCGGTGCCTGCCAGAACTCTTTCGTTGTATCCTCTATATTTTCCCAATATTGCAAGCTGTCTTTAATTCCTGAGAATGGATTCATACCCTCCTTCTTACATTTAAAGAGACTACTGTTTGCTACCCCGGTGCAATTTTTGGTCTTATTTTGTAACGCTAGATATGACCTTGGTTTTTGAGGAAACCAAGTTCGGGTGAAATTTGAATCTATTTTTAAGACTTCTTTACATGGGGTCTCCCCCATTCGATTTGCAAAGTTCTTTCCCTCCCGGGTCAAACAGACTTTTCCAATTACTGTGGAACTTAACACCCATCCATCAGGTCTCCTTTTTCCTCTCATGGTGAGAGTATAATTCCATTCCAGGATTTCAATTGGACTCAAACTTGTGCCTCTCCATGGCCACTCTTCAGTCATTAAAGGTCCCCCACAGACCCAGCAGTCAGTCACATTTAATTCTTTAGCTATGTCTGTTGCTAGATTTAAAATCAAGTTTTGCCCAAGAGTGGGGAATCCTAACTCTTTTTGTAGCTGTTTTTGTAGCTTCTGGTATATGCCCTTGTTTTGTACTTTTAATTGTTTTCTTTTCTGTTTTATAACCTTTGTCACGCTCTTCACTAGTTCTTCCTTCACCATATCTTGTACTCCCCCTCCATCTGAAATATCCCAGTGACCTGCCTTAGTGAAACAGCCATTTTTCTCCTCTAGGGCATCCTATTCCTAATCTTGTTCCGCCTATTCCTAAATTCTGTCCGACCCAATATTCTTGTCCGCCGTATTTGCACACTCTTAAACTCTCACGGGTATAACATTGGCGATTGACATACGTGTGCACGGTCATAGTATAAAGGGATTGTCTACCCCAGGAGACCGTCTCGTAGCACTTCTGGCATTCATCACCAGATACTAAAGATACCGCTAATGATAACAGCACTAGAAGTGGAGGTCCAGCATGGCTTATACCCCTACCTCTCGTGCCTACTGGGGTGCTTCCAACAGCCAAGAAATATTTCTTCTTGGCAGCGAGTACAGAGGCCAACCTGGTCTTGCCCTCCATCCTCTTTAGTTCGGTATCTCTGGTTCTTGTGGTACGACAGGGTTCTATCTTTGGTCCTGGAACCCGTATTGGAGTTGATATTTCAAGAATCTATAAACATTCTGGTTTGGGTCGGTCCAGATTAAGTAATTCTCTGTGAGTTCTGCAACAATAATACACTTATCTATTGGGGTTGCATACTCACATCAGATACACTAAAGATCGAGGACTTGGGAGAGGTACTGCTCCAGTCTGCCACGGGGACCTAAAATGACCTTATTACAATTATTACACTTAACCATATATACACGCAACAATTACAATAACAACAAAGTAGGGTCGAAGGGGTTTGGTGCCGCCCTAGTCCCAAGGCACCTTTGAGGTTTTCACTGTCTGTTCCTTCCATGCAGCAGTGCTGACTCTTACGTGCCTTCTGAAAGCTCTCCAGGGCTTTTGTCTGTCAAAGCAAAAACACGAGACTTCCTTCTCGTGGTTAATTTCAAGGGGTCTGTGTGTGTCTCTACCACCCACTCCTCAGGAGGCTCTACTGGTCCTTTTACTCACTTACCCTTACCCTTTATGTGGGTCCACTCTTTTTCTTTTGTTCGAATTGCTGTTTCAGTAGTTAGCAGCACTTGGGAAGGTCCTTCCCAAGTAGGTCTTAAGGTTTCTTCCTTCCAGTGTCCAGATCTTCCCATTCAAAGGCAAATAAGTTTCTACTCTCCTCTGCTAGTGGACAGGCCCAAAAGGCATCTTTAAGGTCTGTTACACTAAACCATTTATGATTATGCGATATTTTACTCAGGAGGGTATATAGGTTTGAAACTACAGGGTGCCGAATCTGTACTCGTTTATTGACTTCTCGTAGATCTTGAACTACTCTATATGTCCCATCAGCCTTCTGGACCGGTAGAACTGGACTATTGTAAGGTGACATACATGGTTCCAACAATCCGTCTTTCAACAATGAATCAATTACTGGTTTTAGACCTTTCCTCCCCTCGTAAGATATGGGATATTGTTTTATCCTTATTGTCCGGTCCTCTTTAACTTCTATTTTCATAGGGGGTATCTTTAGGGCCCCTCTATTTCCTTCTTTAACCCACACTTGAGGAATAATTCGCTTTTCATCCTCCTGGGTTAATTCAAAGATTTTGACTACAATCTTCCCATTTTCGGGGGCAGTACCTACCCCTAATTTGACTTGTAAATCTCTACCCAGCAAATGTACTCCTGCTTCCGGTATGAATAAAACATCTATTCTTATTGTCCTTTCGTTATCTCGTATTTCTATTTGTTCTACTATTGGTACTTTAAAACTTTCTGCCTTTGCCCCTACCACAGTGGTTTGTCTCTTACTAACTTCACATCCATAAGGCAATTTCATAATACTAGACTTCTCAGCTCCTGAGTCTACTAAAAAGGTATAAATTTCCTCCTGGGGGCCTAATTTTAAATTTATCAAGGGCTCACCGTTTCTTTCTCCCCCCAGGAGGTGGAGCCCTGACATCCCTAATCAGTAGCGTATTCTTCTTGTTGACACATTTCAAACACTCGTTGATCTCTCTCTTGCTTGGGACACTGTCTCTTAAAATGTCCTTCTTGCCCACAATAGTAACACTTTCCGCCGCCCGGACCTTCTGGTTTCATCCATATGGGCTTTTTTGAGCGGTGGCAGATGGGCTCTCTGTATCTTGTATGGTCTCGTTCCTGGCCTTAGATTCTGGGGTGCCTTATCTTTAGTCTTTGTTATTTCTTTTACAGTCACTACCATTAGCTTCGCTTTTATCCTCTGCTTCTCCTCATCACGCCTCACATATACTTTTTGTGCTTCTCGTAACAACTCACTGATTCCTCTCTCGTGCCAGTCTTCCATCTTTTCCAATTTCTTCCTTATATCTTGCCAGGCATGGGTGACAAAATTTACTTTTAATACTTCCTGGCCAGCCACAGTCTCTGGGTCTATTCCAGAAAACTGCTGAATATTTCTTCGGAGCCTTTGCAGCCATTCTGTTGGAGACTCCTCTTTCCCTTGTTTATCATCAAAGGCTTTGCTCACATTTGACCCCCTCGGGGCTGCCTCTTTAATTCCCCTTATAATTAATGTCCAATAATCAGACATGTTTCTTCTCCCTGTGGGGTCATTTTGATTCCAATCTGGTCTTTGTAGGGGTAACTTTTGGTCCCCCCCCGCCACCCCATGAACGTTTTCCCTTTCCCATATTCTCATCCCTGCTACACGAATCATTTGTCTTTCCTCAGGGGAGGATAACATTCCCAGGATGGATTGCATTTCTTCCCAAGCGTATACATTTGGGCCTAAAAATTGGTCTAATTGTTCTGACAAACCTAGGGGATCTTCCAACAATTTCTTCATTTCTTTTTTAAAGTTCCTGACTTCTGTACTGGTTAGGGGCACATTCACAAATCCCACCCCATTTTGAACTCCTGGCATTGGGACCTCCCGTAACGGATGCAGCTCGATTGGTTCCGTTATTTCCTCATTTTCTTCCACTATGGACCTCCTCACTTCCTGCCTCCGTCTCCTCTGCCTTTCCCTTCTAACAGGGGCTTGAGGCGCTCTCGCGCCTTCTGGAAGGTCGGGATTATATGGGCGAGGTAAGTATTCAAGAGGATCCCAGACTGGTCTCTGGTCCTCCTCCTTCTCCTTTTGTGTCTCCGATTTAAAAACCCCTACATCTCCTTTCCAACATGTTGCATATTCACTCTTTTCTTGATCGAACGGTTCTTTAAAGTTAACGTGTACATTTAGTGCTTGACACAGCCATCCCTCCATAGATCCATACTTTGGCCAATATAACTTGTCTGGCCTTATGGGCTCTTTGGTCCATTTAAACATACAGTAATTGATCATCTTTGCGTTATCCTTTCCCTGGGTGCAGGACTCTCCTTCCTGCCCCCATTGTATCATCCTCCTCCTTAATGGACTGTCCGGAGGTATTTCTGGAATTCCCTGATCAGTTTTTCCCTTAAGTTGCTCTTTACTTTTTACTTGTCTCATTTTTCCTGGGGGATCTCTCAACTCCAGCCTTTCGCTTCGTCTCTTCACCGGCCGGTCTCCTCGCAGAGATACGGAACTGCAGTTAAAAAGACTCCACACTTGCTTCGCAGATCTTGTCCACGTCTCATTCACACCACTCTCAATCCCCCGTCACCCAGCCGCCTGAGTAATACTTAACAGTCAATTTTCTTACCCAGGTCTTGTGCACAAGTATTATCGGCTGCCGCGGTTATCCCTGGGACCCCTCTTTGGGCCACGAGCCCCTTCGCCGGGCTGTTGCCGCTGGTCCGTCACCGTGAGCGGGGAGAACCCGAGGATTGCTGAAATCAGCAGTGGCGCGCCGTCCCGGTCTGCTCACCCGTTCAAGGCTCCGAACGTAGGCTTCAGATATCCCAGATGAGCCCCCAAATTGTGAGAAACACGCTCGCTGTATTGAATTTTAGTCGGGGCAAATTCGGTGGAGCAAAGGATATGTATTACAGCGCTGGGAGCTACACAGGGGATTTCTCCTCCCATGCCTCAGTTTCCCCATTACAAACGCAGGGGTTTTATTCCATATTCCTCATGCCTATTCATGTTTTTTTCTTCGAAAACATTTGCATGATCAATGAGTTTCCAGAACACAACCTCCCCCCAATTACATAGTCAATGAGCTCTTGGAATGCAACCCACCCCCAAACATGCCCCCTCCCCTCTAGCAGCGCAGGCGCTGTGCTTCTTGGTGGTCGTTGAAGTCTTTCTCACCATGTCCTCCTGGTGGCTTCTTTACTCTTCACACTCTTGTGGTTATCTTGGCTAACGACACCACCTTTTGTTTTTCACAACCATCCCCTAGTTTCAACTGTTGTTTTCTTTGCTATCCAATCTAACACTACCCTTTCCCCCAAACGCGTAGCAAGCACATACCTATCTTAGCTGAAGCTGTAGAAAACACCTTCCATTTTAGCTGAAGCAAAATTCTTTTGCTAAATTACTTATTACAATTCCCTTTTTGGTTTCTTGAGGCCTACCGACGCGAGGCCTGCCCCCCGCCGCAGCCCCCACCCCGCCGGGACCCCCAGTACACTGCGGCTGTGCAACAGTTTGCAATGTTTGAGCCGCAGGAGCTGGGGAAAGCCCGGGTGTATTCTCAAGGCGAGGGGGGGCTGCAGCAGCGCAGCCATGGCGCCCTCCCGAAAGTGGGCGGCGAAAGAACCACCCCCCTGCCCCGGCCTCAGCTGCCGCCATCTACCGGGGGTCCCGGCCCCCCCGCCCCCCTCAGCGCCACACGCCCCGCCCTCCCTCAGGCCTCCGCCAATCAAACGGCTCCAGCTTGCCTCGCTCCTATAGGCCAGCGGCAGCCCGTGCCCGAGGCAGGTTCAACGAATCGGAGGGCGGCGGCCAGTCGCGGCCCGGCGCCGCCGCCAATAGGAAGTGGGCGGGCGGGGCCGCGCTGCCGGTGGGTCGGCACCCGCCAATGGGCGCGGGGCGGTAGAGCGGGGCGGTCATGGCGGCGCTGCCGGTGCTGGCGCTGCTGGTGCTGCTGGCCTGGGGCGGGCCGCCCGCCGCCGGGCAGAAGCGGAAGGAGGTGAGGTGCCGCCGGGAGCCCCGCCGGGCCTGGGGCTCGGCAGGTCGCGCGTTGGGCCACCTGGCTCCATCCTGAGTGGCCCGCGGGCCTCCCCAGCCTGAGGCTCGGCCGCTCCCGGCGGTACCGGCCAGGCCCTGAGGGGAAGCCCGCGGGCACGCCTGAGGGCCCAGCGGGACAGTTGTCTTTTTAGATTCATACAGTTCTAATTTTTCTTTTATTTGCGGGTGTGTTTTAATTCCAGGTTCTCCCGCTCTCGTAAAAAGCACCGTAAGAGTGTTGTCTTCCTGCTGTGTGGGGTGTGGAGGGGGAGGGCAGGTGGAATTTCTCTCTTTGGTTATAATCACAAAGCTGTCACTTTTTTCCAGACACTTGGCTCCTAGGGTTTGAAAAGATCCCTCTGTATATACTTGTATCTGAAGTCAAAGAAGAATAGTACATTATTTACCTTAACACCCGAAGAAGTGTGTTAATAAGGAGTAGAGAAATAGTTTATGATAAATGTGACATCTGGGTTTTGACATTTATCTAATACTTCTTTGTATGATGTTGTAGAGTTGGTTGGCTCATTTTTAAAAAAGAACTTAGTGTTGAGCACTCCCGAATTCTCCAAATATGTACTGAATCATTTTTTTTTTCCCCAGCAACAGTGAAAATTAGATGTTGAGCTCACTTCCATAGTACTTCCATCTCTAGTGTTGGTTCCATTTCCACCAGGTTTTGAAATCTGAAACAGAGTGTGATGCTTAGTATCGAATAAATACTAAGGAGTGATTTGAGGCAGTTTGTATATCTGAGAGAAATCTTACAATTAACAACATGAAAAAGTACTAGTGAGCCGACAGTCTTCACTAGCATGTGTAATGCAAAGAGCTTACAGCATGTTAACTACTAGGTGGTTGAATTAAATGAATAATATTAACATCACTGTCAAAAGGATCTGTGAATGCCTTCAAGAATCTTAATGAAGTATCACATCATGTGGCTGGTGTTCTTATGAAATACAGTGCAGCTGTTTGTTACATCAAATCTAAAAACCTTCAAGATTGTACTGTGAGACTAGAAAAAAAAAATACCCCAAACCCCCTGTCTCTCTGACTTTATTTTCAGATGGTGTTATCAGAGAAAGTGAACCAGCTGATGGAGTGGGCTAGTAAAAGATCTGTTATTCGAATGAATGGAGACAAATTTCGACGTCTCGTGAAGGCACCACCCAGAAATTACTCGGTGATTGTGATGTTCACTGCTCTTCAGCCTCACAGACAGTGTGTTGTGTGCAAGTACGGGCTTAATTTAGTCCTAAATGAAAATTTGGAAGTCATCATATGCTTTTAGGAAATTAAATTTAAGAACAGGATAAAACTTTCTTGTATGTGGGAGGAATATACTAGGGCACATTATAGTGCGATTATCTTTGAAATTAAATGTGTGGGAATATATGTGTAACATGTATGTGAGAAAACAACATAGTCCTTAATTATTTATCTCTCTCCTAAAATAATCACGGCTTTGCAGAAACAATATTCATGCTGATAAGCTTCTGGAGAAAGAGAGGGTATGAGCTGCTGAGGTATTCCTGGCATGAGCTGCTGAAGAAATATTTGTAGAATTACTGCTGGCCATGCAGTCTAAAAGTTGCTATTAATTTAATATGCTAATTGTCGCTTATTTATTCACAATTATAACATGCTGGATCCTTAACCATATTATGGCTTTCTTGTATTAATCTGGAGGTGGCAGAGGTCTGTAAAGGTGATTTATTTTTTTTTATATAGTGACTTAGTTGAAATTAATTGGTTTCCCATCCTCAGACATGGAAAAGGGGGCACACCTGTACTCATTTTGGTGCTTAGTGGACTAGCAAATCATGAGCTGCTGGGTCCCATTTCAAATTTCAATTAGAATTGACCACTGCTTGTACTCATGGACTCAACAAAACTTGCCCTTGCAAGTGCCAAATGCTTCACTTGGTTGTTAGATGAGTGTCTGGCCTTAAACTTTTTCTTTAACACTAGGAGATTAATGTAGGGGTGTGTGGGATGCAGCCATTAATGGGGTGGGTGGCTACAGCTCCCTCAGCTGTTTCATAACTTGTGTTCTGGACAAATATATGATACAGCATCTCACTTTGTGTGTTTTACAGGCAAGCTGATGAGGAATACCAGATTCTGGCAAACTCCTGGCGATATTCCAGTGCATTTACCAATAAGATATTTTTTGCTATGGTAGATTTTGATGAAGGCTCAGATGTATTTCAGATGGTAATGTCTGTCTTTTTCTTTCCTAACATTATTTTTAACTTGGGGTTTGGAGACTGAGGGCAAGAAGGCAAAGATGTATACAAAACGTAGTTTTGCAATGATTAAAGAAATAATTGAAAAGTTAAAAGCTGCCACTCTCAGAAGAAATGAGGAGAAGAGCAGAGGGCAGTAGCATGTTTGCAGTAATATTAACAGAACTGACAAATCTGGAATAAGGCACTAGCAGTGAACTGGCTTCTCTGACTGTTTTTTCTGAGTTTGTCTCCTATAATAACTTACAGTGTAATTCTTAATGGAAATCTGTGATACGTGAAGAGGCAAGATGGAAAGCACCAATGTTGTTAGGAACAGCTATTACAATTTTTAGATTACTAGAGAATGATAGATTAGGCTTTCAGTATGGCTTAACTTACTTCTTTTCAAGTACTCAGTCATTTTGCTCTTCTATTAAAATTGTGTAACCAGATTTTTTTAAAATGCATGAGAACATTCCGTGTACGCTTGCAATTGTAGATCACATTAAAAGTTTGTTATAGTTTTGCAAATCTTAATTTTTCTTTTTTTTTTGAGAGATAGTCATCTCTATTTAAAAGCTACACAATTTAGGCAATGGTATTTTATTGAATGGAAACCTTGGGATTGGAGAAGTGGAAAGGGATGTCTTGTGTTACATCAAAAATTCATTCATCAAGCTATGGCCTTTATAGAGTATTGTATGTGTTCCTATTTTCTAGATTTCTCTCTCAAAAGTAGTATTTAGAGAGGAAACAGATTAAAAAAACCTGAAATGCTATCGGAAAAACAGTGTTAGGAAAAGGTAGAACTACATTTTGTAAACAACTACATTTATTTGCATATTATAATCTCCTCTTAGCTGGTCTGAATCTTTTGAATCGGTAGCTATAGATTTGAGTGCTAACAAAGAAATCTTGATCACTGTAGAAAGCATGCTCAATTGTGTTTTAAAAAAAAAAAAGAAAAGCTTACTCATAAGTAACAATTTATTTCTAAGACAGCAAGAACAGCAAGTGACAGAGCTAAAAAAAAATTTATTCCTCAACACCAAAAGGAGAAAACAGCATGGAACACAGAAGGGAAATTGCAGGAGTATATCAGTTACTTCTATGAAATACAGAAATGCAAACTCCTGTGTGCTGTCTTTACTTTTTAAGTCATTGTCAATTAAATTTATTTATTGAATAGCTACTTTTACTGACTGATTTAGTGATGATGTTGCAAGATACAAATGAAATAGAACTGTGTTACTAAATAGACCTTTCATGGTGCTGTATCTTTTGTGAATTTTCTAAATACAGCTAAACATGAATTCTGCTCCAACCTTCATTAACTTTCCTGCTAAAGGGAAGCCTAAACGGGGTGACACATATGAACTTCAGGTGCGCGGCTTTGCAGCTGAACAGCTTGCTCGTTGGGTGGCTGACAGAACTGATGTCAATGTAAGTATGTACAGACTTTTCCCATCACCACCTCTGCGGCCCTCCCTCACTATGCAATTCCAGCTGTGAAATATGTCAGTTGTGTTCTGTGGCTAACGATCTGCTCTCAATACTCTAAATAGTTCTTGTCTACAAAATCTAGTTGGGGCACATTACTACATCTTTAAGTTTCCCTACATCCTGTGTTTTAATATTTTGTGTAATTCTGCATTTGATAAGATGGTAAAACTCATCTCCATCCTTCTCCCTCTTCTGTTCCTATGGAAGAAAAACAGTCTTTAAATTATTAGGTAGGGTAAAGGTATATAAAAATGAAGTTACAGTAACAGAGGAAGAAGCATTACTTACCTCCCAAGCCAGATTTATAATCCCATTGAGGGAAAATAATTTAAATATCCTCTGTTTAGATCCGTGTGATAAGGCCACCAAATTATGCTGGACCCTTAATGTTAGGACTTCTGCTGGCTGTCGTCGGAGGCCTTGTATATTTGCGTGGAAGCAATCTGGATTTCTTGTATAACAAAACTGGCTGGGCATTTGCTGCTTTGGTGAGTAATTCTAACTATTTTCTGTCTGTTGTCATGAGTTTTGTAGCAATTCAAGTCTTTAAAAGCTTTTGTATTTAAAGATGCTTAAATCTAGTAGAGGAAAATGAGTTGCATTTAGTTTTACTTTTTGGTAGTGTGATAATCTGTTGTGGTTTAGGTTGAACTGGCCATTGGGCAAGCAACACATGCTCCCCCCTACCACTTTTCAAAGGCAGAGGCGGAGGAGAGAAAAAGAGACTTAGGAGTTTAGAAAGAACTAAACTACTTTAATGGAATATTGATAACAAAATAAAAAGAAAATAATGAAATATATATACAAAACTGTATTGAGCTCCCAGGATGACAGTCACGACACTGGTGGCACTGGGGCAGTACCAGACTGGACTCAGTGACTGATGGGAATTGGATTCTGGATCTGGATTCAGGATCAGGATCAAAGGCAGACGAACAGCCAGAGTCCTCCTCAGACACCAGCCGTTGAAGGAAGAGAGCTGACCCTTTGATCCCTCAGCTTTATCCTGAGCATGAGGCCGATGGGATGGAATGCCCTGTTGGTCAGTTTTGGGTCCCCTGTCCTGTCTGCTCCTCCCTGCAGGTGGGACCCCCCCTGCGCTTTTCCGCTTCCGACCCTCCAGCGGGGCACGTAACAAAGTGAGCTGCCATGGGGCGTTACAGCAATAGGTATAAGCAAGAGCCTCTCTGCACACCGTGCCTGGGCATCAGCTATAAACACCGGTCTGACCACTCTGAGACAGCGAACGGTGTCTGCACAATATGCTGTTAATTTCAGTAGTTAGAAGAGGCCCAGCTAAGAAATAAAGTCACTGAACAAAATTGGTCCTGTTTTACCTCAAACCAGGATAATAATATTGTTTGATCTTGGTCTTTTCAGCTCAGTTAATGCTTTATTAGATGCCTTATGTACAAATAAAATGTAGGGCAATGTCTATAGCCTAAGATTGTATTCCAGACCAGTACGTTTTGGTATGAAATGAAAAGAAATTGGATAAAAACATAAAAATCCTTATTAAATGGTGTTTCTTCTTTCTTTTTCAGTGTTTTGTGTTAGCGATGACATCAGGGCAGATGTGGAATCACATTAGAGGTCCACCCTATGCTCATAAGAATCCCCATACAGGGCAAGTGGTAAGTTTTTTTTCTTCATTTTCTTTTCTACAGTTCTGTTGTATCTTTACAGAATAAGGCTGATACTAAAAAAGGCAAATGAGAGTGCAAATTCTACTCTTGGCTTCTTTCTTTGTAAGTTGGTGAGGCTAACCTTTCCTGCAGTGAGCAAGGCAAATTAGAGAGCTGTTGATTAGCTCAGAGAAGATCTGTCTTGTCTTAAAATATGCCTGTAAAAGAGGGATTTTGTTTTGTGTGAAGCAGAAGGAGTGTTAGAGCCCCAGTCAAGATTTAGATTTTCTTCCAATTAGCTTTATCCTCCTCTTGGCTCAACTAGAAAAAGAAACTATTTGCAAACTTGTACTAAGAAATCACAAAATACTGATCTGAATCCAAAACAAAGAGCTCTGTTGTGTAACTGCTGTGAGGTAACTTCAACCATTACCTAGAATTCCATTTTGATAGGAAGGTCATTCCTATATGTTCAATGATTTGTTAATTCTATAAGAATGGTAGCCTTAGTTCTGTGACGATCTAAGAGTAAGGACAAATGTTGCATAGGGGTTTTCTAGATGTATTGCTTTCTGTGCTCAGTAATAAACTTTTCAGAGCTAGAATAAGAAATGCAAGAAATACTACGATTAATTTATGATGTAGCAGCATGTTCAGTTTCTTGTTAGAAACTGCTCAAAGCACTTTCCATGCAATAAAGCATTAAACAGCAATTGTGTGGATGGTACTCTGCTGGAGTGGTTCTGAGGGTAGATTATTTTAAATTACCTGATCTCTTCCATTTCTCTGACCTCCTATGCATCTTTTAACCATTCCTATTTGTTTTCATGTTTTCTTTTCAGCATTTATTTACCTGTGACGTTTGCTTTCCTCTATCTTGTACATATATTGTATCTCCAGTGCTGAGGAGACATGATAGTTCTAAATTGCTAACAGCAAAATAAAGGTGTTTATGTTGAGTCTTATGTGCTAAACAATCCTATTGCTGAGGTGGGAATTTCATGTTTAACCTGGTCTTTTTACCTTATACACGCATCTAATGACTTCTAATAAAAACATCTTTCTTTGAGATTCTTGAGGTAAAGTAATATCTAGTGACCTTAGACTTCAGTCTCATTCTTGGGAAAAATCAGTTTTAACGTAACTTGAAGTATAGTGCTCTGTACATAATATAGAATAAGATACACCGTGAAAGTAGTCAGAATGTGCCGAGAGCATTGCATCTCTTCAGGTGCTTACACATCACATACTGGCTTTTCTCGTGTATTTTACTCAGGAGGGAATTAATTTGGTGAAATGTCCTTTCATGCCTGGTTAGGTGTTACCAATTATTTTTTTTTCCTACTTAGATGTAACATCATAACCATAGTGATGTAGAGCTTCCCATAAGGGATTAAAAAATGGTATTCTTGCACAAACTTCTGATTTTCTGTTAACTCAGTTGATTATTGTTAATGGGAATAAAACTAAGTCACCTTAATGGGAGGCAGTTCTCACATTTTAAACGTTGTCTTGAAAACACTTCCTTTAGTTTCTTCTATTTACATCATTCCTAAGCCTTTTTTTGAGACTGAAGAATAAAGCTTCAATGGTATTGGTAGTCATGTTCCTTTTCCTGGTATGCCATGAAAAAGATCTCAAATGCTTGGGTCTGGAGCCAAGTGAGTGGGGTGCACGTGCAGATTGAAGAGACTGTCCCTAAGCTGAAAAGCAATGTATAAGAATCTAAGTCAGGGAATGGATGAGACTCGGATAAGTGGGTGCAGGAGGGCATAATTGTGGTATTTTGTCCTGCTGAACAGGGAATCTGGACCATGAAGGTTGTAGCTGCGCTTGCATTTCTTACAATCTGAATGGCACTTTGAGCTGATTGTGTGTGTTAATGGAAGAAGGATTTTTGATGCTGACACAGCTCCACCCCACAAATAGTCAACAGATGAAATTGTTTGTGCTTCACCTTCTGTTCCATCTCCAAAAGAGACTGCAAAACCGAGTTCCACACTCCATAGCTGTTGTTAATCATGTCAAAGTTGACTCCAGTCTTTTCTAAATTCAATTACTCTTTGTCTCTTGCAGAGCTATATCCATGGAAGCAGCCAAGCCCAATTTGTGGCAGAAACACACATTGTTCTTCTGTTTAGTATCCTTCCTTTTGAGAAGCATGTGGTTGGTGACAATTTTTCTGTTGGCTTATGCTGCTGCCTTTTCTAGAAGTACTTCGTCAAGGCTCGTTGCTGTCACCCAATACTGATGCAGAAGCTTGTAGAGCCTTTCTGTGTTGACAACTATGCTTTTCCTATGCCACTGATCTTTAAATTGAATAGAAAAACGTTTACTGCTTTCTCACCACCTTTTTCCTTGCTTAATGACAGAAATTAATACAGCGCTAAAGATGTGAATCTTTGTGGAATCATAACATTCTTCAGGATGGCCCCTAGTTCCTCTGTGCATGTATCTTATCTTTTCAGTCTGACTTAGTTGTTCCTTTGGTGTTGAGTTCCTCAGTCTATTACTGATCTTCCTTCTTTTATTTCTTTGCTTACCTTCTTTACTTTTAATCTTATGGCTGGTTCGTGCTAACAATTCAGGATTTTTCCACGCCAGTATTTTGCCATCAAGAAAGGCAAGCAGAAACTGGCAGGCTGAGAGCTCTTGCCTTTCTCGTTTGTATAAAAATGTTCCTTTGGAGTCATAAGAATACTCTAAAATTCAATGTTTGTTCATCTGTTCCCAGATGTATGTTTTTGACCTATCATCTGCAACTTTAGTCCTCTCTGACTCAAGCTTTTCTTCCTTGTCTCGTCACCTGTGTCAGTCTGAGCAGCCTTTTATCTTTTATTCAGGAATTTTTATTTTATTTAATAGTGTTTTTTCTTGCAGCTTCACAGTCCCAAATTGTTTACATTTTATAGTACACAAGTATACAGAATTGCAGACTTACTACAGGCGCATCATTTCAAAACTTCATTCAAAGTAGCTGTCCTCTTCACTGCTTGACAATGATTAACAAGTCTCTTCTGTTGCGACTCCAATGTTCTTTAGCAGAGTGACTTCTACTAATTTCCCCCTTTTCTCTTCTTGTTTTATCTATTCAAAAATCCCAGTTTCAGCAAGTGATGCATTGGGATTTTGTGATAAAATAATATAAAGTAAGCAATTGATATTTAAATATGCTGGTGTTAAAAGAACTTTACTCTCTTGCTGTGTATTTGTTATCAAAGATTATTTTTTTTTAACTTAAAGCATCCATTTGGAGGGTAACTTCTGCGCTTTTTTTAAATTATTACTGTGCTTCTGATGCGCTCAGTCAAATTCAACCTAGAAACTTTTTCTTGATGTTTATTTGTGTTATTGCAATCCGTTACATTATGGATCCAATCTACCAGTCCCCGGAGACATTTAAAATGGTAAAGTTGGCAACCTGTAGGTTGAAGTCACTTTTCTCTTGTGCTGAAAGTAGACTGCATCTGAAATGGAAAGATTTCTTAACGGTCCCGTTGCAGTCAATGATAAGTACTTCTCGTGTCGGGAGGAGAATAGAGACTGAACATCTATAGTGAAATGGAATGAAATCTTTGGGAATTCTGGCTTTTGTTTCACTGGATCCGCTATTTTGCTTTGCTAGGATTCACTCTTTGCAAATGTCAGGCCTTTTAAGTTGTCTGTGCTTCCTTAATTATACAAGCTGTATTTATTTTTTTTTAATTGAAGAATTAGAAAAGACTGAAATTTTGCTACTTGAAAGAGATCCTGTTAGATTAAATATTGCATGCATTTTATTCATTCTATTAGCTGAGTAAAATGCAAAAGTTGAATTCCTTTTGAGATTTTCCAGTGGAGTAGAACAGTAGTAAGAGTGGACCGAGCTCTTTGGGAAGGAATGCTCTCTCATGACAAGCTGAGATAATAAATGCATGTTTTTAGTTTTGTGTCAAGACCTACTCTACTCACCAGTTTATATTTTAGACTTTGTATTTATGTTCTCTCAAAAGTTGACATGATGAATGTCTTTCATTTGCTTTTTCCCCTCACAGTTGCTGGTTTGTCTGGGGAAGTCTTCAATTTTTTCCAATGAGTTTTAATGCCGCAGGTATGGTGTGGGAGCTGAATTTAGGAGATTAGGAATGAACGTATTATATTGAGTCTATTGTATTTTGTTGATTTAGCCTTAAACAGTGTTTGTAGATGGTGGTGTTACTTTAGGAATGGTACTCCTCCACGAAGCTGCTACTTCTGACATGGATGTGGGGAAAAGAAAAAGTAAGTACTAACACTTTTCTCTCTAAGAGAAAGCATATTCAGTAAAGACTTTTGATACACTATTTAATAGAAATGCTTCTGCACTGTTGGTTTCTGTACATTTCCCACCTCTAAGCAGAAGTGAATCGCTTTGTTTTTTTGGCAGCATTTGGAGTTGCCTAGCAAACCGCAAGCTAAACTCAAAGCGCTTTTGGGAAACGGGGAGATATAAAGATGCTTTGCAGCATTTTGCTAGTAAGGGAGAGAAGGGACTTAGTTTCTCTTAAAGCAATGGTATAAAATTGATTTACAGTAGGAATTTGAAAGAAAATTGGAGTTAGTTATTTCTTCTCAGTGACTCTAATAGAGGTGTCATCTGACCAAATCTATAAATATTACAGAATGCTTTTGAAAACCCCAGTCACTGTGGTGTTTTTGGGGAAGGCTGTCACATTACCCGAGTCTTATTCTGCATCTCTTGCAGTCATGTGTATTGCTGGTATTGGCTTGGTGGTGTTGTTCTTCAGCTGGTTGCTGTCTGTCTTCAGATCTAAATACCACGGCTACCCGTACAGGTACGTCTCTCATGCTGCTTCAGTCGTTTTCCTGTGCATTGCAATACAGCTACAACACCATAGACTTTTTTGAAGAAAGTGGGTAAACACAAAGGAGGGCTTAAAGTTTGAGAGTGATACTAGCAGGTGTGTTTTTCATTTTGGTTTGGGTTTTTTTTTTAATCTGGACTGTATGCTTCTGAATGAATCTGTTCCTGCTCACTGGTATTTCCTTGTTTGGTAATATTAATTTAAACCAGAACAGAGAAATAGGAAAAGTGCTTATTTCTGAAATCTAATTTGGTGGGAAATACTCCTTTAAAAATGCTCCACTTGCTTCTCAATGAGTGGCAATATTGGTCAATGTAATCACCAGAAATAATGGTATTTGTTGGATATTACGATTTTTCAGTCTGGCCAAAGGAAAGAGTCTGGTACTCTCCTGTTCTTGTCATTACATATTATAAGAGATATTTCTGTTTTCATAGTGACATCTCAGTCAATTTATACCACAAACAAGTGTCTTTTTTTCCCCCCTACTTCTCTCTTCCTCCATATTCATACATCTTGATTATTCATCCTTATTTGTGAGAACAAATGATGGCTGATACTTTAAAGCTGCGTACATTTTGGGATTGTTTCTGTAAAGAGTCTAACACTGTTAATTGACTTCTTTATATATGATCAATATGGGTATCTTGTGTGTTTTTACTAGGTTTTTTACTAGGTTTTATGCATTTTGAAGGAATAAATGCACGTTGAGGGACCAGCTTCTAACCATCTCAGCTTCTGCAAAGAGTTTAATTTGTCAGGAAGGCTAATCCCATAGGCAAATATTATCCCCTTTCTATGAGAAGTCAGTTCTTACTTAAAAATATCCAAATAATAAAACTTGTTACTTCATAAAGACTTTTTTCAAGACCAGAAGCAAGCTGAACTTGCTGCCCGTTTAAGAACTGGTCAGCTTTTATTCTGGTGTATGCAATGGTCTTATGTACTTTTGCTAACTTGGTTGTAGATAAGATGCGGTTGTCTTGGCTTTTGAGTTAATAGAAGACTTGCTTTTAAGTGACTTGTCCACAGCTGCTTACATCATAGTTGCATCAGGCCCAGTTTCTCATTCTGATTTTCTTGGCATATATGAAAGCTAAGTGGAATGTTGCACACCTTTGTTTCTTACAAAATTAATAAGAATGTTTCTTATTTTGTACCTGCAGTTTCCTAATGAGTTAAAGGATTCCAGAATCTGTAACATCAGAAAGATGGCGACTCTGCAATTGTGTGTAATGGAATGGAAGAGCTAAATATGTGTGGTTCGTGCTACCTCTCTTTACACTGAATGAGATAGTTAAACACTGAACCAAAGACGACATGTAGTGCCTTAAATATAACAAGCAATTTGCTCTGAAGGACACAGAGTATTAAGATGCAATCTCTTTTTCATAAGCTTTACATCTTCTTAAACAGCTCTACTTCTAGTGAAATTCAGAACTTAATGCTTAGAACTACATTTCTGTAAACTAATTAGAAACAGTACTTTAAATTCAGTTGGATAATCTATTTTCCATATGTTTCTTTTCCCCTCAAATATTTATCACTTTATTTCCTGTTTGTGCATAGCAGGTGACAATAGCTTCTCTGTCATGCCTTTTTATGGTTGAGAAAACATCTTCACATACCTGGAAATCTTTTCCTTCAGTCTGTGTGCAGCCCTTGGAGCATACTCCAAATTCCAGTGTGGAATGTGCATGTCCTAGAGCTGTATCTCATCTTTGAGAAGAGTACTTAACAGCTGTATGATGTGAGAGGTTGTTTCACAGATGAAGGGAGAATTTTCAACATGTAGAACTGAGTTATTAATTCGGTTATTCATTAAAAATGTTCTTTACCAAATGCCGAAACTGCAACATTTAAGTTTAAACGTTCGCTTGGAGCCAAAAAGAATATTCTTATACTGACCAACAGTCACACTCTCAAAAATACAACCCGAAACTACAAAGGTAACTAGCTATCTGTAGCATGAATTAAAGGTTGATAACTGGCTTTCAAGGTACTGCTCAGATCCCTGATAAATCAATAGGTATTAGAGTTTTGGTCACTATGTAAGTTCTTGCATTCTCCATTTTTCTCCCAAGTTTTTATCCTTAAGGAGGATATGGGAGTGGGCAGAGATACCTAATCCCAGGATAAATGTTGTCACCACGGGAAAGATTTGTTAGCCTTACAATTGCATGCATGTGCCTTTTGCTCTCTCCTTTTGTCCTCTCATCTCACAAAGATACTTTGCCTTAAGGATTCTTGAGTGGAAGACACTGTGCCTCAGCCCAAACTGTTGTGTAGTTCAGCACCTGTACTACAGGAAATCTTTGCAGCCTGATTCAGAAATATTTCCTTCCGCAGGCTGTGGTGGCCTTGGAGGTTACTAGTCAGAGGAAAATATGATGAGACTTTTGTCTCCTGCTTCTGCCATTCCCCTGTCTCAAGGGGTTACAGAATTTGGATGCTTTAGATTAAATCTCAGAAAGGACCGTATCATTCAAAGTAGAATGTTATTCTTATGCAATTTTGCTAAATTAACACATATCTCAAGTGCCTTAACTTCACTAATTTACTTGTTTGATGTTTCAACTTGTTGAGATTCATTTTTCTGTGCCATACAGAATGACAAGCCGTAGTGGAATGGATAAATTGTGTGCCTGACTGGATTTTGGACAAGTTTCAATAAAATTTTTTTAATCTAATCCCTGCTCATGTGTCTTTTGAACTTTAACGTAAAACAAACCAAACCAACCTCTTTTCTTCCACTATTGCTTCAATGTGTTAATAAAAATGTCTGTATATAGTAGATAACCAGAGTATGGCTGAGTGGTGTTTATGTGGGAAATTATAGCCCAAAATGTCGATATTAGAGATCTTCTCGTGTAGCCAACTAATAGCATAAAGATGGCATGGTTTTTACTTGTCTTTGACAGCTGTCCTGAGGTGAAAATCTTGGCTTCCTGGAGTCCCAGACAAATCCACTAATAGCGTTCCTGGAGGTGGAATCTAGTTAGCACTATAACTTGCTGGGGACAACTCTGGACTGCTGTACCTGTTGCTTATTTTCCTGCCCTGTTAGTACAATGCTTCCAGTAAACTTTTAGGTTGGTTGTACTTCAGGCATTAGCAATGCAGGTGAAAGTGGCTTACAGTCTCGTTCTAAAGGAGTAATGTTTCTTCTTAAACTTTCAGACTTGTTTCTAATTTTTCTGACATGGTGCGTATTTTATTCTAACCCTCTAAAAAGCATCTAATCATACATAGACTAACTCCATACAGAGTTGCACATCATGCTGGTGGATGGTGGAGACATGTTGGCTTTCCACTTAAGGTGGTATAGATGTTAAGAGTTTCGGATTTTCCTCTTTTTCCCTGTTGACACATGAAATGAAAATGCTTACTTTTTCCAACAGTTTTTCTGCGCTCTAGGCTGAAACTGAAGTGCATGGAGGAGGGAACGAGTGTGATAGTGGAGTAAAGGAAGATGGAATGCTTGCAAGGACCTGTAGCAGATTTAGAGAGGATGCAGTTGTAGAAATGTTTGACTTGCGCAGCAGTTGAGAGGTAATGGCCAGCTATAATTGGTACCCAAAGTGATTCTTTGGGATCATTGGTGCGTGCATCTCACTAAGTAGTTAGCATAATACGGTCCTGGACCAGTAGAACAAAGGTGGAAGAGGCAATGCATTTGAGAACTGGTATGCTAAAACTGGGAGTTTGATGAGGTCATCTCCTTTTAGAAAGTCAGTCATTAACCAGCTCGGAAGTACTGTAAAAGCTCACCTTTTAGAGAACGCTTATTATAATAAAAGGAGGAAGTGGTATATTCTGTAGCTGAAAATGACTGTGTGGTTCCGTTAATGTAGCTGGCCTCAAAGATTACTGCTTTTTCTGCTTTTGAGAAGGGGCTGTGGTGTATTTAAAAACTATTTTGGGATAATAGCTAGAAATAATTCAGGGAGCTCTCTGATGAGCTAAGCCCAAAGCAAGATAGTAAATCTAATTGGATTAATCTAGGTAATGATTTGTGTTATCTGCAACTTACTGGAAGACTGGAAACTCCTGTCTTCACACCAGTCTAGTGTTTAGCACAGAACGTGCTTCTTAATTGTGGTGCATCGTAGTCATTCGTGCAGTTAAGCTGTTAACAGAGACGCTTCATAAGCGCATGCTCTTCAGGGGCAGAACTGCTTTGTCCTCCAACAAGATGGAAAATGGGCTCAGCTCTGCATCTGCTGTACATAGCTTGGTGCTTGTGCAAAGAACCTCAATCCGTCCCGTGGCTGGTGATGTCCGTGTGGCTGAGTGTACCTATGCAGTCGTGTGATTAAGATACACATTCAGGCATGAGATAAGAACAAGTTAAACCTTTTGGCAGGCAACGGAATAGCCATCAAGTGTCTGGGAAATGTCATGAGATGATGGCTGCCTAGAGGCTCTACTAGAAAAAATGTAGATGCTTTTATGGTCACAACTATTGGACATCTAACTAAATGTACAGCAGGGTTTATTCTAAGCCTTGTTGAAAAAGCGTAAAAGTAAGCCTAAGGGTGTTTTTTTTATTCCTAGTCTATATTCCTGACAAATCAAAGTAGAAGTTTTGGAAGTACTGAAGGAAGTCAATTGCTTAACTTCCTGAACATTTGGAACATCCAAAGAAAATCACATACCTGAGTCACTTACGCTTGTTTGGATATGCTGCCCGTGACATCGGATTATGCTAGATCGTGGCATCTTGTAGCCAGACTTTGTCAGGAGAAAAGAATTGTCTTTAGTGTTCCTTTATGGCTCACTAGCAATGGTTGCTGACAGTGTGTTTTAAAAATTATCCAGTCTATAACAGAAAATCACTTATGCTGAAATCGGGTCCTTTAAGAAAAAAAATTCAAAGCGGTTTCATCTACTGTGAGAAATTAATTCTTCCAAAGGATTTGGAAAAGTTACTGGCACTTTGTTTCTTTATTGGATCTTGCTGTTTACTGTTTTCTCATGCTGAAAAGGTTCAATTATCAAATACAAGCCACTACTCGACTGATGGCACACCATCACTTTGAACTTTATTAAGGGCAATAGAATAACAGCAAAACAAAGAACAAACCCAGGCTCTTGAGTAAGCAGTCATCTGTTTTTGGTTTTTATCACACTTTTTGTCTGACAAATAGAGAATGTGTTTCATTGCACATAATCTATTCCATTTAAAAGCTCAGTTCTTGACCATTCCGATAAAATGAATTTAAGCATAGTGTTTTATTGTTCTAGATTAATTGTGCTACTTTTATCACATAATAATCTGAAAAAGATGTATATGTAGTTTGTATTTCTAGGTCAGGAGCACATAAAGTTATTAAAATATTCTCTTGTCAGTTGATAACTATATGTGTCTTTCAGCCATTTTTCTTAAAAGTAGGCTAATATCTACTTAAGAAAACTAATTGCTATCGTTATGAAAAAAAAAAATAATCAGTGCAATGAGACTCCGCAGTGGCCCTTGGTTTGTCCTGCAAACTAAGCTCTGAATCCTCATTCTCCGGTATATTGGAGCAGCCAGCGGCGTCTGTTATCAGAGCGCTGGGGGAAGGGGTCCTGTGTGCTGGGGAAAGTTCACTGTGTAGGTATGTTACATGTGCAGAATGGTTCTCTCCAGGTGCACGCAGTATCTGTCCATACGCAGATTTTGCTGTGCTTCTACCATCTGTTTGGGGTTTTTTTATAACCTCGTGATAGCATCAGGTTTTGTCTGCTGGAGTAATTGTTGGGAGATGGGAACACTTCCGTTCTTCCTTTATCTTGACTTTTCTCACAATAAGATTTCTTTTTCACGTGCAACTTTACATATAAGCTGTGAATTGGAGGCAATTAAATTTGTTTTTTTTAAACTGATTCTTCCATCTCCCATGGAAATAGTAAAAGAATAAAATATTATAGAGTAAAAGTAATAAATATATCTATGTAGTTATTCTAAATCAGTAGGATATTAGTCTATAAAGTGGACTAGATCCCTTGAAGAGGAAAATAAATGGTTTTTGTTCTTGTTTTAATCAGACAATTGGAACACTAATGGAGAGCTAAGAATAGGTAATGCTTCCAGTTTAATTCATCTGTCTGGTGGCAAAAAAGAACAGATTTTTTTTTTTGCAGTTTTTTTAATGGTATTTGTAGCCGTTAACACAGATTTATCTTTTTCCTTCTAAAATTTAGCTACAAGGCAGGTGATGCTTTGGTCTTTTAAAACTAGCGTTGAACATGAGATAGCATTTGTTAACAAAGCTGTTATTAAATCTGCTGTTTGGTTTTACTAAAATACAGCAAATACAGGATACAGTTCTTGGGTAAAACATTAAATTCTAAAGCAAATTCTGTTTACACCAGTTTGTAGAATTTCCCTGTGTGTGCCAAAGTGCGAAAACACTATGTATTCTATTATCATTGCCTTTTAGAATGAAATACATAGCAAGGAGTAGTTATACTTAAGATGACAGGGCTTTCATGATTTTTTTTTCCTCGTATTTTGCACGTTGCTTTATGAAACCAGGTGAGTTGGCACTTTTTTTAGTTTCTGCAGAAAAAAGATATTAATTTTCAAAACTGGTTATCTTTATCATAAGCGAGTAATGCTTGTGCCACCTGTTTCAGATGCGGTGTGGTACTGGACTTGCTTTTGGCGGTCCCTTCTGTTTTGGTCACGTGGGGAGATGGAAGTTGACACGAACCCCCTTGCTGGTAGAGATCAGTAGCCTTCTCGTGAAAACATGGGGCTTCTTTCCCTCTGAACAGGGATGTATTCCAATCCTTTTCATACAGATTTTAACATCTGACAGGAATGTAGAAGCTGCTAGTACAAGCAGGGAAAATTATCTTGGCGTACTTACGCGAAGCTGCCAACGACGTTTCCTTATCTCATGAATTTTCTGCTTAAAAAAAGTTCCAGCAAAGCTGAGCTTAAGCGACGCTCTAGCTAACAGTGTAACTTGGGTGCTGTTCAACAAGTTCAACCTTGATAACTCTCAGCAGAGCTTGCATTAGTCATAGCTTGCTGTCTTTTTATGCTGCACGTGGGAAACGGTCTCCTCCAAAGCTCGCTTCTGTGCTCGTGTCCTGCTCTGCTTTGCCTTGGGTGGTTGGTCCCCACGGAGGATTAGGGTTGTTCTGCTGCTGTTGGAATCATAGAATCATGGAATTGTTGAGGTTGGAAGGGACCTTTAAGATCATCAAGTCCAACCATTACCCTCACCTGACAAAACCACTTATAAACCATGTCCCCAAGTGCTACCAGAGTTTGACCACCATCACAGTGTTACTCTCTGCGTGGCTGATGTATTGGAATGCCACGAGGAGCTTGATGATGCTGAATTTGGGTTGCCGCAGTCCTCTGGGGACGGTGGTGGCGGCGGCCAGGGCGCGACCCAACGCTGCGCTGCACTGGCCGAGGCCCTTGGGGCACACGTCGTCTGGAGCCCCCTGCTGGGCAAAGGCGTCAATACACTTTGTTTTGAAATGATGTCACGGGCCTTGGTGCGTGACGTCAGGCCCCTGCCGGTGATGTAACCCTCCCTCTAGCCAATCAGAGCGGGGACGGTTGGGACGGTGACGTGAACGACCCTAGCAACAGGCCCCGCCGGAGCCGCCCAATTAGAAAATCGCTGGGGGCGGCAAGGAGCCAATGGGAGTCGGCGAAGGAGGAAGGCGGCAGGAGGCAGGTCTCCCTCAACCTCCCTCCGATAAGATGGCGGCGGAGCTTGCGATGGTGGCAATAACGGCTTTGTCTTCTTCCAGCGCCTGAGCCCGGTTCCGGCCCGGCCGGCCGCACCGAGCAGCGGTCAGCGGAGACATGACCGCAGAGCCCGTGAGGTACGGCCCGGAGTCCGCCCCCGCCGAGGGGAGCGGCGGCCGTTGCTGGCGGGCGGGCGGGCGGCCTCCGCCGCTGCACCGCGTGGCCCGGCCCGCGGCGGGGATCGGGCGGGGACGGGCCTGGGGCGGCGGGAGCCGGCGCAGGTCGGGACGGCGGCGGGAGGCCGGGTGGGTAGTGCGGGGGGGGGGCGGGGAGGAGGTGGGGGCGAAGCGGACGCACGGACGGGACGGAGGCGGCGGCCGGGCGCTCGCCTCGCCGCGGCCCGGCGCCTGACCAGCGGCGGCACGCAGGCCTCTCTTCCCCCGGGCACGGCGGGGTCGGTCCCGGGCCTGAGGGGCGGGTAGGGCTGTCCTGTCCCGCTGCGTTCCGTTCCGGCGGGAAGGCCCGGAGGGGCGGGGCCGCCATCGCCCGCCGCCATCTCCCGCCGTGCCCCCGCTGCGGGGATGTGCCCTCCGTTTGTCCGCCCCCGCCCCACGTGTTTGTGCTGTAGTAAAAGTCCGTCCCATCCCGCCGGTGTCGGTCCCTCCCACCCCGCGAAGGGGTCTGTTTTCGTGCTGGTTTACAAACATCGCCCGCTCCCCTTGAAGAGCCGTCTCCTGCCGTGCGAATTGGTACGAACGGCTCCTGTTTTGCTGCGTTAAAGTAAGCGAGCTGACAAAAACCCCAAGTAAAGTCAGTGTTCGGAAAGCCGCCATGTTCAACTATTAATCAATAGTTGGCTTTGTGTGCTTTCAGTTTATGGGTATCTCAAGGGGTCTGATGAGCAGGCCGTCACCCGCAAATATTCCAGATGCCCGAGGCACTATATCAACAATAAAGTATTGTTGTTCAGCCCTCACAAGTGTTGCACGTATCTTCAAAATCAAACAGCATTAAGAAAGGAAAGCATCACACTGTCTTAAGTGCTGAGCTTCGGATGAAGTTTTTTTCCTGTGGTCATATTTGTGTATCTTCACCACCCAGTTTTCGACTTACTTGGAGTCGTTCATAACCAGCATTCAGTCCCAGCCAAAAGTTGCAGGGATCGTAGTTTTCCTCCACTTACGTATTGCTTGATTTTTTAAAGCCTTAACATTTCTGAGGAAGCAATGCGTATGTAATCTACTTCTAACAAAGATTTAAAAAAGATTATCATCGTTATTGATGTTGATCACACGTTGGATGCAGGTCATGAGTGTTGCTAGTATACATTATTTGGTGCATGACTTCCCAACAGTTAGCAGTTTGTTCTGCATATGTTTTCGTCCTTATTTTGTAGGATAGGGATTGCCCATCTCTTCCACCTTTCTCACTCCTGCTTTTTCCCCTCTGTGCTCTTAAAGTACTTTGACAGCTTAAATCACTTTTGTGTTGGATTGATTATTTCATGTGTAGACTGAAATACTAATTCAGAGGCTTTCTCCTTTTTCTTCTGCAGTCCCTGAAAATCAAGGGTAGGGATTGATTTTTGTATAGCAAAAAGATCTGGCTTACTAATATTTGTTGACTGTTTTACAGTCATAACTAGTATTACATATTCTGAAAAATGCTCTTCCATTTAGACCACTTTGCTTTTTATTTTACTATGACTGTTGTATTTTGTTCTCTGTTTTCCCATATTCTGCTTTGTCATTTTTTGAACCGCTTGTTCCTGGTCGACATTATGAAGCTTTATGTACTTAACTCTTTCTATATTCCTGTGTTGTCATTAGGGCAACAATTAGTGTTGCTACTAAGGGGCTGCTTTAGTTGGTGCTTCAGTGGAGGAGGATACAGCAGCTCATATATTTAGCATGCAATTTTTCAGATTATCTGCAGACAGAAAGGTAAATTGGATTATTTCAGATTATTTGTAATCTTGAAGATCAAAAGGTACGTACAAAATAGATTTGAGATTGTATGTAGTGTTTGGATTGGATCTGTCCCATGTAATAAGCAGGCTCTGTCACAAACTACTTTTAATTAGGTGGACACAATAATCTTTTTTTGGTGCTCCAAACTTTTCTTCTGTTCATGAACTCAGTTCTCATTCAGTCTAAATGCTTTTGGGTGTTTTTGTAATTCTCATCCTATAGAGAGCTCATCTTGAACAGTTTTTATTTTACAAGAACAGTTCCCTGCCAGGAACTAGACTTGACGTTGTAGGGTACCATGGTCTCGGGGTTATAAGCTGATGAACACATTGCATGGGCTTTTTCTTATTTTCTGTCAACTCGAGTTCTACTTAAAATTGGAGTTGGAGTGAATGAGAGGGGAACGAAAAACATACACAGACATTCTCTCTCTCTCTCTCTCTTTTGTTCCCATTTCCCACAAGTCTTGTTGGCCTGTCAGCTGCCTGCATTTCTGTCACCCTGCACAGTCACCCTGCACATTCGTTTAATCTTCTCTTATCTGTAGTTTTGCTCATGTAAGACCTGTGCAGAAATAAAGCTAGGAGATTGTTGTTAGAATTCTTTGGAAGATATGCAAACAATAGAATTTTGATGGAAAATATTTTTCCAGCACTCCTGGAACATAGACTTGCAGTGTTTAAAAGGAAAGCAATCAATCAATACTAGTCTGCTAGCTATGAAGGTTTATACTTTTGTTGTAAGGAATACTTTTATTTAATATTAAGAATCTAGGAGTCTCCCACGCCCAGGATGAGAAGTTTAGAATGCTAAAAAACACCATGAAAACTGGAACAACTTACTAAGAAACTTTAAAAAAAACAAAATGCTGCCTCTGTAAAGGTTTATAAAGATTTCTCTACAAATTTTTCCCAAAAAACTTAATTTTTTTTTTGAAGTGGAGGAATCTGTTCCTACCAGATCGGTTCATACATTGTACAAAATAACTGCAACAACAGAAAAAGAAAACAAGTTTTGAATCTTACTCACTTGTACCGTCTGGTAGTCAGTGTTGTGATAGTAGATTTTTTAAGTTGGCAAAATAAACTTCAGTTTTTTAATGATTCAGACTTCAAATTTCAGTATGATGTTTTGGTAACTTGGTCTTAACATTTTTGTTAGGTTTTCTCCATTTTTGAGTTGCTTGAATTTCTTTGTTCTGTGTGATATTACAGGGTTGTTCGAGGCATGTTGTTTAATGCCACAATAATCTAATTGGAAATAAGTCAACAGCAATCTTCCATATTCTCTGAAGGTACAGTGTAAGTTGGCTGTCTTTCACACAGTCATGTGGAATGGGCATAAGCAGATTCTTTGACTCTTCCCGCAGGAAGAGCAAAACTTTAGGCTGGCTGTCGTCTTCTGTGCCAGATGTGCCACAGAGCCGATATGTTTGCACTAATTAAATTCTCTAAGAGAGGAACTTACTGCAGTGACTTCATTATTTCTGTTTAGTACAATATTCTCTCTGTTAAGAGTTTTGTGTGTCAGGGTCTTTGTAGGGCTTAACTGAAGGTATCTTCGTTTTCTATGAAATAATTTGGTGTGACAAAGGGGTGTATAATACAAATTCTGAAGTAGGGTGGCATTACCGTTGTGGAAACTTGAAATTCCTGATACAGGTATAGATAAGCACTCGCACCTTCTGCTTGAGGGGAGGAAAAGTTAGTGCTTTTTACATGGATATACCTCCCCAAAAGAAAATATCAAAAATGATACTAAAATGTGCTGTGTTCACCATAAAAACAAATGCCTGCAGTCCATGACAAAGTATGTTTTTAGATTGGATCGCTAGATGTGTCTTCTATAAACAGGAAAGCCTAAGGATACTGTGGAACCTCATGAAATCACATTTCGTGTCACTGGAGCTCAGCTTGTGCCTGCAGGTGATTGGAAACATGAATCAGTTCATGGATAGATCAGTGGCAGGTTGTTCCAGTGGAGAGTCAGGAGGAGAAAGAAGGAATTGTAGAAATTCAGTGGCAAATACAACAAAAGGTTTGAAATTGACTTTAAAAGATGATAGGTAAAGTGGCCTCATTTCCTACAGGAAGAGTGTAAAGCTTTCCTAATTTGTTATAACATCTAGCCACCAGGCACTTACCATTCAAGATGGATGATGGATGGATTGATGTTGGGTTTTTTCTTTATTTTTTTTCTTTAGAAAAGGAGTGAAACCTTGAAAAAATCAAGATCTTGATTAGACAGGTTGTTGACCAGTGTCAACTTTATTGTTCTTTAGGCAGTTTATTTGCAAGTCTGAAAGCTGTAGAAATTTCTATCTTAGTAGGTCCAACTGTAGGTCTTAATAGGTTCAACTGTAGAAGCCTGGTTGGGCAAATACATCTATCATGTAAAGCAAAAGCAAAAAAAATAGGCAATAAATTCAGGACTGACAGTGGGGCAAACTGAGATGACTTTTATCTTGTAAAATAAAAACCTGTGCTTCAGATTGGCTGCAACTCTTAGAACCTCAAGCAAACGTGGTTGGGAGTATCTGGGAGACTTGAAGGGATATGCTTTAATTCTTAGATAGAGTTTGTGATGAATGATGTCTCACTGAGTCTGTGGTGAACTCCAAGAGGCAGAAGGCATATGAAGCAAAAGAGAAGGCACTTTTAGAGTTAGAGGGGCGTGATGCTATTGGATGTGGAGCCCTTCTTTCCCTTTAAACAAAGCATCTTTAAGCTTTTTAAATACAACTCTGTGTTTTGTATGTTACATATGCTAGTTGGAGCTTCCTTTCCTGAATTAGTAAAGGATTCACTTTGCTATGATTTTTGTCTCATAAAGATGAAAATACTATATTTAGATTTTCAAGTGGTTGACTTCAGTCACTCTTTCAGCTTGCAGATTATTTTGTCATTGAAGTTATAGACTTCAGTGTGGCATTCAAGACAACCTAACAATGAGATTATTTGTTTTAGCTTTTTCTTTTTTTTTTTTTTTAAGCTCGCATTGAAGAAACAGGTTAAAAAGCCAAGAATTTTTCACTTTTTAGTGAAGCATGGTAACTCTCAAACAAATCGTGATATGGTTGTTTGGATACCATCTCAACAAAAGGAAATTGTGTAATCTTCCTTGAACAGAGTAAAGGGTCTCTTAGTGACTTTTAACCATTGCTTTTTCATTCCCCTTGTGTGTCTGGAGGAAAATAATTCTGTTTACTTGTCTGAACCTGTTATGCTGTACTTAAGCTCCAAAGTTACTTCATCCAGTGTTTTCAGCTGTACTAGGTATCGCTTGATTAAGCCCCTGTAGATTTAAAGTTGGTTCTAAACTATGTAAAAGAGTGATTCTGTGTTAACGAAGTCTCAGCCATAGAATCTGCGAGTTTCATGAAGTGCTAGATGCCTGCATCTCTTTTCAGTCAGAGCTTCGGTATTCAGGTATTTTCTGACTGTATCTGATTTAATAAGTTTAATGTGGTATAGTGCCATCTAAACACAAGAGAACTTCTTTACTGTGAGAATGATCAAACACTGCAGCAGGTCACCCAGAGAGGATGTGGAGCCTCCGTCGGTGGAGGTACTCAGAACCTGGCTGGACGTGTTTCTGGGTGACCTCCTGTAGCTGTCTGCTTTTGCTGGGGGGGCTGGACTAAGTGATCTCCAGAGGTCCCTTCCAACCTCGATGATTCTGGGGTTCTCGGTGTCGTTTACCTGAGCAACTCTTAATTTTGCCGCTGTGTGATAGTTCAAGTTCACATAGCGTATTGCTGCCACTGAAATTACAGTTCTTTCATCCCCAGCTCAGGCTGTCATCACCTCTGCTTGCAGAAACATTCATACCAATGAGCAGTGAGCTGGATTAAGGAAATGATCTAGATTCGGTAGAATCTAGGCAACTTGTAATATGGATCAGCTTCTGTGCATAGGTCAAAACAAATGCTTGTACTGAAGTGAAGGAGAAGGAAAGAGCTGAGAGTGTGGGTGGCATCAGGTGTGCGTGTGTTGGGGCATGAGGCTTTGTGTCCTTTGGCAGTAGAGCTGGTTCATGCCAACTTGAACAGACTCTGTGAATCCCGATTGTAAAGCCTCACCTGTTTTGGCATAATCAGTATGTCAGTATGAATAAGTTACAAAATATTAATCTGATTTGGACTGTACAGTATCATGTTGCTTTTCCCTTGAAAAACCATGATTGAGTTAAAAAACAACCACTAGGAAGTGCTCTGTTTCCCCACCTTTATAAAACCATATTCTTTTACTTGTTCAACTGATACAATGGTAGGTTGGTGTTATTTTCTGGTTATGTATCTTTTCTGAGAGAAGGAGGCTTCTTAGGATATTGCAGGTGTATTCACTCCTTTTCTGATTAGGGATGAGAAAATAAACAACTTCTACTGTAGGTTTTATCATCTTTCACTCTTTCCAACAGTCTTAAGCTGTTTCATTCATGTGTGTTCAGCCACAATATTGACACATTTCGTATAAACAACTATGTAGGCTCTGCCCTTGTAACTGAAATCTTTGAGTGGGGGTAAGTCTAACGTTTTTCCTTCTCGTCAGGAAAAACTTCTAGGAAGATTTGCAGGTGACAGAATATTGACCTGATTATATCAAGGCTTAGGTAGTATGAAAAGAAATTGTATATTTTTTGGGGGAAAAAAAAAGGATGCCTAGTACAAATTTTGAAACTGTATTTTTAATTAAATTGATGTCAAATTTAGCTTTATTTACTGTAAAAATAATATAATTGTAAAAGATAATCGTGTTTGCAACGCATTAGACATAGAAATGCTTTGGAAAAATATGTTGTGATCTCCCTCAGAACTTTGGCTGCATCCATATTCGCATCTGAATTAAGAAGTGCATTTTTGAAAGAAGTCTGCGGATTGTCCTTGCTTATTCGGTTTGGTTGATAATGCAGGGGGTGCTTGGAGTGCGCAAACTGGATTCCTTCTGGGTGGAACCAAGCTGAAAGATGTGTTTCAGCATGCTTGATGTGCTCCAACTGCTAGCGCTTGTTCAGTGTGCAGAACCAGACTACACCTAGTTTGAATTACTGAAATGTATGTAGCATGGATATTGGGTCATCAGCACCAAACCTTCTTGTGTTCTGATGTAGACACAGTCTTTTTCTTTCCCTTCTTTTTCCTGCTGTCTTAATTAAAGTATCTGGACTTTTGCTGTGGGTTGTTGGATTTCTGTCATTCATGTAGGCATACAGTCTGAAGCAGAGGATGGTAGTCTACAGACCGGCGGTCTAAAAGCACATCTGGTTCTATTTTTCTTTACTTTTTTTTTTCTAGGGATTGTTTAATATTGTCTACTTAATACTTCTTGTTCTGCAGTATTTCATTTCGACTTCAAAAGTGAAAAATTATTAGGACTTAACTTGAAGCAACTGTAAAGATGAATTTAAAAAACTTGTGCCCTTGAACTATTTTAAAAGTTTAAACATAGGAAAATTTTAGACAAGTGTTGAACTTGAGGAAGATAAGTACTTGGAAAAATTTTGCAAAAGTGTATTTGTCAACGTAGACATAGATGAAAAGCGGGAAAGCGCTCCTCTTTCACCAACTTTCAGGAGCCACTTGAAATTCACGAGGGGCACTTTTAGACTAAAAGTTGGTAGGATCCTGTGAAAGAGTGAGAAATTAATTTGTCTGAAGAAAATACAGTTTTAAAACTATTCTTCCAGTTGTTGACAGTAACTGGGACATTCCCCACCTACATTTTTGAAGTATCTGAAGAAAGTAGATAGTAACTGAGTGCAATAACAAGGTTTTTCCAGTGCAGTTCCATGGTATAATCCAATGTGACCTGGCTTTGCTGCTGAAATGGGCAGTCCCGCTATTCCTCTGCCCTGGCTGTGAATTGTAAGCACCTCACCTGGCATCAGAGGGAATGATCACGTGAATGTGTGGCAACTTGGATCCAAATGAAAACTATTCCTTCGGATTTTATTTGTCCAAGGTGATTTGACTTACTTTGCAGAAGCATGATCATTAGCTAACGCAGGTGATGAAGTAATGTGGTGGGATGACCGACCCCAGCTGGACGCCAGGTACCCTCCAAGCTGCTCCATCACTCCCCTCCTCAGCTGGACAGGGGAGAGAAAATACAACAAAAGGCTCCTGGGTCGAGATAAGGTCAGGCAATTAGCATCACAGGCAAAACAGACTCGACTTGGGGAAAATTAATTTAATTTATTGCCAACTAAATCGCAGTAGGGTAATGAGAAATAAAAAAAACCCTTAAAACACCTTCCCCCCACCCCTCCCTTCTTCCCGGGCTCAACTTCACTCCCAGTTTCTCCACCTTCTCCTGCCGAGCGGTATGGGGGGATGGGGAATGGGGATTGTGGTCAGTTCATCGCAGGTTGTCTCTGCTGCACCTTCCTCCTCATGTTCTTCCCCTGTTCCAGTGTGGGGTCCTCCCACGGGAGACAGTCCTCCATGAACTGCTCCAGCATGGATCCCTTCCATGGGATTCCCTTAAGGAACATACTGGGTCCCACGTGGGGTCACAAGTCCTGCCAGCAAACCTGTTTCAGTGTGGACTTCTCTCTCTATGGGGCCAGATGTCCTGCCAGGAGCCTGCTCCAGCACAGGCATCTCCACGGGCATCCACCTGCTCCACTGTGGAGCCCTCCACAGGCTGCAGGTGGATATCTGCTCTACTGTGGACCTCCATGGCTTGCCTTCACCATGGTCTTCACCATGGGCTGCAGAGGAATCTCTGCTCTGGCACCTGGAGTACCTCCTCCCCCTCCTTGTCCACTGCCCTTGGAGTCTGCAGAGTTCCTCTCACATACTCTCACTCCTCTCTCCTGGCTGCTGTAGCCCAGCAGTTTTCCCCCGTCCTTCTTGACTATGTTACCTCAGAGGTTCTACCACTGATGCTCATGGGCTCAGCCTTGGCCAGAGGTGGGTCCCTCTTGGAGCCGGGTGGCATTGGCTCTATCAGACATAGGGGAAGAAGCTTCTGGTGTTTTCTTACAGAAGCCAGCCCTGTAGACACCCTGCTACCAAAACCTGGCCATGCAAACCCAATAGAGGTAAACCCATAAAAGGGGACAGCAGTCAACAAACAGATTGAATTAAGTATGTTGTATCTAGATTAGGACACCATCCGTCCCTTGATTTTCTTCTTATCTAGTTTATTGCTTTGTAGAATCATTTAGCCTAATAACATGGTTTGCCTCTTATGTACCTTTTATATCCTAGTAAGGGCCAGGCGTTTACTGTTTAAGATTACAGCACTTGCTCTGAATTTAGGTAAGAAATGGTATTCTTATAAGATAGTTTCCCAAGGTCACAAATCAGGTTCATGGCCAAACCAATAATAGTAGGACACCTTTCCTTTCATTCCTGTTTTAATTAGGCTAAACAGCGTTGAAATAGCTCTAGACTGATGGTGAAGCCATTTGCTTAGAACATGCAAACCTGAAAACACTAGTAAATAGCGTAGGGATTGTTGCTGTATAGTAGAGGGAGACTGCTTGCTTCACTTAAGGCTTCTGAGATGGTTCTAAATTTTTAGGCTCCTACATTTTTTTAAAAAACACACATTTTATAGGTTGTGATCAATTTAATAGTGGATGAGTATTAATATATTACAAAGAATCAGAATTTTGCATTAGAAGCTTTAAAAAAGATTATAGATGACATTCTCAACTGTAAATGTATGACGTAAAATCACTTTTGTACAAAAACAAGTAAAGCATTGCCCTAAATGAAAATGTCTTTGTGGTGCGGTATAGTAAGTGTAACACCTTTACTTACATTTGACCTGGTATTCCTTAATACAGGCTTATGGTGCAAAATGCTGAATAATCACGAGGAAAAGCAAGTTGAGAAGACATTTTAGCATGTTTGTAGATTTTTTTTTGATTGTTTTTGTTGGCATGAACATTTTGCTCTGAAAATGGTAATTTTAGGTCAGTTAGGGTAAGGGTTAATAAACGGTAGTAGGTAGTATTCCAAGTGTTAGTCACATGCATAGTAGTCTGAATTTGTTTTGTATTGAGAACAATAATAACTCATTTATAGTTCCCATTTTCTTTTCTAAAATGTTGTTACCAAAACAAGTTATTTATAAACTAAATGAGCAGAATTCCACATGTGGGTTTTTTTTGTTTTTACTAGCAAAAATGTACTTTTTTGCGGTCTTTTGAAATGTGCATTAGTTCTTCAGACCGCCTGGAATGGATATAAAACCTCTTTATGTACTTTTACTATCAAGTAATTCTGAACAACTCTTTAATTTTTTTAACTTAGTGTGAATAAATTGTCATTAAATCTCTTTTCTAAAGTAGAACATGCACTCTGTTAAAACTGAAGTGCAGCATTATCATCTACTGTAATGTTTTCCAAGCACGCCCTCCATCCATGACAAAAAGGGAAGCCCAAGTTTAGGGACTGGCACTTGTGTAGCAGCATGAGTCCAGTAATTAGAGGGAAAGTATTTTAAACAGATTGCGAGAAAAAATTTAAGATACACTTGAGAGTAAACCAGGCTTTGTTACACTCTCTTTCAAAGTTGCTCAAGTCAGTGATGGTATGTATGTAGTCTCAAAAGAAGTGTGTCCTTTACTCATGCAGAAAATCTTTCTATTACAAAGTGCTGTTTTGTTTTATTTTGGGTACTTCAGAAGATTTAAACAAATTACAGGTTTGTTGTTGTCGTTTTTTTAAATGGATGTTTTATGATGGTTTATATGTGGTTATTGTCACTGCTTTAAATAGTCACTTGCATTAATGTGATGATAGCCTTTCAGTGATTGCTCAGGAGAGCCCTCACCTGCGTGCCCTTCTGATAAAGCAGGTGATTTTTTTTTCTTTTTGATAGCAATAACAGTTAAATTGAAAGTCAGAAGCTAATAAATTGATGTGTTCAGAGAAATAGTAGAGATGGTAAAGGTGAGTGGATTGAGCTTCTGATAAGTATTCAAAGGTTCCTACAGCCTGTAAAACAGAGACAGAAAACCTTACTACTACTTGCGATCAGAAGACTATTTTGAAAGTAATGGGGAGCTAAACAGTGAAAAGGAGGGAAACCTGTATCCTTTAACTGGGTTAACTTGGGAGGGGGGTAGTGTACTTCAGCAGTTTGAAAACCCATCTGTAGTAGAAGATAAGGTAGGATGACTCACACGTACCAGCTGGCAGATTTTAGAGGACTGATAGTGTCCGGGAGGGAAGTGGTGACAAACAGCTGAGAGTGGCGGCTTTGGGTGCATTGGGGTCTGAAAGCGTGACTGCCCTCCGCCTCAGGCAGTGCGCTTGCAGCTAGGAAAAGGCACTTGTCTCAGGAAACCATAAAAGCTTTGGAAGGAGAAAATCTGAAATAAACAATGTACAATGAGAGGGAATAACATGTAGATTATGAAGCAGTATAGCTTTTTAACAAAAGTGTCGGATAAAGGTGTTGCTTTTTTACTGTAATCAGTATATAAACAAGACTAACGATTCCTGGTGCCTAAAACTGCCTAGTGAAAATTCCCAGCGTGATATTTTTTATAAATTAATTAAGAATACTCATACAAACAGATCAAGGAATGATCTGATTCCACATGATTGTTTTTTGACAAAAGTAATACAGGATACACAGTGCGTATGTACATGGCTGATTTGATAGAAGCTTTGCATAATCATGTAGATCTGTCATACTCAATGGACCTGTTTGTTTCTAAGGTTGTGAGTGAAATTCTGCTATTATTTCTAGTGTTTTATATCCCCAAAGGTTACATTTTTGATAGTAAAATAAAGATTTTATTATTTTTACCTGTTCAGCTTCTGAGAAAGTAGAATCTTAAATTCATTTTTCACTATCCTCATGTCGTAGCAGAATTGCCACTCAGACTTTCTTGGATTTTGTAAATAATTTTAAACAGCAAAAATTACTTAAAATCATAAAAACGATTTAAAATAGGCTTTTTATTATTACTGTTAACAGAGTCCTTAGTGCTTTTTTTTGTCAGTAAGGCTGCACCTATTATTTTACTCAGGGTTTAACAAAATTGTATGGTTTTTATTTACTTTGTTCTCTTGCAGAAACAAATGTTTATGCAATAACTGAGTTTCTTCTGTAGGTGTTTATTAATTGAGATGAAACATAATTTCTTTCAACATTGCTAAGTTAGAGTGAGATATATAGGTAACTTCAAGTTTTACTTGTATTTCAACAGTGAAAGCAAGTTGAGTACATTGGTGCAGAAACTTCATGACTTCTTGGCTCATTCATCAGAAGAATCTGAGGACACAAACTCTCCTCCAGCGTTATCTAAAAACAAAACCATAGGTAAAAAGACATTTTACCTTTTAATTTTCAATGTATATATGATTCTAAAGTCAAATAAGTTTGTGTTGTTATTTCACTATATCACAGTTCACTGGGGCAATTATGCAAAGTCCCAATGTGATTTAAGTGGTGATATCTTAACTATATAATAGGCCTTTGTGTTGTGGTTTGGGCGGACCTGGCCATCGGGCGAGCGACAGATGCTCCCCCCTACCCCTCCTGAAAGAGAGAGGTGGAGGAGGGAAAAAGAGACTTAGGAGTTTAGAAGGAACTAAATTACTTTAATGAAATATTAATAATAAAATAAAAAGAATATCATTACATAGGTACAAAACCGTATCAAGCTCTCAGGATGACAATCACGACACTGGCTGGCACTGGGGCCGTTCCAGGCTGGACTCAGTGACGGACGGGAACTGGATTCCGGATTTGGATTCAGGATCGGGATCAGAGGCAGGCGAACAGACAGAGTCCTCCTCAGACACCAGCCGTTGAAGGAAGAGAGGGGCTGACCTTCTGATCCCTCAGCTTTGTACTGAGCATGAGGCAGACTGGATGGAATGCCCTGTTGGTCAGTTTTGGGTCCCCTGTCCTGTCCACTCCTCCCCGCAGGTGGGACCCCTCTGCGCTTTTCCGCTTCCGACCCTCCAGCGGGGCACGTAACAAAGTGAGCTGCCCTGGGGCGTTACAGCAATAGGTATAAGCAAGAGCCTCTCTGCACACCGTGCCTGGGCATCAGCTATAAACATCGGTCTGACCACTCTGAGACAGCGAACGGTGTCTGTACAATATGCTGCTAATTTCAGTAGTTAGAAGAGGCCCAGCTAAGAAATAAAGTCACTGAACAAAATTGATCCTGTTTTACCTCAAACCAGGACACTTTGATACAATATTTCTTTTAGTTCTGAATCTTTTCTAAATGTGAAAAAAATCTAATCCAACTGGTAATGTACCTTCCGTGAAACAGAAGATGGCAAACGTGCATCTGTTTGCTGTGCTGGGGGTTCCTTGTTCAGTTTTCCTGAATGTGTTTGTGCAGTGTCTTGTTTTTTCTGCTGAAGTAAAGCTTTTGCAGTCCTTGTAGTTGTGGGAGAAGTTCTAGAGATTATGCTTTCATAATTATTTGAACATGATTTATAAGTGTAATTTGGAAACATTTGAAAACAAAATAATACTTCTGAAAAACCTTGAGTCCTACAATAGGTCAAATTTGGTATTAGAAATTTTTACTTACAAGGTAGAAATAGATAACGAATTTTAAACATTTTGTTTTTATTACAGTCATAAAAAGTGAAAATATTTCATAACAGTACTGAATAAAATTTGTTTGCAAATTTAACTAGGGTAAATTGTGTTTCCTGTTTTAACATGGACTGGATACAGGTGCAAAACCTTTCAGTGTCTACTGTTTAATGAACTAAAAGTGACAGAGTACAGGAGAATGAGAGTGTGTTGGCTGTTAACTGAACTGTTAACATAGGAAAAAGAAATCATTCACGTGATGCTTCAGCAGAAGTTCCCAAGATCAAGAAATGGGGATTCTCTGTCATACCCTGTATCAAATGGGATTTTTCTCTGTGATTCCATGATCCCAGATGTAATAATGTGTTTTTAATGTCAAGACGTGTAAGAGAAAATACTTAAAGTAAGCTCTTAGAGATTAAAAGATGCATTAACTATATTATTTCTGCATATACAGTTACACTTTCATTTCTTCAGTATTTCTTCACTGACGGGAAGGCTGTCTTTCAGTCTATTAGTGATTTAACTGAAAGTAATTTCTGAACGATTACTGTACAATGTATGCCATTCAGTTGACTTTGTTTTGTTGTGCAACAGTTGGTCTCTGAAAGTCACACGGTCATCTTTATTCACGCTGGTGAAACACAAACAATGCTATGACATACAATGTGAAGAACTTTTAGTATTTCTTGCATCTCAGTGGATTCCTTTAATTTCTTTCCATAGGTAAAAGCAGAGAACCTAAAAGTAGTCCAGCTTCAATGGAGAACAATAGAGAAGAGGTAGGAATAAAAATGCTTTTGAATTTTAGTTGTATGACTAGTGCAGATCAGCTGGTATACAAAATGCTGAGTTCACTTTGTTGCTTTTACAATAAATACTTAAAGAATATTGTCAGAACCATGCAGTAAATGTCGTCGTATCTGCTGAATAGAAGCATTAGCTGGAAAATACTGTAAAATAAATTTAGAATTAAATTTTAAATGATACTGACTTTGATTTAGGCATATGCAAGCAATCCTGTTCCCCCCCCCATTTCTAAATTATTGAAATACACAAATTTACTTGGACAACTTCATTGTCTTTCTGATGCACAGTAATTCCTTGGACAAATGTCTCTTAACACAGTTTAGAAAGTTAGGTTTACTTACCTGAGGTATGCAATTGCTTTTTTGTTAAGAAAATCAAGTGTAGTTAATTGATTCAGATTGAGTGTACTGCAAAGTGAGTTTTTCTTTTTAAAGAAATTTGGTTAATATTCTTTTATCCTTATTCTGTGCTTTGGCTTATGTGTAAACAGGCTCTTACTTATTTTTGGTTTAAAAGAATTGGTCTCTACCTCGTACTTACTCTTACACTCTTACTCAGATAGCAGTAGGTACTTAGTTGTCCTTTTAGGCAAATATGCTTCCTTTTTTAAAAAAGAAAAAAAGATGGAGATACAGCATCTTTATTAAACATGAGCAAATTTCTTCTATATGGTGTGTTACATACATCAAAGACATTTTTCATGTGGTGTGTCTTATTAATACCTACTCTACTGTTGGAAACATTCTGGTACATAGTATCTTAATACGTAGAGGAAGCACAACTGCTAGTGTCCTGCCTTAGTTTGCCTTTTTTTCAGTAAATTCAGGTTTTTATTTGATACTGCCCAAACCTAGTTATGATCCGTGCGCACAAACCTCTGAAAAATCAGTTTTCCTGTAAAGACAGCCAGCCTTTTCTGGCATATGAGCCAGATAACAAGTGCCTGCATTCTGCTGGCAATTCTTGGGTGCATACTAGTGATAGCTCCCTAGTGCCAGCCTTCAAAAACCCTCTGTATCTGTATGTCAGAAAAGATGATGGTTTCTTCACATAGTGTGAAAAACATTCACAGACCTGCATAAGCTATTGCAGCACTAAGTGCTGTGAGGAATCCCGGTGAATTATCAAAAAAGTGAAAATGCACAGCAGCATGGAGGCGGGTGGGTATGTGTGAGTTAGGCCATTCTTCCATGTGCTGATCGTGCAGGTTAACATTGCAGTGAAGATACGCAGAGCAGGAGGTTCCAGAACTGTTCATGATTAGGGCTGACCAGTGGTCATGAGCCGTTCTCAGTCCCTTCTCCGGAATGCTGAGAGATCTTCATAGGAAGTCCCATCTTAACATGAGGAGGGACTTCTTCCCTGTGAGGGTGGCAGAGCAGTGGCACAGCTGCCCAGAGAGGTGGGGGAGTCTCCCACTCTGGAGCCATCCCAAACCCGCCAGGACGCCGTCCTGTGCCACTGCTGGAGGTGTCCCTGCTGTGGCAGGGGGTGGGACTGGGGGAGCTCCAGAGGGCCCTTCCAACCCTCACCAGTGTGGGATTCTGTGATTCCAGCAGGTAGTGCAAGTTGAGAATTGCAAGGAGAGAATTTCCTCAATTTCATGAAGACTCAGTGCTTGAGATACGTGCAGGCTTTCTCTCTGAATGTCTCAACTTGTAACAGTGCCCTCTCTTAATTTCTTCTAAGATATATGCATAGGGAGGTCAGTGAGCATTAGTGACTTAGTTTAGAGTTTGGCAACACCTATTTTTAAATCTGTTTTTGCAAGAATGATGACTCCTTGGAGTCGTACTGCTGATCTGAAACTCTATAGATTTAGTTTAACTGAATTGGCATGATTATTGAAATTGCATGTCACTTTTTGTTAATGCTTTTCCTGCCTTTTTTCTTTTTTTTGGTAAGAGTGCTGGTGGCTTCTGAGGCGTGTTCTAGTTGATGTAAGAAACTGTTTTTGTTGACAGGTCACTTGGTTGCAAATGTGTTGACTTTTTAATTTTTTTCTTGGTTTTAGGGCAGTAGTTCTTCAGAAAGAACCAAATCCTTAGGATCATCACGTTCAAAAAGGTTGGTTTGGAAAATAAAAATAAATAAATTACTTTTGGCACATGAAATTGTAGAAAAGTCCATGCACTATGCCTGATACTTTTATTATCTGCCAGTGTAAATCTATTAAGTTAGCAGAGTGCTGGTAAAACATATGCCTCATAGTGCACTTAAAATTCAAACCATGTTTCAGGGTCAAAGGTTAAGATCATAAAGCTTGATTTTTTTATTAACAAAGGCAACAAGATTATCATGTGTCTTCAGGAAAAAACTGTTTATACAATTGTTCCTTCACTTTTGCTATTTCTACCTGCAGGATTCTTCCCAAAATGTAAATTGGGTCATACAGTAAAAGGGCTTTATGTACCTTACTGTTGGGAGATTGTAGAATGAAGATGTTCCTTTAAGTTTTCCTGTGCAGAAACTGCCATTTGCTGTATCTCTGCTTAATCCTTTTCTGCTTTTTGATGTAAAAAAGTATGGAGTTAACTGTTTACCAACTAGTTTGAACCTACATGTTCAACAGCTGCCTTCTTACTGCTCCTTAAGTGTTGTACATCTATCTCTTTTCACTCTCCTTTTTATCCAAGTTTATTTTATCATGTCTGCTCGAATTAAGTAATATTCTTCATTCCCCTTTTCCGTTTGTCTTGATACCATATTTGCAAGTGCGGTTTTATATTTGGCTTTAATTTCTCCCTCATGTTCTGAGTCCAGTGTACTTCTGAACTCTCTTCATTTATATCATTTTTACAGCCTTGCTTTCTTGCTTCCTGTCTATCACTAAGGTATCTTCACTCATACATTTATCATACTGTGCCTGATACTGACAAAAACAATATCCCGCAGTAGTTCATATATTACCTTCAGACTACTGAAAATTATGCTCAACGTTTTTCTATTTTTATTTTTTTTCTCCCTCCCTTGACATAGCAAATTAATTAATTTTAATGGATTCAATTCTAAGTTATGTTTGTGTGAAATTCTGGCAACTGGTTTATTTATTCAGCAGTCAACTTTTTCATTTCTTTCTGCATTTCCTTTATTTCCTTGCAAGCATCTTTTCTGCCAAGCTGCTTTTTGTCATTTGGTAATATCTGTGTGTTCTCTTTGCGCTGCCTGTTAAACTTGGAATGATGTATAAAATTTCTGAGCAGACTTGTGTTTCATTCAGACTTTTTTCTTAAAGGTGTGACTTCCTGCATAACTTCTTAAAAACACATCAAATCTCGATTTTACAAAAAAAAAATTAAAAATACAGCAAGCCTGTGAAACAAAAATACTTTATTAGTATTTTTTTATTTCACATAGGAGGGGAGAATCCTGTTCCTGACACAAAATTACAAGTTATTGTAATAACTCAGAGCATCCTACCTCATAATGTCTTAAATGAATTTAAAAGGAACATAGGTTTCCCCAATTAATATGGTGTCTTCATTGCAAAGTGCCAGGCTTACCTGTATTGCAATGTGTAATATTTGTCACGGTATGGTTTTTTTCTGTCTATGCAGGAAACCTACAGTTGTAACAAAATATGTTGGATCAGATGATGAACAAATCTTAGATGAAACTGTAAATGAAGATATTTCAAATGAAAACTCGGAAAACGATGTTGATATGAAAAGCTTGCCTAAAGGTAGTTCATGTCTGTCTTTGTTTCTGAATTCAGCAAATTAGCCAAGATTTTGATGCAGCATAAATAATTAACTAGAATGCACATGTGTTAGTAAAATGCCTGGTTTAGGTCCTGTTGGCTTTTATATATAAACATACATGTTTGTGCACAAACACCCCTCCCCCTCCTGTGCACACACATTTAAAAGAGGAAACCAAGCACCTTTCGTTTTGAACCTAGCATACTTTAATCTGTGGGTACACCAGGATGTGCTGGTAGCTTGGGTTCAAATGTCTACTGGCATCGGTATAAAACCAACATGAAACGGGAGAAAAATTTCTGTATTTTTAGGAGTCTCAAACTCTGTCACTTGCAAGTCTTATTTATTTTATTGTTCTGTCTTCGAGGTTATTAATAATTAGATCAAAAGAAGGAAAACTAAATCTGGAGGGGGAAATGTCATTATTGGATCTATTTTTAAGCACCCTTTTAAAATAGTTAATACTATAGGCCTGTATCCCGCTCTTCTTAACTATAGTGTGAGTTTGATTAATCTATTTCTTACCTATCAAAGTTACAGGAAAAATTTGAGGGATTGCAACTGTTTACTGCATGAGTAGCAGTATTTAAAGCAGTCACTTTAAAATTATTTTTACAGAATGTTAGATTATTTCCCGTGTCCTCACAATGAAAGTATTAAAACAGAGCTCTTAAGTAGGAAAGATGGTTTTTCATTCACATAATTTTGATTAGTACTCTTCTCTTTAACAAAATTCAGCAATTCACTTTTTTATTTAAAGACAAAACAGGTTTTATTTATTGCTTTTCCATGAAATAACTTCAGATGAGGGAAACCAGATAGAAGGGGAAAAGAGAGAGAAAAGAGTAGTTACTCTAAGGCTTTTGATAGATTTAAGTGACCTAACCAAAGTTCTTTATTTATAGCATTGCACTGCAAATTGCTGTACTACACATACCCAGCAGTATGACAGTCCTGTTCTGCACATGCCACATCAGGGCAGAGAGAGCAGAATTTGCTCCTCGTAGTCCATTCAGTCTTTGGCTTTTGTCCTACAGCTGCAAAACAGACCTAGTTTGAAGTGTGGGGTGATGTTTTTGGTTTTGTTTTTGGTTTTTTTTTTTTCTGTGAACATCTGTGCATTCAAAACTTTATTGAGTTTTAGTCAACAGATTGTACTTTTTTTTTAAGGTACTGTGTTGGCTTTTATTTAAACAGGACTTTTGCACTTCATTTGGATGTGTAATGGTTTCCAATTTCTAAATAAAATTATTCTAGGTACAGTGGTTGTACAGCCTGAGCCAGTGCTGAATGAAGACAAAGATGATTTTAAAGGGCCTGAATTTAGAAGCAGAAATACCGTTAAAATGAAACCTGAAGCTCCCAAAAAGCGTGGAGGTAAATACAATTTAAAACATTTATTAAAACGGGTTTAAATTGTTGCTTATGACCACATTTGGTACATCTAAAAATTTTTCATATTTCTAATAAATTATCCTAAAAATACCTCCACTCTTCTGGCTTTCTGTTCATTAAGGATTCTAGCTGACTGAAATTAGCCTCCATTGCTGCCCCTGCAATGCAGCAGTGAAAGCTAAGATTAGTTCTTATTAAATTTCTTATTTTCAATAGCTATAGGATACATCATTAGGTACTCCGTATGGACCCTTCTTGCTTTGTATTCAGAACAGTGTTTTGGTTGCAATCAGGTGTTACCGGTATTCCTTTTTTAAGGAATTATATTGGAACACTGTTGATGCAGGAACATGCACTGAGTCACCGAGAAAGCAACCATATTTGAGCAGGGACATGTATAGGCATATTATCAATCAGTGAGCCAAGAAGAAAGCTAAAACCTCTAACAATTCAAAGACTTTTTTGTTTTGTTTTTAAATGGTGGGAAATTCCCTACCAGGGAATCTAAGGATTATCTTTGAAAAGCTGCTGTGCCAGCTGGTTTTCCGTAGCTGCTGCTAAACCTGAGGAGAAATTAGGTAGATAGCAGTGATAACAGAAATTCATCCCATTTGTTTCCGAAAAGTAAAGGAGAGGGAGGATTATGTATAAAGTAGCCAATAAGAAGGCAGGTATTTTTGTTACCCTTACTAGCTATATCTTAGTTCACACCCCTCCAGCAGTACCCAGGATATTCAGACAAACAGCTCTTGTATGCACTATTCATTCTTCCCATTGTATCATTTGAGATCCTTGCTCTCTTTTAAAGTGTTATTATAATTTAATAAGCGCTATTTCTCCATCTGTGGTTGAAGGGGAGTAAGGTGGACTGTGTGGCAATGTGCTTGTGCATACATATGGGGTCATGCATGATTTTAATCACATTTTGAGAATGGACATTTTCTCTAAATTATTCATCTTTGAAAGTCAGTTCCGTTCTATTCATGCGAGATGTCCAAAAAGCCCATAGGAATACTTTTTCCGTTTGTGTTTATAACAATTTTACAAGAGGTCCAACGGAAATCTTCAGGGGTATGGTGTTAAAAAGATGGGACTTTTCTACCTGAGCTTTGTGGCCTGTGTCTGCATCCCCAGGACAATTCGTATGACCTGCCCTTCCAGCTTTTTTCTCCATCCCTAGAGCATTTGCAAGTCTTACTTTGTGTTTCTGGTCTGGTTACTCACGTACTGGTGGCTGACATAAGATAATAATTTTGGAAGGGTCATCAAGAGTTTGTTTAAGCCATACCTTTGTCCAGGGCAAGCTCAGCTATATCCGTGTCACTGCTGATAATCTTTGACTTGATTTTTAAAACTATTCAGTACGTGTGTTAAGCTCCTGTCAACTTTCAAGGAAGTGGAAATAGGTATTGCCTGCAGCTGTGTTGTCCCCATTTCCAGACCAGGAAAGGTAGCCAGGCGAGGGACATGCCTGCAGTCTCCCTCATGTGCAGCTGGATTAGGAATGTATCAAACCAGTTTTGTTCGTGACGTGCACAGAAGAGGTAGTATGGATCAGTTTATACTACACCTGCATGCCGCGAGTCTAGTTACATGAAGTGGCCCTTACCTTTCTCTTGCTACTGGAATGAGGTGCCTAGCCTGTGCACTTACAAAGTTAAGTGTTACTGGTTTATGCAGGGAAGCGTGTAGTCCCAACTACTTGAGGTCTTGAATTCTATGCACAGTGCAAGTAAATAAATAATAACGATAAATCAAAAAATGCCATATATTGTCCTTTGCGGAGTGCATCTTTGCATTTTTATTAGGAGTTATATGTCCTGTTTGTATTAGAAATAGTGGTAGTAATAGAACTCTTGCCTCTCTAGCATCCAGGTGCTCTTACCCAAGACTAAGAGGCATTGTGTCAGTCCTTATTTTCAAGTTTTGTGTCTGCAGAATGGTTATGGTTGTATTTTTGCTAAAAACCTCATAGTTGGGAATGTTTTTTTAAGTAAGTATTTTCTCAGTATTAATGAATTAGCAGTTGTTCAGTTTCTTTGGGATCATCATCATTTGTGGTAGTAACATGCTTTACAGAGGTTTGCCTCATAAATTATCCTCTATTTTTTATGGTCCCAGCTTGCAGATTTTAGGAAGGAAGCAGTGGTGCTTCCCCTTAGAGTTGTAGAGAGGGGGGAAGTGGCTCTGGCCTTGACAGTGAATAGCTTGTTCTCCCTCAGTTGGCTCTTACCCTCTGTCATTCTTATACCCGTTTAAGGACTGTGATGTTTGACAAAGCCTGGGTAGGCTTCTGTGCTGCTCGGTATAATAGAATGTGGTATTCTTTTGCAAGTAGTACACTGTGATGGATGCGTTTATTTGAGGTTTACCAGCAGGTGTTTCAGCTGTTTTTGAGGTCATAAGAGTCCTTTGCAAGTCCACGAGCTCTGCAGTACATGCAATCATGCATACATTGAGGTTGGAAACAACAAATCTTGTATTCAGAATTTCAGACGTGCTATTTTCACTGAATTGTGAGGGTGTATTAGTTGTTCTTACTAGCCTGTAAGCTTTTTGAGATTGTGCTTCAATAGCAAATTGCTAGTAGGTTGTATTGTATCTTGATGTATGTTCATTCAGTTCCTTAACATTGTGGTGTTGGTGCTTGGTTCTAATTCTGTGGTAGTGATTATTTAAAATTAAATAAATAAAATAAATAAATATAGTCTGTACTCAGACTGTGACCATTAAATTAACCATTTGAGTTAATTTCCTTATGCTATTTACCGAACATGACAGCAAAGGACAAGTCACAGTTAAGTGGTCCCATATCAAAGATCCCATATCAAACCTCTGTCTGCTCAATCCCAAATTAAGTTTTTGAAAGTGTATGAACTGAGTGTATGAGCTTTCACCAATGATTTTCCTTTTTCTTGAAGGCATCACTGCTGTTGAAAACAAAACAGTCTCGTAGCATTAATTAGCCAGTTTAACAGCCTGGCCTGGAGCAAGCCTCCCAACCCCAAGTTCGCCACCTCTCAAAGGGAACTGGGGGATTGACGTTAAAGAAACACTTTGTTGGCGGAATAGATACAGCAGCAGAGTGGTACACAAGGCGTGGGAGCAATCAGCAAGATCGTGAGAATATATGTATTATAGCAAAATTGTAGTTTCAAAAAAACCAACAAACCCTACCATCGAGAAGAGAACAAAAAGTGAAAAAATATTTTTCAGGCTCTATTATAAGGATTTCATGCATCTTCTGTAACGGTTTCCCATATTTTTCTTTGAGAAACTAAAACTGTATGTGAAAGAAATACCATAATACAAACATGAATTAAAATGGTATTTTGTGAACAAAGATTAAATGAGGAAGGTTGTACAGAATATCGGGGCTGCTTTGAAAGAGTTTTAGTGATGACTTATTCAGGTGTGTTCTCCTGAGGTGACCAATTAATCCAAATTAAATCTCTCAAAGGAAAAAAAATTGTGTCTTGGCCCCAAGTGGACTATAGAAATTAGAGGAAAATTCTTTCAGTCTTTAAATGGCAAGTGGTTACAAAAAGATTTCTCTAATGCTGGGTGGTAAAGTAATAAAGGCATAGGAAAAACCTAACAGGCCAAAATATTGTAAGAAAATGAAATAGGTATATACAGATTTCTTTAAAAAAAAAAGATGAAAACAATTAATATGTGGTTTATAATCCTCTCTATAGAGGAAGGACTACATGGAATTGTAAGCTGTACAGCTTGTGGGCAGCAGGTGAACCATTTTCAAAAGGACTCAATCTATAGACATCCTACACTGAAAGTTCTTATTTGTAAGGTATGTGGTAAATAGTTCTACAGTTTGTACTGTTTGGTTTTGTTTGAAATGTCATATTGGTGGGATTTTTGTGGGAATAGTTCTTGTTTATTAGCCAATAGACTTCTCAGTCATTAACTGTTACAATTAAGGAAACTAAACGCAGGAAACAAAAGGGCAAAGTAAAGCTTACAAATTTATATTACAGCTTACAAATTTATATTCCTGTTTTCTTATACCCCAGTTAAACGCATTGTGGTTTCTTTGTAATTTATTTTTGCAGTTTTAAGGCCATAATTTTAGTGAGTTTTTTACGTTAAATGATCTGTCTGAAATTTCTGCATACTCGTAATGCGTTATAAGAGCAGATTCAATTCTGGATCTCCTGGTAAAGCCTCATATGTAAACCAATGTCGGAATAAAAAGCAGAAAAGTAGCTTCAAGGCCATCTCAGTTTCACTTGTGTACAGCTCTTGGACTGTTTTAATTCATGGCAGCCTCTGTAATGATGGTCTAGTCCATAACCCAAAACCAGCACCTGTGTCTTCAGCTACATGGTTTCATGGTGGCTCCAGTTAGACCCTAAGCTGCCTGCAATGGGAAGAGGTGGGGAGCAGAGGAGGAAAGAAACATCCTTGCCTCCTGTTTTGGAGACCTCTTTTAATTTTCAGAGAGATACAGAGATACCTCTCTTGCATATCTCTCTGGCTGTAGAGATTCTGTATTTATAAAGATATCTCTAAAGACAAAGAGATACAGATCTGTGTTTCAATGCAAAATACGCATTCTCCTTTTCTTCCCTCCTCCTGCTTCTCCCCCGATTCCCAATTAACGTTACATATCCAACTGATATACTGTCTCAGGCGTGTCCATCTAGTCTGATGTTCTGGCTCATTTCTTCTATTCATTCTGGCTTTTTTCTTTTGTAAAATATGCTTTAGAAAAATCAGTTTACAAGACGATTGTTTTCAGTCTTCATTGGCTTCCTACCTCTCGTTCCTAGATGTGAAAATCCTCAACATGTAGCTGTACACGTTTTTGCGATGCATACAAGTTATCTGGTTCATTTTCAAAAATTGTTTAGGGTGTTGGATTCAATAGCAGTTCTTGACTGTAAGCTCTTCTAGGTAATTATATCGCATGTTGTCTCCCATAAAGTTTCTGTATCTGTACTTAATTGAACATGGCCTTATGTTAATGTGAGAGATAAGAACGGAAGTCCCTAATCTGCATACTCCACATCTTCCATGACTTTCTCTGCCTAGTTCTTTCCTTATTTTTCTCCTGCTTAGGTAAGCAGTCCTAGACTTGAGAAGCTCTTCCTTTGACTATAAATGTTCCCTCAACTCTCTAAACATCATTTTTTACTAGGTTTTTTTCCCTGTTCATTAATGTTTGTTTATTTTAGTTGAGCAGATGTATAACTCTTATAGATAAAGGGGCATCATCATTTTAAATTCAGGTGCTGAAGCCTCTTCTGGATTCTGAATTCAGTGATTCACTGGGTAAAAGGACGGAATTTAGCTAATAACTTGTATTAATCCGTATTCAAAGTAGAGCTTCCAAGTCTGGTAGAACTGTCTTTACTAGCATCTGGGAAAAAACCTCCACACCTTCAAAATTTATTTGAAGAATGCAGCAACTGAAGCCACTGCTTCTACTAGCTGAGTTGTGTGTATTTTTTTCTTACCATTACCAATTTTTCAATGAGAATGCTTTGTTTGCATCTGGAAATTGAAGCCTTGGATGTCAACATCAGGATAAATGCTAAAGACCTTTTTATTTAAAGCCTTACAGAATGGGTTGCTAATGTAAGGAGCGTACAGCTGAAAATCGTAGTTTGTGTAGGATTAATTGTGTCAGGGAAGATGTGGTGTTGATTTACGTAGGAAATAGATAGATGGAAAAAACTTACAGATTTGGAGAGAAACATTCAGTTGATGTTTTAAAATATGCAAATACACAGCCATCAAACAAAAGCCTATTTAGTTTTCAAATAAAGCTTGAGCCATCTAAATAAGAAGTTGTGGTTTAGGACCTGTTGTATCTTTGGAAAATGTTTTTTAGTTTGACAAATGTAAAAGGATTAGAATGCTGGAGACCTTGCAGCTGCTGCTTTTAGTGGCTTGCTTCTAATACATGTTCAAATCATACGAATTACTGAAGTCCAGTTGAGATTTAATAAAAAATTCCTTGTCCTATCTCTTTTTTACAGACTTGCTACAAGTATTACATGAGCGATGACATTAGCCGTGATTCAGATGGGATGGATGAACAGTGTAGGTAAGTGTACAAAAAGTGAAATAACATCCACAGGTCTTCTGGTTTGGGTGTTTTTTTTTCCCCCTTGCAATAATTAAAATACTGGCGGATAAAGACTGGTGTGTAAGAGCTTAATCAACAGTTGTTTCTCATGAAGAAATGCTCAACCCAAGGGTTTTTGTAAATATTTGATTGTTATTTTAGTAATTAACAGGAAAACATTTTAGAAAGAAATCCAGTAGTAAACACTTTAAGACATCACATTTTTAACTAAATAGCATGCCACCTTACAAATACTTTAAAGGGGGGGGTTAGAATCTGACATTCTAAACCTTGTGAGCAACAGAAACTTACTTTTCCAGATGCATCACCCACTTTTGAAATACTAAAGTACTTCTGTGTCCTTATGTCAAAAATCTAAATATGTAATCCAGTCAAAATTGTGTGGTCTGTAATGTTTATGAGCTTACTTGTCAGCTACTTTTCAGGTCTTTGTCAAAGACTATGCAATCTAGACACAGATCAAAACCCATATATTTCTTTTTTTAATATGTGCCTGCAGTAGTAATATACCAGTTAAAGCTAGAAAGACTGAAGCTAATTTATTTTGCTGTAAAATAAAATAAATACCTTTTTTTTTTCCTCAGAAGAAGCATGGAAATCAAATTTAATTTTTTTTTCTCTTATTTAAAATCGGTGCTGAAATTGTGTTTGGATATTGCTAACCATTTCAGCTTTGTGAACTGTTAATCTAATACCTTAATTTTCTGACTTTCCAATTATCAGTTGAGTGGTTTTCAGTCATGCTTTTAATAATGTTTTCAATTAATGGATATCTGTTTATCACCTGAATTTTTAAAATGCAAATTCTTTATCAGATAGTGAAAATTATGTAAGCTTCTCCAATTTGTCACCTTGTTGGTATGCAGATACGACTCTTATATTTCTTGTGTTTTATTTCAGGTGGTGTGCTGAAGGTGGAAATTTGATTTGCTGTGACTTTTGCCATAACGCCTTCTGTAAAAAGTGCATTTTGCGCAACCTGGGTCGAAAGGAGCTATCAACTATACTGGATGAAAATAACCAGTGGCACTGCTATATTTGCCATCCAGAGCCTTTGTTGGACTTGGTCACTGCATGTGACAGTGTCTTTGAAAATTTAGAACAGTTACTGCAACAAAACAAAAAAAAGATCAAAGTTGAGAGTGAAAAAAGTAAAATATATGACCACACAGTCAAGTTTTCTCCAAAGAGAAATAATTCAAATTGTAATGGTGAAGAAAAAAAACTAGATGATTCATATTCAGGTTCACTAACATATTCTTATAAAGCACTAATGGTGCCAAAAGACTTAGTTAAGAAAACAAAAAAGCTGGTTGAAACTACAGCAAATCTGAATTCTAGCTTTGTAAGCTTTTTGAAAAACGCTGCAGAAAACGTAGAAATGAGCCCAACTTTGCAACTTTGTCAGTTAAAAGCTTTTAAATCTGTATTGAGTGACATGAAAAAAGCTCACCTGGCACTAGAAGAAGGTCTGAACCTGGAGATTCAAGCTTTGAATGTTAAAATCAAAGATAAAAATACCAAAGAGAAAAAAACTGATGTTAGATCAGAAAAAAATGAGGTGAAAAAAGATGAAGGAAAGGAACACGTGGCATTGAAAGAGGATGACACCGTAAAGACACAGAAAAAAGTACCAGAACGGCCTGGCAGTGAGCCCATGGATCAAAGCGTTCCAACAGCGGAACAGACAGATAAAAAGCGGACTTCTGGTGAAGATAAAAGGTCTGGCAGAAATGAAGAACCTCAGTATGAGCCTAACAGTACAGAGGCTTTAGACATGGATATAGTGTCCATTCCCTCATCTGTTCCTGAAGATATTTTTGAGACTCTAGAATCTGCTATGGAGATTCAGATTACGTCAGATGAGACAGACAATGGAAATACAGGAACAGATCACGAGACTCTAAATTCAAATACAAAACCGAACGCTCCCATGAAAGACACCAAAGGTGGTACTAAGTTAAAGTCATCGGCTAAAGGAACAAAAGAGTTAATTGTAAAATTGACTCCTGTTTCACTTTCAGAGTCTACAGTTAAAGCTGAAGATCAAGACAGCAATCTAGAAAAGGGAAATAAGGATGCTGATGTAGTACCTAGAGCAGAAAACTCTGATTCTGTAAAACAAAATCACAATGCTGGCAGTGAACTTCCTGTGGAGAATGAAACCGTCTCGCTTGCAGAGGAATCTGATCTCAGGAGATCACCGCGTGTGAAGACCACACCTCTGAGGCGCCAAGCAGACATCAGTCCTTTAACGTCGAATTCAGAAGAAGATAGCAATGACACATGTAATGAAAAACGTAAGAGAAAATCATCGAAACAACCAAGGAGGAAAAATGATAAAAGAAATTCATCGGACAGTACTGCTGATGGTCCTAGCCCTAATAAACTTTCTAAATCAAAAAAGCCATATGTATTAGATCATAGCTCAGATTCTGATGAGATGCCAGCTGTTCTTAAAGAAGTAGCCATGATGAGTCACAGTTCTTCAGATATTGATAGCAATAGTGAAGCACCAACAAATGATCAGAAGACTTCAGATTTTCTAAAGAATTCACCAGTAAAGGATGAAAACGGAAAACGAAAACGAAAAAGTTCCAGTTCTGGTTCAGATTTAGATGCTAAAAGAGGCAAATCAGCTAAAAATGCTGCTGCTGCTAAAAAGAAACGCCAAAACTATTCAGATTCTTCAAACTATGATTCTGAGTTAGAAAAAGAAATAAAATTTCTGAGTAAAATCGAGTCTGCCAAAAAAGCTAAGAAAAAATACTCACGGAAAGAAGATAGTTATGATTCCTCTGAAGAAGAGCAGAGGAAAAAAGTAAGTAGTAAGAGAAAGAAAGATTTGAGGAAACAGAGAGAGAAGTCTTCTGAAGATGACGATGCTGAAAAGTCTTCCCCAGAGAAGGAGGTTAATCATTCTTCTAAAGATAAAAAAATTGGTAAGGGATCAGCTGCTAAGGAAAGGATAAACAGAGACTTAAAAGACAAGACTGTAAAGGGAAAGCACGATGAGTCTTCTGACGTTGAGAAGTCTTTACTGGAGAAAGAGGAGAACTGTCCTAAAGGTGAAAAGCTAACCGAAGTTAAGAAGAGTAAGGATTTGAGAAAGAAAAAGGCACAGGAAGATTCTTCTTCAGAGAGTACTGAGAAATCTGCAAAGAAAGAGCATGATTTTGAGTCTTCAAAAGACAGATTCAAGAATAAGAAAGGATCAGAAAGCAAAGCAAAGAAATCTGAGAAATTGAAAAAGAAAAGTTACAAGAAAGAACAAGATGATTCCTCTTCTGATGTTGAAAAGTCATCTCCAGAGAAAGGGAGCAGCAATTCTTCTGAAAATGACAAAACTAAAAATGAACCAGCATTTAAAGAAAAGCAAAGGAGGAATTTAAGAGAGAGAGTATCTAAAAGAGTACAGCTTGATTTATCCTCTGACACTGAGAAATCTCCCCTAAAAGAGGAGAGTTTTTCTGAAGATGCTGTCCGGAGTAAAAAACAAACTGAAACTAAAGAAAAGAAAAAAATAAGTCACAAAAAGAAAATTTCCAAGAAAGAACAGAATGACTCATTGTCCTCTTCTGATGAGGAGTCTTATGAAGACAGTAAGAAAAAGATTAAGAGAGGGTCAGTGAAAGACAGTAAAAAGAGTAACTTAAAAAAGAAGGTGGCTTTCACTTCCTCTTCCTCATCTGATAAGGAAGAAAATTATGAACAGAATTCAACAGGTGATGGAAGCAGTGATGAGCAGAAAATTATGCCAGTGACCGAAAACTTAATGCTGTCTGCTGGTACAGGATTTTGTCAGTCGTCAGGTGTGCAAAAGATGTTTATCTACACCTATTATTAATATACTAATAGAGGAAGTTTGTAAGACAGGGGTAATATTTAATACTCTAGATGTGAAAATATTCATAAGTAGGTAATTACACATTTAAACATTCGCAGCTGGTTAGGTTTTCTGATACTGATTTGGAAGCATCCATTTCAATTTGTGCAGCTTGCCACTTACGGAACAAAGGGTGTCACTGTAAATGGAGAGGCGTGAGAAGCTTTGGTCTGTAATTCCAGCAGGAATTTCCTTGCAGCACGGCTTTCAAAAGCCTGTTCCTCTCTTTTGGCTGCCCAGGTACTGTTTAGCAGAAGCTGGTTTTAAGCAGTAGGTATCTAGCGAACTCAAATCTGTCAGCTCATGGTTATGCGGTAGACACGACTCTGAAGACTTGTGGCATTGTAGTATACATTTTAAAAACCAAGTAGGTGATCTTTGTGCCTCATGAGACCCGTGTAGCCTTAGAGCAGCTGGTGTCATTTAACAGAAACCTGTCACTGCTTATTGTTTTCATAGCAGGTTTAATAGTAATAATTCTTTTTCTTGCCAAGGTAGAACTACTTCATCGGTTTTATATTTTTAGGAAATCAGAAGGAAATTCAGAACTATTGAGTTTGAACACTTGGTTTTAAAGAACTTAAAGAGGAAGGGTGGTTTTCACATCACACAGACAGTACACGTTTTTAATAAATGAACTTTCAAATAGAAAAAATGAAATCTATTTGCTATGACAGGTAAATTGTTTTGGATTTGTTTGCTTCTAATGGTGTTTCATAAACTGTCTGTACATGACTTTACTTAACCATTGGCTCAGATACAGTAGTTTGCAAAGCTGCAACTAAACAAAAAATGAATAAAACAGCAATATGTTTATGAAAGTAGCAGAAGGGACATTTTGGCTTTCCCGAAAAGCCTTTGTAGGCAGACAGTAACTGCTAAATGAGATGATTGTTATTTGCAATGTCTTTGGGAAAAAAAACCAACAAAACAAACAACACCCACCCACCCAAAACAAACAAAACATAATGTTCCTTCTTTTTTCTACCAACTTGGTGCTGACTGACTTCTTCCCTGAGTTTTCCTGTAGTTTAGTTTCTGGAGAGTTATTAATCTCCGCAGGTGCAAAGGTTCCTTTTCACAGGTGCTGTGCTGCTTTGGATTTAGAGCCCTGTAAGAACCCAAGATTTGATTAATGGTGTTTTGCATCATTGTAGAGTAACATTTGGAAAATAAGTTTATTATTCTGCACGTTATACAGCCCTGTAATGTTTGTTTTTCAAGGTCCTCTGATGAAGTAAGTTTAGTTGCATCTCTGTGCGTGTAATACTGGGACTTCTAGGGCTTTTCCTTGATCACTGCCAAGACAGTGATTTCCTCAGTGATGCCACTGCTGGGGGACATTGCAAGTAATGAATAGTTTACATACTAATGGACTAGTGTCTTCCCATGGCTGTTGAAACACTCCCCAGAGACAATTGATGATACGCAGTGACAGTAGCCCACATGCAACAATTCTCAGCATCACTGGGCCATCACAGAAAAGTGATTTAAAATAAAATTGCTCATGTACAGTCTATGTTCATAGACTTGGTATTGAAATGGCCCGGGAGGAAACGGTTGTAATATATCAAAAGGTGTCTGAGGCAGTGGCAGTGATTGTTTTATTTGCAAGTCAGAAGTGGAAAGATTGGATAATTGTTGGATGGGTGAGACGGATAGCAGTGTACAAATTGGAAAAATGACATGGTGATGTGGGATGACTGACAGTAGAGTTAGACTGGGAGAAGTGGGTTGGTTTAGCTTGGAGAGAGAATACTAAAAGTGGGGAGTCTTAATTGCTGTCTTCCGATCACCTAATGGGTAGTTATAGAGAAGGCTGAGGCAGATGCGTGACGAAAGGATGAGAAGCTGTGGATACAAGTTTTGGCAAGGAAAGCTCTGATTAGATACTAGGAAAAAATTCTGTACGTTGAGGATGGTCAAAGCTTGAAACTGGTTGCACTGTCAAATTTTGGAATCCCTGTCCTTGGAAATACTCAAAACTTGACTGGCCAAGGGCCTGAGAAAACTGACCTCAATTTGGAGCTGACTCTGTGTCGAGCGTGGAGGTGGAGTAGATTATGTCCAGAGGTCTCTTCCAACATTAGTTATTGTATGATTCTAGGAGAATCTCCTTTGTTACATTATTTTTAAGAGGAGGCAAACTTGCCCTTTCTCTTCAGTTTGCTTTTGGCTTAATAGGTGAATAAATACAGGAGTCTTTTCTGTGGCTGAACAGGCTATGTAGGCTGATCGTTGAATGAGACTTAGTATCTGGTTTAACCAACAGGATACTTCTATTTATCTAAGCCCAAGAGTGAAGGACTTTGTGTGATCACCTCTTAAATGGTCCTGTAAGACATCTGGCCAGTGGTAATTCCAGGACAAGTGTATGTTAAACCAACTTGGAGCAAGACACTTGCAGCCTGGTTTTAGTCCACTCTCCACAAGTAGAAAATGAAAGTAGAAATTATGAATGAGGGGATCTCAGTTCCTTAGGATTTTGAGGTCTCTTTTCCTAAGCTTAATTTTAACTAGCAGATTTGACTGACTTATATGCGAGTCAGAAGAGTGAGAGGCAAAAAAAGGGGAAAAGGCCTGGGAGTGTGCTAGAAATAATCTGAGTTTCTCTCAGTTCAGCCAGGAGAGTGCAGAGGAGCTTAAAGGGCAGGTATTGTACTCTGCTATTCTTTTCGCTGTGTGTCCCGTGCTGTTGGTTTTGATGTGTTTTCCATATGAGACAGCATCCATGTGGTGCAGCTGCGTCTTGATATTTGCAGTAAGGATAGCAGGTGTAGTTGGTAAAACATAAGTCTTCACACATACACAAGAAATTTAGTGCGTTGTATTTTGATACTGTGAAAGCAAAAATAGGCAAGGATTATTGTTCTTAAGTGCTTCTTAATGGCAGCAGTGTAGCTCCTAAGTTTGGTAAGTGGTTCTGTATTATATTTGGTTTGGGCGAGCTTTTCAGTTTGCGCAAATTCAGTAATGGAGTTTCTGAAATGGAGCTAATAACGTCTTAGGAAACTTAATTTCTGACTCCTAGGTGGAGAATTCAGTCTCTGTATGTTTTGGTGTAAAAAGTCAAATTTCACAGTATGTAATAAGGAAAGAATTGCAAGTTATGTGTAGTAGCAAGCATAACATGGATAAAAGTGCTGCTAGATACTTTTATTAACAAAACCAATTATTCTTATATGTCAGGATAGGTAACTGTCTTTTTTGTTTGCTAGTAGAAAAGTGATGGTGTTACCAAGCTATTTTTACATGGGGATTCTTGGTGGAGACAATAGTTCGTGTGCTGTGTTGTTTATTGCTGATTTTACATGTCTTAAGTGTTCGTTTTCTGTTTTTTTGTTTCCCCTTCCTCCCCCAGGAGATGAGGGAGAGACTAAATCAAGGGCTGTTCCAATGGAGGAGGAGGAAGATGATGATGATGACGATCCTGAGAATAGGTATGATACCATCCGTAAGGACTTAATAAAGATTATAACACACCCTAGGCGTGGGCACAAACCGGCACAACGGAAGAGCAAGCAGGTTGTAAAAACCACGACTGCCTGCCTTGTAAAGACTCGCTCATGGGCTTCCTGCAAGTTTGAACAAGGGGCCAGAAAACAGAGGCCAAAATCCAGAAATGCAAAGAAAGTATTTAGTTAGCTAACACACCTTGCATAGGGTGTGTTATAAATGCACTGCAGCACTGTCCGTTTTCTGTTCCCATTGAAAGTGTGAGATTTGTGACAAGTATCTCATTCAGGAAGGTAAAAACCTACTTCTGATAAATGTGAATTTCAGCTAGTTACATGAATGGAAGGTAAAAATTTACATCTGTGCAATATGCAGTGCTAAAATATTTTCCTATCAAGCTTAGTTATTACTGTTACATCATTTGCTTTTTTTAATTGAAACACCTTTTCTCAATAAAGAGAAAACACAAATGTGGAGAAAACAGTATTAGATATTTTCTGCTGTTAATTAAACTGAGTTTTAATCCACTAAAGAGTACCCGAAGTGACTAATGTGATAGTAAAGGCCCCGATTCTACAAGCACTGTGCATAGGCTTAACTGGCATTGGAGAGATTAATTATATATATACATTTTAAGTCTTTGCATAGGTATTTTCAGAATTGTGGCTTATATGTATTGCTTCAGTTTCAAAGTCAATAAAAATGAATCTGTGTAAGATATAGTTAGTTAAGACATGTCATATTTTACCAGTACTGTTGTAGTTATCAAAAGTAGCCTGGCTAGAAAATTTAAAAGCTTCATTTCCTAATGAGTGAATGCACAACATGAAGTATTGCTCAATTATGAGCCACAGTGTCTTTTTTGAAGTTATTGTAGTTAGGCTAAAGAGTTGTTCAACAAATTTTTATACAGTATTTCAGAAACTGATTTTTTTTCTGCCATATAGCATGTATGGGACCAGCTTCATAGCTTTACACAGTTGTTGATGGCATCTTTTTCTGCTTCTGAGCCTTACTAGTTTAGAATATGGTGTCTTTGTTTCACAGAGTTGTATGTTTTGATCTGTGGCTGAAGTAAATTTAAAAACACTGTTTTATATCCTTTACGGACCTCAGTTTGGCATCAAAATGTTGCTGCTGATGTAGTTCTTGCTTGTTTTGACAGTCATCAAATTTAATCAAATAATTTAGCTTTTAAAGAAAGATGTTCTTTAGGGACTTGACAGCACAGGGTCATAAGCAGAACATGTAAACATTGGTAATACAAGACTTTTTTGTAAATGATGCTTTAATTTCAGTCCTGTTTTGATTATTTTTTTTTTCCTTCTTTTTCATTTGTTTCATAAGTGTTTCTGGTTGGTAACTAAGCCAATGAACTTTTGTCAAAGTTCAGTGTTTACCATACAAATTTGCTGACAGATCTGAATTATTCGTTTAAGAGCTGTATTGGGAAATGTGTTAACCCAATTGATAACAAACAAATCAGTAATACGAATTTGGGGTTTAAAAATCAGTTTCTGTACTTTGTTTCTAAGCTGAATCTTTGTTGAAGTTTTTATTTAGGGACTATTTTGAATATATATTTATGAGACGGGGAGGTATTTTGTCAATAAACAGTTTTGTCGACCTTCAGACATGTTAACTGGTAACTGCAGTCTAATTTTACATTCATCATACGTTGTACTTGGCACCAAAATCAGATATATAAAATGTAAAAAGATGGAACAAATTTCAAGAAGTTAAAGGCTTGTTCTTCTGTTTACTCAACACAAAGTGTTTAAATAGTTTACCTACTATTCAGATAAGTTGCCTATTTTCTTCCAGGCCAAAGAGGGTACATAGTACCTACCGGGTATTTGTAGTGTGGGAACTCTCATGTTTGCAAGTCTCTAGTTTAGATGTTCTGTTATTTACATACCTTTGGATGTGCATGACATGAATATTAATAGTCTTGAAATCATCTTTGCCAAAATGCAATATCCAATTGGGTCATCATACGACATATAGTGCTGTATTCTTTCATCTTATGTTGTGTAATTATCTATTATTGGTCCTTCTGATCTTTTAAATGGTACTGTTTAATATGTTTGCAGTAGTTTTGTTTATTAAGAAGTTAATAGTGTATTGAATGCAGAATGCCTTTAAGTATTTGATGGTTGCAATAAATTTTTGTAAAACGTTTTTCTTGTCCAAGCATTTAATTTAATACAACTCTGACAGCTTGAAAATCGGACTGTTTCAGCAAAGACAGCACAGTATTTAGAACAAGGTGTTTGGCAGTTTTTACTATCTTTTTTTAAACATGTATGGCATTTCATCCAAATATTCGTCTCTCATAATAGATTTTAAATGGTTCTATAAATTTTTTTAGTAATCTACCAAAGGCCCGTTTAGTTCAGTAGTGCTCTGGCTGAAGGGATGGTGGCTTTTATTAGCCACATAAAAATGTCCTTCTCCCCCCACCCCCAAAGGCTTGTTTTGGGCAACCTTATTTCTACATATAATTAGTAGGTATTTATGAACACTACGTGTGAGTTGATATAATCTAATTGGTAATAAGACACACGATAATTAACTACTATTTAAAATTAATGACTTTTAAAGAAGAAAAAATATTTTTGCAATGATAGCATTGTCTCACCAAGATTTTTGACAATCTATAAATGAGTCCATCGTATTGGCAGTCTAAAATTCATGAACAAGAGTGGTGCAAATTATCATGTGGACTTGACTCCACATCATGAGAGGCTGCACCTAGTATTCCTTTTTTGCTGCAATGTCTGAAGGATAATTTAAAGTAGCCCTACTGGATGACTAAGCAACCCAGGGGTAACTTCCAGTTTGCCTATCTCATTTTAAAAATGTTTTCTTTCAGCGTAAGTTAAAAAATACAGAGTAACCAATTATTGATAAATGTATATTGTTGGTGTCATTCTTACAAAGGTGAGATGTATTTAAATCCTCATATAAAATTATACATGTATACTGATGTTTTGTTAGAATAAATAGAGTTGGTTTTGTATGTCCTGGTTGAGATTACAGTCCCATTCTGTAAGGCACTGGATAAATACACGTTGGGAAGATGTCCTTTATACACATCTCACAATGTGTTTAGATAAGATGGAGCAGTGTTAGGCAACGTGACGTGCTTAAGGTCACAGCAGCTCTGGCAGAAGTGAATGAAGTGCAGGGGCTCTTTGGATTTTTTTCTTCTACTACCTGCAGTCCTGTGCTGGGGGTCATACTGTCATACTGGGGTATGTGCTGGGGGTTTTACTCTGTGCTTCTTAACTAGGTTTCTTTAGAGTCTTCAACTATTACATCTGGTTGGGCAAGAATATATTTTGTGTCCTTGACCGGAGTGAATATTACTGTATTTTTTGATTTTCATGGGTTTCTCTGGAAGAATGTGAGTGAGGGAGTTTTCACACTATCATAGATTCTTTTTCTTGGTACTTGCAGTGTGATGTTAATGCAAATATTAAAGTGGTAAAGCTAGCATATGAAGTTTCTTAGCTTAGAAACCTGGTCACTTTAAATGGGTTTATCTCTTAAAATAGAAATGTCATATGTTATCCTGAACCACATTTAATTTAACTTAAAACCAGTTTCAAGAGTCCGGTACTCAATTTATTCTAATTCATGTGAGCCATTTGTTACATCAGTCGTTTGTCAGGTGCATTTACAAGGCTTAATGTGGTGGGTTCTAATATTGCTTACGCTTTTAATTCCTATCAGATACATAGTTACATTAAAAATAGGTTATCTTTAATTCTGAACATTTCAACAGTGTCTTACGTTTTTAGCCTAACATCATACCAGTAGAACGCATTGAAGAGAATGTAGCTTTTTTCACTGAACACAGTTCCATCTCAGTTTGATTCAAAGGGGTTGAATTTTTATGCTAGCTAAAAAATGTCTCATTTTCTATTTCAGAGTATAAAAGCAATAACTTATAAATCAATATTCTTGTAAATAATTAATTAGAAACTAGTAAGTTTACCCAATCTGGTTGGTGGTTATGATGATGATTAGTAGGAAGATAACAGCATCTTCTGTTTATGGATAGTGAATTTTGTGCATGGCATTTTTAGGTGAATGATACATTTGCTGGTGTCCCGCCCCACCCCCCAATATTTTCTAAAAGAAAAAATAAAAATATGTCTTCTTTCATTAAGAACCAAAGTCAACTTTTGTTTTAAAATATATAAATAAATTTTTAAAGGTGACTTGTCTGAAAGGTAAGTATTGTTATCCATGTACAAGTCGTGTTAACTTTGCTAATGCAACTGAGGACAATCCAAAATAAGTCAAAGGCAGTATTACTAGGTAGTACTTTCAGCACTGAATTTTAAAATTTTGCAGTTCTTTTTAGTGTTTCTACTTTTTTTCTTCTTCCAAAGCAAAACTTTGGTCATTATGTTGTTATTTTTTTAAACAAGAAAAGTAGCCAAACTGCTGTTCTCTGTGTTTCCTGGAGTAGGATTCAAGGTTAACAATTCATGTTAAAAGCTTTTAAAGAGACATCAACCTGAGATATTCCAAGCAGTTTCGTTTTTTGAAGAAAAAGTTCTTGTGACCATTAAGAGATGGAAGAAATATAGCCTTAATTTCTTATGTAAGGAGCTATTTATTCCTGTTGCTATTATACGTGATGTGGTGGTTTTAAAAAAACCCACACAAAACAACAGCAAAAAAAATAAGTCCCTTTTCAGGGACTAAGTCCCTAAATCCCATATCATTAGATCCTCTGCAAGGACCTAATGCAAAAAACATTTGGAAGAGGATGTTCCTTATTTATGGACTTAGTGAGTCTTCTTTGGGTGCACACTGTGATCTGTTGGTATATATGGAATTGCCGAGAGTACTGCATTTTAAAGTTTTAAACAGCTATTTCTTCACAAGACATTTCTCAAAAGAGGGGGGTGTTTTGGATGCTGATGGATAGTCATTGACTCACTGAGTAATCTTAAATATTTATTAAACCATTTTACTTCCGTCTTTTAATTATAACTGAATATACATGAGTGTTAGAGTCTTTTTGGAAAATAAACTGCCACTCAAAAAATAGAAAACATTCTATGAAGTGTTAGGAAAGATACTGTGGGAAAATTCCCTTTGAAATATTCCTTTGTTTTAGGGACACATTCCATTCTGAAAAATGAAATACAGATTCTTTAAAACCTGTTCTGTAGTGCTACATAAAAGTAGCAACTTAATTTTCTGATGTAGAAGAAGCTGTACTTAAGAGATCACTGTTCCTTTGCCATTTCCAGGTGAAACCTAGATTGTGGTTCAGTTTTGTGGGTTTTGAACTATTATTTTGACTGGTACAAAAGCTTTCCCATTCTGAACTATGTGCATACAGTATCCATTAGTTCTCCTGAAAGGCAAGACTGACCAGATTTGACCTAGAAAAAAAAAATTCATTTAAAATTGATGACCATGGAATGAAAACAATAATATTTCTGATATTTATATGAAGAAGGCCTAGTTTCATTCTTTCAGGATTTTTTTTTCCCCTGCAAATACGAGTTCTCAGATAAGTCCACTATTTTCCTATGCTTTTGACATACCATTTTATATTTTACCTTGGATAGATTCATATAAGATTTTTTTTTATGAGCATGTAAAGAAATCACTTCTCCATGGTAACTTCTTGTATGTTAGCTGAAAACATTCTTGTGCTGAAATGAAACTGTGAGGAGCTGAGCAAACAGTTTGGGGAACAGGAAATAAGATTGTAATTTTTCTTTGAAGTTCAAGTCCTGTAATGTTTGATGAAACTTTGGTGTGTGTATATGTATATACACATACGTGTTTTCTTGCTGTAGTTGCTATAAGGCAAGTGCTTGTAGTTACACGAGGGATTCAGTGTGGGTCATTTCCCCTAGGCACTTAATATCAGTTCAGCTTGAGACATCATGAGTTGCTTCAATTACTACAGCATCCCTTTTTGCAGTAGGGTGGGAGCCCAGGCAGTTAGAACGGTAACACCGTTGAAGGCAAGCTATGTAGAGGTAGGGTAATAAATTCTCTAAATTCTCTGGGTTTTTTTTAACCTGTGAGTTAATGCATTTGCAATAATTTTTTTCTCCTTGTTTAAAATATGCGTTAAGTCAATACATTGTTTTTAAAACTATTACTATTTACATACACACTAGTCAGGTAGATCAATACCTCAGGAAATTAGTGTCGTTGATTTAAATCAAGTAAGCACGATAACCATTTTTGGGGGGAATGATTTCAGTATTAGGATTTGGTCCGCAGCATCATCACATTCTTGTTACCGTTAGTTCATGTAGGCGCCTATCCCAGAACTGACGAGAGTCCATCCAAACAGACCATTAATAAAATGAAATGTTTAAGAAGCATTATACAGATTTGCTTTCTTAAAAGCAAGTTACCACGTTACATTTAACATGAGAGACTTTTGCTGATACATCCTGTCTTACCACAATGACTTTTCATCATGTCTTTTCTTTGTTCAGCTTTCAACCCTCTTTTTTTGCAGTTCTGAATGGTATAGGATTACACTTATCATTCATAGATTTACTTGAACAATGGAATAAATAGTTTTTTCTGTTTTACTTCAAAGAATTGCCAAGAAAATGCTTTTAGAAGAAATCAAAGCCAATCTTTCCTCTGATGAGGATGCATCTTCAGATGATGAATCGGATGAAGGGAAAAAGAAAACTGGAAAGCAAAATGAAAACACGGCTGATGATGGTGAGCACCAAAAAGCATCTGGGAAAAAGCAGTGCTGTAGCACCTGTCATAATTTCAAAGGTCACTTGGGAAAACTATAATTATTAAAGTTTCTTCAGTTTTCAACAAAAAAAGTCATTGATGTTGATAGGTAGTTGCCAAATAGAGGCCAGTGTACATGATGATGAGGATTATCATCTCTTTTACTCTTCTGTAAGTGCGTTTTTTTGTTAATAGTCTGTTTTTTGTCACCAATTCAGAAGTCCTAGGGATTTGTGAGGAATAATCTGTACAGAACAGTAAGATGTGCAAATGCACAGGAGAGATTTGACTAACATATACGGTCATTGGAACAGACATTCCAAGTGTTCAGGCAGTGTAAAATACTTCAAGTTTGAGGGAACCAACAATTAATTGGAAAAGCACAGAATTTGGCCTAAATTAATTCAGCTTTTCATTCTTAAAAAATGACCGGTGTGCGTGTTGTACTGCCTCTTATCTCTGACAGAAGAGAATGAAAAGGAAGATAATTCTGAATCGGACTCAGAGGAAGAAGAATCAAAGAAGCCCAGATACAGACACAGGCTGCTGAGGCACAAGCTCACAGTGAGTGACGGAGAATCTGGTGAAGAAAAAAAGGTGAAACCGAAAGACAAAAAAGAAGGCAAGCGCAGAAATAGAAGGAAAGGTACATAATCCAAATGTTTTTTATCACAAAAAGTACTTGCTTCTATAAAATAAGTCCAAAGCATGTCGGAGTGGAGATCTGAAACTCTGTAATTTTAGAATCTCTCTATATCCTTGTGTATTAAATGCAGAATTCTCTTATCTGTGATAAGTAGTTTAATTTAAAATGTTGAATACAGTTGCGAATCTCTTCACTTGCTGTATCCTCTGCATTGGATTAATCTTGTTGAGTCTTAGAATATTAATCTTAACTAACAGAGGCAAGCCCAGTATGTCCAATTTGTGAAAGTCCATCGTGTCCTTTATGCAATTTCTGTCTTTGACTTGGACTGTTAGTTGGCTCTTGTGCATCAGAAATTTCTCCACCCTAGGCTTTAAACGTTGCAAGCTTTAGTTGGACACCAGATGGCACTGCGAAGCGATGCTTGACTGGATTTTTCGTTTTCATTGTTGCTCGCAAGAACAAAGGATCTGTCAGCCCCTTACATTTAATCATTTTGCGCAGAGGAGGAGGGCGATAGTACTGATAAGTGCTTACTGCCACCTTGGTCCCTGTAGGGGTTGATAGTGTTTCATGGCCAGTGGCAGTAAGGGTGCGCAGTACTTTCCTCTTCTGAGGGTTGCGCTAATGCCAGCCCTCTTTTGCCATGTTTCCCAGGCTAAAAGATGCGATGCGATTTGTTTATTGTTTTCCTTCATGAAAAAGCTCATTTCTATCTGAGTGTATATTCATGCTTTTTCCTCCTTTATGGAACTATAATTCTACCAACAACATTTCTTTCAAGAAAAGTATTTGGAAATTGCAGTGGCAATGTGCAAATAAAATGCAGCCAAACTAATTCTCGGGGTTCTTCAGTGTCTTTTAAGTTCACTAGCCTCAAATAGAACAATGTACTTTATTTCAGCTCGCTGTTTTTCAGCCCTATGTTATTAATGTTACATTTCCCTGTGCATGTAAAACAATCCTTGTTTTACGCCTTGTTATTCATAAAACGGTTAAGCTTTCCACTGTGTTCAAGGTCAAACTGAAATTATAAGGGTGCTAAATGCCATGCTGGTCTTAACTACCTGTAAATGCCAGTGATAGCTCCTAAAAGTAGTTATGGAGGTATTACCTAATGCTGCTAGGTTAGATGTACTTTTAATTGTCTTTTGAGTCAGCTTTAAAATTGCGTTGCCTGAAGAAACCTCAAACCATAAATACAGTAATATAATTGCACGTGTTGTTAGTAAGTAAGGGTTGTTTGCACAAGTTGTGAAGTATGATTCGTGTAAAAGATTTGAAACAAAAGCTGCTGTTTAACTAAAAATCATCTTTTGTTTTCATTGTGTTCTTTCCTCCTCAGCCACTGTCTTTGAAATGTGATGCTTTCTAGTATAATGCTTTATGTCATTTGCTTGTAAACTATGCTTAGATGTATTCTGCATAAAGACCTCAAGTCTTGGTAGCATAATATGCCATCTGTCAGGACTCAGCTAGCGCTGACACGTTTAGCTTTTCCTCTCTGTACCCCTTATATTCCTGTTGCTTCTTACTAGGATGTTTAGTGGGTCCCATACTGTCCGAAATGAACTTTTACAGTGCTTGTTGATCGTAAACAGTTTCTTGTATAATTAGAAGTTGTGCAGTGTTGCTAAATCTGCAATAATAGTCAACATGAAATCATAATTTATTTTTAAAGTGAGCAGCGATGATTCAAATGACTCCGAGTTTCATGAGTCTGCAGTTAGTGAAGAAGTCAGTGAGTCTGAAGATGACCAACGTCCAAGAACAAGGTATAAATAAAACTTAACTGTGCTTATCCTGTGATTGGTGTTTGGTTTTCAATAGTGCAATTTAGGCAGTGAGATGGTAAAAGTTAGAGACTTTGATTCAGTCCTTAAAACCTTTTATGAGACTTGTCTATAATCTGCAATCTGCTAATTAACTTCACGGCAAATGTGAGAATTTTGAATTTGTACCACAGTATGTGGTACACAGCAATTTGATGATCCAGTACAAAAAAAAAGATTAACAAAAATGAGTATTTTTATGCCAAATATGTCAATGTCAATTGAGGAATGGTGGATTGCAGTAGAAAACTTAACAATTCTGAGATTGTTCAGGGTTGTCTGGAATAGACTGTTGGTGTGTGTGTCCAGTGGGTTGAGGGGGAGGAAGGAATTTGGAAATAAACCCCTGGTTGCACAAAAGGGGTGTCTGTTCTATTAATTACCAAAGTAGTTCGTCTACTCTTTTAATCACTGTTTTTCAGTGAGGCAATGAATTATTGTTGTTAATCAGTAATAATGCCTTTTTTTCTTCTTTATAGATCTGCCAAGAAAGCTGAGGCGGAAGAAAACCAGCGTAGTTACAAACAGAAGAAGAAACGAAGGCGTATAAAGGTTCAAGAAGATTCTTCAAGTGAGAACAACAATAAGGTACGATATTGTGTTTTGAATTAAGAAATGGGAAAAGGAGTTCCTGTCTCTTCTGCCAACTGCTTAGGGACTTGGGTGTCACAAACAGCTCCATAGAAAGTACAGTAAAAAATACTATATTTTTTCTCAATGTTAATACAGTGCTAAAATTTGTAAAATGGCACCATTATGGAGAAAAAATACTGCATTTAACTAAAACCATTTCCTGTCTAGATCTTGATAAAGATGCATGATATCTTTTCAGTAAATGGAATTTTTAAACTAAACACAGAACGATGCAAATAGTAGATTAAGGCTTTCCTAGTATTATGGGTTTTTTTCCTATGGTGGAGTAGGTGATAGCTGATCTGATCTAGCGCCATTAGAGCAGAAAAACAGTTCTTTATTAATAAGCATTAGTTACTATCAAATGATAACAGTACTTCAGTACTGCCTTTGCACAACTGAGCTTATCTTTAATATCTCAGAATACATTATAGTTAATGGGGCACTTTTGTTATGCTGGCTAACTTGTTTTTTAAAAAAGTGTCTTTTTTTCTTATGAGCTAAACTCCACGTGTATGTATAAAAAATCTGGGGAGCTTGTCTAAAAATGAAGGACTTGATGCTCTTTGCCATAATTTCCTTGCTAATACTTAATTTTTTTAATTTATAACAGAGTAATTCTGAGGATGAGGACAATGATGATTCAAAATCTCCTGGAAAAGGCAGGAAGAAAATAAGGAAGATCATTAAAGATGATAAGCTTAGAACAGAAACACAAAATGCACTTAAAGAAGAAGAAGAAAGAAGAAAACGAATAGCAGAAAGAGAACGGGAGAGAGAGAAATTGAGAGAGGTATGTTCTGTTTTCTTTACAAAATGCTAGGAAGTTGAATTGTTGATGTTTAAGATGACATACTTCTACCTCAGCTTAATTTGATAAGTAATTTTAAAAGTACTTATATGTAGCCTTGTAAGCCACAAGTTGTATTTGTAGTTTCCTGCAGGTTAACATTGGTAAGTTTTATTTAAGACTACTGAGGTCTTTAGAAAGCTGTTTCAATTGCCTGCTGCTTTACTTTCCATGGGGAAAAGCACTCCCCAAAGCAAGTTGTGATGCATAGTAAAGAATTTAAGGTTTCTCTTTACTAAATAAATTATGACTTCCAGTTTTGCTAAAGCTACTGTCTGTCAAATGATTAGTATTATTCCTGTGTGAAGTATTCCTATGATGCCCCATTTCTGCTTATAGGTGATAGAGATAGAAGATGCTTCACCTCTGAAATGTCCCATTACAACTAAGCTGGTTTTAGATGAAGATGAAGAAACCAAAGAACCATTAGTGCAGGTTCACAGGAGTATCGTTACCAGACTGAAACCACACCAAGTAGATGGTAAGGAAGGAGAATTTTAATTTTTTCTTTCCCCCCCGCCCTCCACTGGCACAGCACCTTATGCAACCTGAATTAGAATCACAGGAAAAACTCCTTGGCAGGCAGATGCCAGAGTGTCAGGTTTAATGCTTTATTTTTGGAACATCTCAACAAAAGTAAATGAGATCAGCAATACATAGTTCTATTTTACAAGCAAAGAACCTTAGAAATGTAAAGTTGGAAGGATCCCAAGAATCATCTAATTCTCCACACTGAGGCAGAATCAAATATAAGTTTACCCATTCTATTGAGGAATTAGTATATTCATTTTTTGCAGTTTTCAGTGAAGATTTTAAAATCTCTTAGTATTTTCCTGGCTTTCTCAACGCAATTTTTTTTTTTTTTCTAATACCTGATGTTTGCAAGTCAAGTCAACTTCTTTCTGTGTTCTGTCTCTAGTGAAGAAGGAGAAAAGGGAGAATAACCAATCATCATTTTCTTCACAGCTCATTCTGTTATTTTAAATTTTACTCAAAGTTCATAACCTCCAACCTTTCCATTTTAGTAAGAAACTTCTGGACTTGCTTCAACTCTTAAAGGGAGGTGCCCTGAACCAGTCACAGCAGTCAAGTTGAAGCCTCATCTGTGCTGAGTAAAGCATAGTAGAATACAAATCCCCAATAAATACGTTGTAAAGAACAAAAAAATCACCCAGCAGACGCTCGTGTTGTTAATGTGTTTTGTTATGTAGCGTATATTTCCTTGCCTTTTTCAGCTGTCACGGTTCTTGTTTGACTTTTTTTCCTCTTTAAGCATAGAACTTCACATCTGATCTGTCTTGGAAGAATTTCTTCTAGTTGGTGAACTAGCAAAATTATCTGAAACCAAGATGATTTTACTCTTTTCATGAAGTCCTTGCCATTTTTTGTTCTGTCTCGTCTTTTGTCCCCGTCCCCAAGATCGCAGTCATCTGCAGTCTGCACAGCAGTATTTTCTAACCCAGTTGCCACATCTTCAGTGAAAACTGTGAATATAATTAAATTCAAGACAAAGATCATCCCACATACAACCCATTGGACAGAAATGAATCAATAATTATCCTAAGCACTGCTTTTCTAAGAGTTATCACGATCTTACAGTGATTACATCTGTCTCTTATCAGGTGAACTTCAGTAAAATGAATGTTTAATAAGAAAATTTTTGATCATTTTCTTCAGGTGTTCAGTTCATGTGGGATTGCTGTTGTGAATCTGTAAAAAAAACGAAGACATCTCCTGGTTCTGGATGCATTCTCGCTCACTGTATGGGTCTGGGGAAAACGTTACAGGTAAGAAACAAAAGTAATCTTGTTTTCTGGTCTGTAGCTTGCTCTCAAAAGCTGATCCAGCAAAAGCCAATTTAAATGGCTTTCAGAACATAGTAAAACTGTTTCCCAGGCAGTGACTCACTGAGAGTTGCTGGAGGAAAACGTTTGGTAAAGAGGTCTTGAGAAAGAAGTTGTGTTTTGTAATATACAGCTGCGAAAGTTCTGATACACGCTTGTGCTTTCTCCGCTTTTAAAATATCTAAAATTAAATTAGGTAATCCTTGATATTCGTGTGAAAAAGTCATATTTAATTCTCAGTGATGTGTAGCTCCCTTGCAATTCAGAGCAAGAAAATAGAGCTAGTAGGAGACAGGCTTTTGGAACCTAGGTTTCTAAGACAGTTTAATAATCTTAAGCGGACTGTGGGTTTTGCTGTCTTCCTCATTCATGTGTTGCTCCTTAAATTATTTATTTTCCTCAGTGGCTTTTTGATTTATTTGTTCCACTGATAAAGTAGAGGTTCATCAGGGTTTTTTGTTTGGTTTTGGTTTTTTATGCCAGACTTTTAGTGTCTAAAGTCAGATGCTTTGTGTTTTAATATAAACAAAGTTTTGCTACAATTCAGTCTCTTCTGGGTAGAGGGACAGGGGACGTTTGTTTCCTATTTCAGTAATTGTCCATAGGTACATTCATATTTTTGGGTCATGGTGCATCACTAACAGTTAAGACCAGGAACTTAAGTTGCCTTGGCAGTTAACTATAGGGCATACTTTCAACCCCTTTTACACTTTATTTCTTTTCTTTGGCTTTATGATTCTTTGCTTCCTGAGATCTTCAGGTTCAAGCCTTCATTGTCACTTCAGTGCATGTTCCTTCTCCTTTCCACTGCTGAAGACTGCTTTGTAAAAGTCTTTAAAATAGAATGTTGTAGCATTTCTTAAAAAAAATTTCCATATTTCTTGGTCTGATACAAGTGGCTGTTCTGCCATGTTAAAAGTTGCACAGTGAACAACTTACCATTTCTATTAGTCTTTAAAATCTGAAGCTCAATCCCCATCTTAAAATGTTTCTTCTGAAACTGATCACCCAAGCAGTTGCTGTAAAACACTGCAACAAACTTTTTCTTGGCCCTCTTACAATCACTGCAGGCCTCAGGAGAAGCTTACGCCCTTGACCTGCAAGAGGTGAAAGATCAAAAACAGTTTTCTTGAATTCCCTGCATCTCAGGGAATCCCGATGCTAGGACCTTTTCAGGGTAGTCAGGAGTGTTGTATTCCTTTTGTGTTTGCTGTTTCCAAGTATTGATCAGTCTTCATAAATTTTGGGGATTACGTTCAGCCAAATGTAGCATCTCCACAGATCGTATGAGCAAAGAACTGGGGTGAGTTGCACAGCTTGCTGTTCTGCTGCCCTGTCTGTTCCCAAGAATTCCTTTAGTAGAAGTCATTTGAGAGAAGAACCTTTCCCTCTGATTCTGGGAAAGAGAAAGGGAAATTTTTGAGAACGCTGAAGAAGAAAGGACAGTAACAACCATATCTGTGCTTGAAAAGGCCCTTGGAAAGCAGACCCACTTTGGTCTCCCTGTCATTGACCTTCATTGATGCTGTTTCCTCATTTCTGGAGGAGGGAGAGATTCCCACATCTTTATCAGGAGAACTGGCTGGTGAAATGAATTGCTGTGATTTTTTTTTATTTCTGGCTCGAGCTGGATCATTATAAACCTAACTTGCAGCTTCTGCAGACATTGGAATTGATTAGAACTGATTTCAACTCGGGATCAGTCAGGGTCTTCCTGTGCCAGGAGTGGTTCTTAGCTATAAGGTCACTTGAGAGGAGATTTGCCTAGTGCACTGGTGAGTTTGTGACCGGCAAGTCTAGATCACATTAGCAGCCAGCACTCGCGCAACACTTCATTCTAAATTCTTTCTTCATAAGCTCCAAATATGGATGCACTTTGCTCATTCCCTGGAGTGCAGTCTCTTTAGCGTGGTGATGATGGTTCTCAAAGAGGTTATTTTCTTCCTACAGTGAGGATGGGATCCTCAAAGCGTCTGTGAGGAAATGCCATTTCACCATCCTCTTCCATCTTGGTCAGTTGTGGTAGACGCTTCCCCATTGGATTGGGAAGCCCTATCATCTGGCCTGAAGGCTCAAGATCTGTTCATGCGTAGAGAGGTCAGTATCTCAACGTCCTGGAATTCCAAGCTCTACGAAAGATGTCTCAATATTTTTGTGCCGTAGCTAGATTCATAGTCTGCCAGTGACAACGGCCAGCTTTACGACCTTGTTAGTCACTTAGCAAAGGAGATGCTGTAAGATCCTGTTGACAAGCGATTGGTCTTTGACACCTGTATGATTGGAATGAGGTACCTCCGTAGTGTTTAACTCTGTAATGCTCACATCTGCCTTGCGAGTTGGCGTTTGGCGTAGTCAGCACACCTGTACAGATACATACAGATAGAGAGCAGACTTGGCTTGGCTTGAAGTCTTTTGTTACTATTCTTAGAGACTTGAAATGCACTCCAAGAGAAGATCTTCAGAGAGAATCTAGCAGGAGGTATCTGTTATTCTTTGCTAGCATTAGCTATGCCTTACTGGGTCAGATGGCTTCCTTATTCTTGCGTCTTCCCTCTAAACCATTGCTACCCAGGATTCTTCAAAAAATGAAGTTACATGAGAAATACCTAATCCTGCTCTCCTCTGACCTAATTCAGACAAATTTTATTTAGGGCTTTGCGATCCTAAGAATCTTCTTTCTTCACTTGTGAATGGCAGGATATGGTCATGGAGCGCTTAGGCTGGCATAACGTCTTCAGGTTCTTTAGATCCCCTGCAAAGAACAGGCTCAAGGGAATCAAGGGAAGCTTGGATTTTGTGTCTTTTTTTTTTTGGTTTGGGGGTTTTCCTGGGGTTGCAGGGTTTTTTTGAGTAACACAGAGCTGTAGGTGATGAGGAGGACTGTGATCATCCACTGCGCGTACTGTGTAGGTAAAGCAAGCTGCAGTCTTGGTTGGTTGTGGTGCACAGCACGTGGACAGTACGTTTTTAAGAACTCCAGCTGCTGTGTGTATAGCTTTGCTTTTGTTTGTGGAAGTTGGGGTGACACATAATATTTTGACAATCTACAATCCCGTAGAGGAGGACTTTCATACATACTTTGAAAATCACCTTTGAAGAGTATATTTTTTACATGCGTAATTCTAGCTTAGGTGTTATTGTTCAGGAGTTCATGACACCTTTTACTGGAGATGTGCAATGTTTTGCAGAACTGTTGTGCTTTAATGTAGCAGTGCAGTCTAGGTGACTTTGTACGCTTCTACTTAATGTACTATATACTTTAGTTTGATGAAGTATTTCACAGCAGAAGGTGTTTTTGTACGTGATCCACATGTGTTCATGACATGCATTTTGCCTGTAACGTCTTGATGATCAAAGAAAGCCATAGTTACAAATACGTATCAAGTATTTTTATAGCCAGTGTTTGTAGCTTATGTAGTTGGTTTTTGCCTTAAGTGGTCATTTGCCAGTCCTTCTACTGCACTCTGTAATGCCGTTTGTGATTTCGCTCTTAAAAGAGCTAAATTAGCAGTAAGTTTTAGCAGACTTTGCAAACTGCAGAGAAGAATGTGGATCATTCAGGAAGATCAGGGAAATAATGGAATTAGGGACTTGCTGTCTGTCCAGGGCATAGGACTTTTGTGATTAGTCTTCATGGGTACTTTTTGCATCTGAACATGAGATGCTTTTGTCCTGATCGCAAAACCCCTAGTAATTCATTTCATGTTGCAGCAGCTAAAAGCAGTTTGTTGCCCAGTGCTCCCAGCATAGTCATGCAGTTTAAAATTACTTTGAACAATGTCTTAAAGCAGAGTTGCCAGATACCAAGATTTGATCTGAAAAGAACTTTCTGGATGTTGTACGGTTATATGGATTACAGTGCAGTCTTCAGCGTTAAAAGTCCGGTGTGAGAGCTGGAGCTGCTGTGGGATCACTGACTCTTCAGCTCCCAGGTTTTTACAGGTTACCTCTAGTCCTATATTTATTTGCTACTGCTCAAAAACAGGCAGCCCAGTAGAAACACTGAGAGACATCAAAAGATGATTGGAGTTTTTTTCCCAGGCCTCAAAGAGGTGTTACCATCTGCAACATATAGCCAGTCTGGCTATGGGGGAATACTTGGAAAGCCTTTCAATAACCTGCTTCAGAGCTCTTTTGAGAGAATTTGCCAATACATTGAAAAAATGTGGAAACATTGATTTAAGACTGAAGTTCACTTTCAAGAAACTTGATACATTTATGAAGTCCAAAGAGGTGAACTTATTTAATGTTTGGGGCGAGTATTGGGAGAAAACTTAAAAATTACCTAATAGAAATTTTTAGTTAATGAAGAGGATTGGTGAAATGTCAAGGGAGGGTTCCTTATGTATGAAATCGTTCCGCTCTCTGGTGCAATTCAGAACTGCGTGTATATCTCAGTATGGGAAGGACACATGCAGCCATGTAACACAGAGTAGTAAGTATATGACTTCAAAATAGATGTGTATTATATTTTAGGCAGGGAGTTGTTTAACAAACAGAAAAAGAATGAACAAGACTTTTGTTGGTAAGTTCTATATGTGAATATATACTTGTATCTTTCTTTCCCAGTGTTTAATATTCAGTTGTTTATGTGTCATTTTTTGTCTGTTTTTTCCTCTTGCAGGTAGTAAGTTTTCTTCACACAGTCTTGCTGTGTGACAAGCTGGATTTTCGGACGGCTCTGGTAGTGTGTCCGCTGAACACTGCCTTGAACTGGTTGAATGAGTTTGAAAAATGGCAAGAAGGTTTAGAAGATGACGAAAAACTAGAGGTATAAGACTGCTTAAAAAGACTTCTTAAAAATGAAATAACTGAATGGTTTACATAATTGGGAAGCTCCGCCACTCAAAGTATAGGTTAAGGAGTGCGCTTTAAGTATGTGAAAAATCTACTTGCATTAATACACTTTTGGTATTTAAAGTAAATAAAATACGCCAGTATTTTGGTATTTTCAATGAAATTCAGGCATATTTTTCCCCCCTTTGAAAGGTCTGTGAACTAGCAACTGTGAAACGCCCTCAAGAGAGAAGCTATATGCTCCAGCGTTGGCAAGATGAAGGAGGTGTGATGATAATAGGGTATGAGATGTATCGTAATCTTGCACAAGGCAGGAACGTGAAGAGTAGAAAACTTAAAGAAATATTTAATAAAGCTTTAGTTGATCCAGGTAAGTGAAAATTAATACAAGTGTGCATTATATGTATTGTACTTTCTGGTTTATGTATTATGAGCTTAGGAATCTGTTGCGCAAATAATTTTAAACAGTAATGTTAGTAAGATTTATCACATTTTCTTTTGGCTTTTTCTGTTAGAGAAATGGTTGTTCAGAAACTATCCCATCTGGTTTTGTAAATAGACTTCTATAACAGTCATTTCTATTAGATCGAATACACAAGTGACTGCAGGAATATATACTTGAAACTTTTCCTAATAGGTATCTTTTCTGCTAGCATTGCTTTCTTTGCAAGGTAATTTGAAGTGACTCTGTTGGGTACTTAAAGTTATTTTAATCTGCTAATTTGTTATAACCACAAGCTGAGTTATCCTTGATAGAAATCTACTGTGAAGGGAGGAACTACACATGAAAAATAGTAGAGAAGGTACCTGAGAAGTGTGAACAAACAAGTGTTAATTGAGTGCTAATAAACTGATTGCAGATAAAGCCCTTAAATAATTCATCTTTTCAGTCTAAGAAAGGGATGTCTGATTTAAGCTCAGCTGAACTGAGCAAATTTACGGAGGTAATTGAAAATATTCCAAGTTGTTATAACCAATCTATCAGGTGGTCACCAAAAAGAAATAAAAATTTTAAGATTAGTAAGTTTCGCCAAAATAGCAAAATTTTCCTACAAATTCTGAACTGACGACTGATACCTGAAAACAACTCAAGGTTATGCAGCATGCAGTATGTTTTAAAGATTGTTTTTAAAAGGTAACTTTGATATTTGTCTTTGAATTGAGAATGTTGAAATGGTAGGAAGGGTAAATGGTTGCTTTGATTCTGGAGGTAGGTTGTCTTGGGCTTAATTATTTGGCTGGACTGCAGGTTTCTTGACAGAGTGTCGTTGATTTTTGTTTGTTTGTTGGGGTTTTTGTCCCCCTTTTCTGATTGATTGGTCTGGTTGATAATTGTACTTGGTGAGCTTGATTTTGTGAAGTTTCAAATAATAGTAGGGCTGTGAATTTTGTTCTAGCAGACAAAGGGATTCTTCTAGTGGGAAAAAATAACTTTGTGATTATTGGCATTGGCCAGTTGGAATTGGCATCTCCGGCTCTGCAGAAGGCTTGTTTGAGCAGCTAAAACATTAATTAATTTTCTGCCAGTTTGACTCACTAAATCACAGAATTGCTGTGGAGTCAGGGAAACTCCAGTACAGTAGCTTATGAACTATTTTTGTGATCATGTTGAATCCACACGCATTATTTAAACAATGAAGAAAATGCACTTCTTGCCAGTGGGTGTTCTGACTCCTTCTATTAACACTGCAGTCACTAAAAACAAGTTAAAAAAAGGGAGGGGCGGGGAATCCTGTGCTGCTGCTCTTATTCTGTATGTGATTTGGTGAGGATATTGCATTTGTTGAGAATGTTGCCAGGAAAGTCACAGCTAGAGAAGAAAAGGTGTGAACGGCTGTCTTGAAGGTAGCAGTGACGGGACAGCAACCTGACATAACGGTAGCTTTGTATTCAGTTGGTCATGTTCTGGTGCAATAAAGAAATAAAATTTAATGCACTCTCACAGGGATTGATTTTTGTGGGTTTTTTCCTTGTGGAAAGTATAAGGGAGGCTAAACATAATGGTCGTTACCTTGTGTCTTTATAGTAATATTGTCCCTTCCTTCATGGGTTTGTATTTATGTAACTTCAAAAATACTGGACTGTGGAGTGAGATGGCGTGTTGGGCGTGCAGTTTTATGGAGGAGACACATCACTTCCATAACCTTCCCTGCCCTTCCCTGCCCCGTCTCTTGTTTTTTACATTCTCCTTATAGGTGTGGTTGTGTTCTACTTCCAAACCTCTTCAGACAGCTTAGGACGACATGATAGAGCAGTGGTTGTGATTAAGTTATTGACTTTTGTAGATTTAACCAAGTTCAGAAAATGCAGCACATTGAGCCCTGTAGGTTTTGAATAATTTCGTATGAACATGGAACCGCCTGTTTTAGTCTCTTCTGGGTCTAGTTGGTTGGCAGGATGGAATCAGACCGTTAGGAAAACTAACCTTGAAATAACTCCATAATTATTTTTATGTTGCTTCAAATCTTTCTCTATTTTAACTAATTACAAAAAGACAGAAGTCTTCATCTATTGTTATCCTTTAGTTCTTGGAGACATTTGGATCAGTTAAATTGATGAGAAGTATCTTGCAACGACCATGATTTGTTTCTTGCTGTCTTTGTGAATCACAGCATTGGCAATATAGCAAGGCTGCCAGTAAATGAGTTATGAAGCTATGTGCTGGCTTACTGCTGTGACTGTAAATAGGAAAACCTTTGCCTCTGGGAGCATTTTTAATTTTAAAAGTTGCAAATTTGGTATTTGAGCGATAATTTAATGATACTTGTCTGGTTAATGTGAATAGTGCTGGGGTAGACATATTCAATAGTAGAAGCTTGCATTGCACTGTGTACTACAGAAGAGGGGACCAGAAAGGGAAGGTTTAGCCAAAGTTTATGGGTGGAGAAGTAGTGTGAGAAGTGATTTCATTAATTAACTAGCTCTGCTATGTAAAATAATAGCAGAATTACATACGCATGCAGAGCAGCAAATGGTTTCCCATAATGCTTTGTGCAATTGATGAAATGCCGTTTGGTTTATTGATAGCTGTTGTGCTTTGCTTGCAGCATTTCAATAGCTTTGTATTTTCTTACTTGTTGCTACTAATAAAAATTCCATTACTGTTTAACTTGGAAACTGCTCTTTAATTGGTGGTTGCATGAAGCAGACTTAAGTTCTTGTCGACTTCAGAGGAGGAGAACTGTGTGTATATCTGTATATCTATCGCTGAGTATGTTTTATGTATATCAATATATTAACGTGCAAGTACAGCAAGAAGGATAAGAAGATGAAGACTGATCTTTGAGGAAAGATTGAAGGAGTAAGGCTTTTTAGCCTAGAAAAAAGACAATTAAACTGACAAATTTCCACCATGTAAGAGCTGGTTACTGAGAGGACTGTTCTCAGTTGGTTTTTGCATCAGCTGCAGAAAGGAAAGGGCAGAAGTTGTTCTGATGTGTAGCAGAGATCATTTAAATTAGGTATTATTGCACAGTGTTTTAGAAAAAGAGAGAGGTCGTGGAGTTTCCTACTTCTATCAGGGAAGTTATGTGCCTTTCTCATAACTCTTATCTCAGATGAAGAAGATGGATTAAATGATCCCTTGAGGTCCCTTTAAGTTTTACATTCCTTTAAAATATTTTGAGAAATGTTCTGTCCATAATGAATTACATTCATGTTTTTTAAGAACAAGGAAAAACCCCACAAATTTATGAAAATCCCTGCCACTGAATTGTAGCCAAGATGTTAGTTCAAGATACCAATGCTCCATGCCTGCCAAACAAACCACAAATAATTTTACTAAGATAGTTTTCATATTTTTACTATCATTCACTTACTCTAAACAACAGCTTTTGAGGTGTTTTGTTTTGTTTTGTTTTTTTTAACTAACCACTTTGTGTTAATGAGTCACAGTCTTTACTGAAACTGATTTCTGGAGTATTTGCATAATTTTGATTGCTATCTGTCATTAAGACTTCATTATTATTCTTCTCTAATGTACTGCATGGACAGCTTGCTTTCAGGACCCTTACTCTTCAGGAGATTATAGTGTGAGGACTAGAGAAAGGATCTGTCACCGTTAGGAGATGATTGCCTAAAATTAAAGGCAGGCTTTGTGTGTAGCCACTCAGTGTTTTGCATGCTGTCAAAACTGGGGAAGGTACAAAAGTCGTCAAATAATATGGAGAAATGTTTCTGTGGCAGGTGTGAAAATTCAGAAATTAGTAGGCTTAGACAAGTCTTAAGTGTGTTTGGAATTCATAAGAGAATTTTCATAATTGTTTTCTAGACTTGGTTAAAATGACTTTTTTTTTTCTGCTTGGAAAAAATATCTTCTTGATTCCTTTTCTGTTAGCATGTGGGTTTCAAATCACTTTTTGACACTTAAAATGGCACTGACATTAAATGATGCGAGTGATCAAAGGTGTAATTGATCTTTGTTGTTGATCACTGTCCTAGAGTTAATTTTCTTCTTTACAAGATAGTTTAAAGTTAGTCTGAGAAAAACCGTTCTCAGTAAGTTATAAAAGATGGGATTGTCCATGCTGATAAGTACTCTTTTGCTACCTCAAGTATCAGCCTTTTTAGAGCTGAATAGAGGAACCCGGCTGATGGCTTTGTATAGCATTTTTCAAAGGAGCATAAACTTGGCTTCAGCTGACTACATGGTTGATAGTCCTGGAATTGAGGTCAGGTTTGCATCTGGTAAAGCATTCATTCTAAGGTACTAGTTGGATTCTAGAGTATCTTTTACTTCTCCTTTCAAGGAAAGAGCTTCCAGAGATTGCTCCAAATCTGAAAACTGTTAGGGTGTGTAAGTTTGTTCTGCCAAGTTTGATATTATTTATCTTAAACCCCAAATTGTAACACTTAATAATTCTATTAGAGTTGCTTTGCATAGTGTGGAACTGTATTGTGGTGTGGTTTTGACATTCCTTGTGCAACTCACCTAAAATTGCAGTCTAGAATCCTCCATTTTATCTTCTGGAAGAAAGCTGAGCGCGTTTCTGTGATGACTTTCAGCTACAAGGTGGCGATTTGCTTGTCTGTAATTCAAATCAGATTTGATTGTGTCTTATCTTAGATAAGACTTGTGATTGCACTGTTTACCCCTATTGATACTGACCTGTTGCCTTAATGAAAAATTACTGGTTATATGGTTTTTGGTTTTTTTTAGAGTTGACCGCGCACCAGTAGATGGCAGCCTAAGCTGGATTTAAGGAACAGTTTTACGAAGTTTTAACAGGGTGAATGGATATGTAGACATGGACACACAAACCACATGGATAGATAATTTTTATAGGAATATATATTGCAAAGCTGTATTTAATGCTTTCCATGAAAACTGTACAAGCAACAGCCAACAGTTTACCAGAATGGCTACTGGGAATGCTTGTGCAAAAGCTGAGGGAGAACCTTAACAGTGCTAAAAAAAACCACTACAAAACACGCACGCACACACGAAATTTAAAAATACCTTAATAACATCGGTGGAAATTTTGAATTCTATAATTATATGGTTATAAAAGATGGAAGAAATCTAATGTTCTTTCTTTCTAGGCCCCGACTTTGTTGTTTGTGATGAAGGGCACATACTAAAAAATGAAGCATCTGCTGTTTCTAAGGCAATGAATTCTATTCGATCTAGGAGAAGAATAATCCTTACAGGAACACCACTGCAAAATAATCTTATAGAATGTGAGTAGTTCTCTGGTTTAAGAATTGGTTATTTCCTTGCATATAGTTTTGCCTTTCAGCAATATATACATAATTTAGTTTGATTAGAAGAAAAGAATGTAATACAGTGAAGCTGTTTGCTAGGTTTCTATATCTAAAAAAACCCTAACAATCTGGTTTTGTGTTTTGCATTTGAAATCATTGTCTCAAGATGTGGCTCCATGGTGGTTTAAGCCAAATTAAAATGAAGCTGTGGGGAATCTAGCCTCTCCTCCATTCCTTTCCCTTGGCGTGGCCTTATGTACCTCTGATTCCTCAGGGAGCCCACCTGAGGGGTATCAGAAAATTAACAATGCACAAGTGAATAGCTTTCTGACAGTTTAGTTCCTTGAGCTGGCTAACCAAAGGATCAGGTGAATCTCAGCACGTCAAAAGGGGAAGGGAGAAAATGTTCAGAGGGGAAGTGGGTGAGCCTGGTCTTGCAGCAGCATCAACTTAAATTGTTTTAAACCATTGCAGAGCAGTGTTGTTGGTGAACTTACTGAACAGTGATTTATGTTAATGTCTTGAGAATTTCATTCTAAACTAGCTTGCAACATTTGCTCCTGTTTGTTAATATTCTGTAATTTTTTTTCCTATTGGTATGTATGCTTTTGAATCTATTCCAAAATCTTTGCAAATATGATTTTGTTATGTGATTGCTTTGGTGTACAGCTGCTTTCAAACTTTGGCTAAGGAACACAATGAGGTAGTTTTAAGTCTGACATTAAATTTAGAAGTTACCTCTGTGCCTAGAGTATGTGTCAATTTAAGATTCTCTTTCTTGAAAATGTGGGGTGATCTGGGTTTTTTTTTGCTCAACAGAAAGGTCATCGTTTTAGATATGACACATTTATTTTCTGTTAGAATTAATCCCAGTACTGTACTTTCCATTTTGAACAACTCAAGTCTGATCTTTTTGTCCTAGATCACTGCATGGTTAACTTTATTAAGGAGAATTTGCTCGGTTCAATTAAGGAATTCCGAAATCGATTTATAAATCCAATTCAGAACGGTCAGTGTGCAGACTCTACTCTGGTAGATGTCAGAGTAATGAAGAAGCGTGCACATATTCTCTATGAGATGTTAGCTGGATGCGTTCAGGTAAGAACAGTTTTACTACAATAAATTACTTGAATTAGCTGCAGGGAGGGGGAGGAATTATTTCATCTCATTCGGATAAAAGCATTCAAAGGCCTGTAAATTTGCTATTTGAGAGGTCCATTGAATCCAGCTATTACTTTTTGACTTAAATATTTTCACTAATGTCTTGTGGTTTAACCCCAGCTGGCAACTAAGCACCACACAGCTGCTCATTCCCCCTTTCCCCCAAGCAGGATGGAGGGAAGAGAATTGGAAGGGTAAAAGTGAGAAAACTCATGGGTTGATATAAGAACAGTTTAATAATTAGAATATAATAATAATGATGATGATGGTGGTGATAAGGAAAATAACAAAGAGGGAGAAATAAACCCCAAGAAAGACAAGTGACGCAAATGAAAGCAATCGCTCCCCACCAACCAACCGATGCCCAGCCGGTCCCCGAGCAGCGGCCCCCCCGGCCAACATCCCCCCCCATTTTATTGCTGAGCGTGAGGTCTCATGGCATGGGACATCCCCTTGGTCAGTTGGGGTCAGCTGTCCCGGCCGTGTCCCCTCCCAGCTCCCTGTGCCCCCCAGCCTGCTCGCTGGTGGGGCGGTGTGAGGGGCAGAAAAGGCCTTGACTCTGTGGGCGCCGCTCAGCAATAAGGAAAACATCCCTGTGTTATCAACACTCTTTCCAGCACAAATCCAAAACGTAGCCCCATAGCAGCTACCGTGGAGAAAATTAACTCTACTCCAGCCAAAACCACCACATCTCAGCATTATTTGTTGTGACTAGAAGAACTTACAATAATATCATAGCTTTTATCTGAATGCAAGTGTGTCCTAAGCAGGACATACACATGTATTGGAGAACACAGCTGTTTTCCTGCTAGGAGACTAGGAAATTATACGGTAGAGTAGGACGTCAGTTGCTTTGAAACATTCCGTTTTAATTCCATATACGCATGTAAAGGATACACATTTTTAAAACTGCCTTAAAAACTGCACTGAAAGTCGGTGATCCATAGTTTGTCACTTGGTTCTGAATTCCTGTTTTTTCTGATTTGTGAGAATCAGAACAATGAGGAAGAAGAGAAAAGGAAGATTAATCAGGTCCGAAAGGGTGAAGAACTCGTTACCTTAAAGACCTGGTGAAAAAAACAAAACCGCTTATATTTCCATAGGGAGGGCTGGATTCCTTGTTCTTCAGTTAACCTGTGTGGTATTGCACCTGGTGTGCTATCAGAAGGATGTTACTGCTCTTCTGCTCTATAAAACCCAGGCGCTGGCAGCCTGATGGAAGGTGCGACACTCGTAGGCACTGAGTGCCTCTTCCAGGTTGTGCAGTTGTTGGTAGTTGATTAAATAGTCCAAGTGGGCACGAGCTGGATGAAATGGTCATCGTGGGATGGTCCCACAAGCACGTATGTTTTTCTCCTTGAAAGAAATAAAGGAGCATTTTTTTAAAATGCATAAATAATTTATCTCTATTCAACTAATGAAGGACCATCACTGCCTCAGTGTGTGGGTAAGGCTGGTAAAGGACCTCCTATCATAAAATTATGATCTTGGAAATACGAATAGTAGTGAAAGGACAGTGTACATGTCAGGGTAGGTTAATGGTTGGACTTGATGATCTTAAAGGTCCCTTCCAATCTCAGCGATTCTATGATTCTACAGAGTTCTGTGCATCTACACAGCAGTACAGGAACACAAACTGAAAGACAGAAAGAGAACAGGAACGTAAACAGCAATTAAATCTTACATGCCTGAGATGCTGGGTGCCCCGTGTTTGTGCAGCATCAGGTGGAGCCCAGATGAATCTTCTCACAGCATGCTGCAGGGACCAGATCCTGGCCGTAGAGAGCAGCTCTCGCTTTTGGTCATTCCGGATACTACATAATTTATTTAGAAGAAAACAACTCTGTTGCTAAAGGATGTTCTCACGAGAGCTTCTTGCTGCACTTCCAGATAACGGCAAGGCCGTGCAGGTGACGTAGTCGGTGGTACTGAGCGGGAGCTGCCTGCAGGCTGCTCTGGTGCCGAGAGCTGGCTGAGGTTATCCTGCAGGCAGGGAGTTTGTGCAGCACAGCGCAGGCACATTCACTCTGATGAAGGGCACTTCACTCCTAAATGTGCGATGGTCTCTCGGACAGGATCAATGCACCGTTCGCCATTTAGGTGGAGAGAAGTAGACTAGCGTAAGAGTCAAAAGAAAAGGAAACCAGAAGTAAATTTGCCCCGAGCAAGTGTTTGGAAACTAAGTACCCTAAAACAGAAAACGGTTAACCTGAGTGTGAGTGAGTTCATCTGTGATACAAATGTTGATATTAGCTGCTTGACTTATCCACACTTTCACAAAAAAGGTTTTAATATTTAAAAAACCCCCACAAAAGTAGTTACCAGAGCAGTTGCTGAAGTTGCAGTCAACTTTGCAAGGACTTGGAACTGGGATGTGGGGTTAACAGGTCATATACTTTTGACTAAACAACTGCGTTTACGAGGTAAGATGGGCTTTTGCAGACAGTCACTGTAATTGGATTGTATTTAGTGGGCTGTGTTTTTCCCTTTGTGGTTGGAAAGCATCTGAATCCTTGTAATTTATGCATGGTGCTTTGTCGTCTAAGATGCCAGAAGTTCTTAAGCTCTCAGTAGTCGTTTTCATGTTTATATGACTAAAGTACTGCTTGTAAAATTACAGAGGAAAGATTACACAGCATTAACAAAGTTCCTCCCACCAAAATACGAGTATGTTCTAGAAGTTCGAATGACACCTATTCAGTGCAAGCTCTACCAGTACTACTTGGATCATTTGACAGGTATGTGCCTACATTTGTCTCAGGTAACAAGACTGATGGTCATTTAGTAAGGGGCTTTCTGTCATAGTTGGTAGGTTTGGGGTTTCTTTTATATGTATTATTTGCTCTACAGATCTATTTTTCCGCTTCCTGTAAGATTTACCTTAGCTCTGAAACTTGAATGACAGCAAAACATTTGGTTGCACAAAAAATGTTCTTTTAAGGAGTAATAGTATTTGCATCTGTTAACAGTAGTCCACCTTCAGGTTTTGGTTCATCTCTTCTTTTCTGATCATAAAACGCAATTGACTTAATGTCTTACTCATCCAAGAAACAAGATACTGACTCTAAGACTGGAGGGAGAGAATGCAAAATTGACATGTACTGGTGTACTTGGCACTGCCAAGCCTCGCAGTTTCTTTTTGCCGTTATGCTAGCTGAAGCTGTTATTTTTCAAATACCGGTGTATTTTGTGGAGCTATCTCCTTTTGTTCCCAAACCCCACAGCTCTGGTTTTCACAATGACCGTGCTTTTCATCAGCTTGCAGTGGGGTCTTGACTGGTCTGTCTTGGGGACTTACATCTTCCTAATAAAACGTAAATTTGTTTAATTGAAAAAGCATATAAGGAAAAAACCAACAAACCTCAAAATATGTTACTTTGGGCTGGTGTGCTGTTTGCTTATATTAGGGATAAGCCACTGCAGCTTGTAATTTTATTATATCAAGGTATTGGAATGTCAACACTTCTAATGGTTACACACATACGGAGCACATGCACTACTAGCGTGGTAATCTCAACTAACTCTGAGTGAGGTTTCTGCACCGCCGTGCTTCATGCAGCCACATTCCTCAGCAGCACGTTTTGGGTTCTGGAGCAATTCTCTTTTTTTAAATACTGTTTGTAATAATTGGCTTTATGATCAGGGGTTGAAATCCATAATCAAGAATGTTTAAGGCACTGCTGATAGGATTTTGTCTAAAGCTTGAAGTGTGTATTCAGTTTCTGCAGTGATTACAAAATGTACTACATAGTCTGTTGTGCCAGTTTATTGTTTTTTTTTTTGCACTTGCTAGGCCACCTCTCTAAAAATGCCTGCCTGGTGCTGATGGATATTTTTTTTTAAGTGATATTTTTCTATTCTGGTTACTCTCCCAAATTTAATAACAAAAAAAGGTAATTGTATCTCAAATTAAGCTATGATTTATAGCAGTATGAAATTCACTGTGTTGTCTTAATGACTTTAGATTCTGGATAGTGCAGTTTGCGATCTCCTAGATAAACTGCCAGCTAGACTTTGTTTCCACGCGGTTGCCTGTTGCCTCGATTCGGTTCAGTCATAGAAGGGAAGAGTTCTGAAGGACCAGTGAAAGTAATTTCCCTTCTACTGGTACCGCCAATAATAATTGGATGCCTAAATGCCAACTGCTTCCTTTGCCCTTTAAAGAGTAAAAACTTTGTGTTTTATTTTAAAAAATATAAAAGAATGAAACCCAAAACAAACAACACCCCACCCCCCCATCTTACATTAATAGGACTTCAAAAGATTATATAAACAAGCCCAAACCTTTATGTGCACTGCTGATTCCTAATTAATTCTGTACTGGAGTCTGTTCTGTGTTGGCTCTTCTTTATATAAATGTTCTGAAAAGCAGGTTATTTGTGTTCTGTTTATTTCTGCATCATGCTAAATGCCTTCCAAAAGCTGGCAGCTTAAAACCGATAAGCATTAGCTATTTAGTTTACAGGTGTGCATCTAAATGATTTAGGTTAAATCTCTGTAGCTCTTCATAGGAACTTTTCAATCCCAACAGTTAGAGTAGTTTGGTAGGTTATCTTTGGCCTATTTCCAACACAAACGGGGCTGGTTTTGTAATTTCAGACTCTGCCAACGCTGGGTTTGTTGGTCTGCCATGCTTTTAGATGGCAGCATAAATCTTTTACAGATCACTGATTAGCGTAAGAACTCGTGCTGTATGTTTACAACTGGTCTTCTCTGACTCTTTACGGCAGTCTTTACATACAGTGACTTTTAATACTTCCTTGTTTAACACAGCGGGCAGCAGATAAGAGGAATTAGCCCCTAGTCCAGTGTCTGTTAAATTAAGGGCAAGGTTTGCTCTGGCGAAAAGCCTATTACAGGGAGCTTCAAATTTGCTACGTTATTGGAGCCATTAATTTATTAACAGGTTGTATGTGTTACTAACTGTAAGAAAATGCACTGCCTTGACAGATGGTTTAATTAATCTGCCTGGACTTTAAGGGCTCAACAAAATTATTTGAGTTTAGCCAAGTTTGCATTTGTCAAAAGGGGTTGTACCGTTTCATGACTTACCAGCCCTTTGTGGGCTGCTTGAACTCCCTGAAGTAGCAGAAGGTGTTATCTGCTTTTTCCATCGTCATCTTGGGTTAGTGTCCTGCCGGCTTGGTCAGCTCAGTCAGTGCCACAGATGGTACAACAAAGAAGGGAAACGAGGAAGGAAAGACAAGTGGCCCTTTTAGAGGGGAAAAAGCTGTCAAAGTTAGCCATGGCTCGTCTTCAGAGCAAATCTCAGTGCTGGTTGCTGATGCCCACATTAATTCTTTGCATGGCTTTGTATTTCAAAAGAAGACAACATGCTTTCTGATTTCATTAAATAAAAAAGGTAGTCTTGCTACTGAAGATAAATATAGAAGGCCAATTGCTGCACTCGTCTGCAAATTTTTAAAATTACATTTTTCTGTGGACTGTAACAGGCATAAACTAAAATACACATTTTACATGCCATTTTACCAAGTGTTCCCTTAATTTAATGAAAATGATACAGGTTTTCTTGCACTTCTGTAACCTAGAAAATTAAAAAGTATGTAGAACTTTTTAACTCGAAATTGATAAGAGCGTGTTTCTCTGTGGTGTTAGCTCAGGTTTAGGGAAGTCAAATCTAAGGATTTCTGTCATCCTTAGAATTCCATTTCCCAAAGTTATAGAAGAGCACAAATGGGAAGATACTCAAAGCTGTTGTATGATTCAAACATAGAAAGAACTTGCTTGGTTAAAATATTTATACTCTGTAGATGTTTACTGGGATTGTCTTGTGCATCGTGCAAATGCACCGAATAAGCTTTGTGCCTGTTTTGCTGTAGACATTTGATGATTGTGATGCAATAAATACTATTTTCTTGCAGGTATACATACCTTAAATTATGCATATAATTAATAGGAAAAACAATCTGTTTCAAGAACCTAAAGTTAACGTGCTGCTTAATGAGAAACTGAGATTACATGAACATTGTACTGCTTTGTGCTAATTTGTGTTTGGACAGTGAAAAAACAGGCTGGGCTTTTTTTAGATTCTGTATTGTAACAGAATACTACAGCATTACAAGTCATTAATTAATAAAGGTAACTCAAAATAGTAAGCTCAAAATAGTAAGCCAAATTAGTTGAAACCTAAATGCAAATTCTGTTTTGTGTTTTCTACCTTGAGTTGCTTTTACAAAACCTAAATAGACATGACTGTCCTTTTAAGGGGATTTGGATGCATTCCTACAGTGGGGAGAAATATGCTTTTATGTAATAATGTAATCATGTTTCTCATTATCAAGAAAAAGGGGAAAATCTAATTTTGACAACTTTAACTAGGAAAAAAATGCCTGTGACTCAGTAATTTGACCTCTTTTACAAGAGACGTTACAATATGATGTGCATCTGGAAAGAACACTCAGTACTGCGCTAACGGGTTGTTCAAAGGGGGAACAGTATGTGGCAAACTTATTTCAAGGTTTCATTCTAAAACCTGAACTTTATTGTCAGGTGTAGGTAGTGGCAATGAAGGTGGAAGAGGCAAAGCTGGAGCTAAGCTATTCCAGGATTTCCAGATGTTGAGCAGAATCTGGACTCACCCTTGGTGTTTGCAGCTGGACTATATTAGCAAAGAAAATAAGGTAAATTAGATATATCAAAATACTCTCTATTGAGAACTTTCCAAATAAGCCTTGCCAAACGCTAGGTAAAGTTTCGTCAAATTAATGGAAATCTTTGTTGCTGTGGGGTAATTTTGCTGCTGGTTTTGTCATATTTTTGTTTCTGGGTATGTTGTCATTCTTAAAACATTTTGCAAGTCCAACCCTTTGTAGAACTTACCATTGTTTAAGTGAAGAATAAGCAGATGGCTAAAGGTTTAATAAAAGCTTCTGGATGAGCATACTTAATAAAATTTCTGTTTTTTCTCTTTTGAGGGCTATTTTGATGAAGACAGTCTGGATGAGTTCATAGCTTCGGATTCCGATGAAACTTCAATGAGCTTAAGTTCTGATGATTATGCAAAGTAATTGAGCTTTTATTTGTTGTTTTTTGTTGGATTTATTTCCCTACTAGAGCTTAAGCGATTTCTAGAAAAGTGAATGTTTATTCTTTTATTTTATATATCTGTTAGAATATGTTCTCTAGCAGTAGAATTTTAAAAAAATAATAGAGTATACTGTGTTACCTTTCTAGGAAAAAAAAATCCAAGGGGAAAAAAGTGAAGAAAGAGTGTAGCTCAAGTGGAAGTGGCAGTGATAATGATGTTGAAGTCATTAAAGTCTGGAATTCAAGATCTCGTGGAGGTGGAGAAGGAAATGCAGAAGAACTTGTAAACAACCCTCCATCTGTTACAAAATCAGATGAAGGTGAGTGTAATATTACGAGTAAATAAAATACACGGCAGCTTCATTTTGCAAAAGGCGATTTGAGAGGGCTGTCAGGAATTGTGCTTTGTTGCAAAATGGCAAATTCCTTCATTCCATGAACTGCTTCTATGCTTACAGTTCCCGCTACTGCTAATAATGTACTCGTCCTGGAAAAACAATGGGCATCAAGTCAGAACTGGGGGGTCTTGTGGCAGGGCACCTGCACAGTTAATTTTTTTTAATTCATAAGTACAAAACGATACAAAGTTAACAGAGGATCTCTACTGCTGTTCACGTCTTTTTAAACGTATCAGGGAAAGGAGAACGGAAAGGTGAAGAAATAAGCATGTCATTCGTTGTTGCACCTGCAATTTGAAATGGCTGTTGAGCCCGCAGATGTAATGGAGCAGGAATATGAGACCTTTTTAAAGATTGTTATTCAAACTACTTACATCTGTACATTTCATTTTTGGATTTTCCTTTAGTACTCTAGATTATGTCTTTTATCTAGTATCATAGAGCTAGTTTTCTGATTGCATCGTTTGTTATGTGTCTGATCACTTTCCCTAAATAAATTATATTTTGGGGACAGTTAAGGTGAGAGAATTTTTTTTCTTTTGGTCCCCATCCCATTGACAAGCATATCGTAAACGTGTAAGGAGAACAGTACGAGTGTGTGTATGTAAAATATATAACACATACAGATTACACATATTAAAATAATTACTTGCATTATTAAAATCATTACTTGCATTATAGGCAGGATGAGCTTCTGTCTCTGTATCGTTTAAATGTTTCCCTCTTCCGTGCAGCCTTGTTCAATTTAATATAGGTACAGAATTTCTAACCGAACGTTTGATGCTGCACCGGATGAGGTTCGCGGGCAGACTGTCTGTCTCATTGCCACCGTCGGGGACCCTTCTGCAAAGTTTAGGGGTGAAGACAGAAATAGATAGGTGGTGTGTATAGGATTTCGCACAGCACATCTAGGTCTCTTATTTGGTTAACTTGTTCTTTCTTTGTTCCGGTATTGAGAAATACATTCTTTAAAAGGTTGTATGAAGGAAGGCCCAAATGTGAGTTCCGTCAGTTCTGTCTTGCACCTGAAATTTGCTGGTGTGTCAGGATTAATTGGCATTGCGTAGTCTGCAAATGTAAATGTTTTGCATTATTCTTGAGATAGAACGCTTCTCCTACTATATAAGTAAATATTTCAGTAGATCAAAGGTTTTGTGTGAAAAAAGTTAGTTATAAATCTAACTAATCAATTTTTATCACTAATGCAAAGGAGGTTAAATTGAAGATCACAGAAATATCGTAAAAGAAATTGAGTAATGTAAATCAGGGTAATTCATGGTTCTTGTCTGCCTTTCTAATGCTGAATACATACTTTCTCCTGGTTGAATTCAGAATAAATGTAAAGGGAATATCATTAAAGTTCGGTATGGTCTGCATCTGACACTTTTGAGTGGATGATACAGACCCCAACAGACTTTTTTTGCTAGGTGCATAGTTATTTTGGTGTATTTTTCCAATGACAAACTGAATTTTGTAATTTGTTCCAGTACTTCTGTCTTTTTAAAGAGTTAAGCCCAATTAACAAAATTAACTTATAAGATAGTAACGTGTTAAAAACAGAATTCTTCCCATGTGTGTATTTTACAGGTTTGGTTAGTGTAATAGCATGTTAGCAGATGAGCAGACAGGAAACTTCCTTAAAGAACTTTGCAAAAAGGCAGAATATGATGGTGGAAATTCTTTATTTTTTTCTTCTATTGTGAATTAATATAAAAGGCAGGGGGAGGGTTTTTTTTTTCCCCTATATACTAGTGTTGTCTTCTAAATTAGCTTAGGAAAAAAAGATCCTAAATCTGAGCCTAGCAGAATTGAGAGGAGATGGTTTACGGGTTTTATTTTAAACACCTGTACTATTGTAACATTTGGAAACTTTCTTCCAGACAGTTCATCTTGATAGATGAACTAGGTAACCCAAAAGGCCACTCTCTTTCTTTTTCCAGCAATTTCAGGTGTGTGTTTGAGATGCAAAATAATTTTCTCTATGGAAAGCTTCTTTTCAATAGCTGTAACATTTATGGATGAGTTTTCAAAGTTTCGTACTTGTTGGAAGCAAAGCTGTTGGTCAGTACTCTTGGGGAAAAGATAAGAGATGGTAGAACTATTTGTCCAAATATCCTGCAACACAAAAAGGGTATTTGTGACTCTTATGGATGACTTGTGCTGTTGATAACTGCTATCTGGTAATTGCTAATAGTGCAAACACTATTTTTTCTCTGCCTATTTAACTCTTGTCATACAGTTAAGCCGAATAATGAGGAAACAATTCTGTAGTTCAGACGTTTCAAAGCATTCACATGGAGACCATGCCTTTATCTTTCAAAACTTTACTTTGTTTTCTATAGGCAAAGCTACATCCTCTTCGAATCCTGGTAGCCCAGCGCCAGATTGGTACAAAGATTTTGTCACTGATGCGGATGCTGAAGTGTTGGAACATTCTGGGAAAATGGTGCTTCTCTTTGAAATTCTTCGAATGGCAGAGGAGCTTGGAGACAAAGTGTAAGTCAGTTCTAGAAATATTTTTAATGACCTTATAAATATGTTAGTCTGATGGTGTTCTTCATTCAGTCTTCATAATGCTGTAGCTCAGTTTTCTGAAGCAAATGTGCATGCTACATTCATTTTTATCAGGGAGTTTTCCTATGCATGCATGTACTCCACCAGAGTCTTTCTCCGTGTCTGTTTGTTTCAAGGTAGTATCAGAGTGAGGAGGGAAGAAAAATAAAGCAATACAATAATTAAAATAACCTCAAAGGTGCATTTTGTGTTTCCCTGTTTCTGTTTACAGCCTAGTGTTTAGCCAGTCCCTCATATCTCTGGATTTGATAGAAGATTTTCTGGAGCTGGCCAACAGGGAGAAAACTGACAAAGAGAAGCCTCCTATTTATAAAGGTGAGTGTCACCTTGAACAATTGCAAAGCTAATAACTCTTTTTGCAAGTCTCTATTCAGTCCAATGGGAATGGATTTGAAATAATTGTTTTCATTAGAAGTACTGTATGCTCTGTACTATTCCTGAAGTTGGCAGGATTATCGGTCTCCTCTGCAGGTGGTCTCTGCTATCCCATTATGGTCTCTTGCTTCTGATTTCATTCTGTATCACCCATGCTTAATATAGCCTAAGCAGATTAAATGTTCATCATCTGAAAGGAGAGAAGGCATTTTGCTAAATTCTGTACAAAAGTGGTGTTATATGCTGATGCATGGCAAATTCTGATCCTTCCTACTGGGAGAGAGATAATGAACGAAAATTAGACTACTTACAAACAGCGTGTAGAACATGTAAAATGTGAATTTAGGCTTTATATGTACTGCAGTAGATTGTTTTATGGATTTCATAAGGGAGCAAAGTATTGAATTAATTGGTATCCTAGTGATGCTCCAATGGTGAGGAATTTCTCACTGGCCAGACATGTCCTCTGCGTAGGATGTTTCTTCTGTTTGCTCTCTGAGATCTTCCCAGAGCTCCTGATGATGCAGTTCATCTTCATGTGAAGTCTCCATTTCCAGTATGTGTTGATTGAAGAATTCCTTTGAATCTGCCATTCCTTTGAAATATCTTATTTCTAAGTGTAAACGTGTTGAACAGTTGCATAAGAGAAATGTGGCTTAGTGATACCAACACCATAGTTAGATGAGGATCTCCTGTATCTCTCTCTACTTTATTGTTTCTGGCTGTTGCTTGCTTACATTTGTCATCTTCAGATGATACAAGTTGTCTGTATTTTATAGAGTTTGTGCCTTAGTATTTTAAGGGGTGGGGTTTTTTTCATTTGTGGTAGTTCTTTTGGTAGCAGTTAGACTATGTATCATAGCAAGATTCACCATATAGAGACCTTCCTGACAGAACTCAACAGTCTGTTTCTCATAATTGATTGTATTGAGCAGCGCTGTCTCCTAAAAACGCTATTTTTGTTATAATTGATGGCACAGTGGGGTTCGTTTTGTGTACATATACCTTGATGGCCAAAGAAAATGAAAGGTTACTTGTAAATTGGGGAGAGAAGAAACTCTTCTATCAGCTGTAATTATTATTTTTTCCCCAGCTGGCAAGAAGTAGCTATAACTCACAGGGTAATTAAACTCAGAGATTTTTCTGAATTTCAGTTCCAAATGATTACACCTTGACTCTTGAAATCTCCTTTTGAGCATTTACTTATGAATGGTATTTGTATGGGAGAGACTGGCTTACACTAATCGTGTGACATGAAACTACACAGATAAATTAGAAAATTACAATTAGTACTATAATGCCTAAAGATTAGACATAGTTACTTTTTAAAGTCAACTTGGGCTCCAAGTTTAAGGCATATCTCTACAAATGTGTATCTGCAACTAGAAATAGCGAAAAATAAGAGGAACTACTCCAAAAAAGCTCAGGCCTTTTCAAATACTTCAATTAAAATTTCACCTTGGAACATAATTTGATTATAAATTCGTATCTTTAAATTTCAATGTATATAACTTGGACATATAACTATGTCAACTGCTTTGAGGAGTTTCATTTAATATCAGTTGATCTTTTTGTAAAAAATAATAAAATCTTAAGAAGAATGGATAGTGATAGATGCTGGATACGTTTTGCAAGGTAAAATGATTTTTATTTTATTCTATTTTTAAATCATCGTAGACAAAATTGGGTTAAGGTTTGTGGAAGCTATTGCTGGCTTGTGGGTGATCAGTGTCATCACAAATGCAATTGCTATTATTTTCTTTCATGTTACATATTTTATATTTTGCTATGTGAGCCTAACTATGTAATTTTCAAGGTGTGCCTGTGGTAAGCACCTATATCCTCCAAAAACGTTCTCTGTCTTGAATGAACTGTGGTCTTCTCCTGTTGTTTTAAAGTGTCAGAGAATTATATATTTTATGTTCCATATTTGTTCTTTTACTGTTTAGAGAGTTGTGTATATCTAATATTATCAGTCTCTTACAAAACCAGCATTTTAATAATTTGCCTATTACACTTATAGGTGAAGGAAAATGGTTCAGAAACATTGATTACTATCGATTAGATGGTTCAACTACAGCTCAGTCAAGAAAGAAATGGGCTGAAGAATTTAATGATGAAACTAATGTGAGGTGAGATGTCTTCTGATAGATATGCTTAATTTTCCCCCTTCTTTCCTTTGTTCCTTATTTCTTCGTTACTTAATATTAGCGTAATGACCTCTTAAGGCTAGGCAGATAAATATCACAGTGTTGTCAGGTGCAAAACTTGCACAAAAAAATGTGCAACAACAATAGCTTTGTGGTTTCCTGAGATTGCTTCCATTTGTACTGATCAATACTTGTTCAGTGTTGCCTTGCTGTTTTCATTCTTGCTTAGATTGTAAGCAATTTGGATCAGAGACAGTCTTTCTGTTACAATTGTTTAAAAGGATATAATGACCTGGCAAGGTCAGGGCCAGGAGACAGCAGTCACTTGGCCGGTCAGAAGCGTAAAGCGCTCTCAGCTCTCTCCAGAATTGTCTCCCCTCCATCCACTGTTCATACCAGTTGGGACTTTCAAGTCTGATTTGGATACGTAGATGTCGTGATTTAGTAGATAGATACAAACTTGTACAACTTTAATGAAGTTAAGGAGCTTCACCTTCCTAGATTTGTTTAAAAATAAAATTTGTAGTTACGTTGCAGTCATCTATAATGTACAGAAAAAAAAAGTGAAGTGGAACAAAATAAGCTAATTCAGTGTTAATGCTCTTAAATAGTTTATTCTGTCAGGTATCTGTCAAGAGCTCATTTTAAGTTGAACCTGAGTGAGATGGCATTCAAAAAACACAGATACGACAAAAAGACAGTGTCATTCTGGAGTTATCCTGAAAGTTTGCTAGCCAGGAAACAGTTTCAATAGCATGGGATATGCCTGTTTAAAATTATGGTTTAATTTGATAGATTTAATTTTATTAGAGCTTGAAAATGCAAATCCAAAAATTTTTTCTTACCCACCAGTTTTTGTTAACAGTTGGTTTGCAGAACGCCCTGGTCTGTATTTCTGGGAGTGTATGTTTTGCTAAAGTGTTGTCCTTGTAAAATCTGCATCTGTTTTAGGCTTAATACAGTATTTTAATGAAGTTTTTGAGTTATTTCAGTGTGTGAACAACTCCATAGTAACACAGCAACATGGGAACAATAGGTTTTTTTTCCAGAATACTAAAATTTTGCAACTTTTCTTTGTTCCAGAGGCCGCTTGTTTATTATATCCACTAAAGCAGGTTCCCTTGGAATTAATCTCGTGGCTGCTAATAGAGTAATCATCTTTGATGCTTCTTGGAACCCATCATATGACATCCAGAGTATTTTCAGGGTTTACCGTTTTGGGCAGAACAAACCTGTGTTTGTGTACAGGTTTTTGGCTCAGGTAGGTTTCTGTCTGATACTTTTGCAATATTCTGGTCCTGCAATCAAATTTGTAAAATGTAACTATTTGGACTTGTGTTGAAGTCTGTAGTGGTCCACACTGATTGGGTCATCTTCCGGCCCTAATCTCGTAGTAGTATTTGGCCACTGGGAAACCTCTCAAAGGAAAGATTGGTAAAATAAATAACAATGAAATTATTGCCTGTTAAGCCCACCTTGTCTGACACTTTGTGTAACACAAATTCTGGAGGTCCAGCAGCGATTCACGCATCCAGGCTCAGAATAGTGTTCTCGGCAGAATTTTTTATAAAAAGGCAGCTGGTCATGATTTGAAAACTTGTATCACACCCTACAGATACTAAAGATATATATTAATTCTGCTGGTCACTGATCTGTGCTTTTTTAAAGTATAATGCCATTATTTCTGTTAGGAAGTATCTTCCTTCCTCTTCTAGTTCTTCAGGTGTTACAGACTGAAGACCTTTTCCCAGTAACAGTTCTTAACTCTTGATCAAGTCACTATTTACTTGCCAACTTAAATAGATTATTTCTTGTAACACGTTACTGTCAGACATGGGGGTTTTTTTCACGCTTCAGTCTATTTTTGTACTTTTTCTGCATGCACTTTTGAACTGTTGATATCCTTTTTAAATTACGATGTTCAGAACAGGCTGTGCTGTTCTCATACTTCTCATAGTCATCATCTTTTTAAAAAAAAAATAATTTCCTTTTTTCATCAAGGATCTAATTTTTTCATACACAGCTGTGATGAATTAGACTTGACTGCTTCCTTTCCTCTCTACTCACCACCCCACGATACGGTATCTGTTTTCCTTTTCACAGGCTGCTCAAAGCAGCGTAATAAGGTACATACTGTGGAAATTGCCATTTTTTTGTCATAATCCTTCTTTAGGGAATTGAAACAAAAACGCATCTTTTCAAAACACTACTGAAAAAATACATTTCTTCATGTAGTCACTAGCTAGGTGACATCTGTCACATACACAATTCATATTACTTTGTGTTTGCTTCCAGAAGGGTTTTTTTTTTCTTTTTTTTTTTTCTCATCAAACAAAGTGTTTTAAGGTAACTTTGTAGATACGGGCTCCAAGAAACGAGGAACATAGAGCACTGTTGTGTTGTTAGCTCTTTCATATCTATTAATTTTTTTCCTGCATGACAAGGACCAGTATTTGTATGAAAGTGAGTGTCTTTGTTTTTTAGGGAACGATGGAAGATAAGATCTATGATCGTCAGGTAACAAAGCAGTCGTTGTCTTTCCGGGTTGTCGACCAACAGCAAGTTGAACGTCATTTTACTATGAATGAACTTACCGAGCTGTACACTTTTGAGCCAGATTTGCTGGATGATCCTAACTCAGAAAAGAAAAAGAAGAGAGATACACCGATGTTGCCAAAAGTAAGTTGATGCACATCACTGGGAATTATATGCTATAAAAATAATTTACATCTGTTTAAGGACATGGGGTATTTGATCTTGGAAGGAGAAGAGTGCTGTGTTTTCACTTTAGAGCAGTATTCTTCACTTCAAATGGAGGTGAATAGCAGGTAACACAATAAAATATGTAATTAATATAACGGATGGTATAATGGTGTAGGTAATGAGTTTTCCTTCGGTGTAATTAACAGTATAAGAAAAGATCTTCTGTTAAAAGACAAAAATTTTAAATCAGAACAAACAAAAATACTTCTTTGCACAATTTGAGTGAATAGAAGTTTTACTGCAGGAAATTGTGGAAGCCAGGATTCAAATTAACATCTGAGTGGGTGCTGGTGACACCTCGCATTACCTCAATTTGTGATAACAAATCTGTGAGGTGATACTGTACTTCAGGGTCTGGTTTGCATCTCCGTAGGTGAGACTTCGTAAGAGCCAAATGAATCCACGCTCTCCTTTGCCAAGCCTTTTTAGTTGTTAGTTCCTTGTTTAACTCTTCTTGTAGGGACCATTAACAGAGATACAATAGAGATAGGGAAACAGTTGCAGTTATTTACTGTTTAAGTGAGGAAAATTGGACAAGCTAAGATTTTGTAATCTATTTTTAGCGTTGCCAGTACTAGCAGAGACCAGTGACATTTTTTGAAGACAATCATATACACAGCTTAGTGAGAATGCTGATACTGAGTGCTCTGAGATAATATGAAGTAGTGATGTGAGACCTTTTTCCGACTTGGTGCTAAATGAACTTTTAAGATCACAATGGTTTGTTTTCACCGAGGCCTGCCTAAATCTGTTTGTAATGGATGTGGCGTGTGTAGTAGTGGCTCATTGTCACTGCTCTACGCAGTGGTGGTTCACTGTCCTATGTGATACTTGGGGAACAGAAAAGTTTACTAACTGAACTTAGAAATAAAAACTACAACTTTTTCAGTGAGGCAGGAGTAAACTTCAGGGGAAAGGATAACTGGTTCAGTTATTTTATTCTTTTTTGTCCGGGTCAGTTTGTATTTAAGATTAGCCTAAAGTTTTGTACTTTGTCTAATTTATATTCTTCGTGTATGCGGTTTGCTAAAGACTAATTCATCATTAAGCTGCTGTGGAATTATCTTTGCTTCTTACCAGGTGAATAGCTAGTGAACAGTAACACGTCACCGTGTGGCCCGTGGTTAGTTAACTGGTGAAACTTCGGAGTTAACACTGTGTTTAGGTCATTACACAGTGTCTGGGTGTGGGGAGGGAGGTTTTCCAGTTTGTAAATCTATTAATTTCCAAGGAAAAATGGTATGTTTTCCATTCTAGACTATCTGTAGACCATTATAATATAATAAATTGTGGTCAGGCATCACATTGGCATTCTTAATAGTTAAGCCATTCTCTGAAACAGTCTATTAGACCACCTACAGCGTCGGTGCAGCTGCTGGGGGGATTTAGGAAGTGTTAGCCCTATAAGTGTTAGTCACTGTTACACATGCATTTTAAAACCCTTGAAAACAAACTTTAATGACTGTATCTAAGCTCTTTATTACAATGTTTCTCACTGTAAGCAGTAAATTGGAGATAACTGAAAATTTTATTCTACCTTTTTACTATGTTGTGCATTTTTATTTTGGCAAATTCTTTTTTTTTACCTCCTAAATCGTCTTCCTTTAGGTTGTAATTAATAGTATTTATTTTATCTTTTTTACATTCTTAGTTATTTTATGCTGTATACATATATGCTTCCACAAACTCATAGGGAATGCATCTCCATTTGCTGCAGCTGCTACTTGTTTTATAAAAAAATAAAAATAGGTGAAAAACCTGTGAAGCAACTGAGTATGTTTACTCAAAGCCTTCATCAGTCCAGTGCAATAATTATACTCTGAAAGTTACTTGTACAATAATAAATCAATTAATGAATGAAGTATAATGTAAAAGAAAAAGTTTATAAACGCCAAACTTTATAATTCGGTTTTAAATATTAAGTTCCATATTAATTCCTTTCCAACCATCAGTGTAAGGTTCATATAAGTTAAGTTGAATACAAGCTTTTAACCAAGTCCCTGGCTGTAAATAGAGCAAATCTGTGTACTGGAATTCTCTTTCCATTTTTCGTGGTTTTAGCAAATGGTGCTGAATGGAATTTTCTCCTTTTAAAGATGTGCATCTTAGTCCATACTGTGTGCAAATTTCTAATCCCTTTTTTAAATTTGTTGGTTGAAATGGCTATAAATCATCAGGTAGATTTGTGTTATTTTAGCAGTTTCTGTAGTTATTTGTCAAAAGCAGGGCTTTGCCTTTCTGATAGCCTCTCAGAATGTGGGGAGCGAGCCATTAACCCCCAAATACTCTTTCCCTTTCTTTGTCCCCCTGAATTAGCCATGGTAGCGTGGAAGAGTCATGCTGGACGCTGAGTTCCCTCAGCTCCTGTGGAGGTTGGGAGTTGGGAGCTGCAGGTGTGAAGTGTTGTAGGGCGCACGTAATTCCTGGGGCACGCGTTCCACTGGTGGGCAGAGCAGCCTGCAGCATGCACGGTAGCCCGTGTGTGCAAGGCAAGCAACATCCTTGGCGTAGGTATTTAAAAGACAGGCAGACGTGGTGCTGAGGGACATGGTTTAGTGGTGGTTTTGGCAGTGTTAGGTTGATGGTTGGACTCGATGATCTTAAAGGTCCCTTCCAACCTAGACAATTCCATGATTCTATGAACCTGTTGGAGCAGTTCCAGAGGAGGCCACAAAATGATGAGGGTATGAAACACCTCTGCTATGGGGACAGGCTGAGAGAGTTGGGGTTGTTCAGCCTGGAGAAGAAAAGGCTCCAGGGAGACAAGCCTTACTGTGGCTTTTCAGTGCTTAAAGGGGGCTTATCAGGAAGATGGGGACAGACTTTTTAGCGGGACCTGTTGCGACGGGACAAGGGGTAATGGTTTTAAACTGAAAGAGTGTAGATTTAGACTAGATATAAGGAAGAAATTCTTTACTGTGAGGGTGGTGAGACACTGACCCAGGCTGCCCAGAGAGGTGGTAGGTGCCCCATCCCTGGAACCATTCAAGGCCAGGTTGGATGGGGCTCTGAGCAACCTGATCTAGTGGAAGATGTCCCTGCCCATGGCAAGGGGGTTGGACTTAGATGGCCTTCAAAGGTCGCTTCCAACCCAAACTGTTCTATGATTCACGGCCATCAAATACGCCCGAGGGGCCGGTTGCTGTGAGTGAGTCCTGGGTAGATCAGCCAGGGAAATGCCCAGCGCATAGTCACCTTTAGGGTGAGTTCTCTGCTGAGCCGGCATTGACCTGCCTTGCCTGGATGAACGGTGCTTCGTGCCAAGCTAGTAAACTGTCACAAAGGAATTTATATCAGAGAACCTGGTTTCATTTAGTACTTATGTTTACTATTTTGATGATCCCACGTATTTTTTTAATTATTTTTGGCTGCATTTGTCTTCCTTGTGAAGCTCAGCTGGTTGGGATATTTGGTTTTAGCCACAATTAGGTTCTTGCTTTGCACACACAACTGAGCTAGTCCCGTAGTTGCAGTGACTGCTTCCTTGATTCCTGTGATCTGTTTAATTGAATTGTGGCTCATGCCTTATTTATAGTATCGTAAGTTTAACTTTTATGTTTTATTTCCTATTCTGTCTTTTTTTGGTCTGTCCAGTTCTCTAAAATCCTACATAGACAGTCAAAAGCAAGTATCAGCTGTAGGAAATATTGCAGTGGATGTTATTCTCTAAGTTGTGTAAGGTTATTCATTCAGAGAATTAACTATTCCCTATTTCAGTATAATTTTAGCAGAGATGCATGATTTAGCTTTATAATGATAAAATTTATTAACAATTAAATGAATTTAACAACACATAGCTTTTTTTAAGTAAGTTGATCAAAAAGACTATTGATATGCTTATGGAAACATCTTATTGTAACATTGACTAATTACACAGCATTTGGCAATTAAAATTTTCTTTAAGATGATGTTGCGTGATGTCCTGATGCTTTGTTCATGGTAAGCTCAGCACACCCAACCTCATCTCTGCAGCTCTTGGCTGGAAACAAAGAACACGAAAACTTTACCTGTGTTACTCTTCTATCATGGAAGTGTCTGCCCCTCACTTCCAAAGACTGAGCCGTTCCATTATAATTACCAGCAAAGCAAAATAGGCGTTCAGGCTAAAAGAAAGCTTTAGTTCTGCCTTTTACAGGTTTTGTGTGTGATTGTCTCTCTTTGTCTTCAGGCCTCTTTTACCTCTTCAAAGCATAGTCTGTCGAACAGTGATCTCAGCGTGTAATTTTACTGTTGTGCAGCCAGTAAGGTACGGGATTACTTTTGTAATCCTTAGCACTGGTGTGAAATGCACAGTAAAATCATGTAAATATACGAAAAGCGTCCAGCGGAGGTACAGTAGGCTCAGAAAGAACGGATTCCTCAGAACAGGAGTACAAAGATGTTTGAAAATACGCGTTTTAGAAATGAGCCCTTCCGAGTATGCTTTTTAGAGGGAATTCTGAATAGGAGTTAGGTGAAATGTTTTCCATCTTTTCTCCAGCCATCTAAGCATGGATATGGAAAAATCTGGAGGGGTAATAGGTTTTCTGCTGGATGTCTGCAGAGTCAGAGAACTTTGTGACTGCAGTGACATCCCACCGTAGGAGGGTTCTTTAGGTAACGCAGCCAGGAGTTGCGTGTGTTGAGGGGGAGTGATTCAGAGCCGAGCTTTAGGGTTGTTCTTCTCACTCCTAGTTTTAACATGCTTTTCAACTTCTTTGATCTAAGAAAAAAAATAAGGTTTTTAAAACTCTTTTGCTTTTAATGGGTTAGGAGAAGTCATTCTATATTGTTTGAAAAGCTGTTGTATGAGTGAAGAAACAAATACTACTTGATTCTTAAAATATATCCTTGAGAATTTTGTTTTTGCGATAATCCAAGTTCCAGACAAAGACCAGTTTTCTTGGAAAGCGTTGTTGAGGAGGGGGGAAGATGGTGAATGTTGCTATTTTATATAAGAAGTCCCACAGCAAATGTGCAGTATGTAGTTTTCCTGGAAGCTTATCAAAGTTTCATGTCAAGTTTTAATTTTCACAGCAGTTTTCTGCCCTTCGTGGTCTGAACGAGACCTTTGGGTTGCCGAGGAGTGCTGAGGAGCCAGCATGTGCGGTTCTCAGGGGAAAACGCATTTTGCACTGCAACCATAACTTCATTGTGCCATTCTCTGCCCTTACCCCTCCGAAACGGCTTCTGTGTCTTGAGCAATGTAAATAGTGTGGGTTTAGCAGAATAGTTCTGTTATGAATCTTGTTCACATGAATTATTAAATTAGTCTTAACTTCCAGCGCTTGATTTCATTCATCTGCTATCCCTGCAGAGCTGGAAAGGACTACTTTAGAAATTCAGCCCAAAAGAGGTGTAACAGGTGTCTTAAGACAGAGTAATCGGTATAAAGTATAGCAATAATTATGTATATAGGCCATGAGCTTTATGCAAACATAGTGACTCATTATCTAACACAGACTAAAGGCACAAGCAGGTTTTGTTATTATTTCTGTAGAGCAGCAATTCGAAAGGAAAAGTTGGTGTAAAGTGAGAAAATTCTGTTTAATGTATTAGGATTGTATTTCGGGTGTTCCGTTTTATTTTGCCCTGAATTTAACAGTGGATCTGGAGTCTTTTTTTTAAATCAACGTGATTTATGACTGGGCTATTGTTTTGGGGTTTTTTTTAAAGTAGGTTCTCACAGACTCTTAACGTTTGGCTCCCAAAGGATTGTATACTGGGGTGGACTTGGCTGATACGTAGCTAACGGGGAGAAAGGTTTTTCACCACGAGTACTGATGCCGAACTCGGTGATAAGTGCAGTACTTGTGGCTTTCCTGAGCCGGTGCGGTACGTGTTTCAGAGCAATATATGCGAGGTGGGAGCTGGACAGAGATGGCGGGGGCGGCACTGCGTGTCCCTCGGAGCTGGCGCTGTTGCCCCCCCTGTTCCTTGCTCGTTCTTCCCCAGATCAGCGTGTGCAGGGGATGAGTCGCACTCACATTTTTATGTGAAATGAGAACTTGGCTCAGTTGAGGTCATATAATGCAGATTGGAAAAGCAGATTAAAATAATAGTGCAGATTCAGTTGGATATAGTATATCATTATTTTATACTACCGCAGGACATAGCCAGGGCATGTGTTTTACTGTAGTTCCGTACTAGGGGACAATTTTGTGAATTTTGGAAGGCTGTTGATCTCAGAATCAGAAGAATTTGCTGCTTATTTAGATTTATTTTTATTTTTAACCTTGGTATTAAATGTTCAACTGATTGAGGAAAAACTTGTTTATGAATTACAACATAACTCGCATTCCTTCATGGAAGATTTCCTTTCTAATGCATTTATCTCTCCATAGCATTTAATTTCCATCAGGGCTTTAAAAAGACAAATCTTTTTTTAAAATTCAAAACCTTTTTATTATCTCTTTGTTTTTTCATTCATCACCAGGATTTCATCTTAAGGCTTATAAACCAATTGACAATCATCATTCGATCAATAAGCCAAACAAATAAAAAGGAGTGCTTATTCTGATGATTTTTTGTGTCTGAGGGGAATTTATTTTTTTTCATTGTAAAATTAAACAAACTAAATATCAGTACGTTCCATATCCCAGTTTTCAAGCTCCATCATTAAAGTTAATGCAAAATAAAGTTTAAACAAAGAAAAGCAAACACACAGTTGGATGTAATTTAAACCACATTTTGAGGACTGTGTTGGCTAAGTGAGTGTGGATTATATTCCAGTATTGTTTTCAATAATAGTGTTACCATGGAAATTAATGCATATGCATGTCCAGGAACCCTCCACACACTGATGTACAGCTATGGTATGCTGAGAGCGCTTTAATTGTGTTAGCTTACTTTTGTAATACCTTCTCAACTTCTCCACATGCTTCCTCTAGATGTTTTCGTCATATCCCATTAGTGCATCCCTTTTCTCTCCCTGCCTTCTCTCCCACCACCCCAAAAATACCATTATTTGTTCTTGTGCCTCATTAGTTATGCAGATATTACGTTGAATATTTTGTTGAGGAGCTGGCGAAGAAAGCACTGGTTCAAATTTAGGGAGACCAGATAGTAGAAGGATGAAACAAAGACTAGCTTATATTATAGGCTAACATAATTGAGTTTTAAACACACACAGAAACAAACAACTTTCTGCAGCTGTCGTGGCAAACCCACTGGTCAGGACTTCCACGTGCGGTTCCCAGTGTTGCAGAAATCTGTTTGCTTGTGGGTACAAGCCATTCTTTCCAATCGTTGTTCTATCTAGATTGTAAAATGTCAGTTAATCACAGTTTATAGTCGTGTTTGCGCAAATGCTGAGCAGAATAAGGGCATGACATGGAGTGGGTCTGTAGGTATTCTTGTAGTTCTTCTGCAAAAAGTATATTCAGTGTATTCACTGTAATTCATTTCAGGAGTGGTCCAAAAGCTCAATGAGATAAAGTTTTTGCATTATGAATCTTAGACTGAATGCTAAAGTATATTGGAGCTTTGTTAATTCGGCAAGTTCATCAGTGATACAAGTGCATTTAAAAAAACCCATGTTCAATAATTATCTCCAAAAAGGGGCCTCCTGCGGTGCAGCATGATCACTTTTTAATGGTCTTATAGAGCGTGTTTTTCTTCATCCTTTGCTGCATTACCTTGATTTTAACATAAAGAGAAAAACTGGAGACTGGAATGTTGTCTCAGTGAGAATGAGGATTGCAAAACCATTGCTACCTACCTTGAAATACCACTTTTTACATTTGTTTTCTCTTTTTATATCACTTTTTAATTGAGATAATGATCTATCATAATGTGGCATCTGTAGTCCAGATAAGGGCAGCAGCAGCTTAATATTTTGGTTAGCAGCTAGTTTGCTTTTGCTTTATCTAGGAAATATTCAACATGCTGGTAACTCGGCATTTCAAAACACATTAATAGGATTTATGTATATTTTTTTGTATTAGGAATCTTAGACTGAATGCTGAGGTATATTGGAGCCTTCTTTTTTTTTTTATATATATATATAAAAAATTAAAATACAGATATATGTATATAAAATGTTAGTATGCCCGTGAACAAAACCTTCACGATAGTTTGCCATTATAAAGGACATTGTAAATATTCTGGTTAACCTTAAAAACGATTAAGTATTAGGGGTATTGTGGAATATAGAGGTCTCAATTGCAACCTGCTGATCAAACCTGGTTCATAGCAGTGATTTGACCTTTCTTAGTCCACACAGGTGGGGCTATTTATCTCCACTTGTATCTTAACAGTTTTAAGAAAGCAGCCTTTTCTGTTGGATGCTGATGGACAGTTGATGGACCGAAGTGCTACTTAGTGTTTTAAATCCAGTAGAGGTGCTCCTTATATTTTATAGATGCAGCTTATTGATAGGTCCTCTCAGGTACCCAGCCTCAGCAAAGGCAAAATCACTGAGCACGTTCCATTCTTTTTAGATTCTTAAACTGCATTTGTTGTTGTGGAATCTTAGTGCATTCCTGCGGTTCATTAAGTGATTGGACTGTCATCTCTGTAACAGATTGTTCATCCATTACCCTCCCTCTGAGGAAGAGGGTACTTTTCAGTTATTTTTTAATTTGGTTTCGCTGTGAGGTGCTCTGAGCTGCTGTTTGTGAAATTGGGTGAAAGCAGTAAGTTAGGCATGCACAAAGAGGAAATTTAGTAGAGCTACTGAGTGATTTCTCATTTTATCATCTCTTAATTTGAACAGGATACAATTCTAGCAGAATTGCTTCAAATCAATAAAGAGTATATAGTTGGGTATCACGAACACGATTCACTCCTGGACCATAAGGAGGAAGAAGAACTCACTGAAGAGGAAAGGAAGGCAGCATGGGCAGAATATGAAGCAGAAAAGAAGGTAAAGCTATCTATATCAGGTTTACGTATATGAAAAGAACCTTTCCAGATTTAACTACCACTTACCTTTTTGGTTTGTTTTGGGGAAATGAATTTTCTCATAGGCCAAGAAATGGATATGTGAAGCAAATTTTGACATAGGAAAAACAGAGATACCGTGTCTTGTTTGTTCTTTCGATGCTGGTCTTTTGTGTGTAGTTTCTTTGTTACTTTTATTTAAAAGTTACTTTTACGCATGCATTTTTTTTTCTGTTTCCTAATAAAACTCAACTGGTGTCCTGTGTAATACCTCTCTTACCATTTGAGGGAAATTTCTAGCTCCATTAAAGGTATACAATTGATTTCAGAGTTTTTTGCCATGATCCCACAAACATATAAGCATCTGCCAGAAAGGGCCTAAAAGCTTGTGCTTTTTTTGTATTATTCCCTGTGTCTTGTTTATTTGGTATTTAAGCAGGTGATAGAATGAAGAAAAGCTTTAGATTCCTGCTAATAAATTATGCATTTCACTTCTTCAAAATTTGATTACAGTCAGGTCAAACTCAGCATTGTTAAGTAGTGAGTTTGCAATATAAAAAAAGCATCTTAAACAACTTAAGATACACTAATAAGCTTTGTTAATTTTTTTCTTAGGATACCAAATAATTACAATTAAGCTAAACTCCCGTATTACTCAAGACTAGAACTTAGGTTCCTCTGTGATTAAAATGTCCTTTTGAATTGAGGTTTGGAAAGGGTCTTCAGTTTACCGAGACAGGTTAGCCTTCCTGCGCAACGTGCAGTGCTTGTAGTCTTCTCTAAGGGCTCATGTGTCTGCGTATGCTATTTCACGGGTTATTATAGAAGAGTTATTCAAATGTAAGTGCCTTTTGTGTTTTTAAGGGCTTGACTATGCGTTTCAACATGCCAACGGGGACCAATATGCTTCCCACAAATTTCAATTCTCAAACGCCCTATATTCCTTTCAATTTGGGTGCTCTGTCAGCAATGAGTAATCAGCAGCTGGAGGTAAGTAGCAATCTCGGTAGGGTAACGTGTCTGTGTAAACATGCATGGGTTTTTTCTGTCGCAAATAATGGTTAATGTCATTCTTAAATATCTTGATATTTATGTAACTGTATCCTATTTTTAATAGGGTTTTTTTGTGTGTAGGTGTATTGAACTCTTAACTCGTATGCGTATAAACCTATAGCTGTGTAGTGTCTGAGGATTCTGGAAGATTAACTGCATTCTTTGCAGACATTAATGACCACATTGAGCTTTCTGCCTCCATCTGTCTCCCGTCCGAGAAGGAATGGGAGAGAGGAACGCGTGCTCCATTCCTCAGTTATCCCATGTCTTGGTTTGCCATCTTTGCTGAAGTAGCTGAGGGCATTTCTTCCTAATAAGATGCCAGGCTGGAAAGGGCAGGAGTCGAAGCACAGTTGTCTTACGATACCTACTAGTGTCTGGTGAGGAGTCTGTGCTAAAGAACCTCTAACAAAGTGTGCAAATCAGGGGGACCTGTGTCAAATATACCTGAGGAATAATTCACAATATATGCCAGTATTATGCTAAAATAGATAATTCAGCATAATAGATAATATTTTGGGCACTTAGAATGAGTTGAGACTGTAACGTCATCAAAATCAGTATCGCAGAAAACTTGCCAGGGTAGAAACGTAGCACTCCTGTGATGATATGAAAGCCTTTGGGTACAAAATTAGTTCTTTATAAATACTGTCCACTTTACAAATTGGCAGATTTATACATGCTGTCCAGTTACTCTGTGCTGAGATTCAGTTGTGTGGAAGCTTGGACTCATTGACTTGTGCAAACTGAGAGACAGAAGTAATTAAAGTCTAGGTACAGAAGGCAAAGATGAAGAGAACTTATAAAAGGTTGGCAAAGAAATGTCTTCTTTATATCTGTGCTTTATAATTAATTTCTGGTGTTTTCTCAGGACCTTATTAATCAAGGAAGAGAAAAGGTTGTGGAAGCAACCAACAGTGTAACTGCAGCAAGAATTCAGCCCCTTGAAGACATCATTTCAACCATAGTGAGTGAAATGGATGGCTGTAGGTTTAGATCAGGACATGGGAAAATGTTAAACAGTCATTCAGCTAATGAATTGCTTTATTAAGGAATATAATTTCCAGTTTGTATTGACCTTCATCCCTGCAGCTTGCAGTGACCCTTAATGGTATGTAGATGACATAAAGCCTTCGGAGACTAGCAGTATGGATCCATAGTTATTTGCCATGCTCTGAAAATGCTGATTTTCTACACATAAGAATACTAATTATACACAAATAAGATGTATTTCCTGTATCTTGTCCTTATCTATCTATCTTGGGCTGCCACATTTCTCACTCGCTCCTAGTAATCTGGAGGTGTATTACCTTAATTAGCAGTTAGAAGAACTAATAACTCCTAGTCCTGATTCTGGTGAAGTATAATTTTGCATTTAATGGAAATTGGGCTGTGTTTTAACTCTTGATGCAATTCTGAACAGAATGCCAGACCTCAGTTACCATTACGCTTTTGTTAAAATGACTAGTGCCAAGAAGGTTTCGTTTTTTCTCCTTTTCAGTGGAAAGAAAATGTAACGCTCACGGAGAGCCAAGTACAGGCGCTGGCACTAAGCAGACAGGCAAGCCAGGAGCTTGATGTCAAGCGCCGAGAAGCCATCTATAACGATGTCCTTACTAAACAACAGATGGTAAAGTATCTAATATTTATGTGATCAGCTCTCCATGTTTGAACTGGGATGTTGAGTGTGGACTTTGCGTGTGTTCATAAAAGAGAAGTATACGTTTGGGTACGTAAAGAGGCACTTACAGAATGTGTGTTTCAGTGGGTCGGGTGTTTGCTGGCATCGCGTGACGATGTGCGTGACGTAACATCAGGAGATGGTGACTTCTGCAGTGTGTTGCATTGCATTGCTCAGCCTCATCGAAGGGGACTCCATGAGAAGTTCATTTAACAAAAAAATACTCGCCCGATTTTTTCTGTTGAAGGAGTTTGCTTGAAGGTCATGAGGCTTAGAGAGAAACCTGATTCCCAGAGCTCAGAAGACAGCTTACGAAACACACATCTTAGAACGTATTGGTAATGGTTTTTTAGCTTAGAATTCTTTTGCAAAATCTGAAAGTTGCCCAGATTATGTCAATGGGAAGAGTTTTCTCTTAAGCAAACAAACATTTAGTGACAATCGCGTGCAGGACTTTCAAAGGGATGATAAATGGTACCTGGAAAATAATGTTGTAACTTATACCTGGGAATAATTTCACAGTATTAGGTGAGTTGCTACGGCAACATGCGCTAATGCTTCGTGCAATACAATAGGCGAGTCATTAGGAGAACTTAGCCCTAAATGGTGTTACTAAATGGTTTCTACAGTAATCAGCTTGTGAATACCATCCCATTAGTGATGGTGATAACAATGGTGCTTTTTTCCTTCGGCCATGCTATCCCTAACAAATCGATTTTAACTCTGAACTTGATACTTGCGGCATGGAGACGGGTCATGCCGTTGTAACAGCTCTGCTTTCCCTCCGCAGTTAATCAGTTGTGTTCAGAGGATACTCATGAACCGAAGACTCCAGCAGCAGTACAATCAGCAGCAGCAGCAGCAGATGTCTTACCAGCAAGCAGCAATGAGTCATCTCATGATGCCAAAGCCTCCCAATTTAATCATGAATCCTTCCAACTACCAACAGATAGATATGAGAGGAATGTATCAGTCAGTGTCTGGTGGTATGCAGCCACCGCCGTTACAACGAGCACCACCCCCAATGAGAGGCAAAAATCCAGGGCCTTCCCAAGGGAAATCAATGTGATTTTGCACTAAAAGCCTAAAGGATTGTTAAAATCAGAGAAAGAACTTTTTATTTTTTTAGGAATCAATGGCTTAACAGAACTCAACTGTAAAAAAAAAAAAATAAAAAAATTAATAAGCAGTTTGGTTGGTCCCCTTAAACGCCATGTTCCATATTAGCGTTTCAGCTTTGTTTAAATAGGACATAACGTTTTTCCCTGTTGTCAGCGATGTTGCCTAGAATCTTCTTACATATGTTGAGTACAGGAGATAACAAGTTGTTTTCAGTGAAAACAAGTCCTCCCGTAACAGTAGCATCTCCACAGGTTTCCTGTCTAAACTCCTATGCTTGCTTTTAGTAGCTGCGAAGCTGTCACCAGATTTGCAAAGTTTAGGAAGGACTGCAGGTCTGTATGTTTCGGTATACCATATGTGAATTGTAAACAGCTGAGTTCTTGATTAGAGTTGATTCCTCAAATTACGGAATACTTTTCCGCTTACCCATTTCTTTATATTAGTGGGAATACTATAACAGAAATAGTCTGGTTTCCTTTTGACTGAGGTCTGGACTCGTACTATATCATCTATGCCGAATGGAACATAGGAACTGAAAATACTCTTTGAAACAGAATTGAGTGCAATATTCTTGAATACTACTGCTCTGAAACTTTTGAGTCATGCAGTTATATAGAAACTGTGTATACAGCCTTAAATAGTGACTTGGGGAAGATGATTGTTCTTCCCTAGTCTTCTGCCATTTTTTATTTTCAGTTTTCTGTGATGGAATAACAAATGGTGATCTTAAAGAGTTGGAGATGTTTTTTCCTTCACACGCTAATTTACTCTTTGCGGAGTCCAATACAAAGCACATTTCTGTTAACTCCTTAATGCTGGTGCTACTGTCTCTTCCCATTGCCGGCAATGGGAGACGGGCCAAGAAAATGAAATTCCTGGTATTTTGGGGGTTAAAATAGTGATGGTGGCCAGGGTGAAACCCTGTGACCTAAACAACTTTAAAATGGCAGAACCACTGCTGATTTAAAAACGATACAAAGAAAGTGCTGCAGCAACTTCCAGAGCTGCCAGAACAGTGAAATAACTTTTCCTCTATTAGATAAAAGGTTTGGTTATGCACTCCTCCCCGTTCCCTTTCGTTTGTGTGGAAAACATAATTTTAGTATTCAAAGAGCTTGATTTTTTTTGTTGTTGTTGTTTTTTTTATGTAGACCAGAGATAAATTTCTGGTTTATTATATATCATTAGCACTCTCTTTTACCCACACTTCCTGTGCTTGTGAAGATCTAATGAAATACAAATAGGACTTTTATTTGAATATAGTTTGGTTGATTCCCCCCCACCCCCACCCCCAAATAAAAAAAGTGTATAATCTGGGGGTAAAACTGACAGGAACATTTGAGGCAACGGTGTATCGACGACAGAGAACTCTGGAGAAATGAGCGGATGGAGGCGTTTGCTCTGTGTGTTGCTGGACTCTTCTGACTCCCTGACATGAACTAAAATTGTTTTGGTTTCTGGAAAGTTTCTTGCAGGAGTTGAGTTCTTGCCCTGAAGGGACAAGTGGTTTTTGCATCTATATATGCTAATCTTACGCGATATTTCATTTTGTGATTGAAACTTGGTTTGTGATCTGAACGCAGTTTGTTTGACCAGTTGCAAAACCAGCTAACAAGTTGCTGTCTTGGACTCTTTTATTACAAGATACCACAAAAGAACCTCAGTATGTTCTAGTGCTTTGCCAGCTCTACAGTGAAATTTAATTTTGGGGGGAGGGGAGCAAAAACAAAAAAAAAAAAAGAAGAAACAACAAAACATGAGACTTTGAGACAAACATTTGAAGGCAAATGTACTCTGGGCAACTCTCACCGATAGTCCTATGTGTCACGAATAAGAGAAGTACTTTCTACCAAACCTGGGAATGTTCGACGGAGTTTTACAGTAACTCAAAGACTTAAATGTGGAAGTTTTAGGCAACATTTAAAGGCACATTTTTTTTCATTCTGGACAAAACTATGGATAACAGAAGACTAACGCATAAGAAGAAATCAGAGATACGCATTGAAATAAAACTTGGACCACTTTGCATACATGTTTCTCACTTGACATTTTAGCTGCATAACAATGTGCTTTGAGTATAACATCAAGCTTTAACAAATATTTAAAGACAGAACATACATCAATAAGATAATAAAAGGCTCATTTTTATATTTGTTTTAGATGTTTTAACTAGATGAAATGGCTTAAGATGACGAATAAAAATGTTGCTTGTAAGACAGTTTTGCCTGCTAAATTCTCCACATTTTGTAACCTGTTTATTCCTTTGGATGTAAAGCGTTTTTGCTTAGTATTGTGATATTGTATATGTTTTGTCCCAGTTGTATAGTAATGTTTCGGTCCATCAACCAGCTTTGGCTGCTGAAATCATACAGCTGTGAAGACTTGCCTTTGTTTCTATTAGATGGCTTTTCAGTTCTGTATTAAATATCTTAAGTACTATAGAAAAGGTGTCACCTCTTCCTATAAGGCTGTTTTGTAATATATATAAGGACTGGAAATGTGTTTTTAAAAAGAAGAAGCATTCAAGTATGACGATATACTATCTGTGTTTTCACCATTCAAAGTGCTGTTTAGTAGTTGAAACTTAAACTATTTAATATCTCATTTAATAAAGTGACCAAAATACATCAACGTGCCTTGTGCTACATTCACAACACAGCGTTGACTCCGCGGGGGCGCGGGCTGAGAACGCGTCTTTGGAGAACTGCGCTGCTGCGCCGGGAGTTTGAGCTCGCCGATGCGTTTTCTGCAGCGAGGTGCCCGTTACTGGATGTGGCCGTTCATTTCGTTTAGGGAAGACAGTTGTGGTCCAGGTTTTTGAATTCTATGAATTAACAGCAGCTCCTGCAGCCAGTCTGTCTGTTAACAATGAAGAGTGAGTTATCACCCAGCAGTGACAAATTGTGACGAGTGAGGTGAAGTTCTGCTTGGTCAAATTAGAATAACCCACTTGCATATTGTAACCTTATAATGGTACTTTTCTTTTTCTTAGTTATTTAATCCCGCCTGTTGGGCAAAAAAACCCTTTCCTACACACAAAAATCGGGTGACCGTTATATTTTAAATCTGCCCCTGTGTTTGTTCCCTGTACTGGAAGCTTTTCTGTGGCTCCTGGCCGGAGCCGCAGCCGCGTTACGGCCCGGGATGGGTCCACTGGGGGCGGCGCGGCTGTTCCTGCCCGTGGCTGAGAAAGGGCAGATGCCGTGGAAATCGTGTCCGCTGTGAAAACAATCAAATGGCGCTATAAGGGGCAGTGTGAGCAACGTGGTTTTAAATATCCCTGTAACTTTAACTTGATTATGAGAGAGGGCAGCGGGAGGCCCGTGCACGTGGCAGAGGGTGGATATTGGCTGTCCGTGTCGGGCTGGGGAGCGTCCTGGGATGAGTTCCCCTGTACAAAACAGGCTGGCAAGGTGCTCTGACGCTGAACAGCGGCTTTCTGATGTGTCATGTACTAACCGCTTACCCTGCGGGGGTTTTTTGTCTTCACCTTAAAAGCAGAACCCCTCCAGGCAGGGTAAATAAAAGTAAATTCATCAGTTCAAGCAAAGTTTTGGAGTTGGATAAATTTTCAGTGTTTGCGGAAAGACAAATGTCCTAAACGTTCCCAGCTGGAGATGCCTGGCAAAACGCTGGTGTTGCAGCATCAGCCACGTAAGCACGCAGCGTCTGAACTGCCCTTCCCAGACCTGCTCGGGTGCTGCAGTAACCCCACGTGCACCTTCGGTGCTGTAGAATGTACCCAGGAGATGCGCCCTGGTGTAGGGCACCGGCAGGACTCCCCCCGGTGTGTTTTCGGGAGAGCTGTGCTGCTGTGAACGGTTGAGAGCAGCAAACTGTGGCTTCAGAGATGGTTTGGGTCTTGGTGGCGTCCACAAATTGTCCTCGGGTGATGGCGGGCCGGGTGCTCTGCAGCCACGGGTCTGGAGAAGCTCCGGGTCTGCTGTGTGCACGCGGGAGGAGGGGTTCATCCTTCGCCCCCGCGCCCACAGCCGCTGCACCGCCATCACACAAAAAGCCATTTTTTTATCCCATTGCAGCTCGTGAACCCGCTGAGGAGGTGGCCTGGAGGGAGGTGGTGACCGAAGGAGGGTGTTGGGAAGGGGCTGAGGCCTGAACCGGGGACGCTGCCCTGGAGAGGGTCAGGGGCTCTGGGGTACGGCGAGCCCGGGGGAGGTGGGTCACCCCCTGGGGCTGTGCTCGGCCGCTTCCCAGGTCTGCTCTCAAACGCCACCTGGGCTTTGCGTTTAATGACCGGCGTGCACGAAAACTATTTGAGACGCTGAATGTGAAACGGTAATTGATACCTGGGGCATTAATCAAAGCTTAATCCAGTGACAACAGCTGCTTTTATAATGGAACCGCACAAAGCGCGTTTCTCGTTTCTGGGGATTCCTGCTGGTGGCCGTCAGCAGCAGCGCGGGCGGCCACGTGGTGGTCTGCCACGCGTGGTCACGGGCCTCTTGGCGCTCAGTACAGTGGGGGAAGAGCCCGAGACTCCTCGGTGGAGTTGGCTTTGTACATCTCTTACTCAAACCCAGTCAGCGCAGGTACAAGGCCATGTCCTTGGTATTTTCCATGATGAGAATTTAACACCTTCAAGAGCGGTTACTTGCTCTGGAAAAAAATAATCAAGTCTTATGCTCCCTATTGCGTGACTTAGTCCTCTTGGTTTAAGTTCCTCTCCACAATACCCCTTTACACTGCCCTTTTGGCTGTTGGTGGTGCGTGGACCACAGGCTCCAGTGCTGTTCCGCTGTTTGTTCTCCCCTCCTGACCGCAGGTGTGTGTTGCCCTTGCCTCCGAAGCGGGATGAGGGGCTGCGTTTGTAGAGCTTCAGCCGCAGAAAGCGCTTTTCCTGCGGCACTGCCCGCTGCCTCCCACGCCCGTCCAGGAGCTGAGCTCTGTGCCTGCGGTTCTGACCGCTCTCGGCCGTCCACGCCTGCCTGCAGCACCCAGAGAAGCAGCACGTCGCCCCTACCTCACGTTTGCCCATTAATTACCTTCAGCGTAGGTCCCCACTATGTTCTTTCCCATCCGAGTGGTTTTCCAGCAAGGCTTTGGCACTCTTGTGTTCTCCAAAAAGCAGAGAAATAATTTACCCGCGTCTGCTGGTTAATAAATGATACCGAGATATCGGGTAACCCGGCTGTCACCCTCGGTGTATTGTATGTCCTGTGGTTTAGGGGCAGCGCTCAGTAACCTCGCGTCGTTTCCTCGCAGCACTGTGGTCATCATAAAGCTTTCTGGATCGAGCTGAAGCTGGACTTTGCCCTGCAGACCGCTCCCTCCGCCGGGATAGTTGGTGTTTCAGCCAAACCCCCAAGCATGAGTTGACTCCAACTGTTGGGTTGCGGGAGAGGACATCGTCCTTTGGATGAGGTACCCGGGATCATCTTCTCCCACCAGCTCCATCCCAAGGGGTGTGGATCTCGTCTGTCTCACCATCAACAAGAATTTCAGCCTTTCTCCTTCAGGGATGCTCCATCCCTGGGTGCCCTTTTGGGAATATCTCAGCCCCGGGCCGGCAGCTGCGACGCATCTCTGGCCGTACTGCCAGGTGGGGCAGCACCGAACCAGAAGGACACCTTTCCCGCCTCTCGGCGCTGAGCTTCTGGACTCCCTCTCCAGTTCTGGGGTCTCCATCACATTATCCAGGGCAGGTAAGCCTCTGGGGCCTCTGCTCCTTCCCCTGACAGAGAAAGGAGCCCCGCGCTGCCTGTCCCACCCAGGAGAGTTCCCTGCAGGCAGTGGGGGTCTCCGTGGGGAAGTCCCCAAGGCCACGTGTGCGTTGCCACTTGTAGGTCTGTCTCCACGGTCCCCTCCGAGACCGTCCCCTGCCTCGGATCATGCGCCAAGGCTGGGCAGAGGGACGCTTCTGCTGGGTTTGCGCTGTGACGTGCTCAGCGCCATGGTGGCTTCACGCCGAGGGAGTTTCCCTCTGTTTCTGCACCCCTCTATAGCAACTTAAGAAATTGCCCACCTCTTTGCCACCGACCTCCTCCCTCCTGCTTTGCACAGCTGTTCCCGGGATAACGTTTCCCTTACAACGCGCCCACCCCTCTCAGGTGGAAGGAGAAGGGCTGAAAGCGATGCCTTTTGTCCTGTTTACTGGGGTGTTTTCAGACTCACAGCTTTTTGCGTGCAAAGCAGCACTGGGGGGTGAAGGGCGCAGCGGGGTTTCTGTGGGACGGTGGCCTTTGCCTTCCCCTTGGGAGAAGTTTTTCCGCTGGCTGTCGTTAACTTTGAAGTGCACGGAAACGATGCGAGCTGAGATCCCAAACATACATTGACATTTCCTTTTGCTAATTTAGGAGAGAGTCTCTCTCAGGTTGAAGCATCGCAAACGTATTTTCCTCTAAATCTGTCCCAGCAGGCGCAGGGGAGCCCCTGGAGCCCATCCACCGCTGCCGGAGCAGACGCCCCCCCGGCCCGAGCCCCCGTACGCTATGCTCGCTGCAGGGTCCATCTGCCGGCCCCGTAAAAGCCCCGGAGCCACAGGAGCAGTTGGCGTCTCCAGTTGGCTTTCGCCGGGCAGAGCAGCAGCGGGAGGGGTAATGGCTGGAGAAGGGGACAGTGCGCTCCGCCGCAGGGACCGGCCGGAGAGGGGAGAACATCCATGTGAAAACACCCACTGCGCATCGCTGACGGCTCCCCGTCACGCACTAAGCACAGCCAAAGCCTGCAGTGGTTTGACTCTGCTGCTGTTAAGCTCCCAGGTCCGTCGGATTATTCGTATCTTTAAGTATTTTGTTGAACCAGAACCAAGCCCAGGGAATTCCTGTTGAAAGCCACCGTTTGGGTGGGATTTGGCAATGTTGAATCCCCCCTTTAGAGAACGTCCCACACGGGAGACGACACTGACCTTTACGAAGGGGTTTCCAGTAAATTCTTTGTGGATTTTGTTGTTTGCCAAGTATAGGGTTTTTTGAACCCAGAGCCTGAAAAGGTGTTTCACACCATCCCCGGCACCGGTGCATCCCTTCACAGCCGGAGGCTCTGCCCAGGCAGCTCTTCAATTCGGGTATCGGATGAATGAGTCCGTCACGTTGTCTCCATGGGCCAAACCAGCTCCCTCTCGAGTTGGTGAAAAATGTACTTGGCATTGCTGAGATCAGGTTTTGACCTTCATTTTGAAGAGGACCAGTATCTTAACTGCTACATTTACCTTTAACAGAAAGCCCTGGCTGGAGGGAGGCCAGATCATCCCGGGGAGCACAGCGAAGCTCGAGGTCTGAGGGATTTCCCTTCGCACGGGAGAAGGTCAAAAGTACACTTTAGGACACTTCTCATGAGCGATGGTGCTCCCGGCACGGCAGCTGAGGATGAGATGTTTCAGCGGTGACTCAGAGGAAGAAGGTAAATAACTGCTTTTTATTTCAAACACGGGATTAAATTCCTTCATGTCTGGATCATTCAAGGTAAAGCTCCTGTAATCTCCCCGCTGCGATCTGCAGCCCGTCATCTGGTGGCTCCGGACCTGGCGCAGGAGCGGCTGGGACAGCGAAGGGACACGGGAGGTGGCAAAGGGCAAGAGACGGCTGGGAGCAGGGCCGGGCACCGGGGCTGCCGCTCTGTTAGCCGCACGGCTCGAGAAGAAGCTGGTGTGGATTGTCCCTCAGGTCAGTGAAATCGCTCTGGGAATTCACGGACTGAAGCTGAAGGAGCTGAGCTTTCACCTCGCCTGCTTTGCAAGGGGGAGGCTGAGACACAAGACTGTGAGAACGGCGATCGGGATCAGGAAAACCCTGACTGGAAGCCACTACATCTGTATTCCTACGTATTTTTGCACACTACAGAGGACCACCTTTCATACCAAGCTCTCACCCATGCTGGGAAGCGCCTGTACAACACCACGCTCCTGCTCCCACCATGGGCTAAACCCCCTCTCTGCTGACCACAGGGGACAAAAAATAAACCGGGATCATTCCTGGAAGCTTCCCCGGCAGTTTTGTGCCATCCTGAGCCGGCAGCGAGGGCAGGTGTGTGGCACAAGCATCACTGAGGGCCTGTGCTGGCTGCTGGGGTGAGCGGCAGAGCAAAGCCTCCCCCGTGAGCGGGACGACCGGAGAAGGGCTGTGGCTCTCCAGCACAGCACCGGCAGTGGGCGCAAACGCAGGGCATGACGATCCAAGCACTGCTGGAAGGGATGATCTTCATCCAGGGTAATTGCTTAAAAATGAGGGGTTTTTTAAATTGTTTTTGTTGCTTTCTACTTTTCCCTTCACTGATTTTCCATGATGCTCCAGGTAAGTCTCGTGTGAGATGTGGTGGGTTCATTGCAGGAATGATGAGTCCATCCAAACGCTCAGCAGATGCTCCAAATGTTTCTCCCGCCTGATTTTCAGCAGGACGGTTAAACCACGGCAGCTGTGGCACCTGCCGAAGCGTCTCAGCTGCCGACGACTCACGCCAAGAGCTGCGCCAGCGCTTCCCGGGCTCAAGGGGCCGCGGAGGTGAGGGAGAGCGCGAGGACGCCGACCTGCCCACAAGGTCCTTCCCTTCGCAGCGACAGTGCCGCACATCCCGGGACAATCCCATCTGATGGCCACGACAGCTGAGCCGTGGCTGGTGCTTGGCGTGGCCCGAGGAGCTGTTTTGCGCGTATCTGAGTAAAGGAGAGGGGTGGGTTCACAGTTCTTGGAAACTGCGGTTCATCAGACACCCAGCCGGGCATTTCGGTAGGGTCCCGCTTCCAAGGGTCCATTCCAGGGGTAATTTTGATGTCATCCTTGTAGAAGAGTTTGGGGTTTAGGTAATTTATTTTTACCGTACAAAGCCTTTTTAGAGGTGGTCTTAATATTCATATTGATGGGGAAATACTGGGTTAATCGTTAAAGAGTGGCAAAAAAAAGGGCTAGCAAGAAATCTACAATATAAAGACAATTTTATTGCCAATAAGCTCTTAAAACTCATTTTTTTTTTCCTGTTTCAGTAGGACCTTATTCTTCCTGATGAAAATCCGGTCATAGCATCTCTCATTAAAAATAAAATTATTTTGAAATAAATAAATATATAAAATAAATATCATATACATTTTATAAATAGTTTTGTCCTTATGCACAGTATCCATGCTTACATCTGAATAATGTTCCTCGCCCCATTCCCACCCCAACAGCAGGAAAAAAACCCCCACGCGTCAGGAGCAGTCCATGTAGCATCATCATCCACGTAGCAAACTCCCGGGCTGCTTAAGCAGGGTACCACTCGAAAGGCTTTTTTCTGAGCAGGTGACCGTCCCGAGCTTAGCAGCAGCATCCGCAGCAGTTGTGTGGTCTTTTGTTTTCTTTCCTTCTCTTCATTTTTAGTTATTTTTTTATTTTTTTTTCCCCACCATGGTGATCAGGTTTGCTCGCCTGCTTGTTCCTTTCAGCAACCGTAACATTGAATATTTGGCCTCTCTTGTAGCAACCGCATAAAGAAAGTGAATGAAAACGAAAGATTATACGTCGGGTTCCCTCCCTTGCCCTACCCCCACCCCCATAAATAACCCAGTTTCGATATACGCTGGAAACAAGGAGGAACAGCAGTGTCTGAATTCAATGTAAGTGCTTTCCTATGTCATCTACGCTTACAGGAATGATGGAATGACTATTAATATAGTGCTCTGGGAAAAAGCTTGGGAGCCCAAGTATGTACACTGACGGGGCAGCTGCAGGAAACATCACCTGTAGTGGAAGAGGTCTCTGTACATCGCCGGTATTTTGGCAGGGTCCACAGGCCTGGGTAAAAAATGAGTGAATTTCTGATGTCTCTTAGTCCTGTACCCCTCTCGGGGGGAGCCGTCCTTGTTCAGAGCCACGTAGTAATGCCTCTCCGAGTCGGGATGTTTGTAGAGGGTTGAGGCGTATGTGTTGTACCAGTTCTCTTCAAACTGCTCTCGGAAAACGCACTCCCGCGTGAGCTTCTTCTGCGTTGGGGCAGAGGCGGCAGGGGGAAGAAAAAGACATTTGTGTCAAAAATTAAGAAAAGTAAGTCTCTTCCTCCTTCCTTCATTTTATTTTTCTACAATTTTCCCAGCTACTACCTCCTCCTGGCTCCCCCGAGGATGGGGACTGCGCTGCCGGGGACGTTTCCCCTGGGTGAGAGCTGGAAACGGGCACAAGCTGTACAAGCCGGGACCCAAAATCCTCCGGAGTTGGAGGAGGAAGGAGGCAAAAGGAGGAGGAGAAAGCGGGTGTGCATTTTGCAAAGGTGCCCTGTAAAAAAAATTACAAACCGGGGCCGTGGCAAAACTCGTAAACCTGACAGGCAGATCTCCGTGCGGCGGGGGTGAGTTTGGAGCTTGCCGGGGTGGCCACGCTGTGTCCTCCATGGAGGGCTGCGCACCTGCAGCCACGTCCCCCCGTCGCAGCCCGTGCACCACCACCGCGCTCTTCGGCGAGAGGCAGCCCCGGGAGGGGAAGCGGGCAGCGCGGGGCGGCTGAAGGGCTCAAACAGGAGCGAGCGCCGCTTTGAAAGTTCAAGGCACAGAAGGGTATATACACACCGCCACGCGAATGAAAGCATTCCTCGGGCCTTTTCATCTTCTGAAGCGCCCGATCGCTGTGATGTGAGGCCATAACAAGACGCGGGGAGGTCTGGATGGGGAGCAGCGCTGCGGGGATGTCTAACCCCGGGGGAGATTTATGGCGGTGATAGGTGATGTGAGGAGCGCGTGCCAGCCCACGGCCGGTTCACCCCGCGCTGGGCAGGGGGGATGGATGGCACTGGTGTCACCACGGCCACAACCAGCCTTTCCCTCCAGCCCTTACAGCCGGGGGCTGTCGGCAGTGGCTGCTCGATGATGGTTTTTCAGTTCATGCCCGTTGCTCCTTCCCTCTCCCTCCCATCTCCGCCCTGCCAGCTACAGGGATGTGCGCGGCCGCAGCGAGGAGTGGGGCTGTCCCCCTGCCCCGCGAGGACGTGGGTGGCTTTCCCAGCGCCGCTGCGCTGTGTCACAGAGGGATCCACCATCCCGTCCCGTCGCGTCCCATGGGGGGACTGCCGGGGGGGGGAGACGTGGGAGTCCTTTCAGACGAAAGGCAGTCTGCAAACATAGGATGCTATAGTATTACAAACACCGTACCTACACCGTAAACTATTCGGGGAGGGAACGTGCCTTATCTAGGGCGTACAGAGTGCTAAGTGAATGTTATTGCCTGCACTAGATGTTTTGTAATACGACCCAGGAGCTCACCTGCGCTCAGAACCTGTTTTGAATGTTTTGCTGTTAATTAAATAAACCCCGAGGCGAGTTGTGAGCCCTCCAAAAGCCTACGCCACAGCCCTTGCCATCTGAGACCCGGGGAACCGGGAACCAGGGGGTTCTCCTCCCAGAGCCATCCATAAATACAGACATTTTTTTCTTCCCCTAGGATGCCGTCTCCTCAGAACACGTTGGAAACTGCTGACTGGCTGAACTCTCGCGCTGCTGCTGTGTCCCAGTTTACCTGCTCTTCACCGGGCTGCTGGGAGGCACCGTGTTCGTGTAAAACATTCGGAGAGTTTGGGGTGACTCTGCAAGGTGTGATTTCTTTCTTTCCAAGCCCCGGGATGTCCCCACTGAGCCCGACGCCACACAGGCAGTGGGCAAAGGTGCTGCCTGTGACTTTTGCCACTCTAAGTATCGGTTGTGCTTCCGAAATCGAAGGAAAGTTTAACATCAATGTTGGCACAAGGTTAACGGGGACAGGCAGAAAAGCTGTCTGTCCCGAGGGGACTCCATGTGTCGCTGCGGGAATGGCTGGCTCTGCCCGTATCAACACACAGATCAGGCAAAACTGGCACAAAGGGAAATAATAAACTTGCTGAAAATTTAAAAATACCGCTGTACTGTAATCTCCTAAAATACCATTGTAATGCTAATGCTCTTGTTGGGCGCTGTTTTATGGACCTTTAATTAAGAATACTGTAGTGGCTTTCGATTTCGAAAAGCCATCATTGTACAACCCACGTATCCCAGATTTTAGAACTGCGGGGTTATTTGGGGACCTGGTTCGTGACTTCTGCACAGTTTGGATCAGCGGTTTGACTGTGTCCCTGCAGCACCCGGTCAGTGTATTGTCTGGTGTACAAGATGCAACGACAGAGAGAAAACTCCCATGCTTACATCTTCGGGTCAAGTCTGTCAGCAGATGAAGTGTTGTAAAAAGTTATCATATTTTCTTCTGTGTCGTGACATGAACACAGGCCCTGGAATTTAATTAACCCATCATGAAACTGTGGATTTACCATCAGAGCTGCAGGGTTTGAAAGCACAGAAGGGAATACACAGGCTTGTGTCCTCCTTTTCAGCAGGCGCAAGTAAAAGCTGCGACTCCAGGAGCTGCTGAGCGGCCTCGGGGTCTGACAGGAGAGGCGCTGCTGCGCGGGTGGGGGCTCCAGCCCTGCTTTCTGAAGTGGGCTTGAAGATTATTTTTTTGTGTTTTCATTTTACTTTTTCTCTGTCTCACAGATTTGTAATTTAACCACTGTCTCCGCATTTAACTTTTGTTTAGGGTAGATGTTATTACAGAAATAAAGTGGAAAAAGAACGGTTATCGGTGCATGCTAGTACTTGATTATCTCACATAAACATCAGTAACTGCATCTTAACTAGTCAAAGGGTCTGTGGCAGTCTCAGATGGGAATGGGAGAAGAAAAGATGATGGAAAGTTGTGGGTTACCGTTACGGTTTGCTAAGCAAAGGTTTTCTGAAGGCTTCTCTATATGCAGACTACATGAGTTTAAATTTCTGCACTATGAGATTGATCTGACTTGGACAGAGGAAGTAAGTGCCCTTCTGCTTTGGTTTAAAACTGGTTTATTTTATTTCATTCTAAATTTACTGTGATACATCCTTAGAAATCAGTATCCTCACACAGGGCAGTGCTGTGATCTAGAAAGAGGCATTTAAAAAAATCACAGGTGATGGGTTGAATTAAAGGCCATGGGGCATCTGAAGAAAAAGCACCAATGAAGTGTAGCAGCTACAGAAAAGGAAACTTAAAAATGGCTATCTAGAATGCAATTAATTTTTCAAAATAGAACTGATTCTTCTAGCTAACTAGAAATAACTATTTTATATTAAGTTGAGTTAAACAATTAGGAATTGAGCACCTCTGCCCAGCTGTTAAGATCTGACATTTTGACAGCAAGTCTTAATTAAATAGAAAGAAGTAGAGGAGAGCTTGGCTCTCTCCAGGTTGATGGAGACTTTACCCACGATGCCAAAGCTCTTCACAGCTCCCCTTCCCTGCGGTCCCGGCTGAGCTTTGCAGAAGCCTTCACTCTGTGTAGGGGTGTTCCACCCAGCAAAACCCTGACATACGCTCTCTTTTTGGGGCTGGCTCACCAGAGCACCTCCCCGTGTTCAAAGGGGTTTACAGGGCGGAACAGACTCAGTAACATCGGGCAGAAAAGCAGCGAGGTGGACCCGAGCTGGTCCTGGCTGTGGCAGTGCAACCCGTGAGCCCCGGCTCTAAGGGCACGGCCCAAACCAAGGGAGCAGACAACAAACTCACAAGCTGCCACTACAGACCTCAGTCTGGACTGGAAACAGGGTGTCTTCTGCTTTCTCTGTCCTACAGCAGCACAGGATGAGGCAGAATGTGCTACAGGTGATGTTAGGAAGAGTTTGTAGGTATTTGGGAGTTTGCGCGGAGTGAAAAAATAACACAGAGTTTACACTTGGGTTTTGGCAAAACATGGAAAATTTTAGTCTGAAAAGGGCGCTTCTAGAAAATTATGAGCAACCCTCCTAAACTCCTAAAAGGAGTTGTAGAGAACGTTATAAAAAAATAACACTCAGACCACAACTTCGGCTGCCGTTAGTTAAAGAGCTATAACAGAAATGTAAAATCTGCAGATAGGTGCAGATCCTGATCAGGTGGAGAATAAAATTGATGTGTTACTCGGGCAATGAAAACACAAAAGCAGCCCCTGGATTTATGCTAAATTTCCCTTCTGCTTTTAGTTGACTGTTGCCACCCCGTTTCTGAAAGACAAAAGCTCGATAAGCCCCCCAGTTCCCCAGGCAGTGCCCCAGGGGGTGGCCGGGGACTGGGCACCACCACGGGGTCTCGCTGCACGAGTGTATCCTCCCTGCACAACCCTATGTCATATATATCATTTATGTTATAACAACAGCGGCATCATGGGTAGGACGGAGGTATGTGGCAGCCCAAGGAATTGGGAGGCCTGTGACAGACACAGCTCGTGACACCGATGAGTCCCTGCAGCCTATATTGCTGTGTGTGGTATACAGTGTTGTAATCAGCACAAAACCTTAAACTTACCGACCCATACAGCTCGCCTCTCTCATTCATGCCGAGGTAGAGTCCCGAGTCCACCCCACGGATGCTCACCAGCCCCACTGCCAGGCTAATAAACTCCAAAATCCCTAAAACAGAAAAGAAGTCCAAATCACACAGAGGATAAAACCCACACCAGGTGCCAGTGACAAACACGAACCAGCCTTTCCCAGCCTTTGCAGAGCTTCCTACAGACCCCGTTTTCCTTACTTATAACAACACAGTTCTTAAATCTATAGTCCCATTATGTGTGCAATCTTCCCATTTCCACTCCAGGCTTCTCCCCAGCATTGTGAATTTGACTTGCCCAAGAGGAATTACTCATTTCTTATTTCTAAGAGGAAAAGGTTTGCTAGGTTTTGTTGTTTTGAGTTTGAGGGGTTTTTTTTGCCTCATTATCACCAAGAAGGCAGATGCAGAAACTTGTGCCTGGCCCACTAGACATTTCAGAAGGCCGTTACCACGCCAGGTTTTATTTTTCACCAAAAGGAGAGTGATTTTTGTCACCACGGGGCTTCTGGTTTGAGATGATGGTCCCACAGTGTTTTAAAGTGATGAGTTCGATAAAAATAAGTAGAAAGCACCAGAAGAGATGTCTGTGAGGTCCGTCTTCGTCCTGGCGCTCCAGTGGGGTACTTGCCACCCCCACGTGGTATATACAAGCTGCAGGGATAAAATCCAACTTCAAATATCCACAGGTAGAAATGCATCTTCCTCTGCACCCTGCCGAGCCAGTCCTTCCTCCGTCACCCCCTGCCACCGTTACTGTCCCGTATGCCCTGCTGCCTGCCCCAGCCTCAGCCCTGCCCCTTCCCAGCCCCAGCCATCCCCAGCCCTGCGAGAGCAGCCGTTTTAGACGTGGACTTCAGCCTACAACGATGGTGTTGGACACTTTAACGAGGGGCGGCCTCATTTTCTCTGGCAAAGAAATTAGCGGGGTCTGCCGTGCTGCCTGCTGCACCTCTGCGGCCAGTAACGGGGACGGCAGCTGTTTTGATGGAGGAAAGGCTTGTAACAGGAGAACCCTTGGTGAAGCACTTAAAAACAAAGTAGGTGTGTTTTTAACAAAGCCATCATCACAAGTGGTGGAGACCTTCAAACTTCACAGGAAAACCTCCTGAAGGCGTTAGCGGGGCTGTGTTAGACTCTGGATATCACACGTTCCCTAGCTAGAGGCCATGGGCAGCCTTTGCCCGTGTCCAGTGTTGAATCAATTAGCTCGGAGGTGGCAGTAGAGGAAGGAAGAGGGTTTTCACCATCCCATCTAATGACTGGACAAGGTGTCTCCATTGACAAGACGACAAAGTTGCTCTAACCTTTAGCGTGGCTCCAGGTCTCTTAATATAGCTCCCAAAACGTCCAGTCCTGAGCAATTGCCGCTCTGATCAGGTTACCACCCAGAGCTCCTCTTAAAAGTATGCCTTGAGTCTAAAATCACCGCGTGACGAGTGGCCACCTGAGCCGGCTGACTTCAGCGGCAGTCGCAGCTCCCGGTCACCCCTCAGCCTGCGGCATGTGTCTTCTGCTCGGCCAGGCGGGGAGATGCGGTAACTCAGATAACAGACGGTAACTGCATCACCACCTAAATATAGGACAGACCAGTCGGCGATGGACACCTCTGTTCCCCTTCGCTCAATGCAGACTCATCAGTCAGATGCTGGCAGCTAAGCTGGGTGCAAGAATTAGTCTTCCTACCTTATATCAGACTTTTTGTCCTCCTTTTGCCCTGCCTACTCTGGGGCTTGTGCATCGAATCCAGCCCTCCCTGCAGCCAGCGGGTGCTGCGGGGACGGGGAAGATGAGATATGGATTTGGGAGCTGCAATTCCTTGAAACAAACAGGGAAGCAAATGACAGAAAACATGTTTTATGGACCAGTGCAGACATTTTCCAGGCTGAAATACACCCAGCTACACGCCCCGGCTTGGGGACACATATTGCCTTCAGAAATGCCAGGAGCGGGCAGGGAAGGCAGGGAAGGCAGCCTTCCCAAGCCAGACAGGCAAACCAGGACCCTGGCTCGGCTGTGCTCACTCCCCCGTCATTATTACGGTTTCTTATCTGAAAAGAAGCACAAACGGGGGAGGGAACAGGCGCAGGATGAGGGGTGGTCATCTGCCTCCACTGCCCACCAGTTCTGGCACGTGGAGGGAGTTACTGAACTGCTGTGTGCTTCCATTTTCCCATCTGCAGGACAGAAATGATGACAACCACTGCTTGAAAAGGAGGGAGTGAAGGAAGATTGGCAACAACCAGGGAGAGTGTAAAAAGTAATACGGGGGAAAGGAGTAGAGGGATGCCCAGAAATGGGGGAGTCTTTCCCAGGCTGGAGACAAGTGGATGTTCAAGTGAAAAATATGTGATAACTGGAGAGCAGTAGATAGACCTTCCTATAGGTACAAACACAGTCCTCAGCACCAGCCTATTTCTTTTTGGTTTTTTTTTATTATTTGTCTTCTGTCACCACTGGGAAGCAGGGAAACGCTGCTTGTCCCATTTAGAAACCAAGGGATGTCTGAGGCAGGGAAACCGATAGCTTTTCTTGAGCATACCCACAAGCAGGCTCTGTACGTGGCACGGTAACCCAGGTCTCCGAAGACCTGGTAAGGAGCAACCCAGGAGCAGCATCAGTGTCTTCCCTCCCTGAGCGGGAGGGTGAGACACACCTCGTCTGGTGCAGACGGGGTGAATACTTGGTGGTTTTGCAAAGGAAATTTCTTCAAGGTGCGCCCGTGACGATCTCTTCTGACAACGTCCCTTGCAATATTCCCCTTTTCTGATCTCTGAGTGGCACTTCGAGACGTGCACAGAAGACTATGTTGAAATAACATTAAGAACGTAACTTAAACCCACAAAAGTCAGGAGACAGAGTGAAGGCTGAAAAAATGTGGGCGGATATCCATCCTGTCCTTAACTCACTCCAATTGCTAGACAAAATTGCAGCTTCGTACATCTGATCTCCAGCAGCACAGGGAGCGGCCACTGGGGCCAGCTCAAGAATTTTCTTTCCAGTTGTAGCGGTGTGTTTTTGTGGTAGAACATGCTTTTTATTTCCTTTTCCTTTTTTCTTTTTTTCTTTCCCCAGGACTTGCCTTTATTTTCTTGCTTTGATTATTCATTCTGGTTTTTCCTTGAGCCTTTCTAGATAATATTTGGAGAGATTTGATTTAGACTCTGACTGGATTCATTTACCACCAAAGCACTGAATAATCTCCTGAGCTTTGCTGTGGCAGGACCTGCACGCTCTCGCCTTACTATAAACCATCCCTCAAAGCCCAATTCAGCTCCTTGCACCTGTCTCTTCTTACATGACTGTATTCAGGAGCGGGGGTACAGAAACATCAGATGTTGTATTAATGGCTACAAACCTAAAGCTTCGGCTAAAAACCTCAACAACTGTTCAGCAACAGGTGCACTACGGTCTGAAATGTCAGAATCTACAGCAAAACTTTCTTCGGAGGTTTCATCAGCTTCTCTAGGAGACTGTGTTACAGATCCATTAGCAGGTTCGTACCCGAGAAGAGCTTCGTTTGCTGCCTTTATGAGTCTGCAGTACAAACTCAAGGCCTTTTTCTCACCTTGCTTGCAGTTAAGAGTAGCATCCTTGGTGTCGTCACTTGTTTAATGCTGCTGTAAAACAGACACAAGGCAGAAAAGGAGCAATTCCTCCTGGCAGGGATCTCCCTGGTGAATATATCTCGGTTTCATTCTCAGAAGGATTCTTATAGGGGCGCTGATGTCGGTCCAGATTATGATCGTCCTTTATTTCTTTGTACAGGAAGGTTCTTAGCAGATGCAGTGAGAACAGATACATTTTCGAAAATGCTTTATTCTTTCTGGGATGACTCAGACAGAGCTGCCACTTCAGAGAACAAATTTGGGCACTTCTCTAGTGTGAGAATGAGCTTTCTTCCTATGATCCTGGAGGGCTTCACCAAATTTTGCCTTAAGCCTCCTCTAGCAAAAATAAGCTGCGCCCCCATTGTTCTTGCACGAATCTGTATTTTGACAAGTATAAAATATCGCGTTCCAGAAGACAGGTGTGATTTAGGAACACTCCAGTCCTCGACAGATGAGAGGGAATAGTTACCGTGATTGCTCAGGCAGCGTGGGCAGATGCTGCTTCTCCGTCACCTGTGCCTTATGGGCACATCCCCTGAATGCTGTGGTACCCGAATGCTGTGGTACAAAAGAATCCCTCCCTCAGCCCTCGCCATTAGGACCCCGGTACTCTGTTCTGCATCATCAGGGCTTTGGCTCTTTATCTTCCTCTCTGGAAGACTTGGATGCCTTGCACATTGGGTAACTTTTGGGATGGCTGTGCATGGCAGGGTGCAGACACCATCCATCTTTTCCTGAACCCCCTCCAGTACTAGGAGACAGGGGTGCAAAGTCCGGTTCCATCCTACATCCCACCTGCAGCTGGATACGTGCCTCTGCTGCGGTGTCGCAGCCATCTATGGAGCACATTAATTATCTGCTTGTGGTATCAGGGAGCACCTTCCAGCCGTGTGGGCTTGATCCACCAAAGCACCATACTGGATTTGTAAGTAGTTCCCCAGATTTAAGTCCAGCTTTAAACTGCTACCCTGAAACCCTCCTCTCGCTCTGTGTCCCTCACCACAGTTTTGTAGCTCCCCAGAACTGCTCAGGCTGCCTATTTCTGTAATAAGTTACTGCCTTCTGACTGCTGCATGCAAAATTTAGGAATGCATTGATACATGACATCCTAATACGAACCATACCAGTAACACTGGAATTTAAATATTCATGGCTACTGAATGCAGATGGTGAATACTGTGTGCCAATACGTTATTGCTTTGAGTCTCTGCTGAAGCAAGGTTTAGTCCAAATTTATCTGAACATGAGGATTCCAGTCTAATCCTTTGGGGCTTTGTCTTGCAATTACAACAAATAACTATTTATTTTACACTGCCTCTGGGAAAACCCTGAAGCAGAAAACTATAATATTTTATATCTGAAGTCTGGTCTAGTTTACGTAGCTGGATGCTGACTGCTAAAACACTTAGGGAATGCCAATGTTTCGATTTATTGAACGCACTGTGTGACTTCAGCTTAAGCGTGCAAAATTCATGAAAAGTTTTAGCCCGTCTAACGCCTTTTTCCAAAGTTTGTTTGGAAATACACTTATTTTACTCAATCTTCATAAAAAATGGAACCGAGGCAAACGCTGCCATTTGAAACTGGCAACTGTTTACTTGTACAAAGATAAGTAAAAAGAACCGATAGAAATACTACGTGGCAGATTGAACTAAAATCAAACAGATGCAATTGCTTTCAGTTCCTTTTAACGTGGAACCTCATCATGTATTGCAGCACGAGAGATTAAAAGATGCGTGTCTTTTGGGAGGTAATTAAAGCACGCTTTGCCCACAAGCCTATTAGTACCTGACTCTGACCCGCGGGTTATGACTTTCTTGTTGATTTAGGCAGGGACGTGCTATGCACGCACCTGGTGTTTATGGAAAGCACAGTACAAAGATAAGCTTCTCCAATTGTTCCAAAAACCTGCCTTAAACTAACAACAATAGCAGCAGCAGCAGCGGTGCTCCTCAAGTATCAGAAAGGACCCATTGCAAACAAGTAAAGGCAAAAAAAGAATTCCTTTCACCGAGGAGCTAAATCACTTGAAAACTATAAAAAGTCTTGCGAGCACTTCTTGCAACCTGTTGACAACATAGCTGAGATCACTGGCATGGGACTTGTTGATCGCTTACACAGACACCTGCACTAGATGCTGAAGTAGCGGGAATTTTTCTTAGCTGTGCTCAAACTTTACTTCTTCGCCTGTGGCTTGGGATGCATTTTTTGAAGATTACACAGAGTCTCATTAGAGATCCCTGCTCTTGTGTGACACTGATACAGGCGCTGCAGTCTTCCAGCTGCATCCCAGGCGGCAAGGTAAATCCACAGCGCTCTGCCTATTGTTTCATCTTCTCCTTTCTTTTCTGAGGTCCCCTAAGCGTTTTTCCCCCCTCCAGCTTCCCCTTTCCTTTCCAACAACCTCCCCAAACTGAGCTTCTCACACCCATCCAGCCAAGCGATCCCTGCCCGCTTTGGGGAAAGACGCTCTTCTAATGAAATTCATGCAAGTGAAAGAAATCAGCTCACAAATATCTGTGGAGGTCAAAAAAAGAAAGGGGGGGGGGGGGGGCGGGATATGAAAAAGCTAGGCATTTTTTTCCAACTTGCTCTCTCCTTTCTTTTGCCGCCCTCACCACTAACTTCAGAGGCAGTGCTAGCGCTGGTCACCCCTACAAACACACTTTTTAAAAAAAATTATTTTTTTTTTTTTTTCCCTCCTGCTAAGGCACGTTTTTTGTGCACCTGCAGAAGGGCTGAGCGCCGGGAGAGTAGGAAATTGGAAATAAAAACTCCCGCATTGCTGGGGAGTGAGCGCATTTGTTTAGGAGTCTAATTATATCCGTCCCGGGATGATTTATATTAGCGGGGTAATGAGTTCTGTACGCCGGGGGCACCTGCTCCCCGGGGCCGGCCGGGCACCCCCCCAGCACCCCTTACCGAAGCGGCTGTGGTCCTGCCGGGTGCCGTGCACCGTGCCGTTGGGGAAGATCTCCAGGTGGAAGCCGGTGCGGCAGTAGAGCTGCCGCCGCCGCAGGATGCCCTTGAGGTGCGCGAAGTCGGTGGGGGAGCCCCGCTGCAGCCGCCCCTCGATCTGCCCCAGCCGCTCGTTGAGGAAGCCGGGGGAGTCGGCGAGGGGCAGCCCACCGCCGCCGCCGCCGGCCAGCGCCGGGGGGAAGCCGTGCAGGTCGGGGTCCAGAGCCCCCAGGAAGCCGCCCACCTCGGCCATGGCGGAGCGGAGCGGCCCCTCAGAGCGCGGGCTGCGGCCGCCCGGCCCCGCGCTGCTGCTGCTGCTGCTGCCGCTGCTGCTGCTGCCGCCGCCGGCCCCGGCCCGGCCCCGCGCTCCCCGCGCCTCCCATGGCTGGATGTGTCCCGCCGTCGGATGCAAACTGCACTTTATATACGTACACACTCCCCTTACATTGACATATTGGATATTTAAATGCAAGCCACACCTCACTGGCATCCCCTTTGGCTATTGCTTTTTTTTCTTCCCCCCCTTCCACCCCCCCCTTCTCTGATCCATTTGGGTTTTTTTTTTCCTTTCAAAAAAAGAAAAAAAAAAAAAGGGTTCACTCCCTCTTTTATTATGAAAAAAAAAAAAAAATGGCAGGAAAAAGCTACACATCGCAGTGAGGCATAACAGCTCTTGGCAGGTCCCCGCCAAGCCGCCGATGAAATCATGGAGCCCCCGCACGCACCCGGGGATGCGGCGCTGCCGCTCCCGCCCCGGCTCCCCCCGCACCGCCGGCAGCCTCCGGGCCTCTCCCGGCCCTCCCCGGCAGCCGCCTGTTCCCCCCCTACCCAGGACCCGGCACGGAGGCGGCGGGCCGGGCCGGGTCTGTCAGAGCCGTCGCCGCCTCAAGCCCCGACCATGCCCCCCACCCCCCAAAACGGACACGGTGGAAAAATAACACGTGAGGAGAGGGCTCGAGACGCGTTTTTCAGATGAATATGTGGAAAGAAAAACCCCAAAACTGAAAGCGATCTTTTTGAAAAGCGATCCCGCAGGCTTTACGGGCGGCGGGAGGTGAGGGAGTGAGGGCGAAGCAGCGCTGCTCGGCCCCGCCGCGGGCTCCCTCCCCACCTTCCCCATGTTGGAAACAGGTGTTTCCGAGTCTCCCCGGCCCGCCGACACCGTATCTGTAACGGCAGCTGCCGGCCGCGCTGCAGACAGACGGAGTCAGGCTCGGGGAGACGGGCGGGGGGCGGGGGGGGGGGGGGACACACACAAACACCGACGGGCCCGGGAGGGAGAGAGGGCGGGAAGGGCGCGGGCCCCCGCCGCCGCCCCCGCCGCTCCCCGCCGCCCTGTCCGCCAGGCGGCGCTGCTGCTCGCGCCACGGCCGCCGCAGCGGCTCCTCCGGGGAGGCATCAGCGGCCAGAGCTGAGGTATCGGTCGCGCCCCCCTCAGCGGGTCTGCCCCGTGGTGTATCCCAACATTGGGTGTCATCTCAGGAGGGACTCTCCCTCAGTGGATATCCCCTCAGTGGGTCTCTCCCCTCAGCGGGTACCCCCACATGGCGGGTATCCCCTCAGCAGGTCTCTCCCCTCAGAGAGTCTACCCCATGGTGGGTATCCCCTCAGCATGTCTCTCTCCTCAGAGAGTCTACCCCATGGCGGGTATCCCCTCAGCAGGTCTCTCTCTGCAGAGCGTGTACCCCATGGTGGGTATCCCCTCAGCAGGTCTCTCTCCTCAGAGAGTCTACCCCATGGCGGGTATCCCCTCAGCAGGTCTCTCTCCTCAGTGTGTACCCCATGGTGGGTATCCCCTCAGCAGGTCTCTCTCTGCAGAGCGTGTACCCCATGGCGGGTATCCCCTCAGCAGGTCTCTCTCTGCAGAGCGTGTACCCCATGGCGGGTATCCCCCTCAGCAGGTCTCTCTCCTCAGAGCGTGTACCCCATGGCGGGTAGCCCCTCAGCAGGTCTCTCTCCTCAGAGCATGTACCCCATGGCGGGTAGCCCCTCAGCAGGTCTCTCTCCTCAGAGAGTCTACCCCATGGCGGGTAGCCCCTCAGCAGGTCTCTCTCCTCAGAGAGTCTACCCCATGGCGGGTATCCCCTCAGCAGGTCTCTCTCCTCAGAGCGTGTACCCCATGGCGGGTATCCCCTCAGCAGGTGTCTCTCCTCAGAGAGTCTACCCCATGGCGGGTAGCCCCTCAGCAGGTCTCTCTCCTCAGAGCGTGTACCCCATGGCGGGTATCCCCTCAGCAGGTCTCTCTCCTCAGAGAGTCTACCCCATGGCGGGTATCCCCTCAGCAGGTCTCTCTCCTCAGAGAGTCTACCCCATGGCGGGTAGCCCCTCAGCAGGTCTCTCTCCTCAGAGAGTCTACCCCATGGCGGGTAGCCCCTCAGCAGGTCTCTCTCCTCAGAGAGTCTACCCCATGGCGGGTAGCCCCTCAGCAGGTCTCTCTCTGCAGAGCGTGTACCCCATGGTGGGTATCCCCCTCAGCAGGTGTCTCTCCTCAGAGCGTGTACCCCATGGCGGGTAGCCCCTCAGCAGGTCTCTCTCCTCAGAGAGTCTACCCCATGGCGGGTATCCCCTCAGCAGGTCTCTCTCCTCAGAGAGTCTACCCCATGGCGGGTATCCCCTCAGCAGGTCTCTCTCCTCAGAGAGTCTACCCCATGGCGGGTAGCCCCTCAGCAGGTCTCCCCTCAGAGAGGCTCTCCCCCACAGTAGATACCCCCTCAGTGGATCCCTCCCCTCAGGAGGTCTCTCCCCACATCCACCCCAGAGGGAGGGTTATAAGGGCCGGGGCATGCAGGCTCCTCTCCCCACAGGCCCGGGCAGTGCTCTGTTGTGAAGATACGAAGGAAATTTTGATATGACGACATGGAACACCCACACGTGTGTCTGCAGTAGGTGAAGAATCTGGTTTTTAAATAGGGGCTGGGGGTGGTTTTTCCTGTCAGAGCTGTGGCTGTAAAAGGGGTGTATTGATGCAGAACTTGACACATGAAGCCTAACCCCGTGGGTTTTTTTATAGAAATATAGTCTGCTCCAGAGGTAGTAAAGTCTACAGAAGTGTGTTTGTTGGCTATTTGTTTATCATGTATGGTTACATGGAGATAGCACTGTCTGAGGAGTTCAAACACCTCAATGCAAAGATTATTATTTTATTTATGTAGTATCTATATGAAGACTCAGGTGTGATGAGGTAACCGAGGGAAATAAACTGTGCCTTGGTGAAAATGACTGAGGTCCAAGATGGGGGGACAGACACAACGATGGGACACCCCAAACCTGGAATTACTATTAAGGACATAAACCTGTAAATGCTGTGAATTTAATGCATGACGTTCATATAATGTGAACAATCCCATTACCATCAAATATGCTCTTCTGTAAAGACTGGTTTTGCTGAAGTAAGTGTGAGTTTTGCCTCTGGATTCATAGCGGTCACCTTATTTCTGAACCTGTCTGAAGGCTGATCCCAGGAGTATTAAGAAAAGAGAGGGAAAAACATTTTCCGCATCAAAGGACTAACCAAACTCTGCAGAGTCTTCTGCCACTGACTTCAATAGCCTCTGGATCTGTTACAATATCCTTAAACCCAAATCCATACAAGCACTTAGAGGAACACTTAGGATACTGAAAAAGGTAACAGAGTTCAATTACATTACAGTAAAATCCAAGATAAAGTAAAAAAAAACACAAACCTGCATGCTTAACTAATGTATAACAAAAGCAGCAAAATCCGCCGTCCACGCTGACATTCCTCCCTTAACTCTCATGATTATGGTCAGCTTTTGAAGTGTTTGCAATACATTTTGTTGAGAAGTTGTACAGGCTGGTACTACATGCTCTATTTAGGCACTACAGGATGCGGAAAAGGTAGCTTTCTCTTCTCTTTTTTTGTCTTTAATTTCCTGGTTTATTTATGTTTTTAGTAAGCTGAGGAAAAAAGATTTGTATCCTGTATTGTTTGAAGAAAAAAATAGCATGTATTTTAAATACTGAAAGCTAGAATAACTCCTTCAAAAGAAGAAACATGTTTAGCGATTTTTTTTCATATGTATTATGTAGAATACAGTTCTGCACTCAGTAATTTCTTGAAGGAGGACAGAAACTTGTATACAATTAATGTCACAGAACATAATGTGCTACAGAATTAATTTTCTGCTCTGCTTTGTTCCAGTTCATGCAGTTCCCCCAGGTTTATTCTTTGATTACAGCTTGTATTGTCTACATTGGGAACTGAAATGGTTACTGCCAAACTGCTCTGCCTTTCCATTTACAGAAGAATTAGCAATGATATTTGTGCTTGTTTTGCCAAAATGGACCTTGCATACCGCTTCTTATACACTGTAGAAGTGTATGTTTAGCAAGGTAGTAGAAATATTAATGGCATTTTTTTGCAAAATAACTACTGTTTACGAAGAACAGACACATTTGATATCTGACTATAAAAATCAAAGGAAGAGCAGGACTGGGGTCAAACCAGTAAATTAATTAGAAAAGAGTAAGATAAATAAATGCAATGAACAAATCTAGATACTACATATCCTCTGCCCAGGGCAATTCCATTTGACAAAGAAAAGATCAAGACAGCTGAAAAAAATTTGATGTAGCAATGGCTATGAATGAAAAATCAGACGTGAAGAATATCTGAGGATGAAGAAACAGCAGAGCCTTGAGCTTTAATAAATAATACTTCTGCTTCCTTAGCACTTCCCACTTCGGGATCTCAAAACAATTCATGTACACTAATGAATTAAGACTCACAACCAAGGTCACTGTGCATGTCCTTTTCCCCAGACAGTCTCTCTCTATTTTTCCACTAAGAGATGTTGTTGAAAGGATATTGATGGCTTTCTGTATTTGTTTGGGATTTTGGATGCATAGCAGCCCTGCTGGAGCAGTAGCTCTCACCAAGCTTCTGTATATCCAGAAACCAGACACGTCCACCCTGCATGTGCGGGGAGCCCTTCTGCCTTTTGTTGTGTGGCGACCATCTGTGCCGCACATGCAAGGAATGTCTGAGGTTTCCTGGCAGATAAATAGGGCAACCTCCTTTGTGAGGGGGTGAATAAACAAATTTTCTTAAGGGGAGCAGAGGATGGTTTATTGGTTTTTATCTTTGATTGTTTTCACTTAAGCCAGCGTTATTATTATCTTTTGTAGTACTACTTCCAGGCCCTAGACCCTGTTTGTGCTGGATACTGCCTTAAGAAGTGTGTAGCAAACCGGAGTCCTTGACCTGAGGAATCTCACTGCTCTGTCTCGTGGAAGGATTTCTAACGGAAGGCACCATGAATGAGGTGACAGAATTTTAGTCAATGTATAGAAGTATGTATATATTTTTTGTGGCAAGTTTAGAATTGGTGGCAGAATGAAGGTAAGGGTCTAAAGATAAAGCTCCAGCCTTGGCCACCTGAGTCTTGGGATCAAGTGCCTAAATAAATGATGTGATTTTCAAAAGAGGAAGTACCCACCTTTTCCAGTTATTGTTTATTTTGGTGTCAAACATGGATCTGCTGGTTTTAGTAATCCCAGTATGGATTAACAAGTAGGAAGCAGAATTGTTCTGGCTCACCTCTGACTCTCAAGAATCCCCACTTGAAGAGAATTTCTGTAACTAGGATCTGTAGTCCTTAGGGGAACAAGCTATGGACAAGCACGTGCAAACAAACGTTGGAGCTTTGTTGACCCTCATGTACGCAGTTTTGCCTTGGTTCTGTCCCATTTGAAAATTGTAGGTGCTTATTCTCCCTGAAAAATTACCCCCATTGCTAAGCACAGGTTTGAGTCCTGACTCAAATTATTCACGCTAATACATCTCCAAGTGCTAGATGCTGAATGAGGAATGGGGAAGGCTTCTTTATTGGGGTAAAGTGGTGCATAATACCCTCGTCTCCATTTGTAACTTTTTTTCTTGGGATTTGGGCTAGAATTACAGGACTACTGAGTCATTAGGCCTTTGGTATTTGGCCAAGTGTACCAAAGAGCATGTACCCGTGTAATTCTACCTCTCAGTATATTACACACCAGTGCAACTTGCCATGTGGCTACTGATTGATGCACAATTTTTCTCTCCACAGTGTTTGTATCTTGCATGTACCTTTTGTGTTGTAGTTTATGCTGTAATTTCATGCCAAGACAGCAGCATTTCCTTCCCAGCTGTTAAACTAAGGGGCATGATAGAAGTTAGAATAAAGGTATCCTGGTAAAATCCCTTCATTGTTGTCTTCTCTTTTATTTTTTTTTCAACCATGGTTTGGGAAACAGTTAAGAAAAGGGTGGTAAGTAAATGTAGTATATCAGGCTCGTCATCTGATTCATAGGCTCATAGCTGCAAAGGCGTGGTGGGATGCCGAGTTAGCAGTGACTCACTTCCTTCTCTTTTCACTGATGGAGAAAGAGAAGATAAGGAGGCCATTCAAGTTGCAAAGCATGTTCAGGATGATGGAGTCTGTAAGGAACAACATCTTAAAGGACTGTTTCACTCTATTGCTGAAGGCTTACCATGACTTCAAATTCTATGCTGGATCTAGGGCATGACTGGAAGTTTTAATCTGTGTTTTAAAGCACCTGTGCGCCATGGCCAAATTCAACAAACTTGATAGGCAGTTACTTCAGTAGTTCTCCAGAGTTTCTTAAGCTAAGAAGCTCTCAGTCACCAGGATGTAAGTCATTGTGTGGCTTACAGCTGAAATTTGGAGCTAGTTCTTTCTACTGGATTTGTCACTATTGCTGTAGCTAGGTAATAAAAAGGAGGATGATATCATAACTCCTCTCTGGAAAGCAGAGACTCAGAACATACCTAAGGAAACACAAAAGCCAATTCTAGTGCTACTCGAATAAAAAATGCTGTCATTTATTATGTTACTCTTCGAAGTGTGCACCTTTTCACTATAGCAGCCTTTTACAGAATTATCTGTGACCATGGAGGGGTGTGTGTTTATATCTGCATCAGTTAGTATTGGTCAAATAGAAAAAAGAGTCACAGAAAAGGTCTGTCTAGCCCCATATCCTGCCTCTTGATAATGGCTAATAACTTGTGTATGGAAAACAGGACGAGTATAGAGTGATACTTCCTTTGGTAAACCTTCCCAGTGGTTTCTGGTTTAGAGACCTTCCTGAGCTGGAGGCTGCAGCTGTATCATTGTTTTTGATATTCCTTGATGGACCTTTTTCCTTGATGGACCTTTTTCCATAAAATTGTCTAATCGTTTTTTTTGAAACCCACTTGTATTTTTGGCTGCCATAACATCCCGTGGCAGTGAGTTCCACAACATCGTTAGGTATTGTGTGAAAATGAACTTCCTTTTGTTTGCTTTTGAACCCGCTTGCTGCCTGCCAGTTTGAGTTGGTGCCCTATTTTTTCTAAGTCTACTTTAAAATAATCATTGCTGTTTACCTTTTCCATGCTGTAACAGCTCGTCTTGAACTTAATTGTTATTCTCCTTGTTTTCCAGGTTGAAAGGCTCTGGCTTTCTTAATTTTTCCCTATGCTTAAGGCTTTCCAACATCTCTTGCGTGGTCTTGGTGCACCATTGTTCTTGCCCTTTCTGTAGCTTTGTATTTCCATAGTTACCGGAACTGTGTTCAGTATTGAAGAGATGGGCATACTATGGATTTACACAGAGGAATAATGCCATTTTCTGCTTTGTTCTCATTCTTCTCCTAACAATTCCTAACAGGATGGTTTTTCCCAACTGCTGACACTGTGCCAATCTTCTCAGAGAACTATCCACTTCTTCAGGATTTCTTCCATGACTTGTAATAGCCGATTTAAAGCACAGCGAGAACAGCTTTTTCCTCATACTTTATTTTTCATTTATGAACTTTGAATTAAATTTACTATTTTAACACCCACTCACTGAATAAATTTTAGGTTTCATTTTTTGGAATGCCTTTGTATCATCAGTCACCTAACTATAGCATTTCCAGATCATTTATGGAATATGAAACAGCAGTAGTCACATCACAGACCCTATTTAGAGGCCGCTAGGGAGCTCCATACATCACTGCCATTGAACATCTATTTCTCTTGGTTATGACCTTTTCACCAGTTGTGTCACTTATTCTCTCTTTCACTCATCTTGCAGTAAGCCTAGTTGATGAGCTAGGTTTGGAATCGTAGAATCATAGAATCATTTAAGTTGGAGAAGACCCCCAAGATCATCAGGTCCAACAATTTCATACCATATTTCATACCACAGTTAATAGTCTGGCAGTTTCCCATGTGGTACCTGTGGCGATTATCAGTTAATCCTCATATCATTTTGTTATTTTCATCTATGCTGCTGCCTTAAATTCATTCTCCTTGCAAAAAGGCTGCAGGCTTCTGTATTAAAAGATTCATTGAGCTTTCTTGCTATCACCTTATCATCTGTGAGTGTTTTTGAAATATCTCAGTCAAGTCTTGGTGCTGTGAACTGTTCAAACTGAGGCACAGGTTTACACATTGGAACAGCTTTCTGTATTTTTCTGTGGTCAAATTGCTTTGGGATTTTTGGCCCAGTAGCTGAACTGCTCTGTATCTCTCTTTAAGGATAATGCCACAGGTTCTCTCACTGGAGAACTAAAGCTGAAATATGAGTTACATGAGTAACATTACTCAAGTTCATTTATATGGTACTGGGTTAATTTGTATAGTATGCTTATAAGGAGACACATAAAAATGTTTAAAAATGTAAGTAACCTGATTTGCTATTTTTTCTGTAATTATTCTTCTCTGTATATAAATTCTGTATACCTTCCTAGGTTTATTCTTTTCTCTAATGAATCAGTTAATTAAAATACAGCATTATTCTCCTGTTGTTAAAAAAGCAGCCAGGTGCTTTGCAAACTTGACTAGATAAATGTTAATTGTATGAGAATTCCACGACCTAGCAACCAACTGCCCTACAAATCATGTTGCTTCATCACTGTATCTCTGTGGAGAGAGGAACAAACTGGTTATGAAAACCACTGTAAAGGCATATTTTTGATGAGTTCTGCAAGCAGCCAAAGGACAGGGAGGACTTTTCAAGAGAGCACAGTCTTGCTTGCATCTGATTGACACTCACTGAAATGTGCATTAACCTCCTTCAGGATGTGTTTCTTCTCAGGACAGCTACTTCAGTTTCATAACATGAGTTTCATTAAAATCTGTCATGAGAAATCAGGAGTTAACAGAATCCAGTTTCTATAGCATTAACCTTACACAAACGCAGTATATAGTAATCACAGTTCAGGTAGATTGAGTTTCATGTGAGATCTCAGAATGTTTATTTTACAGTACCCTTTGCTGTGTTTGTATAGCATTGCTGTGGCCTTTCTCCAGATGGGAACATGCAGGAATGCAAAAGGCAGGTGGTTTGCTCAAGGACACGAGAATCTGTCTTCAGTGCAGTTAACTGGTGCCTTACTAGCACTTGTGTTAGCTGTGCTTTGGTCTGAGTAGTCACCTGGATTGTGTTGCATTCCCTTTGAGAGCTGCTAGCATTCCTTAATACCATGTCTTGCAAGAAAGTTACCCTAAGGGTGTGTAGGTCCTGAGCAACAAGTACAGAGTGAGCTGGCTGCAAAGCCTTTTTTGTCCAGGGATCCTACAAGAAAAAGACAACTGCATCACATGGTTCTTTGTGCTGAGGAAGGATAAGCCTCACTTATGTTTTCTTTCTCAGTTAATTGTGATAGGATTTATCTGTTCTAAGTATGGGGGGTGGGGAAGGCACAAAGGTTTCATCTGCATCCTTCCTGAGAAGAGGTTCCAACATCAAAAATCAAAGCCTTGTTTTGGTGTTGAGAGCTGGTGGTTCTGGTCCTGGGTATCACAGTATCACAGTATCGTCAGGGTTGGAAGGGACCTCTGGAGATCATCTAAGTCCAACCCCCCTGCCACAGCAGGGACACCTACAGCAGTTGCACAGGACGGCGTCCAGGCGGGTTTTGAATGTCTCCAGTGTGGGAGACTCCCCCACCTCTCTGGGCAGCTGTGCCACTGCTCTGCCACCCACACAGGAAAGAAGTTCCTCCTCATGTTAAGATGGAACTTCCTGTGCTCCAGTTTGTGCCCGTTACCTCTAGTCCTATCACTGGGCACAACTGAAAAAAGGCTATTCTCATCTACCTGGCACCCTCCCCTTAAGTACTTATAAGCATTGATAAGATCCCCCCTGTCTTCTTTTTTTCCAGACTAAAAAGACCCAAGTCCCTGAGCCTTTCCTCATAAGAAAGATGCTCCAGTCCCCTCATCATCTTGGTAGCCCTTTGCTGGACCCTCTCCAGCAGTTCCCTGTCCCTCCTGACCCGGGGAGCCCAGAACTGGACACAGTGCTCCAGATGCGGCCTCCCCAGGGCAGAGCAGAGGGGGAGGATGACCTCCCTCGCCCTGCTGGCCACACTTTTCTTGATACACCCCAGGATGCCATTGGCCTTCTTGGCCACCAGGGCACATTGCTGGCTCATGGTCATCCTGTTGGCCACCAGGACTCCCAGGTCCCTTTCTACAGAGCTGCTCTCCAGGAGGTCAGCCCCCAACCTGTACTGATGCATGGGGTTATTCCTCCCCAGATGCAGTACCCTACATTTGCCTTTGTTGAACCTCATCAGGTTTTTTTCTGCCCAACTCTCCAGCCTGTCCAGGTCACGCTGTATGGCGGCACAGCCTTCCAGCGTGTCAGCCACCCCTCCCAGTTTTGTGTCATCAGCAAACTGGCTGATGGTACACTCTATCCCTTCATCCAGGTCATTGATGAATATATTGAACAGGACCGGACCCAGTACTGACCCCTGAGGGACACCACTTGTTACTGGCCTCCAACTGGACTCTGCACCGCTAACCACAACCCTCTGAGCTCTGTCAACCACTGTTCAATTCACCCCACTGTCCATTCATCCAACCCACACTTCCTAAACTTGCCTGCGAGGATGATGTAGGAGACAGTGTTGAAAGCCTTGCTGAAGTCAAGGTAGACAACATCCACTGCCCTCCCCTCATCCACCCATCCAGTCACGCCATCATAGAAGGCTATCAGATTAGTCAGACATGACTTCCCCTTGGTGAATCCATGTTGACTACTTCTGAGAACCTTCTTTTCCTCCAGATGCTTGGAGATGACGCCCAGAACAAGCTGTTCCATCATCTTTCCAGGGATGGAGGTGAGGCTGACCGGCCTGTAGTTTCCAGGGTCATCCTTCTTGCCCTTTTTGAAGACTGGAGTGACATTGGCTTTCCTCCAGTCCTCAGGCACCTCCCCTGTTCTCCAGGACCTTTCAAAGATGATGGAGAGTGGCCCAGCAATGACTTCTGATAGCTCCCTCAGCACTTGCGGGTGCACCCCATCAGGCCCCATGGACTTGTGGGTATCCAGTTTATTAATTGTTCTCTAACTTGTTCCTCTTCAACCAAGGGAAAGTTTTCCTTCCTCCAGACTTTCTCTGTTACTTGCAAAGTCTGGGGCTCCCGAGAGCTGGCCCGAGCAGTGAAGACAGAAGCAAAGAAGGCATTCAGCAGCTCCGTCTTCTCTGCATCATCCGTCACCACAGCACCCGTCTCGTTCAAGAGTGGGCCCACATTTTCCCTGGTTTTCCTTTTGCCTCCTATATACTTAAAGAAACCCTTCCTATTGGTCTTGACATCCCTCGCCAGGTTCAATTCCAAAGCTGCCTTGGCTTTTCTCGTTTCTTCCCTGCATACCCTGACAGCATTCTTGTATTCATCCCAAGTCGTCAGCCCCCTTTTCCACATCTTGTGAACTCCCTTCTTCCACCTGAGTTTTTTCTGAAGATCCCTGCTCAGCCATGCAGGTCTCCTTCCCTTGCCCGATTTCTTGCTCTTCGGGATGCACCTATCCTGAGCTTGGAGGAGCTGGTGCTTGAATATCAGCCAGCTCTCTTGAGCCCCCTTACCCTCTAGAGCCCTCTGCCATTTGATTTCTCCCATTAATTTCTTGAAGAGATCAAAGTTAGCCCTCCTGAAGTCCAACATTTCAACCCTACTTGTCATTTTGTTCATAATGCACTTAATGCTGAACTCTATCTTCTCATGATCACTACAGCCAAGTCTGACCCCGACCTTAACATCCTCTGTGTATATAGTGGTATATGTATAGTGCTGGTATAGCTCTGTCTGAAGCATCACCAGCCTCAGAGTTTTGCCTATGGATGGGAAGCAGAATTCAGGTTGACACCAAGAGCCAGTGTTGGCTGTAGTGAGGACAGAAAAGCAGAGCTGAGCGTAGCTGAGACTAGACCTCAGAAGTCTGGATTCTCAAACCTCTGCTTTAATAGCATGGCATATTTATGGCCTTGATAAAATTAGGGAAGAAAGATGAGGAGCATCTTCTCATGCAGTAGTCTAAAAATGTTGGGAAATTCTGTTACTGAGGTTTTCTAAAAGATTAGAAACTCCTCAGATATCTCCCTCAGCAATAAATGCATCAAAATGTGAAAATTAAAATATCCTTCTCAGAAACTAGGAAACATTAGTGTGTCAGCCGCTTCAAAGACCTTGCTGATGCCGGGGCTATGGTTTAATATAGTCAGAGTCTGGTTCTTTCATTAGGGAAAACAGAATCAAATGCAAAAATGAAAATAAAATAACACTTCTGCAGCTTGCTTTGTAAACAAACCAGAAACCTTACGGCCAGGATAAGAACACAGTGGCTACCAACTGGAATAACTCAGCTTAGGCTTGATAGAAGGAAATGATAGGTCTCAAGTATATGCTACTTCACAGGAAGATTGTAATGAATTCCAGTCAGCTTCAAGAGGAAAACAAAACTTATTGATTTTATTCCAAGGGAAGAAAGGGAGAAAGAACAGATGTACGGAGTCTTCTGTCCACTTACTGCAATCTGCAGTGCTGACTTAGAAACAGATAATGGCTTAGCCTTCTGTTTTTCTTGTGCTTCCTTCTGTAGACGTGCCCTGGCTTAGACACCAAAAAAATTCAATTTGGGGTAGTGGAGAGGAGGGGGAACAAGGACCTCACACAAGAACTGACCTAAACTCTGAGGAGGTTTGTATAATCTAATTTACAATAAAATGGTATTTACAATGTTATCAGACAAAGCTTAGCAGTGTTAAGTTAAACAGCATATAATGTGATTAGTGGGGGAGTCATGCCCATGATGTCATACACATTCTCTGAACTCTTGGAATGGGCAGATAATGTCCCAGGCATTTATTCTCTTGTGACACATAAGCAAAGCTCTGTAAAGATTTGGGGGATGGGAAGGAAATGTGCATGTACACATGCTCTACAGCTCACATGCATGCACACAGCTACAGTGGAGCTGACAACACTACGCCTCTCCCTTTGGCGCAGAACTCGACCTGTGGTTGCACCCTGCTAGCACAGTGCTGTGTAGTGGTTAAAACAGGCCATTTGGGAATAGTTTAGAAGCTCTAAGTTCTATTCTTGACTCTGCCACAGACTTGGTTTTTGACCGCTAAATCTTCTTTGCCTCTGGTAACTCCATTTTTAGCTAGTAAGGTAGTCAGCTGTATCTGTAAAGTGCCCTGAGTGAAGAGCTGTATGTAGGTGGAAACCACTGGCATTCTGTTCATTATGCAGAACAAATACAGCTAGACCACAAAGAGCTTTGCTGTAGTTAACAGCAAGCAATTTCACAGTTAGTAATGGCCCATTCATAGAAAATTGAATCTTTATCTTTCTGTCTCTCTGAGGCATGCAAAATGGTATTAAAAATTTTGGCTAGTCTAGTTAATCTGGTAAGCAATACAAATCTCAGCTATAGGTTCACATAAAAAATAATCTAGACTGAATTTATTTTAACGCATCTTTTGGTTTAAAAAAGCCCTTGCTAAAAGCTTCTGAATCAGGCAAAGGTCCCTTTAAACTTTAAAATTATTGTAGTGGTTGTGAAAGGACAGATTCTGGATTAATTCTGTTAAAGAAAAGTATTTATTCCCCATGTCCTCCAGGGACAACGAGCTTAGAATCTAGTCCATATTACTTTGTGCATGTTAATGTTTAATACAAATACAAAGATTGCATAAACGTTCTTTCTGTCATGGTGTGCAGGCAGTATAAATTGTTTAATTCCGGTGTAGAGATTGACTAGATAGTATTCCTGTTTTCAGTGATGTGTGGAATGAATATGGGCTAGACTTGAGTTCAAATGGGAATTGACGATGCAGAGAATGAGACGGGGCCTGCAGACAGAGCTGGAAAAACGTGAAGAAAAGCGGTGGGCAGGAAGGAACAAGAGAGCTTGGAAACTATGGCTCATGCAATGTCAACTCTATTGTATGTTAAAATCAACTGCAACACTTGCGTGATACCCATCTTTTATCACAACAAGTAGTCATTGTCTTGGCTGCAACACTGATGTATGTTTATGGCATTAGCGTGGATTTGTTGAGAAATGCGTACATGAGTTTTATTTGACTGCAGAGGGATGCCATCAAGAATAAATCTTTGTTCAGAAAGGGTAAGCCAAACTTTTGTCTCTGTGGCTGATAAATCAGGAGCAGGAGCCAAGTGTAACGTGAACAGAGCGGAGCATCGGCCAGCCTGATCAGACACGTGGGATGTACTAATAACAACAGTGAATGAAAGCGAAGCCTACAGATAGACACCTTTTAAATAATCAAGGCTGACAGTTTTACTACAGTAGCACAGTTTAACACTTTGTAGGTATGTGCTACATCATAGGTGCTGCTTATATTAAATAGTCTGCAAGCATTACACAGCTTATTTAGAGAAGAACTTTTATTTCAAGCATTTTTATGTTTGTTAATCATTTTTTCCACTCTTGCAGTCATTACAAATGGAATATCTTATTGTTGAAGATGGTATTGCCAACAGATGACTCTGAATGATGTACCAGAAAGACATTTTAAATGACCTAGATTAAACTCACAGAGGACTGGGCATCCCAGATATGTTTTCAAACAGAACATTTCCAGGATGAGTATTTCTGACACTTCATATTAAAACCATGTACAAATAGTTAGCTGATACCTGGGCAATCAGAGAAGCTGTGTGGAGGCAGATTGCACACAGTGTCTTGAGAACGGGGCTGTGTTATGGACACACTGCATTATCGTGGTAAGATGTCCTGTCCTGTGCCTCAGTTTACCTATCTGTAAAAGTGATGCTTTGTATAGCATCTGGCCTAGAAAAAATGTTTCGAATGGCTAGTGACAAATGCCAGTTAAGGACATACACAGTCCTTAAAGCAAAAAACTTCACAAACTGTAGAGCCTGAATATCTCAATGAACAAAATGCCTTCCTCCCAGCTCTCACAGGAAGCAAGTTAATTGGTAGGCCAATAACTATAATGAGGCAGAACCTGGGGTTTTGCATGTGTATAGTGAGATCCTCCCCTTGGGGCCAAACTCCTGTTCCATATTATGAAAGTAGTAAAAGGTCCCCTCAGCAGGTGCTGCATAAAGGCATTTCAGCTTTGCCTTTGCAGTGCTGGAATTGCCAAGCTATTGCTTTCCTGAGTCTCCAAATGAATTCCCCAACTCAATGTGGAACAGCTGTGTGATAGATACAGCCTTGAGAAAACGGGTGGCAAAAGAACACAACAAATGGGGATTTAATCAAATAGCACAGGGCTGCAAAACAACGTCAGCATGTTTCTACTCAGCTTTCCTTTGGGTAAGAGAGACTCTCTTGGTATCATAATTCAGAGAAGAGAGGTAATGTGTGACTGTATGCTATTAAGGGCCATGTTGTGTAGTGAAGGTAAGTGAATAACACTGGCTGTGTTCATTAATGCAATGAATAACAGCATGGCTTACCTAGAATGATGCCCAAGAACTTTACATCCTGAAGAAAGATCTTTCTTATAACTGCCTGTGTACTGCAACTGCCTCTGTAGAGTTAATGAAGGAGTGGTTTACCAAAGCACTGAGGCTTTGGCCGTTTGAGCCAGGAAGTGAATTAGAAGCTGCAATGAGATGGGACAAGTCTGAGAGGGTGGAAGTAATTCTTCTAGTAGAATTTAATTAGGACAGGGTAGCATTTCTCTTCCTTTATATATGATTGTGGAAGTAGTTGCTTTCTTCCTTATTGAAGCCTTCTGAAACACAGTTTGCACAAAAAATACTCTCTCAAGTAAGAAAAGATTATGTTAAGGGCCACAAATAGTGAGAGTTGCTGTTTTGCACTTGCCCTTAAAAGGGTACTTTTAGCAATGCTTTTATTTAATACTTCTTGAAAGGAAAGTTTGTTGTGTGTCAAGACTACCTTTGCAAGTTTCCAGAATGCTTCTTAAGACCTTTTTGGAAGTCTATATCTACCTTGTCAAAACTGACTATGCTCATTTGATCTGAGTGATTGCTTAGTTGTAAGTGTTATGTCTGAAATATAAAACAGACAGGAAAAAAAGTAAGATGAAGGAAGAGTTTGTAACAAACAGAATATAGCTAGCTAATTACTGGGGCAGGATAAATGTCTTAGAAAAATCAACACCATTGTGAAACTGCCATTTTTTTCTTGTTTCCATGTCATAAAATTTCCTTGAAATCTTTTGGGTTTGAGTGTGTGTGCACTTTACAAAGTGATCAGAAGCTAAACAGCAGCATCTGTCAGCGAAGATAAATGACCTACCAGCAAATCATCTCAGTTAAAAGGAAGACAAAAATCTATGGAGTAGGGGAATGAGTTTTAAATTAGCCATTTCACTTAACTTTGCCCTAATGAAGGGCTAATCTTCGGACCCCTGCAAAACAAATGAGAGCATCTAGTTAGATCCAACGGAAACCAGTCATTGAAAAGGCTTTTTCCTTCTGAACCTAATTGGAAGCAAAATAATTCCTTTGATAGCTGTCTTCATTTAACAGTATCTTTCCCTTTTCCTGATTTATATACAGTAAACTAAGGACTGTTAATTACAAACACGTTTGCCTTTTTGCAGATTGACAACTAAATATGCTTGGGTGAACCTGGCTAGAGTACTCACAAATAAGGTGCAAAGATCTGCAGTGCAAGTTCTTTAGAAGTTGCCTGAGAAGAGCCTCATCTGGAATGTGGTAAGGTAGCCTGCACTTAAAAAGCCTTTTCTGTATATTGAGGCAGCAATGTGCGCAGAGTTAAGCGGAGTGTGGGCCACTGTGGAAATTAGCTAAATTTACACAAGTTAAAATCTGACCTGGCACTTCAAAGATATTTTATTCATTAAATTAGCTCATTCTTCTATTTTGTTTTATGTACTAGCAAAACAAGTATTTATTTTTCTAAAATCTGAAGAAATGATAAAAAACATTGGACACTTGATTGCTGTAGAAGCAGGATTGTGCCTTTAAGGCAGAAGGAAGGAATGTGTCAGTCATGGCCCCTCTAAAACAGGGACTTATCTTGATCATAGTATTAGCTTGGTAGTAGAATATGATCTCATCACTGTGAAAGATTACATGAAATATCAACTTGGCTGGCCTTAAAACAACTCTATTCTCAGTTGCATTTTCAATTGCTGCAGCTGACATAGGTTCTGTGATTTGAAGAGATGGCCATAAAGATGTTTTTCAGAATTTGGCCTATGTATTCAAGTAAGAAAATTCAGGAATGGATGAAAGCACGACTGCCTCTGATGTTTTCTCTGTGACTTTTTTTCTTTTTTTTGGTAAGAGTTTCAAGAGCAAGCAAAACTTGAACACCCTTGGCTTCAGAGGACTTAGAATTTATATCAAACCTGGGAAAAGAGATGCCTGTCTGATGGAAAGTCACTGAAGGCTAAAATGGGAATTATTGTCCACCTTCAAGGAATGATATCTTTGAAGAGACTAAGTGCCTAAGACAGTTTTGAGCAGTAGGTGTTCTGGGTACTATAGTCAGAGGGACATGGGAATGCTGTTTGTGGAGCACATGATATGCTGTGCTCATGCCTTCAGCTGTATGTTTTCTCTGAATTCTAGAAGCCAAATGGCATGTTTCTTGAGAGAATGAATATTAAGTGTAATTTATTCTTGCATAGTTTTGGGGAATCCATTTTGCTTTGAATTTGTATTCTTCTGTTTCCACATTGAAGACGGTATTTTGAAAGGAACTAACTCAACATTCTACCTTGAAATTAAGCTATAGTCTGATTATTTACTGAAGACAGTAAGGGATCCTCTGGGTGTTGGAACTGTCAGTCTGGCGGATAAGAACCTACCTGGAAAGTAAATTTCAGCTGAGTACTCAGCTGACAAATCTGATATTTTGGAGGCAAATTCAGAAGGTCTGTAAATTTGCTTTTTGTCTATGTCAGCATCTAAAATGCTTCCAAAGATAAGGAAAACCAGAAAAATATTTCTCTGCTAAATCACAGGGATGCCTGGCATGTGTATTGTGTATTTACTTGTTTTCCTGAGCTTAAATTCAAAGACCACACCAATGCCCTGTCCCAAAAGTAAGGATGGGAAATGATACAAAAAACCTGCAATGGTCAGGGTTGTCTCATGCACTGATTCCAGCCGTGATCTCCTCAGAAGCTGTCTCACTTGGAGAAAGACACTTACACCCCTCAACTCATAGAAAGAGGGTACAGGAAGCCCCTAATACTCATTGTGCAATGTTTGCCCATTCTTCTGTCACTACTTCTTCCCTCAAATTCCACTGTCTATGCATTTATCTCCCCCTTTTTTGCCGAAATTCAATTTTCTTTCCCCAATCCACTTTCCTACTCAGTGCCTTAATGTCCTCTCCTTCCTCCTGTGATGTTTGCAGGCACAATCCTGCTCTCAAAAATAGTTTGTGCTCCTTCTGCGTACAAAAAAAAAAAAAAGCACCCTTTACAGAGGAAAACTGTTGCGTGTGCTGTCTTCCCCCCAGCGCTGTCTCCCTTCAGATTTCTGCCAAGGCTTGGACTTGCATCCTGGCTGGGTGCAGGGCAGGTTCAATAGCTACTGCACATTCCTTTGAACTACCTACCTCATCTGACAACTTTCAGGCTAGAAAACCTTTCAGCTATTCATTCTGTGCATATGCAGCGTAATCCATTTGGCTCCTGAACATTATACTTTATGCCCAAATTGAGAGCCAAACACTTTTTTTTTTTTTTTTAGATGGTGTTTTCAGTTTAACTTCTCCAGTGGGCTAGTAGGTGCCATGCACTAAATGAAGTCAATGTCGAGTGATGGAGGCCATTTGGGCATGATTTGGAACCATGGTCTGAAGCCAGGGTCTGTGCAAAAAAAAAACATTGGTAGACCTGCCAAGCCTAAGAAAAACTGTTTTATTTCTAGGGATATCTCCCAGGAACTGCATTTGGAACATAGGCACTATTCTGAATGACCGTTGTAGCAGATTATGTGGATTGTGTGTATCTTTTCAAAAGCACAGAAGAATTGCTTTAAGCAGAAAGGGGTTCTTGGCCTCAGTGTAGCAGAGGTCAGGTTGTACTGCATTTGTGTATTTCTCTCTGATTCTTTACCTGAAGACTCGGTGGCAGATCTGAATTAAGATGGTATCTGAAGGCTGAACTGGGAAGACAGTAGACTTTGTCTGCTGTAAAGAGGAAAACTTCAGCTTAAAAGGAATGAGTCATGGGATTTCTATTTTATAGGCAGATAATTGAGCTAGAAGATGTTGCTATAGTCTTTTCTAAACTACTCTTTCTTGTAAAATGTGCATAAGAAGAAAGCTCTGGTTAATATAACTGAAGTTATATAAAATAAAAAAGAGTAATAAAACAAGGTAGCACTTAGTACTGTATGTCTGTATTTCTAGATAATCCTGGAAAACAATGCAAGAAGGTGAACCATGAAGAAAAGAAAGGTAAAGCAGAGCTTTCCAATAGAGTGCAACGGGTGTTGGCTCAGCACCACAGTTCATTTGACTTGTCTCTTAATATTCTGAAATTTCTGTCTATGTCACTCTCGGTGAAGATGTTTAGAAATATTGGGAGCCTGACCTGAAACTGAGAGGTGTTTTCTCTGCTACAAAGCTACAGTGGCTATCATGAGGTGTAGTGACAGGTGTGAGATTGTGATGAAGCACTCCCCTGTAGCTCTGCGAAGTCTGACAGCTTTTTGGGATGAAACAGAGTTGTGTATTGAGGCTCTCAAATTCTTTCCAAGGAATCCCACAGATAGTTGAGAGCAAAGACATTAAGTCATTTCTTGGGAGAGGATTTTGTGTTTATATCCTCAATGCAGAATGTTGCCATAATAGGAATCATTATTATGCATAGAAACAAATGCATTCAAGCTGCAGTTTTTGACCCAATCTGGTTTTCTGCTTTTTTGCATTGGTATTTGCTAGTGTGAATTGTGTTGTGTGTTTTTTCTTTTTCTGTCAGTAACAGAATTTCGAATTATGCCAAATGGGAACAGCGTGACCCAAGTCTATGAGCAAATCTGTTTTCTAAGTTTTTGAATTATAAAGGAAAATGGTTTCTTTTCCCCTAAATAATCTGGTGTTAATGTAACTGCAAGGTCATTTGTTTCCTCTCTACTGTTCCTTCATTGAATTGTGATCTTTGAGAGTTCAGTCTTGATGAAAACATATATATTTCCTTGTGTTATTTCTTTTGGAATCTAAATTCCATTAAGATTTAGAAAAAAAATTAGTCCTTGAGAGACTGGGGACGAAACTATATTTTGAATAAGTGGTTTATATACATTAAGCTCTTGATTTTCTTTCTGTGCTGTCTCCTGTCAGATCTCTTCTACATTCTCCTCACGCCCAGCTTCTGCATTAAAGGCTGTCATCCTCCCATTCTTATCTCAATGCTAGTCCCCTTTCTCATTGTAATTTCCTAAACCATCACTTCTCTTGTTCAGAAACTTTCTTTAAATTCACATCTTTGGCCACACCCAGAATCATTAAGCTGCAGTAAGTTAAAATAATGTCAGTTTCTCCCTCTGGTCTTCCTTGTCTGTCCTCTCTGTCTTGGTTTTCACGCTGCCAACATTAGGGCAAGCATCATCGACCTGATGCATATTACACAGCGTCTCATTAGTTTGCATGTGGTAACTTCTATCTGAGTATTGTCATATTCTTAGCAAAAAGTACTTTATGTTTATCAAGCAAGATGTGTTGAGGGATTCAGTGTCAAGACCTGGATTGAACTAGGACAGTGTTTTAAGGTTCAGGGCTGAAATGGAGTCATATTTGAGACTGGACAGAGTTACGCTCACCGGCAAGATTTTGGCCCTGAAGCGGGAGGTCAACTTTTGGCCAACTACTCCACCACTTAAGATTAATGGAACTATTCCAGGTTGTTATCAGCCTAACTGAACTTTTACTCCGTTTACAATGTCAAGCGTGTGTGTGTAAAGGCTTTTAATTCTGGTTTTTAAAACAATTGGGTTTTGGAAAATTTGGGAAAGAATTAAAGGCAAGAATGCACTTCTTTTAACGCATGTCTTCCAGCATGGAAACTTCTGTCTCTGTTGTCCTGGAATGATTTAAAGGCTTCAAAATCTCTGACTTTGAGCACCTTTTCCCTTACCTTTTGTTAACCAAAATGTTATGACATGTTCCTATCATGCCTTCACAGATTTCTTGCTTTCTTTTACTGTTTATTTCCTCCTAGCTGACTTGCCACCAAAATGAGTTAGACATGCAAAGAAGACATTAAACCAGAAATGTCTCTACATTGCTGGCAAATCTCTTCAATAAGGCTGAAGAGCCCCATGACTTTATTTTTCACTTGTTCTGATTTTACACTGATGTAATTTAATTGATTTCAGTGGATTACTTTGGTCAGCTTAGTGTCAGGCCCAGAGGCTATGGCAAATACTTGCATGTTGCTTAACATCAAAGCTTTACCTCTCAGTACAGACGCCCTCCCTCATCCCTGGCAGAGAGAAAGTGTAACCCCCTCATTATCTCTCCTGTTCACTAAACCTAAAAGTGCACAAGGATTTTGATCAAACAGTGTCAAAGTACAGGGCCTGTCTCAAAGAAAAAAAAAAAAGTTGCTGAGGCAACTAACATTCTAGTGTTCTAGCTTTCATCTAACCTTTTCTTTATAGTGTTGGTAACGGGGAAGGGTCTGGCCTTTTTTTGGCCCTGTGTGGTTGTGTTGTGTGTTCGACTATGCATCCTTTGTGAACTAAAGGGGGATTGCTTTGCAGCATCTCTGTCTGCTTGCAAAGAACTGCTACTGCTGTCTCAGCTGTGGGACAAGGAGCTGATGTTCTCCGAGACCCTGCACATGCTAGACAGCTAAGAAGAGGAAGAGGCAGGAGTCTCCAGGATTGGCAGACTGATAAGTCTACGAGTGGGACCAAGGGCTGAAAACTGTCCTGAATTGTGCTTTGAGATGAACAAAATTATGTGAGGATTACAGTATTCATCATGAAGACTTTAGAAGCAGTAAGTTACTTGAAAACTGTGTCTAGTGTATCAAGCCTGTGCAGTGATCTACAGTGGTATCAGAGAATAAAATGTATGTAGCAAAAGCTATGAGGATTGAGAGGTAAACTCACTTTTCTTGGAACATAAGTACAAAACCTTTTGCTAAAGAGTTAGCAATAAAAGAATCTTGTGTGTGGACAAAGCATCGGCAATCTGCATAAAATCACACAGAGATTTGGAAGATCCATTCCTTTGTGGACAGAAAAAGCTCTGGTAAGGAGTCAGGGTTTGTCCTTGTTTCTGGAATACAGATACTAATTACATGCTCAGGATGGCTTAGCCACCCCTACTCAAGATGATGGCTGTTATTCATTCTGTGCTCCAAATACCTCCAGGCTTCAGCTGAAATGTAGACAGTCGTCTTTGCATTTGAGAACTTTTAGGGTTTTTTTTTGTGTTGTTTTTACAGACCCACCAAACTACAGGGCCTTATGCCTGTTTCATGTAGGTCAAGCCTATGCTGTAGTTTTTTGTTTCTTCAAGGGGGTTTGAATTTTGTTTAAATAAATCCTGAAGCATCTAGTTTTTCATTCATGGATTAGAAATGTCCAGTGTGTGTTACACTGGCTTAAGGGAATTTGCTTTTCTTGAGCTGCTGAGACTGTGTACATGTTTCGTTAGCTTTTTTCTTTTTTTTTTCTAGTTTTCCTTTTCTTGGTCTCTGCTAATCAAATCTGAACTTAATACTTGAATTAAATTCTAACCTCCGATGTTCAAAGTAGATTTGTGATTGGGCTGAAATAATTCATTCTGTCCATGCTGAACCCACCTAATCTACTTGCAAGTTGTATTCTTGCCCTTTGTACTGCAACATTTCTGTCACCCAAGCAAGAAAAATAGATCTCCACATGCTTGGCCGATTCATGTAACCCACTGTACAGTGAATAGGCCCTTTGGTGTGTCATTTTTTTTCTGTTTGTTTGATAAACTTGAGACATAGTTACTTTGAAGATCGGGCATTATCTACCTGGTCTGGGAACAGTTCCATGAAAACTGAGATTGGATCTCTGGGCTGCTGACAAGCTAATTCTGGACATTATTGCAAGCCTCAAGGTCAGTGTGACTTTCAACAGCAGAATAGAATTTCTGGTGCATTCATCTCTCATTTTAAATAGCTCTCTCTAAACCTGAGCTACGCATTCGTAGTGGTATGAGAATTCAAGCTTCGCATACATTGTATGAGAATACAATGTATTGTATACATATACAATATATTCTCAATACACTGTAAAGGAGTTTAAAGACACTGAGATAGGAAAAGAAGATCTTCAAACTCTGGAGAGGTTATTAAGTAACAGCAGGAGTCTTGACCCTAATGAACCTCCATCCAACCTCTAGGCTGAAAAAAAACATCTTACTGCGTTATAATAACTGACATGAAAAGAATTGGTGAGCACGTGTTTTCTGGGAGACAAATAGAAGGGGTTTCTTGAGTGACTGTTGTTATTTATAGGCAGTACCTCAATAAGCCCATTTATTGGCAGTTTCAGTGGGGAGGTGAAAGAGTTGAAAGGATAGGGGTGCTGAGCTCAGTTTCTCCAGAGCAACCAGAGGGTGTTGATCTGAGGCTGAAGGGACAACTGCGGTTCATGGGTCCTGCTCTTCTGGAATGCTTGGGGGAGCATTTGCCCCCAGAATTCACTCCTGGCAGTTGTGTGCAGTTAGGGGACTGTACTGCTGTCAGAAAGGACTATTGGGTGGCTTCTGCTGTACTGTCAAAACATGCTTAGCTCTTTCGTTATTGCCAATTAGTCTTGATCAAGTATTTAGGCAGAGTAGAACCCTGGTGTGTGTTGGGAGTGTATAGAAATCTCGTCTTGCAAGCAGAAAAACTGGCAAAAGTGATACTTTGCTACAAATAATAAATCATAATTCACTTTCTCTTCCATTGTCAAAGACAGTTAATGCTGTTACCTGCAGACTGTCATCTCTTGTTCAGACTTTTAGTTTTTTAGTACTGAGTTTCTCCAAAGAAATTGAAATAGATGTTGGACTTGGTAGAGCTTTCAAGTCTGTAACGAGGCAATGTCTTTATGGAGTGTCAGAAGGAGCTGGGCCAGCACCCCCTACCCTATGAGATCAGTGTCCTTCAACAGGTGTTGGGTGGTCCAGGACAGAGGATCCACCTCTTTCTTGGGAAATCAGCCAGGAGGCCTGCTGCTTTCACACTACAGTCTCCTGTGTACCTCTGACCAACAAATAAACTCCAGGCTGTAAATACATTCACAGCTAGGTGGAACCAAACAGAATTGTGACTAAAAAGACCAGCAGTTAGAAATGCTTCAGTTTTCAAGCAATAGGGTAACAAACATAAACATGGTAATACGTAAAGCAGGAGATTTAGAAGTACAGAGTCTCCAGTGTATTGATTGCCAGGCAATGGAGAAACGGTGTGTTAGGAAAGAGAGAGAAGATATGTCCTGCAAACCAAGAGATCTGTGTTCTGATGCACTCGCTATGCATGAATGCGTGCAAATTGTTATCTCTTTCTGTGCTTTGGTTTCTCCAGGAAACAGGGAAAAATTGTAGTCAGATGAAATATGCCATGTCAATTATTTTTCTTTCTTATGAAAGATCCTTCCTCTTTATCCACACCCTGCAATGTGTGCCATGTTTTGCATGCTGTTTCTGAACCCTCTGACTTGCTGACCTTCTTTGGGCAAATAAAGGTCTGATGTAACTTCCCATGAGTCTCATCTGATACAACTTCCTTTTGATCCCATCAAAGCTGTTTTATGATGACTAGAGGGACTGTTGCAGAGCTCCCAAAACTCAGTTTCTTGTCTGACCGCTATAGACCACTGTAGACCCCGACTGTCTGGAAAATCAAAATTGCCTCTGGAGAGAGTCTCTTTGACTGCTGGAAAGTAGCACAGAATAGCAGCTATATTTAAACTTTAATAAAGGTCTTTTGAGCAGTATTAGGTGTTTATGGAATGTCTGTAATAGTACGTAGTACTAAAGTACATGTTAACATTATTACTACTACGTTCAAGCAAGGGGGAAGATACTGCGATTTTTTTAATGAAGTGCTTATGGCTTTGTTGATTGCAGGAGTGTCCAGCTCCCTGTGCTATGGGACTGCAGAGTTTCTGAAGAGGTGGTGTTTAGCTTGGGTCTGCATGTTCAGGCTGATCTGGCTGAATCTGAGATTATTGGCTGCTGAAATCTTGCCTTCGGTCTTGCAAGATTTGAGTAGAAGGTGGCAGAAATCTTGCAGGAGTAACTTTCTCCTTCCTGGATGGTCCTGTCAGCTTGGGATGAGATTTGTTAAGACAAGACTCTGGTTTGGCCATGCTAGAATCAGGCCTGGGTTTCTTCATAATTAAGGTCTAGATAAATTAAAAACAAAGCAGCATGATACTTGGTCTTGAGGATTTAAATCCAGACTGTTCATCCCCATGTTTTCAAGAGGTTCAGATCTAAGGGTCGGATTTCAGGAAATTTTCATTTAGGGAGTGACTGTTTAAAGAGTTGCAAGAGCCCTAGAAACCAGAGTTCTTTGTTCATAAGCCATGCACAGTGCAGACAACAGCAATAGCAGCAATCTGTTTCCCCATGAATTGCAAACAAGCTTAACCCTGAGTTGGAAAGACCATACTCTGGAGAGGCAAAAGGAAATTCAATATCTGAGCTAAGTGTGTTCTGACTTCCTTGGAAGAAAGACTGCCAACTGTACAAAGTTATGATGATGATGTGACAAGGACCCACCGTCCACTGAGGCCTCCATGAGCCAATGACGTTTCATGAAGGACTGCAAAATAAGCAGTCCCACAGGGTGGGGAGCATGGAGGTAGGCAGTAGGCCTTTATTATTCGTATCCTCTGTATACTTGGATGCCTTGGAGAGCTTCAAGCTCAAACTTTTGATGTCTCTTTTACAATGATCTTTTTCTCTATGTATTTTGAAATATCTGGTTCCAATGGTACTAAAAATTTGCAGCGACTGAGAACTTTTCCAATGCAAAGTAGTTGTTAAAATATAACACGTGTCCAGACCAGACTTGAATAAAGATTGTACTATTCTTCAAATTATATTGAAAGTTTGGCAATTTTCTTGAGCTTACAATGTAACTTTCCATTGAAGTCTATAATTAGACTTAAAAGTAAAAAGTCTTTCCTGTTTTATAAAGAATAATGGTGACCTTTACCAAGTCCAATCTCTATTTTTGAAGTCAGACATTCAGGGATATGTTGCTATTTGGCTTCTTTTTTTTTTCTTCTTTCTTTTCAACAAGTGATTCTAAAAAACAGTGTCATCTTTTCCAACCTGTTTTCTGAGCAATGCCATTCTAGCCCCCTGAGCTAGAAGATAGAGACCGGGAGCGGGATGATCCCCCCGCAATCCAGGAAGAAATGGTCAGTGACCTGCTGCAGCACGTAGACATACACAAGTCTATGGGACCAGATGGAATCCACCCAAGAGTTCTGAGGGAGCTGGCGGGAGTGCTCACCAAGCCACTTTCCATCATTTTCCAACAGTCCTGGCTGACTGGGGAGGTCCCAGCAGATTGGAAACCAGCCAGTGTGACACATGTCTACAAGGGACAGAAGGAGGATCTGGAAAACTACAGGCCTGTCAGTTTGACTTCGGTGCCAGGGAAGCTGATGGAGCAGATCACCCTGAGTACCATCACACAGTATGCACAGGACAACCGGATGATCCGGCCCAGTCAACATGGGTTTATGAAAGGCAGATTCTGCTTGACTGACCTGATTTCCTTCTACAACATGGTCACCTGCTTAGTGGATGAGGGAAGAGCTGTGGATGTTGTCTATCTGGACTTTAGTAAAGCTTTTGACACCATTTCCCACAGTATTCTCCTGGAGAAACTGGCTGCTCGTGGCTTGCATGGGCATATGCTTTGCTGGGTAAAAAAAGTGGTGGAAGGCCGGGCCCAGAGAGTGGTGGTGAATGGAATTAATTCCAGTTGGTGGCCAATTGTGAGTGGTGTCCCCGAGGGCTCAGTACTGGGGCCAGTCCTGTTTAATATCTTTATAAATGATCTGGATGAGGGGATCGAGTGCACCCTCAGTAAGTTTGCAGACCAAGCTGGGTGGAAGTGTTGATCTGCCTGAGGGTAGGGAGGCTCTGCAGAGGGATTTAGACAGACTATATCAATGGGCCAAGGCAAACTGTATGAGTTTCAATACGGCCAAATGCCGGGTCTTACACTTTGGCCACAACAACCCCCGCCAACGCTACAGGCTTGGGGAGGAGTGGCTGGAAAGCTGCTCAGCAGAGAGGGACCTGGGGGTGTTGATTGATGGGTGGCTGAACACGAGCCAGCAGTGTGCCCAGGGGGCCAAGAAGGCCAATGGCGTCCTGGCCTGTGTCAGGAATAGTGTAGCCAGTAGGACCAGGGAGGTGATTTTGCCCCTGTACTCGGCACTGGTGAGGCCGCATCTTGAGCACTGTGTTCAGTTTTGGGCCCCTCAACACAAGAAGGATGTTGAGGCGCTGGAGCGTGTCCAAAGAAAGGCAACGAAGCTGGTGAGGGGTCTGGAGCACGTCTTATGCGGAGCGGCTGAGGGAACCGGGGTTGTTTAGCCTGGAGAAAAGGAGGCTGAGGGGAGACTTTATCGCTCCCTACAACTACCTGAAAGGAGGTTGCAGAGAGGTGGGGGTTGACCTGTTCTGTCAAGTAACAGGTGACAGAACAAGAGGGAATGGCTTCAAGTTGCACCAAGGGAAGTTTGGATATTAGGAAGAATTTCTTTACTGGAAGGGTCATCAGGCATTGGAACGCGTTACCCGGGGCAGTGGTGGAGTCCCCATCCCTGGAGGTATTTCAGGGTCGTGTAGGTATAGTGCTCAGGGACATGGTTTAGTGGTGGGCTGTCAGTGTCAGGTTAATGATTGGACTAGATGATATTACAGGTCTTTTCCAATCTAGGAGATTCTGTGATTTCTGTTTGTCAGCCCAAGCTTCATCACAGTCTGATAAATGTTCCCGCTGAAATATTTATGTTACCTTTCTATGCACCACATTTTTGTCTCGCTTGGCGTGGGTGTTGTCTTTTTATTCTTACAGTATACTGGCCCTGGCTTATGTTTGTCTTCCCCAGCCAGAGGTGAATGTTGCATGGTACTATTACTGTTGAAACTTTCTTTTCTGTCTGAGGGAATTTTCCTACAGTAACGAGCAGGTGGCATTTTCTGATAAACAGAGGGTACTTCTCTTGATACCAATATTGTCAGTCAGCCATTTGGAGTTTGAGAATGGAAATGTTGCTTTTTATTTATGTATCTCTAATAGTCCTAATGCAGCTACCTGTGCTGTCAACCCATTTAATTCAATGAAATCTCTGGGTCCTTAGTGCTGCTGGAATGTAGGTTACTAACCAAAAACTGTGTTTGAAAACACTTACGTCAACTGTTTTATCATAAATTTATATCATAGAATGGTTTGAGTTGAAAGGGACCTTTAAGATCATCTAGTTCCAACTCCCCTGCCACAGGCAGGGACACCTCCCACCAGCCCAGGTTGCTCCAAGCCCCGTCCAACCCGGCCTTGAACACCTCCAGGGATGGGGCAGCCACAGCTTCTCTGAGCAACCTGTTCCAGTGTCTCACCACCCTCATTGTAAAGAATTTCTTCCTAATATCTAATCTAAATCAACCCTTTTTCAGTTTAAAACCATTATCCCTCATCCTATCGCTACAATCCCTGATCAAGAATCCCTCCCCATCTTTCTTGTAGGTCCTTCAGGTACTGGAAGGCTGCTATAAGGTCTCCCCGGAGCCTTCTTTTGTCCAGGCTGAACAATCCCAACTCTCCCAGCCTGTCTTCATAGGAGAGGTGCTCCATTCCTCTGATCATCTTTATGGCCTCCTCTGGACTTGCTCCAACAGGTCTATGTCCTTCTTATGTTGGGGGCCCCAGTGCTGGATGCAGCACTGCAGGTGGGGTCTCACCAGCATGGAGTAGAGGGGCAGAATCACCTCCCTCACCCTGCTGGCCACACTGCTTTTGTTGCAGCCCAGGATATGGTTAGCTTTCTGGGCTGTGATCGCACACTGTTGGGTCACGTTGAGCTTCTCATCAACCAACACCGCAAAGTCCTTCTCCTCAGGGCTACTCTCAATCCATTCTCTGCCCAGCCTGGATTTGTGCATGGGATTGCCCCGACCCACATGCAGGACCTTGCACTTGGCCTTGTTGAACATCATGAGGTTTGCAGAGGCCCATCTCTTAAGCCTGTCCAAGTCCCTCTGGATGGCGTCCCTTCCCTCCAGTGTGTTGTCCACCACAGCTCTGTGTTGTCACCAAACTTGCTGAGGGTGTACTCAGTCCCACTGTCTGTGTCACTGACAAAGGTGTTAAACAATGCCAGACCCAATACCAACCCCTGAGGAACACCACTCGTCACTGGTCTCCACTTGGACATTGGGCCATTGACCACAACTCTCTGAGTGTGAGCATCCAGCCAATTCCTTATCCACTGAGTGGTTCATCCATCAAATCCACGTCCCTCTAATTTAGAGACAAGGATGTTGTGCGGGACAGTGTCAAATGCGTTGTGCCTGAGTGTGTCCGTTATACGAATTGATATAACGCTATGTGAATAGCTGTGTCATCAGGCAGAAGAACCGGCATTTGCAATATAGTCTCAATATTTGTGAGTCTTTTGTTGAAAGACTGTAAGATTAAATGAAGGTATTACGGGGGAAATGGTGTGCGTTGCTGCTTTTATTCATTACTCTTTCACATATTTTCCTAAAGACAGTGTTTTTAACTCAGAAGCTGACTGATTTAAGTTGTTCAAGGAGATTATTCTCACTCTGTCACTTGTGGAATACAGGTGTGTTCCTGAAAAGTCTTAAGTGTTTTTCTTGAGCAGCTCCGCCAGCTTCACCTTTCTCCAGGACTGGACCTACAGTTTATTACTGATATCTCAGATATATTGTTTGTTTATCCCCTACTTGTAGGGGATTCTCTGTGAAAAACCTGCTTTCTTTGATTCTGAGGGTCTTCACAAAATTCTTCTGTTCAAGGTCAATTTATTACTTTGTTTTCCACTAGAAGTGAGATTTATACTATGCAACGATGTCTAGTAAGCACAAGAGCTCGAAGCCTTTAGTACAAAATATTTTTGATAAATTCCAACAAAAGCAGCTATTTAGATCTTTCTGTAGCAAATACCAGACAGATTTTTCAAGGAAGGCTTGTGTATGTGCTTTATTTTTTTCTTGTATTCATATTTTCTTTGTCTGTCTTTCTACCTTAAAAATGAGAGGCCGGGAATTGTATTTTGTTGATGCCATAGACTTTTCTTCTCGGATCCATATATTCCTAATGGCTCTTGGGAAATTAATCAGAAGCAAAAACCTTGATCATAGTGATAGGAACTTGATAATTAAAGACTCGTTCCTTCTGACATAATATGGCTAGACAGGTACTTTTTTGTTTGGTAACCTTGGATTCAGATCTTGAATCCGTTACACAGGTCAATAAACTACTTTCTTGTAATGCTGTAAGGTTTTGCCATTATTGAAAGGAAAAAACAGGTAGAAAAAAGCAGGTGAGGAGGATAGAAAAGGAAGGCTGTGATATTTTCTTCTTAAAGAATTTATGAATGCTCATGCAGGTCTTATCCAACATGAGGTATGTAAAATATTAGAGGCGTTCCTTCTCTATCAAAGTTCGTTTTTGCTCTTATAAATAGTCTAGATTTGGTTTTGAAATCCTCTGTCCTGAAGGTAGCTAAGACTTGGAACAACTCAGTCTCAGGAATCTCTGTAGAGCTAGTTTTTACAAAGAAGTATGCTGGCTGATTTTCAAAACAAAGGGTGTCAGATCAATAGTAAAATCATGGAACAATTTGAGGTTTAGTAGTCATTCCTCTTGTCTCATATGTGCTATTTTGTAAAAATGAACTAACACCATTAGAGATTGGTGTCTTCCCTTTATTTATGTGCTTTTACTATGATTTAGTCTATTGCAGTGATGCTGAGAGACCGGGATGCCTGTGTGCTGGGCACTGGACAGGCAGAGGATGAAGTTAGTCTCTTCAGTGAGGACCTAGTATTTGTTTGCTTCAGCCCTCCCTGAGGAGGAGGTGGTCTTGCTGCTGAAGTTCCCCAGGTGTGTGTTTGTATTGTCACTGTTCTTAAAGCAGTCTGGTCTCTTCATATTCTTCACTTGCCAGTAACCTAGCGAGTTAACCTAACCAAATGGGTTCGCCTACAAACATGTTGAGAGTGAATTCTGAGGGCATGTGAATGAATATGGGGCGTGTTTGTGTGCATTAATCCTAAAATCATGGCAAGAGAAACAGTGTTATAGAATATGTTCTCTTGTGTTCTTCCAATGGGTGTGCTTATGTCTTATTTTGATTTCAGCAGGTGAATGATTCGATAGCCCATTAGCAAGCATTTGACCTGCTTGGTTCCCCGTTTCCCTTCCCAGCTTGACACTCCATATAATGTATGTAGCAATTACACTTCAGTTGTAACTCAATTCCTGGTTTTGTTCCTTTTACAGAAATTAGTACTGAAAGGCATCGTAGTGATGGAGGGCCTGGAATAAGCACCAAGCTATTTGTCTATTTAATATACATTTTTCAAAGATAGCATTTTAATGACTGGGAGAACACAATAGGGCTAACTGTACTTCAGAAGTTCAGTGCTGGTTTTCAGACTCTTCGAATTTCAGGCTGCACCGTCAACGCTGAGTGATACCACTAAAGAACTGTGAAATGGAGAACTATGCTTTCCCCCCCTCCCTATTCCCCTTGCAAAATAAAAAGCAGGGGAGAAAAACAATGCTACCCTGACTTATTTATCTTTATCCAGTTCCTCTGTCAGTAAGGGGATGAAGCGAAAAATTCAGAACAAAGTAACTTAAAAAATCAAAGGATTAAAACCCCATGTATGTGATCCTGATGAATTGGATGATTCAGAAGATGTTAACCAGAGCAACAGCTGTAATGGAAGGAGAGCCTGTAACAAACAGGTTTTCTGATTTATCGGGGTAATCAAGCATAGAAGTGGGCAGGCACTGGGTGGTACAGAATACCAACATTTTTTTTGTGCTGCCTGGGAGATATATTTGAACCTCTAGGGAAGAAGTGCCCCCTCCCCCTTAATTCCACTGAAAACTTTTATTTTTCTTTTCCTGAAAATGAAAGCAGGGAACAAACGTTTCTCTGAATCTCATTTTAAATCTTCCTGAATTTAAAATGGTTACGGGTTGTTTATTCCTGTTAGTAATATAACTACTTTCACAAGAGTCTAATCCTGCTTCTTGAGGACTCCATTCCCTAACATAAGGGAGGTAATAAGTGAAGGGAAACTGGCAAATATAAATCTAGCGATGCTGGGCTGCTTAGAGAAATGCAACAAATGCTCTATGCTGTTTTCAGTGTGTTTTAGTTTGGTAGCAACTAATGGTCTTTGGGCTGAAGACTTTTAAGAAAAGAACCTGCCCTAAAATAATGCTTAAACCCATCTCTAATGCTATTTTCCTTGCCTGCTAGTGCAACGATCCAACCTCTCTTTCATGTGTAAAATCAATGGGAACATGACGCAGACAAAGTTTAACATGACTTGACTGTACTCATGTTCTTAAAGATAACAATCTACATTCAGCGTGGTGGGACTGGGGCTTTCATCAAGTTTTGTCCCTTATGATATACGTTACATTTTAACATGCTTTGCAAGTTTGCACGCGGGGAGCATGCTCTGCAGGACAGGCTTTATAGTAATACTCCTTGTAATCCCTCAAGCGATGTATTTGCTGAAAAATACCAAGTCTTGGTATTTATCAGTCTGGGAGCTTTCTCACGCAGAGCCGTTTTCTTCTTGAGATCAAATCCCTGAAGAGAAGTCATATCTAGCCTTGGCTGGGTATTTTGAGCTTATTAGATGCCTGGTTGCATCACCTATTTGTTCCTTTTTGTTACTTCTGGGTATTTTCCAAGGTCCCTCCAGCAGCGTGAAGTGAGGTGATCTGAGTCCCATTCACACAACACATAGCACCTTGCAAAGCTGCCTCTCTGCAACACCAGCCAGAAGTAACCAACATATGTAAATTCCAGCCACTTGTGACTGGAAGGAAGGAAGCATTCAATTACATACAGCTCCCCAAAGTTTTGTTTTCATCAATATCACTATTTTTTCCTTACTCCTATGATCTTTCTCAGTAGCGCTTTTGTCTGTTGTATGTTTGTTAAGAAAATAATTCATGTTTGCTTGTTGCAAGAAGAAAAAAGTTCACTGCACACATGGGATAACATTTGTTTGATTTCCTGATGCGGTTCCTGAAGCCAGAGTGTGAAAATGTTGATATAGCCTCTTGAGATGATTATCACAGGGAAGTGTCTTTTCTATTGTGTGTGCACACAATTTCCCAGATTTACTTAAATTTTTAAATTATCATTATTATTTTAGTGCTATAGGCCCCTTAGAACAGAGTTTTAGTGGTGGTATTCTTTGTTGTTATTGCTGTTTTTAACAAGATGCGTGGTGTTGTGGTCAATAATTTCTCTGCAAGTGTTTCAACAAAGCTGGTACCAAGTTGTGAGTTTGCTGAGTGAGTTGAATACCGTTTCTCTTCCCTAACTGGATGCAAGTTCAAAACCATTGCCTATTCTTAGCTTTTGCTATTTGCTATTTCTGCTGCTGGGTTTGCTGCTGTTACTCATATGAGGTGATTAATTTTTCTGTTAGTGAAACAGTGCTTGAGAGTCCAGTCACAGGCTGAGAAGCCATTCCATTAGGCTGGATTCAGTATCTACTTACATGAGAAACCTCTCAAAAATAATATTGGAATAATATCACAGAGCATCCAAACAAGCAAAAGAAATAAAGAACAAATGAAGAAAACAGACTGCCTTCTGTGCCTTCAGGTGGAGCAAATCTGGGCTTCAGTAAATATTTTCCCTGAGTTTGTGATTTCATAGCTGAGCAACTCCCAACAGAACCACCTGTTTGCCAGCTTTTTACCAGCCCCAAGCTACTCTTTTCCCCCCGACCCTCCCTAAAATTTTTCTGCTTTGAGCACCAAGTCAAAGCCCCTGAAACTACTGTAGTTGCGTGGCTGGGTACAGCTGCTGTGTCCTCTCTTCCCTCCCATGCTGATGTGAGCACCAGCTCTTTCCATCTTGTTGGCCGTTCTGGTCAGCTGAGTCCACCTATTTGTTCACCTTTCGCCACAGAAAGCAATCCCCCATCTTCTGGGGCATTGCTCTGGTAGCAATTTAGCAATTAGCTCTGGTAGCAATTTAAGAAAACCTGGACGCCAGCTGGGACTTCCAAGGAAGAAAAATAAGATGTGTCTGAGACAAAACAGGTGCACCACAGCTCTGGGTTTGGTGAGCTCTAACAATGCATCTGATGAAGCAGCAAAAATATTTTGGGTAACCGTAAGGAAAGCTGTCTCCTGCACTACATTATCATTAGTAATGGCACATTCCTGGTTTCAGTAAGTATATCAAGGATGTTTATTTTAAGGAGAAAGGGCACAGTTTATTTTGCACAGAACATGTTTGGGAATGTTTGCCATGATGTGTCAGTGACAATCCAAAAGACCTGGTGTTGCCCTCTTTGCATATCACTGACTCCCTTGGCTCCCATCAGTTTGCATTCTTGGTATTGAACATGTCTCCCCCAGTGAAATGTTGATAATATTTTTAACAAAAAGAGCCTTCATATAATTGATATGTGCAAGAAACTGAGCTCCAAAAGCATGTTTTAACCTGTGTATTTTGTAAACACAACATGAAAAATTCACAGAGAATTTCTGTTACATCCTGAGGCAACTGTGAGTCTTTTCCAAAGTAAAGGCTAGGGAGCTATATGGTGTACAAGGAAGAGAAAGTGAACAAAGAGAAGCCAGATGGGATTGTGCAAGCAGAACTTGCAATTAATATGTCTTGTGCACCCAGCAAAAACTACTTATTCTGCTGTGGCTACAGGACAGACTACCGCGTGGAGGCACAGTATATACTATCAGAAGGTTTTATGCTGGTTTAGGGACTTCACCTCCCTAAACAGCAGCAGGTACACTGACGTGGACTGTGTTGCTAGCACAGATGTCCCTGGAGTCCCCCCAGTGTAACAATGTCAGCTACAGGATGTGCATTTTCCATGCCCTGAGCTGACCTTGGGTGTGCAAAACTTTGGCAAGGCTTTACAGTGTAGACGTGGCCTAAGGGAGGTAGAATTTGCCAAATGTAATGTTTAATGAGACAGCCAAATGAGTGCAACACACAGCAAGTTCAGTAAAGCCCCTAAGGGCTGGGGTCCTAGGAATGTGCTGTGATGTAGCAAAATCAGCTAGTGATCCTTTCATCCACCTCTCTGGTTAGACTGAGCCTGACTTCTCAGGGGATGCAGCGGGGAGAGGCTCACAGCACAGGGAAACCGACAGCCCCGCTTTTCTCCCGAGGCGTTTAATGTTGCCTCTCTGCAATGATCAGGCACTGTCCTTCTGTTCTGGTGCACACAGAACAGCGGCGGCCTCGGTCCACTATGGCCCAGAGGAAGGGCCGCAAAACACTGCTGTACGTGACACGGACAGTAGAGCGGTGCACACCCAGGCAAAGGGCATGTGATATCATGGCAGAGAGCTGTCTGGGCCGGGGGAGGTTGTGTTGGAAGAGAGATGGGACACTAATGCAGGGGGACCATGTTCAGGCGAGTACTACAGACGGGTGGCTCAGCTGTGATTTTACTCTCTTGTTATGAGCTCCTGGTGTAGCATATCTTATGTGGGGTCCCAAAATTTGAACACTGTAATTTGGCACCACTACGGAACAATCCAGTATGTAATTTTTTTTATAAACATGGTTATTGTGAAAAGTGCATTTACTGGTTTGAACAGGTTTAATCTCAAATAATTGAGATACAGTAGTTGCATATTATTGTATACCCCTAACTGTTGTGATACCATCATTACAAATTCTGTACCATTCTGTGTAAGTTAACCTGCATGCCTGCACAAATGAGTGCATCATGTCATACAAACACACAATTCAAACATGCCTGTTGCCCTGTAATTCTCAATATTTCTACAATTGGAAATATGAAGAAAAGACTTAACAAGTGGATTGATTACTCAAGGGTTCTGAAGGACAAGAGAGGATTTTGTGGAAGGGTCTTTTTTGTCCTTTTTTTTTTTTTTTTTAAAGGCAAATCCTCTTATGTTTTCTGCTAGAGAAGCTGCTCACTGGTCTTCTGGTTTGTGGGTGAGGACCAGAACCCATTGATCTGTACACTGGAGGGAAGGCACTGATCACTGGGTAAGGCTTTCCTGTGTTTAGCACCTGCTGGTAGGTGTAGCGCCTTTTAAATATCTCAGAAAATTACACTTGATTGAATTTTCTTTCATTTCTAGATAAAGTTCTTTTCTCCTTTCACACAGCTTTTGTTCTTTTAGATTGATTTAATCATAGATTAGAACCATTAGCAACATACAGTTTGAGAGACCTCCTGGATGTGCATCAGACCACACCCAGCAGGTTTGTCTGTCTTTTGCTGGCAAAAGTTTAAACTGCAAGGAGAACCTAATGGGAATGCTAAGAGTTGCTGTTCCAAACTGAGCTCTCTGAGCAAAATCTCTTTGAACGTAAGAGAAATTAGTTCTATTTCATCAAGGAGATAAGAAAATAAACATGATCATTCGCTGGCTCTGAAATGCTTTTTATTCAACAAAGTAATCTCTGTTTAGAAAGGCATTTAGAGCTTGCCTGCTTGACAGTAGCTTGCTCGCTGACACTCATCTTTAGATTGTAAGAAATAACAGACTAATGCTGTTTGTTTTGTAGAATTTGGAAATATGTTGAGAGATGGCACTGTGAAACAAACAGAAGTTTAAGCCAGAAGGAAGCCCTGGAGGATGGTAGCATAGCCCTGCAATGGGCTAAGGTAATACAGTAAGGTGGGGGCGGGGAGGAAGATTGAAGTCTAAAGTGCTGTTTGTTTGGCTCCCCCTTCTCCCGTTTCTTCACTGTGAGCACAACGTAGAACAGATCCCCTGCTGATATGGAGGCCACACAGTTTATTTCTGTTGCATTCACATGGTCTTGCCAATAACAGGGGAGTATGAATCAGAAGCTTATTTTAAAACCAAAAATATATGGTGTCACTTTGTATTATGATAGCATCCAAGGACCAGTTAGGATCAGAGCTTCATCTATTACATGCTGAATCTATTACAAGTTGAACATGTTGTGTTGTTGATCCTCTGAGAAATTTCAACCCAAGATGCAACAAGTTGTAGGAGGAAAAGGGAGGGTAAAGGAGCTGAAGTGTTGGGTGGTCTGCGTAATGCTAGAAAGGAGACAAAAGGCTATATGCTAAAAACTGTCACTTATAACTATTTAGGCAAGTAACTGAAAGATAAGACTTGGAACAGAGGAAAAGACCTTTGTTTAGCTAAAGACATCTGAAAGATCTGGAGTTGATGTGGGGTTGGGGTGGGAGGAGACAGGACAGGCAGGTGAGCAGATTAATGCCGTTGTTGCAGCTTGCCTATATAGTGTTTGGGCTCTTTATTTCCTCAACTATATTTATTTGGTGGGATATTGTTGATACAAGCTTGGCCTGGAAAAATAAAATCAACTTATTTGAAAAAGTCAACTTCATGAGAATTGTATTATTGTGTGGCCCTGCTGTTTTTCAGGGCTGGTGACCTATATGTCAAAGTGTGACTGAGAGCAGTTGCAAAACAAACTGAAGAAGAAATGCATCATGCTGGGGATATAAGATGGGGAGGAGAGAGGATGAAACTAGTTTGTCACATAGTGCAAAAATGTCTCTCTCTTTGTCACATCTTCCACTTATTAAAGTCAATATTGTTCTCTCCAGGCACTCAAATGAAAACTCAGAAATGAAAAATCAGAAAGGCAATTAAGTGATCTGTGCATGGATGCTACTGCTGTCTCCAGAATGAAAAAAGAATGCTTAATCAGAATCATAAATTTATAAGACTCTGGCTAATGATACTCTGCTTCAACCTGAGCACTTCTACTGGAACAGGAGAAGGATATTCAAAATCTTCCTGTCTCCTGGAAAGTCCACGGAATTGGAGGCAGTATCATGGAAACCTTGGTTAGGTATGTAGTATTCAGCAACTTCACAGATGAGCTTCCAGGAAATCTTTACAGCTTTTGTAATAAAAATAGCTTTCTTATATGACTTTGTTTATGGTGGGGCCCCACAGTGAATTGTTTGGTTTTGTCTGTAAAATTTCTAGCCAGTTGGTCTTGCAAAGAACAAGTGTAAGTTGGAGCCTTATGGCATTTAAACTCTATGAGAAGGAAATAATATTTTAAGAGAAATCGTATTTTGGGCCCAGCAAGTTTGACACTGACTAGTGCTGCCAGAGTTTTTAATATTATTGAATTCAACAATCTTTTCCATCAAATTCCAGAATCATCTGGAACATTCCCTCTTATGTGAAATAAATGCTTGTAAGCTGCCAGGTGATTAACAATGTTTGCTGAGATGTGAGGGTGTCTCAGGAGACTCTGCTTTGTTATGCTACTGTAATTTCCAGTAAAGATTTGGTCAAGACTTGAAACTGTCTCAAATGATGTATTTTGCAGCTTTAAGTTAAAATTCAGACCTGCCAAAAGGTTCTTGATTGTTAGTTTTTCTGGCTGAAACCACCTAATTTTTCCACTGTGCTTTGTACATCTGGTTATGGATGACCATTTTATCTCTCTGGCTTCAGAAAAGACAAACACTGTATCACTTCCTAAGTGTGAGGGGAAAAAAATCTACTTAAAATATTAGTAAGAATTTTCAAAGGATTACAAATTAATCAAATATTGTACAAATAAACACTGAAAGTGTAGGCCCTAGTGAAAAGATTTGCAGCCTAAAAGAGACAAGCCATTGGTCACGTTTGAAGGAAAGGGTAGAGGCAGAGAAATTAATCGTTTTGAGGAGGAATCTAAATTGAGAGGGAATTTGGCAGGCAAAATGAAAAACTAATCAAGCATAAAGAGCAGCAGAAACTCAGTCACCCAATAAAGTGAGGAAGAATCAAACTTAAGGAGGGAGAAATGGGAAGACCATAGGAAATAAAAGTGGAAATGAAACCAAGGATACCTGGACCCTGTACAGGATATCAGAAAGACTGATAGCTAATAGTGTGAATTCGTTGGCAATTTATTGCAGGTGCAGGATATGATTGCAAAATGACTAAGTGTTCTTTTCAAGTTGTGAGCCACATGTAGTGCCAGGGCAGCACCTGCTTATTTTGTTAATGCGAAGGGATGCTTAAATGGCGTTGGGTTTTCAGCATTTTAAGCTATGCAGCCCTCACCGTTCTGGTTCATGTGGCTCTGCAGAAATTGTAGTGCTCCCATGGGCACAATCAACAACTGTGCCTGCAATGTTTTAGCTGTCAGCGTATTGGGTCCACTGAGTACGTGAGATATTTTGCAGTGGAACTATTTTGATTTCAATGTTGTTTATGCCATACTCTCAAACTTGGAAAAGTGTCTGTGTATAGGCATGTTCAGCTTTTGTGGAATAAATAAATGTGCATGGGAAGAAGTGGAAAACTGCAGTCATTGTAAACATGACAGGATGGTGAACTGCAACAATGTTTGTTTCACTGACCCAGAACCATGATCAGCAACCAACACTGTTAAATATATATGTACGTGTGTGCATGTGCATGCATATATACTTTTATATATTTATAGTGCAACTCTAATGGAAACAACATAAATGTTATAATTAATGACTGTAGTGTACTATACGGTCTTCTTTGAGGTAAGAAACTATAATTTATATGTCTCCATTGTGTATGTATACTTATGTATAATACATACATAGAATGGATTTTTTTTCATGGTGGTAAGCCATTCTTTTTAAGTCCTTAAATATTCTAGACTGTAAAGTGTAATTATAAGTGGAAGTTTTGTTTTCATGATAGGAAGTTTTTATTATTCTTTTTCTGTTCCAGGATGTGTTTCATTTGTTTTGTGTGTTACAAAAAATACACAAATGGTCTTGTGAAGTGTGAGTAGAGATGGCTCTGTTGATTTCTGTAAGAAAAAGAATATGAACAAACAAAAACCTCTGCACTGGTAGCTGGATGGAAAACTTATTAGAAGAATAATTTTAGCTATGACTTTTGAAAATGTGAAAAGCTAGGCCAATATTTGGATTTTCAAAATCAAGTTAGTAAAGTTAGTTAAATAATTTAGTCACTTTTACCTTTTCACAGCTGAAATACAGTTAAACAGATTTAAACATTATTTGTAGAAAAGAAATGCATTTGGAATGAAACATCAGATGCATATCAACATTGCTGCTTTCTAAGCTATGTAAATACAGGTTTGTGAAGAAATGATGACTGATACTAGTAATTTCAAGAACTGTTTCTTCTGCGTATTATGCTTCAGCTGGAGACAGTAGTATTTTTCATTCTTTTTCTAGTTATAGCATGGTTTTGTGTTTTAACTGTGCAGAGTATGAATTACCTTGCCCTAATTGAAATGCATGTATGTAATGCAGCATTGGCACAGTAAAAACACCCATGTGCATATAAATTGTGCACCAAATAAGAGTACTTCTTCAGAGTAGTATTCAGATATTACCTCATTCTGATCCTGCACGAGGTTATTTGTGTCATAGTATTAGCAACTTGTGAAGAAAGGTGAAAAGGCAGCAAGAAGGCTGACAGGTCTCACTCTTTCCACACTAGTTAGAGGTTGGAGTTTCCCCATACGAAGCAGATCATGTATGCAGGAAACTTTCTGGGATGAAAGGCTTTAGATAGAATGAAAATTTTTATCATTTCTGTATTAGACGTAATTATTGAAGAGATGAGTTGCTATGAGGAGACCTTAAGAAAGTGACATTGAAAAGACAAGTAAATTTGCTTGAAAAGCAGTGACAACATGAATTAGGAAAGAGCAAATTCCTGAAATTTTGTTGAAGGGCTGCAATGCCAGATAACCTCCCAGAACAGTCATGGACAGCAGACAAAGTGACACAGAAGTCAGATAAACTGAGGAAGAACCTCAAATAGATCCTCCATGAGAAGAACGGATTTAGTTTTTCAAGTCAGCAAGCTACATAAAACTCTCAGCAGCCTTCATGACATAACCTATGCAAGTGATACTGTCATCTCTTGGGTGTGAGCTGGTGTGGAGAGGTGCAATGTAGTAATCTTGCAGTTGCAGGCGTAGGAAGAGATGCACCAATTTAGGTAGGTAGGTATTTCCCCTACTCATCAAAAAGGAATAGGCATGGCCAAGCCATGGGGAGCGCTATGCCATTAAATAGCCTTCTGTCTAGTTATAGTGTCTCACCTTCTATTTTTAAGTGTCTCGTGGAAGTGCTAAGGAAAAGCAATATAAAAGAGAAAGAATGTAAATATTGTAGTTCAGGGATATCTGCCTCAGTCCTAGTGCAAAAACCTGCCTTTCAGTGAAAGCTTTGAGAGGCTTCTAGTTCAAAGAATTTCAGAGATGTAGAGAGGCAGCTATGTACATTACTTTGTTCTTCTCTATCAGTTACACCTTACTGATGGCAGATAAGTTAAAATAAGGAAGAGCATCCCTCCTAAGCAGTTCTGAGAGGACAGAAACACTGGCATGGGAAAGAGCAGTTACAAGTTGACAAATACTTTTTCAAATGAAAGGACAATTTTTCTGCTGAGGCTGGAAGTGTCAATGTCGAAACAGCTTTTGCTCGTGTCTCAGAGCTTCTGATGCAATCATCTATTTCAGTGCATGATAAAATACTCAGGAAAAAACCCCACAATTTTAAGGCTTTATTTTAGGAGGGCTTTTTGCTTTTCATAAATGTAGTGATCTTATTGTGGTTTTATCTTTCAGGATTAAAGGACTACTGGCAGATATCTTAGGACTAAAATGCGGGTTTGCTTTCTGTTTTGTTTTTTTTACAGAGTCTGATATGAGTGGGAACATTTGTGAGTTGGAAAATATATCCACAAGACCACTGGAAACTGAATATTTTTATTTAAACTCGATCCTGCTGTGTTCAGTGTCAGAGCTGAAAAGTGAACCTGGTACGAACAGAAAGTGAAGCACAAAAGTACAATTTGGCTTTCCCAAATCAGCAAATAGCAAAATCAAGTGAGACTCTGAATGTAAAAAGTGAATGCTTAAAATGTTTTGGGCTTAATCACAATTTTTATTGTTAAGGACTTACTTTTAAAACTACACTGCTACAATAGCATCTTATGTATCTACAGACTAAAAAGCAGCCTGCCTATATTCTAGTCAATTAATTCTTTGCTAAAGCAGCATAAGCACAAGTTCAAAGATTTTGTTACTTTTCTGATTTATTTCTCTCATCTGGCTTTCTATAAGCTCTCTGTGTTGACAATACTCAAATGCTTTCTAATTTGTGATTAGTGCGTAGTAGCAAGGGGAAGGAAGAGTTGGCATGAATAGCTCTTAACAAGAGTAGGTATGTGTTTCTTTTTTATCTCTCAGCCAGGGCTTTGTCAGAGTGGAGGAGCTGAGATTGGTTAATACTCAGCCAGACTGCTGAAGTTCCAGTCTGGTTTTCTAATTTAGAAGCGCTACTGGATGACATAAATGGTAGGAATAATTGTAAATTCTATGTGAAAAAGGTAAAATGGGATTCCTTGAGACTATAAGAAAAGGTCTAAATTAGTGCTTTAAAAGCTAGAACAGCTTCAAAAATTATTATATTCCCAGTTTGAGTGTTTTGCTTGTATTTTAAGTGAATATTTTTCTCACCGATGTGCTGTTTAAACTCACCTTATGTTATTTATTTGCCACCTAGTTCAAATCAAGGAAATGAAAAAGACTGAAGGGTAATCAGTGAGCTACCCTTGGAAAAATACAATACTGACAGACCGGACAAAGTCAGCAAGAAAAGATTAATTAAGTAGAGTCTGTACTGCTGAGTGCTTTAGATACTGTCATTCCTTCCTCCAGTAATTCCTTCTTTCAGCATCTGCCACTTTCTCTTTCTTCTCCTCCCTAAAAATAGTATTTAAAAATTATAGATTTGACAGGCTGACCAGGTCCTAGTCTGTGATCATCTGCTGGGTGTCTTCATCTACCTGGGCTCTTATTATGCTGCAGAATACCACCATACACAGTTGGCACCAGAAGCTTTAGATTGAGAAGGTTTGTCCAACTCCTCAAACAGAACAACGTTGCCCTTCTGTTCGCCGTGATGCATGAAATGAACACGTGACTGGGTTAGTGGTGTGGACTGCTGCGTTCATTCGCTTTATCTCCCTTCCATCCGGATCAACTAGTAAGAGGATAGATACTTGATCTGCAGCAAAAGAATGTTTAGTCTTTTCGGAGCCCTCCTCATCTCTGGGAAGCCTTCACAGTGGCAAAAAAGTTGGGGATCAGGGCAGATAATGGCAATGCAGGTTTGGGGAAAATATTGGTGCTATCATGTTTCTTGTCTTTTCTTTTTTTTCTTTCCTACTTTTTCCCCTGTGCAGTTTGAATAGAGAATAATCCAGGAGACTTAACAGGAAATTCGTAGACAAAGTGCCCTACTACTTCACCACAGACTCTTAGAAGATGGTTCTCTTCCCTCATCCCTAAAAGTACAGGTGATCTTAGTTTAGTTGGCTTCTCAGCTAACCTGTCACAGAAGTCCACCTCAATATTTGGGAAGTAATGAGTTTATTTCAAAAACATTGTCTTGCAATAGATTACATCGGAAGAGGGGCTAACTGCACTGGAAATAGGGGTGAGGGCTCTGAGCAGTCTTAACTGATGGAAGGAGAAGATAGGTATGGAAGGAAAAACCTCCCCTGCCTGTAATGCCATGTACTTAGAACTGGTCCTGTGTAAACTATGAAAGCTCCCAAGTACTGGCTTTTATACTGTACTTCAAGTGAGACCAAAGGATGGAAAACTGGTCGTCTGAGTTATTTTGAGGTTTTTATTATGTTCAGGGATTAATTTGGATGACAACAATGGTGTTTTTAGTGCAACAAGTAGAATTAAATAAGCAGTCTGGCAGAAGATCTGAGAAGCAGAAGGTGAAAATAAATAAAATGGAGCAGTGAAGAATGCAGAAAGAAACAGAAAATGTTCAAAGGCATGTAAACACGATGAAGGCTGAAGCCAAATTCATATGCAAACATCTAAGGTACAAATCCTCTTCCCTCCTTTTTTCCTTCCCCTCACGATGTGTGTATACAGCCCCTTCCCCCTCTTGGGTTTACTCTCATGACAAAATTTAAGCGATGGAACAGAGGAAAAAGGAGGCAGATGTGACTATGTGGGAAGTTGCTTTGCCACTCAGTTGTGTATGGGAACCACATCTTTTTATGTAGTTTGTGGGAGGGGGATTTATTCTTTCAGCATTTTGAGAAAGACTTATGATTCCACCTGGATTTATGCACAATAGCTTTCCTGTCTGTACTCTTTATCTTCCTTTGAGAGCTCTCTGACTAAGTTATTTTCCTCCTGGGATGTATAAAGTATACTCTCACCTACACTGGGATAAGAGACTCTTGAATACAAAGGCCTCTGCTGAAGACCATTTGCAAGTATTGTCCGTTCCCATCAAATATCACCTGGAGCTCATCTGTAGGGCCTTACTTAGGTTGGGTCATGTGGTAGGGCATTATAAACTCAAAAATTATATAGCTGTGTGCTATGGTACCTGTTATAGGAAGTTCACACCAAGGGTCTAAACTAGCAAACCATTTAAGCTTTTTAATTGTAATGATTTTTAAGTCATCTCACTGAAGTCAGTGGTACAGTTCCTGAGCTTAAAGCTGAAATCATGCTGAAGTGCTTTGCTGGCTTAAAGCCCAAGCTGGCTTTCAGTGTATTATAGGCAGCCTTTCCTGGGATGATGGTGAATTAGAATTGGGCTAAAGTATTTCTAGCAAGATGAAAAATCACCTCACATCTAAAAGTTTTATTGCTTTTTCCGCTTTCTATGAACTCAAAAATGAGGCCATTTCTATGAGAAATGGCACTTGAGAATATGAAATTTCCAGAAGATGTGGATATCCCTTTTCTAACAGAAGCTGAATGCACAGTGAACGACCCTTTTTGAAAAGAATGATGCTCTCTCTGGAAATGGTGGTCCTCTGTGAAGCTTTGGACCTGCAAAATTAACTTAACTGTGACGTATGTCTGGTTCTAAATTCAATTTACCTTAGTGCCCCAATCCTGTACTGAGGTCTGCCCAGAGCCCATGTGAGAGGGCTTCAGAGATGCCTGTGGGTCTGCATGGCTGTGTCCGTTTGCAGCTGGGGGCCTGTATACAATGAGGTGATATGTAGTTATTGTACTCAGTGCCTGCTAACGGTTGTTCTCACAATTTCTCAGTCCAGAATTGCTTAGTGAGTCCATCCAAAAATCCTGCTCCTGAAGAAGAGATCAGTTGGTGCTTACAGAATAGAAGGTAAGTCATGGCAAACAGTTAAACAGTATCTAATAGTTTCTGCTCTTCTTTGCGTATTTCTCCAAACACATTTGTCCTGCTATAGGCAGGGTGCTCCTGAAGAGCCGTATTCTTCTGTAGTTTGTACATGGTTTCAAATTACTCACTGTGCAATTAATTTATTTAACGCCATTTCACTACTTACCTTGCAGAATCACTGTGAGAAGTATTCCAGGTCCCTTGACCTTATTTTTTTTCAGATTTGTTTTGAACAGCATGTCTGGAACATGTGTTTCATGTGTTATATTTCCTCTGTGGATTCATCTTTGACATTCAACGTGTGAACTTTTCTTATAATTAGTTCTGATCAGTAGGGCTAGTTCAAATACCACTGTAGATAGTTTAACTCAGTTTTCTTGTTGGCAATCACAAAACACTTACAGGATGCAGTGCTGTAGCTGAGCAGGAAGGAGTGGAATTCTGCCCCTAACTGATTTCATACTGAAATCGGAGGATACTCATGCACACTTTTGTATGCCTGTAGCAGGTCCACAAAGACAGTGGTCAAGCATTTAGGAAAGGCATTCAACACTCAAATTTCCACAGATCCTTGGGTTTGTGCATTAGTTAGATAAATCTGCCTCTCAGCCGGATGAGGTTTTATTCCATGATTTCATGAGCACTTGCTTTACAAACATCTGTAAATTTAAAGTGGACTTACTTTCAATACCTTTGCCAGTTGGATTTGATTTTCTCAAGTGGCACCTGAAGAGGAAAACAAAAGGAGCATTACAGTGGTTAGAGCAGACTCATTGAAAATCAAAATATTCCCTTTTTTCCCTTGGGGTTTTGGGTAGGGTTGGGGGGGGGGAGGGGGGAGGGTAGAGAGCAGAGGGGAATGTGTTAATTAGTCATGGAAAAAAATCCAAAGCAGCAAGAGCAAAAAACCCAGACTGCTCCGGAAATGTTACAAAGTTTTTCCTTTACCTTTGATTGTATATCTTGCCTGCACTTTGCTGCCAACAATTGCAGAGGTCTTGCCTGTTTCAGGAAGGGGGATGAGGGCTCTGGAGAAATGTTGGCTATTTTATTTATGATTACCTTAGTAGCATTAAATAATGCACTGTACTGTCCACGCTAGTATCTGGTGACTTTTGTGGCTTTGAGTCCAAGGGTTGAAACATCAGCAAGGGCAGAGAACATGGGCTGCACTTTGGAAACGCCTTTTGTCAGGCAACCTGTTACACATGGGTCCGGAGGCTCTTCCCCGCGCTCCCAGCTCCCGGCACACCCTCTGTATACATTCTGCGCATTCCACAAGTGACTTTGCTTATATAACCCTCGCTGCGCTACCTTCCTCTCCCCACATAGGTGAACTGCCGGCTGCCCTCACTTAGACAGCACCGCCGTCCTCACCCACCATCCAGGCTTGCTATACGCAAGTCAATCTTCATTTCTGATTCCGTTTCTCTTGGTTCTAATAGCTGAACACTGAGAGTCTCAGTCTTAGGGTAATTCTTTTCAGGGCAGAGCTAAGGCGGTTGTCTAGCAGCTGCAGAAGCCAAAGTGACTTTGTATGTTCCTGTACTTTCCTGAATTGAAATCTTAAAAACTGTTCACCCAGAAGAACTGCATAGCAGTCTCATTCAGCAACATGGATGATGGAAGGCTGCAGGCTGGAGCACAGCGTGTGAGGCTGCTGCTGCTCTTTTCATTGAAATGCTGTGTGCTGGGCAAACCTGTGCACCATCCTGAGCCACCTCTTCTCTTTCCACATGGAAGGAATGTTAACACCCAACTTGTTAAAAAAACAACAACCCAAAAACAAAACAAAAAAACCAACAAACAAAACCCCACACAAACCAACCCCCAAACACCAGACCCCTGAGATTTTTGCACAAAGATGTGCTTTAGGTACAAATTGTACCTACGCATGTTTTAAATAGTGTCATCAAAATAGATTCATCTAGGACATGAGTTCAGGTTTCAGCTTTTCTTGCCAGGTGCTGGTGATTTCATAAAAGTTAATATTTTTTCCTTTGGACTGCTCTACCAATGCTGTCAATAACCTGTCTGGAATAACTGGTAATAAATGATAATGATAATGTTGTCAATGTCAATAACACTAATAAATACAGCATCTGCTACTCAATGGCAGGTTGCCAGGTAAAGGGAGTAAAAGTCTCAAAAGACTCTATTCTAAAATAAGCTTATTGTCTTTTACTGGTTTAGGATTTTTAATTTAAAGTCTTTGGAAACCAAATGTTAAAGTGTCACCTTTGACCATCATCAGATTAATCTGTAGAAATTTCTGCTGGAAGACATAGAATGGTTTTCATTTTCAAAGCTGCAGAGCATTTCTGGCTCCCGCTGCAGTCAGTTGGAATTGTGGGCATGCAGGAACTTTAGGAATGAATTGTTAGTTGTTGTTATTAATTTATTTGGGAAACACAAACAGTATGACTCTAACTCATGTCTTGAAAAATGCTGTACCCTTTCTTCACAATAAGTATACTACTGGATAGCGCTACCTTCCAACATTGACTTTAAGTGGAATTTGAGCAACACAATTATGAGTGGGGACTTTCTTCACTAATTTGCAAAGCCCTGGAAAGCTGATAATATACAACAGAGACAAAAACACTGGAGTTCAAAATCATGTGCTTTGTACCTTTAATAAAACCACCAGAATATGTCTGAATGACATAGGACATACATAAATATGATGTCACCAGCTTGAAAGCCTGTCTTCCTGAGGTTTTTTGCATTGGTTCCTGATCTGGGGTTTTAATTTGATGTCATCTATTTGATCATTATATCCTGTTTCTTTTAAAATTCTTGGCTAATTTACTTTCTTTTGCTGTAATTTCCATTTCCAAATTCTCTGATAAGTGTCAGCCAGTGCCTTTTCAGACATTTCCTCTTTATATAACTCAGAGAGCTGCTTAATCATGTCATATGTGCAGCAATATGGTTTTATTATTATTCATGTCTTTCTAAAAGCCAAAGCCAAATCTTAATTTGAGAGTACAATAGCCAAGTCTTTGAAAAAAAGAGAAAGTAGTAAGTCACTGTGGACCCAACAATTTCCTTAGCAACCTTTCATAATAAAGGGCTCTGTAAAGTTCTTTTCACTCTTAGATTGTCAGCTGTGTGTCTTTAGATCTGCCCTTTTGCTCTTGTGACAGTCTTTGCTCAGGCAAGCTCTGTACCAGAATTGAAGGGATGTGTTACAGAAAACTAGACTGCAGAGGAAGTCGTCTTCCTGACTCTTCTTTGCAGTGTTTCTTTTTTGAAAGGGCAGACTTCCTTTGGGAGAGACCTGTATGTGACCGAGTCCCCACAGTTTACAGTGTCATCTTTGGAGGTGGCAACTTTCCCGGTACCTATCAGCGCTGAGTGCCATAAGCACCAAATTTCACATCTATCATCTCCTTAGTGAGGAATATAAATAGAAATCAAAACCAGTTGTGCAAATGCGTTCTGTAAGCAAGCTGAAAAGAAATGCCTCCTGCCTGTATGTACTGTAACTTCTCTGTCTAGATACCTCCATTGATACATTCTATCTGCTGGTTGTAAATCTAAATAGCTGTGTCTGAAGACATTTGCAACTAGATCATCTAATATAAAATCCAAGAGAGAGATCATTTAGCACAGGAAATATTTTAGTGGAATGGAGAAAAAAAAAAATGGAGAAATGAACTAAAAAGGCATTACATTTTGCACTGTTAAACATTCTAAAAATAAACTAGGAACATAGAATTATCTGATACATACTTTTTTTTTTTCTTTTCCTCTCTTCTTCTCCTTCTCAGACATATGTACTCATAAAATTTAATGGAGTGGAATTGCCTGAGAGAATGGGACCATTTTAAATACACCTTTCTGTGGCTCCTTGGTACATATGTGAACAATTTTAATAAAAAATGTTGGTTCGTAGTGATTCTTAGATGTCTTGTGGTTGATCATCTGTACTGGACAGATGGATTTGGTCACTGTAAGCCAAATAAATAAATTAGCACTATCTTTGAAATGTATAGCCACACTTGGCATCTGCAGTTACTGTACTCCCTCCCCTCAGTTCAGATGCCTTCACCTATACTGCTGAACTGGCCTAACTTTATATTCTGTTTGGCCTTGAGTTAGAACAGAGGACCACCTGCATGAAAGAGATGTGAAATGTTATGCGTGCCTTTGTAATGGGATAAAGTACCAGAGTACCAAGTCTGCAAATATTTTACTGAGCAGGTCATGTATTAAGTAAAGCACTGAAAGGTAAAATGATAAATGATGAGGTCATCGTTTTAGTACTGGTGTCCAGGTGGTGAAAAGCCAGAGGGCTGGGATTTAGAAAAAAGCGACTTCCTTTAAGCTTCACTGACTTGGTGTGTTGCCTTCATTGTACAGGATGAAGCTGTACTGTCTCGGCTAGTTTTTTGGCCCATTTGTGTATAAATCTGCCTGTAAAGCAAGAACCTTGTAAAGGAAGGATATAGATGTGCTTTCGACTGTCATGATTCATCTTTTCAAGTGGCTCATGGGCTGCAAAAATACATTCTGTATAATGCTAGAATTTTACCTAGTCTAATGTAAATATTTGTGCAATGCTTTAATTAATTCTGCCTGACAAGGCGAGTCATGGAGGCTGTATTTAGACACTTCCCCTCTCCTCCTTCCCCCCATTTTTGACCCACAAACTGCATGTCAGCTAGTACCTGTGATCTCCAAACCAACCTGACAGTTCCAAACTCATTGGAAAGAAATTCAGGTGAAAACTTTCGGTCCTGTCCTGTCTTTTGGGGTTAGCTTTCTCCCAGATTACTTGATTGCAGAAAAATCTAATAACTGCAGGAGTTGGGGTGAAAGGTACCAGACTGAATCAGGGCATTTCATGCAACTTCTCTGTCACTTTCAGTATAAAATGTTGTTAGTGTAACTCAGAAGGAAATTCTGTTTGATTTGAAATTACTTCTCTCGTTTGTGACTGTTCCTTTAGTTCAGTGTGTGATCTAGGTGCCCGGGTGTGAACATATGCATTTAGACTGATGTGGGTAGCACAAAGGTATGGGGTGGAGGGCCTATCAGTCATTTTTCAAAGCACTCATGCTTTGTCAACTATGCAGCAAGCTGCTTTATTCTCTTTCTTCAGCCTGGGGCAGTGGAACATCAGTCAAGTATTTCCAGAGTGAAAGTCAGTTGTTTTCTGGTGGTCTAGAGAGCTGAATGTGCTTGCTAAAGGGTCAGCTCAAAGCCGGGACTGATGCAAAGGGAGAATCGAGATGGCATGGGCAGGAGGAGGGCAGGCTGGGGGAGAAAGCTGATCTTTCTGTGGCAGCAAGCTATGAGCAGGTAGAAAAGACAGTCTGGCAAACTGGCATAATTTAAAGAGAGTTTCAAGAAAAGAATTCAGGTTTGAATAATATGCATATGTAATTACTCCCCTTAGGCTCCAATCTTAAAGAATAAATTGCACAGATCTTCAAGAATGGTAGCTTCTTTATTTCTCATGGGCTTTGCATCTGAGGGACAGAATTCATCTCCTGATATTACCTGTCAATGCCCTAATGGGATTCCCATTTCAGTAAAGTCACTGCCTTCTTTCATAAGCGGAAAGCTTGTCACATGTCAAGAGACAGGAGTAGTGGCCTATTGCCGTGTTACTGGCAGTATGTACTACCTGGAGCCACTAGCTCGTTGCATAAAAAGTCTTCTGATGCAAATAAATTCTTTGGTGCCCCTGGCTAGGGCACAGCACTGGCAAAGAGGTAAGACTGTCGTGTCCAGCCTGGCCGTGCACTTGCTTGGTGCTAAGACCTGAACATTGTCCTGAACCTTCTTTCTGTTTTGAGAGAGGAAAAAGTAGGAAAATGCATACCTTGCCTAGACGTAGGGGGGAATTAGTCTTTGGGCAGGAGAATCACACAATTACCCCATGTGATTTTTTTTTTTCTCTTTCGGTGTTTGTATGTATATAATAACACTTGGAAAGCACACAAGCACTCATGGCTCAGCTCCGAGTGAGGCAGCGTTGAAGCACAAAGTAGGCAAATTTGAATTTGTTTGGAGACTTTTCAGAGCTTCTCATTATCTCATTTGTGCGTTTAATGATTATTGTGAGTGCACGCATCAAGAGTTTTTGAGGTTTGGATGCTGCTGGTAGCGGTTGGAGGGACAGAGAGGCCTACCTGCAACACAGGCATGCAGCCGCCAGGTGGCTTGGTACCCTGGAGGAGGAGACCTGGCAAACACTGGGGATAAAGCTGGTGTGTGAGCAGCGTGGAGGCCCGGTGGCATGTCTGCTACCAGTTGCTTAACGCAAAGCAAAACCCACTGTTGATTAAAGACACCCAGACAAGGCAGAGTGCTGCCTGCCTGGGAGAGAGTCCTTACGACAGTGAGACTTTTCTAGAGAGGCAAATCATCTGTCAGAACAGCATCTTTAGCTCTCTGTTGAGCAAGGTGGGGGAGGGATGATCTGAACATATCGATGGTAGGCATTGCGTGTTGACAGCCTGGGGCATTCTGTGTGGCCAGAACAGGCAGTCATATGTGGAATAGGTGATATGCTCATTTAACATGGCGAGGCAGGAGTTTGAGAAGAGCTCAGGTACATTAAGGGTAGAAATATCCCTGAAAAACAGGGGGCTTTTAGGATTTTAGGTCAAGTATGAGCTTTTGAAAATTATGTTGTCTCTGAACTCCTCAGCAGAAGCTCTCAGCTAATAAAGCTGTTCAAAGCAGAAAATTACTCTTCACACAGCAATGGTCAAAGTGGTGGAGTCCTGGGTGCCTCGTGTAGGTACTCAGCAGTGTGGGCTTCGCTCTGGAGTCTGTAGTGCTTAGACAAGCTGAGTAACTGACAGGGATAGCTCTGTTGCGACCATTTGCCTGAAAGATCATGAAATCAGTATATCTGAGTCTCGTGCATGTGTCATAAGGCCAGTCCTACCTAAAAAGAGAGGGAGGCTGGATAGTAAGGTTTGGAGTTTTTTGTCTGTAATTTGCTTTTATCACAATAAAATATGGAAGTACGAAACTGAGGGCTGCTTATAACTCCTGTCCAAGGCGCTGCTTCCTTCTGATTAATATTGCTAAAACAGTGAAGCAACAGGATGCAGTAAGGTGAAGAAATTAAACCACAATAATTGAGTAAAATTTTTGATGAATTAAAAAAATAAATGAAAACCTTATGTAAAAAATATACAGAGAAATCAATCCTTTCTTTCTTTTTCTGTCTTTCCGTCTTTCTTGGAATCCACCCTGAACCAGATGTTGGGAGTCTGTAGTTTAGTGTTTTTGGATCACTGCCCAGACTTTTACCTATCTTTTCAGCTATTTACATGGGTTTTATTTCTCCAGCTGCATTTTCACTGATACTGTACAGTCACAGACCTGCTAAGTTGGGAGCCACTAATAGAGGGAGTTACTGTATTTTCATTGAGATGAACAGTGATACAAAACATCAAATGGAAATAATTTTGTCTTTGCTCAAAGAGTAAGAGGATCAGGCTTAATGAAGGGTGTGAAGAAGTCTGCTGTGGACAGTGATAACACAGAAGGAGGGAAGGGAGTGGCATAGGAATTTTTTTTCCAACACCACCACAGAGAAGGAGCAGACAGCTGCTGCTGCTGTGTATGAGAAAAGGTGCAGGGGAATGTCTTTTGTTTAAAACAGAATAAATTTCCATTGTATTGTTTGGCTTTAAGTGTTTTTTAGTTTTGATGATTTCTACCCTTACTACCTTTTAATTTCCATTAAAAATTATTTTCTTCTTTATAGGTTTATTAATTATTATGAACTTTTAGTTGGATTTTTGATCCATAAAGATTCAGTACGGAGGAAATAGAAGATTGTTGGCATAACTGCATGTAGTCTCTATGCTCTGGGCATAGAGATGTTCTATCATTTGTCTCTTGTGTTATAGCATTTATCGACAGCAAAATCATGAGTCTACACATCAGTCCTCTGAAGGACCACTAAATCTAGTTCATAGGGTTGCTCATAGAGTTGCACTAAAACTTTTATTTTGTGTTGGCATAACATTTTGCACACTTCTAAATTATAGCCTTCCAACTTGTAGTGGTCTCAGCTATAAGGTCCAGACTGGAGAGAGGAGAAAGTTTCTCAACAGAATATTGGTAAGAGCTCTCTGGGTATAATTTTTAAAGGTGTCATGTGGCAGCCTGCCGACGAGACTGATACTTCAAGTTTGGTCCTGACTCTGGATTTAAGCCAATACCCTAGAGGTTAAATATTCCATAGCCTGTTACCAATCCCTTGAGCAATCTAGTGTCTCCAGGTGCTAGTCTTTTACACAGACTTCTTAGCAAAAGCAATTTCATTGGCAGTAAGAATCGGCTAGTTCAGTTCAACTGGAATTTTTTAATGAAGTCTCTCATACAAGTTGGGCTGAGGATCATCTAATGGAAGGAAAGGCAAATGAAGGAAAGGCAAGGGAAAATGGAGATATTCTGGAAGGCTGTTTTGCAGCGCTGTGTCTAGGAAGAGGTAGCAGAAGGGTGTGCCCAATAAGGGCCATGATGAGTCCGGGTGTCTGAGCTAGCTAACAACCATTTTGTTAGTGACCTTGCTATATGACATGCAGCACTCGTTATTTCATAAACAGCATTAGCTATAAGCGTAACTATTTGAAAAAATCTCCCCAAAACATAATTTTTCGGGATGGATATAAAGTGGATGCATGAGCTATTGTCACCCAGCACAGCTGACAGTGGTGGCCCTGTTCTTTAAGTGGATTCTATCGCACAATCACCATGCTTGTCCCCAACAGGGGGTGCACTACAAATATGCAAAATTTGATACAAATATGGATACTCATGAGTGTTAATGCAGTACTAGTAGCTTCCTTTAGGACAGTATTTCTGAAGGCAAGCTGAAATGTGATAGAATATATATATAAAAAAAAAGTGTTACTAACTTTAGTGTCTTGAGCTAGAAGGAGGTGACCAACAGGTCAAGAACATGTATTTTGTAACCCAAACTCTCTCATTTGTGTTATATGTTAGTTATATGTTTTATCTTTAGAGCTAAATTTTGGTCCCAGGGTTCCTTTTCATCCACACCATTTTCCACTAAAGACAATGTCTACTACCACAGCACGAACATTTATATTATTAGTATTTTAACATATGAATTTTGATCCTTTTGATTCCCAAACAGATTATTGGGAATTTTAAAGTTTTTTTGAAAGACAGAAAAAGTGTGCAGTTTATGTGTAAGAGACATGTGGCCTGAGTATTCAGGTTTACACATCTTAGGTATGGGGAGATAGGTTTGTGCAAATGTGTATGGTCACATCAGCCAAAAGAGACTACTCAAAGAGCACTCTTTATACATATAATTTATGCAATTGGTTAACGCTGTGTTGCATTTTAAGGGCCTCTTGAGGCCACCAAGTTTACCACTTGGGTAGATGCTGCATTGCTAACATGGCTCCTGTTAAAATCCAAAGGCTCTGCTTCTCTACTTACATTTTGATTGTGATTCAATCCTTATTTCTACAACTCACATTTCACTGTTTTCTTCTCTTCAATTTTTTTCCCATCCCAGCAGCCATCTGGTACTTTCTTCTGTCAGCCAAGTTTCTGTTCTTTACCTGGAGCCTTTCAAACAGAGACTCTAGAAGAGAGTGGATTAACAGTTGTCACTGGAAAATGAGTTTACTTCCAGCTGGAAAAGCTGTGAAATATAACTATTCATTGATACGTTACACATTTCTTTGTAGACACTTTTAATTCTGTTTGAAGGCAAATACCTGGGAATAGTTTTCCTTAGAGTTAAAAATCTGTGAGAAGACCCTTAGTATCTTTAAAGTGAGTTGGCTGACTTTACTTGCTCGTATTATGCATGGGGTCTCAACATAACAAATGTGTTCTTTAGCAGACAGGTATTTTGGATTAGCCAAAGATGAGTCTTGAGACTTTAATCTGGGTCAGATTTAGTCCAAATGAAAGAGATTTGTGGGCATCCTACGATGCTTACTTTTCTTTTTCTCTTTCTTTTTTGTAGTAAACTTTGAATTTGCCCTGCATTATCTTTGTCCCTTTTATAATAAAAGTAGAAGTGCATAAATCACTTGAGAAGCAACCTATTCTCTTTTCTGTCCGTGGTTTATTATAAGCATCCAAAGAATAAAATTTGCTTGTGTACTTTTAATTATTTCAAGAACTGAAATGCCTATGCTAGCAGTAAAAGTGTCATGAAATTACTGTAAGATTGCATGAGTTTTGGCTGTAAATCTTACTCACCTTGACTGGATCTCATACTTTAATTCACTGGGGTATAAAATACCATTTACATTGGTTCTTAGTTCACTTAATCATAATTAAATGACTTCAGAGGGCAATAATTCCTAGAGACTCTTTCTTTGATGTGACACAAATAACAAACTGTGTTTGTAATGTGAAGGTGTTCTACTTCACTTTTACATTTGCCCTAGCCTTATACAGCATATAATGTTCTCTTTAGGTATAGACATATGCTCTTGTTACATGCACCATATGGGTCACAGATGTGGCTGACATGGCTACATGACATCTTTTTTAATTTCATTGCACTATACCAAGGCTGTGCATAGAACTTTTCATGATGGTTTGAAGGGATTTCTGCTCAAGGTTTTAAATTTTTCACCTGAATGATGACTGGGGGCTGGGGGGAGGGAGCCCTCTTTTTCTGCTATCAGGTTATATTGTGTTAATAAAAACCCTTATGAAAGTAATATTTTGCTGCTGCTGAATTCATTGTCACCTTAAGCATGGCTTCAATGGCTTCACTGCAATGTACTAGTAGTTCCTTTTTCATTTATGTCTGCGTATAGCTAATACTTGAGCTTTGCCTTGCTTTTCCTCTTCTGATCACAGTCAAAGGGTACTTTTTGGAAGGACAAGTGCCATCTATAGATTCTCCATGCACTTAAAGAGTTTGAAATCCAGTTTTAAGTTTTTCAACTACATTTGATTTAAATGCAATTTAAGAAATACTTTTACGTTAAGGAACAATGGAAGTAGGGGTTTGTTGCTATTCAGTTTTGTCATAGTGTATAGAGTTTTACTGATCTGAAATGCTAATATTACCTGTTAACATAAACCAGCTCACTTTGCCTGTAAGTTCTGAACCAGAATGACAATATATTGCTCTTATGTAGCATCTTCTATCCATGCACAGTAACCTATGAATACTGCTACCATGGTAACTACTGTGGACCAAACTCAGGATTTCCATGTACAGAATACAGAATCTCTAGCTGTGAAAGGGACATTTGGATGTTATCTCAGTCAAAAATATGTCTGTCTGTCTATCTATCTATACAACTAACTAAAAGCTTGGTGAATGCCTAGTTTTGTTGTGTCAGGTTGGGGGAACAGAAGTTATCTGAACAATAGTGCTGGTTAGGAAGTGAACTAATGAAAGTTCCAAAGCAGTATTTGTTACATGTTAAAGGCTCTCATAATTTATTAATGGTCTTTTTTGAGTCGCCTCCACTGGAAGCTGTATTAGTTCCAAGAGGAAACTTATAGTTTATCATATCAAAGTTGAACAGGACGCTATTCATGTTCTTCCAGTAGCAGTAAACACCCATGGAAGATGAGTGCACAACTTAGGTTAGAGGCAAAGATGGGTAATTACTTGCTTATGTCTAATAGTCAACAGTGGAAAGTGAATAACCACAAAATGGCATATTTGTATTAGACAATTGATCCAACACTATCCCTGTTCAGCCAGTGAAACCTATCCTTGGCAAGACTGATTGAAAACTGTATGCTTCAACAACCTAAACTCTTTCGTTATTTATTGTGAGTATGTTGTGTAGCCTAATATAAGGATAAGGGGACTGAGCTACCACAAAGCCCCAAAAGACAGGGCAGGAGAAACTGTGGATGGAGGAGCACGTGTCTGACTTAGAAATAGTCTTTACTGCAATTTGAAGTTCTTTTGTGTGGCCTGTGAAAATCCTGACACCTTGCACGTTTGCACTTCTTGGGGTAGAAAAAATTGCAGTTAAGACAGAAGATTTTCATTAAAATATCTTATATACTGAAAAAAAAAAAATCTTTCTTTTTTATTTTTTCCCAAAATGTGAAAGAATCCATCAGATGTGCAAGTATGACATTTCTTTTTCACAGTGACCACACCTGAAACCAAACACTGAGAGGACGTGGGCTAACATGGAACTACTTCAAGAACTCTGACAACCCAAATAGTAAGTTGTGTTCCTTTCTCTGAGATAAAGGATCAGCGATGAGGGATGTTCGGGGATTTTCAGTGCACATTTATTCATTAATCTGAAATTTCTTACTTCTGCCTATAGGATGAGACAAGAAACGAGAAACATGTAAAATAAGCCTTTTTTTTTTTTATTGTCATCTAACGTCTGTTCTTTTTACATAATTAAAATGTTACTACTTCTAAAATGCAAAATGTTTTCCATAATTGACTAGTCACAGGTAGTTTAATGAAACAAATAGAATAATCTATTATATCTCTTGTACCACATATTGTTAGCAATATCCCATCCTCTGTCTCAAGACATCAGAAATGCAGAATCAGAAGTCTAGATGAATAACTGGGAACTCTATATGTATTTCAGTTACCTACTTTCTTAATGGACATATAGAAACTAAATTCAGATATTAAAAAAAAAGTGTTAAATTATGTATATTTTCTAATATAAATGTCTGTTAGTAGGCATATGTAATGAGAACACGTTTTTCTTTTGATAAATTTGCTGCATGTAATTCAGATGCTTTCCTACTCTTACTGACCACTCCAGTTTTCTGAATGCACTTGGCAGTCTTTTAATATAGTTAAAGTCTTGTGTAGAATCATAGAATTGTCTAGATTGGAAGAGACCTTTAAGATCATCAAGTCCAACCACTTAACTTTCCATATGACTTTACAAGACATCTCTAGCAGTGTACTGCACTCTCACTTCCCATGTACCTGCAGCCACTGGAAGAAAGTGTGGTGGAGCTCAGCAGATCCCTGCTGTCTGAGTCTCAGTGCACAATGAGTTCCCAAGGCACCGGGTGGCTTCCTGTCACTAATGCTATCTATGAGATCACGGCAATTAATTTTATTAAATTTGGAAAGTTTTCATTTCAACTTTGACCTTTTATTTGAATATAGATTCATTTAAATTTGAAAAGCAGAAGTAGATTGCAATTCAAAGGAACTCATTTGTTCAAAATATTTTGGAAAGGACATTTGGATAATTTCAAAAGGCTTTGGCTTTGTTTTAATGGGAAATTTGCCCAAATTAATTTGCTTCCACGGTTTCTGTTTTGCTGAAACAGCAAAGAGTTTTCTCACCCCTCCCTGCCCAAATCATCTCTTCTTGATAAACCTCTTTCTGAATCTCACTAATATTGATGGAAATTAGATATGAATGATATTCATGTGGAAAGAAGCAATTCAGAAATTAGTTTGAATTGACATTCACCAGTGTTGGCAGACATAATTGGGCTAATTATACTAAATATGCCTCTTTATTTTGCAATCCAGAGAAGCTGGGTACTGTGAGTGGAAGCATCTCTGGCCTAAAGCTCTTGATCGTAGTTTTTTCCATCAATGCATATAATGTGTTCAAGGTCCTCCTTGATTCTTACAGCTCTTAAGGAATTTTTTTAGATTACTGCGTTGCACCTTTTGTCAAGCTTATTTTGTTAAAGATTCTGCAAAGGCAAATAGTCCTATTTCTGCAGAATAATCTTTATTAAAGGGCATGGCCTTTCTTCCTCCTTCTGAAACCTTAGAAGAGCCATAAGCTTTGTATCCCCTCCAGACATTAAGGGGTCCATTTCAAAGCAGTGAATGTGGGAGGTGTACACACAAATCTTTCTAACAAATAACAGGATTTATTTTTTGACTTGACCCTTTTGAGCATGACTTTGAAAATTTACCCGAGAACATCTATCTGAAAAGTCTTCAGTCACCACTCTCTAGGACAGAGAATTTATGGGCAAGCAGGGTTTGGGCTTTGCTTAACCTTATCTGTACGGCTGGAAGGAAAGTAAAAGGTAATGAATTGTCTCATGGCTATTTAGCTTCCTTGGGGCAACTGCTGCCTAAGTTCACCATGGCGGGGTACTGTTATACTGGAGCCTACTTATATCTACAGTAGAAGGGATGCACATAGCCTTGCTGCAGTACAAGGAACTCATTTCCCAGCCCTCTTGTTAGCCCTAACATCTTGACACGCCATGCTGTTAAACTGACATTTCATCCTGTCTGCTGCTTTTACATCAGCTTTTTACAGCAATCTGGAATGTAATTTTTGGAGAGATTGTTTCTTTGTGTCCTATTCAGATTCAGACAACTGAATTTCAGCTTTAAACCAGGGGTGTTCTGCATGGAGGACTTTCTAACACAAAGAAGGGTCAACTGAGAAGAGAGACTAATGACTGTAGAAGAGACCTGGGGGAGGGAGTGTATTCCTTACAGTAATGGGTACATGAAAGATGTACAGACAGGGCTGTGATGATAGTAAGTGGGAGATCATCAAGATGGAACTGAGACTGAAGTATGGGCCACAAAGATTAATGCTGAGTTTTGAAAGGGAAGACTGAAAAAGTGATCCCCAGGTCCATTCCCGTTTTTTCATGTCATAGGAGTCATTAATATGAAGAACAGCCACAACAGAACAACTTGAAATACCCCTGGCACATTTCCTTGCTAGATCTGCCTGAACTCAAATGGGTTGATACTAACCCTTCCCTCTGGGGAGTCCATGAAGTCTGTGGCAGGTTTCTTAGTGATCTGTGATGTTGTCAGTCAAACCCAGGCATTTAGCAAGTCTTGTAGAGAGGAATTCTGTGAGCTTGGCTTAACCAAGGCAGAGATCAAACCTGTACTGAAGATGGGAGATGTTTCGTGTATTCAGGACAGGTGCTGTAGAAAAGCAGCTGAGAACTAGTGTTACCATTTCCTAAAGAGTGTTCAGCCTATCTGTGCCCCAAGAGGTTCTGAAACAGGAAAGAACTGGTGCTGAGCCAAAAACAATCTAAGGAAATAAAAAAGCCACTGGATGAATTAGATGGGATAAGTCATATAATTATATAACTGAATACAGTCAGAGGTAATTTTAGCAGGTCAGTTTTTGACTGCGCAGACCAGACATTAAATCTCCAATATCACAGCATAATTCTGTAGTCTAAATACCACTATCAACTCAGAATAAATCTGGGAAAAAAGTTTCTATTACCCCTTAAGGAATGGGGGGGTGGGAGTGGTGTTTTTACACTGTAAAAAACATTCGCATCTAATCTTGGATGTAGCTGTAGATGAGGTATTTCTTTAATAGTGTATTGCTACTGATATATGGCCTCCAGAAGGTATACTCCATCTGGATGCATGATTCATTCAGATAAATTACTTATCCAATCCTGGGATCTGTAGTAGAAAAGCAAGCAATTAACCTTTCCTAATAGGAGCCAGAAGTAGGCCTTAAGGAAGTTAAGATGAAGCAGGTAGCTGATATTTAGTTTCCAGAGCAAGTTTTAACACCAGCAGATGGTGCTAAAATGTCCATTAAAAGGAAAAAAAAACCCAACGACCCAAACGTCTCAAATTTCCTTTAAATCATAAACTGTCAGGGAAAGATAAATTGAGATTCTTTAGCTAATTGCTGTGGAAAGTTGAATCTAGGGTGATGTTAGTCATCTTTGTACTTAGACTAGCATAACACACATGAAGATGTGTGTAGCCCTTCTTTTCTAGTTTGCTTTCAAGATGGATCAGTTTTCCTTGAGTCAGGACTTTACCTTGAATAAGGTGACTCAAGTATTTGAGGAATTTTCATTCATATGCAAACTGAGGATTAAAACCTTTGTTGTATAATTTTGCTGATTAATTAAAGGAAAGAAGATTTTTAGACTCATTTTCACTCTGAATAAGTACTTGAAACAACTGGCAATTGTTTTTCTAAGGATATTGTATAATTTTGTTAGTCACTAAAGGGAAGCTATGTTATTTTTTACATACAGACGTCCCTAATATCACATGAAGAATAACTTTAAAAATACATTGTAGAGAAGTTGCATGGTTAACTCAGGGAAATTTGGTATAGGAATGCAGAAGTTTTCAGTTCTAGTTCAACTGGTGACGTTGGTCCAAAGTTGATAACTACTGAAGGCTGCTAAGAAGTGTGTTAGGAGGGTTTCATGAGGCAGCCTGCAGCCACCCCAGGCAGTCCGCATCTGGAACAACAAATGAAAATCTTGACAGCCTCTGCAAAGGGGGCATGCCACTAAGAAGGCTCTTTTCCTCTTAGATTTAATCTAATATGTATTTGCATGTGTACAGTAGCAAAGAGACAAATAGGGGGTGTAGATGATGGAGATAAGTGATCTCAGAACTAGCCAGAGTGAGTTTCTTCCTTAAATACCCAATAGTTTAGACAGTAACCACTTTTATTTGGTTCACTGTTTGAGTCTCATCCCCTCAGGTATGACTGTGTGATTTATGTAATAATTATAGAATCATAGAATGGTTTGGGTTGGAAGGGACCTAAAAGATCATCTAATTCCAACCCCCTGCCCTGGGCAGGGACACCTCCCACCAGCCCAGGTTGCTCCAAGCCCCATCCAACCTGGCCCTGAACACCTCCAGGGATGGGGCAGCCACAACTTCCCTGGGCAGCCTGGGCCGGTGTCTCACCACCCTCGTTGTAAAGAATTTCTTCCTAATATCTAATCTAAATCTCCCCTCTTCCAGCTTAAAACCATTCCCCCTCATCCTATTGCTACACTCCCTGATCAAGAGTCCCTCCCCATCTTTCCTGTAGTCCCTTTAGGTACTGGAAGGGGCTCTAAGGTCTCCATGGAGCCTTCTCTTCTCCAGGTTGAACAACCCCAACCCTCTGAGCCTGTCTTCATAGGAGAGGTGCTCCAGCCCTCTCATCATCTTTGTGGCCTCCTCCAGACTTGCTCCAACAGGTCCATGTCCTTCTTATGTTGGGGGCTGGATGCAGTGCTCCAGCTGGGATCTCAGGAGAGCAGAGTAGAGGGGCAGAATCACCTCCCTCACCCTGCTGGCTACGCTTCTTTTGTTGCAGCCCAGGATATGGTTAGCTTTCTGGGCTGCAATCACACATTGTTGGGTCATGTTGAGCTTCTCATCAACCAACACCGCCAAGTCCTTCTCCTCAGGGCTGCTCTCAATCCATTCTCTGCCCAGCCTGGATTTGTGCATGGGATTGCCCTGACCCGCATGCAGAACCTTGCACTTGGCTTTGTTGAACATCATGAGGTTTGCACAGGCCCACCTCTTAAGCCTGTCCAAGTCCCTCTGGATGGCATCTCTTCTCTCCAGTGTGTTGAGAGCTCCACATTGCTTGGTGTCATTGGGAAATAATTGTTTGAAATGCATGGATTAATAATGATGGTGATTTAAGGTCAGAATTGGCACATTTCTTTAAGTAGCATAAAGAAATTATGCTGAAATTTCTGAGCACTAATGATACAATAGAGTCCCAGAGCAACTGGCAGGCATTCAAAACGCTGTATTGTAGCTTAAAATGTACAGCCCTGGAAGATGCTGGAGTTAAGGACTCTGCAGCAAATTTGGCGTAGAATTAAAAGACCCTGGCTTCATAAAAATTGACTATTTTATGTCACATCAGAGGATGAAGAAACATATCAGTACTGTGAGTCAAGAGAATCTGCAAAGCCAATCCTACAAAATGAGACCATCCTTTCTAAGGATCTAAAAGTTATTCCCGGCAAGATAATTCGTATAAAATTACTTCTAGCAGAATAATTTTATGTAATGTATCCAGAAGTGGTGAGCCACATCCTGATGTCTCTTACAGGTACTTGTGACAGTCTTGCCTAAATAAGAACTGAGAAACACCATGAGTTTATCCCAAAATAATGTAATACAGCTTCCAAATTTTCATTAATTGCGCAACCACTTGGGTCTGCACATATATACCTCTCTACTGCACACTTTATGAATACTACTCTGTAAGAATCATCCAGGTGACTGAGTAATGCAAGGTGTAGGTACAGGCAATGACTTATTATAATATCCTATTTAATTATTTTTTGGCAGTGCGGTGTATAATTATTTACTGACCTATTGAATTGGTCACTGAATTACTGTGAAATTCAGATTCTAAGAGGCACTGTCATTTTGATAATTAGAGGCTCTGTCTTATGAGAATGTGTGCTTGTTAAGTTGTAATTTGCTTAAAAAAAAGAATTAAAGACAGAGGTTATTTAGGAAGGAAGGCTTAAGACCAAGATTACATTCAAAGGAAATTAAAGACAGGAAGCCCCAGGGTATTACAGCCCTGCCATGCAGCTCCTATTAAAGAAAATAAAGTCTTACAAGCAGCACAAATAGTGATGTCTGCCATAAGGCTGCCCAGCACTTTCTATTATAAGATCCTGTTTTCTGTTGCTTATAACTTTGCCAAACTTAAACCATTTGGGCCAAAATTTTCCATGCTGTCTGCCTTGGGCAAATATTTTTGAAAGTTTACTCTAAAATGCTGAGCCATTTCTCCAGCTGGGGTTAGGAAAAAAAATAAGATATTGTTTTGCCCGTGTTTACAGGGATATGTGTTGGTGTGCGTGTATATATATATATATCTGCCTGTATGTATAAATTAGAAACTCTGTCTTTTTGAGAAATATTATAGCTTCCATGGTCTGTAGTAAAGACTTGAGATTTGGCCAATTTGTTGTTGGTTTGTTTTGGGTTTTTTTTAATGTGGAAAATGACAATTTTAACATGCTCAGGGGACAGTCTTTTGAATTTGCCAACCATGTTTTTGGGAGATGCCACCAGAGACCTCCAACACGGAAACATGGAAACAGCACACATGGTCCACTTGGCAGATAAACTGAGCATGGGCTGAAGAGAACCTAGCAAGCAATTGCATCCCCCTGGTTGCACTGTAGCTGTAGTTAGTCTGGACAGAAGATTAGAAAACAAGAATGACCAACTCTCCTAAGGTTTCTCTTCTCCTCTTAACTAGTGCTAAGGCAATGGAGAAGAGGGGTCTGCCTTACCATATTGCAAAAGGTGAAGGACAGTGGAAGAAAAAATGGCAGAGCAATAGGATAGAGGTGAGAGGAAAGAACAAGAACTGAGGAAGGCAAGGATATAGAAACAGTGAAAGAAATTAGCAGTGAAAAATTGGAAAGGGTGCTCTGGAGAGAGTGTAGAGAAACAAGGACAGAAGTGCTTTATCACCACTACGCCTCTGCGCTTGAAACCCAAAGACATGGTTTGTTTCTCCATCTCTTTCTAGTGGCAAAGTCAAGCAGAGTATGTTGTGTATGTCAGGTAGGCCGACCACCTGGTGTGGTGGAACTCTACCTGATGGCATTTGATTTCCAGTGTAAGCATTTTAAAGAATTTAGTCAAGTAAATAAATACCCCTCTTCTCTCTACAAAGTATTAAAATAATGTTTACAATGTGAAGTCAAAAGTCTTATGATGGTTAATTAAGAACATAAACATTATTTTAATAGCTTGTGGTGTGTAACTGGTCACTTATTATGTCCATTTGCCATTCACCTACAGCTTTCACCGTGTGCCTCTCCTGTATCACAAACTCCCATCTTCCTTCTCATTGCTGCCCTCTTCAGTGAATTCCTTTGCTACTCTCCTCCCCTCATATGCCCTTATTCTGCACGCTCCTTTTTCATTTCTCTTTTTAGATTATCTCCCTCAAACTCTAGTCCCTACACTGCGCTTTCTTTTGCATTGTCTTTTCCTTTCACTGCTCTGTGTGTGCTACATTGGTGTCTTGCACACCGGGTAAACAACCCTGCTTTGGGACTAGACTGTGACCAGATGCAGCATTCTCCTATTGCCAAAGGCCATATCTTCATTTCATTTTTAGTCTGGCCTTCTATTCTCCAGACTCGCACGGGCTGTCTGTGGGTAAATCTTCCTGCCTCTTCCAACATGGCCTGTAGAGAACCTGCCCTTTACACAAACATCTACGCTCACGTGCAAAGGCTTTTCTGGGCTCCTTTCAGTTCGTGTTTTGCTAAAGCGATGTCCTTCTCTCTGGTCATGTCTTCTGCAGCACCGCCCTTGCAGAATCCATTCAAACTCTGCTACTTGCATCATTTTTCTGGCTCTTCATCCTATTTCACACGTTCTGCTGTCTTGCTCTTTTCCACTTCATTCTATGTCTCAGATGGTACTGTGTCATTATTTACAGCTGTCTTCACTTTTCAGCAATGCAAGCTTTTCCCACATGACAGTCTACACCTGCAATCAGTTCCATGTTGTGAGGTGTCTAGGAAAGCCTGCAAAGCTAAAGGTTTATTATTATTTGAAACTTTTCTTAAAACCAGCTTGTACCACAATGCTACTGAACAATGCTGGCTGACTAGGTAGTGGCATGCCAAATTATATGAGCATCTGTATTCAGATTACTGCTGCCTTGTCTTCCTATTCATACTACCCCAAATCACCCTTTTATCCCCTATATTCGTCTGTTTCCTGAAATTAACCCAGATTATAGGATATGACCTGCCTTTTTACAATTTATGTACAGTACCTTGCATAATGTATCTTTCTCCAATCCTTGACTGGTCTCAGACAGTAGCATGATATACATAATGTTAAAAATAATTGATGAGACTTTGAAAAAAACCAATAATTTAGAAATTTACATTTTGAAAAATGAGTCTTAAAGGAGCCAGTTTGTTTCATCACAGTGGGACTATCAAAGCAGTAGCACACTCTCATCTTTATGTAATTAGGAGAAAATATCCTATGTTATTGTTGAGCATTGGAAATATTTTTGGAGATTTTTTTCTTTAATCTTACATTGTGTGTGTTGTCTTTGCAACAATACCTCTTGCTATGGTAACAACTTTTTTTATTGGAATGCAGAGCATGAATGTGTAATGCTGCATTGACCCTATTACTCCTGAGAGAAATGAACTTTAGGAAGATTTGTTTTGGCCAAACTTTCAAGGAGGAAACAAAGTGTAAAAATGTGCATTAACTGAAAAAAGGCTTATTTTTGAGCAATATTTCCCATTATTATATGCTATTGTCCTTTCATTACAGCCTTAAGTTTGAAGAAATTAGCTTATTTTTAAATAAATGTCAGGGTGGGGAATGTTATTTTGCTCACATTATTTTATTCTCATCATTTTTCACATCAGAAAGTAAATGGTTTCTTTCTTGAGTCAAATGAGCAACAGCTGGATCTTCCTGTACCCCCTCCCATTCTTCCAGTTGAGGATCAACATCAGCTTTGGCTTTGTGCAGAGGCACTGTATGGGATCAAGACTGTAATTTAGCATCTCATTCAGCTGATATGAATATGTAATTGTAATTAGGAGCTCCAGGGTCCATCGGCACATGTATGAGCCTGGAATTTAAGTTGTATTTGGATGTATTATAAGTCTAAACTCTCTAGTGGGTAATAAACCTGCAAGCCAAGAAAAGCCAGAGGTGAGAACTTTGTCTGGAGGTACTGTAGGACTTCCCTGGAGGTCCTTCAAACAGTGAATCATCAATGTTGAAATGCTTGCAGCTGAATTCCCAGCTCAGGCTCAACTACAGAAAGAGAAAGAAGAAAACTGTAGGCAAATTGGGCAATTGAATTGTCTACTCAGACTGCCTAGTACTCTATAGACTTTTTCTAGAATCAGGGTAACAGTCAATAATGAGTGCTACAGTGTCTAACTGGTCCTAATTCTGCTGCATGCTAAGGACTTTTTAAGGTGTTCCAAGCATCATCTTTTCTGTCTAAAGTCAACCTGCCTAGTGATCAAGAAAAGACAAGTGTCTAGGGCTGTCCATCTGGAATCCGTTTTACAAACTGTCCTTTCCAGAGGCAGGATCTTGCATTTCATAAGTGGACTCGGTTCTCGGATAATTTGGAACAGAAAGGGAGTAGTAAATACTGCTACTGTTAAAGCTTGCCTTTGTTTCTTTCCTTTTTGTGGCTTTGTAACTTCTAATACAGGTAAGGATTCAAACTTTGTTAATGATGGAGGGGTTTATAAATGAAATTCAGTGTATTCTTTACCCTTATCTCTAAACTAATAGTTACTATACATTTTTGTCCCTGTTCCACCTTTCAGATACCACTTGTTTTCAGTACATATTAATACAAATAATACAGCGAGAGGCAAAAACTTTTGTCTCTCACTCAGGCAAAACTCCACAGATGTCAATGGGTTCAGATCTGATTCACTAAAGTGCAGCTATGATACAAAAATATTTTTTTTAAATATGCCTTTAATTTTAGCTGGTTGCTAGAGGTATATGAACAGGTGTTTGCTGCTGTAAATGTAGATGGAACTGGGTTCTGTTGTGTCTGCTCTGCTCCAAGTAAAAATGTGAGAACACTTTTTGTATGTCTGATGGAGCTTCAAAAGTGGGAAAATCTGTGAAGATGTTAGCAGTCCTTCAAGATGGAAGTGTCATGTAAGTGTAATATATAGTTTTAATATAAAGGGTGAGGAAAAAGTAATTTTGTTGTGATTAAAAAATACCTCTTGGCTCTTTTGAATTCCCAAAAATTTCCAAACTGAAGAATTTAAAGAATACCTGCATAAGGTTGTCTGAGTCAAACCATGTTATTCTAAACTTATTCTCCACTTCCTTCTCAGTAGTTTTTCTTTTTTTAAAGCTAGTTAGTTGGACAGCTGTTTGCTGGACTGAACCTAAAATTGTGCAAGGGGCTACAACTGAACCGAAGTCCTGTGTATTCCTCTGCTCTTTGGAAACTTTCCAATGGCAAAAATATAAAAGTTTGAGGACTAACCTGGAAATGATTTTTACTTACTACTATATTACAGTATGGGGATTTTTCAGATTTTTAATTTTATTGATTATTGATTTTGCAAATTTGCTGCAAAGCCCGTAAGGAAACTTGCTAAAACTTAAAAATTGAAGATTTTGCTTCTCTCAGAACTTGGGACCTGCTAATCATTTTGATTTCTGTGTGGGCTAAGAAATTGACATTTTGGACACGCTCATGAGTTTTTCAGCCTGCTTGTCACATGGGAGCAGAAACACCTTTTAGTCACTGCTGTCAACCTTGCCTTTTGAGCTTCCTTTTCAGGATTTTTTCCTATATCAGCAGGGCCCAGCTCAACCAGCTTTCCTTTCTGCATGACTTTTTTATTTGCAAAAAATTCAGAACTTTAGATTTAATTTTTTTTTCATAGTCATGTCTAAGTCCCATGCGTATTCCTGAGCAACATTTTTGTTTTCATTGAGAGTTCAAGTTCTGCTGAGCAATTGCGATTTTCTTGCTATTGCAGAGGGCTATGGAGGAATGAATGGAACAACATCCTAACAGCGGAGAAACTGACAAACAGGAAGGCATATCCTGGCTCATCATTTATTGTTTATGTTGTATTTGTTTTGCTTCCATCTTGTAAATCTAGCAGGTTCAGAGTAGAAATTTATCATGATATGTTTTTTATAAATTTTACAGTCAAACTTAACTAAAATTGGCAATATGACAAAGTTGATTAGAAACTTGCTGCTCTTTTCCAAGGAATATTATTACATAAAAGAGCAGCTTGCTCACTGCACAGGCCAGTGCTTGGTGAACCTTGTATAAACATTTATTTGTCATCACATTATAAGATCAGATAAGCAAATGTGAAGTGTCATCTGATTTCTTCACTACCTCCATGCCTTCTCATACCTCCTTCACATACCTTCACGTGCTACAGAAAGGGCTAGTAGGGTCCCTCTCAGCCTAATAAGTTGTGGAGCTGAAGAGCTCTTCCTCAGAAAGGAGACTGATATTAGAAAGCAGGATTTGATCCATGTCATGAATGTCTATGAGGTTTGAAAACAGATGCTGAGGCTGCTTAGAGGCACCGAAGTAGGTGATTTATAATTAGACTTGACAGCGTTACTGAAGTTAATAGGTTATGTAGTTAGTGAAAGCAGTCCATAATAGGTAGAAAATATCTCTTTGAAAGATGCAATCCACTTTGACAGTGGATCAGCTCAGAACCATATGCAGGCCTTCCATCTAATCCTGTCTGAAATGGTGTTCTGGACACACACTTCCTTCAGCTTGGAAGAAACAGGAAACCTATTGCGTGGATGGAGTGAGGACAATGGCCAGTGAAGATGCCCCGTGGAGCTGCACAAAGATTTCAGGATAGCTCTTTGTTTTCCCACTTTCATGACTTCCAATGAGATTTGCACAGGTTTGAAGTGAACGCCCTGACGGGATATTCCTTCTCACAGAAGTTAGGAACTAGAACTTCCCTTCTGCCAAAGACCATGCTTCGGTTGCCACAGCTCCTGTAACTTAGCCTTTCCAGGAAATGTCTACCTTCAGTTAAGTGTCAGCACTTGATCTTCAGAGGGACCAGAAATCAGTTTTGTTTTGAGGTATGCTGGTTGGCCATAGAGCAAACTTTGGGTGAATGTGCAGCTAATCATCTCACCATAGCTGTGGTAACTAGGCAAGGTTTTCTTTGTGGTTTAGTGCCCGGAAGAAGAAGGAAGATATATTGATCAAATAAATTTTGCATTATTTTATGAAGTAATTGATTAGTATGTAAGCTGACCGGAAACAACATTACTGAAAATACCACTCTTCCAGCCACACTGTAATGTTAAAACAAGTGGGATGGAATTGTACCATCATTTGATGTGAATGCCAGCCAGGGCTTAAGAGGACAAGTGACCCTTTACAGATTCAGAGATAGTCTTTCTGCTGGAGCCTCTTTGATCTAGTGGTCATGGTGAGCGACGGCTTCCTCGAATGAGACTTATCTACCTTTGGGGAAGGGCCAATTAAAGGAATACTCTTTCATATCCACTTGAAGAAAAGAATTTCACAAATGCAAAAAAAGTATGTGTAAATGAATGTTTGCTAATGGCAACTGTCATCAAGGGAATCTGGTGCAAGCAATTCCCAAACGGATGCAAGATATTGTGGATAACCAAGACTGTCCAGCTCTGGAAGTAAAATAAAGCACCCAGAATGGAAAATGTATGTTTAACAGACTTGCAAGAAAAAGCCTCAACATTATATATGGGAGAATGAATATGCTTCCTTCTTTTGAGATACGTGGGCAACCTGTAGAGCAGAAAACTCTGTATCTCTTTGAAATGATCTCCAGACGCCATACTAAAATATGTCAAAGCATACAATGCAAAAACCTGAAGATAATGCTAGATTACAGAAATACCAATTATTTCACAGTTAGAGAAAAAAAGAGAGGAAGTTGGTGGTCCACTGAGATTTATGCTAGTCTTTTACCTCTGGCAGGCCTGGTTTCCTTTCACTTATTTATTTAGACACAAAGCTACATCAGATGCTTGTGTGAATACTTCAGAGACCTCCGCTAGGTATGAAAAATGCTTTAGTGCAAAAGAGAACAAAGGCCAGTTAATATACAGTGAAGGGATCAGGTGGGACAAAGACCTTTGGAAAGGTAATGAAGGGTGTGAGTTCAGCAATTTCATTCTTCAGCTCTTACTCATCTGAGTAATAAAAAGAGCGCTCCTTTAAAATGAGGCCCAGAACAGAAATTTCTGCAGATGCTGTGGGTCTGACTCGCAATGTGTTGGAAGACCACCCGTGATGGAAATGGCATGCAGGTACTGAAGGTCAGGAGTGGAATGTGTTTGTGGAAGGATACAAGTGCTTGGGACTGTGTACATTAGTTGCCCAGTCCCATCAAGGGGAGTTGGGAGATTAGTTAAAGTCTGTACAGGTCTTTGAGGATGTGCTTCAGGCTGAGACTGTGGCTCATGAGCACAGCTATCCGCCAGACGGATGCATGACACTGGAACACAGTCGTGGGCCAGGGATGCCAGTGGAGCTACGGTGCTGAATTTGATGGATGCTACATGAAACCTTAGGTCAAACTCCGCTTAGTGTAAGTGGCTCACTTGCTCCCCTTCTCAATAAAGAGACTCATCCTGCAGTAACAACAAGTTTTAAGGAGAAACCTGCACTTTTAACAATACTGGCTAGACCTAGGAATTGATAAAATTGTGCTGTTTTAAGTTTGAGGACTGGGGTGGGGTGTCTATAATCAGCAAAGCGTTCTGCTCATGACTGTAGAAATATGAATTTTGCACATTAGGCTCCTAGACGTAGTAGCTGACTATTTATGCCATTAACAAAGCAGACATACTTTTTAATTTTGAAGAATCTTATATGTGAGTGTAAATTGTTGATTTCATAAAGTTTTGGTGTTTACATATTGCAGTTACTTAAGAAAATGAGGCCAATTATAAGTATTTGGCAGCCCCAATTCATAAGTTTCCTTGCTTCTCTATTTTTTCTATCCTAATTTTATTTAATTATAAGATTTTTTTTACATTGTTCTGTAATTACCTAGTCCTGTGCGTTATGTAGAAGGATGTTGAGAGACATGTGATTATAAAATCCAGACTGCTGTGTGCTGACATTTATGGCTTTCTCTCTCAGCACTAGCATGAATAGATTCTAAATTTTCTCAAGCTAAAATGTAGCTGGAAGGTTTCTGGTAAAAAGCAATTTGCATTTTTGGATAACAAACAGAAAAAAGGGCAGATACAATTTTCCAACACCTGCTCTGGTTTTTAACTTCTTCCATTGAGTCTCTGTATGGTTCAGAATTGGTTTTTTGCCTTTCACTGGAATGCCTAAAATCAGCTTCTGACAGAAATAAAATATTAGAATAATTAGATTCTGTCCTTTCTCATTATATCATTTTCTGTTTCCTTCAACATACGATCCATAGAAAAGATGTTTCTAACATTTCCTGAAAAATATCTTTCAACATAAGCTTTTCCCCTCTGCTTTTGGAAGATCAGAATATTTTATAATTATACAATCGTCTTGCTCAAGTTACTTGTTTTCTGTTAAAACATTTTGTACTGTTAGAGGTGTCATCTAAGAAAGATTTAGGAAAAGTTAGAATTAAAGGTCACCGTTCTGTCTGAAAGTTGTTCATAGAAAAAGATAACTAAGCAGACTTGCTCTTTTGAGGATGATATCAGAATTTCCCTCTAGATCCCTCTAGATTCCCTGCCTGTGGCAGGGGGGTTGGAACTCGATGATCTTCAAGGTCCCTTCCAACCTAAACCATTCTATGATTCTATGATACCCATTTTTTTTATTAACTTATGATGGAATTACATCATTCATCTTAAATATTGAGTAATAGAAGCCCTTGCTAACTGTTCCATAACTCTGGTTTAACGGATGAACTCTCCACTGGTTTCTCAAAACTACTATCACAGCTAGGAGCTGATACATTTGAAATAAATTTGGACCAGTATGTGAGAGGTTGCCATCAGTAAGGGTCTGGTTAAAATAAAACTAATAATCAGCTAATATTGTAATTGGTATCTGTTAAGATATTTGAGGCTGAGATAAATTTTAGAGGGATTAACTCAATCTAATGTACTTTTTCAATTTTAAAACTCTATGGTAGTTTGAAATTAGGAAAGAATGAATAAACCCATAGCAAAACAAAAAAAAAAGTCATCTGAACTGAGATAAAAAGAAAAATAAACTAGCTCATTTGGGATTTGTCAGAAATAATCCTAGCACTGCTGTGCTCTGCTTGCTATATATATTCTTGCATGTATCTGCTTAGCTTCATGATAGACACATTAAAATTGTGAGCACGCTAGAAGAGTGAAAGCGCAAGCTCTACTCTCGTCTGCGATGTGCTGGACACATTTTTAGGACAGGGAATGCATTCCCCAGCCACAGGCGGGTGCGGTTTGCGGGAGTCTCTGTGCAGTCCGGCAGGGTGCACTGCACTAACATTGCTAAAATCCCACTAGTGAAACTCTTCAGTAATTGCGGTTCCTTCCCAAGGGGCTTTGACTAAGAGCACAGCTGCATGATGAACGTGCTTACAGTAGGGCACTGGCAGGTTAAGAAAACACTGACTTATGTCTGAAAATGGTTCTAGGGTCAACTGCTACCAAGACGTGAAAAACTAGCTCTGGAGAAGTGGCTGTGTCTGAAGGAAAATCCTGCGGTACGATGCCAGGGATCCTGTGAATTATTAGGTTTGCAGTATGTAAACAATATATTTTACTTAGTTTATGTGTGTATGGCTCACTCCTGGAAGAAGCCATGACTCCCACTGGCTTCAGTGAATGCTGCAAGTGCACAGAACCTCTGTGGCTATGGTTCATAAGTGCTGTGTTCAAAGAATAGCGAAGCTCTGGATTAACCCTTCCAAAACCAGAATTCCTGCAAATGCACTCCCACTTTATTGTCTCAGGTTTGTATATACGGGCATTTACTTAGGTGTAATCATTCTCTGCATCACTCCAGAACAGTTTTCATGTGCAGAGAAGCCCTTACTCATGTGCATGTGCAGGGTTCAGCCTGTCTTGCATTTGATTGTGTGTACATATGCAAATTCTGTGCTTGTCCAAGAAGCTGTATCAACAAATTCTTGTATTACACACAGAAAAGTTGTGTAATGGCAACAAAAACCTGCGCATTTGATAATTAGATTGGATTAGATCCCTGTGCTCTAATGTTGGCAATATATATTAAAGAAAATGACTGAGTTTTGATTTTAAGGAAAGACAAGTAACCTTTTCATGGAGCTTACGCAATCAGCTGGTACTGACTGATGATTCTGTTGGCATGAAAGATGTGTTCAAGGGAAATGGGTGTGCCGATCCTTTCACATTCTAGCCTGGAAAGAGATGGGTAGTAGTCTGGTCCATGTGATGACATCTCATGTATGGCAACTTTAGATTTTAGCATTTTGTTTTCATATGCCTTCTTTTATTGCAGAACATTTTGAGGAACCATGTTGTTGTTTTGTTATAAAGAGGAACGCTATAGTTAACAAAGAGTATAATATATGAGGGGCAAAAAGGGGGGGAGGGACAGGAGATAGAGGGTCACGCAAGACTGCTTTGCAATACTCTCTTCTTACCCATTTTGGTCCCTAAAATGTCACTGTAGGACTGAAGCAGGCTTTCTGCTTCAGCATGCAAGCTGTATCAACACAGGATAGGGAATGAAGCCACTAAATCAGGTGTATAAGCTCTCTTGCTTGTCTCTAGGCAGAGACGGAGACAAAACTGTACAAATGAAGTGTTCCCAGACTTTTAAGGATGACTGTTGTTTCCTTCTCTTCTGTAACGTTCATTGAGCAGCTGAGGTTCCTCTCTCTCGTTTGGCCAATGGATCAACATCCAAAGCCTCTTCCTTTCTTACGAAGCTTGAAGCCAGTTTAGGTACATTCTTTACATTCTGGGCCAGAGCTGAATCTTTTTAGAAACTATTCATTCTTGGATGAGGATCAGTGCTGTTGTTTTCCTTCTAATTTTTTTTCTGAAATGGCACTTAATCAAGAGCTCTGATGTTATCTTTCTATACTTACCTGAACGACTTTTGCAGATTGTTGATTTGCCTACGTTATGCACAAGCTATAAAAAGGCTCTGTAGCAAAGTCTGCTCAGGACCCGCATATTTATTTCTGTAGTTTATTTTTTTCTCAAGTGTCCGTGGTTCCGATCAATAAAATAGACACAAGAATGTATGTGAAGATGGAGAAGGGCAATACTGTGGGTATATCTCAAAGCAGATAATATCATTTTTAATATTTGATGTCCAAACCTGACCATTACCGCTTGCTATCTTTCTTCCTCAGCTGCATTTGTATAAAGGCAGCAGAGAAATTGATTCTGAGGGCACACTGTGTCTAAAATTTGCTGATTGCGCAAAGTATTTTATTGCTTGGCTAGTGCTGGTGGATGATCCACATGCCTGAAACAAAGGGAGAGTAAAAGGAAAGAGAAACATTTAAAAGTTTTGCTAGACTGTAGTCTTGGTGTTCTCAGAACAAGTTGCATAGAAATGTTTGTATATGCTTTATTCAGATGATGAGTGAGATTTGAGGTCATATTCCAGATTTCAAGATCTTAGATTCTGCTTGGTCTGCTGTCTTACCTAACTACGGGGAGCATGGAGAAAGAAGTTGCAGCTCAGCCTATGGGACAGAAACGGGGAACTTGTGGCAGGGCTGGGTCCAGCCACTGCTTGCATAGCTGGAGAAGGCTGTGCACCACATAGCTGCTGCCCTCCACATGATCAGATGTGCAGCCCCCAGCACAATGTAAAGGTTAATTTGTCCTGGTTTCCTAAGTGACAGTTGAAGGTAGGGAAAGTACAGGAACCAGATAACAAAGAGAGGACAGAACCGTCCTAGCTGTTCAGAGTGGAATGACCAGGAGGGAGAGTAGAAAACGTGTACATAAAAGGTCAAGTGTGAATTCAGACACAGGTACTGAAGACCCTCTTATGGAAGAAAAAGAAAATGAATGCTGGCTTATATCTGAAAGATGATTACGAAACCAGAGATGCTGATGGGACGTTTATTGTGTGTGTACTATGGCCATATTTCCTGGAACATGGAGGAACATGAATAATTAGGTTTAATATTCTGGAGTATCTGAATATTTTTAGAATTGGAATTGGAGGAAAGATAATAAGGACATTCCTTTGTAGAAGTGTTTATACAGATTGTGTTTATAGGGGTGAATAAAAATAAATAAAAGCAGCAGAGATGGAAAAATTTCCTAATGCTCTTTCACCTCAACTGAATCCATACTTGTCAGGGAAGGTGAGGCTTAAAAAGGAAACCCTCTGGAAAAGTTTGAGAGCTGCTACTTTAATCTTCACCTTCTGAGAAGTTTCAAATATCAAGAGCAGAGAGAGAGACTGAGTCTCTAATTAGTGAAGGAGGCAGGTAGGACATTAATTGATTTGTTATGCTACTTCTTTGACCTGTGCTGTGTTTGAGAACAATAGAAGAGCTGTAATGTTCTTCAACAACAGAGTAGAGCTTTTATGCAATTGCAACTTAGAAGTCTTTGATCACAAACTGTTGCTGTAAATCTGTAATTTTTATAATAGTATTTTTTGCTACATGTATTTTATTTTTTTTTATTTTATTAATTATTTATTCTTTGTTGAGGAATTAGTTTCACAGAGTTTGGGCTATTTTCTCATTTTACACAGTGTCTAGAAGGTCCTGAAATCAACGTCTCTCTTCTAATAGTGGTATAGTACAAATCCAGTAACATTTGTGAGAAAGTGGAATAGTCTGTTTCTATGTACGATGCAGGCATTATAAACGTGAAAAACAAGAAAAGAGGGAAAAGAAGGAGATGAAAGATAGAGGAAGGGTTTATTTTTATGTGTCCTGGATTGCCATTAAGGGTCAAACTTACTATGTGACAGTGTCTGTCATGGCTCCACAGTCCCAGATTTCACAGTGAAATGTTATACTGTCACTGCATAGTCCTTTGAAACTTGCCTTCAGTGAAGGTGTTTAACAGTGCTAAGAGTTTAATTAATGATTTAGAACCAAAGAGACATTTAATTTCAAGAGAGTACATAAAAATAATGCTATAAAAGCTGTGTACATACTGTGACAGTTTGATATCAAAAACTATTGGCTTACAAAAATGTGTGGGCTTGGGCATAATTTAATCACTTAGTTGATTGATTGTTGTGCAGAAAAAAGGGTGTCTCAACTTCTATATAGCCCTAGAAGCAGAAGCATTGATTGAGAGTTGAATGAAAATGTGCAACAGAAACATATTGGAGGTCTCAAAAAAGAAAGGGCCAAGAGCTTTTATTTGCAAACAAAACGTCCCTGGCACTTTGAATACAATTTCTGGTGATTCTTTTTAACCCTTTTTCAGAGAAGGACTGCTTTTCCTAGTCCCAGCAGCCAGTTTTAAAAGGTATCAGACATAGGCTGAGTTTCAGACAAAAATTGGCTATCTGTTTGTCTAGGTTCCCTGTGTAGCCAAAAAGGAAAGACAGAAACCATCCATCACACCATGACAGATGGCTGAGATAATCAAGATATAGTGCCCTGGTTAGATGAAGTGTCCTTTGCAAGTGCCTGTCCAACATCAGAGTCCAATGGGAACAGAAGGATCTTGGATCTCACTTTGTCTTAGCTAAACTGTGAATGTAAACCAGCATAACTGTATGGTAAAATTATTCAAGTAAACACTGTTATCTGGGCTTTGGAGGGGATTTCACCTGAGACAAAGAAAACCATTTTTTATTTGGTAGAAGAATGGCCAGATAGGGAAATGGGCTTTTTTATTTGCAATGGTTTAACTCAACGTCTGCATAATGAATAAAATTTTATCTGTGGGACAAGTCCATATATCAAAGCAAAGTGTTGCTTTTCCTGAAAGGCAGTGCTTCTCGTCTTTGGCCAGATGGCTTAGTGTTCTTAAGAGCTTCAACTCATTCTTTTTTGTAAAGGCTGGGTTTTTTTTGACATAATATTACCCATTTATTCCTCCCTACCTTGAACCATGCTTGTGCCTATTGGTATGCGAGCTATCTGATTACCTCAATGAGCAGTTTATGTAGACTGAGGACTATGTATATTATGTACAGAATTAGGAATTCCTAACATGATTTTTATACATGAAAGTACAAGTGAAAGACTGACATTTACATTTTCTGGAGAACACATTTGTCTATTTGTTTATTAAGCATCATTCTCTTTCATTTCACGGCCCTCTGTGTAGTAGACTAGAAAATAATACATGTTTGTGTGGGGAAGAATATCCAGTCCTACTCTGGAAAAAAAAACCCTTCAGCCAAAATAAGTATTTGACTGTTTTTGCAAGATAATGATGTAATATCAGGCACCTGGTACAGTCACATCATCATTGGTTTCAGCTTTTCTTCATGACTAACAAAAATTAGGCAACATATACAAAAAAAAAACCCAACCTCTACACCAGATGGTTTTTGAGAACTGAATAAAGTGAGAGGTGAAGTAAGCATTTGACAAGAACGCACAGGGAAAAGCTTAATCATCACTTCATGTTCTGTGTCTAAAACAATAGTGTCTTTGCTTGTCTGTGATGTCTGATTTTGAGTAAGAGAACAGGCATTCCCTTTAAGAGACACACAGACTGTCCCTCTGCAGGAAAGCTAGTATGGTACAGATGTAAACATTCTGTGTAAGTCAGACATCCACAACAGAAAAATTATTAAAACTATTTACACAATTTGATCACAAACTACCGTGATGGTACTCAAAAGTTAACTGATGAATTGCCTGAAGTACAGAACAGCACGTGTTTAAATAGTTAAAAATATTGGTCATCTCATATTAAAGGTCATGTTGGCTATTTGTGTTTATTTTCAATAGGATTTAATAGGAACATCCTGGAAACATACAGGAAATTTGCAAAATGTGTCAAGGTTGGGCCGTAGGGGTAGCAGGCAGCATCTTGATGCTGCAGCTGTTGTTCTGAATTTTTTAGCTGTATGCATGAAATGACTTAAGAGTTCTGTGTATGTCTGAAACCATCACTGTAGATGTTTTCCCGTAGGTATCATGCAGAAGCTTGTATGCTTATGATATACAAACAGAGCACTGTATCTGTAAGTGTATTCATGTACTTCTTTGGAAGTGACTTAAACGTTTGTTGATCAAGTAGCAAACACTGGAACAGAAGGATAAACAAGGGGATACAGGCACAGAAAATTATAAATATGCACTCTGTTAACCTTTTCATTCATATAAACATAAAGTATGTAAAATACCTTGTTTTTTTCTGCATTTTAATGACAATGGTAAATATGGTATACCAAACTGTTTCAGCATAAATTAATTTTACAATCAAATTCTAAAAACAGTGATCAAAGGCCTACTACCTATCTAATAATTCTTTGCATAGTTGGACCCTGATATAGGTTGGTGCCTCTATGGTAGGAATATTTTTGTTAAAAACTGTCCTTTTGTGGTAGTTTCTTCTAAGGACCTGGCAGCTGGTTATTTTTGTGCACAAAGGGTATTAAGCACAGAAAACACTTAGCTCACATGTATGCAGGTGGTTATAACTAGTTCCTGGTACACACACAAACACACTATATTTGTATAAGTATATACATATAAAAGTTCTATATAAGTACATTTGACACAAATACAAATTTCTGAATTTTTATGTCCCTGACCTTGTAATCTTCCATGACTATTTGATATATTAAAAATCTGTCATGATATTTCGACTGTTAATGCCGTTACAAAAGCAAACTTTTTTTGAGTATCCTCATTACTTTCAAGGCTATCAGCCCTCATTGCACATCCTGTTTTGTGGAAAGAGAGGCCAGTTTCAACAGGTTTGGGTTTCACATTTGGGAGAGACAAGAATTAGTAGTTCAGAGACTGTTCAGATAAGCCTGACCTTAATTGACACAGTGGTATGTTAGTTTCTGCTCAGTGAAGGGGAAAAAGAGAGAAGTAATATTGCCAAGTACTTAAAAATCATGAAGATTTCAGTTTAGATTTTCTACAGATGACTTAAACCAAAAGACATACAATTTCTACACTTATGTATAGTTTGTCTCAGTGACCTCACATTAGTTCTGAAAAGCAAGAAAATTGTTTTCTAGCTACCGGGACACTTTTTCCCTAGGGCCCGAGGGCTATGCAGTTCATTCCTCATGCACCCTGGCTGCTAATAAAGTGGCAAACTCCAAGTGATGTCCCGACAGCTGCCTGTGCAATCCTGTTATGCCATGAGCGTAGTCACTGTTGAGGGGGCAGACTCCACTCTATGGGTTCTGTTTCTGACTCCTCCAACTCCTGTCGCTTTCACAGCACTCAGATGGTCACACTGGATGGCTCAGCCTTTGACTAAAAAGATTTGGGCTTGCTTGTTCTGTCTTTCTGGATTAAATGGGGTTTGCAATTGCTTAGCGACTGCATTTCCTTTCTGCTGCGCAAATAACTTTGACAGTTAGAAACTTTAAGAGTCATCTCTAGGTATAAGCTTCTTACAGGTGCGTGTGAGTTTTGGCAATGGCATATGAATTGCCTTTGTTCATCTAGGCTGGCACTCTGCCTCCAATACTGGGAAAAAGGCACAAGAAATATGACAGTTGCTAGTTTCAGAAAAACTCCCCCAAAGGAAATGTTCTTTCCTAATATCTAGTAATTAAAAATTCATCTCTGAGGGTTTGTTTCCATTCTAATTCTTCTCCCGAGCTCAAAAATGTTTTATTTCTTAGTAATGTAGTTCTGGATGTTGTTGTCATTGATGAAATATTTGGTTCTTTTTGTATATAGCTATACTCTTGGTCCTAGTTATGTCATGGAGCATTAGGTGCTCAGGGAAGAAACAGATAAACATACTCTAGGCAGCAGCAGCAGCACATGCTCACTGTGCTCTCCAGCCAACATTCCTCAACTCTGACCTGAGGACCACCTCTGGAGATAAGAGTGCCTTCTTATCAGTGAGTCCTCGCTTTCTCTGCCAAGACTGTTAGCCAAAAGGACATTCAGAGCCAACAGTATCGTTTCGTACAGCAGGGGCTTGTTCACCAGAAACTGTTCCATGATCACTAAAGTGATTTCATATATACCACCAGAAAATTTATATTGTAACATACTTATGTTCCCATTTCACCTAGGGCTTGAACCCTGAAGAACTGGCAAATTATCAATTCTGTAACTCATTTGTTTCCTCAAGATCTGGCCCTTATGTAACCGTTTCTATCTGAAATGTATCATGAATTGCACACATACGAGCTGCACTTTGTAAACCAAAGGTGTAAATGTAATTACCACTTGAAAGACAAAACCTTAGAACTGTTGAATATTTTCTAAAAATCAAACTACATTTGAATTGCTGTCTCTACTCTTACCTACTGGTGACATAGGTCAAGTTAGGACATAGCCAAGTTATAAAATTAAAAATATTCTTCATGTGACTAATTATTTGCCCAAATTACAAATATTTTTTTTTCCTTCACAGATAGTTGACATGGTAATTACTGGTTTTCAGTTGTCAAGAATCACTACTGTATAAACAGAGGGGTGGCTGAGAGACCAGTTGTCTTAAAAGTTTTGGTCCTGCAGACTTGCTTGTCTGCTGTTCAGTAGCAACACAGGTTCTTATAGTGACAAATCATCCTGTCGAACTCTGCAGACAGCTCTTTCCATAATGTTCATGAAAAGATTAAAAATTAGTTGATAATTTCTCAATGAATCAGTCTGTACTTTCCAGTCATGTTTGCTATCATTTTCCTAGGATGACCTTAAAACATTTTATAACTTTATTTCATGTATCTGTCTGAGTATGAAACTATGCTCATGCATCATTTAACACTCCTCGACTGAGAAGGTCGATGTTTTGGCAGAGCTGGGTGTTAATGTCTTTATGGATGGAAAATTTTGGTTTTACATTATATCAGTAACTCTACAAGATGTGATACTGGGGTTTAGGGATCTAATCTCTTGGAAAATGATGGATGAGATCCAACTCTGTTCTTGTTAAGCTTTGAAAGAAAGGCTGACACTTGTGGCATATGCAAGTGCTGTTTAGTTGCTTGCTTGAAACTGAAAGTCTGAAGAACAAGAAAATCAGCATTTTTAGCCTGGCTCCAACATACATATTTATAAAATATCCAGATTCTCTTTATATTTTATTTTTAAAGTAAGACTGAAATAAGCCTGAAGTTTGAAATATCTTTCTCTTGGAATAGGATATTAGGGAATATTTCTTTTTCCTGTTCTGGAATATTTACTGTCTTACAGCCTGCATCTACAGTCTCACAACACAGAGCAAATAAATCCTGATGACATTAAACATTTGGAGCAAAACTCAGACGATTTCACATTTTCTGTGGTAACATGATGAGCTATTTTCTGTTTTCCCCAGAAGCATATTTGAGTTTACCTTGGAAATTGTGTGAGAGGCTTGTACTTCTCTATATGTGATCTGTGTATTGTGCAGAAGACATTCATCCTGATTTGCTTTGGCAATTATCTTTGCCTTTCTCCTTTTCTGCATAAATTAATGTTTCACTATACAATAACTAGAGATTAGCTGATCGAAACGGTGGCCACCTCTCCACCCTCTGTGGGCTAAGTCCTGTGGGATCTATTCTCCAGATACTATGACAAGACAGAAATGGGGCTGTAGCCTCATTGTGCTGTGGGACAGGGAATTCCACAAAGCCTGAGGTCAGGCAGCTTTGCAGGATTCTTCTTAAAGCTCCATGACACTTTGGATCCAAAAGCAGTAAATCCCAAGTTTCCCCCTTGTGGGCATTACAAATGATGTCTTAATTTACCAGTACTAAGAAAACTATTTTTTATCTCTTTGTTTATAACATATTTTTTATTTTATTTTGTAACAGAAGAAGACAAAAGCAAGTCCTACGAGCTTTCCATTTAAATTTTTAAAACAAAATGAGCTGACTTGAGTCTTTCTACAGCAGGCACTTTCAAGACAATTCCATCTTGAATACTTTCTCTTTTAAAAATATTCCATCCAGGATAGATGTTTTTAAATTTTGATTGGTCTTTTTAAAGTGATAGGCATCTGTTGTTGAATACATTGAGATGAACAGGGAAAGTCTTTCCTGCTAATTACAGTGTAAGCAATTATGTCACTTTCAAGATTTATTCTCCAAACTTGGGAGGTAAGTAGAAAAAGAGATAGATTCTCCTTCTACTGCAAAGGGAAGGGCAGAGATGGAATAACAAGGTAGACCCAGGTTTTGAAGTCAGTGGCTCACAGTTTAAAGTTCTGTGCTCAGACCGCTACATACCATTTGCAGATACTGGTTCATTCAGCCCTCCAGAAATCTAATCATTTTAGGATTTCCAGTGTCTAAGTTCACAGTAACATTAATTACCATGCAGAAGTCCAGCTATTTCAAGACAATTAAGAGATATGAAGAGAATTGGTGGAAGAGTGAATCAGGGGTCATAGTCTAGTTCAGTATACAGCCAACCAGTGCCCAGTCTGATAAATGAAAACAAAATACAAAGCTTGAGAGGAGCCAAAAAATATCGTAATAAATAATTAGAGCCTGTAGGTTTCAGAGAGCCGGGTTTTCTTGGCAACCCCAGGCGGTAGTCATTTCTGAACAAACAAGATTGAAATTTATGTCTCAGTGAAGCAATACTGGAAGCCTGTTTGACATGCTGCACAAAGACCATTTCCGACACTCTCCGCCAGATGAATTTCCTCCCTGTGCTGGAGGTGGGCAGAAACGTGGTGCATTCGCAAGATGTGCCTCAGATGCAAGATGGGTCCGTTCCCCAGAAGAGACCAGCCGCGCTCCAAAGGCGTCGCTCATATCAATGTGTCTGTGGGACACTGCCGGAGGACACCTGCTTTTTAGCTAATGAGGAGCTGGCTGAGTTCTACCTACGCTCCAGTGTTCAGGGGTGCTGAGCTTCTGCACCCATTCACGTCAGTGGGGTTTGTGTAGGTTCAGCAGTTGTAAAAACAAACAAGCAAACAAAACGACAAAAAACCAGGCCCGCAGGTAGTAGCTTTCTGCAGGTAGGATTTACAGGTGCCTGCAGTGATGTACAGCAGTTTGTTCCTGTGTGATCTAGAGAAAAAATGCATTTGTGTGAGAGGCTGGCCTTGGGAAATGCCTCCATCATCAGAACCAGCACCAGCCAGTTCGTGCTTACAGAAGGGCTTAGCCACAGCGAGGTATTATGGTGGCATCTGTAAAATGGAAACCTGAGGCACAGGAAGCAGGCAGCGTTGCCTCTCAGCTCATTCACATGTGGTGGTGGGGAGCCCAGGCTCCTCTTCTAAACCATTCCGTGGGGCATTCTGCCCTACCCCCTGCAGCAGCAGGCAGGGCTGGGGGTGGGCAGCCAGAGAGGCTCTGGAGTGAGGCGCCAGGGAGAGGAGCCCTCTTCACCCTCCTCTGCATTTGCTGCCCCAGGCAAATGCCCCTCTCCTGCCACCAGTGGCCTTAAAATGCGGGTTCCCACTTCTTTGGCACTCCTCACCTCCATGCGGCTCCTCCTGTCCCTCAGCTGCCAGGGGAAGAAAGCAACAACAGGTGTAAAATTAACACTTTCTCCTTCTTTTACAGCATTGTCACAACATCCTTTTCTTCCCTTTGGCTTCAAGGGGACTGGGCTGCTGTGCCAGAGCTGACTGCTTTACCTTTCGGGACCTTGCGCTGCGCTCCCACAGTAAAAGGTTTGTTCACTTTAAGAAAGCGCGTGCCGTCATTGTGGAGGAATGTATAAAATCTGGTGTCAATAAGCTTAATTGGTGTGAAGGCCTGATTGGGTTTGGGGGGAGAGATGCAGATACTGTCTAGTGCTGAACTCTGTAAAGGGGCTTGGCAGCTTGGCTTTGCTGGAGAGAGCTCCGGAGCAGTGACCAGAGGTGTGCGAGTAAAATCCACAGCTGAGGGCTGGAAGGAAGAGTGCAATTAGTAGTGGACTTTTACTGTTGCTGATGGAATTCAGCTCTGATACACTGAGTAGAGTTAATGCTGAAATGCATGGAGGTATTAGAGCAGAGCTGGGAGAGCCAGTGGGTCTGGGAGGAGAAGCTTCGATCGTGAAAGAGCAGAGGCTTTCTGGATCTGGGATAAGTTGGGATTCCTAGCGAGACGCTTGCCAGCTGAACTAGAGAGTCTTGGTTCCTGCTGGTATGGCTCAGCCTTCTTAGGAAGACACTTCAATGTGCGTTTGATTAAGAAGAAAACGGGCAGAACAAGTGGAAAATAACAGTACATCTCAAAGAAAATTCCAGTGGGCAAGAGCTGTTAGTTGGCTTCAGATAGAAAGGCTGGGCTGTTCTCAGTGATCTGCTTTTTAGAGGTAAGCGAAAGGGGTACAAGTGTGCACTTCAGGGTATAAGAAATTAAAGGGCAGCACAGCTGCTAAAAAATTAAAGTTGATGTATTTGCCTCTATAAATGCAGCATGTTTGCCAGAACTCTGCAGTTGGATTAAACTCAAAGCATATGTTCTCTGACTTTAGGATTATCCCACACTGGGCTGCATCCATCACTTCTGCTCTCTCCTCAGCAAAACAGCTGAAGTTCTGTAAACTACCAGAATCGCACATCTAAAGTCCGGCAATCCTTGCACCACTTTCAGTTCACTCCTTAAACTTTCTTTTCTCCTTTGGCCACTTCTTTCCCTATATAGATGCTTCCTGATTTCTTTCTTTTTCTTTCTGATGTCTTTATTTCTAATGTCTTTTCCTTATTATTTTGCCCCTTTTTCAGTGCTGAGACATGACTCTGTCACTTGTTCAATGCATTTCCACATAAAGTACGTTTAGGTTCTCACTTTTGTTTCCTTCACATTTTGGAGAGTCTCCTTAGAAGCACCCCAAAATAAATCTAACTTTCTTCTTTCACTTGCACACAAAGTCAACAGCAATATGCTTCTTGTTTTCTGACATTGCTTCTGTTTATAGCGGTCAATACTTATTTAGTGTTTCCTTGCTATTTTCAGTCTTGTTCATGTTGTAAATAGTTTGGATCAAAGACCTGTCTTTTTATTACAATTACTGAAAAACCAGGACAATTAAATCTTGGCTTGTACTTAAGGTTCCTAGTGAATCCTAAGCTGTTGATAACAATTCAGCAGAGTGAAATTCATCTTCCCATGTAGGGTGTTTGCTACAGTCAGTGTGAATCCCTAAAAAAGATTAATATTTTCCAATGAAGCATGTAACATCCTGATGACTTCAGGTTGTCCACTAATCTTTGTAATTGGCATGAAATCTAGGATGGCTGGGAGTCAAAATCCTGTCTTTTTGGCTTTGTGTGTGTTCTGCTGATTACCTGCCTAATGAAGTAGGCAGGGCAATCTCTTTGTGTCATCCTGCAACCATGTCAAGTTATTCGCTAAACCTTTCTCTGGGAAAGCGGGTTGGAAACATTTAGGGGAAGATTTTCTTTTCAATACAAATTTGCTGCTTTGTGGAAACCTATGGAAGTTATAGGAGGAGATCAGTTTTGTTGAATTTACTAGCTTTAAAATAACTTGCAGAAAAAAAATGAAAAAGTCCATGATCATTCTAGCTGTGTCCAGAATGAAAGACTCCAGACTTTGCTCTTGAAAGTGATACTGGTTGCACTAAGGCAATTAAAGAGAATGTGCTGTTTACATTTAAGTGTTTATGCCATTTTTGTTTGAGGCAATTTTGATCTATGAAGATTTGAGACTTTGAATTTTTATTTTGATTTTTAATAAGAAAAAGTTTTATTCTGCTACTTAGTAGAACTGTATCTTATGAATTCTACTAAAGAGTTGCAAAAGTTTTATGAATATATTTCTTTTAATACAGAAGCTTATTCCTGCCAATGGCAAACTGTCAGTGACATCGATTTTCTTCTCTGTTCTTGTCTTCTGTTTTAATATTCTCAGATTTATTTGTCTCATCCGCACCTCTTTTCAAAATCTGCCTTACCAAAGCTGTCCCTTGTTCCGAGAAGACCTCTCTGTCATTTTTTGCTTTCGGTAAGGCCACGCTCACAGTGTACCGACTTTGAAGATTGCCATTATTTTAGCTACCAGCTTCAATATAGGAGATTAATTATTTCTTATACTGATCCTAAAGGAATGGCAGGAACTTTCAGCATAACTGGAGCTATTTCCATGTTATGACCATGAGATAATGCCTGCTACGACAGGCAGTGTACAGCTTCAATTGCATGTGGAAGGTGTGATATTTATGTGACCCTCCTTCACATGGTATTCATCGCTTCTGATCCAGAGGAGGCTTCGGATCCAAGGTGGGGGAAAAGAAATGCACAATTAGGCATTAAGGATTACTAAATTTAAAGTGATGGACAAAAATAATAATAATAATTAGTATTAAAGGAAAACAACACTATTTAGCATACCATCCTGTTCAAGTAACTCACACTGTTAGGCTTTTTCAGAGTCCAATAGCCTAATACCATCTGAGACTCCCCTGAGCCAAAATACTTTAGAAAATAATCATGGTAAACAGGTTGCACGTCTCAGCTCCAGGAGGCTTTGCTGTCACGCAGAAGTTCCAGATTGCATGCTGGTAGTTCCAGATCCGTGTAACCCAATGATCCAAATCCCCTGTACCACTTGGTCGTTGGGAGGATCCAAGACTGAATGCTATTGTACCAGCAACGTGGCTGGTGTTCACTCTCATGTGTCCTGCAGCATGGGGTTTTTGCACAGATATAGATTACAGTTAATCAGTTGTAAATCTTGGGAGCCGAGTTCTCTGGGGACTGATTGCCAATGGCAGTGTGTGAACTGCTGGGATCTGTCCACAGGGGGTGGAAAGAAACCAGAAAGCAGTGCAGAACTGGCAGGAGCAGTCATAAGCCTGGCCCAGAAAGGTAATGGCAAAAGGCTTCTGCAAGCTACAGAGCAGAAAGCAAAACTGGAAATCATGCACGATTAATCTGCTTGCCGTTTTGTCATTGTGTTGTGGAAACTTGACTTTATAAATTGAATTGCACCAAAGAAATATCTGGTTTGTATTATCAATCTTGTCTCCATATGGAAACAAGTCAGATCAAACATCAAGATTTTTTATTCTTTTAAGTGCCATCATGTTTGACTACATCTTTTGATATCTCTCATAACCATTTTCTTCATTATAAATGATTAATTCACTAGGCAGTCAGCCTCCCTTGAGTATTGCAGGGTTCTAAATTGCTTATTTTACCAAAAGTATTTGTTGCTGGATCAGAAAAGCTTGACTGGCTAGTAAGGAGGGAGCTCTTCCTAATAAATATTCCTTCTGGGGAGAGCATGCCTCTACATTGGAAAAAAGAGAAAATTTCTGAGAAGTGTTCGAACAGGGTTTGTACTTACTGATGAAGTCGGAATAGTAAGAAGCACTTCGCCATTCCTGCCTTGTGAAGATGTTCTAAAGGAGAGAAACAAACTGTAATCTAAAGAATATTTATGGGTTTTGATAGGGAAGGAAATTTTATGACGCACAATATTGCAGATCTATAATTCATACTTTGATACAGATAGAATATTAATGTTACAGACTGATGTACTTCTGTGGTATTTCTGGACTGTCATTTCTGAAACTGCTTAGAGAAAGGGAAAGACTTTCTGATTTTTGTCAATATAATTATATGGCTCTCAAAGGATTTACTCCTGTTTTCACCAGTCAGGAGAGAAGTAGTAGACTGATAATACACAATAAAAAAAATCCACTTCCTGCCTTCAGATCTCTCAGTCAGATAGATGAAGAAAGATAATCGAAAAAAGCACTCAAACAAAAGAGTGAAAGTCATGTTTGGTCTTTTCGGAGAAAATGAGAGTGGAGCTGTGCTGATGGGGGCTGTAATAAGAGTTGTTTCAAAGGGGAGGGGTGGCAGGAGGTGGGACGTTCACTCTGCCAGATTTTGATTTAAACCTGAACACAATGGTGAGGCACCTGTTGAGAGCTGAAAGCTTTCCTAGAGATTTTGGTGCTAATTGTCACCTCGCAGCTGGAGGATTATGTGTAACCTGAGCATTTAGCACTGAAGTTCTTACAGCAGCCTTGACAAGTATTGAAGGGGAAAGTTCCTCTTTTTTTCTCTGGTTAATACCACAAAATGGTGTTTTATAAAGTTTGTCTTTAATCTTACCTTGCCGTGATGCCCTTTCAAGAAAGAGGACTACAGTCTGCAAGCAAAGCCACTGTAAATGCAAGGATGTTGTTTTAACTTCAAAAGTAACTGTAATTCTACTTAACATTGTATCATATACAGAACTGAATCAAATCTCCCATTCTTTGTGCAATAGGCCCATGTGGGATTTTTTTTCTCTGTATTTAAAAAATACCTTCCATTGTAAAACACACTTAATCTAAATTGATCCTCTGTTGCCTGGAATTACTGAGCTAATAGAACAAGTAAGAGTTCATTTTATGCCTGTGTAAGACTCCATTCACTTCACTGAGACATACTGGGATCAGTGTATTTTAGTATGATGTGAATTCATGTGGGTTTTTTTGTCACAAGAAAGTCATCTGAAGACAGGCAATAGAAAGTATCTCTAAAGTAATTGCAATCGGATGACATAGAGAAGGAAGGGCTGCAAATCATGAAATTAGACTCTTAAAACCTGGTTCTCCTTCATTTACTCATAACCCAAAGTAACCGGAAGTTTCTCAAGCTTTATATTAAAAAGTGGTCATAGATGGCAAATTAATTCAGTGCAAATTTGGGGTTCTTAATTTACTATTGCCTAGACTCTTTAACAATAAGTAAATAGAAATTAACTTTTTAAAATATTTCTTACTGAGCACTGCAACATATGTTCTTGGAGAACATTAGACACGAACTGCTTTACAAGCACATCAAAATACTTGCATTCATTATTTGCTCTACTTTTTCCTGATGTAATCAATCCATATTAAAAAATGATTGTGGAAGCACTGAGAAAAATAACTAGAGAATATTGTTTGCTCCACAGTTCTGTCTGGTAAAGATATTGCACGCATATATACTATATAAATATTTATTAGAAGTATGACAATTTTTGTGGTGCTTAAGACATTGCAGCATTGGATTAAAACATTAGAAAATTGCATTGAACTTTCTTGTCTCTCTCCTTGATAACATTGGATTGTTCTCTGAAGTTGCTTTATTTCCTGTACCGTAAAAAGTGCTTCAATTTTAGGACTATGACTAGTTCAGCTCCTGTCCAAACAAATCTGGATTTCAGTAGTATTTCTATTCATTTCCTTAAAAACAAGAACTACAAAAGAGGAACTTAAAGCATTCTTATAAGTCAAAGAAATAGCGTTGGGTTGCATATATAACTCTCAATTTATGCTCCTAGCTTGAACACCCTGTGACTTACATTATTTTTTCCTCCCTTCTGAGGTGTTCAAAAGGGAAAGTATCCGAGCCTTTACAGCATTAACTGATATTGAATTCTCTTATTTAGGTTCAAATATAGTAATGAAGACACAATTTGTGCAGTGAGGAACTGGATGTTGACTTTATCCAACTTACTGATGGAGAAGTAGTAGCACCTGAGAATAATGGGTGCCAAAGAAAAAAAACTTCTATGTACTTCAGCTGTGGCTTCTACAAAGGTAAGATGCAAAGCCCTCATCAGAAATGAAAAAGTGGAGAGTTTATCTTGAATATTTCAGTGAAAGAACCATAATTTCTGCAACTAACTTAGCAACTGATTTTTTGTTTGTTGACGCTATTTGGAAGGGTGGAATGCACCACTTGTAATTGTCATCCAGTAAGCTTTAAACAGCTTCCTTGAAAATGCAAAAGTTTTCTTGTTTGACTGATTTATCTTATTGTTAGTGTTCAGCAGCTTCCAGTGGGTTACCTACAACTTGCTAAATGGGTTGACATACTTTCACTGTTCACATAAAATAGAGTATTCTTCAGTGGGATAGTGATAAATCAAAAGGAAAAAAATCATTTCAGTATGGTAGCTGCATCAACTTGTATTATTTTAGCTCAGCACATTTGCAAATATAAATCTACAAAAAACAGCCAGGCAAAAAGATACATATATGCGCAACATTTTTAAAAGGCATAGTCACTTGCTTGTGTTAAAAGCTGCTAATCTAGAGGCCTGGAAATACTTAGAACGTTCGTATTTTTGAACGACTGACTAACGCAAAAAAAAAAAAGGAGTGGTGAAAGGAAATCTTCTTGTTGAAGAAATGTAAAAGTAACATTTTTGGCAGGCCACTTTAGGTGATGTCATTCTACAGAATGTGCTAAAGTCTGTTATTTTACAGCAGGAACTGATTTCTCAAGGCAGGCAGAGTCTATGGGCACTTAGTGTTACTCTCAACTTTAGCCAGCCAAGATCTGTGCTTTTTTACACCTCGTTTGATGGTAATAAACCATGCACGCTTTTAAATATGAGACTCAAAGGCTTTTTTCAGATATATACGCGCACGTATATGTATCTGTATATGTTTGAAATCTTTTGCACATTGTTTATTGCATGGGTTTATCTTTTGGCTGAAGGTATGCTCATTGCTAGCGCTGAGTATTCGTTGCCTTCTGTACTGGGTTCTGGCAGATGAGAACACTAAAAGTAGACTTGCATTTGGGAAGACAGGGAGAGCCTTCCCCCACCAGCTACTGCCAGTTCCTCGTGAGGTGACAATTCCTTGCTGTTTCTCCCCAGATGCTTGCTAATACTCGGTCAATATGGTATCAGAGTAGCTACAGTTTGCTTTTTCATGAGTGAAAGCGGGTCTCAGCTCTGAACCACGCGAACTGGTAAACTGTGAAGAGCTTTACTGTATTTAAAGAATTAGGTAGTAAAAGGGTTAGGTTCTGTTGGAATTATCCAAGAGAGACCATGAATGAGGTGGTCTTTGGAGGGTTTAAGGATTGTCCTCTTAAGGGCCAATAAATGTAGTTCACTTGTGTTTTAACATAAGGCAGTATTTGTATTTGTTACGTTTTATGTGACTATTTTTATGATACCATCTGCCCTACCCCATCTATTAGGACCGCTGAGACTAATCATGTAGTATAGGTACTTTAAAACAAAACTTTAAAGAATACAGCTAGTAGCAGAGAATACTTAGGGCCTGATTCTGGAGAAATTTTGTGGACTGCCAATGGAATAACATGTCACTTGGGATAAATTAGACTGACCTTATGATTATTGCATCTGAAAGAAAAAATGCTGAATACATTTAACTTAGATTCTTTTCCTTTTGCATTTTACTTCTGGTGAGAAATACCAGTGCAATAGTCCAAGTTAAATGTCTGTTTCTAGGGATATATTAAAATAATGTTTTATTAATCAAGATTTCAGTGTCTTCTGACCAGGTTTATTTCCTATTCTTGTTTACTAGCATGAAAGACTAGGTACCACTTAGTGATGTAGGGGCTTTCTACAGCCACTAAGGAAAATCTGTTTGATTGATGTCTGGAAAGGAAATCCATTAAAGCCTCTGAAGTCTTACTGCTGTTAACAAAATGCATATATTTGATCTAAGCTCAGTGGACACTTCTTACTTTAAAAATGACATTTATATAATGTTGTGTATTCTTAATATAACTTGGTCCTAATACTGAAAACAATATTTTGGAAGATTTGTGTCTGTGGGCAAATTATACTAGCTCTTTGGCTGTGGAATCACAAAAGAATAGCCATTTTATCACAGGCACACCAGTCTCAGCTGCATAGTAAGTTTGCTGACACATACCATTAGAAGATGTCTTCAGTTGCTTAAAACATTTCCAGATATTAACTAGTTGTCCATCCAAGTCTGATTTCTGCCCCCCTTCTTCCCCCCCTTATTTTCAAAGCTTAAGCCAAAACAGGTCTGCCAGTTCTGTGCACAAGACTAATATTTTATTTCTTCAGTGCTAAATAATTCCAATGTGTTCTGGGGTTTTTTTGTTTCTTTTTTCTTCCCTGTCTTTTTGTTTATAAATTCTAGCAGTTCTTTGTTTCGATGTAGAAAGTTGACATTTGAGTGTTAGAGATGTATCCTTTCCTTCTTGGTGAAAATCTACTGATACTTGGCCAAGTTGTAAGTGTGTGTTACCCCCTTTTGTAGTGGTATGCATCAGGGATAAATATATATTGTAACTATCAGTTACTCTTAGCTCAAATGGCAGAGGTCTGTATGGTAGATGTAAAGGCCGTAACTGATGAATCATACAGGTGCCAGCATGATGCCACATGGTAGACTTTCTGATTTTTTTTCCAAACGTAACATTGAAAACATTAAGGTTGCAAGTTAGAGTGCATAAAAGTTATAAAATGCTAAACAAAAGATTTTCCCATCCCCTTGCATGTGTGCTTTTTGGCGTACATACATTCAATCTACCTCTTTTCTTCTGTTACTGATGCTTGTTAAGGTCCCCAGGATGGACCTGCTTTGAGGAAGAGACTTTGCAGATATTAAAGAGCTTAGTTTTCTGTAGGATCCTTGCCTCAATTTTTGCAGCTGTTAGAACTGATGGATAGGGCTGAGAGGGGCAGCATAATAGGGATCATCTCTTGGTAGCACAGATGAACGCTGTCCTGGAGAAATTAATTCTGTGCTGATGCCTGCCCTCATGATGCTTTATGTCACTGGGTGAGGCATATAAACCAAATTGGCTGGGCTCACAGAATTTGTATGGTGGTGGCTTTCTAGGTATGTGATTTGAAACTCATGTACAAGTGCAAAGAAGTTGTCCAACTCTAACTACAGCAAATCAATAGAAGCCATGCTTTTGATATGTAGGTACTCTGAAAAATTTAGTCCTGGGCATTTTGAATCAGGTCATTAAAACTGCTGAGCACCTTTGACTTTGCTGTGCTTCAGTGTCCTGGCTGAAATTGCCACTCATTTAAATGAAGTGGTTATGAAGATTAATTAGGGTATATGAAGCATACATGGTGGAAAGCATAGGAAATGCTTCTATAATGGTGAAAAGCATATTGGGACATTGATTATTTTTTTTTTGTCCTGAGGAAGACTTCAGAGGGATTATAGCAGAGGAAGTCTATGGCAAGATTTGAACAATGGAGATAAGACAAAAATTTGCATAGTTGTTCTTCACATCCCTCATTTGAGTCCAGGATAAAGAAGGGTTCTCAAACAATTTAAAATAATGTTTTAAAATGTCTATAAATGCAAAAATGATTTGGCAATAATGAAAGTTTCAGACTTCATAAAATACAGTGCAAAATTTTACCTGATTCTGTTTCAAAGTAATTATCAATACTCTTTATTGGTACCATGAGCCATTTAACACTCAATACAATTGTCAGGGGCTGAATGTCTAATTTATTAAGAGAAGAGTCACTACCAGCTGGGTCAGTTTCCAGTGTCACTGTAGTACTCCTTGGCTATTATAACCAAAGCAGACGTTTGGAGCTTTCTGCCTGGTGTTGTCCAAATACCCACACTTTCAAATGTAATTTATTTTAGCAAGTCTGAATGAACAGAATGCAAAAGCATTGTTTATGGACTACTAGACCTTCCTGATAAAAAATAAATCCATGTGTATTTGAAATATAAATGGCATAGTACCTAATTGCAAAATGTAAGCAGTAAGTATAACGGAGGCTTCTGTAATTATTTCATACATTTCTTTTCATGTGTGTATGGTCATGTATACGTACAGCTGTGTTTGGATGTTTAAATGCATTCTTGAAATACACTCTGTCTTCTGCAAATTATCTCAGTAGCAGCTGCTGTCTGTCGCACAAGCCAGGCATGGTGGGGTAGAGTAAGATTCTTCCCCTTTCTCCATGAGGCATAATTTTATTAGGCTGTATTGTAAATCATAGGGAGGCCCATTGAGTGCGCTCTGCAGCTATGATTTTTTTGGTTATTGCTGCACAGAACTAGTATTTTTTTGCTTTAAAGTTAAAGCTTTTAGAGTTCAACTGTATTGAGTTATCTGTATGTGAACAACTAGTAGTCAGAAGAGATATTAGCACTGATTTACTGGAAATACCTATTGATTCCTACCTGACAAATCTAACAAAGACTCAGTTAAACACAGGAGTGTCCTGTGACAACCTCATGGAATTGTAGGTTATTACACTAAAAGCGGGGAAGTAGACACACCTTCATCGAGGGGAAAAGCTGGATTCTACTGCCCAAGGAAGTATGAATAGTGTGGAAACATTTGAATAGAATTACTGAATAAGGTAACTCACATTTTCATAGAATCATAGAATAGTTTAAGTTGGAGGGGACCTTAAAGATCATCTAGTTCCAGACCCCCTGCCATGGGCAGGGACACCTTCCACTAGACCAGGTTGCTCAAAGCTCCATCCAACCTGGCCTTGAATACTTCCAGGAATGGGGCTTCCACAATTTCCATGAGCAATTTGTTCCAGTGCCTCACCACCCTCAGAGTGAAAATTTTTTTCCTATTGTCTAATCTAAATCTCCCCTCTTCCAGTTTGAAGCCATTACCCTTCGTCCTATCGCTACATGCCCTTGTAAAAAGTCCCTCTCCAGCCTTCTTGTAGGCCCCCTTCAGATACTGGAAGGCTGCTATAAGGTCTCCCTGGAGCCTTCTCTTCTCCAGGGTGAACAACCCCAACTCTCTCAGCCTGTCTTCATGGGAGAGGTGCTCCAGCCCTCTGGTCATCTTCATGGCCTCCTCTGGACCCACTCCAACAGGTTCATGTCCTTCTTATGTTGAGGGCTCCAGAGTTGGACACAATATTCCAGGTGGGGTCTCACAATAGTGCAGTAGAGGGGCAGAATCACCTCCCTCACACTGCTGGCCACACTTCTTTTGATGCAGCCCAGGATACGGTTGGCCTTCTGGGCTGCGAGCGCACATTAGTGGCTTATGTTGAGCTTCTCATCAACCAACTCGCCCAAGTCCTTCTCCTCAGGGCTGTTCTCAATCCCTTCTCTGCCCAGCCTGGATTTGTGCATGGGATTGCCCTGGCCCATGGGTTTTCTGTGGGGAGAAAACATGCACAGGACTATTAGCCTAATGCATCTGTGGGCAGTTTAAGTTCTATCTTACTCCCTTGTGTGTCTGTGTTGTATCGTATTTGTAACCCACGTTCTTCCTTTCCGTCATAGGACTAACCTGGTTCCCCAGGATTTAGTCTTTCTGGGGGTCTTGTTTTAATTTTATAATGTAAGGTATTTCAGGGGCAGAGACCGTGTCTTATTTATTGCTTTTATGAGTCATTTAGTTCATTTTTGGATGCTTGACAGATAATAATGTGTTTGATTGCATCATGTGGTATACCAGGCCTGTAGGAAAACAGACTTTCAACTCTGTAATGAACTCTTAAGTTTGATTTACTGTTTATTCATTCGACAGCAGATGCTAGCCAGAATTCAGATCATTTAAATTCTATGAACTGACTAAGCCAAAGGCAATATAAAATCAAGTATCATCAGTGTACATCTAATAGTTCACACGATGTAACGCTGTCTAGATTTTCATCATTAATGTTCCTGGACTAAACACGGAGCACTGGATAGAAGAAAACTTGGACAGATTTCAGCTGGAAAATATTCATAGTATCTAAATATTCTATAGAATAACATGTTAATGGTTGTCATCTTGCAGTAGTTCTTGTACAATCCATGTTTCCCAATTGTTGAGCCCTACTGTAAATAATCTGAAAAAAAACCAAAACAAAACTTCCCCCGCCCATTTAATTTGTTCTTGTGTGGGCTTTGGAAAGTGGTAGCTGTGGAAACATCAACAAATTAATTCCTAACAGAAATAATTGAGCTGACAGCTAAGGAGATGCTCACTTTCTCAAGCACTTAAAAGAATAATAATTTTGTTTTATTTTTATTCTCCATTATTAATTTTCCCATTGAGCGAAGCTGAGCCTAGTGCAGAGAGTTATGCACTGCTGGGATGCTATTGGCCAGATCTGGGGACATAATGTTCAGTCTAAACAGCAGAGGCAGAAGTACGGTATTCTTTTTCCTCCTCCGGGACATGACAGTATAGTTCATGAAAGACATAGTTCTTGGGCACATGTTAAGCCAAGTAAATTTGATCAAGTCATTGCCTGTCATATGAGCAATGAACCCAACAATGTCCATGGGTGTAGCGTGTCAGAAATGCAAGGTATGTAATGCCTTTGATTAAACTCTTGTGAAAGATGTGTGAGTTAACATGTTTTGTCTAATTGTTGTAATGGGCTTGCCACAGCTGAACCAATTTGGGTCGGTGCTTTGGGATCGAAGTCTCCAATCACTAGTTCTAAACACAAAAAGACAGTCTCTCTACTTGGCTTGATTCCTGTGGACTAATGCTGCAGTGACAAAAGCCAGCATTCAAGTTGGTGCTAACCAGTGCTACTATTACTTCCAGAAGAAGAGTGGAGCCAAAGACAGATCTTTGTTGTCTTGGATCAGGAATATAATTGACTTTCTGTAGCTTACCAGCCTACTGTCAGTTGGCTGAGCTGTGGCAAGTGAACATGAGCATGCTTGAAGGCTGTCATAGGGGGACACTAAATGGTATGGGAGTGGCTTTCAGCAGATCTCCCTTATGAAACTAAACAGGAGAAGTAGAGCATTAGAAGCCTCCCCTCTAAACACAGGCCCACAAATCAAATCCGTGTGGCATGCAGATATGGGTAGCAGAATGTCGTTGTTTGAAGGTAAAAGCGAGACAGAAAGAGGATGAGAGAAGTGGCAGAAAAGAGACAATAGACATAGTTATAAGAGCTCTGGTAGGTAGGAAGGGAAAGCCGAAAAGGGAGGAGTGCTTGGGAGTGAAAGCTACCTAGAAAGAGTCTGGAGTTGATGAACAGACAACTACTCTTTTGATTCTTGCTGCAGGTAGGAATATACAACTTCATATGATCTTTGCAAATGGGGAGGGCATGCAGTAAAGATGCTTGGCTCTATCAACTATTTCCTGTCTTGATTCATTCAAATGTCTAAGACCCTGAATCTGCCAGCTTATTTAGGTCACAAAGAAGAAATGATAGTCAGGAAATGCTTGAGGACCTCAAAAATTTGCAGAAAGTATTATGACTGAACTTGGAGGTTTCATGAGAAGTAGAATAATGAGTAAAGTTTTCCTGGAAAGGACCAAAGAGTGCTTGTTATAGTGTCTGGATAGAAGGTGAAACCCAGCTATAATGCAGCAGTGTGAAATGTTGGGGACAGATCTGTGGTTCCTCCTGTAAGGAAAGTTCAGTGGAACACAGGAGACTAGGAAAGCTCTGAGATTTCTCAGCAGATATTAATTATGTCAAAGAGTTAAGGAAAATGGGATGGAACATTTACTGAACTTTTTTGGTGATGAGGGTATTTCCAAAGGGGAGAGGTCAAATTGGTGAAGTCCAAATAACGCAAAGCTGACTTAATGTATTTGATTCTCATTTATATCATATCTCAGGTGAATGGCTGGACACAGTCACCGAAGTCAAGGAATACTGCAGAATTTACTGTGTGAAAAGGCTTGTGCCAGGTAATATAGGCACTGGGTATGGGTTTTGGGGTCAGTCATCAATTTCAGCATAGCTAAATACTAGCAAGAGAAGTGGGAAATTGACTGGTCAGGTCTGATTCAGTATCTTGCAGCTTGAGAACTTCCCATTGCTTGAGAACCTACCTTTCCAAGGACTAGGTGTCTAGGTGCTGTTGCTCAGTTGCATTTGGACTTCCAGAGCAAGATCAGGAAAGGGAGACCAAAGGTGCCCCCAGGAGACCATAAAATTTGTCACGGAATTTTAATCATTGCTTGGAGAAGTTAAAAGGAATTGTCATTAATGAGGGTGATGGAAGCTGAAACTATTTTTGTACAACTTTGTCTGTTAATACCTGATCCTAATCTAGCTCTTGACACATGTGAAGATTTACAGAAATAATATATTGTTTGTGAAAACAAGGAAAAGTATGAGTGATGCAAAAAAATGGAAGGGAACAGGTCAGTTAGATGCTGGTCCTGTGGAAAAAATGGATTACTAGAACAGGGACTTTTACAAATATAGAGTGAGGCAGAACAAAGTGTCACAAGCATGCAGCCCTCTCCCAGCCTGATGAACAAACAGCAATGAGGCTCAAAAGGTTTTGAGATACCAGTACCAACACCTTTTGTTAAGTGGCCAGTTAAATACTAATAAGGATTGTTAAACTCTGAATGTGTAATGAGGTCTTTGCTTGATACGGTACTAGCTCAGCAAGAGTTACTAGGCTGGAATATCTAATACAATTAAAGAGAAGTTCCAAAACTGAGTTGTCTAATTGGCTTCAGATGAAGGCATTATCTGGAAACTTATGCCCATCCAAAACTTGAATTTTCTTTTTGTTTTTCAGAACGGATTTCTATAATTTAAGAAGAAATCTGTGTAGCTATGAAAATGAATGAATGAACTGGTATTTTATCATGACTACTATCTTAATAAAAATGTGAGACATTCAGGCATTAAAAGCTTTAATAATGTGGTTCAAATGGAGGAGGTGATTTGTAGGTGATTCGGTTTTTGGATTGTATTTTTGTTGATAAATTGTTGCTTTTCAAAGGGCACAAGGCATAATAGCACTATAACTGCTGCTTTGGAGAAACGGTAAAGGGAATATCTGAAACTTATTTTGAAACCTGGAATCTCAGCTGTGGAAGTTCAAGTATTTTCCATTCTAACTGAAATAACTCAAACTTCCAAATTTCAGCTCAGTTCTTGGATCAATAGTAGGTAATAATATTCTGGTTGAGTTATCAGAAGGCTTGTTCCAGAGACTTCATATTTAGTTATATTAGACACAATCCCAAGCTTACAGAAGTAATTCTTCATTCCAGTAAGTACTACTGCTATTATCCAAAGCGTTACACATATGAGGAAAAACATTTATACGGTAATCTTGGTAGATTTGGATAACTCTCTTACTCATTATAATTGTTTATATTGTATGTCAAAATTCCTTAGAGAGTGCTGGAAACTTTATCCATATATCTGTGTAAGCACTCAACCTGCTCTTCACTTTTCCTTTCTCACTACATACGTGTTTCTTGCTGTTATAGCAGCACTAGTCATGTAGACCATAGGTCATCATGAGCTGCCAGGATAATGTTCTCCATATGTCAAGATGTTTGTAAAGAAACAATTTGACTTAAAGCACTCTGTCAGACTAAAGTTTTCTGAAATGTCTGTTGCGTTGCAACCATACAAATGTTGGATTAATGGCCAGGTCACCTCTCTGAGCATTGAATAAGTAGTTTCTAAGAAACAAATCCAGAAAGAGCAGGCAAAATTGTGTTTTCACTGAAGCCTGTGATAGGGTTTACAACTTTTTAAGCAGCGTTGGTATTTGCTTCTTGCTTAATGGTAGTGTCTTGAGTTTAGTTCCTGCCAGGACTTGGTCTCATATAGTTTCTGACCACATCTGTTCAAAGCCAGAGGACTAGCTGGCAAAGGAGCAGAAATTCTTTCAACAGCTCTTTGAATAAGGATCAGCTACTTTTAATTTACCATAGGGGGAAAACATTTCCACGGCATTACCACAGCACAGGTGATGTACCCTAAAGGTTGATAACCTAGTTTACCCTGTGCTAACTTGTTCACATATCTGTGTTTTAATTTTATGGTAGCCGCTTTATTGTGTGAATCAGCTGTAATTAGCATGAACAAGATATTTATGTCATGTAAGGGAAACAAATTCTATTTTGAGAAAATTTTCATTAGGTTAAATATCATTATGGTGAAACACGCAATTCTGTAACTTCCTCTGAATGCTTAGCAAACACCATTTATAATTAAACGTTTTGCTTGCCCTGTATTCCTCTTTGTATTACACAAATGGTTGGAGCAGAAAATGGTTATTAAAGCCAGGAGTGTGCCTAATAACTGGTGTGATAGAAAAGCAAATTGGTAGCTCAGTACCTTTTTAAAACAGCTGTAAAGTTTTTACTTGGTAGCAGAAGTCAATTGATTTTTTCCTTTCTTCCCTAGTTTGCTTTTGGTCTGTAGTCCGAGGATATTTTTTTTTTCCTGCCACAGCTGTCTGCAAAAGAGCCAGGTTCAGCAGCTCACACCTGTGTAAGCATTTGAGGTAGAATGGTGTGAATTAGCCAAAAGCTGCTCAGCTAAAACTGTTATGCACTGAGGTGACTGAGGAGGGAGCTGACACTGGGAAGAGTTTCCTGCCATAGAAACTAAAAATTTTTTTTTAAAATCTAGTTGTCTGATTTTTTGCTTTGGCAGTGTTGTGTGTATTTGGGGCTTTTTCTCAAGAGCTATGTGGGATTTTTACTCTCTTGTCTAATTAGGATATCAGTAGAACTCCTTGGCTTCTGTTCTTGGTGGCTATGTCGCTTTTATGTATTCATCTTTTGTATCAATACAAGATCATTAACAACTGTGAACCTGAAATAAAAACTGAACTTTCCAAAATGGAGTTGTCCATTTTTATCATTGCAAGTTTTACCTTCAGAGGAATTAAAAAATCTCTTGACTTTTTACTTGGAAACATCTCTGAGAAACAAAGTGTTATTTGTGCTCATTTAGATAAGCTACAGAAAATCATGTTCCGCTGTCCAACCCACTCAGTCTGCAGAAAGCATATTTTGGTTTCCAGATTTTCTAGGTGTATGGCTTAAGGAAGAAAATTAAATGAGAACAGTGCGATCGTGTTGCAAATGCACAGTTTAAACATCTCAATTCTGTGGCCAGCTTCCAGTTCTATTTGTTATTTATTCCTTGGTTTTTGTAGCTACAGAAATAGAATGGGTCTCCTTCTGCTTTGTAGTCCTAGACATCTACCTGAGAAGTAAGTTTCTAGAGGCATGGAGCCTAGAAGACATAACAGTAGTCAGTGAAATCCACCCTATTATAAGGACTACTCGGTGTATTAATACACGAAGGGGAGGGAAATTGCACGTTTCTTATTGGTGTTTGTTGAACACCTTTGCTGGGATCTTTGAAGCTGAAGCAAACCCTAATGATACAAAGACTGAAAAACTGTGAGTGAAGACCCAAAACTTGGTTGGAGAGGTTGTCATGTTTATCTAGAAGTTAACAGCAACTTTCTTAAGTAGAAACTATTCTCAAAATATAGTCCAGATGAGGAACATAGAGCTTTTTCAGAAAATGTAATCTGTAGATAAACTGGTGAATTCATAAAACATTTAATTTTTCATCTGCTAGTTTTGACTGTGCACATTTTTACGTTAGTAGCTATGTGTATGAACTCCATTGCACGAAACTCAAAGTCCTCCTTTGGAGAGTAAATTGTTTTGGTTCTTTCCCCGCTTGAATGCACTGGAAGGGGTAGAGTTGAAGCAGGTAGCTTCTGAGAAAGGTGGTTGTTACTTACTATATTTGAGCACCACCTTGGCCTCGGAATGAGAATTGCTCTTGGGGAAAATGGCTGCTTTGGCAAAAGGAGAAAAACTGTTTCCTGAGATTAACAGCAACTACTGCTGCTACTGTTATCTGGCTTTTGTATTTTTGCTGGCAAAGGTTACGGTCCTGCTTTATTTAATTCCAGTCAGCTAGTCTCATTCAATTCTGTGATGTAGTGGAGTCGTGTTATTTATGGCTGATAATTGTCAAATAGAACAATTCATTAAGCTCCTATATCAGTTGATTCCTTCTTATTTCCTTTTAACTCAGCCTTGTGCGTTCCTTTACTGCTGTCTTAAAGATCTCGTAATCACCTGAAATTGCTCATTTTTATATTACTTTATGTGTCACTGAAGACCTTACTTTTCAGTGCCCGTTTTGGCTGGAAGTTTCATGATGCATGGGAGAAATTTTACTTGCAAAACCCCTGTCTTACTACTAAATGATTTTAGAGGGATAGGGCGTAGTTCAGGAGCCATTCTTTTAGATTCCAGCTATTGAATATGACTGCCTGTATTAATATATGATGTTAGATCAGACGTATGAGTTGAATGTGATTTTCCCTTATTGACATGCAGCTCATTATCTTTGTTTTATGTGGCTGGAGTTCGTCCAGTGAACTGTCATGGATAACTATGAATATTTTATGTTAATAAATTCAAGCACGTTTCCAGGTTGGGTCACTAGTCAGCTAAGCTGGGACAGTCACTTGAGTGGGAGAATCTTCTGGTTTTACAGTACTTTGACTCAGTCCATCTCAAAAGTTATAGACCCAGTTTAGCAATGTGCACCATTATTATGGGATAAAAAGAAGCTATGTACTATATTAAAGAAAAAAAAAATCACCAGCCCAAAACCACAAAAACCAAAATAACCAAATGCAAAACTAGATACTGTAAATAAACTCTGTGCAAATTTATACCCTATGCAATATCACTGCCTTTACTGCAGATGTACAGAGTGGGAAGCAGTATAGTGTTGATTCCAGTGACTGTGATGATTCATTCTGTTATTTCTTTTCTTTCCTTTCTCTCTTTTTATTTTTTCAGCATGAATGTGGCACTTGCAGAAGTCAAGGAGAAAAAACATTTGGCTTCAGCAAGCATAATGTGGGCAGAGAGTATAAAATTCCATACACAGCTGTGCCAGCGTGCTTCAGTCCTAACTTACAACATTTCCTGCCATTCCAGAACTGGGCCTGTCTTAGAGAGGTTGCCAGTCATGACACTTTTTATGGTGGTTTTGTGCCGTGCACAAATGGGGACTAGAATGAAACCAGCAGACTAATTTTAGTTCATGATCTTAAGTTTTGAATCCAGGTCTGCAGAAGTGAAAGATTAGCGTGTATTAGCTCACTGAAAATTTGAGCCCATTCTCCAGCTGGGCTGTCTTGACCACCTGCTAACTTGTTGATATGGTGAGAGATTAGGTTCTTTGGGTCCAATTCTGACCTCATGTACCCTGGTGTAACTTAAGTGGGTTTTGTAAAATCAATTTCACTCGTCTAAATTAAACTTTAGCAAGGCTCTTTCTGCTTTTTATTATTTTAAATAATACCATAGCACAATTTTTGTTGCTTGTATTTTTTTTCCTTTCAGTTTGTTTACCATAATATCACCATAAAATAGCTTTCTGTGCTGTCTATCTGCCGTGATCCTTTATTCTTTCAGGGATCTAGAATGTACCTACAATTCTGTGCTCGTCTTCTTGGTATTGCCCTTTCTCTGCCATAATAAAGTTTCATAGCAATCATTCAGAGACAAGATAGAACATCCTGTTTTGTCCTTGTTTCAGAAAAGGAGAATATGGGTTGTATGAGATAGTTCTGAAAAGGATGCCGTGATCCACCTACAGCCCCGCTACCTTACTCCAAATCCTTTGATGCTCTGTATGAGTCCTGAATGGAATTTGCCTGCTACCAGTTTGACATGTACTTTAAGCAAGTCTCAAGACTTTCTGGAAGCAAGAGGGAGATACAGCCTCCTGGGTAAGTCACTGACCTGGAATGGCTTCATTTCCTTGCTCTGACACAGATTTCCTCTGCGGTTTTGACCATATCATTTAATTACTCAAAGCCTGAATTTTCTTATCAGTATGCTGTCTAGAGATAACAGTGCTTCCTTGCATCCTAATAGCTCTGGAGGTAGGTGCGTGCCAGTTTGTTTGGCAAAACACACAAAGACCTTGTTGTTTCAGGACGACTAAATCTTTGCATACCATCAACTCTGCTGACTTGTCCAGCATTTACAGAGGCACTCAGGTGGATTTTCAGAAATTAATTACAACTTTTGCTTGACTGTTTAGTGGCAAGAAGAAAAGAAACATGTCAACATATTTTTTCTCTAATCTAAAAGGTGCTTTTAAACTGCTTGCAGTAATGGAATTGCTTGCTTATTTCTAAAATTTTCTAATTCAGAAGAACTAGTATTTGCTTATGTAAAATAGAATAATGATTTTTTTATTTTATTTGTAATCTGGCACTATTATATTAGATGGTATTTCCTAAGACACCTTCCCATGTAAAGAATTAAAACTCCTCATTCTTGATCTGAATAAAATTCAGGTACCTGTATTGTTTTCAAATCTGGGTGAGAAAAGGGCTGTAAAGAGCTCTTAAGAGCTGAATGCGAGAGTGCCATCTAGTGCTTCATTAATCAACGCATTTACTGCAACCTCTACATTTCTGCAGCTTACTGTTATGCCTGTTCTCAGAGTGCTTACTTAGAAAAGCTTATTGCAAGTTCTGAAGGTAAAGAATTCATGGTGAATGACCCGCCTTCTGCTGACTCGAAGTGCTGAGGAATGGCATGGAACAGAAAGATGAAACCATTTTCCACTAAACTTTAAATGAATTGAGCGAATTACTGTGAAATCCTGGACTTGAGTTGCAAGGAGAATATGTAATACATATATGAAAAGTCACAACAGGTTGAACTTAAAGGACCTGATTCTTTACCTCATCGTGTTGTTTGAAAATTAAGAGCTTGGGATACATGTACTGATGCAAAAACAGTGTGAGTAAAAAGAGAATAAAACCATCATGCTTCAGTTAAAATGAGCATCTAGGAGTTTGGGAGCTAATCCAAACTAGAGGAATCTCTTGAGCCTTCAGTATAATCTGGACTTCCAAGTTTTGCAACTTCTCTCAGTGTTTTGGTTCTTCTGTCCATGAAAAAAACCCTACTGAATTAGGAAAATAAAAATAAGGAACAGATTTTTTTTTTTAACTATGAGCACATCACAGGTTGGTGTGATTTTAGCAGCTGTTTAAATTTGTATATACGACTTTTATTTTTTAAAGCAAACGACTAAATATGATTTAATGATACGACTTCAGTAGCTGGAGTTAAATAATCAGATGTCAGATTTGATCTTTATCAGGATGTGATAACACTATGATAATACTGATTTCAATGAACTGAACTTTTTTTAAGTTAACACTGCTGTAGGTGATGTTGGAACTGGGAGTGAAGGTGTGCATTTAAAGCAGAATCTTGTAAACAACTTTATAAATATAGGCATTTTCTGTACAATGAAGTTAACAATTCTTTTCCAAAGGAAATTAAAACGGAAGAAAAATCTCTAAGTATCTTTGACGTCTTTTCAATGTATTTTTTACCTATTTTTAACAGAGCTTGTTAAAAAAAAAAAGGAACCAATACTGCTTTCCCCACATCTATACAATAAGTGGTCTCTGAAACCCAGATTGAAAGCTTCCCTCAGATCTGAAATTGGATGTTCCTGTGTGTTTGCTTTTTGACTGGCCTGCTCACGTGTGAAATTTTCTCCTTCTTATCCTCAAGGAAGTAATTTCAAATAATGAAGTAAAAGCCCTTCCTTAAGAGAACTGGTCACCAGCCCCATTAAAGAGGAGCCTCCCCTACCTCATCCTGGTGAGCAGAATGTTTTTCTGGCATAGAAGTTCTCCAGTCATGCCAAATAACCACTATGGGATTTCAAAGGCCCTAATGGCTTTTGAAAAAAAATACAGTATGTAAGCCATTAAAGTACTGGCTCTGGAACTGTTTCCCAAGCAGATCTGTGTGGAAGCAAATGGCAACTGTTGCATTTTGACAGTCTTAAAGCTTTTACTTTAATCTCTTGTCCTTCTTAGAAATTTCCTATTACAGGATCTCAAAGTATCTTATAAGCACTAGTGAATTAAGCACTGTAGCTTGTCCGAATCCCGCTTTGTATTAACTTACTGAGTAATTACAAATGAATCCCTTTTCACAGATACAAAATGGGAATTGAAGTATTTGGATGATAATTTATTGGGCACAAGTCTGGCTTTTGTTCCATTCTACAAGAGCTAGCACAGCAGGGGCACAATTCTAGACTCAGTCCCGAAGTGCTACCACAACCCAGTTACTGCACTGAAAGTGGTGCTGCCTTTATCAGTGGTGGTATGGGAATTCATACTCTGATATCATGATGAAGCATCATCAAAATTAATTGGAACAATGAAATAATGCATGTGAAGTAGTTTTGGTTTAAACTTCTGCTGTAGAAGATCTTACATACTTTAAAATTGATGGATGTTTGTGTTCTGTGGTGATGAATATATCACAGATAGTTATGATTTGTTTAACGTCGTGCCCTCAATGAATAGCCAGAATTCCTCATCTGTTTGAATCACTTGTGGCATTGCATAACCTTCAAGAAGTACATGGATACTGTTTTCAGCTAACAATTCTTTTGGAGCAAGTTACTGAAAGTTATGAAAATCAAGTTTGAACCAAGGTTCATTCTCGTGAACAGACGTTCTCATCATAAGAAGGGAAATGAAGGAAATGCTGAATGAATGAGGGCTTTGGAGTGGTGTTTAACCAATTTGGCTATTAACTTCAGTCAAAAGGATTTAATTTTTTAATATTCAACCGAAGTATGAGATTGTCTTCAGTGCTATACCCTATTACATGGGGCACTCGCTGCGTAGCTAAGAAATAATAGTGTAGGTCTAATGAAGATTAGCATTGAAGTCGACAAAGACATCTTTTTTTCAGTCTGAGTATGGCAGAGGAGATATTGACACTGGAGAAGGACTTATCAGTAAAAGTTTATTAAATGTAGTCTTCAAGCTGTATCATCAGGTCATTCTGAGAACACAGCCTTGTGGGGAAGAAGAGTGCCATGAAGGAGGTGCACCAACAGAATGCCCAGTGCCTTGTGAACGCCTGTTCCTGTCGTCCCCATTTTTGGTTCAAGTCAGGCCAGGGACGATGATGAAGTAGCCCTGTGAATCAGGGTTTTGAGATATGTTACAAGCCAAACTATTTTGTAAGTGAAAATGTAATTAATTGGGGCAGGGGGGGGGGCAAAATCTCATCAGAGCTAGATCAAAGGTGTATCAAAACTCCTTTACTTCATAGCAGCCAGCTCTGAAGAAACCTTAATTGTAGCGGGTGGTTGGGTTGCTTAACATCCCAGCTCAGCACACCACTAAGAAAGTTGCCCAAGTAAAGAATTGAAACTGAGCTCTGGCAAATTTTCTTGTGCAAATGACTGGCTAGCTGAAAGTTAGGTATGTGGAACAATAGAAGCCTGAGATTTAGAGCTCTACATGGCAGTGATCTTGCCGAAACTGAAAAATCCATCTGCTTCAGCCAGCCCAGAGCTCAGTGATGTTGCATGTAAAGCTGGCCATTTAATCACAGTCAGCTTGCAAGTCTGGGTTTGGATTTTAACCAATCTTCTTTTGTGAAGGGGCTAGGACATTGGGTTTTGGCCTTGTCTCCTTCTGTATATAATGAGAAGCATTTATAACCTTGCAGTATTCATTTCAGGATGGCAGAAAAGAATATTCCTGTTTACAGGGAATGGAAACCCCATTTGATTTTCTTGGAAGTTCTTATGATGCATTCTGTCTTTCAAGGAAGAACCTGCTTTTCTCTCTTGTCTTCATCTTTGCCCAAGCCCAAGACTCTTGCTTAGTTTAAATTTCATGATGAGAAATAGCTGACTTCCTTTCTTTCTCGTTTGGAATTAAATTGCTGTGCTAAAGGATTTTCATGGGAGACAAGGAAATGGTGAATTTTGGATTACACAACTTTCTGCTGAAAGTTGCTGTACATGTTGAAACCTGTTGGTTTTTTGGAAGGCAAATAATTGCTTTTTCCCACCTCTGGAAAACCACATTCTACTAAAGAGATTATCTGCCTGTCAGGGAATACTTTTTACTTTACTCTTGCAAGTGACGCATTATCACTGCCCGCTAGAATGGAAGTGGCCGTGGATGTTAAAGAGAGGGGGCATCTAAGTATGACTAATGCCTTATAGAGAAGGATTTTGAGAGCAGCTAAACTTAGATTAGATATTGCATTGCTTCATTTTGATGGATTAATAAAGAGACGAGGGGTTGAGAAGGAAATTATATCTCACGCGGATTGTTTAATGGTGAAAAATCCCACGGCACTTTGTGCCAGCTGTTGGAACACTCATGAAATCTACACAATTAATAACTACAAGAATCAAATATACCATAAAAGGGAAAATAGTTACCTAACGTGAAATGTTGCAAGGTTCTACATTTATAGCCGTCCTCCTTTAAAAAAATGCCTGGCATTTTGCCTTTTGAGAGAATCCTGCTTATTTCAAAGCCTTACTGATGATGGTGGAGGTGAAAAGATGGATGGAACAGAGAATGTCATGGGGTCAGTAATAATTATCTGGAGATAGTTTGGGTTTTGTTTTTAATTCAAGTAATAATACCTTTAACAACATAGCATTCTTCGAACCATGCTGGAGCATTGACCGAGCACTGAGTTGGAGGAGAAACTGCAGGGCATTGCATTGATAAAGAAGAGGTGGGAACAAGATGACAGCTGCTCTGGGGAAGGATTTAAGCTACAGTCAATGGCATAAAGCCAGTGCTAGATTATGGCAAGCAGCCCTAGTGTAATAAGATTAAAGTATGGGGGAGATCCTGTATTTTAGACTGCTTAACTCTGGAGAAGACTTACAGGAATGTGTGTCCTTGCAAGTATGACTAAAGCGAGTGAGTCAGCAGCAGTGAAGTGGTGCCATGCTATAAAAAAAAAGAATCATTAGTGACCCATTTAGCTTGTCCTGTTCTGAACTTCTGCAGGTTGGGAGGTTCTCTTTTGTGTGTCCTGCATAGACAGCTTTCTTATTTTCTTGAATTTAAAGGAAGGGTTAGGTAAGGAAACAATCAGAGATTCTATCCCAAGACTACTCCCTAATTGCACTTGACTCTATGGTCCCTGCAGCTGCAGGCATTACCAAGCTTGGTATTGTCTAAGTTGCTCAGAATGCTGTTTTTTCACTGTTAGTACCGTTTGCTTTGGCTTGCTGATAAGTAGATATCTATGGAAAGCCACAGTGCCCAGCCAAAGGCCTATTTTTGTCCTGAATCAATATAGCTTTGCAAGCGCAGGTCCAGGATCAACAGAGATCCATGGAAACTTTTGCTATATGCCTAGCAGCAAGGGCTTTGTGTTCTCCAGAAATTGTTTTGTCTTTCTAATCTGTATGTTCTGAGTAAAGCACAAACCTGTCGGGGGGTGGGGGGGGGTGGGAATATTAAAACTGTATGATATTTCTGGAAGGCATGAGACGTTCTGGCACCTACAGTATAATCCTTATTGAACTTTTCCCCACTTCAGCTCAAGCACAGGTGTGCAGTCAAGACACAGCTGCTACCAGATGGCTTTAAATTTTCAGAGCTGTTAAAGAAGAATCCAGAATAACACAGGGAGAAAAGATATCCATCCACTTTCATAACTACAGAAAAAAGATTATGTGCTATGATTGCAACTTTTTTTCTATTTTAATGCACAACTGCTTTAAAAGAAAGGGGAAAGCTTACCCCAATGGGTAAAGCTAGACATAAAGAAATGAACTGGCTTGTCCTGTAAAGCACATAGCTCTTGGGATAAAGTTGGGAAAGCAACCTAGACATTCCATGGTCTTTCTGTAATCACCACCAGATAACTGTCCAGCCTGATTCTTGCAGGCTGATAAAGCAGGTTGGTCCAACCAGTCAGTTGCAAGACCTGAATCCCAAAGCATCTTCCAGGCCGCATTGCCTGCTTGTGGATGGAAATGGCACAGGCTGGCACAGGAGTCTCTACGCTATTTGTCTGTCTGGGTGCTGACACCGGAATTATTAATTACTCTAGATAAGGTGTGAGGTTATAGCATAGAACCTCGTTTTATCCAGTGAAAAGCAAATGCCTAGGGAAAAATATTGCAATATTATTTTAGGGATACTTTCCCCAAACTTTCTCCCAAGAACCTGGGGTTCAAGAACTGCTGTGGACAGATTGTACTTTAAAAGCCTCTGAATTTCTTTTGTTAATTTGTCTGATCTTCCCTTGAACCTCTGTAAACTTTTAGCATAGACAGTGTCTTGTAGCAAAATGTTCCACTGCTTAACTATAGGTTGTGTACTGTGAAACCGAGGAGCTGTGTAAAATTCAGACGGACCAATATTTTTAACAGGAGCCTAAATACCTGTTTCTGAGCATGCTGGAAGACCTTTTTGGCAAGTTGAGAACCCTGATGCTCTTTTTGCATGAGCTTTCTTGGGAGCCTTAAATGAAGTGTTCTGAGATTTTTTTTTTTTACCTATAGCTATGCTGAGACAACACGTATACGAGTTAACCATGGACAAACTGCTTTGTTAACCCTTGTGTCTTCCTTATAAGTAAAACAGAAGCATCTGTTCCTCCCTCTTATACATGGACTATGGGAAAAGTGAGAGAACAGTTTCTCACCTGCTGAAGCTGCTCCACTTTGCATAAAAAAGGAAGGTTCCCTGTATTGTGTAAAGGTAGAGTGACTGAGTCCCTCGTTTTATCGTTTTATCGCTGGGCTCTCATGTGAGGCAAGATGGGCATTCCAGCCCCTGCTAGCAGCACCTTTTGTGTTAGTTACAAGGCTTGTTTGACTGCCTTAGGGGGTAGGATAGAGGGATTCAAAACTTTCTGCTACAGTTTCCTGTACAACTACTTTACCACTGTTGCACAGAAAAAAAGATGTGTGCGCGCACTGGGAAGGGGAGCTGCGACTGACTTCCTTTTGAAATAAAGCAATGACCCTCTGAGAACTCTTGGAAATTCGTATCATGATGTATTTTTCTAGTAGCAAGTAGAATTGAATATCCTCCTGTAATAACCTTTTCTCTCTCCGGAATAATTCATTGTAATATCTTTCTAAATATATACTCAATCACCCCAGATAAACCCGGTCCTTAAGGTCTCAAGCCTGTGTCACAGTGTATAGCATTATGTGCCATATTAATATGTTATGAGAGAAGTAACATAGATTATGGCAAATTTAAAAAGGACTTTGAGACTGACTTAGCACTGAAATGGCTGATGCAATTCCGTGTAAATAAATGCTGCACAAAATTATGCATGTGGGCAATGATACTGCTACCTTTACATGTAAAAATGTGATCCTTACCACTTAAAAGCAAGATCTTGGGAGTGATGGCAACAGTTCCATGGAAAGATCATCTCAGTACCTGGCAACAGTATGGGGAAGCAAGTAATCAGTTATTGTGAATTGGTAGTATCGCGTTAGCGATAAGTCTGTGACTTGCCTACTTCTTAAGTACTATCTGTATCTCTAAAAGGACATGAAAGAAGGGGAAAATGTAACAGGGAAGAATAAAAAAGGTGAAAAATCTATGGGTAGAACAGCTTCAGTATTAGAAATGAGTATGTTCTTCAGTTTGGAAGGAAACAAAATGGTGCATATTCGCACTGTCATTAGTGGCACAGAGGGGTTCAAGTATTTATTACTTCTCCTAATATAAGAACTAAGGCATATCATATGAAGCTAAGAGGGACCCATTCAAAATGGGAGAAAAGAAGGTTCTTTGCATGATGGGTAGCAGACCTGTAGAACTTGCCAAAGGACATTGTGGATGCTACAAGCTCGTGGAAGTTTCAGAAAAGTCACAGCAAGCTTGTGAAAGAGAAGCCTATTGAGGATTAATAACTTGGGAGAAGTGTCATATGCTTACCTTGATTTCATTCCTTATTACATATCCAATTAAGACAATTATTTGAGATAGACTGGACGGACTTTCGAGCTGATCTGTTGTGCAATCTTACATGTGTTTCTCTTCTAGGTTCTGCCTGTATCATCATGTACAGCTGTGCAGAGTGGATTGGAAAAAAACAACTTCTGCTCCAGTGGAATGATCATAGTTGTTCTGTCTGCACAGGTATCAAAAAAATACCCAACTATCTGCTACACTGTCTGCTGCGCTGTCTGCAACAGAGGCCACCATGGGCAAATAGGTAAGTAGAACACATTTAGAAGAGATACCTGTAAAGAAGTGGTGTTCCTGTTGCAGGTGTAATTTCCAGATGGCTTTTTCAAGATCAGAGGAAAAATGCCAGCTCTCTTTGCTGGTTGTCTTTACTTTTGAAGTGATGTTTTCAGCACAACAACTGACTTTTCTGCTATAGCAGAATCTAAAGCCTTACAATAGAGAGGAAATAATAGCATTTTCTTAACTCTCTTTGGCCTCCTTGTTCTGTGCCATTAGAGATTAGTATTATCAGTGTTTTCTTAGTAATTCTGTTAAACAACATTTCCAACAAAACTTATTCTTGGCATTTCCTACAGATTTTGCCAGAACTGACTCAATATGGCTCATGTTTCATACAGTGGAACTTACGGCATGGTGGTGGGGCTTTTTTCTAGACAGCTTGAAATTCGTCCGGCAAAGGAACATTTCTTTGATTAAAAAAAAAAAAGGTGAGCATTCTAATGTTTCTCATTTGAATATTTTGGCGTGTCATCTGTTCAAAATTGCTTAGTCTGAAAAGGTCAGATTTGTCTTAATTGGATGATTTTGTCAGGAACCTAACCTTCACTAGTTGGGTGTTCAACCTGGGATTATTTTAGTTTTTCAGCGTGATATCTAATTCCGTTATCAAAAAGGGGATTACAAACTCAAAGTTGCCATAATGGAAGAAAGATAGGTAGAGAAAAACACTGAGAAGCAGGGACAAAACAGTGGCTGAAAAATGGGCTATAGCTGGGGCCATGTTATTTGGTAGGTTCGTCTTTGGAGACCAGAGGCAACTTTGAAATACCTCAGATTCCCATGATCAGTGAAGCTTGTCTGAGAACCAGTATGTTGGGAGGTGCTTTTTCAGGAAAATTGTTTTCCTTGATTGCAAAAAAAAAAAAAAAAAAAAAAAAAAAGGAAATGTTTGAATGTTTGCATCTCTTTCCGAGCCACCATAATCAGAAGAGTTATTTTAGAATGACTCTCCAAATGTGTACAGACTGCTGCTGTTGCTGCAGTGACACTGTAAGGTAAAGCACGAAAATGTGAGTGCCTAAACAGGGGGCTATGAAAATTTAAATGGAAAACCAAAACTTTAAATAAATTGTATCCCCGGATATGGAGATACTGTACAGAACATAAGATGTACATTCCAGACTCCTTTGCTTTGCTAGCATGTGAAGCTGGATCTGACTCTCTCATTAAAAAGCCACTAAACTTTTCATATGTTTTGTCAAGGCTGTCCTTGTCAATATTATCCTCATTTATGTGAAAAAGAAATGAGTTTGCAGTTTGTGAGATTGGTGAGAAATGGTGATAGAACTAAAAGTACTGGTTGTCAATTAGGGTACATTTTATTTTCAATTGTTGCTTGTTTTTGTTTGTGCGTGGCTTTTTGGTTTTGTTTTGTTGAGGTTTTTTTAATTGTTGCTGGCTGTTTGGTTTGCTTTGTTTAAATTTCATATCGATTTTAAATGCATAGACTTTCCAAAGTTGTTCTAGTATTTCTGGAGAATACTTTTTTGTTTTGTTTTGTTTTGTTTGGGGGAAAAGATACTATTTCCACTACTAATCAGCTCTGTGTTAGGACTTTGACTAAAGTGTTTTTGCGACTGCTGCTTTTCTTCTTCCCTGGAAATGACTAGTTTCTGAAATCAAACTTTATAAGCCTATCATCTTGATAAGCTTCCCATCAAGTAAGGGAAAATGATACCCAAGTTTGTTTTTTTTTTTTTAAAAAAATATTTCTGCCTTCTTTTTGTTGTGGTTCTCACAGGTTTTTCCAAATCCTCTGTAACTGGGGGGAAAAGCATCTTATCTTCAGTTGGACAATACGCGGGGGGAGAAATCTGAATTCTTATACAATGCATCAAATTACTTCTCATAAGTCTGAAATTATTATTATTCACCTCTGTTACTGGAGATCAGTGGGAACATTATGTTTCCTGGTGCCCAGCACTCTGGGTTTTCATGGAAAGAGGGCAAATGCTTTCATTTTTCCAATTTTTAAAGCTTTTTTGGACATAGGAACTGGCAGAAATTGTCTGTTCTTTTCATCTGAGTATTTGATTTGGCATGGAATGCTCTGGCTGGAATTGCTTTGTATTAGAAGTATTCCTCCAAAGAGATATAAACATGTGATTTATTAATCACTGGTATTTTATTTTAAGAGATAAATTTCTGCCTTTCCTTCTTCTTGTTCAGCATGTGGACAAGGTTTACATATTGTCACTGTTGAGGTTGGAATTAATATGATTAAACATGGAATTAGCTCAGGCTTGTGTGGATTCTGAAGCTGGACTGATCCAGATGTTAACAGTAACTGGTATCTTAATAACTGCAAAAATTTGGAAGTCAATTTTGTTCATATGTAGTTAGATTTTAGCTAACTCCTGGAATCCTGATGATGCAGAACAGTGAGAACCAGAGAAAATTCAATGCCTGGTTCTTTGGTGCTAATTCATCATAGCTTTTATGTGATGTCCGTAGTTAACTGATCACTGTTATACTTCATGAGGGCAACTGATGCCTATGGCTTTATTTTTAAACATGTAGGCTTATTCTCCTACCTGATTATTTCTGCTTAATATTCAATATGTGGGGAAAAGATCCCTCTCTAAGATACTAAGGGTTGTTTTTTGTTTGAGATTCTTTCTCCTTTCTGGGTCAGTCTGTAAAAGTCAGTTTTATTCCTCTTATTCCATTATGTTCAAATACTGTTATCCAAATACTATGTATCCAGCTAGTCTCAAAGTGTTTGGAAGGAGTTTTTCTAGGATGATTCACTGCATGTAAAAAGAATTATGTATATGAGGAAATTTTAGGTGTCCCTAGCTTTCTACTAGAATTACTGATTTCTGGCCCTGGGAGAAGCTGCTATAGGTTTTGCATATCTTTGGAACAAGATTTGGCTCTAGCTTAACAATGAAAGCTTAAATTTTATGTTCTTAAATCAGAAAGTTTAGGCGTTGGCTTCATGGAGCACATGAGGCCGGATACCTCAGTGATAGCAAATATTTGCTTCAAGTTCTACCTCATCCTCCTCGTGTTGTGTGAACAGCCCTGGCAGAGTGCAGAGGAGCACTTCTAGAGCAGTGCAGCGAGAGCTCTGTAGCCAGACGTCGTTCTTTGTGTCACACAGCCAGACTCGATTCTTTGTGACTTCCATAAGGGCTAACCTCTTTGCATTTACAAAACTTTCCTTTTTTTCCGTTCCATCCCTCACTCAACTCTACTCTGAGATAGGAGGTTTTTATTGATAAGAACATGTAAATAAGAAAATAAAAGAACTCCTGTCCAAGGTCAGAACAGTAGTTACAATCAAAAATTCAGGCTTTTCTGAATTCCATTCTTGGATTACTATATTGCACTTTTCTCTGCTGTGCTTTGTTTTGCTTGTGCTGTTGAGGCAGCAACGTGTGCTGAAAAAGCCTAGCTTTTAATTGATTTCATTCTGAAATCTTCAGTGGTGACATGCTTTATGGTCTGAAAGTATTCCCCAACTTGGGATCCAGTGACCGTGGAAATAATACTTCTATAGTGTGTATTATTATTATTAAAAACCACTGAGTTAAGATAATGGAAGTGACTTTTATGTGTAATGTTTTTTCTTGCTGGCAGAGGCATGCTGCGGCCTTGGGCCTAAGAAAACTATTGACCTGGACATTCACTGACCAGCTTTTCTGAGGATTCAGTACAGGGTCTTTCATGACATTTTGGGTGTACCTCAAATTCTTGCCAAACCCTTTGGAACAGTTCAAAAGAGCGTTGATTGTGTGCAGTCCTCTGCAGTAGGAGGTGCCAAAATATAAAGGTCTTTTTTAATATTTTCCACAGTGTTGCAGAGCTATTAATGTAAATTACAAAAAGATTTTTTGATTATCAAGGCAAGCTACAAAAAGGGAAAATGTGGTGTAATCCATATAAATCACTTGACTAAATCATGCGCAATAAATCCAGTGTTGGTGAAGCTGAGTTCCTCTGTCTGGCACCACAGTTTGCTCTTTACAATAAACATTTACTTTCCTCATTTGACAGTTGGTGTTTGCCATGGACCCTCTTCACCTTTGGTCACGTCCTTGTTATCTGTAGCTGTGCAGCATTCTGACTTTGGCATTATAAAAAACTGCCCAAAACTGAAAATTGAAAAACAATAGAGAAGTTGCCACAGAAACAGTTAAATATTTGACCCTGTTTACTGCCAGCTTAGATAAAAATCAGATTTATTTCCTTGTGAAGAAAAATTCTTCAATACATTATATGTGCACTGACAGTCGTAGGTTTATTGCAGCCCATTGGAATAAGGGTTTTCACATGTGTTGCAGTGGAGGGAACATTTTAACCATTTGCTTCTGTTTGCCATCTGTTTTCTTTACCAACTCAGTGCTCGTGTGAATTTCACAGCTGCAGATGGTATTTCCTAGGCCAAAAAGAACACAGGCTTCACTGCCTCCTTCCATATGTCCAAATTAGTTACAGCAGAGAGATGCAAGGTGTTTGCTCCTGCTCTAGGTGCTCTCCATAATGATTGAGTAGAGCTCAGCCCCAATCTTCCTTCAAACAGAAGACGGAATTGACTGGGAATGAGGTACTTTGCATGGCAATGGGTTGGGTTACTGCTACAACATGAGAGCAGTTGAAATGTCTACTTTTTGTACAACTTAAAGGAAACCATTTGGCTTTTCTTCTGTAAAAAAGCTGTTACTACAAATGCACGCCTGTGTTTCGCTGCCATCTAAGCAGTTGATTTAGGATCTTCCTAATACAAATACTAATTAAAAACTAAGGGCTTTGTTGTACATGTTCTGTTAGATGAGAATGAGTTTGGTTCCTGGAAGTGTTTCTTTGATCAGGTGCTGCTTAGGAGTTGGATGGTCATGTTTTTACTTTGGTGAAGCCATCCTTCTGCTGATAAGACTGTACTTTGTCCTGTTTCCCACGCAGAACGGATGGCTGCGAGAAAAAATATAATTTGTAGATGTGATCAAGCACTCTGTGTGTGGTTTGAATTTTAAGAGCTCTAGTAACTATTGTATTGCTGAAGTTTTGAATGCTTGGAAACTGGAGGATTCAAAATACTTGGCAGTTGGAGGCAGGTTTATCTGGCTTAAAAGACCAACGCCAGGACTGCAATGGGGATAGATGACTTGTAAATAAGGACCTGTGCACTGTGCCAATTTCATTTTTGTTGCTGTTCTTTTATTCTTTTAGTGATCGAATGGAAGGAACTGTCTTCAAATTAAAGCCATTATTTGGTTTATTCAATATTTTTATTGCAGGATCTTAGGATAAAAGGTACTATACAAGTACTGCTATTCTGTTCTGTATTGTACATGCTTAGCTGTCTGGGGGTTCATTTGTTTGAGATCTGAACTCTCTGGAAATACCATTCCTTGAAGCAGCAGCAGAAAGGGAGATGATGTCACTTTGGAAAGTACCACCTTCAAGAAACAGCATAGGTGAGAGTGAAGAGACACAGTGGCCTTTGCCCTTGGGATAACTACAGGTGAATCTGCTGGCTGCCTTGGCCTGCATCTGACTCCTTTCCACTTTGCTGCTTGTACCTGTCCAAGATTCTGAGTGGTGGTACTTAAAAACGTAGACAGTGCTTAGTGTGTTAAGCTGCTTGGCAGAGAGAAATGGAGGGTCAGTCCATGTGTAGAAGGGTCAAGAAAATAGCTTTTATATTCCTTTTAGCTAAGTACTCTTTCCCCATTCATTGTAAGCTTATCGCATAACTTCAGAAGTTATCCACTGATAGTTTTCAGTTTTTCTCTCTCTCTTCCCTCATTCCAGCATCAAAACCAACAAAAGTTAGCTGCATAGCACTAGTATAATTAATAACTATTAAAATATTTTCATTTGTAATTGATAATAAAACATAGAATTCCTATATTCACACTATGCAGGTATATTTTGTTCTGAGCTGTACCTGTAACGTCCTGAGGAAAACCTAAAATAAATTAAGCACTGATATAGGATAAATGTGTTATCCTTTCAAGAGTTAGATATCATTCCCATCTGTTTTCAGTTCTTGAATCTTTCCACATGATCCCATGCCATTGACTGAAGAACAGAATAAGTTGACTGTTAAAGCTGTATCCTGCACAGTGCTGTTGCTTGACTAACGCCACTACCCTGTGACACCAGTTGAAGGATTCTGGCAGAGAATCAATGCAGTGAAACTGATTCTAGTTTTCATGGAGGAAGTCTATTGTATCAGAAACGAGGAGGCGGTGTTGCCTTATATGTTGATGAGCAGCTGGAATGTATGGAGCTCAACCTGGGGGAGGATACAGAGCCAACTGAGAGCCTATGGGTCAAGATTACAGGGAAATCGGGAGCAGGGGACGTTACAGTGGGGGTATGATACAGGCCACCTGACCAAGAAGACCAAGTGGATGAAGCCCTCTATAGACAGATAGGGGCAGCATCATGTTCACAACCTTGGTTCTCATGGGTGACTTCAACCACCCTGACATCAGTTGGAAGGATAACACAGCCAGGCACAGGTAGTCCAGGAGGTTCCTGGATTGCATTGAGGACAGCTTCCTTCTCCAAGTGGTTGAGGAGCCGACGAGGAGAGGAGCCATGCTGGACCTTGTTCTTACCAACAAGGAAGGGCTGGTTGACAGGGTCAAACTCAAGGGTAGCCTGGGCTGTAGTGACCATGAAATGGTCGAGTTCAAAATCCTCAAGGCAACAAGGAAGGTGCGCAGCAGACCGATGACCCTGGACTTCAGGAGAGCCAACTTTGGCCTCTTGAAGAATCTGCTTGGTATGGTGCCGTGGGATGAAGCGCTGGAAGGAAGAGGGGTCCAAGAAAGCTGGTTAATATTCAAGGACCACCTCCTCCAAGCACAGCAGCAATGCATTCCTACAAAGAGGAAGGCAGGCAGAAAAGCCAGGAGGCCTGCATGGATGAATAAAGAGCTGCTGGACATGACCAAAAGAAAAAACGAGGCCTACAGGGAGTGGAGACAGGGGCGGGTAGCCTGGGAGGATTACAGAGGAATCGTTTGAGCAGCCAGAGAGCGGGTTAGACAAGCTAAAGCCCAGCTAGAACTAAATCTGGCCAGGGACATTAGGACAAACAAAAAATCCTTCTATAGGTATGTCAGCAAGAAAAGAAAGACTAGGGAAAATGTAGGCCCTCTCTGGAAGGAAACGCAAGAACTGGTTACCCGGGACAGCAACAGAGCTGAGGTACTCAATGACTTTTTTGACTCAGTCTTCACAGACAAGGACAGCAGCCACACTGCCCAAGACGCAGATTGCAAAGGAGAGGACTGGGAAAACGGAGCACCGCCCACTGTAGATGAAGATAAAGTGAGAGACCACCTGAGGAACCTGAAGGTGCACAAGTCCATGGGACCTGATGAGATACATCCGTGAGTCCTGAGGGAACTGGCAGATCAAGTCGCTAAGCCACTAGCCATCATATTTGAGAAGTCATGGTGGTCTGGCGAGGTTCCTGCCGACTGGAAAAGGGGAAACATAACCCCTATTTTCAAAAAGGGAAACAAGGAAGACCCGGGGAACTACAGGCCAGTCAGTCTCACCTCTGTGCCTGGCAAGATCATGGAGCAGATCCTCCTGGAAACTCTGCTGAGGCACATAGAAAACAAGGAGGTGATTGGCGAGAGCCAGCATGGCTTCACCAAGGGCAAGTCATGCCTGACAAATTTGGTGGCCTTCTACGAAGGGGTTACAGTGGCAGTGGACAAGGGAAGATCTGCTGATGTCATCTACCTGGACTTGTGCAAAGCGTTTGACACTGTCCCACACGATAGCCTGGTCTCTAAATTGAAGAGACATGGATTCAATAAATGGACAACTTGGTGAATAAAGAACTGGCTGGACGGTCGCACTCAAAGAGTTGCGGTCAACGGTTCGGTGTCCAAGTGGAGAGCAGTGACGAGTGGCGTTCCTCAGGGGTCGGTACTGGGACCCGTACTGTTCAACATCTTTGTCAGTGACATGGACAGTGGGGTAGAGTGCACCCTCAGCAAGTTTGCTGATGATACCAAGCTGTTTGGCAAGGCAGACACGCTGGAGGGGAGGGATGCCATCCAGAGGGACCTGGACAGGCTGGAGAGGTGGGCCCAAGCCAACCTCATGCAGTTCAACAAGGCCAAGGGCAAGGTCCTACATCTGGGTTGGGGCAATCCCAAGCACAAATACAGGCTCGGCGGAGAATGGCTGGAGAGCAGCCCTGAGGAGAAGGACCTGGGGGTGATGATTGACGAGAAGCTCGACATGAGCCAGCAATGTGCGATTGCAGCCCAGAAGGCCAACTGTATCCTGGGCTGCATCGAAAGAAGTGTGGCCAGCAGGTCAAGGGAGGTGATTCTGCCCCTCTACTCCGCTCTTGTGAGACCCCACCTGGAGTACTGCATTCAGCTCTGGAGTCCCCAACATCAGAAGGACATGGACCTGCTGGAATGTGTCCAGAAGAGAGCCACGAGGATGATCCGAGGGCTGGAGCACCTCTGGTATGAGGAGAGGCTGAAAGAGTTGGGGCTGTTCAGCCTGGGGAAGAGAAGGCTTCAGGGAGATCTTATTGCGGCCTTCCAGTACCTAAAGGGGGCCTACAGGAGAGCTGGGGAAGGACTTTTTACATGGGCATGTAGTGATAGGACGAGGGGGAATGGCTTTAAGCTGGAAGAGGGCAGGTTTAGATTAAACATTAGGAAGAAGTTTTTCACTTTAAGTGCGGTAAGGCACTGGAACAGGTTGCCCAGAGAGGTTGTTGAAGCCCCGTCCCTGGAGGTGTTCAAGGGCAGGCTGGACGTGGCCTTGGGCAACCTGGTCTGGTGGGAGGTGTCCCTGCCTATGGCAGGGGGGTTGGAACTCGATGATCTTCAAGGTCCCTTCCAACCTAAACCATTCTATGATTCTATGAAAACATCAGTAGGTGAGTCACATGTGCTTCAGAGTTTTCTTTCAGAAAAGTGCTCACAAATCTGACAAAAGATCGCAGTTCCAGGACTGTCCAGGCCTCTTGGATGTACAAAACCGGGTTACGAGGAGAACATTTTTCATGTGACTCCGGATTCAAAGTAGTGTGAGCCTTGCCTCTGATCCCACATAGACACAACCAAGCAAACTTTGGTCTGCAGGTCATGGTCACCAGCAGCCATGAATCCAGAGCAGTGTGGATGCGTCATCAGTGGTCTCAGTGAGCAAAGCCTCTGCAACCCTATTTTCATGAATTATGATACCAACTTGATTAAAGCTAGCTGGTGCAGGTCAAGGGGCACTGCAGTCAGAGCTATATTTATGACTTAAACTTTGATTTAAGAAAATAAGATTCTCAGAATCTTAATCTGGAGTTGCTGTAATCTCCACTGAGGAAGCAACCTTTATAAGAAGTTGTGTTTATCATTCTAGCTATAGTATACATGGGTATCTACAGTCAGGTATCGCTCTGTGCAGGATATGAATACACCACCTATTTCTGTGTTGGCTTGCGTATACTATAGCACTGGTATTAATTGACAGTGATTGGTTTTGTTTATGGCTTAAGTAATGCCCATTTTAATTGTTCTCAAAATACTGTGCGACTGAATATAGTCTAACATTAGTGTATCCAGCGCAGCTATGAGGTTTTATCTGTTCTGCTCTGATCAGACGCTTTTTCCTTTATGTGGTGTCAGTGAACTGCTGGATGCAGGTGCAAGCTGGCGTTGAATTTTCCAATTAATTGTCTAGTTCCACAGCCACCTCTCCATCTGGCTCAGCAGGCAGTCGCTGTTCAACAGGGGCCCGCGGCACGAATGCCAGTGTTTGACAGGCCAGAAGTGAGATGTATTGGCAGAGCTGTGCTGGAACCGAAGAGTGTTTACAGATCAAGACTGAGTGGATTGACATTGCTGTGTACAGGGAAAATTGCCCTTTCTCTCTCTGTCTGGCATTCACTAGTCCATCATTTTTGTGTGCTAAAGCTGGTAAAGACTGTGTATGTGGTAGTAGAAGAGCAAGGGTTGAGACTGGCGGCCAGGGGTGTTAATGATTGTAATCCTGTTGCACTGACTCACTCAGTGACCTCGGGTTAATCACTCGACCTTCTCTTGCTAGTCAGCTGCAGCTGTGAAAATGGGCAAAAGCAATACTTCATCTGCCTCCAGATGCTGAATCGGAGCTGAGTTTTCTTGGAGAAGCAGCTCATACAGAATATTAATTTCTATCATAAGTTAAAAGAAAAATAGGCGAAGGTGGCTAGTTAACTTGTTGGAAGTTTGTTAGGGAGTTGTCTCCATCTGAATGTGATATTGACAGTATTATAGTGTATACTTATAAAATGCATGTTAAACTTTTAGTTTATTTTGCTAACTGTAATATTTTGAAAAGCAACACATGAGGTTCTTTTCATTCAAACTTTCTCCAAAAGGGGAAGTATATAGAACAAAAAGTTATGAAGCACTTCCATTTGACAGCTACATGTTTGTCCCCTACTACAGTGTTTGGATTAGAAAAGTTCCTTTTGTGAAAGATTATGTGTTTTATTTATAGATATTTGAAATTAGTTACTCATGTGTTATGGGGGACCATGAATACCAAGGGCTTCAGGCCAATATAAGAATTTTCTGTAGTGCGAACGAACGCTGCTTTGTTTTGGTTCCGAAGTATTTTTTGAATAATTGTGGTTTGGAAAACCAAGTACACATTGAGTCCATTGCTGTGTTTCAACTGTGGATTTGATTTTCAGATGAGAGCACATAAATTGGCACGTGGACTCTGGCATTTAAATGATTAAATAGTCCGTTCAGAGAGCTAAGATGCAAGATGAAGACAACTTGAACGTAGGTCTAAAAGTTAAAGTATACATTGGGATGACAACATGCACTGAAAAAAATGGAGTTAAGGCAAAAAATAATCATCATTCAAAACAAACTGACCTGAAACCCTGACTATTTGTTAATTGAGTTTGGATCCAAATTCACCTTTAATGAACATCCTAAAAGCATAGCGTACAGTGGGTTTTGGTTTTGGCTTATTGCCGGTTTTGTCTGGATGTGTTTGTGTGTAGACTGTGCATCAATCTAGAAACATTTCCCCTTTAGAAAATACTGTCTCTGAAGTTGTTCATAGTGTTGCACGGTGTTGTGGTTTCCTACAGAGAGATTTTTTACCTGGTACGTAATACTTGTTAACAGTCACATGATATCCATCCAGTTGGTAAGAGTGCAAGTCAGGGCTATCCCCTCAGGCAGACTTCATTTAAACACTCGTCTTTGTGCCAAATTTCCAGGCATTTTTCTCTCCTAATGAATGCATGTGTTTTAGAGCGGAGACCTTTCTAGCCCTTCTCTCCCCTTCCCCCCGAGTTCTGCACCTATTTCAGTGCTGTGTATTGTATGGGGTTTTTACTCAAATGCTGCTCTGAAGAGTTTCAGAAAACCTGTCAAAATGATTAAGAGTCTGAAATTCTATATTACATTAATGTTTTTAAAGCATTTTATTCAGCAGACAATATAATATGAAATATAACAGAAAAAATCAAATACTGGCTCTTACATAACACTACTTGAGGGGCTGCTGTCACTTTATTGAAAGCAAATATTTTGAGAAGTGTGTCTAGCTCTGCAGTGTGAGGAAAAAAAAATTGAAATAGTCTGTGCTGGTGTCAAATCATTTTTTAATAAACTGAGAACATTTATAGTTTTCAGTCTCCATTAGAAGGTTTTCTTGGGCACATTTGACTGTAAACTCACACAGTTTATTTAAGAAGGACTTCAAGACCATCTGGGATTTTGAAGTTTGGGGTTTTAAAATATTTCGTTCCTTACTGTGATGAGCAAGAAACTTTGGAAATGCTTCATGTTGGCTAAGCTGGCAGGGCCGTCCAGCTCTTAAAGGGAAACTGATTCATTTAATGACTTTCCCCAAGTGGGGAGAAATGCCATAGTACTAGTAAAGTAACAAAAGAAACCCCTGCCTGAATATTTAATGACTTGGGGTAAGATAGGACAATGATGAATAGTGTGTACAGTTCTGAATAAAGAATACAAGACATGAACGGATCTGATTTTCAGAGCCTATTTATAATTGGTTGTTTGCTTTCCTGCAGATTTGGGGTGTTAACCTTATAATTTGGGGTCAGAGCTAAAGATGTTGAACCCCAGAGAATCACTGTGGTGAGCTCTGTGTTCTTATAACTGTTTGTTTCTTTATGCTTTAACTCATAATCCACCAGAGATGATGACAGGGTTTAGTTCATTTTGCAACAATCTTTAGTGAACAAAACAGATGAATTCATGCTATGCCTGATGGCGGTTTCTGTGTATCCTGTTCTCTTAATGTGAATGGAATCTCAGCAAATAAGGGTGGATGGGTTCTTCAGGCATTTTGCCCACCAAGTAAGTACAATGAACTACACCTGGTTACCTTCCAGCACTTTCAACTCACCTGTTCTTGAAAGCCCCAGTGATGCCATTCCAACCTTCTATCAGCAATTTAGTTAATTAAGCTAGAACTGTTAGATAATTTCTTACATGTCTAATCTCAATATTTTGTGATGAAATTCAGCCCTCTTTCTTCTCATCCTACTCATCGAGTACTCATCCTCTTTGCAGCAGCCCAGTGATGTATCTGAAGACTGTTATCCTATCTACCTCCACCCCTGTCTCTAGACAGTATGATATCATATATTCTTTTTCAGCTTGGTATCTCAAGGGAATTAAGTTTCTGTAAGTTTTGTGGAAAAGAGGAGTGGAATAAAGGAAAGATGTGTGAATTGGTGCTCTTACGAAAAGACATGTATGCAGAATTCAAATGTTACCCGTTCTGAGGCATCATCTTCCCAGCTAGCTGGCTCACAATTACTAGCTGGTCGGCCAGTATAAATTTTGCACGTGCTGTCTGTTATCCAGACAGATAGGAAAGCAGTGTGGGTGGGAGCTGGAGAACTTGGGAGATGCGAGTGGGGAAAGGCAGGAAAGGGGTCTCTTAGACAAAATAAATGCAAAGATTATTGTGGAGGAGGGAATAGGACTAAAGGAGAACAGAATTTTTTAGTTTAAATGTTCACTGAACTGTTGATGTTAAGACTTGTTTTGAGCAGGCGTTGGAGTCTGGTACACATCCTAGGACCCAAAATTCCTGAACTTTCCTTAAGGTCATTTTGTAGTCTGAGCCAGTCTAATTATTTTATAATGGGATGTAAATTATTTGGAGAACGTATTGAACTGAGCATTCAGACTCACAAGTTTTGTTCTATGTTCTACCACTGGAATGAGAAGAAAGAGATCTTTCTATCAGGATTTTAATTATTAAATTGGTGATAATTATCTGTATTTTGAAATACATGAGTGAAGAACACTATATACATACTGCGTTATCAGTCTATATCTTTTATCAGAGGAGGAAAAAATGTTGAATATCCTACAGAAGTATTATATAAAGAAAAAATCAGTGCTATTTGCCTAACAAAAAATACCATGTCTCTACAACTGAGATCTTGGTACCTTGCTGATACATGAGATAACATGCCAATCTAAGCATTTCAGCAAGTACGTGATTTATACTTGGGGGGTTTTGTGCTGGAAAAGTATGGGGATCTGTAGAGGAAAAAATCAGACTAGTCATGTGAACTTATTTCAGCAGAACAGTCGGTCAAGAGAAGTGTGTGTACAAAGGGGAGACTCACTGCTAGGATTTACTTACAGTGACGTTGTTCATCTGTGATTTCCATTGCACTTTCTGTTTTGGTAGAATTTCCTTGTAAATGACTCTAAGCTCCAGTTTGGGTTTAGCTGGCATTATTTAGCATGCAGGTTGCCAGGATGTCAAGAGCCGTGAGTACTGTCATGCTGTTATGACATTGCTGCCTGTACTGTCTTTGATGGTACCTTTCAAAGTTCTCATTTAATCCATTGCAATCTCTCAACTTTTTGTGCATCAGGGATAACAGGAGTTGTTTATTTATTACACTAAAACCACATGAGAAAGCTTGATACGCAGAGATTGTTCTTTCCTCAGTCAAAAGCAGTGGTGTTATTTTTTTAATTCCATCATTTTATTTCATTATTTTATGGCTTCTGAAGGAGCATTCTGAAACACTGAAATAAAGGTTGTCATTGGAAACATAGAGTTTGCTTGAGATGCTTCTTGAGAATATATAGTTGGCACTTTTCTGGATTGATCAGGTCAGATGCAAAGATTTTTAATTGGAAGAATATTCTGGAGTGGGTAGGCGGTAACTCTTAAAGGCTGGAAGAAATACAGAAAAAGCAAATGTCGCATTTCTGAGTTGTACATAGTCTTCAAAGTGATGTTTCAACAAAAACTTCTGGAAAGATTTTTTTCAATAAAACAGTCTACATGACTCTGTGGAAATAATGACACATAGGTTTGTGCCAGAGCAGATTGATAGTGGAAGGGTGGAAAAAGTGTAGGAAACTTTGTTCTAGTTAAATGGTAAATTAAACTGTGTTGCTTGCTTGTTAAATAGCAGAGGTACTTGCTGGAAATAGTTCCATGAGGAGATCCGTAGTCACAAATCAGAAGCTTAATGAGTATTTCCTTCCAAGGTAAAAGTTTTTCACAAATGGTTGTGTAAGAACCCCTGGCACAGTGGAATAGTATGTAACCAAGAGGTACTCACTAAGTGCTAGCACAGCCTTTTCCACCAGTGAATTTAAGTATTTATAAGTAGGTAATGAAACTTCCAAAATATTTTTCACATTTTTCACAGGCAAGGAAAGAATGTGCAAAATGTGTTTCTAAATTATTTCAGCAAACAATCCCAAGAAGCATAACCATGGCAAATAGTTACACAGCTGAGGAACCAGGCTTCGTTGTTCTGAGTTCTCCATTTAAATCACTAAACTACACTCCTGAAGAAAGCTAACAAGTAGTACGTTAGACTTCTGGATTAGAGGAAGCACAGGGTGAGTCTATTTATGATATAGGGGAGAGTAACAGATGAACCAAGCAAATTAAATTACCTGGAATTTTGCCAGAAGAGGGAAAAAATTTTCTGTGAATTTTTGGAGAGCTCTGGCCCTATTCTACAAGGGCATCTGTGCACATGTAAGAGAAGTGCGTGGTTAGTAGTTTCCTGCCTTAGAGCTTCCCGGTTTAATCTGGGAGCCTGTGTGATTAGACATCTTTCACATTATTTTAACTGAGGGGGATATTGAAATGTCCGTCCTGCTTTGTGCTCACTGAGGGTGAGGTGGTTGGTCAGAGCACAGAGATGACATGGACTGCGCAACCCACGGCGTGCTCATGAAGTGATTCAGGAGCTTGTGATCTATTGGAAAGCAAGCACTGGAAAGTCTGAGAGTCCTCGGTATAAATATCAGCTGTTACACTGAGACTTCTGCGGTTCATTGCTAATCATTCACACACTTGCTCTCTTGTCCCATTCCTATTTCTTTTTCCCTTGTCCATCAATTAGTACAGACTGGATGCTGGGGGGTAGATAGGCTTTAGGTCTGAACTGTTAAAGCTATCCTTTTTTTTCCCCTCCCTTCTGTCCTTCACTTTCTGTATGTATATACGTGCCAACCAATTTATCATGGCTGTTAAAGACTAAGACAGCATTATTGTGTTTTGAATGCGAAAAAGTATATCTAAAGCACTAATAAATAATTCTTATGAGATTTTGAATCTCAGATGTTACAATGTTCCCTTCACATACACACATTGCCTCCAGTAGAAGTTCAGTCTGCAAAAGTGAAGGCTTCACTGAAATAAATAAAAAAATGCCAATTTATAAATAAAATACATATGTGGTCTTCATACTACACGCTCTGAACATCAGGTATCCTTTGAAATTGAAATTCCATCAGTGTGTCCTGCAGCATCTGCAGGTGGCCTGTGGAAGTAAATTTTGTTGAAAATAAGTTGTATTTTCATTAAAAAACTGAAAGAGAAGACTGTTTTTCCATGGCAATTCTGGAACTGGATGTCTTTTTCTTGAAAGTGGTTAATAATAATAAAAATCTGATGCTTTCAGTCGCATAAGAATGTTGCTCATTAAGAGCAATGTTAAGGTGTTTATGTACCTTGTAGTTAATGAAAGGGCATTGTGTAATTCAAGTGTGGGGACTGAGGGAATGCACAAAACTAAATTCAGCTGAATTCTGACAGTAAAAGTCTGAGAAAATGTATCAGAGAATCAAAGTGATGCTGTAAAACCATGACTTTTGGAACTTTACTAGTCTTTATTTTCTTGCCCAGATATTTCAATACACCAGGCACCGATTCCAGGATTTGATTGTAGTGGTTGCTCAAGGAAAAGGTTTGATTCTCACTTTAACGCTGCAGCTGTGCGACTTCACTAACTTCACCAGAATTTGCTACTGGTCAGTTGTTATTTCTGATAGCAGTTATTTCCAGATCTGAACTGGAAATGGTGGACTAGTGGAAGTTGAAGGGGCGAGGTGGCAGTTGTGGTATCACCTCTCCTGTTGAACAATCTTATTTATTGAGTCTGAAAAAGGCAATAGTGTTTCATTCCCCTGAAATGATAAACTTAGTAATGTGACACAAAAAAGATAGTGACTGCTCTTTCCTGTTTCTTGCTATGGGGAACAAAATGAAACTCAAGCCCTTAAGACTTAGCATTAATAGTCTACAACAAGAAAGGGGGAAAACCAAGCTCAGTCTTAAGGATGATGCATCTTTCCAGCAATTCACATTTTTCTTCTACGTTTCCATTAATAAACGTCTGCTCCACTGTGAGTCTTTTCTCTGAACATTTGGAAATATTTTAATGCCCTTAAAATTGCAGATTTGTATTAACAGGCTGTGCTTTCCTCTTGCTTTGGTATCCTTGCACCTGTTTTGCCTTTGGCACTAGGCAGTGGATAATGAGGTTACCTAATGTGTTGACTGTTGGCTCTGAGCTCTTTAATAGTCCAGCAGGATGCCTTTCCTGCACTTGTTCGGGGTTTTTTTTGGTGGGCACAGGGGAGAGATGATGTGTAAGGAGTCCTTCCCTCTATAAGCCTTTGCATTACTATGTTTGGTATTGTTTTGAGCTGAGTTTTTGATAATTCATTATAATGAAGGAGAGATGTGTCTGCTTTCAGTGGGAAAAAGTGCTTGTCTTAGCTTTGACATGGCACAGGATATTTTGTGGGAGGTGAGGTGCTCCAGGTCTCATTATTTTTCCTACCAGTAGAAAACCATGGTCTTGGAGACAGTTCAGGTCTGTGACGGAAGTGGTCACAGCTGCTTCTATGGCAGCTGATGAAACTGCCTGCAAAATGACATGCAACCTTCTTAGTGGGAAGGAAGAATGTAAACATTCTACCTCTTTGTACCCAGATTTAGTAAATGTGTTAATAATGACTTACTAATAAAACACCTTTTTACTGAGAGGTCTCATCTTACAGTTGTTGAGGAATTTGTCTAGTGATTTTTTATTATTATTAATTTTTATTTTGCACACACTCACTACACTTTTGAAATCTTATAGTCAGGCTTTCTTATGTGTTGCACCTGATGCACAGGAGGAAGCATATGAAAAGACCTGCAAACCAAACCTTGTTATTCTTTTGAAATCACAGAATCACAGAATGGTCAGTGTTGGAAGGGCCCTCTGGAGATCATCTAAGTCCAACCCCCTGCCACAGCAGGGACACCTCCAGCAGTGGCACAGGACGGCGTCCAGGCGGGTTTGGGATGGCTCCAGAGTGGGAGACTCCCCCACCTCTCTGGGCAGCTGTGCCACTGCTCTGCCACCCGCACAGGAAAGAAGTTCCTCCTCATGTTAAGATGGAACCTCCTGTGCTCAAATGCTTTTTAAAGTTCTTTCATTCCCACAAACTTGACAGCAGCTCAAATGACTCTCTGTCCTGCTAATCAGATGTTCTTGGTCTATTTGGTCGCCGAGGAGACCAGCTCCAGTGCAGGTAAGGCCGCACTCGGGAAGGGGGTCACGGCGGATAAAGCCGGCAAAGGGCTCTTTTTTGGGGGGCTTTCGAAGCCGGGAAAAGCGGCTAGCGTGTGCCGGAGGTGGCAGCTCGGGGGTGGGCTGCTGAGGCGGCCGGGGTGGAGACACGACCCCGCGGCAGTTCTAAACGGGGGGTCCCGCAGCGCACGGCTGCTGCGCACCCAGCACGCGGGCAGCCCCTGGGCGTCACCCAGGGCGTCACCGTGGCACCGCGGTGGGAGCCGGTGAACAGGGCACAGCATCTTGCACGGTTGGTCACCGAAAGCTTTGTGTCTAAGCTGAGCACAAGCTGAGCAAGAGCAAGCAGAGGAACATCTGAGTGCAAGGGCACGGGCTCAGGGCTTGCGGGAAGCTGACCGCAGAGATTCATCACCTCCTGGCACAAGAGAAGAACATGGCCGCAAAACGGTCAAAAGCCGCTGCAAGAAAGACTGTGGGAACTCAGACTGAGCTCCCGCACAAGCATGTGGCTGTGCAGGTCTCGGGCTGCAACGAATGCCTGAGCCTGGCACTGCTCTCACAGGGAGCCAGAGACACTGCCTGTGTATGGTGTGATCGAGTAAATGATCTGCTCAGGCAGGTGGTTGAACTGAGGGAAGAGGTAGAAAGGCTGAGAAGTATTAGAGACTGTGAAAATGAAATAGACTGGTGGAGCCATACCCTGAGGAAAAGGCAGCAGGAAGAGGCCCTGTCAGAAGTGGATGATCCCCTTCCCTCCTGTCACCAGGCAGAAGGAGGGGACTTAAGAGAAAAGGGGGAGTGGAGTCAGATCCCTCCTCAGAGAGGCAAGCAAAACCCCTCACGGCCCCCCTCACCATCCCAATTGCCCTTGCATAATAGGTATGGGGCTTTGGAAATCGAGGACCAGGTGATTGAGGATGGAGAGGATGATCCACGCAGTGAGTTGCCCAGGGCTAGTCACTCACCCCCACGCCTTACGACTTCCTCAATCAAGAAAAAAAGAAAGGTAATTGTAGTAGGTGACTCCCTTCTGAGGGGAACAGAGGGCCCTATTTGTAGACCGGACCCATCCCACAGGGAAGTCAGCTGCCTCCCTGGGGCCAGAATTAAGGATATATGGAGAAAACTCCCTTCTGTGGTTCAGACGTCAGATTACTACCCGCTACTGGTATTTCAGGTAGGTGGTGATGAGGTAGGTACCAGAAGTCTAAGGGCAATGAAGAAAGACTTCAGGGCCCTGGGACGGCTGCTTAGGGGATCAGGAGCACAGGTAGTTTTTGCTTCTATCCCAACAGTTGCTAGGAATGATGAGAAGATTAACAGGAAGTGCCAGCTGATCAATGCCTGGCTCAGGCAGTGGTGTCATTGGCAGGACTTCGGGTTCTTTGATCATGGGCTGCTTTTCAGGACACCAGGTCTGCTAGCAGCAGACGGCAAATGCCTGTCTCAGAGGGGGAAAAGGGTTTTAGGGCAGGACTTGGCGGGGCTCATTGACAGGGCTTTAAACTAGATTTGAAGGGGGTCGGGGATGGATCCGAACTTGCTAGCAAAAAGCCTGAAAGCGGCATGCTGGCACTAGGCCTGGAAAAGAGAGGGGGTGTAACCGGGCTCCTTAGGAATAAGTCTGGCAGTGGCAGAAATTCAGCTCCCTCCAGCAAAAAGGAGAAAAGACCAATAGCCCAGCTGAAGTGCTTATACGCTAATGCACGTAGCATGGGCAACAAACAGGGGGAGCTGGAAGCCATTGTGCAGCAGGATAACTATGATGCAGTCGCCATCACAGAAACGTGGTGGGATGACTCACATAGCTATAGTGCTGCCATGGACGGCTGTAGGCTCTTCAGGAAGGACAGGCAAGCAAGGAGAGGTGGGGCTGTGGCCCTGTATGTCAGGGAGTGTTACGAATGCTTTGAATTAAATGATGGAGATAATGGGGTTGAGTCTTTATGGGTAAGAAACAGGGGGAGAGCTAACAGGGCAGATATCATAGTAGGAGTCTGTTATAGACCGCCCAACCAGGATGAGGAGGCAGATGAAATATTCTATAAACAGCTGGGAGAAGTCTCAAGATCCCGAGCTCTTGTCCTCGTGAGGGACTTCAATTTGCCGGACATCTGCTGGGAATACAATACAGCAGGGAGGGAACGGTCTAGAAGGTTCCTGGAATGTACCGGAGATAACTTCCTGACACAGCTGGTGAGGGAGCCAACTAGGGAAGGTGCCCTGCTGGATCTGTTGTTTGTAAACAGGGAAGGTCTTGTGGGGGATGTGACGGTTGGAGGCTGTCTTGGGAACAGTGACCATGAAATGATAGTTTTCGATTCTGGGAGAAGCAAGGAGGGGGATCAGCAGAACTGCTACCTTGGACTTCCGGAAGGTGGACTTTGGGCTTTTCAGGAGCCTGGTTGACAAAGTCCCCTGGGAGGCAGTCCTCCAGGGCAAAGGAGCCCAGGAAGCCTGGATGTTTTTCAAGAAGGAAGGCTTAAAGGCGCAGGAGCAGGCTGTCCCCATATGCCAGAAGACAAGCCGTCGGCGAAAAAGACCAGCCTGGCTAAACAGGGAGCTAGTGTTGCAGCTTAGGGATAAAAAGAGGAATTATGGCCTTTGGAAGGAAGGGCAGGCCATGCAAGAGGACTACAAAGAGGTAGTAAAGTTATGTAGGGAAAAAATCAGGAGGGCCAAAGCCCAGCTAGAACTAAACCTGGCTTCTGTTGTCAAAGACAACAAAAAAAGTTCCTATAAATATATTAGCAATAAGAAGAGGACTAAGGATAATCTCTGTCCTCTAGTAGATGGGGCCGGTAACATAGTGACCAAGGATGAGGAAAAGGCTGAGGTACTTAATGCTGCCTTTGCCTCAGTCTTCAACAGTAGGACCAGTTGTTCCCTGAGTACCCAGACCCCTGAGCTAGGAGACGGGGATGGGGAGCAGAATGAAGCCCCTGTAATCCAAAGGGAAATGGTGAGGGACCTGCTTCAGCACCTGGAGGTGCACAAATCTGTGGGGCCCGATGGGATCCACCCAAGGGTACTGAAGGAGCTGGCGGAAGTGCTCACCAGGCCACTCTGCATAATTTATGAGCAGTCCTGGCTAACCGGGGAGATCCCAGCCAGCTGGACGTTGGCAAATGTGACACCCATCTACAGGAAGGGCGGGAAGGAGGATCCAGGGAACTACAGGCCAGTCAGTCTGACCTCGGTGCCTGGGAAGGTGATGGAACAGATCATCCTCAGTGCCATCACACGGCACGTGCAGGAGAACAGGGTGATCAGGCCCAGTCAGCATGGGTTTGTGAAAGGCAGGTCATGCCTGACAAACCTGATCTCCTTCTATGATGAGGTGACTCACTTAGTGGATGAGGGAAAAGCTGTGGATGTTATCTACCTGGATTTTTGCAAAGCTTTTGACGCCGTCTCCCACAGTATTCTCCTGGAGAAACTGTCTGCTCATGGCCTAGGCAGGTGGACTCTTCGCTGGGTAAAAAACTGGCTGGATGGCCATGCCCAGAGAGTGGTGGTAAATGGAGCTGAATCCAGCTGGTGTCTGGTCACAAGCGGTGTCCCCCAGGGCTCGGTGCTGGGACCGGTTCTCTTTAATATCTTTATCAATGACCTGGATGAGGGGATCGAATGCACCCTCAGTAAGTTCGCAGATGACACTGAACTAGGCGGACGTGTTGATCTGCTTGAGGGTAGGCTGGCCCTGCAGAGGGATCTGGACAGACTGGGCCGATGGGCCGAGGCCAATGGTATGCGGTTCAACAAGGCCAAGTGCCACGTTCTGCATTTGGGTCACAACAACCCCACGCAGTGCTACAGGATTGGGGTGGAGTGGCTCGAAAGCTGCCCGGCAGAGAAGGCCCTGGGGGTGTTGGTGGACAGCCGGCTGAATGTGAGCCAGCAGTGTGCCCAGGTGGCCAAGGCGGCCAACAGTATCCTGGCCTGTATCAGTAATAGTGTGGTGAGCCAGACTAGGGAAGTGATCATCCCCCTGTACTCGGCACTGGTGAGGCCCCACCTCGAGTACTGCGTTCAGTTTTGGGTCCCTCACTACAAGAAGGACATTGAGCGTGTCCAGAGAAGGGCTACAAAGCCATTGAGGAGTCTGGAGGACAAATCTTACAAGGAACGACTGAGGGAACTGGGGTTGTTCAGCCTGGAGAAGAGGAGGCTGAGGGGAGACCTTATCACCCTCTACAACTACCTGAAAGGAGGGTGCAGAGAGGTGAGGGCTGACCTCTTCTCCCGGGTGATAAGTGATAGGACAAGAGGAAATGGGTTTAAGTTATGTCAGGGGAGGTTTAGACTGGATATTAGGAAACATTTTTTTCACTGAAAGGGTTATTAAACATTGGAATAGGCTGCCCGGGGAGGTGGTGGATTCACCATCTCTGGAGGTGTTTAAAAAAAGGGTGGATGTGGTACTTAGGGACATGGTTTAGAAGTGGGTTTTGCCAGGGTAGGTCAATGGTTGGACTTGATGATCTTAAAGGTCCCTTCCAACTTCAGCAATTCTATGATTCTATGATTCTATTTGCTTCTCGTCATCTGTCCTATATTGGCGTGTTATTTTATCTTATGTTCTAAGTACAAAGGGAGAACCTACTTTTGGTTTGTATACCTGGCACCACAACTTTCTCTAGAATTTACTGTCTTGCTTGATACGTGTTCTAAGCCAAATCTGTCTGTGACATACCTCGTTGCCATCAGTGAAGTACCAGTAGTGTGAATTTGGGCTCTTTGGCTGTATCCTGCCCACGGCAGGTAGACTGACTTCGATACAAGCTTTTTGTGAATGTTACACTAAGGATACAAGTTAGGGCCATTCTATTAAATCCCAGCATGCAGTGTATCATAAAGCACTTCAGTCAAACAGCAAAAATAGTCACATCTAATTTGTAGTGCTTGCTAAGTGAAATTCATGTTTGGTTTTCATCAGTGTTGATAAATTTGGTGCAAATGAAAAAAAAAAGGCCAGTATGTATATACAGAGGGATATATTCTTAATTCCTTTGTACCAAATAGGCATGATTTGGTAAAGTCTATGAGAATTTTGGTTTAATGCTTAGCAGTACAGTCATCAAAACCACAAATGCCATGTTAAGAATTGTGGTGAAAGGAATCAGAACAAAGCATGAAAGCAACACAGTCTATTACGTAAATCCCAGGTACACTTGTATCTCTAGCAGATTCTAGTTTCCCCTGAGCTGTGATGTAACGGAACTAGAAAAGCTTTAAAAAGGCCAAGGATAATGAGAGGTGCAGAATGGAGGAGAGCTGGAGTAGCCTCAGACTCTCCAGACAGGGAAAGGTGGTTGGAGGCAGTGCAGGGAGGAGCGTGTTACAGGCAAGCAGGAAATGATTATTCCCTGGGTTTTTTCACAATACAAGAATTAGGGGACATGCAATACAATTAATAGGTAAGATGTTAAGACAAATAAAAATAAGTGCTTTTTAGACAACTTATTTGAAAACTTCCTGAAATGAGACAATGAAGATGTTTTTTTCAATAACATAAGTAAAAACAATGGAATAAATGAGGTGTTTCTGATCAATGTACCTATAAAATATGTAGCAGAGTGTGTGTGTGTCCCCAGGTTGTCCTTACTATATGTGTTAGTGCTAATTCAAGTCAAGATTTCCCTTTTTTTTTAAAGGTGTGGGTATGCAACAGTCTCTGCTAAGTCCATGAAAATGTTTAGGAGAAAAGAAACAATAGAAGAGGGAAAACTGTGTATAGAAAGATAGGAAGATTTTTAGGATGAGGGGGTTGCTTCCTGTTGAAGTTCAGAAAGTTCCTGTTGAAGAATCAAAGTTTTTTGACAAATTATCTCAAAGGTCTCATAAAGGATCCATTTATAGACTTATGGTCATAGCAGCTTAGCTTCTTGAATTCATTCCACACTTCAGCAGCGTAACTGGAAGCAGAACTGGTCTTTATCTATATTTCATAATAGGAGCATATTCTTATTTTTCAAACAAGAAGGCAATTATTTTTTTAAAGGTTCTCCAAGTTACATGAAAAGTCTTGGAAAGAAATCAGGTCTATTTAAGGTTTTGCAATTGTTGTTCAACTGTTCTGAATTTCTCTTGCCCAGTGCAGCATTCAGACCCCTGATTCTTCTAGGCAAGATTTGGAGTTACAATTTTGTGCCATCTATAGAAAAACCTTACTGTAGTTCTTCGAATTTGGTGAAAAATGTACGGAAAATTAATTCCATATGCTACCCCCTGAGGCAGACCTATATCCCCCCAGTTACCCTAAGCTCCTGAATTTCATAAACCACTTTTTTTCTTGTTAAAATGAATACCACATTTAAGTTAGATAAGGTCACATGTTATTTAGTCCCCAGTGAAGATGTCAGAACTGAAATGATTTACAGTGGAAATAGAATTGTAGTGAGAGAATTACTGCTTGTTATTGCAGAATGGTGAGATGAAGCAGTTGATTATATGGAGATATAACATGGTGATACATATATGGAGAGATAACCCAGAGCTCTTTGATGCGATTGATGCTTTATTCTGGATGGACTCCCTCATTTTTGAGGCTTTCATTTTTTTTCTAATACTTTTTAAGTTATTCTTTTACTGAGAAAAGGGTGTAAGTTTCTAGAATGAATGAGTTTGGCATCCATGAGAAGTGTTTGGTGAATTCTATGATCTAAACTTCACCAGGATTCTTGCCCACCCTGCTAGCTTGACCTGGAAAGGACATTTTTAGAGTTAGAACAGAATTCATGCAAAGGCTTCTTTACTGATGTTATATGTAATTATAATAATAGGTGGTTCTGTTATTAGGAGAGCAGAGTGAGAGCATGGATTCCTGTTCCTTTTAATCAAATTGTTAAGAAAGACTCCTTTCTCAGATTGGTGTATCTTGGATATGGATGCTTTGTCTAGGTGAAAATGAGCTTTGGGGTTTTTTTAAGCCTTTGCCTAGGATTCCCAGACACTCAGAGTGGTAGCTCAGTCCAGGTTGCTGGATGTCTGGGAATCCTGGATGTGCTCCTTGTGTGCACAGATCATCTCTGCAGCCCATGTACGCTGAGCCCAGCACTCCTGGGAGGTATCAGCCCTATTCCACAGGGGCTAAAAGGAAAACATGCACTTGTCGAGTAATGCTGATGCATCCTGGAGCTCGGATCTTGCTGCACATGTGTGTGTTTTGCCTTTGGCAGGGGGAGAAGCCATCCTAACACACAAGGAGCGCAAGTAAGAATGTCTTCAGCTTGGGAGTCGGAATCACTTTTATGTCTGACTCGCTGAATTTTGATAATGCATTTCAGTCTCCTGTGCTTTTTTCCTTCATATCTGTAGTCTGTTTACAATATGGGATCTGTAGAGAAGCTCTGTTCCTTAGTATAGACACAATGCCTAGCACAAGGGGGGTGGGAATAGAGAGAAAGTCTTGATCTCAGTTTGGTCCTCTGGGAAATCTTGTACTGTAAATAGAAGTAGTAAAAACTATCAGGTGATGACACTTTTTGGGCTGAATTTTTTTGAACTGGAGACCTGAAGGTGAAATCATCTGTATTGCATTACCCACCACTGTGCTGTCCAGACTCTCTTAAACTTTCCATGCATTGACAGATTACTACTTGAGTAGCACACTCTGTATTGTGGAAAGACTGCTTCTTTGCCCACAAACAAAGTTGAACGTATTGCTTTGGAAAGCCGTTGTTGGGACATGCTTTCATGAGCTGCCACTAATCCTGAAGGATTTCTTAGGCATTTATTCTGTTCAAAAGGAAAAATTCGTTCCTTGATTTGAATGCTATCGCATTTGTTACTGTGTTTAATTCCCAAGAAACAGTAAGAATGTGGAATAGCATTTTTCACAGATACAATATTGAGAGCACAAAAAAATGAGTCCAGTTGACAGCTGTTCAGAGTCAGCCTCATGCTTATCCTTGAGAATTGTCTAGATTGTTTCTTCTCATTATTCCTTTTCTTATTCCTACTGCATGTTCTCACATTTCCTTCATTCCATCTACCATCCATTTTGTTTCCTGTTGTGCCGTCTCCCATTAGAATCATAGAATCGTTTAGGTTGGAAAAGACCTTTAAGATCATTGAGTCCAACCTTTAACCTAGCAGTGCAAAGTCCTCCACTAAACCATGTCTCTAAGCACCACATCTACATGCCTCTTAAATACCTCCAGGCATGGTGACTCAACCACTTCCCTGAAATCTTGTGTTTATAGGATAGCTTCTGTTATGACGAATGAATCTTTGCTATGTAGTCCCTATGTGGTACGTTAGCGTACATGTTTGTGCTAACATGCTTTGGCCAGGAGTTATGTTGTCTTCTGCTCATAACACCTCATTAGTAGTAGAGGCCATAGCTCTTCATGTTCATTTAAACCTCAGGTAAGATGAAGCCCCCTGCTCTAGAGCAACACTGTTTTCAACTGACTTCTATTGGTCTGGCAGCCTCAGCATTTTAAAACTACTGCTGTGTCTCATCTGTTAATTTAAACAAATTTAAGCAGCTGTGCTGAGCCTTCTCTTACACTTAGTACAGTCTCAGCATTCACTTGATAATTCCTACACCATTAGGCCTATGAATTTTTACTCAGACACGCAGCTATTTTAGTTGTTTGTTTCTAGATACACTGCTACAGTTAGAGGACACTATCCATTTACAATAATAATAACAATACCAACATGGGCTTCAGAAGTTTGGGAGTTCAGGTTTGCTTATGGGTAGAACCTCCAGTGAACTCTTCCATTTAGCTTCTGAAACATTTTACTCATTATACAGTTAGGAGTTCAAATAACACTTCCTGGGATGATTTTTGAGTGTTCTTGTTTTGTTGAAGAGCATAACCAAACGAAAGCTTAGAGTAATACTCTTAGTTTTTTTCCACATACATAGACTAAATATTTTATCATTAATTACCTTTCTTTCAGATAGTGATCCTCTTACGTAAAGCCTAGACTTTACTGATGGAAAGATGTTTCAAAGAAAGAGTTTTGAAGGCGATCCCTTAGTTTCTCTCCCCAGAGTGAGCTATCTTTTCAGTTCTAATAATCACATGCACAGGGCCATTGCTTCTGATAAAGTGGAATTTTGATTGAAAAAGGCTGACCCACAGAACGCTCTGAGTTAACTACACCTGTGCAATGCCAGGAGGAGCCAAGTTCTCTTTCCCGTAATTTCTATATAACTGCGAAACACATAAATTCCTAGCCTTGACCTCTTCATGCATTCCATACAATTTTGGCATAGGAACACAGTTGCCTCAAGCCCAGACTTGTGTTGCGGTGTAACAGATCATGGGCAGGAGAACGATGCAAATGTTCTGTGCACTTGCACATTTATATCCATTTCTTCAGGGACCATAAAGCAGGATTTTGTATGTTTTAATATACAACTTAACTTTTTCCCGTAAGCATGCAATTTCAAGGCCATTTGTCTCAGGTGGTTATTCATCTCCGAACATGTGTAGTTGGATTGCATCTTGTTAACATTGGCCCTCTCATTTAAAGTCTGGAACTGCTACGCGTAAGGCTTGAACAGAGGCAGAGTATGCAGGATATAACAGAGACATATGGAACCTTATGCCTGCATCCAGTTTCTTAGCAATTAAGAGAGATTTTTCAGTTCATAAAACTTGGAAATGAAGATAGTTGAACCTGCACGTTCTCTAAACAGGAATTAAATTCTTTCAGCTGAGTGGAACTGTACCAGTTAAAGACAATTTCAACAATGTATGATCAATTCGATTTTAAAATGGTGACTCAAAATGTTTGGCTGGATAAGCTGCTAATTCTTGAATTTCTTACATTAAGGAGGCCAAAACCTTTAAAATTCAAATATTGAAGATTAGGTTGGAGCCAGGTGTTTGGGGTCTTTTCTTCCTTTTCCTTTGAAGGAAATAGCAGAGGTATTTTTGAAAATATGCTTCAACAGTGATTGGGATAAATTGTTAAGTTTTGCCTTAAAGAATGCAACTTAAAACTTTGACCCTTTTTAAAAAGAATTAAGTGGTGATGTGGATTTGCTATATCTTAATCTACTTCCCGACACAGTAAGGAGAGATGGTTGCTGACCTATGAACAAAATCGCTACCTGTATATCTGCATCTCTAAGGGTTTCCTTGGTTGCTGAACTAAGCAAAAGCTCCAGTTTAGCACTTCTCTGTGCAGATCCCTGACTTGCCCAGATCCCTGACAGCAGATCCCTGTGATAGTCCTGCTGCAGTCCTGATAGGGTTGTTCTATATAGCGTGGCAATGAGCTGATGTCAAAATGATCACGATCAATGATGAGATGAGAAGAGAGCATTGACTCTGAGAATCATTTTGGGAGTGATTTAGGATGGAAAAATTGGAAATCTCTTTAGTAAGGATATGCCTTTACAATCAACAGATCCACATAGTAGATTCTTAGATAGCTGTTATGTCTCTAATAAAGTCAAGGCATGGCTTAACGTGGGATCATATGAAACAGAGGCGAAAAGAAAGAGTACGTCTCCTGTGACTAAGGGAAAACTTGACTGCAATTCTTGATCAGATTTCTGACAGAAAAGCTGAAGCTGTAAATAAAGATCTGTTATTTTGAATAATCTCAAACATAAAGGTTCTTGGCTAAATAACAACATCTGATTCCACTTCTTCTAAACAGTGTTTGCTTCATTTAAGTAACCTTAAATAGAGCAGCCCAGCAAATCCGTACTCCAGCAGGTGTGTCATCAGAAGTTAGCAGAGAAAACTTTACAGTTGGCTGTGCATCTGTGATGGATTTGGATCATAAACGTTCTTTATCTAAAGTGAGAGGCAAATAGATTTGGGCCATCCTGATGACAAACTTGAATGACATTCTGTAAGTTTAAATTCAATTTGGGTGGAAAGTATAGATTAAAATGAAGTGACATGAACAGGAACCTGTTATAGTCAAACTAAAAGAAACAGCATAAAAATGTGTTAGGTTTGTTTTTTGGGGTTTTGGTTTTGGTTTAACTGTGCAAGTTAAAAGGAGACAGGGAAGCAGCTTTGAAGGTAAAAATATTCTATTTAATGTCCTGCCTGTACTCACTGCGCCTGTCTCTCTCTCTCCAGGGAATCACACCTACACAGTGTAGGTATGTAGGAATGTTTGGTTATAGTGCCAGGCTCAATTACAAAAATCAATTAAGTCTTATGTAACCTATTTGGATGGCATGTGAATTGCACAAACCACATCTTGTATCTTTTGCAAGTTGATCAGATTAGCGTTTTGTCCTCAATTTCTTTTAAATACTTTTCTTTGGAGTAGGTTGGTACTTTGTGTCATTGAACTATGGTCTTGTTAATCTTGTTTTTGTTGTCTTAGTTCCATACTAATGTTAGTTTTAAGGTTTTTTTGCAAGTTTTTAAATGTCTCAGGTGCTTTGGTACTCCTTTCTGCTTCATGTATATATGTATTTGCTTTGCATGTACTTGCTTTGAATTTGACTTTTTTTTCCTGTAGGTATTATAGAAAGCATGACTTCAGTTCTTTTGGCTTGTTCTGTTAATAGCATACCTGAATACTTGGCAAAATCCCATCATTCAATGAATGCTGAACAGCTCCAGGTTTCTTTGGGTAGCCAAAGGAAATATAAAATTAATTAGCAACATAATTTAGGTCTTTACCTGCCTTGTAAAAGTCCACAAATGTTTGTACTATTTAGAGGCTTCTGGCTAAGATCCTGTTCTCCTTTTTGAGGATATCAAATGCTCAAATGCTGAAATTCAGCTGAATTGCCAAAAAGTTGACAATTAATATTGGAGATTCTCCTAAAGTCTTTCACTGTTTTATGTAGTCATTTGCAAGTCAAATTGCTTTTGAAGTGAAGTAGCTGCTAAAAAGGAAAGCTTTTTTATTAAAAACTGCATTTTAATACCTTGAGTGATGTTTTCCTAGCTGAGGACAATGAGCTACCTTGGAATTGCATCTGATTTTTTTGTACAGGTTTACTTTTTGGCACTGATCATTTTCACTACACAGAGAATGGGGAAGAGAATTCCAGTGCAGTTGCAATGTGTTGAAAACACCTTAAAATCCATTTTTATTAACTTGTAACTATTAGCCATTAATCTAAATCTAATTATTTCCCATACAATATATATATGCTAGTGCAAAAATAGTTCTTAAATATACCCATTTTCTGAAAAGAAACTGTAAAACCTAAGCCATTAATCAGAAGTGTCTTTGAAAAGGCAATACAGCAATTTTATTGTTAATGCTGTGTGACATATACACATATGTATAAGTTGCATTGTATTGCACGGCTCTATAATTATTTATAAATGTGAGTATTGTTGCCATACTATCATACATTTCCATATCATTCAGAAAGAATTCCACCTGAGAAAGATGTTCTTCTCTTATGGGGACCTGTGCTAGATTGGAACCACTTGACCATGATGTTACAGATGTAGTACAACTAAATCACAGATGGAACAGCTGGAAAAATGAAGTGATAGAATAACATATATACATATAATAGCATATAACTGGTTTGGGTAAGGGTCCTGAAGTCTCTGTGTCTTTGTTGTCCATCAGCTATAGGGAAGATTGATTCATTAATGTTTTTGAGGTGTTTTGATAGTATAGTGATAACCCAAAGTAGCAACAAGTCAGAATACTGAGCCGGACTGAAAGGGAAAACTAAGGTACAACTGAGAACAAAACTCGGTGGTCCCATCTTTATGATGATGCCTGAACAGCAACCTAGTTCATCTGTTCTTTTTTGGAGAACAGCAGAATGAGTATTTTTAATTACGCCGAATTCAGGTTTCCCTTCCTTCCTCACCCTTTCTTTTTTTCCTTTACAGATTATTAACAGGGAAAAAATGCCTTATCTTCTTCCAGGAGGGAAGAACAAAAGCGTATGAATTTCTTCAGGGAAATGAGAGGGAGGGAAGTAGGACTACTAGGATGTGTTGGGGGAAGAAAAACACCTGTGAGATTTATCTTTTGGCACAATATCCCTTCTCAGTTCTTTCATAGATTATTTGAAAGAAACTAGACTGGAAGGCAATAGTCCTTTTATGATTCTGACAAATCGTGCTTCATATTAGAGATCTACTGGAAGTTCTTGCAATCTTTATTCTTTCTTACTTTGTTCTGGGCTGTCTGTCACGCTGAGTGTTAGAGAAATAACAATTGTGTCACATGGAACATAATAAGCTCACGTCTGTGAGGACAGATAACAAAAACAGTTGTTCTATTGGTTTCTTTGTGTAAATGCAGCACAAATTCAGACTCCAGTCTCAAATGGAGTTCAGGTTTTCCATGGTACACATGGCATGTAGAGCTTTGTAGGTGAAGCTTGTGTTATACATCACTTGTCAGTGACTACTTTCTGTTCTGTTTAAGTATTTATTTCAGTCGAACTTTTTTTTTTTCTTTCTTTTCTCTCCCTTCCCCACAGATGCCCTTTTTTCAGCCTATTTACCTTTATATTTTACCTTTATAAATACAAACCTGCTACTGGGACTGTAGAAACTGGTTCAGGAAGAAGTCACAAGAGCCTTCGCAGCCAAAGGTTTAAATTTGGTTTGCTCATTAAAGAAGAAAAAACCTGAACATCTTCCTTGTGATACTAAAGCTCACTTTCTGAGCAATTCCCCAGTTTTTGCCACTTCTGTGACATCTCTCTTAACTTTGGCAGTTAGGTACAGCACGACAGCTGTCCTCCCTCGTAGGCTTTACAGCTTCTGTCAGCACTGTGGAGCTGTCATATGTCTCATATCAGTGTAATTAACGTTAATTAGTTTTGAAGGACAGAAAACTGTTTTGTCAAATTTGGATTAGGCCAACGTATCCTTACTGAACTGAACTGTGGTGTTTCACCCGTTGTAACTGTCATTATATTAAAGATCAAGGTTTGAACATAAATTTGTAGGTATTTTTAAGAATTGTTGAAGTTCAACCTTATAAATTTGCCGTCTAGTTTCAGCAACCCCCATATTTTGTGACAAAGTCTCAGAGGCCTGTGAAAGGAGAAGAAATGTAAATTTAGCAGAAGCGGCTTTAAGGCAGTGCAAATCAGTTGCGAAACCTGAAATACCATGTGGGGAAAGTGACCAGTGTCTGGCTATCAAAGCCCAACGTGGGTAACCACTTCTTGCTGGAACACAGTGTTCACCCTGAGCATTAAATTTCAAATGATAAATGTTGATACAAATGCTAGGTTCTGTCTAAATTACACTTATCAGGGCTTTATTCAGTAATAAAGAGGAGAGTTAATTCCTTTGGCACTAATCACTCTGTGTCCTTTGTGCATCTCTGACATTGTCAATTTCTGTGTGTTCTCTCCAGAACTTCTGTGTCTTTGCAGGTAATGTGTCTTTGCAGGTTCTGTGTCTTTGCAGCTGTTCAGGCACTTTAAAAAAATGAAGTCTTGGCAACAGGACCCCCCAGCTAAAGGGATAACTTTATTAACACCTTTCTGGGCTGAATGCGTAGCATGGAGCAGTGTCTAGTACTGCTCCTAGCGGCTCCATTTGCAAGTGCAGTGTGTGTATATACAGATAAAAAAATTTAGTGAAGCTTGATAAAGCTACCTTTGTGAAAATGCACAAAGAATCTTATTGATTTACTCATATGCTTAGCAAACAGAATAGAGGTCAGTTGGGAATGCAGATCTGGACCTGTCTTCTATAATTTCCTCCTACACTAGTTCTCTGCATGGATTGATTCTTTACTTGCAAGTTCTTATTGCGACCATAAAACAGGTTCAGTTGTCTTTTTGCCTTCATAAGGAAAAAGAGAGACAGCCCAACACATAAGAGTTTGCAGCATTTTAGAATGTGCATTTTCTGTCTAGGTTGTTTTGTTGTGTATAAAATAACAAGCTTTCATGAATGAGGAAATGCCTCAGTCTTTCATCTTGGAGAGTTTATAAAGCTCAATCAACATTTCTCATTTTATATCAGGCTCTGATTCTTGAATTTTGATAGGAATTTGTCTCTCAGAGAAACTGATGGGAGAATCTGATTCTCTGTAGGCCCTTCATACTTACAGTTCATTTGTCTCTGTTAGTCTAAGTATTATTTTCTGGGTTTTATCTGATTTTTGTAGTGGTGTATCAAGAAGATACAATGTTTACTTTCTCTTAAAGTTCCTTAATCCTGTCTTCAGGAAGAAATAGTTCAGACTTCATTTTATTTCGTTGGCAGGGGACCAGTTTTAAATCGGGATGTGTATCCAGACAGCAGACGGTCCATAAGATGCTGAGCAATAGCTGACTCAAACCCTTCGTTAGGGTGACACACGCTTTCTCAGTTCCCATTTTCCTAGGTTGCATGGTAACCAAAAGGTCAGCCTTATTCCCTAAACAGTGGAAATCAAATGTAAGTTCACAATACTGAGTATTTTTCATTCATCAAATCCTTCAGGGCCCATTCATTGCTAGTGTACGTGTTCGGGCGTATCTTTAGTTTTCCATGATTGCTTTGGACAGCTGGACGGATGTTCAGTCTACGTGCAGTTGAGCCAGATGAACATCCAAAGCTATCCTGATGGTTCAGTGTACAATTGCAGCTTCCTTGCACAAGAGTGGAGTCTTCCAATTTTTTTGTTGCTGCTGTTGTTGAAGCAGGGTAATTAGGTGTACATGGAAATGTGGAAAAAGGTAGAACTGGTGGTATTCTGCTACTGCCCATAGGACTACTTATAGGTGGCATTTGATTACCTGGGAAAAATGTAAGAGAATCTGGTTCCTTTTCTGACAAACATTGTGGTTGCTAGGATCAATGAAATGCAAGCTGAAACACCATAATCTATAATAAATAGCTCCTTTTATCTGCTTTTACACCAGCTTTTTCATATTGACTCATGTCTTACACAACTCTAAATGATTTGATAATAAAATGCAGTGTATCCAGAAAGGCTTTGGAGTTCTTTTTAGAATGTGGTTACCTGAGAAGTTTATGGCCACTTTTCTGTGGCCCTGATTCAGTAACTGATACCTTTTTACTTAAATGTGCTTTTAGCTTAACTTCATGTGTCTGCTATAGTCCTTTTAAAAAGATCTGTGTCTGCCCATTCTAGTTCTAGTCTTGGAGTTCCAACTTTAAAATATACAGCTCATTAGAAAATGCATTACTTACCTCTTCCATGAAAAATTTGGAGTTTTTCTTTTTGTTTGTTCCAGACCTGCCTATGTGTGTTTTGGTTTAGATATAAATTTGAAAATTTATGTGGAAGGCAGAAATGTGTCCGTTTCCTTTGGCCAAAATGAAAGATCTTGATGTATGATAATGTTGCTGCTAAATTTTTGGACAGCCATAGTGGCAAAAAATGGAACAAGTAAAAGGGTCGGTTTATGGTTACGTACATGGGTTGTGCTTTCATAAAAGCAAATACCTTGCGTTTATTCTCCATTGCAAATAGTATCAACAAATACAAGCTGATTATCTTTGACCTAAATTTGTTACTCAGTGGCTCTGAAGTTATTATCAGGCTGTAAAGTTATGCTGATAAATGCCTTTATTTGACTTCTGCCTGACTCAGCATGCCACTTGGAAACCTCTTGTGTTTTATTCCGTGCAGTAGTACATAGGTGAACTACATTTTTTTTGAGTATATTTTTGTTTGGTTTTAAAGTTAGAAAAACACTTATCCAGTGTTTTAACTGTCTGTTGTTAATAGTAAACTCCAAATAAAAAAAGATAAGAGACAAGTGGTAATCATCTGTGACTTTTGGCATTCCATGAGGAAGATTTAAACTTTAAAAAATGGCTTTACTTTCCTCTTTGCTGTCTTCTTAGTTTAAATGTATAACTATCAAAGTAACGATTGCAAAGATTAACCACATTTTTCAATGTCAATGAATCTGCCCTATATTTTGAAACATTTTCTGTTTTGATTTTTCATCATGAGTAATGTTAAAGTGAAAAAACAGCACTCTGCCTTGCTTCTCAGACACATTGAAATGGACAGCGTAGTGCAGACACTATGGGAAGTATAGATGTTAAATGCCAAACAAATATGTTCTCTTAATGGAAGTTCTCAGCTAGAAGTGGGTGCTCTTGAACACTGAAACCTCCCCTATATGCCTGCAGAGCCATTGCAAAGTCACTTTCAAAGCTTTATTGAATGAAACAATAGGAAATCTTTTGGCAAAGGATTAGAAGTCGTTGCACCTGGGTCTCTGTGCTGTCTTCTGGCCAAAGGTTATCACTTCAGCAGAAGGAAATTTGTGATTATACCTCCATTGCTCCAGTTCATTCTGCATCTTTATGGAGATTCCTCTACTTTTGAGTGTTACCGTGAATGAGGAACTTAGAAATTGGACACAGATGTGATACCCTGCCTTTTTAGTAGTGAAAATCTGCAAACTACGCTAGTGAGTTCTGTGTGCTGAATAACATAAATGTGCATAAACCAGTGAGGTACTCCCTGACAGGATTGCTGCATTCCCAGGTACTCTTCCAGGTTTGTAAGGCATCCAACCCTCCATGGTACTTCACCCCGTGCCAGGTGAAACATGCCCATGTTTCCTTCCTGTTTTAAATGCTTTATCCCCCAGGTAAAGCAATGATGTTCAGTCTCCAGTGATAGAGGGTCTCAGTGACTTTTGCTAACAGAAGACAACCTCTCCAGTTGCCTTTTATCTTCCTGCTCATTTAAGGCTGCTGTTACTCTGTTCTGACAGATCTGTCATTCTCCTTTCAGAAGTCATAGTGTCTTCTGGATGGTGGTGTTTTCTGCTCACAAGACCAAGGAGAGAACAGCAGTAATGTTTCTAAACCATGTTGGTCTCTCCTATGCCAAAGCAACAGTTGCCTATGTTTACCCAAAGTTCATTTCACTGCCTTGTAAAGTACTTGTTTTAAACAGCTATGGTCTTTCAACGCTACAGATCAACTTAACTTTGCTGCAGATTCTGGTCAGAATTTGGCCTGCTCTTTGTTTTTTATTTGGTCTAAAGTACAAGAGCTCAGACTTCCAGAGAAACGTTAAATTTGTGTGTATATGCACATAAGTTTTCTTGCCAAAGTACTAATGATTAAAAAGAGCATTTCTGACAGCAGGAAAGTTTTCTGTTCCATTTCTCCCTTTACACAAAAATATACTCTATCTTATGTATTTGATTTAGGGTTACCTGGGACTCCTAACAGAAACAAACCTCAGCGACAAGACTTAAAAATGTACTTCTATTTGTACAGAGAAGCATTAGGAGACCCTGACTCGGTGAGATTTCCCAGCTTCTGCTGAGGAGAATAAAATGCCATAAGGGCTGAAAATTGTGGGTCTTTTATCACTGGGTCACAAACAGGGGTGATGGCCATCTCAGGACAAACATGTTACATCTGTGTAACTGAGTAAAATTTTTTTGCCTATGTTCTCGAGGGAAACTGAAATCTCTAATATCCCCCGAGCCCCGTTTCCCATTTTTGATAGTGTCGTGGCCGTTTATCACCCTTCTTAGGCTTAGCAATACCAGATTGCTCTCTGTGCTGCTGTTACATTAATTATTGTTAATCTTCATTTGTAATTAAGATATTAATAATCTTACGTAAGTTTGTGGTGGTTTTGGCAAACTTTTACAAGGGTGAGACAGTCTGCTTCACCTGATCTATACTAGTTCACTCCAACCTGAAGCATGGCAAGTGCTGGGAATCCTTTGAAAAAATTTCTAAGTGCGGTTTCTGCTTTTCTGCTGTAGGCTTCTGACTCAGCCTATTTTCTTTCTGCTTGCACACCCGTTGTCTTGTGTCTTAATGGTCTTCTGTTCCCTTAGAAGGGGATCTGGGTCCAAAACTCAGTCTGACTTCTTGGACAGGCGTTATGCCTGAAGCTTCAGATGGCACAAGAGTGAAAAGCTAACACTTTTAAAAGTTGCCATGGACTTAACACCATGTTTTGATCCCAAGCTGCATCAGATATTTCCATACTTTTCAGTTTCCAAAGATTCTTATTGCATTCTCATTTTGTAGCTATTGTGGGCATAGTATTTTTCTCTCACTTAGGGTTCCAGTAAAATGCTTCCCCAGCAAAGGGAGCAGAGATCCTTGGAACAAAGATTTATCAAGACCTTCAGTATCCCATGGAAATACTGCTTTCCAGCGATGAGCTGAGGCCTGATGGAAGAGGTAAAAACAGGATTTTTATAAATAGCTTTACTGTGATCTAGGATTGTGACTTTTTAATTCCATCAGTAATTGCTTAGGCATTGCCAGGCTTTATGCATTAGGTAGTCTTATTTTCTTGAGAACAGGTTAGCCCTTCGGTATAATGACATGTGTGATTAATCCACTAATACTGAACATAGTTAGATGTCAACTTCTGACATTTAAGACTGACATGCTCTTCCACACTGGTCACAGGTGTGGAAATGTGGCATGATGCTGTCCTCTTATTTGGCTAAGCTTAAAGCAGTGATCCCACTAACAGAAGTCACTCAAAATACAGTTCCGTCCCATAATCAGTGAGAGAACAGACCCTGGGTCTCTGGATTATCTTGTGCCCTGTCATCTACTCTGTGTTTTGAAATTCATGAATAACTTGCTTTATTATTACAATAAAGATCTGGAAATGACTGAGTAACAGTTGGTGATCCTATTCAATCTTCTTGTTTTTTACTGCTTTTGGTGGTGAAGGCCATGTTTTTCCTAAGTCCTTCTGACTGTTGGCTTTAAAGAGCAATTATGCTCAACAGTGACTGAAAAATACACTTTCCAGAACTTGTAAAGACTTTAAGTAGACAGGTACATCACACTTTTCTTGTGCTGCCTGTTCTAGCCCTCTCTACTTCTGTAAGGGTATATTGTAAGATCCCTTTTTACACATCCTTTCCTTGTAAAAACCTTTTACTGTAAAATAGGAGATTACGTTCTGGTAAACATACCTGCTACTTCCAAATAACAAAGTCATTAAAAAGTCAATAGGCCTCTTATGTAACTCCACTCTAACTTGCTTTCCCTGTTCACCCTTTCTTCTGTGCAGCTATATTCGAGCCAACACCCACATCCACTAAAGCAGGGTGTGCATAGTAGCTCGGGGTCCCAGACACCGTGCTCCAGAATGTATTTTTCCAGCAGCTTTGGATTTGCCTGGCTGGCTTCTTCGCTGGCCTCAGCTCAGGCATTTTGGCTGGCTCCACTGCTGGCTGCTGTCTTAACTCCCTAAGGGTCTGATAATGGGGTCAGCTTGCTCCTTGAGATACCATTTGCCTTTTTAACTAAGCTCAGATTGAAAATAGTTGACACTATTACACCAAACATGTAGTCTAGTGAACTGTGGTTAATACTGGTAGTTATATATGTATAGGGGAGGGGGGGAGCAAAGAAATCATCTGAGCTCCTTGAAGTTGGTGTGTGTGTCAACGTGTAGTCTTACTAGTGTGTCTGATTTCTAGACAGTACTGCTTGCTGCTTTAGTCAGGACTCCTGGGCTTTCACTTAGTATGGCTGGCAGAGGACTGGGTCTGAATCCTGGTCTCAGCTTTCATCTAGCTACTGGGGAAAAGAACAGCATCAGCAGGAAAACTTTTTAAAAGGCTGACAGAAGCCTGTGACTTTGCTGGGTTACTGGCACCGCTACTGCATGTTAGAAACCAAGAAACAGTTCTCCTGCTATAACAAGACTGTGTGATAAATAAATGGTTGGCACCCCCCTATTCTTTCAGAAGTAGATTGTGCTACATCCAGATTCTGTCAGTTTTTCTTTTTGCAAAATGCACACTGCATATATACTCTGTATGATACCTGTAGCTGTACTGCTATACGTTAGTTTTTATTTTAAAGGAAATTTAAGTTTCTAGGGCAGGACACATGGACTAAATACGAACGAATGCAAGTGCTGACTGAGCCCTCAAGGAGCCTAGAGTGATAGCTGGCTGGTGTGTGCAACGGCTGATTTGTGTCAGTCAGAAGTCTAGTTCTGGCATTTTTTTCAAAGATGTTGTGAAAGTCTGTCAAGAGGCTGCTGTCTTCAATGGGTGACTGTCCTGCCCCGCTTCCCTCTCTCTGCTCTGGTGCACTCTGCCTATCCCTTCTTAACAATTACATCGTGAATATTTACAGGCTCTGTCACAGAAACAGATTGCATAAAGTCATGGATTGAGAGCTGAAGTCCAGTTTCTTTCTGGAAACTGGGGAGGCAGGAGAAGAAGAGGGGAATTGGACTGTGTGTTAAGCAGCTGCACTGCCCGAAAACAGAGCAGCGGTTACTGGGGATTAGAGGTGAGCTACCAAAAGCTGCCTGCGAAGTTCCCTTTCTCCTTTGTATATGGGGAAGGCAGGCCATGAGCCAGAGGGTCATGGAGAATGCAAGATCCATTGAGTCAGGAAGAGCAAAGAGTGCATGACTTCTCACTCCTGCAGTTGTGAGGTCAATCAGTGAATACAATCAGACATGCTTGCACACCCTCTCTTGTTTGCTCTCTCATCCAACTACATTATCTTTTTTCAAAACATTAGAAACAAGTGCCTTTTTTTAATGAGGGAAAAGCTCATCAGCAAGAGAAGCATTACAATAACTCATTTTAATGAATTACAGACCTAGTAAGAAATTATTCCATTCCATTTTACTGTAGAAATACGAATCAATCTTAGACTTCCTGCAGCTATACTGTTTGCCCATGGAAAAAAAAGCTTAATAATGGTATAATATTAAAAAGTTAGTACAATTCTCAGAAATTCGTCTTATCTCAAAAACACAAAATAGTAAGCAAAGCGACATCAGAAAACTGAAAATGGTCTTCATACCTTTCTTAAAATATCTCTTATAAAAATTTATATGAGATATTGATCATGAACTACCTGTGAAAGTATTATTAGTAATGTGTTCTTAACCTAGACTTCTGATTTATATGGGTGTGTTAACTGCTACAAATGTGCATTGTTTGATATCACATAAACTTTTAATTTTAATTCTTTTAATTTCCTGTGTCCAGAGTACATAACCTTGAATTAAATGTGGCACATACTTCAGAGGGGAGTACAAAATAGCTTGATCCTCAGCGACAGAACTCCTGTTAAGTCACGAGTAGACTGTCTGTTGTAGTAGTACAGCAACTTTTTCTTGGTCTTCTCTCTTGGAGTTCACATTTGTGCGTTTTGCAGAAAGACAGATTGACAGAAATTGGATTTAGGATAATCTACATCTGAAAAACTAAGGGGCTGAAATTGTGAAGAATTTCTGATTCAAATGAGCATTCTGGTCGTTACTGAAGGTCCTGCTTTGAAATTTTCCTCATTCAGGTGTTATTCCATGTTTCTTTACAGTTAGCACTACCTATTCCGACTTCTAAAGGTTTTTTTGTAAATGTGTCTGAGACTTGCATCTATCCTACAGATACTTTATTGCTCGACACCAACTTAAAAGTAAACCATGGCATAAAGAAATCCAATTGTTTGCCCAAGCTGGATTGCAAGTTAATGAAGGAGCTGGGAAAGAACCCAGAACTCTGGATTTCTTCTGCATTCTTCATTTAGGTCTGCATTATCAATACCGTCATGATTTAAACCAGGGAAGAGGAAACCAGCGGCCAAATAGAGCTATGATGTAAATGGGTAAAATGAATTTGCATAGTTTGATGCACTGAGGGAACTGATGGTTCAATGATCAAACCCTTAAAATTGGAGAGGATATGTTAGGGAGAAGTTGATCCCAATTGTTATTCTTTTCGGTACAGTATATGGTTGGAAAATCTGTAGTCCCATGAATGAAAGCCTATTCTGGCACCCTCCCCAGCTAGGGGTGGAGGTGGAACAAAAGGAAACTCCGCATTTTATATATTCAGAGAGCCACTACAAAGGCAGAAAAATATTTTGACTCTGACTAAGTAAGGTCTCTCCATGGCTCAAATGATCTCCCAGGAATTATGCTGGAGAAATCTGGGAACAGCCCTGAGAGGGTCATTGGTCTTTTTTAAGGCTAATAATTTCCAAATTATTGCATTAACCTTTTTACCTTTATCTAAAGGTCAGCAGAGGTAAAATGTTTGTGAAGATCTCCTATAAAAATACTTCTTTTTATAATGGCTCATTTTCCTCTCCTTAACACGGTATGCTAGTTGGAAACATCTAGTCATATGTTGGATAAAACCCCACTTCATATTCTCAACTCTCTGATCTTATTCCTTTCAATTTTTAAAGCTATTCTGGATAAAGTTCTACACTGTGTAAAATCAAAACTCATTAAGATTAAAAAGAACAGGCTTCAAGCATACAGATTAATCTTTTTTTAATATTAAAGTTACATCTAGCAAAGAACTACAACCTAACGGATGGAGGGTGAAATTCATGATCTTGAACTGCCTAGCCCTTTGGGACTCTTTTTTGAGGGGCTAAATTTTCAAGAAATCTGCTACATGTCTGCTTTGGAAACTTTTCTATGTGCTCCAGCTCTGGAAAAATGCCATTGGTTATGGATGGCTTTTGTTTTGCACTTTTTTTTAGTACAAGTGCTATTGACTGGAGACTCATAAATGGAGACTTATCAGTTGCTTGTAATTTATAGCAGGTGAATGATTGCTCACCACAAGTATGTTTAAAAGAATAAACAAGAACATGACTTAAATATCAGTTATTCAAGATACCCATTACGTGCTCAGCCAAGATCATCTTTTCTTGCCTTATTTTTCCATCTTTTTTTTTTTTTTTTCTCAACTATAGTGTTGTGCTGGGCAAGGGACAGTGGAGTTCCTGAGCATTACACCCTCTGCTGCCTTCTCCTGCCAAGGAACAGCCCCTCCCTATCAAGTGCTGCGGCAGCTTGATCCATCTAATACGGATGTGACATTGCCTAGTGGTTAGAGCACAGCACAGGCTCACCAATTTATTTATTTTTTCCTTGTTAGGCCTTGATATTGTTTAAACAACTATCTCAGTTTTCCCATGATAAATATTTCCATCTTCTGGGGATGTTACAGAGTTTAAGTATCTGTGAAGAGATTCACAAAGCTGTGAAGAAAGAAGATAAACGCGAAATCTTGGTAAATGTAGAAAGATTTTTCATAGATTTCTTTACATATCCCACTTTCTTTGGGAACTGCTGCTCTGTTCTCATTTACTAGGTGTCAATAACGTGAATAGCTTCACCAGTTCTTTACTTAAGCTGCAATGTAGTCCTGCGATCCACCAGAATGGTGCTTTGATGGAGTATAAAATGCTTAGCTCCTGCAGGACCTTCACCTGATGCATGGAGGTCGCAGGTACAGGGGAGCCCTGAGACCGGGGCTCTTTTGAATAAAGCCAAATACCGGTGACTGCACACATGGTTGGAGGCAGTGTAGGCACACTGAGTGGGTTCTCCTTAGATGGTGTTGAGTGTAGACTCTATCAAGGCCTTTGCCATGACGGTGGCTCTGTGCGTTGTGCCTTGCCTGTCCTACAGCTCTGAGCACAAGGCCTGATGAAGTTACTTTCCACAGCACTTAGGAACAGCCTCTTAAAATGTGAAGCTGTCAGTTTTTCTGGTTAGCAAGTGTTATGGTTTGAGAGACCCATAACAATTTATTGTCATTTAGACAATCATTCTATCACCCGATAACCCCTGCCCACTCGGGAAAGGGAATCAGGAGAAACAAGGAAACCCGGGAGTTGAAGTATAAACAGATTTAATAGAGGAAGATTAGATAATTAACATTAATAGCACTAAAGAACCAATATTGATCCTGATACCAATACAGAATATGCAAAGATTATACTCAGCCAATTCTATCAGTAGAAGCTGTGCACTCCCAGAAGTGGACAGCAAATGTCGGACACTGCGAGCGCTACTGTTTCAGGGGGAAGGGAGTCTGGCACCGGGGCACGAAGTTCTCAGGATGGCAGCCATCAAGGGAGAGAGAGAACTTCGCAGCAAACTTCCTAATTTATAGTGAATGTGACGTTGATAGTATGAAATAACCCTGTTGGCCAGCTTGGGTCAAGTGCCCGTGTCTCGCCTCTTCCTCATCCCTGCACCTGGCAAGATTGAAAACACTGAGACCTTGAAACCCACACACCATGGCTGGCTAGAAAGTAAATATTTTCACAAATTCAGGCAATAGAGTCCTCTAAGCCTTCCCAAGTATTAGAAGATAAATTAGTCCTGTGTTGCTCAAACCAGGACAGCAAGCTTGTGCGAGGACTACTGAGTGTATGTTGCTCAGGAAGAAGATTCATCAAAACTATTCCCTAACCGGTGGAGCAGTGTGTGAGCTAAATGGAGCCTGAAGCCAGCTTTCAATTTAAGGCACGGGTAAATGTGAGATCTTTTCAAGGAAAAAAAATAATCCCAACTGTCAGATGTCACCCTATTGATTATTGTTTAACTCTGAAATCCATCCCACTGTTCTTTGACTGACAAGGCCACCAGAATTAGGCTTGACAAGACAAAATGAGGCATAGTTTATAGTGTCTGCCCGCCTGTCTGGCTGTGTAGGGGCAGGGGCACTCCTGAGCAGCACCTGTCTGAGTATGGCAACGTTCGCTTTATTACTGCAGCTACAAAATGGCAGCTCCGCCACCTGGTCCTGCCTGGGACCCCAGCCTTACACCTACGGAACTTCTCTTTTTTTAAAGCTGGGGGATATTTTCTGCACATACTATGACAGTAAAGGCAGGATGTCTGCTGTCCGCTGCTGTTAGTTATTATCTGGCAGCATCAAGTGGAAAATACTAATAACATTAAAGGCTGCAAAATTTTAATGTTTTAATAGGCCTTAACCTTTTGCAGTGTGACACCCTTTTAATACTTTGATTTCAAACAGCAAAGGTCAATTTTTCCCTATTATGTTTTGTAAATTACTACAGCCATGGGGCCTTATTTATTTATTTATTTATTGCTCCCATCGCTAACAGGTACTTAGTCTATAATTCAATTTTAGATCCCACAAAAAAAGATTTAATTTACCTTATGGTTGCCACAGCAACTGTAGGACTTGACATTAATAAGGTTAAGGAAGGAATTCCATTGCCTGAAGTGTTCATTCAAGAACTGGGAAAACCTTTCTAATCACAGAAATGTGTGATTGCCAACCAGCGGCCCGTAAAACCAAAGGGTAGATGTTTAGAGAGGAAAAGAGCAGGCTGGATGGGATGGAAGAGCTGGGGACGATGAAGAGACAAAGTGAAAGAAAACAACAGAAGGGGAGTGGGAGCTCTTGTTGTGCTTAATCACATGAGGGTTATAATTAGTGCATAACTTCTGTGCTGATAGGGAGATGGGAATAAGAGAGGTTCCAGCAGGCCCTCCTCAAGGAGTAAAGCAAACCTAGGGGAGAAAAAGGAAACAAAAAGATTTGGGGAGTTTCTAAATATGCCACGGGGTTATTTTCTTTCAGGCTGTTTTACTTAGACAAGCCTTCGACTTTTCATCTCCTTCCTTTTCTGTCTGCCTACCAGAACTGCAGTATGCTCAGTTACCTACAAGAGAAGAAAAGATTGCAGTAGCTTTAATAAAATTTTATGGAATTGCCGTTTGCTGTTTTGTTCTAAGCTCATTCACAGCTTAGCAGTCTAGGCTTTCTCCAGATATCTGTAGCTGATTCCCCATAAGGAAACCTGCAAATTATATAATAGTGACTTGATTCCCAGAAATAATATTATGGTCTCTTGTGCATAATACATTCCTTAGAATTCCACATGAGGTTGAACTGGCCTCTTTTAGAAAGACCTTGGTATCAGCTGAAGAACCCTGTGTGAAGGAGACTTTGACACGTTCCTTGGTAACCTGTCTTCACTGTTAAAAATTTCCATCTTGTTTCTAGTTTGAATACAGTTGACTTCCAGCATTGGATCTTGTTATACCTCTGCTAACTTCAAGACATCTTATCTTTTCCTTATAGAAGTAATTCTGAAAGACTGCGTTCAAACTGTTTCTTACATTTTTTTCTGTGATAAACTGAATAGATCAGATACTTTCAGGTCTTTTATTAGGTATTTCCCTGAAGTTTTTCTCTTTAACTGTTAAACTTCTTTTTAAACATGGATGCCGGACCAGCTTCCTGCACTTTGCTGCAGTAGGCAGCATTCTAGCCCACATATTACAGCAAAACCAAATTTACTTTCCTTTAAGAGCAGACTGCTGCAAAAGGCAAAGCAGCAATAAATAAGCTATGATTGTGGGTCTGGAGAAACTGAAATTTCACCACAGTGAGGGGAAAGAGCAGAATGTTTGAACCTGTTTCTGTGAGTGACAGAATTATGTTGATAGCTTATTCAAACTCATGTTAGAGTCCTCCTAACAGCTGTGTTACCTGCCATGGCCAGGCCCCAGTCTCAGCCCCAGGGAGATCATCAACCATCCAGATCTCTGTGGAAAATTCAAGGGTCACGTTCAGTCTAGACCAAAAGAAAACTGTTGGGAAACATAAGCATCTGCAAACATATTTAAGTACTGTTATGAAGAGGACAGGGACCAATTATTTTGATTAGGCAATGAGGCCAGAACAGAGAAGACTTAGGAAAAACTGTCTAAGAAGAGTTAGTCAATGCAGTAAGATTCCAAGGGAGGTGACCAGTCCCATTAGCTGAGATATTCAAAGCTAAGCTTGACACCCATCTTTCGGGGATAGTTTAGGGATAGTGAGATCACTTCTGCTGTGAAGCAGAATGATGGATTGGGTTGACCTAGCTGAGATTCCCTCCAAGCCTAACGATCCTGTGGTTCGCAGTCTGCCAGCACACCCAGTTAGGCACTCAGCTTCTCAAGCAACTTTCCAGAAATAAAATCTGTGAATATAAAGTGTGTGTGTGTGTGTGTGTGTGTGCAACTCCAAGCACAGGGTAGCAAGTTACCTAACTGCTTGGGATCTAGTTGTACATTGCAAACAGTGTTTGGAAGGGCAGCTCCCTGGCCGGCGTTGTGCAGAGCACTGTGCAGAACTCTGCTGTTTCATTTGTGCTGCTACTGACTGTGCCACAGAACTAAAACCAAGGTAACTCTCCAAGAACATCCTGTATTTTCTTGCAATTCCAGGTTTCTGTCTGTGTGCTCGTGAATCTTCCTACCTCCCTTACATAGGAGGCATCACAGAGTGAAGTGTGAAATATGTGTTGTAGGAGGTATTTTGAGACATTCAGCTTACCTCTTATTTTCTTCAATATCCCCAGTGTTCTCGTGAACTTAAGTACACATCTTTGTATTGGCAAGTGCTCAGAAGAGTGTGTTTGGATCTAACTGACTTAGTCAGAAGGTTTCTGTGCTACAGGCTTCCGGAGCCTAGTTTTGAAATGAAAGCAGTGTGAAAGCGGCTGTGAGCATCTAGGAGATATCCTTCCTTCTCCTGCTTAAGGACATCACTCCCAGGGAACAGGTTGTAGAACATTGATCTAGGACTTCACTCCAGGAATTTTGGCAGTTCACCACTTTAGTAAAAGTAAGGAAAGATAATCAATTTAAGGAGGAAACGAATGAAAAAAAGATACATTACTTTTTTGAAAGTGAAAATCGGGTGCTAGAGTTCATTTTCTATCAGGTTCAGTACATCTGGGAAGCTTTGAAGTCCTATTAATACTGAATTATTTCTGTGGCTTCATTCAACAGCATCATAATTTCCTGGATTTTTAGAAGTTGGACTTGTCATAGTTTGTTTTTCAATAGGGCCTTTGCAAGTCTTGATGTTATTCCACATGACTGGGTGGAAGGTGGGTAACTACCTTTCAGCATGATCATTCTTTGGCTGCACATTTTAACAGCCTTCCTCTAACTGAAGAAAAGCACGATAGCCGCAGAAGTTATTTTCATCACCAGCACGGTAGTAATTCAGGAGATGCATGTACACATGCTGACATTTACAAGCACAAGGAGTAGAGGTGGTTGACTCTAATGAGGTACAGTGTCTTAAAAAACTGATGGCCAGACCTTTAATTTGAAAACATTACTTTTTCTGCTGATGTTTATGCTGCTTGCTTTCTGTGTTCCATTAGGTAGGAAAGTGAGACTAGCCTAATACCTTATAAATACCTTATACCAGCCTGTATAAGCTGACGATGCAGAGAAATCTTTAGTCTTCGTGAAATGAGTTCACAGGGGCCAGGAACGTTTGGCTGGTGCTCAGGACCAGCATCTTTGTACTCAGTTACATTCTAGTTACAAAATTTAAGTGTAACTCAAGCCCTGAACATGAGGGGTTGTGAGTGGTGGTTGTGACCATGCTTTTAGTCATGTGAAAAAGAGCCCAGTAAATACATACTGCCATGCCGTTTCTCACAAAATGCGAGTTAAACAGCTTGAGTATAAGCAAGAGGTAAATGCATCCATCTGAAGTTTAGCTCATAAATAGCTTTCCGATCTGTTGAATACGTGTCTGCAAAAAAAAAAAGTGTTTTTTTTTCTCAATTTCAAAACACTTTGTATGTGTTACTTAATATTTTCTTTCTCTGCTTTTAAAAACCAATCAACTTAGTGCAGAGATAAAAGAATAAAGGAAGTGTGTTTGTAAAACTTGACTATCATCTGCTGTCTGGACTGGTCTATGACAAAATAAAACCTGAGACTTGGACACTGATCCACAGTGCTTTGTACCAGAGCTGAGTTCAGTTGCCTAAAGATAAACGTATGCAAACATTATTTGGCTATGTTACTGTTTTTCCTGTAAATAGTACTAAGGAATACTTATTATAACATGAAATGTAATAAAAATAAACAACGCATCCTGTTCATTTTTCAGCTTCTAAAACAAAAAATCACATTCACAGAATCTAACCACTCTGACAGGTTCTCCTTTAAACGTATAGTTTCATTTTTAAATCAGGGTTGTTCACTAAGTTCGTATGTCATGCTGGTGAGTCAGAGCAAGATCACCTTCTCTTTGCTTGAGGATCCCACCTCCATCAACCGAACACAACGTTCCCGGTCTGCTAATGGTGGTGAGATCTTTTATATTCAAGAGATGAACAGTACGCTGGGTATATGGTACAGAGCCCCAGTGAAAGTTTCATTACACTGAGCTAACAGCTTACCCTAGCTCTAGCTCTCCCCTCCATCCTGTTTCATCGAGGCTAAAGTGGAAATTCAAGTTTTGATACCCTGATCCATTACAATGGCATAAATCCTGAATAATCCCCTTTAAATCAGCTGAGTTACCATGATGTAATGAAGCGCAGACTGTAGTTGTAGTTTCCCTGAAGGCAATCTTTTTTTTTTCTTTTTTTTTTTCCCCTCCAAATGTAGAAAAAGCATTATTGTGCTAGTGATGGAATGTCTGTACAGTAGAAATTTGGTTTTATTTGGTCTCTAGCTCAGCAGAGCTGTGAGAAAACAGAAAATTAAAGTGAAAAATCTGAAATCCACATGATTCCTGGAAACCTTAAATAAATTATTGCAGTTAGACACCTTCAAAACAAGCTGTTTGCAAAACTTCATGTTGGAATTTTATATTCCTGTTACACTGAAACTACAAATATGTATATATCAAAAAGTCTGAGCTTAGGGGGCTGTAATTCCACTCTGAAAGGGAGAGCAAATAAGTATTTTTTTCTGGTGGAAATTTTTAGAATCTTTTGGTCTTACGTAATGTCAAAATGAGATTTAAATATATTTGACTTGGCATCTTTCACTTTCATCCCCCAAACAATTATTAATTAAATCCCAGAGTCCTGATAGAGTATGAGACTACAGATGTCGAACTGATGAAGTGCAGAGCTCGAGTGATTTGTGGAGGAACAGAACCTAGCTGTGACATTCTGTTTATGTTTATACTGCTATTTAGGGTTCACATTACAGATATTTTCAACACGGTGTTTGCCAGCCATCGACACTGGAAGCCCCATAGTTCAAGCAGTCTCTAGTATGAAACCTGCCCTGGTTGCCTTGCAGCAAGTATTTTTCTGCAGGGCGTTGGGGCTTTATCCAGTTGTAAAGCTCTTGAGCACCGGGACTCTGCCTATAACAATCCTACAAGGCAGCTTTTGAATTCTGAACCTTTTCTGCTTCTTCCCGTTTTTAAAGCACATAGAGATAGGGACAGAAGGGAAGACATGCACTTCTCTGACGTAAGTTTTAGAACCGTTCCCCAGAGTATAAAGTGGGATTTGAATGATTTTCATGCAGATTGTAATGTATGGTGTGGGCTACTCACGGGGCTATCATGGTTTGGTTGACTTAGGACAACCAGAAGCTCACATCTGCATACCTGTGTAAGCAAATCCTCTCCTTTAAGCACTACAGAAATGTTATTTATTTCCTATATTTTTTCTAATGCTTTGACTTTTAAAATGTGATTTTTATTTTTTTTTAAAACAGCCCAGTCATTTGATTTTCCAAAAGCATATATAACCACCTACAGTTAAAATTCCTGCACATTAGAACCTATTGTGTACAAATATTTAATTTCACATCTCACATTAAGCAGTATTTCCTGGTTTGCCTTGAGTAGCTATTAGGATTTAGTGCTCTTATATGGGTATTGCAATTCCAGGCAGTGCCAGGAAAAAACTAATAACTCCTCTTTAGCAGAGCTTAGATTTTAAAAGTTAATGAGGGACACTTGAAAACTGGCAGCTTTTCAGTCTAAGAAGAAAGAATAAGACTAAGTATGATGTAATGAAAAGGGAAAAAAATAGAAGGCCCTTCCTTCCATTTGTCCTGCCCCCTATATGCTCTTTGCAAGTATGGAGTTGAAGGTGTGATGCTAGAGTAGTGGCAGTGGAGAGTCACTAATGCTCCCAGGTCTGTTTTCTAGTGTCTGACAAGTCATACAAGTTTCCAAATGGGTATGCAATGGTAGGAGAGGCAATAAAGGACACACCGGCATCTTCTTTTTGTCTTATCTTTTTTTTTTTTTTTTTTGTCATTTCCTGGATATATAGGAGGTAGTATTTATGTGTGTGGGTGTAACTTAAAATAAAATTTAAAAAACCCCTCTAGTCTGGAAATGAAAACCAGCAGAGTTAAATCATAAATATTGTTTAGTCACTGCTGGACTGCCTGAAAAATCACAGAAGTATCATAAAGTCCAATGGGAAAGGATTAAGAATATTAGTGGGAGAATTTCTGTAGGCTATAGAAGTGTTATTGCAGAGTTTTTACTGGGGATTATGAGCATTAATCTGTGGTTACATCTGCAATTTAAAGAGCCCCTGGGATTTTTTTCAGAATGTGGCCATACACTGATAATAAATCACAGCCATGTGATTATTAAGACTTGTACTTTTGGCAAGGATGACAGGGCATTAGGAACCCCGTTCAGAGGTTAAGGCCCTATTTTTTTTTTTATCTCCATCCTCTATCACCTTTTATTTTGGATACTTCCAAACAGATTTGTACCTTGTTTAATGTAAACAGCAGTATACAAGTGGCAAGTGCGTTAGTTTTTAAAATTATTATTCTGCTGCTATGATTGTTTCTAACGTAGCCCATGTTTAGTGTTACATAACTGGTTTATGGACTTAAGAAAACCCAATGGAATGACATCTATCACGACATTTCACCTAGGAGCAGATAGAATTTACAGTTTTCCTGTACCACAGAAAATGGATCGAAGGCCTTAGTGGTCTGTTCTATCCGTTTTATGCTGAAAGGCCTGTGATGGAGGACCTCAAAAGAACTGGTTTCCTTTGCACCAGTATGCCGCTATCCAGGGTTTATCAGAGTAAATCAAGCCCGGGTCATGCTCAGCATTCCAGTGATGAGGAAGGAGAAGCATCGTGTGGGTGAGACAGTTTGTAAATGCTTTGAGACTTCTGGATAAAAATATAACGCAGGAAAAAGTGGTGTTCTTGGTTTAGAACCAGCCATCACACATTTATGTGCATGAAGATGGGTAATACTAAATGTCAAGGAGGGCATCAGCTGACTCCCACGGTGGTTACCTTCCCCAAGGAATACTCATGTGAGCTATACGAAACTTTTAGCAAAATATGTTTGCTGAAAAATGGTAGAAGTTTGCACCGCAATCGTCAGAAAATGGTAGGAATTTAAAAATTTTGTCAGTCTTGCAAAAAATTAACCAGCCCGGTTTTTTCTTAACCTCAGCTGTCAGCCAAAACATTTTGGCAGAACTTTTCCTCTAACAGCAAAATCTTTCCAGAACTCAACACTTTGTTGAAAGCCATGTTTGAAAAATGATTTTTTTTCTTCATTGGAAATTACGTTGCTCTGTAAGAAATTGTGAGGGGAAAGTTTGATTACTAAACGGAGAAGTAAATGCTCCATTTTGGTTTTGTTATTTTCAGGCAACAGATCTGGGCAAATGCTCCATTTGATTTCAGTGGATTACCTTTAGGAATGCAATTAATCAAAATCAGTTAGAAAGACATGGATATAAAGTGCAGTCTTGGGCAGCTGTAGTTACTTCACTCAAAGTCTGGATTTTACATTCGGGTTTCAGAATCTTCCTCTTTGTGATTTATCTGAAAATGGGCTGGGAAGCATTACAAGGTGTTGCTGGGATGTTTGTGAGTGTGGAAGGTAAATTAGTATTTTAATATTTCTTCTTTCAAACCCATTATGCACCTTACTTTATCATCCTGCTGTGTTGTATGAAAATACATTGTAGATGGTATGAAAATACTTTTTAGAGGCTATGAAAATACAAATAAAGAGTAAGAAATAATAGTTAAAATGTGATTTGCTACCCTTAGAAATATAATGATTGGATAAGCTTGTGCAAAATCTAAACTGAAGAAAAAAGTCACTTGTCTTCAACCGTATTCTTGCCTTTAGAGAGAGAGAGAGTCAGAGGAAGTAACTTCCTTATTTTATTTATTCTTACTTTATCTAACCTGATCCACGTCTTTTTAAATCTGGATCATTTTGTTGAAATAAATTTTGTCTTTTTACTACTTAAGGCAAATTCAGGAACAACCGTTCTGTCATAACTAACGATGAAATGAAAGCCAAACACTTCCATAAAAGAGAGAGTAATTCTCTTGAGATCAGCATCTGCATTTTACAGGCAGAACAACAGACATCCAGTTTACATATACTATTTTTAATTAAAAATTTAGGAGCATCAAAATCACGTAACCATGTATGAAAAGATCAAACCCACCTACGTTTGTTACTGGAATTTTAAGGAGGTCTGTCTGCGATGGAGCCTGTGAGTGCCCAGCTGTATTAGAGCTGAACGATGACCACAGGACAAATCTGATTTCAGTATGAAGTAGGATGTGTGGGAGAAGTCCGAAGTCCATAGACCTTCAGACTGGACTGTTGTAGTTACATGGTACCTAACAGATCTTAATTTCTTTTACAGTAAATAGGAAAAAGGATTCTGTATCTGAAGACTACTTCTTAGGGGAAGTCAGGAAGTATTGTCCTTGTAAAGTGGGCCCAACACTCAGCTGTAAATCATTATAGTTGCCTTTAAATCAGTGAAGTTATGTCAATTCATAACAGCTGAGAATCTGTTACAACAAGAAGAAGGCTTAGTAATTGCCACAGTCTTCTCATAAAGAATCAATTAATAACAGATATTGTAATGACTGTAGGACTGAAACTAGTTCTGAGTTTCCTGTAAACTGCTCTCATCTTCCTGGTCAGGCTGTAGCGTGATAGGAGCAATATGGAAACTGAGGATGGTGCGGAGTGCTCAGCTCCCTCGGGGCTTGCCCATGTGAGTGACGATCAGCTATTTACAGCCGCCTTGAGGAGCCTGGAGTGAGTGGTTGGCTCTGCACTCAGTCAGTCCTGTTTGCTGCCTGATGCATGAATGAGCGTGGGAGTGTTGAAGGACAGCTTGCCACACTTGACAGTTATATCTAAGCTGTTTTGGGTGGTTGAATGTGCTCTAGGGAGAGGGGACTGTAGCTGTGTCTGATTCCTGCCTGGAGTGGTTTATGTCTACACCTGGGAAAACTAAATGGGATGATAGACCCATGGCTGCAGTGTGAGTTGTAGTCAGGTATGAAATAAGAACTTGGGAGTCACCAAACCTTTTCCTGAGCCAATTGAAAATACGTACATACATTCCTCTGTGCTCTGTTCCCTCTGCACATGAACTATGTGATATCTGCACATCTAGCCAATGGAGTACTTTGGGGAAAAAAAAAATTTCTTCTTAAGATGCTTTTTATGATATCCAGTACTAGGCTGCTTCCAGCTACACTGAGAAGTTGTGTGGCTTTCTCTCATTTTTTGTTGACTCAAGCCAACTCTCCTATCACAATGTTAGTCACTGAGAACTTTTTCCCTTGTTCCTTCTTATGGATGTTCCCCCTCCAGGTGACTTTCAATGCAACACTTCAGAATGAAAGGGAGGAGCCAGGCAAGCCCTGTTTTAAAAATACACCATTTTCATTTTTATCTCAGACTTTCTTGGCAGCTTCTGTCAGTCATTTTCCTGCAGCCAGAAGACCAGCATACCAGGTTTCACAGCCAGTACCTCAGCAAGGATATTCTCTGATTGTTCAGAGTAGGCTTTCTTATAGAACAGCTTTGAAAGTTCGATTACTTTTTTACTGTCTTAATGCTATTCCTCCTGTGTAAATCATACTAACACCCACCTGTGCATCTGTAACATGAACAAGGTTATTGGACAGAATGCTGTTTTGCAAATTTTCATAATTCCCAACTCTGTGATTGGAGAAGGTTGCTGTGGGAATTTTCATCTGATGAAAGGTCAGTTGGGAAATGTGAGGTCTGACATTTCTGTTTTGCACAGACAGCTATAATTATCTTCATATTTTTTAGCTCCATAGTTATTGAAAACAGATTTAAGGAAAGAAAAAAGAAAGCAAAACTTTAATTCAAAACTCACTAGAAGAAAATGCAGGTTATTTTCATGAGCTCTCCAGCCAGAGTTGAGAGCTTTATGTTATTCCTGTGTATAACCTACTTCTGTCCATCTCGCTGCATGAGGCTGCTTTCTATAAACTTAACTCCTGATGGTGACGCACCAACCTCCCATTTAAATGAAGCATGTAAGAAGCCAGCACTCCAAAATGGGGCTAAGTGACACTGAGCAATTGAAAAGTATTCCTTTCTGCATGACCAGATGAACCAGATTCTTGCCTGTAGAGATGCTGTTACTTTTATCCTGGGCCTAAATATATTTTATACATATATATGTATTTCATTAGAACTCAAGAGCGACCTCAGTATGTCAGACGCTATGTCCAGGGCCCAAAAGGCAGTGCCTAGGGAAGAACATAAGAAAAAAATGGTGCTTCTTATTATACTCTCCCAGTACTTTCGTGATTAAATTCCAGCTGTCAAAAAAGTTATTTTTGCTTCAAAAATAAGGATAATTTTTCTCGCTTTCCCAATGAATGTTCGGTGCCCCAGTGTAAGAAGCTCCTGATCTGTTGCAAATGAGGGTATGTGTGAAAGGTCCAGGGTGAGGGAAGGGAAAGAGCCCCTGACTGAACTGCAGCAGCCTATCCGAAGTGGGAGTTTTCTGCATCCACTTTATTTGTCAGACAACCTGTGTTGCTGCTAACACCTCTTAACTCAGGCTAAATTTCACACACTCGATAGTGTGTAAAATAAGCATAACTGGCCTCATTATATAGGATGTAATTCCCTCTGGCTTAATAGATTGTCCTCTTTCCAGGAATCCTGTGGATATGAGAAGCAGTGCTTTGTGGTGGGAAGCTCTGCTTTATTATAGGTTTCTGTTAATTGCTTTCTCTGCTAAGCTGCATTTTGATGCCTGCCGCATGTTTTGTTTCCAGCTAGTGCCAAACACCAAAATAGATGTTAATCAGTTTGGCCCTTCCACTTGCACTTGCGCCATAACTTAAAAATACAGTAAGTCTGTTTTTAAGATTCCTAGTACCGGATAAGAAGTAGTGTCCTAGTATAAATTCACCGAGTTGTGTTCGGAATATCTAAGTAGATTAATTTCGTACTGATTGACTTTATTCTGGTTCAGGTTTTCTCTGCGGTACTGGTGTGCTTTTATGCTAGGTCTGATACTGTCTGTTGCCCTGCTGCTGGCGGGAAGCCATGTAAAGCTGGCATAAACTCCACTCTGGGGCTAATTTTAGAAAAACGTAATCACGTGCCCACCCCTGATCCGGATCAAACGGTGCTAATTGGGTGCTCTGGTAGTGCCTGACCTGGTGTAAGTGTAACTTTGAATAACCTGGGGATGAACCTGGTATGTTCAGAATGCTACTGGTTTTTCTTCTGAAAACACATCTGCAAGCATATTTCTCACGAGAATAATCCTGCATAGGATGAAATAGTAGCACTGTTACATTTTCTGAGCTAAAAAAATAACATCGTTTAAACAAAGTATCTATGGAAAAGTAATATAGCCCTAGCAATTATTAAGTACTCTAAACTCAGATTGTGCTGTTCATCAGCCTTCGTCTCTGCAGAGTGTAATGTAGGCATCTTTTTTTTCTTTAAATGAAAGTTTTGTCTCTAAGTTAAGTCAATCTGAAACTCAGTTTGAGGCATTGGGACAGAGCTAATGTGGCAGGAGGGGTGATGTCTGGCACAAGCAATTGGTTTGGACTAGAACCTTCGGGAGAAATCATGGACTGGCTTCCTCCCAGCCCTCCCCTCTCTGCTCTGCTGCCCAGCTTCAGGTTTTAAGACCTTTATTCTGAATAAAGCCTAGGAATATGTATAGAAAGAAAGGATTGTAGCTGACAAAGGATAATTAAAAGGATGTAAAAGGAGGATGGGCTTTTTTAAACTCCTGTTCTTGAAAAGCCTCTTGCTGTGACTATCCCTTCTTTGCACTGATTTACTCCAGTTTGCCAATGTGTGGTTGCTATCTTCGTTTACATGGATGCTGCTTCATGCCATCACTGTGCTCATTCAAAGCATTCTCAAAACTCCTGTGGGAGTGCAGACAACCTCAAAGAGTGTTTGGAGGTTAAGGATCAGTGGCTGTCGGTTGATTTTTAAACTTTGTGTAAGTCTGCAAGGAAGTGCATCTTCCAACCTCTTTTTAGAGAATTTTAAACATATTTTTCTGTGAAAAGTATTTTTGCATCTATTCTTGCTTTTTCAAGTTGGTTCTGAATTTAATTCAAGCAGAATGCTTTCATGCTTTCATCTAAAAATAGTTTGCCTACATTTTTTATCCATTAGACCAAAAGAGGCTGCGGTGCTGTTCTCCCACCTCATCATACTGTTCTTCCTCAGAGGGCAGCAGCAATGCCAAGCTGTAAAGATACATTCCAGTGCTTGTATCTGGCCTCTTAGAAAAGTCACACATAGTTTTGCTGGCAGTGTAAAAACAGACTCTGGGTCTGTGATGTGGTTAAACCTATTGACAAGTTGCTGAGCTGTCTAGTGATGGTGTTTTCAGTTACTCTGTTGTGCTCATTCAAGCCACTATAAATGCCATTGCTGTTGCAGTACAGTTTCATGGAAATGCTTGATGATGTTCTGTATGGGCAAACAATGAAAGACAGGACATCTGGTGAAAGACTGGGAGGCACATACCCTAAGGAAGGAGAGCAACCGCTAGGAACCAAAGATATTGATGTTTGCACCAAACTGCTATTTCCCAGGAACATTGTGAGTGGTTGCCCAGAGCTTAGGAAACCAGGGACTGCCTACAGCAAACAGAACAACACATGGAGGGAAACTGGTATAAGTTTGATCTGGCACTTAAAGCAGAAAGCAAGCAGGACAGGAGCCAGGTTTGGAAGAATAGCCAGCAGAGACCAGCCACCTTAATGTGGCAGGCTGAATAGTAAATAACAATTGCTAGCTTTGTATTATAATGCAGTAAACAAGAACTCAAGTCCAATGATCAGCCTAGAGCTCCTATTTAGTCTGGCCCCGTTTTATTAGGTACTTTGCTGCCTGGGAAGTTGGTATTTGACAGGTTGTACGCAGGCAGAACCTGACACCAGCTAAGTTCCTGAGAGCTCCCCTCACAGCACAAATGCTGGTAGCCTATGTTCAGTTATGATAAAGACTCCCAAATCAATCTGTGGACCATTTACTGTCCATCTCAGATACTTCATTGATTGGATGACAGTGTAGATATTGCTGAGAAATTTCTGCTTTTCTGTGAAGCCATGCTTGGAGAAGTTATGCTTTTGGAGAATGTTCCCGTTCCCACACAATTCAAGTTTGTCATAGGCTTACATGAGAATTCAGCCCATGGCTGTTGTGTTTGGGGAGCTGGACCCTTTGGATACTTGAGGGGGGGAGTGTTTCTTTTCTTCTGTTATAACCAAGTTCACAGATTATTCTGCAATTGCTATTGCGAATGTCTTGAGACGATATTATTCATTGGATGTACTAACTTCTGTGCTGCTTTACAGGGTCTGGTTGCCAAAGTTGTAACACTTCTTAATTTCAGTTTATGTGAACTTGGAGTCATCTGTAAAAGGTATCAGTAACTTACTTAATGATTTCAGACTTTGAGACATGAAAGCTGAGGTAGCGTGGAGGGTAATTACAGCGCAGAAGTGCCTAAACATCTTTGGGTCTTGCCAGACCATTTGGTGTTTCATTGACTGAGAGGCACCATCAAAGATGTTTACCAAGTCTGAGCGTGGATTGGCATTTAAATGGCTGGGGAGGCAAATGATACCACCAACGGTGGCAAAGGAATATCCTGGGTGGTGCTGAGATGGGGGAGGAAAAACTTGCATTAGCCATTGCTGCATCTGATCCGTGGCTGTGTTTCACATGGCTCCGGTCTGTAGAATTAAGCAATCATAACTGTGGTCTTGCTAAACATGTTAATGCAGTTGGTTGGCTTTGTTATGACTTACTCTTTTTTGTCACAGTGTTGCAAAGCGCCTCACCCTAATTTAAACCATATGGACTGGGATCATGTCATACTTGGAAAGAAACCAATCAAACAAGACATAAGAGGGTAGGCAGGCCTCACTTGTTTTAACAAACTTAAAGAAAACATTTCTAAGGGGATATTCCAGAAAAACATGCTTACCAAAAGGCCTTGGAACTGATGTTTCAGCTCATGGATTATACTGCTTCTCAGTTATTGTTGCAGATCTCTCATAGGTATGACCAACTTTAAGTTTAGAATTACAGTAAGCTTCATATTCTTATGTTGTAGATCCCTGTACACAGGTCTAAGCATGAGCACCATAGTCTTCTCACACCTTTTACAAATTATTCTGTCTAACGGAGGTGTTGCTATTAATTCTGCCGATGATCATGTGCCCAACTGGCTCATAAAATTGTACAGGAATCCTCAGTGTTGCTCTGCTTAAGTTACTGAAGTAAATAGAAGCATAAAGAAAGAAACTGGTGGCGGGTGGTATTAGAGCACTGATAATCCCACCAGCAACAGTAGTGAGAAAGGAAATAGTCTAGTGTTTTATTTACCAGGTTTTAAATCATTGCTTCTAGAGAAATTTCTGATGCGTGTATCACAGATTTATTTCTGAGGTCATGCTGTTATTCAGCCTTTAAAACAGCTGTTTCACCTTTTCTGAGCATTTTGTCTGCATTTGTTCTCATATCAACTTATTCCTTATTGAGGAATAAAACAATTTTCAAGATACTACAAGTTCATTTATATAAGACTTAGCAATTGGCTAACATTTACATGTAAATATATATATATTTGTAGGACATGTTATTTCCTGTTTGACTAGTCATAAGAAACAATTCCTGGGAGGGACAGCAGAGAAATTCAGCAGGAGAAATAGATTCTATTACTTGCAGAATTTTATCTTTTACATTTGTAATGAAGTCTATCTAGTTTAATAATAACATTATATAAATCCAATAAAATGCATATGTATTGTTGCTGTGAATGTAGTTATCTTTTAACTAAGCTCCCATCATACACGCAAACCACCAGGCAGATACCATATCATGAGGAATACTTTTTCCCTTCCAAATTACCAACTTTCAAGTGTGTATTTTGCAGTTCTTTTACTTCTAATACCAAGATTTTTAACTCTTAAAAATTCATCATCTCATCTCTCTCTTTTTTTTTTTTAAACCGCTTCTGATTGCATCTCTTATTATATACTGTGTGCTTTATGGTTAATTTTTCACTATTTCGAACTGAATCTATCTGTTGCTATCGTCAGTGTTCCTGTAGTTTTGTGGTTCTGTTGTGTCAACTTGCTACATTGTAATTCTTATGTTTTGCTTCATAGGAGTTTTCTCCTGCAAATAAGTAGCTATACCTTGATTTATATTAAAAACTTCCTGATTTTAGCTAAAGAAAACACACCTTTTAGCCTGCAGTGTTTAATTCCTAATCTAGTGTATCTGTAATTAAGTCTTGAACTGATTAGAAAATGTATTTGGATAGAATTTTCTCTCTTTGGGTTTTCAAACACAAATTTCTGTTTACTCCATAACTGTCACCTTCATTGTTGCTGTTAGCTTACATCTGGGCTCCTGTCAAAATCCTTGACCACAGCTTCGGCCTTAGAAAGCCTGCAAAAAACATGCTGCTTGTGATTGTCAGGTCTCTGAGTGTCTGCTGTAACCTGCACGTGTGCCATCCAAAATTTTTAAATAGGTTTGATTTTATGAAAAATACCAAACATATAAGAATGCTGGTAGCGTGCCATTTTGCATGAGGGTACTTGAGTTTTCCAGTTCTAACAGTTCTTCAAGGTAACCAATAAAAGTTCAGAGGGGGCGATCCCACCCTAAAAAGTGGCAAAATAGCTTTAAGCATATCTTTTGGTGTAAAGTGAAGCCTGTTTTGACTTGTTTAGATGGGTGCAAAGCAGGAAGAATTCCACTGATGTTACTGCATTTCTGTCATCGTACACAAGATCAGAAGGAGGCCCATTGCGCTCTAAAACTGTCATGAACACAAGACGTGGCACTATAGTGCTTCTTCACACTTCTGCCAAATTTTAATAGCATTTCTTGGCAACTTGGTGAAACTGGATAACACTGAAGTTTGAAGAGGGACATTGTAATGGCTCTAAGTGTTGTTTGTATTTGATATCTTCAGTAGATACCAGTTTCCCCAAAGAAACATTTTTGCACATAGCCTGCTGTCCTGTTCAGGCCTAACCACCATAGAGCCCCTGTGTTCAGAGCGGGAAGACAATAGCTTAGAGTGAGAAGTCACAGCCCTTCTGCAAAGTGTTAGCAGCTGTAAAAAGAAGCAGCCCAAGTACAATACCAACACATACAGCATATGGAAAACTAGTGATCTTGTTTCCTGGAGTCTGTTCGGGTTTTGTTTATGCTTTTTTGTGACCAAGTAGAGATAATTATTCAACATTACTTATTCCAACAGAATGTGCATTAGAAGGTCTTTAGATTTTTACTTGGTGAGTATTCATTCCTTTTTTCCGTATTCTCCAAAAGGCTTTGTCGGCAGGTTTTTTTCTAGCTAAAGAGAATTATTCACTAAGTGTTAGCCACAGATGTGCTCCTTGAGAACCGGATTTGACTTCACTGAGTGAAGTAGGTGGAATGACCGAATAGAAGAGTTGAAGAATTCTTGGGCATCTCCAGTTGTTTTGCAATAAACTCGCAATAAATTTTGCTATATTCTTAAGTCACTTAATCCTTTTTATGTCAAACTGAAAGCAAAAGTATGTTTGACAATAAAAAGTCAAAATACTTTATTTTGTTATCCTGACACTCCCTCCTCCTAGCCTTTAAAGATGAGTCTTTCAGCCAATTTACTTCTTGCTTCTAAATCTTCTAAATCAGATTCAGGTTATAGAGTAACTATGTACTTTGACTAATTTTCAAATGGCAAGATCATATTTTCATTTCTGTATGCACTTGAGTGTGCAATTTCTATTGATTTATGTGAGAGCTTGGTCTAAAACGGTGATTGTGTACAACTGTTTCAGCACTCCTGCCATATATGTTCACATCAGTGAACGAGGAACAACTTTGTTATTTCCACCTCTCTCTGGGTCAAATCCTGCCTGCAGTTAAGCAAATGTTTAGAAAATACTTGTAGTTCCTCTTCAGCTTTCTGTATAGCAGCTGGTCCTAACAGTGAATTGGAGAAGATGAAGTACAAATTGAGTATTATTTAGTTTATTCTAGGGAAAGAGTGGTTTGTTAGGATGAGGAGCAAAGAAGAAAATTGAAAATATAATCTTGAGGTCTTGTCTCTGCTTTATGTAGTTGAAACTCCATAAATTGAAAATACTTGCATGTACTTGAAACGCACGTGAAAGTTCCCAGAGCAATTTTCACAGAAGTGGAGTTTTCACAACATTATCTTTGCCAACATTTTATTTCCCTCTAACGTTGTATGATGTGTTTTTAGTTGCCACTGTCTGCCACAAAAGTGGTTCTATTTCAGTGGCACCATAGGCATTTGTGAGTGTTGGAATGAAATGCTTGGTATAAAAACAAGATTTTGACACCAGTCAGATTAGTCATCTCCTTGTTTGGGAGTATGGTTATTGCAAGTTCACGCTCACTCATGGTAAATGCAAAGGCATTTTCTATGCCTCTGTACTTCATAATGTTTCGGCAACGTGAAGCAACTAGTGTGCTGGGTTTTGACTGTGTGGAACTAGAATTTTTGTATCTGTTTTTGACAAAAACAATCTGAGTTTTAGCAAAGCTATTCTTATGCCACCAAACTTAGGTAAAGATGAAGGTATTTTCTTTAAATATTCTATAGCAATTGTTTCTAATGCAGTCTGTAGAAGGCTTTGCGTGTTACACACATTTTCCTGCTAAAGGCAGTACTAGCAAAGAAATAGTGTGGTGTGTTTATTTGAGTTGGGAGGGGGGTTATCAAGGCTTTACGAGAAGTCTTGCCTAATCTCCTTTGTTTTGGCTGAATTGCCATCTACGTAGATGAAGGAAGTTTCATTTTTGAACATCTTAGTTTTAGCTGACAATCCCAACAGCTGATATTTCCGTGTCTGGTTTGAAATATGATAGTCCAAGAGGCCGAAAAGGGAAGCTGGTTGTCAATGCCCTATGCTGTACCTGTTCTGTAGGTACAGTATAGAGTAGGTATTCCTGCCTCCAGAGACATTTTCCAGTGCACTTTGCTGGACGGTACTTATCGCATGAACATGAGCCAAACAATTTTTCATTAAATGTTTTTTGTAGTTGCAGCTTTCACTGGATGTCTCTCCTACTGCCTTTGCACTGGCATCTGGCATGTACCAGGGACGGCTGTGCTGACTGCGTTCTCTTTTCTTACTACTGTGAATGAAGGAGTGAGAGCATACCAGCATTAGAGTTGATTATTAAGAATGAGTAGTTACAGACATAAAGCTGTAGATGAAGGTCTGTAATTGTCAACATTTCACTGATAAACCGCCGGCAAGGTAGACAAACCTTGAACCATATTCGCTGGATGCCAACTAATTTTAGAGGCTGCTTTCAGGCTGTGTTAGAGCCAGAAAATAGAGTTACCAGACCAAGCACAATCTCTGTCACTTCTGTTTCCCAGCTGCTTGTCTTGGGATGCAAATGGCAATATAGAATTTCCTTGCAGAGGCTGAAATCCAAATCATTATCCATCTTTCTGTGATTTCAAATCCCCTAAGGACTCAAGAATGAAATTCTGTTTTTTTCAGGCTACATGTCCTCACCCCCTAAAATAAAGCACCAAAATTATAAGCAAATCAAAGGGCACCTGCCCGTCACCAGAAGAGATCACCAAAACTTCTGAGAGGTGGCAAAAGCCGTTTAATGGTTAGAAATAGCAATTGCTAAAAAAGATCTTCAAAGCCGCCTTCTTGACTTTATACTTGAAAGCAGCCTAACCCTAGGCCACCTCTGGCTGTCAGTCTGCCCATTCCCATTGTGACAGGTCGTTTTCACTGCAGATCAATGGAAGTTAGAGGTAATGGGAATGACCTGTACAGCACAGCCATGGAGGTTTTAATCCCATCAGCACTCTCCTCCTCTGTCTGTGGGTCTCTCTCTTGTAAAAGGTAACATGAAAATGATATTAAAAAGGTAGAAAAGAAAATGTTACAAAAAACTTCCACCTGCCACAGCTCTAAGTGCAATGAAGATACTGTGCCAGCAAAAGGAGAAGGGTTTTTGAATATTTGTCATCCCGAGTAACGGTTATCCTTTAAGTCAAAAGATGAAGTTTCATTTTTTGATCTTTTGTTATTATCTTCAATGACACTTGTGGTCTATCCCTTCATCCTCTTTTGCACTTTGGAGCTGATTTGACAGACGTATTTTTTACTGGTGCAAGCTTAAAAGAAAATATTTCTTTTATGCAGGCTGATGGAGTGTGGGCAGTGTCAAAAATTATCTTTGTGGTGGTATTTCGAGTGCTGAGAAAGTACTGAAAATGGGATGGAAGAGGCAGCTACGGAAAAGCCATTACTGCCATTTAGCTTTTGAACTTTATCTCTTGATGCAAGCACAGTGCAATGTACTGTAGCTCATTAGAACAGCTGTAACTAAAAATTGACTTCTGGGCCCTTTTGATCTCTGGAAAGGTGCGGGTCCAGACTGTGCAGGTAGCTCTCCCTTCACGGTAGACTAAATTGAATCTTGAAGTAAGATGTCCCATTTGAATCTGGACTTGAACGTAGTCACTGGAGCGCCTCTCTTTGTATGCGTCCTTGTCATATCCTCCTTCAAACTGCAAAATCTTACTAAGCCACAGTGTGTCTATGGATCTTCCCCTTTGGGATTAGCTGTAGAGCAGAAATGTTCACATGTTTCAATATTATTATTGACTGGTGCTATGAACTTCCTCGTCCCACCTGGCAGCCTCTCAGTTTTTAACTTTGGACTTTGATTTTCACAGTGTACTTTGGAAAAGGCAGAAAGAAGTGAAGGAATGTTCAGAGATGTTGAAGCTTTGTGTCATTTGTTGAGGTGCTTGTATGCCTGATTAATTTTTGCCTAATTATAAACCCTCAGGATCATACTTTTCACCAGTGAGAAGAAAATGTTATACAGACTGCCAAGAAATATCAGATTTTCCATCCCAGCTGTTTTCTGATTAAATGGCTACACCATGAGTTTAGAAGAGCTATTCAGCTGCACTTTTGTTTATCCCTCTAATGCCATGCCAAACAGAACCTCTACTTCTCAGTCTCAGCAGAGGATTTTTTGGTATCTAGCAGCAGTGGATAAGTACAGCTGAAATGACATGCTTGGTTTTCCCTTTTAGCATCTCAGGATGTTGCTGTGTCCACTCCAGGGGAAGGGGACAGAAATACAATAACGCTCACACTATGTAGCTGGGCGAACGAACAGTGAAATTCTTCCATTTTCTTTTTTCTTTTTCCTCACCGCCCCCCTTTCAAAGACAGAACAACACTGTTTGAAAAACTTTGGAAATGGTTTAGATGGCTAAACTAAACAGTAGTTCTCCTGTTCCTTATTTCACAGATCTTTTCAAAAGCAAAGAAACTCAGTCCTTGGCATCATAGTTCACAAACATCCTAAAGTCTTTTTTGGTGCACTTGTGGTTTACGGAGCACAATTTTGGAGCCACAAGTAAGAGACTAGCAGAATTACCATAAGCTGCATGAAAAATAGACATCTCTTTTGGTTTTGGTCTCTGGAGACCTGCTACGTGTGATTGGGACTGTGAGGATGAGGTGTAATAGTCAGGTTTGGTCCTAGTACTCTTTTTGATACCACACTCAAGAGTGAAAAGAAGATGCAGTTTGGAGAATGGGTGACTAGCTGGGCAGCTCTTCTGGACTGCTGGAGGTAGAGAATGACTTCCAGGCAGCCGTCTGGCTTAAACTACTTCTGAATCTGGCAGGTGGTGAAATCAGCGTTGGTATATCAAGAGATACAGAGCTAACTCGCTCTGACATCTAGATCAGAGGCAGGTACATTAGCTGAAGACGATAAAAGGGGAGGCAGCCCATTGAGGCATTAACCACGAAAATGAAGAGTGGATGAATATGGCCTAAATTTATATCCCACCCCCTGCCCCCCTTTTTTGTTAAACTCTTGAGTTATAATTGAGCTCTGTTATCTTGCATTTGATGGAAAAAAAGTATTAATGATCATAGCTAGAGTTAACATCACAAAGAGGATGGAGCTGGCTAACATTATGATCTGGTTTATTAGCTATATCTAAAGTGAGGTAGTTACTTGAACCAGGGCTGAAAATGCCTTTTTCCTCTTCTTTTCACCATGTACCTCTGTCACAGGAGGAGAGTTTACTATGAATATATGGAAGTTGGAATTAATGGTTTTAAAATTTGCCTTTTTTCTATAGTGCATAGAATATTTTCAGTAGCAAGCAGAATGTGCAGCGTAAGTGGGTTGCTGTTCTTTTCTGAAGGAAAACATTGTTGGGTTTGATGTGGTTCTCAGTCAAGTTTATGGGGGTAAAAGTGGATCGCAAATGCTTTAGTAGTCTTTCTTTAGGAAACTAAAATAGTCCAAAAGAAAAGGTAGGGAGAAGGAAAGCACCAAAGGAAAAAATAAAAGCCCCATGGAAAAATTGGAAAAATAAATTAAACTAATTTTATTATTAGATAGTATGTGATTTTTAATTTTGTAGTTATATTTGTAGTTTATGTTTACAGCTGAGTTATAAACTTTGAAATAAAGGAATATTTCTTGAAGAATAACTGTGCTAGAATTAAAAATGCCAGTGTAAACATTTGTGCAACTACTTTTTCATCAGGGAGAGGTGACAGTGATTTGATATTTCTTCCAAAGGATGATGCCGAGCTCCTCTCTCTCCCAACCTGCATCATAATATCAGGGCTGAAACAGATAGCCTTTTTTTTGTTGGTTTTTTTTTTTTTTTTTTTTTGGCTTATCTTCCAAGATACAAGCTTTTGACTTCTTTATCTTCTGTTCAGAATAAGGACCAAACCACTGCTGCTACATTATGCCCTGACTCCCCTTCCCTAGACTCTTATTTTCTTTTACTTTATGGCATTTGATTATCGCTGTTCCCCTCTGTCTATGACAGAATAGATGATATTCAAGGCAGACTATGTTAGACTGCTGGATTGAGAGTCAGAAGTTTAGTCCCGTTCCCAACTTTGTCGTTGGTCTGGGAGATAAGTTACTCCAACAGAAACAGTGACCTTCTCTCACGAATGATTTGAGGTCCATAAGATCATGAGATCCAGCAAAGAGCTAGGTATGACTTTTCTTTGAACTTTAGTCTCCAGAAGGAAAACATTTCTTTTGTATGTTTTATGCCATGTCATTTGTCTTTCATTCCAGAAGTTAATTTTGTACCAGACTCCAACTTTGTGATGTTGCTTTAAAAAGTATAAGGTACGGGCATGACAGGGACCAGCTTGAGGGAGGTTACAATGGGGCTGACGGGTTTGTTCATGAGACCATTATTGCTGGGTCCCACTGAGGAGGTGAGAGCAAATAGGGCTGCTGCATCCAAACAGTGCATGAGAGGCAGCAGCTTTTCTCCTTTTCACCTGAAAGGTGAGATTTTTTATTTATTTATTGTAATTTTTTCCATACTCCCTGAAACATGCCCTGGGCCAAAGTTAGTTATTTGGAGGAGTTTTTAGATCCAGAATTTGTGCTAATACTCAGTAAAGAAAACATGCTAATTCCCAGGCTGTTCTGTGCACTGCTACTTTTAGTCACTTTGCCAAGCACCTTCTTTCTTATATTAAAATCTGGTAAGATCTTAAAGCAAAAATATTATATTTGTACTTCAAAATTAGCCTTTGCTCATATGCATTTGGCTGGAAACTGTTAGCAGGAGAGTTCTGCGTTGGCCACGGGAGGGGAGAATAGCTTCCTACCTGTGCTTTGCAGTCTCTGTCACTGACCAGCTCCAGGGAACAGTGACGGCAGTGCCTCGTCTTTTGTCAGACACATTTCTATATGTTAAGCCATTTTTTTACAGCTATTTTCCTCTCATAGACAAACTGCAAACCATTAAATTATCCTTTTCCTGCCCTTTAACAAGTATAAAAGATTTCAGTGTTGACTCTAATATGTGCTCTTAAGTTCCTGTCTATTCCCTACATCTTGTTCTGAATTTAGTCACTCTGTTTGTCAGTAGCTTTTACAATAGCATCAGAACTAATGGAATATACTTGGATTTACCCACACACGGGGTTGTTATTCCTGAGTGGAGACCAAATATGGATAAATGAACTGTTTAATTTCAAAATGAATGCAAAGGAAAATGAATCCCCAAAATAAGCACTGGCATAGCCAGTTGTTGTTCTTTCGTTTGACCAGTGTGTTTGCTACAGACTGCAACTAAAATATTTTGTTACAACACCCTCAATTTTCTTTTTTTTCTTGTAATATGTCAATGAAATATTTTCTTCTTGAAAAGAGCATTATTTGTTTTAGAGGATTTTAAGTTGACCTGCCCCTCAAATGTATGAGCAATAGCCTCGTGGTTCCTTCCCCAAGAATTTGATACCGCAAGCACAGCTCACATGGAGCAAGTCCTTAGTCGCAGAACAGTCTGTTTTGACAGTCCTAAATGATCCATACAAGTCACCCTTGCTGTACAAGAATTAAGTAATGTCTCAATGTCAACACTTTGTAAAGAGTATGCTGAAGTTAATCTGGACCCCAGGTCAGAGCCCAGATTCTCTCAAAAGGATGACATGGAGCATAACTTTTTGGATTTCTGGAGACCTTGGCTAAGTTCTGTATTAAGATCTTGGCAGTACAATGCACGTGAGTGTCCTGTGCAAGACCAATGAGAAATCATAGCAGCTAGCTGTTCACAGACTTTGTTTTTTGACTTATGACTAGTCACAGAAATTGTCACCAAATTCATTTTAGTGCTGTACACATCAGCAAGTTAAGATCCACTGAATTACCAGTGGTAAGTGCCATCACTTGTTTCTGATACTTAGTATTAAAAATATATATATATATATATATCTTCACCTGGAACTTCTTTCTTTCCAGTGTGCTACATATGACAAAGGAGATCCACATTTATTCCCACACTTCTCTGGGTTTGCTGTCAAACACGTGAAGCCAGAGACTTCATGTAATGAATTGAATGACAGTTCTGTGCAGAGAGTAAAAATCAATGACAAACGTCACTGCTGTAACCTTAGTTTAATTTTCCTGTCGTTTACCCCTTTAGAACTAATATGCAAGTATGTATTGTCTTGAAGGGAGAATATAATTGTGCAGAGTCGGATCTTGCTTTTTTATATGAACCATCCTTAATTGCCTGCATTCAACAAAGGACAATTCAGTTTGTCTGGAAACACTCAGGAGATTGGAAAGGGAGAAGAGTGCTAGCTATACACACCTCCTTCTCGCTGAAGCAGTTCTTGATGGAGCCACAATGGACCAATATCTGCAGTGGCCAATTCCAGCTGTAGGTTATTTCAAATTTATCTAGGCAAAGCATAAAAACTCTGAATTATTACTATTACTCACCACAGACAGAAGCCTGAGTTGCTAAGAGCAGATCCACTCATACATCTAACATGACCTTATCTAAAACTGAACAGATGGAGAAAAAAGGCAAATCAAGTGCTCTTCTTTTCAAGTCTACCTTCAAGATAAAATATGCTTATAACTAAAAATAGTTGGAAGAAAAAGGGTATTATCTGCTAGATTTATAGCATGTTTTTGCATAAGTTTCTGTTCTGCTTAATTGCATTGTATAAGGCAGGTGCATTAGTGGCCTTCTCAATGTTTCTTTCATTCATTAAAGTTTCAGGTTCTGGACACTAGTCTACTTCCATTCACCAACTTATTTCATTTGTGACCAAGTGCGACTTGGCTTTCCTTGGGTAAAAAGACAGGGTTAAATATCAAAGGTCCAAGGCACGCACCTGACGTTTGTTCTTCACCTGTTGTGCGTGCCAGTATGTGACTTCAGAATTCTTAGTGCTGAGGATGGGCTTTTAACAAAGGTTTGGTTTCCAGCCACGTGTTTAGCAAACATATGGAGAAGAGAAATTTAAAATAATTTTAACATTAGCCACTCGAGAAAACTCCCTAATACATAGGGGGACACAGTCATTTTAAATTTTAATGTATTAAATGATGGATGGACAATTAGACTAGACTGAAACTTGGAATTGCGGTGGTACCCTGAAAAGAGCTGAACGCAGATGTCACTGTGTGGAACAGTGTCCCATTGTTAAGTTAAATAGACTTCAAATTATAATTAAGGGATTAGACTTGACAGGCAATGTGAACAGTGTTCTATGTGAACAGAGCACACTTCAGAGGGTGTTATGCATAACTCTGGATTTAGAATGAGGAATGCTACTGTCTTAGCTGTTATGTATATTTTCATCGCAAAATGTTGTTTGTGATACATAAAAATACGGTGGAGAATCAGTTACTGCAATCAGTACTGTCATCACTTGTTATATAAGCTGCATAGTAAAGGCACAGCTGAACATTGCCCAACTAAAAATGACAGCAATTAGTCAAAAAACTTTAAAGTTTACTAGCATTTTAAATCCATTTCATTGTGCACAATTTTTTGGTGTGTTGGGGATTTTTGTTTGGTTCGTTGGTTGGTTTGGGGGTATTTTTGTTGTGGATTTTTTTGTTTTGTTTTGTTTTAACCCCTGAGAAGATACCACAAAACAGTCGAGGTGTTTCCACAGAGGTTATTTGTGACAGTTAAATCTCTAACAAACAACATTACCAAGTTTCTTGATCGGTGCTGGTAACCAGTACTACTAATAGGACTGTTAAGAAAACCTACATGGTTATGTCATTTGGTGAATATTCTTTAAAATTTGTATGGGATCTGTATTGCCCAAAAGTCCTGAAAGGATGTTATCTACTGTTAGCTATGTTTTATAGATAAGAACCGACAGAAGGGACTTTGATGAATAGACACCGAAATCCTGTTGTAGTCAGCTGCTCCCCTTGAGTAATTTGAAGCTTAAAGGACTCTGAGCTCTGTCTCCAAATAACAGTGATCATTAGGATATTATAATTTGAAGCTCTACCTACATAAATATACAGAGGGACAGTTGCTACAAGACAGAAAGCAAGGAGAAGCTTTAAGATGTTTCCATATTTATATTTGCTTCTCTACCCTTCTTTGGTATCCTTTTGAGAACTTGTAGCTCTAGGATCCCACAAAGTAGGGAGCCGAAATGGCACTGAGAGATGGCATTGCAGGTTGAACATGACTGAGGTGATAAATGCACATCCTACAAGTAACACAAGGGTGAAAACTCATCCAGCCTTGAGTAATTGGGTGTATTTACAGCAAAAGCATGCACGTGCACCAAGATCACATATCTTAAAGAATTCCAGTTACAGGTATATGACTTTATTTCATTTAGAATAACATTTCATAATGTACAAGCAGTCATAACCCTTTATATCTCTTTGTTATTGACAATTTCCATTAAATGTCTTCATCATCATCCCCCAGTTCTTGTCGACTTTGGAAAGAAGGGCAGGCCACTCAGGAGGACTACAAAGAGGTAGTGAAGCTATGTAGGGAAAAAATTAGGAAGACCAAAGCCCAGCTAGAACTAAACCTGGCTTCTGTTGTCAAGGACAACAAAAAAAATTTCTATAAATATATTGGCAATAAAAAGAGGACTAAGGATAATCTCTGTCCTCTAGTAGACCAGGCTGGTAACGTATTGACCAAGGACGAGGATAAGGCTGAGGTACTTAATGCTGTCTTTGCCTCAGTCTTCAGCAGTAGGACCAGTTGTTCCTTGAGTTCCCTAACCCCTGAGCTAGAATACAGGGATGGGGAGCAGAATGAAGCCCCTGTAATCCAAAGGGAAATGGTGAGGGACCTGCTTCAGCACCTGGAGGTGCACAAATCTATGGGGCCGGATGGGATCCATCCAAGGGTACTGAAGGAGCTGGCGGAAGTGCTCACCAGGCCACTCTGCATCATTTATGAACAGTCCTGGATAACCGGGGAGGTCCCAGCTGACTGGAGGTTGGCAAATGTGACACCCATCCATAAGAAGGGCCGGAAGGAGGATCCGGGGAACTACAGGCCAGTCAGTCTGACATCGGTGCCTGGGAAGGTCATGGAACAGATCATCCTCAGTGCCATCACACGGCACATGCAGGAGAACAAGGTGATCAGGCCCAGTCAGCATGGGTTTGTGAAAGGCAGGTCATGCCTGTCAAACCTGATCTCCTTCTATGATGAGGTGACCCGCTTAGTGGATGAAGGAAAAGCTGTGGATGTTGTCTACCTGGACTTTTGCAAGGCTTTTGACACCGTTTCCCATAGCATTCTACTGGAGAAACTGGCTGCTTGTGGCCTGGACAGGTGTACCCTTCGCTGGGTAAAAAACTGGTTGGATGGCCGTACCCAGAGAGTAGTGATAAATGGAGTTAAATCCAGTTGGTGTCCAGTGACAAGTGGTGTCCCCCAGGGCTCGGTGCTGGGACCGGTTCTCTTTAATATCTTTATTAATGATCTGGATGAGGGGATTGAGTGCACCCTCAGTAAGTTCGCAGATGACACTAAACTGGGGGGGCGTGTTGATCTGCTTGAGGGTAGATTGGCTCTGCAGAGGGATCTGGACAGGCTGGACAGATGGGCTGAGGCCAATGGTATGAGGTTCAACAAGGCCAAGTGTCGGGTCCTGCACTTGGGTCACAACAACCCCATGCAGTGCTACAGACTGGGGGCGGAGTGGCTCGAAAGCTGCCCGGCAGAGAAGGATCTGGGGGTGTTGGTGGACAGCCGGCTGAGTATGAGCCAGCAGTGTGCCCAGGCAGCCAAGAGGGCCAACACCATCCTGGCCTGCATCAGGAATAGTGTAGTGAGCCGGAGTAGGGAAGTAATCATCCCCCTGTACTCGGCACTGGTGAGGCCTCACCTCGAGTACTGTGTTCAGTTTTGGGCCCCTCACTACAAGAAGGACATTGAGGTGCTGGAGCGTGTCCAGAGAAGGGCTACCAGGCTAGTGAGGGGTCTGGAGGACAAGCCTTATGAGGAACGACTGAGGGAACTGGGGTTGTTTAGCCTGGAGAAGAGGAGGCTGAGGGGTGACCTTATCACCCTCTACAACTACCTGAAGGGAGGTTTTAGAGAGATGGGTGCTGACCTCTTCTCCCACGTGGCAAGTGATAGGACGAGAGGAAACGGGTTCAAGTTATGTCAGGGCAGGTTTAGATTGGATATTAGGAAGCATTTTTTCACTCAAAGGGTTATTAAACATTGGAATGGGCTGCCCAGAGAGGTGGTGGATTCACCATCCCTGGAGGTGTTTAAGAAAAGGGTAGATGAGGTGCTTAGGGACATGGTTTAGAAGTGGGTGTTTTTAAATCAGGGTAGGTTAACGGTTGGACTTGATGATCTTAATGGTCCCTTCCAACCTCACTTATTCTATGATTCTATGATTCTATGACTGGAACACATAATATCCATCTGTCTCATGCTCTCCTCCTTCTGCTCAGTGACACGGCCATTCTTCTCATGAATTGCACAGCTGGAGAAAAAAAAAAATAAAAAAGGGCAAAGCCAGAAAGAGAAAGGAAAAAAGAAAAGCAAATAGGAAATCAGTAAGATGACAAAAGCTGGAGAGTAAGGAAGAAACAAGGAGGGACACACAACAAAAGAGAAGAGAGGTGAGGGTTAGGGCATTGATTTGGATGGGAACCTGCTGGTGAGATTTGGCCCAGAATTTTTTTTCTTTTTGCATTTTCATCAGTACTTTCCATGTAAAGAGTTTGAGGCTGTAGAAGGATGTATTGGTAACCCTGTTCCACAGATATGGAAACTAAACTCATAACCATAGAAGTCTAGAACCAAAAGGGAGATTTCTGAAGCCTGACAGGCTCATCTAACCAGGTCATAAAATTTTAAAGGAAATTTTAGGTTATTCACTTGGTATTTGGTTTCAGTGTTTCACTGTTGTATCACAGAAAGATTTTTGTGACACCCAATCTGAATTGCTTTCAATGCAAGTTAAACTGGTAGTCTCTTAGTGTACAGATAGTAGACAGTCTTTTGTATACTACAAAACTATTTTCATCTATGCCCTCTCTTATTTTTTTCTAAAGAGATCCACAAGTGTCTTTTTTTCTTGGATAATCTTTTGGCTGTCCTCTGAGTTGTCTTCTCTGAGATTTGTCTGTCTTTGAGTACAGTGACTAAAACTGGACTCTGGCTCCCAGCTGAAGATTCACCAGTGCCAGAGAGAGCAGAATAATGACCTTCTATGTCATACATACGACAGTGCCAAAGCCAATCCCACTCTAGGGTGCATTTTTTGCAATCATGCCTTCGAGTCATGATAATTTTATGATCACTAGCATCACTTTGCAGGTATACACATGAATTTATTCCTTCCTGCGGGCATCACTGTGAACTTACCCTTATTGAATCTCATGCATTGATTTTGGATCATTTTTCCAACAGGTTAATGTTGAATTTGCATTCTGTCTTCTGTGGTAGTTGCAACCCTGGTGCTGCCTGTTGCGGAGACACAAAGTGGGTTTCCCAAGGCCATCTGGTTTAGGCCACTCCATGACATAGAAGCTCATCAGGACTGTTGTTCTTTCAGAAACTCTGTTTGGTGCTTTCCTTGCTCTCTATTAAAAATTTGTTGTGAGCATAAAATTATGCCACTGTGGGATGGGAGTAGATTTAAAAAAAAAATAAAAAGGATTGGAAACTATGCATAAAAAAAGGGAGCATGAGACATCCCTTTTGCCATCTGTGAGGTGGGGTGTTTGACCCTAAAAAGAAACAATGCAAATGCTACTGCTTGCTAGGACATGCAGGTGGGCTGTTGTCCTTTTCTTTTATGAACTTTTCTTTTAATTACTAGGGGAAAGGGCAGGCTTTGTTATGAGAAGCAATCACAGAGACTCACTTTTTCCAAAAGGTACGTTGTGCTTGCTCTCAGATTGTTACACTGTGTGGTGATGAATAACACTTGGAAGCAGATGTCAAAGGCATCAGTGCTCAGTGGAAATAGTACATTTTTTCCATTTTATGTCTAGTTTAGACTATATTAAAGAGGAGGGAAAAAATTTAAAAGCTGAAAACATGTTGAAACACGTTATGGTTGTGACAGAATTGACGACAGCCAGGAAATTCCAAGTTAGGGTCCTCACTCCATCCTTTCTGGGCACTCAGATTAAGAGTTCAACATCCAAGCCCTTGGGTTAGTATTGGACACAACAGTTTTATCCTTGTTATTTGTTATTATGTGTGTGCCTGTTTGATGCTGGCTGCTTTCCTCTTTTCTTTTGATCTTTTGTTAAAATTTATAAAGTCCATGTTCTGCATCACGTGCCTTCATACCAGGTCAAAGCTGTTAGGTAACTATGAATTTAAAAAAAATTTATCTAAAATAGTCTGCGTCCCAGAAAGGTCATAGAAGATTTGTTCAACAGACAAGAATGAATACAAATATGAACTTCTATCACTGTTTATAAAAGCATGTGATATTCACATAAACTTCACATTGCAATATTTTCTTTCCATGTGTTAGTAATAAAAACATTCTGTATTATTAAAATCTGAATATTTAAATCATGTAATGGTATTTTCTCTTGAAGGTAATACCGAATTATATTTTGCTGTAATGCTAAGAAGAAAACCTGAGCTAACTGGGTTTGTTTTGATCCTCCTATAGGAGATGCCTGAGTGGCACAGAACAGTCCCATGTAGACACAGTGAGGCACAAACCAGACTACATATTAATAAATACAATATAACCATGCCAACCTTGATGCCTGTGCTCTGTTTATCCTGCTTCTCTGATGTGGCTAGATCGTGCATTTCTCCCATTTGTTAATTTTGGGAAGGTGATATGTTCCAGTGATTTGTAGATCATAAAGATTCTAGCCAAAAGTGGGCTACTGTGGTCACGTAGAACTGTTTTATGGATCACAGGGATTAATCCCTGTTGAACTAGAAGAATCCTGATCTTACAATTTCCACTGATTCATCACAGTCTGTCTTCACTTATTCCAACAGTGGGTAACCAGAGTGTTTAAATTTGCTCCTTAACTCCTAGTCTGTGTTTGTGTACCTTTTACCCACTGGACTTGAAAGCATTCTTGCTCTAGACTGAAATGTTTCTCTTTTTAGATTTCTTTTCTTCTTTTAGGTACTTATAAAGTCAGCACGGAATTCTCTGCTTAATAAGTTAAACCAATGTAGCTCCTAGACACCTTTACCCAGAACATATTTAGTTATTAATCCTGAACCAAACTGAATAAGATCAAGTCAGAATTTGTCGATACCAAATCTGTAACAGTGTTGGGTAGTAGCTGCACCGTTTCCATACCCAGAAATTATGTAACCACACTTTCCATATTGGATATTCCACATTTGGTCGTGTAGTTGCATTTGGGAGTTCCTGTTTAACTGCTTATGCACTGTGATCCCTGAAAAGGGTTTGGAGTCGCTGTTGAGCAGATGAAAGGCCCTGCAGTGAGGCTGTAGGCTAAACACATGACATTATATTTGGCTATACTGAAGTTGATATTGCTGGCCAGCCTACCACGTGATGCAGATTACTCTCTATCAGTGACCAAGCTCTGCTCCCACACTGTTTTTACAGTCATCCTTGGTCAATATTGATTTTACATTTCTTCCCAGTGATCAATAAAATATTTTAGTGTGGTCTCAAAATCAGTTTGTGGTTATCAGTAGGCAAGTATATTTCTCACTCCCCATTTAAAGGCAGAGAACAGTCATTTAGTTAATTTTAAATCCTCTTAATATCTGCTACGTTGATTTTGTGTCTTTCTGGCTTCTCAGTGAACAGCTCTTGCTGAAGTTCAGCCAGAATAGTTTTCTGTAAACCTCTATAGATGTGGATTAAGTATAGATGCTCTTTAATTGAGTTGCATGGGTTGAATCACTGTGCTTGCTATTATCACTATACTTTCTTGTCTAGGAAGTGAGGCTGACCAGTCTGTATTTGGCCAGGCTGTCCAACTTATCCTTTTTAGAAAACTGGCACACCATCCGCTTTCTTTTAGTCCTCTGGAAATTCCACTGTCTTTCAAGAATTCCAAGTATTCCAAGACTTATGATGTCGTGCGATCTCGAATCCAAACTCCCCACCACATTTCCCTTCACAAAAATAACTATGAACTTTCTAAATTCAATTTATTTCTTTAAAGCATTTCCAATGGTATAATGTTTTGTAGAATGTCTTTTATTGCAAAACCTAAATTTGAAGCTGAAAAGCTAGTTGGCTTTATCTTTAAAAACATGTTTTTTAATAGTTTCTCATTGTTCTACCCAAGCCATTCCAGTCTGCGGTATAAATAATTGTTATAGTGTCTATTATGCTTAAACAAACTGTGTGAAAAAAAGTAAAATTCCAGCTGGACATGTGTACATAATTAATTTTAGGACAAGTTGTATCTCAAGTACATCAGGGTTTGAATCTGATTGAATTTTCTATTTGAGGTAAAATCGTTATTTATCTAAATGCAAAGCACGGACATGTACTTGCTGAAATAATCTGATCAGAAACATGCTGCAGAAGAGGTTAGTTTTAAAAAATAGAGAAGTTGAACATCCATGGGTTGTTTAAGTAACAGAAAGCTACAAGTTATCAACTCCAAAGTGCCTAAAGAAAATGAAAGATCATAAAGGACAAGTGTCAGAAGAGCCCTGAGATCACTTGGAGTTATTTGCCAGACTGAGAGCAAGGTTACGGTCATTGTGAGATTTGAGGGTTAAGAGGCAGAGATTACAGACAGCGTGGAAAGAACAGTCACTGTGTGAAGACATCCTAGTGTTGCAGTCTTGTGGTCACAGTCGTAGGAAAGGATGATCATGGGCACAGTGTTTTTTGAAGGCATGTTCTAAAGTTCAGAAACATCTTGTCTGGAGCTGATCCTCTTCTGTTGCTCTCTTGATGAGAATGGAAAATATTTTAGCACTTGAGCAGGTCCTTCAAAGGTCTTTCAGAAGCTGTAGTTGCAAACGGGACATGCATGGTCCTTTATCTGAGCAAGCTGAACGATCTATATGCATTTTAGCCACACAACTGTATTGTCTTGTGCTTGATAAAACTATTTATCTCAAAGAAAATGTATTTTAACAATGTAGCAGAGGCCAAATGCTTATTCCTAATAACACTGGTTTATGCTATGAGCTTTTAGTTATTTTCCAAGGCATGATACCTTCAGTGGTTTGGTTTTTCTAAAATGCCAATATAAATTGTCACACATCAAACTGTCAGTTATTGTCTATTTAAAACTGAAACCGCCTTAGTGGTGTATGTACATGGCCTACATGTTTAAAGCATTTTAAAAACAATAACCTATTAAATACAGAACAGTTCCATAACATGAGTGCCACTTTCCCTCTTTTACAGCTGAGGAAAACTGATGAATAAAGTATGCCAGTGGCAGAGCTGACAGGAAAACTCTGGAGCGTAGAATATGGGGGTACCTTCAAGTACCCTGTTCTTTCCCTCAGCTCATATGGCTTCTATTATTTCTAGCATTTCACTTTTTTATTACTGGCTTTAATATTAAATTTTTGGGGGGTGAACTTCTGTTTAGCAAATGTGCTTTCTGCCTTCAATCTTTTACATGCAACCCAGAACTCACAAGATTATGGCCAAGTTATAAACGCCTATGAAAATGGGCAAGGCAACCAACAACAAGCAAAACGATAGCCAAGTTCAGTCTTTCTTGCCCCAGCTTTATTGTCAGGGAACATAGGGATGGATCCGACCTTAATGGCCTTACTGGAATATTTGGAAATACTGCCTTGTACGGAGCACTACAAGGATACTCCAGTATCCTTGCCAGATATGCTGCTGGCTATGTGTGGCATTTGCAGGTGAGAACGAGTTTTTGATGCTACTTTTTATTAAACTGAAAAAAAAAAAAAGCTTGCGACTAATGGACACCACTTCCCATCAACTATCTGAGTGGGCAATGAAAAGAGATAATATTTGAGGCGGGTGTTGGGGACGATGAGGGTGAATGTTTTGTTCATCCAAACTGTATGGCTGTCACCTGGTTTTGAGATTTGCTACCAGTGGTGAATTCAGCCCTAATTCATTCGGCAGCCGCAGGAGCTAGCAAAACAACCCGTTGGCTCTAGTCATGCTCACAGTACGTTTTTTTAGGTCAGACGTCCTATCACTTTTCTTTTCCATACAGTTTCAGGCACACTTCTAAAACTCAATAAATTATAAATAATAATAATAACAACCCAGATGGAAATTTATGATCTTGACTCATATCTGCTTTAGGTTTCAGGCTTTGTTAAAACTCTGCAAATTAAAACCTGTGTACTTGTGTGTCTGCAGAGCTCCCACTGGTGATCTCACCCTGAAATCCTGGCTGCCGCTGGCGGGGCAGCAGCCCGGAGCTCTGCAGCGTGTTCTGCAGGGTCACTTCCACCCACCCTTTCTCCAGCGCTCTGTATCCCACACTGTGCAAGAGCAGAAACGCACCAGTAAACCTCAGGAAAATTTGTTACTTACGTGACTAGCACAGTAGTTGTGAGGATTTCAGCTAACACTCCTGAATGTTTTGTTTTCCAGATTTGTTTGTAAATCTCTATTCTGCCAATATGCTTCTTATACAGTCCGATATCAAGTGTTCTCGCTTTTTAAAAAGTCTTTGTAGATGGGGTATGAATTTCTTGGCCTTCAAAATACAGTAGCTCTTAAAATTGGATGCTTTCAGTCTTATCAACTTATGATAGTTCATAGAGTAAGGTAACTAGTGCATTGAATTAACTAGTCCTTGTTATCATTGTGTAGATGGTTCCCAAAATGATTTTATTCCCTTCTAGAGCAGTAAGTCTTTCCATATACTTCTGTGAACATCTGCGGTCCCACAGGAAAATATTCTGCACAATTACAGTGATGCAGTTTTCCAGGAAATAGATGCAAATTCTGTCAGTCAATCAATAAACAAGCCTCTTTTTTGTTTTTATCTTTGGTTCTTGCAAATGCTACAGTCAAAGCACTGCCTCTATTGGAAACTTCTTTTACAAGTGCTGTAAGAGTTTGGGAAATCTGTCAAACATCCTGAGCAGCTGCTGAGCAGAGCCCTGCGATCCGTGTGTGCTTTGGCATTGGAGGGATGCACAGGAGCAAAGAGTGAGTGGAGGAACTGGGCTTTGAAGTCTGCTTGGTGATGTTATATTATTCTTGGCTCTTTGCGCTTTGGAAAATACACTGCATCAAGTTCTCATCATTGCTGTAGTGCACAGTTTTTCTTGAGGCTGTGGAAGGGTGGTTTTAGCATTACATTCGGCTATGAAACACCTCAGTCATTTTGCTGCTGAGATTATGTTATTTTATTAAATTCTTGTTAGGTTTTTCCTTTGTAGGATTGGAGCAGTTCCCCATTTTGTTTCTTGGGGTGTTTCGTGCTTTCACCACAGCGCTGAGGAGTACCCTCATCTGCATTTGCAAAAGAGTTTCATAATGACTAAGTCACAGCTGAATTTTCTGCTTTGTAATTGGATTCACTTGCACGCCACACTTGAAAAATATAATAATTTCACCTTCTACCACATCTTCCACCCACAGCTGAAAAAGCTTTTTACAACCTTTAGTGTAATTAAGCTTAAAAAACAAAACCACAGTTCTGGGGTACTTAAGAATTGGAACGTGGGGTGTTTTCATGGATGTATCTGATGCTGCCCTCTGAAAGATGGACAGGAGCCGATGGTCTGGGTGGGAAAGGTGCTATGTACTGATAGCGTTTCTCCGTTAGCTGAGGTAATAGCAGCCTATGCTTTTGAAACAGGAGTGTCTGGAAGGCACTGCCACTCTATGAATGGCTGTGACCTTAGTGACAACTGGCATAAGCTGGTATCTTTAATGTACACCGATGTTTTTCCTTTAGTCAAGAGAAAAATAAGAGTAGGGAAGATTCATTAACTAGGGGCATGGGCGGGAGAGAGGGGAAATGAGATGATTTAAGCTACAGGAAAAAGGGTTTTTTCAAGGCAGACTTGAAAACCCGTATGGCTGTTCAAGAGATTCTTACTCCCTCCAGCTGCATCCAGAAAATTCATCCTTCTCTGGTACAAATAGTATAGTTTGCACTCTTAACTAGAAAAGCATGTTGATTCCAAAGTGCCAAATTCTACTTGCCAAATGTTGCTACAGATCCAGAGCTTTTTTCTTATTTGGTTGCAAATTTTTTGTTTGCTACTCCCTGGCTTGGTAATGTTTTCTTACATGCAAACTTGCATTTATATTTGTAGAAATGCAGGTCTTTGTCATTGTTATTATTTTTTTTTAGTATTGTTCTTATTGTTATTATTTCAGTGAATGCCTCACAGCTAAATTCTTCTAAGCTTTAAACTGCAGCACAAAAATTGTAAGCCTTATTATTTCATTATTATTTTTATTTATTTCATTATTATTATTTCAGCTTATGACTTGAGCAAAGTATTTTCTTCAGAGCCTTCTTTATACCTCCATGCCTGAAAACAAATACTCTTATGGCTCAAATCCCAAACCAAGCTTTAGATAAACATTTTATCATCATCTAGAACTCAGCTTTGATAGTGCTTTAGGACAAGTAAAAGTAATAAGGGGCAAAGGAATTCTCATGGACTTGTAAATCCATAGCAAGTCTTTGTTGTGTGCATAATGCACAGCTTAATTCAAAATTCGTAGCAAACCAAAAAAAAAATTTTGCAAAGATTCAAACTTTTCTAAAGGCTTTACAACCTGACTGCTTAAACATGTAAACTATTTTTGCAAATAAGCCTTATCTAATGTGAGCAAAGGGTGTTGAAGCAGGCTCTAAAATGCTACTTTTCTCCCTCTCATTTTGTGTGGTTTTAGTTTGTCACGCACATTAAAGTGATGTGAGAGTTTGGTTTTTTCTGGACTACTGTAAATTTAAAATAAATGTTATTATTGATAATATGCAGTAAGATTGTAAAAGAGCTCACTGGTTCTCAATGTGGGCATTAATTATCACCAGAGTGGAGGTTTAGCACCTGCTGATTTGACTTGTGATCTCCCAGCTGAAGGAGACTAGCTGGAGCAGTCACTGTACTTCTGCTGCCTTTCTACGGCTTATGGAAGTTTGCTCAGATGAATTTAAATAACCGGTACTGGCATGCCTATGCGTAGCTGATAGACGAAGAGAAAGGGAATGAAAATAGGAAAAACGGCATGAATGAATGTGTTAGAGAAATTACAAATTTCTCATTGCATTTCTGAGGAAAGTATTTCTTCAATTCACTGAAGTCCAATTTATTATTTTCTGTTCCAGGAGAAGTAGGGGCAGAGCAGCACTGGAGAGGGCTTCCTAGGTCTTTAGGAAGAAGGGAGTTAAAGGGAGAAAAGAAAAAAAAAAAAAAAAGAAGGAATAGATTGAGGCCAGAGCAGTGCCAATGGCTGCAGATGGGTCTGAGCATCACAGTGCTGCCACCAACAATTTGGCAGGTGGGGAAGAGCATAGCTGGGGCACACAGCAAGGCAGGGAGTGGCAGCGGCCAGTGGAGGATGGGTAGATGGATGAACCAGAGTTCTCACATTACCTCTGTCTGGGGCAGACTCCAAACACCCGCAGGAACAGACAGTTGTTAAATGTGGCTTCCCATAGTTTGCCACCTGTATTTATTTTTAAATAAAACAGCTAAAACAACTTTCATGTCCTTCTAGCATTGCAACGTCATTGTGGTATTCTGCAGTTGTCGGTAGCTGGTTGTGACGCACAAGTGAGATTACACTGGCTGCATTTTAAAGGCCCAGTGCACATGTTTTTAGAAGAAAGAGTCAGAATAGCTACTAGATGCCAGGCATAGGAAGATACAAGTGAATGTCAGTGAGCCAATGCATCTAGCAGGAGTTAAGGAAAGAAAATATTCTTCTGATAAATACTCTCATACATTTCATTTGCAACAACACTTGTGAAGTCAACTGCACAAAAGGGAGGAACTATGAATGGGAAGAACGCAGGTTGATATCGGGTTGCTTTTACTTGGCTGAAGCCAGCTAGCAGTCAGAGTTAAACAAATCCTTTGAACTGGCTAACAAGCTGCAATAGTTCTATCATTGCTCCTTCTGCTTTACTCTTATCAGGGATACCTTTTTGTTGCAAGACTGGGCTGGTGTCAAACCTCAACATTTCTCTTAGACTGCCGCACACGCTCACTGTTACACTACATATTGAAAATGCAAAAAGGGTAATACCACTCCGTGGGAGAGCTGCAGAATGCTTTCCCCGGTACCTGGACCATTAGTGGACAGCAGGGAGTTGTCTGGGCACTAATTTCATGTACTATGTGTACTGTCTTCAGTTACATGTTACTAGATTTATTCCTTCTTTTCTCAGTCACCACAGAGTTCTGGGGTCTCAGGTACTGAGACTCTACAGAAAGGAAAAAACTCAACCTAGAAACTGTTATACAAAGCAATTTATTGCCATGGTCCTACAATGGTTTCATCAGTCTCTGGTTTGTTCTTTGAAAGACCTAGTGTATTATCAGGAGTTTAAATATGTGGCAGATATAAAGTCACAAAGCAGAAAAGAATGTGTGTTCCTCCTTCACCTTCTTCTACTCATTCATTTGAGAATTCCCTTCTGTCACTTCACATGAAGTTTTCCTTCTTGACATGAAAGTCACTCTATCGATGTGCGGCAGGTGCTGAGGTATGAGCAGAGGGCACATTCTAATATCTTAGGCAACAGAGAATCTATGAACCATCACTCACACTAAGAAAACAGGTTTGTGAGTGTGTCACAAGCATCAACAGAACTGCTTTGCGCGCTGCAGCACCTGGCCTTGCGCCGTCCTGTGCTAACATTTCACTGGTTCACAGCAAGAGGTTATGACCAGGCGTCCCCAGAGTGCTCGTGATGCAAATCAGCTGCCAGTCAGTTCCTCTCAGATTCACACCAGCGCCCTCGTCACGTTCTCCTTCGTGCTCTCTGGAGCTGTGACTCATCCAGCCGGCCCACTTCTTTTAATCTTCCCTAGCATGTGCTAGAGACAGCCTCATCCTATACTGCATCCCGTCCAGCAATGGTCCTATATGCTCTCAGGTCCTCTTACAGATGAGAGCATAATACTCCTAGAAAATCCTGCATCTCATTAAAGTCTGTGGTTATTTCTGAAGGATCTTTTCTGCTGCTGAATGCACCTAATTGCACAGAAACCCAGCAGATGGGGTTTAGTGCTTAAGGCAGTGAGACCGTTTAATTGACCATGCAGTAGCACCTCTCTCCGAGCATGTGTGCCAGACAGCCAAAGCCCCAGAAACTTGATGCTCCATGTGAAGAACACAATGTTCACCTGGTCCTTGTTGCCAAGACTTGAACCATGATTTTCAAGACCAGGGCAGCCTATAAACTAGCGCATTAGGCTGAGTCACTATTCTGGCAGGATAGGTCTAATTTCTTTTTATGTAAACTTATCTCCAAAGTACTTTATCATCCTGCAACTATTCTAACCCAACAGCCTCTGAATGACTGAACATTGCAGAAGCAATTATTTACATCAGGTAGGGGAAAGAACTCTGTGGTAGGTCTTTCAAAGAAAGGAAGCAAAAACAAATTAGATATTTTATTTTTGTGCTTTGTCTTAATTCTCAGCTCCCCTTTGGATCATTAAGATCTTTCAGTTTTCCACACCAATTTGTTTTATCCTTCCCAAGAGCATTGGATCAGTTCATGTAGCTTTTATTAAAGGCTCCATCTCTTATATAAACACACACGTACTGACACAACTCAGAAATCACCACTGGTAAACAAGAATGTTAATTGCTGGGTAATTATACGCAACAAGGAGGGGGGAGGCATTTAAAAGGAACTGCAGGCTTTTCAAGACAACAATTTGTAGTTGGATTAAGCTGGAATAAACCCAGGCCCCAGAAGTGAAAAGACACTGTTTCTAAGCCTAAAGCAACACTTCTTTGCCAGTTAGCTTAAAGTGTGCACTGCCCAGTTGTAGTTCCAGGCTTGCTGGAAACATTTAACACTTTAACATAAGGGGACAGAAGCTTAACCCTTGCATTCTGCAGGCCTGATTTTTTTTTTTTTTTTTTTGACATGTATATGTCTAGAATAGGGTCTAGAAGGGTTTTTAAGAGTTTGTTAACCTAAACATAACAAAAATTATTTTACTGTGCTATCTCACAAGCATCGCTTGCAAAAAAAGCCACTTTTAACAGTTAAAACAATTAAGCTGAAGTTCTTGGATTTCACTGGAAGGGCATCCAGTCCCTATCCATCAAAGGCTTGGTCTGCAGCGGTTTTGCCAGAGATTTTGTTCCAAAGAATGATGGATGGGCAAATGTTGGTAAAACTGTTTAATGTAGATTTTTCTAACTATTTCTTGGTAAAAGAGCACGTTGGCTGCAATGCTCATCTTGAAAGATGTTGGAGAATGGCCATATGCCGACAGGTATATTGTCGTTTTGGAGGTGTGAATGCTTTGCAGAACTTTTCTCTCCTAGAGTGTTTGTATTTCCAGACCCATAGGGGATTGCCAGGGGTCAGAGTTTCAAAGAGATTAATCCCTGTTTTGGTCTATCCAAGAGTCTTTATGTGAAATGGCACAGACATTTTGTAGTGCACGGTTTGTGCAGTTGGGTAGTTATCCCTTTTTCCCCTTTTCTGGCTATGAATGCAAATAGCATATGCAAATCTCAGGTTTTACAGAAAAGTGCTCATAGGAAAAAAAATTGTCCTCACAAAACCGGGGCACACTTTAGAGGGGACTGGAAAATTATTGGCTCCGTTGGCATAACTCAGAACTGTTCGAGAAATATACACAGCAAAAGTATATTTAAAATAAAAATAATTTCTTTCTCCTGCTACAGAGCTCTGTGTAGGACTCCCTCACAGCAGCTGATGCTGTCAGGGATTCTGGAAGGAAAATACTCTGGTCCAGGTTCGTCTTTAGCAGAGACTGGGGGAACTTAGTGCTTCAGGGTATCATTCTGCAAACATAATCTCCACTCAAACCGCCTATGTAGTGCCAGGCTTCTCCATCCCCTTCGATCACTGCTTTAGCTTACGGATCAGTCCTGCAGACTGCTCTGTCAGCGCTGCTGAGAGGGAGGTGAGCCGCTGAACAAGGGCATGCGCAGGCAGTGAAGGGGAGGATGGTGTGGAGGGCACCAGGAGCTTTTTTAAGTGGCTTTGCTGCTACAGAACATATTCATGGAACTGCACCCTCAGTTTCTAGCTGTAAGCTGCTAGTGAATTCTTTAGGAAGATGCAAACAGGTTAAAGACTTGGCAGGTCCTTTATTAATACTCATAGATTTATAAGGAACACTCAAGGTCTTTTTAAGTATTCGTTTTCCAAGAAAATATATGCAACAGAACAAATAAATTCAAGTTTAACATATTTTTGACTGTTTTTCAGTTGTTGCAATTAACTTTTCTTAGGTTTTCCTTTAAAAATGACAAGCCAATTAGTCTAGCTAGCTATTTTCCCAGTCTAGCAGCCTCTTCCAGGGTTAAACCAAAAAGCATCAATTGCCAGATCTTTTAATTTCTGGGCCTCGCTGAATGTAATGCCTGTTAACCCCTAAGGACTGCTGAAACATTTGTACTCCATAGGCCCTTAGCCAAGCCTAGCATGCCACAGATGAAGTAATGCCATACCTGTCCATCTGTTTGGCCTATTGCTTTACAATATTTGGAATAAAAATTTAATTTCATATAATTTTCTGTGACATTGTTTACAAATCGACCATTCTTATGTGTCAGAATGAAATGCAAATCACCCCTTTAGCAAAGGAAAGTGTGATTCCTGACTGGTATTTTGTAAGGCCTGATTGTTATGATTGCTACCCAGTTGTATATCCTCCCCTTCCTCCAGAAGAAAATGTAATGGAAAACGTAACCCTGACAATTACATACAGATGGCACCATCCCCATGATTTCAGCTCTGTGTGGTGGCTTATATTTCTATACTACAACTGGTGTAAATTAAATTGTAGTCATCTTCTGCACATGTATTATATTGTATCTTCACTAGCAATAAGAACAAGAACCCCACATCTGTTGGGTGAGAGGACGTGTTGGCAATATTCTGTTTATTTGGCTATTGCACGTTGCTGGTGCCAATGAGAACCCAGGGATCTAGTTGAATTTGTTGGAAACCATATTAAATGTCTCAGATGACCCCATCCACGATTTATTGTCTTTGCGCTGTGACAGAGCAGGCTGTGGTGTAATTTTTTCTTCATCTTCTCACATGCTGGAAACAACAGCCTTTTCCAATTGGAGTTATGGGATCCGTTATGGGATCATTATGTTCAGGGGGAGAAAGATGAGGTCTGTCAAAAGTGGAGGGGGGAGGAAAGGGAAGACAAGAGTATCTGCACTTTATCCACCCTTGGAAATCAGCTTTCTCTTTTTTTCTCTCTCACAAATGCTTCTTTTTTAAAAAAAAAAAAAAAGAGGCAGAATAGAAAAGGCCTCCTACTTCATTCAGTCACTCTTCCGTCAGTGCCACAATTAACGTAAATTAATGTAATTCAGTAAATAGTACCCTTCCTTTTCAGTTCTTGACCGCTGTCAACAACCAGGGCACCGGCGCTGAAGACAGGTCTGGGTTGGTAGGTGCAGACACGAGCTCTTCTCTCCATGCTTTGACCGAGACGAGCCCGATAATGGGGCAACGTGCCAGCACGGCTGCTGGGGGTTTGAGGCTGGAGCAGGGTTGCCTGCCGCCAGCCCGGAGAGCAGACAGAGGAGCTCTCCCCTGTCTGCACCTGCCTGTGTAGACATACTCTAAAATTACTGCTGCTCCCCTGGGCAGGAATCGTCTTTCTGGTTTGGCTCTGTACCGTGCCGGCTGCCAGAGAGTGCGGTGCAGCCGTGGCGTCCCCAGCTGCGGTTGAGATGCAACTAACAGCTATGGTAAATGCTGCCGTTGCCTGATACAGTACCGCTGCCATTTGCCCCTGTTTAAATCTGGCACGATTCTACAGCTTTAGTAGACTTGGTCTTAATTTAAGCTGAGGTAAGTGAGAACATCTTTTAGAGGCAATATGAAATTATTTTGGGGCTTGTCAGAAGAGTCAAAACATTAGCGATAGAATCTTACCTGCTTTATTTATCGGCATTCCCAGGGCTCTTGCTGTCGTGATTCAGCTAATTAAAATTCCTTTTACGTACATTTTCCTTTACAGCTTCAGGTGGTTATAAGAACCTTCATTTCATGTCCCAAACTATTATAATCTGTAAAACAGATGCTCTGTTCCACTCTGAAGTGGCAGCATTTCAACAGTACAGCAAGTGATTCTCCTGCACAATATCTATTACTGGCTTGTGCCTTCCAAGATTGTAGTGAGAATTTTAATCCAATGTCTAAAAACAATGTGAAATTTTCAGATTATAAACCTTTGTGAAGTAGAAAGTGCTGGTTTTATTTGATTTTACCTTCTTTCCTTTCCATGTGCATGTGTGTTTATGTGTGTGTATATATAGCAACAGATTAAATGAGGAGCTCTTTCTAAATATCTGGCTGGTTGATTCACACATGAAAAACAGACAATTCCAAGCATGGGAGTCGTTAGGTACTATAAGATTATGAGCCCAATCTTATTCCCAGGGAAGTCAGTTTAAAGCAAGGCCTACGTCCTTAATGTTTTCTACAGAGAAGCCTGAGACAGTAACCTTAGGAGAATGAAATGTGAAACCCCCGTGGCAATTTAAGTAAGGCCACAGTTGAAAAGCAGCAAGAACAGGTTCCCTTTGTACTTCTCTGAGCTACACTTGGCATCCCTTGGGGCAAATTGGGAGAGTTTCAGCCTTCAATGTCTACACAATCCCTCATTTTTCAGGAGCAAAGAGGCTTGTTACAGAAGAATGCTCTCTGTTCCTTGTAAGCCTGGAGTGGAAGGAGATCACTGATTAAAGCAGAGGCTTTTGATTAAATGATGAGGCTACTTTCAGTGATTAAACACAAAAAGGTATTTTGGGGGCCACTTTCAGCAGAAGCTTGGGCTAATGTAGACAGCTATTAAAGCACATGTGAAAAAGCAAGCAGGCCAACAGTTATTTTGGCGGTTGGGAAGATGCATAGCATGGAAGGGGAAATGGCGATTTCAGGATTATGCTAGTATTCATCTGTAACTGGATCTCTGTTTATTTGTGTTTCTTGAGATGCTGTCACAGGCATGTATTGTATTTACCTTTCTAACTCAAGACATACAATGCTCCATCACTCATCGCAGATAAAAGGCTTCAGTGTCCTCAAATAATTATGGAAATTTTATTAGCTCTGATGAAACCATGATAAAACGTATCAGGGCTTTGATTTCATCTTTTGGAAGTGAGCCTATTTTTTAGTCCATATTTTCCATTTATTTGAACAATTTTTAAAGCGCTGGTAATCTTCTAAGAGAGTCAAACTACCCGTTTCTATGAAGCTTTTACCTACATTCCCAAGACATTGTCTTCTATGATCATAATACTTAATATTACACACAGACCCACTGTTGCAAAACGATACATCGGCGGGCCAGGACTGAAATCTCATATTCCTTAATCTTAATCCACGGAGTCACAGTCTGTTTGTTCACCCTGGACAGGAACGCTCAGGTTTATATGTAACTCTGCTTTGGTTTGCATGGGCAATCCCAGGTCTGTGGAACTCCTATAATAATGTGGAAAAAGCTGTTCTGTTAACATTTGTTTCTATGTATTTCCCAGAGTTGCTATGCTTGCATTTTTTAGTGTTTACATGCTGCAGTCCTGTAAAAAGCATAATGTTATGGGGAAAAGGGCAGGACTTGCTTCAAATTATCATCGAAAGAAATTAAAAAATGAAGAGAAATGTCAGGAGATCTTGATGAACATGTTTCTGCGGGAACTGGAAAAGAGACCAAGCCACAAAATTAAGAACTAGATCCAGATTCCATATCCTTCAGCCTCACCCCTAAGGGGATGAAAAATTCAGAACTGAAATACCACAAGTTTGGATTAAGTTTTTTATTTCAACACATAGTCTGGTTATACTGATAATCTCAATAAATGTTAATATGAGCAATAATTATATCTGATTGCTATATCTGAGCATAACAATAGCATTTGCAATCAGACTACGCATAAATGCAATTTCTTCCTATTTTTTTCCATGATTTTAATGCATTGTTTGAAACCGGCAGTTGTGCTAAATATTACTGAGCTGCCTACCAAAACATTGTGAGATTTTTCCCGCTTATAAATGAAATCTAAGAAAATCATAGGACTTGCTTCCAACTCTGGCCCTTAAACGATAAAAAATGAATTACTGGTTGCAAGAGATGGGCAAACTTGTCAACTTTTGGACTGAATCACAGAATCATAGAATGGTTAGAGTTGGGAGGGACCTTAGAGATCATCTCGTTCCAATCCCCTGTCCTGCGCAGGAGCGCCTCCCACCAGACCAGGTTACTCAAAGCCCCGTCCAACCTGGCCTTGAACACCTCCGGGGATGGGAATTTAGAGGCTTTTTAGTTTGAAAAGCTAATTTGATTCCAAACCAAGCCAACCACAAGATAATACCAGAAGCTGCATTTAACTAAATAATCCAACCCTTTATCCCCACTATTTGGATTTCCATAACAATATTTATGTTGGAAACTTGTGATACTGGTTTTTACTTCTAAAGATCAGAATGACATTAGGTGAGAGCAACTTGTAACATATTGCTTTGGGATACCACACTATTTCCTCTTCCCGCCTATCAACATTTAAGATAAAGCAAAAAAATTCTTCCCATGAATCGTAAGATTCATGTTAGCATTACTACAATAATTAAATGAAAGCAGGTTTTGGTGGCAATGTATCCTGCCTGTCTTGAGTTGGCAAGAAGTATATGCACTATATAAGAAAACGTGTTTATGCCAGAGGTATTTGTTCACGATACAACTCCAGCTACCTATTGTGATTTAAGTAGTGTGACTAAAATACAGGGAGATTTACACATTCTTGTCCTTCAGTAGTATTGCAAGCAAAGTCGTCTGCCACTGAGCACTTAGTATTCTGCTGGGTCACCTTTTAACTGGGATTTTCAAAAGCTTTAGTCATTTAATTTATTACGTAAAACTGTGCTAATTATCTTCAAATTCAGAATGTTCTCCTTCCTGTTTTCTCTCTCCTGGCAAAATTCCTCTGATAAAATAGAAATAGTACATCAATTTAAGCTATATGATGATGGGAAGGAGGAGCCCCATTTGTTACCGTAAAGGCAGCCAAGATATAAAGGGTGAGATAAAAGACTCACGCAGAAGAATACATCACATCAACCTGAATCTGGCTTTCTGCCTTGTGTCTTTTATTCTCACTCCTTTACTACATCGGTACCTGCTTGTCTCTCCTTATCTCTTTTAAGTCAGAAGTACTGTATCCTTGTTCTGCTGCCAGGTCAGCTGTGACGAATGAGAGCTTTCTTTGTGTGAAGAGAAAGTAACTGTTGAACAGGCAAAATTACATCTTTTAGAAAAAGAAATAGTATGTAGAATATTTTGATCAGAATTATATGGTGGTTGCTACACTAGTTCAGTTGCTTCAGCCGTACCTAGGCATTATAACTGGCCCTACCCAGGCATTATAAGTGGCTTTCAGTAACAATTGCTTCTTTCCAAACAAAATCATAGAATCATAGAATGAACCCTAGTTCATCACCTTGACATAGGTCTGTTAGTTTATTGATTAGGACTAGGAATATTATAACCTTTGAGAAAAAGACTCATCCCTTACAATCTTTTTACTCTGTTCTAGTTTTACAATGCATTTAAAAGGACGAAGGCATCATCTAGCAGATCAGGGTGATAGGTAGGCAAATTTAACCTGATTTGAGTTATGCAGAACTACCTTGTCTTTGTCTGCCAATCTCAAAAGCAGGAATACAAAACTGTCATTGCATCAGACCAGCAGCAATCAAATTCTGAAACATGTGAGGATGCTAATTACCTTCAGCCTCTTCCTACAGGTTGTGTGTATTTTGACAGGAGTCCCACTAATACACAGAAACTTTGCCCTAGTAATGAAAAACGATCAGGATTTGTAAAGGATTTTTTGGTTATTAGGGATGTCTCTTTTGGTTTTGTATTCTATTAGAACTGGCAGATAAGATATCAATGGAAGTGTGTTCTTTCTCTTCTGTGTTAGGAAGACCCCTAAGGCAGAACACCAGAGATGTAGGCTATAGGCTCTATGCACCAAGAAGATACCATTTGAGTTTGACTGCGTGAAGCGTAGTTAATTCCTAAGTTAACTCATGAGAACTATATACATTTTAAGTATCTTGAGGTGCCAAAGATTGCTGTCTGGGGAAGGCTGGCTCCTGCCCGCTCAGGTAGCATGCCACTGTTGACCTGAACGTCGCCTGCCAGAAACTCATCTCCTTTTCTGACTGTCAGTTCTGCACAAGCCCTTTTGGTGCTGCCGATCCCTGCCTCCTCTCTCAAGCCAGGATCAGCACAAGGAGGCATGGCTATGTCACGCAGGCAGCGTTGCTTCGGCGTGGCAGCAGCAGCAGCCGGGGAAGTGGCTGTGGGAGGCAGGAGGGAAGAAGGACTTGATGCAGTAAACTGGGTGTAGGCAGGAGGAGGCTGCTGGAGGAAGAACATGCCAGAGAGGTGAGCAGGGAGAGGGTCGGAGGAGACGGGCTTGCTCCTTTTAGCAGCAGCCAAGAGCAAAGAGCGAGATCCAGTTGGTGGGGCACAGGAAGGGAAACAGCTAAAGGTGTTCAGAGAGTTAAATCATCACAGCTGCCTTTTTTCCATCCGTTTTTGCTTTGCCTCTTCTGAATTCCGACACCTACACAATACTCTCTCTTTTAAAAACAATGTTGGAGTTCCCGACATTGAACTCTGCAAACAAGTGTGTTCTCAATTAAGTGAAGAACTTCTCCTGCCCCCCCTCACTTGATATGAGCGCTTGGCTCAGATGTGCTGGCCTCTAGAGGAATCACACGAGCACATTTTTCAGAAGGTTTCCCCCTCCCAAAATCCCATCGAATGGCTGTTTCTTATAAACCAATGGAGATAATTTCATGGCTTTTCCCTTTCATGGCCACCCACCTCCTCTTCCCAGCTAGCTTTGATATAAAAAGACAAATCCTTTCCCATTCACATCAAAAGCAGGAGGGTCACTCTGTGTCACCTACCCAGGGATTTTGACTCGAGCTATTCGGAAAAAAAAATAATGGAAAGAGCAGCTTGGTTTTAACTCAACCACAGTGTGTGTCACTGAGAGTTTTCAGGGTCATTGACAGATCAGTTTCATAGACCAAACAGATAAATAGTCACAAGTTATTCTTTATTATTATTGTTTATAATTTGTTCATGCCATAAGTGTGCTGAGTGCACTACAGAGGATACCAGCCCTTCCTCAGGGAACATAGGGTCTAAGTTAGACATATGTTTTGTATATTTTCAATGTGTATTCAAGCACCTCCAGCACTGGATAGGCACTTTTAAAAACAAATTTCAAGTAATAACAATAACATGCTGAGTGATAACAACAGGCATGGGGGTGAGAGGAGGACGAGGGTTACAAAAATAAAGATCATGTGAATTGTTTTCTTTATGTCACACATGAGGCTTGGGATTTCTCTGTTTTTCTTTTTCTTTGAATGCTTTTGTCATTCCTTTCTCTTTGGCAAGAAAAGATGACAGACTTCAGAGGCAGAGGAATTGCTGCTGGAGTAGAGAAATGAGGAAGAGGAAAGGGGCTGTTCCTGCTCGTACCTGAGAAACTTCTGCCCCGTTGGAGAGAAGTATTGCCGCAGGCTAAGGGACTGACTTAAAGAAGGGGAAAGAAGAAAATCTGTCACAACTGAACAAAATTTCTACCCTCTCTGGTGTATGAGGTTGTCCCTAGTACAAGGCTTAACACTGATTTTCTAAGGGTTAAATGTTGAAAGACCTTTTTTAATTCTTATTCCAGCTGTCTCTAACAATAGTGGAAGTTTGTGAAAGCAAGAGAAAAATGGAGTGAAGTTCCCAGGACTCGGCGCTTACTGAAATGAGATTTCTATTTAGTTCAGTGCTCATTCTTATGTCAGCACATTTACCTGGTTCTACATGTGCCTGGTGCCTTTCACTTAAATCACTCGGTGGACCCCTCAGTGCATGGAGCAATAACTATGTATGGTGGACATTTCTATAACACCTTTAGCCCCAAACAACTGCTTGAGCTTCCTGGTCTTCTGAATAATTTGATTTTTATCAGGTCTTCTCTTGAGCATCCTTTCTGGTGCATCATACGAGAACCATTGTGTAAGCTCCTGGTTGTTCCTGTTTGCTCTTGTATTGTTTATTGGAAACTCGCTGAAGGGAAACCACAGTAGGCTTGCTGTTACATCGGGGACCTTGGGCGATGTCTCAAGTGTTACACAGCAAACAGACTTCTAAATCAGATTCAGCAACGGACTTCGTTTTGGTGCATTGCAAAGAAGTAAGTTTCTAAGAGTGCTCCAGATTTGAAGTGGTGCTTCTGAAAACACAATTTATAATGCCTGAAAACTTACTGTTCTAGGGAGAACCTGAGGATTTTTAGGCTCTTTCACCCTGTACTGCATATGAGGTCAAGAGGCTCTTAAGAGCTGCCTACAAATCTGTCGTAGCCAGCTTCACAGCACCCGCCCTTCTGCCAGTGGCAGAGGTGAAGCCCCAACACCAGCACAAATTCATTTGCCCTGGTTGCTGGACCAGCCCTTTGGGTGGTACTACTGCCTGTTTGGCTTTAGAAGAACCAAAAGTTAGTTGGACTCAAGGTCAGAGTTGCTGGCCCCAGTTTTGTCTCAAGAAGTGGGGTGTAAATTTACTACTTTCTTCCACTTTCAATGCAGAGTGATGAATAGTTTGTCTGAACTTATGAACGTGGCCCCTCGGTGCGTCAGTGCATCTCAAGCAGCCCTACAACAAGGCTTTCATTAGCACAAGTGCCTTTTCGCCTATGTTTCACATCCTGCAAATCCCTTCCACTTCAACATATTTCTACCGCTGCATTCCCAGTGCCAAGTTCTGTGCCTGCCAGGAGATGTGGTCTATATGTGCTTTTGTTTCCAGTTAAGTCTTTTTCTTTCCTGGTAAGCATGTGAGAAATGCTGTGGCCTGTAGAGATAGAACAGATTTTTGCATTTTCTCCATTGTGTGAATAAGTTAGTTGTTAATAAAGCCAATTCCTTTATCAGATGCTGTTTGCAAAAATATTTGTTACACATGCTGGAACTAATTTTTCATCAGTTATTTACTTCATGTGGGGATTACAATGGGCTGTGTTTCATCTGATAACTTTTGCAGCTTATTAGATGTGAATTTACTAGCTGTGAACAGTTGAATAATACGAAACTCACAGAAGAAACAAACTGCACCATCCATATTATAACAATCTTTCTAAATTAGCTCTGGCCAAAGTTCGTATTTCACAATCCACTAAATAGCTTTCTTATGGATCGTAAGATGAACATATACTGAGTGAGGCAACTGAGTTTATAATATCATCGGTATAAGGTGAAGACTTTCTAACAGATCATGACATTATCAAAGTGCTATTTGAAATTAGCTCCATATGCTGTAGCGATGCTGTAAGATTTCACCCAGAATTTCATTTTCAAATGTTTTTCATTCAAGTTCACTGAGGGTAAATTGGAAACACTTGGGTATATCCCACTTATGGATCTGTTAAGACCCACTTAATTTTAACATGTGGGTGTGTGGAGAGAGAGGAAGGAGAGGAGAATTGTAGGATGGGGTGAGCAGGAATAACTCTATCTACTGATGTCTTTCGAAAGTCTGAACAGCGTGTATTTGCTAACGATTGCACGAATGCTGCTGTGCAACCCACAGTCTCTAGTCCATGGCTTTTTATGAAAGATGAGATTTTCCTATCAGGATGGTGAGAGTCAGCTTTTCGACTCTGCCTGATTGTAGCAGAGGGTTAAGCAAAGGAGTTCAGTCTCTGCTCTGCGGCGCTGATGGGAGCCAGTTGGCAGAGGCCACAGAAGAAGAGCCAATCTAGAAATGCACTGGTTCTGTACTTTTGCTGGCAAAGCTCCTGGCTGGTTTGAAACCTGCCTTGCCAAAGCAGAGGTCTGCTCCGGATGGTTTGGGAGTCGGGTGGGGAGTCGCTCACTTTGCTTTATCAGGCTCTGCAACACAAACATGGTGACTTTATTTTATTTTATTTTTTTTTATTTTATTTTATTTTAGTGATTGTTGGGTAATAAATGCATCAGAAATTCTAATTGGCTTTAATTTCTTTCCTCTCTTTAAAAGAAACTGTATGAGGGAACTGTATGTTGCAATGAGGGATTCATGTTTCTTACTTCACCGACTTGAGGAGCTGGGTAAGGGACCAAACTGCTTCAGCAGTCACTGGCTGCAAGAGATGAGGATGTTTTTAGGAGCTTTGTTACACTTTACTTTTAGGCTAATAGTATTTCTTGTGTGAATATACTGCATCTGCTACCAGGAATGTATAAAAAAAGGGGTTTAGTGGCTGTACTAGTCTTTTTAGCTATTTGTATAAGATATTATAAAATACTTTAATTTGGATTGTGATAACTAATCCAAATTAACAACTCTTTTGGAAAAACATCTGAAGGGAAAAAATACAATTTTCTTAGTGCTACTTCAGTTCTGCATTTACATTTATCTAGAATATTTCATTATTTTTTGTGTTTAGTGTCTTGGTACCCTGCTGGTCCTATTAAATATACTCAACTTTAGTGGTGCTGATAGTATTTTTGTAGGTTAACCAAGTTCTCAAAAATTGTGAGGTTTATCCCACTATTTCTAGCAGGTTTTCTGTGCTAGACAGGGTATCTTTCTCCTCAGGGGAAAATGTAGAAGAGAGCTAGCTGTTGTCGGGAAGCACCAGGCAACGGTATGCAACAGCTATCGCAGTTCCAACAACACATCAACTGGCAGCAACAAGAATGTCAGGGGAGCTGATTGCATGGCTTATCCATGTCTAAAAGGATATGGTTTTCATTTTGAAAATGCTATTCATCTAAAATCTCAAATTCTTATACCCACAGCATGAGTGTTTCTGAGTTTTGCATCAGAGCCTGGAGTTAAGAAACACACGTGTGCACCTTTACATCTGGTGCTTTTATGAATCGTTTTGAGGAACTGTTACTAAGCAGCAGCAGCTATATCGGGGCTCCATTTTATAGAGAGGAAGGGCTGTGTTACTCATTTTGTTTCCAAAAAATTCATTTGTTTTGCATTCCCAGAAGGTACTTTTATTCTCCCAGAAAGGTCAAGCAGAAACATTGATGTAAGTCCTGTTTATGGCGATTGTGTTAGATTTCCAGCAATTGCAATGGAACATATTTATAACAAGTATGTTTCTCTCTAGGGTGATACCATTAGTCAAAATATGCTTTCTCATATTTCCACTACATAAACACAAATATCTTTTAAGATTCAAACTTACTGGTCTTGAGGATTCCCACAGCCACATCTCATTAGTGGTTCAGAAGGCTGCGCTAGCCATGGTTTCAATTTGGGATGAAAAGGGTTTGTTAGAAGAGAGAACTTCAACCAAACTAGAAGGTTGAAAAACAGGATAATGTTCCATGTGTGGGCCGTTGTCCTGAACAAAACAGCAACCACAAGAAGTCTGATACTTTAAACATTCAACTTGTGATTCAACATGCTAAGGATCCAGGCAGGTCTGTGTTTGGTGCCCAGGTCTCAGCTGTGATGTTGTGCCATTTCCACAGTAGCTAGCATCTCACAAACTTAATTACGCTCAGTGCGCTAATAATATATCTGTCACCCCTGATGCAGTGTAACCACTGACTCTGTATACAGTTCTCTACAAGTACTTCAAAATATGTTGGTATCCTAGCAGAAACTGTAAGGAAGCAAACTGTCCGCTGGTACAAATGTCAGGAATGGACTTGACAAATAAAACCACATTGCTGGGAAAACAGTAGACCAGAAGTTGTAACTAAGATAGCCATGGTGATAAATGAGTTCTACATCCCCACTTTCATTTCATTTCTTCATTGACAAGACTTCTGTTGAAATAATGTGACAGCATTAATCTAGAGAGTGTCCAGATAGAGAGGCAAATACCAATGGGGTTGAAATGACATTTTAGATCTCAACATAATAATGAACTGGCTATGAACTAATTAGTGAAAGAAAAGCAACAAGCTCCTAGCCTCTTGTGACATCTTAGGAGGATATGTCTACAGTGTGTTTCAGCTGTCTTCTTCCACGTACGTCTCAGTATGAATAGAGCTTGGTACAGACACAAAACCTGGTTTTATAAGAATTTTACAAATAGGATACCTTGAATGCTACATTTAAATGAAAGTCTCACTGATATACATGGAACAAAAGTGAATAAAACTTGGAAGTACAAAAATTGTTTTCTTCCTCCTGCCACAGTTGAAATGCAGCTGTTTGAAATGCAGACTTTCCCCTTCTTGGGGTCTACCGGCAAATTCATTAACTATTTTTTGGCAGCAATATCCCTAGCTGATCTACATGTCCTAGGACCTAAGTGAGTTGAAACAGAATTTCAGGACGAAGTTCCAAGGAATAGCATTAAGGGCGTTGTTATGTATTGCTATGTTAAAAACACTAACTACAATTTAGCAGGAAAAAAACTGGCAAAATACTACCTACTTCAGTCTGCCAATATTTATGAGTACTCTTGGGGCTCATCGGCATTACAAGAGAAGAGTGAATCTAGTGGTTATATTATGTTCTGAAAATTTGGGGCCAAAACTTGTTTTTCACACAGCATTTCAAGAAAAGTATTTTGTTTTTCCCACAGATTATAATGGACAATTGACAATAAATTGCATTTTTCTCAGGGTCATCAGCTATAATTCACAACACCCATTACATCCTTAGCAGTCAGAATCTAGACTAGTTGAGGCTTGTATAAAGCAAGAGAAAATGGACGTGTACTGTCGAAAGTGGGTTTAACCAGCAGCAGTCACTACACTATTTTATTTTTTTTGTACATTGAAGACTGAAAGCAACAATTGCCAGTATTTTAAACTGTCCTAGTTTTGTATGAAATGGATTTATTGGAGATTCATAACAATGTGAACAGAACATTCATCACTGATGGACTCGGTTGCATCCCAGCGAACAGAATTTACTCTTACTCAGGGCTGAAGCTGAGATAAATTAAATGCCAGATTAGAAGAGAGGAAAGAGTCCCTGCTAGGAATAGAGAGCAATTTGAATTACACAATGCCCACCAAATATTCTTTACTATCTGATTAATGGAATATCAACAGGAAAAAAGAAGACACATCTCTAGATGACTACCACTAGAAAATTATTCCCGATATGTATCACAATTGTGCTGGAGTCTGTCTGTCACTGCTGAGGTGGCTGAACACTGTGAAAAGAAAAACAGTAGGGAAGAGCTCACAATTGACTTTTGAAAAGAGATTAAAGGATTAAATAATTATAACCTGGATAAATGACAATTAAGGATGAGAAAACCTTTTAAAAGTCATTTAAGCTGAGCTCTGGAGAGGGAGTAGAACTATTCAGTATTTTTTATGGGGCCACAGGTGGGAAACTGAGAAAAAGAAACTGAGGGTAAAAACTGAAATGGGGTCCAGTCGTTCTAGTTACAACAGTACAAGCTTCATCACCAAGTCCTTTATATTTCAATGTTATATATTTTTTTATGCTGTAGAGGATGATCTGTTACTGTCAGACGTACAAACTAAATTTAAGATACTTCATAGATGTTTCTTGTCTTCTCTGTGTGCAATGCTCTCTGTGTATATGCAGCTAAATAGGCTAACAGAGGAAAGAGATCATGGAAGTAAACTTTCATCAGCTATAACATGCTTCTTTTTGGGAATATATAACTGATAAATATATTAGTAGTTCTTGTGAGTTTTTTCATGTTTTCTGAGTGAAGAGTTAATATATTACTTATATATGAATGCACCGAAAAATTGTTCATAGGACCAACTAAACTTTTGTATATCTTGGATTTGTAGCTTTAGAAAGGCAAATATTTTAATAGATCTTTTTTCCGAAAAATAAACAATTCCAGTATCCTAGCAACAGTTACATAGCTGATTACAAATATCAGACTTCCCAGGGTATTATGGAATCCATTCTAGCAATCCAATTTAACTAATCCTGTCTTCAAACTAATTACCAGACTGCACACGTTCTGAAGTTTGGAAGAAACATCAGACATAACTGAGACTGTAGCATCCTCCAGGAGATGGGTATGCATCAGTGGAGGAAAGAGTAAGAAAATACATCAAGTCAGTAATTATGGCACTGATTTTAAAAAATACCTAAAAGTGAAGTTCATTTTTCATACAAAGCCTCTCTTGGCAGTTTGTGGAGGAGGTAGCAGTATGTTTGAGAGATTTCTGCAGCACTGGTATTTATCATCTATTTGAATGCAATGGAAGATTTGAGGCAGTTAGCTAACGAAGTATGTACACTACCGCTCAAGAGGACTCCCTGTCTTAGGAAGCGCAAAACCTGATAAATCTTTCCAGCTCAGAAGGTTCAGTTTGTGTTTTACTTTCAGAGGCTGAATGCCAGTGCACTCCTGGGGTCACACCAGGTCTGTTCTGTGGAATATGTAGGGGTTTTATCAGTATGAAACCATTTAAAAGAAACGAAGAAAAAAAAAATCTCCAGTAAGGTAAACAAAACTACATAAATAGAAAAAGACAGTTGCTTTTTCCGTATGAGTGGTTCTGTAGGCAAGAGAACACTGTTGAAAATGCCTCCCTCTCAGTTCATTAAAGATGGATCCTTGTAGTGATTAGTCCAAATCAGTGTGTATGCTGTGCCAGTGATCATTAGTGGGTGCTCATCAGAAAGAGCATCATGTTGGATTTCTGGTATCTTGATCCTGTGCAAGGGACAGGCTCTTCTTCAAGCACTGGCTGTTAAATATAGTGCTCTTGATGATCTGCCACTGGACTAAGCTTTCATCAAGAGCGTACAGGTACTTCCAACTGAAATAAGTTTATGTTCTGTTATTTCACAAAGGAAAATACTGTAAGGACCATGAACAGTATTTTCAAGTCTATACCTTCAGTAGGAACTAAAAGCACAGTCATGCTCTTCTCCCTATTTCCTTGAGATCTGTCCTCTTTGAGTGCCTCAGGGATGAAACCAGTGATTTGAAATTTGCATCCATATTATCTGTTGCCTTCCCCATCCATATGCACCGTCTCCAAGAGCCCAGGGCAAAGATGCCATTATACTTAGTCACTAACAAACCAGGTGCAGTCAAGAGATGTACCAGAATGTTAATAAAAGCTCTGACGAAGAACAAAAAACAAACAAACCTGCTATTGTGCCTGTAAGAATTGCTGCAACCAGGAAATTAAAAAATTACACATGGCATATGCTGCCTGCCTACGCTCAGCACTGCTGTTCAGGTCTGAAATCATGTCCACCAGGTACAAAGAAAATCAAGTAAAATGATTTGCAGAAAATCAATTTGCAAAATGTGGTAAGATTACAAAAATTTCATTCTCTTCTGTGCATCTTTGAGACTACATGCTTATTTTTATGATTTAAAACAAAACAAGAATCACATAATTGTGTACATCTCATTTGTGAAAGATGGCATAGACTTAAATTAAAAAAACTAAGACTTGCCAAAGCTTCACCATGGTCAGAGGACTCAAAGCTCCACAAGATGTTGTTTTAAAAGATAAGGAAATAATGAATTGGCTAGAAGCGTGTTTATCTGGTTTCAAAGTTCAGTAGTGTGAGGGAAAAAAAAGATACTGGAGATTGATTGAAAAAGACACATATTTTTAAAAAAAGTAATCACAGAGTACAGCTATTTTAGAAACCAGAAACTGTATCCTGGTACAGTACTCACATAAGCATAAGACCTGGATCCACAGAGGAACTGTAGGTCAAAAAGACCACACTTCCATCAGAGATCTGTTCTGTCAGACATTGTTCTCACTTCTCTCTGGATGTCAGAGGACAGAACTGGGCTCGGACGCGCAGTGCTGCTGGCCAGGACCACGGCGGCCAGTCCGTTAGAAGAGGCCATGAGATGCTCTTTTGAATCCCTCTGAGCATGTTCACAGTTTGCAGCAGGGCTCCGGGCTGATGAAGCCTTTTGGCTTGGGAAATGCTTCTGGTTTGTTTTAGAGAACTGCACTGACACTTAGCTGATTTAAACGCCTGAAAAGCAGCGTTTTGTCTTGTTTGTGTTCCCCTGGTGAAACTTTCTGGGCTGCAACTATGGTGTGCGTACACATTTCGAAGACGGAGGTGTGTATATCACCAAAGAAGCAGCAGCACACGCTGCACCTGGGGTTGCTTTAACCACGGTAGCAACAGGTTCTGACCCAGGGTTTGTCACCAGCGTCCCGTCCCCTCTTTTGAGGCTGCCACGTGGGATGAGGACTCCGTTTGCTACAGAGATTTAAGACATCACAGAAGCATCTCGCTGGATGTAGCATGTTTCTCTCCCTATCTATTCTTCTCTAAGGGTGCTATATGAGGAGGGCCCCTCTCCGCTTTGCGAGAGAAAAAGGCCCGTCCGTTAGGTTTTACTTGTTTATTGCCAACTGATGTAGTTAGTCCAGTGTCAAATAGCAAACGTCTGTGACAAAAAAGTTCAGGATTCACTTGATAATTGCAGGAGAGGAAGAGGGATGGGGAAGACAGGTTTGCTGTCAGTATATAGAATGAAATTTGTTTTAATGTGTTGCCTTTAAGACATATGGAAAGATATATATCAACTGTCTAATTAAAAGGATGGGGTTTAGGGTGCAAAATTAGCAACTCGGAAAATAGAAAATGTCACATTTATGGTATTTGATGTGACTTTTTACCTAAATCAGTACTGTGAGTGCATTTGATTGAGTTCCAGTCTCTCTGGAGTATACGAAGACAATAGTTGTGGGGAAGTATTTCAAACAATATTTGGGCAAGGGTAGAAATGGGGCAAACTAAGATGGTGATTTTTCATCCCCAGTGATTTATCTTTCTGTCGTCACCAGCACGGAGACTCACCTGGGTCAGTCTCCTGTCCCCATGGAGAAGGAGCAGCTCTTGAGCTGGAGGGACTGGACTGCAGGTTAGCATTGTGTGGACTCCAGCACCCTCTAATGGTGCAACCACTTGCTCGCCATATGTTCCTATACACTTATAAATAAATAAATGCATTTGTAATAACGAGACAAATTGTGCTGCAAATGGCCCCTTTTTCACTTGGTGGCAATTAAAAGTTTTGTCATATTTTAAACAGCTTTACTTGCAATCTGTGCTGACAGACCTCGCTACATACTCCATACACCCTGCCCATGTTTCCACATTAAGTTGCGATAAAATTTTAAAGTGGGGGATGGGCCGACTGAGAAATGTGAGCCAGCGGGAGGCAGGTGATGACTAAGAGCGACGACACCATGTGTGCAGCTTAGTCCAAGGCAAGGCAGGTACTACCGTACAGGACAAAGAGAGCTGGGAAACCCATGGGGGGGAAAGTCACAGAATCACAGAATGGTCAGGGTTGGAAGGGACCTCTGGAGATCATCTAGTCCAACCCCCTGCTGGATGATCTCCAGAGGTCCCTTCAATCCACTTCGGTTTCAATGTTAGTGGTAGGATAACTGTCTAAATCTAACTTTTGTCCCAGAGCTGTAGAGAGAGATCTTAAAAGTGGTATGTACAAACACAGCTCTACTCACTTCGTTAAAGCTCTGCTGATTTACATCAAGCGAGTATGTTCTAGCAGTTTCCTTAATTTGCTTTATCCACTGCAAGGTAGTATCATGATGTTGTATACAGATTATGTGGATAAATGTGTGAAAGGACCATTGTATGTGCACACAAGCTCGTGTAAAATGCACGAGTCCCAGTACAGAGCTGCAACGTCCTGCCGAAAGTAACAAAAATAGGTTTTCCTGGGGTTTCTGGGAAGGTGTTAATGTGTAAATGTGGCAGCTTATCACACGTAGTAGAGACTTCTTACTGAATATAACAAAAATACAGCTTGCTCATAGGTTAGTACCAGTCCTCATTATGCTTTCACCATCTCCCAGTACTTAGCTGGAAAAATGATGAAGAGAAGGGAAAGCTTTTATAAAATACGACTCTCTCTGAGAAGTCCCCAGTAAAAATAATAGGATCTCTTGTGAAGTCTGAGGATGACCAGTTGCATCTACTGGTTCTTTTTAAAAGTATTCCCTAATCATGATTCTTTGGCCCGTTAGTCCTTTGAACTTTCTGATATGACAGCAATCCAAGAAAATTGCTGCATTCTGGCATGTTTGAAACTAACTGTGAAGGCTACCGAAAACCTCCAGCTACAGCAAAACCTGCCACTGCCAGTGAAAACTGCATAAGCTGCGGTTCGTGCCACAATAACTACACACAGCAATCTGGATGACAGCCAGGATATTAATCAGTAGTTACAGAGCTCTGCAAAGCCAATCTCTGGAGCAGCTCTCTTTTTTCCCTCTGTTATCAGCTGTTTAATTTCCATTTTTCTGAAAAACCTTGGTCTAACTCCTCTGCGTGCGCTGGGGTGCAGCATTTTTGATACAAAGCCCAAATCTGATATGATTAGATTTAGCATGTGTTATAAGATTTATCTACTTACCTAGTAGTATGGTATGTGGCAGTCCAAGATACGATCAAGGTAGGGAGGGTTGTTGTGTTTTCCTACAATAAATGACAAAACGGGGCAGCCTTTAGGCCCACAAGCCTTTTTCAGATCAGCAGGGAGGTCAGAAGCCAGGGCGCTCAGCTGCCAGTCGGGGTTGGGTTTTGGATCCCTTTTTAGGTGATGGATTATCACATCTTCTTGGATATCTCTGTCACTGATAAGCAAACCCATGTGTGACCTGCCCAGGTATAAATAAATCCAACAATAATAATAATAATAATAATAATAATAAAGTTACACCTTTATTTTACACACACTAGTTTAACAGTAGTTTGAAAAGTTAGGTGTTCAGGAGGTTTGGCTCATTACTGTTTACGACTGCTTTGTAGCTATCTTTCCACATCCCTTTAGGGCTTGCATATATTACAAGCTTAAGCAAGATTTTGAAATGAACAGTGGGGAAAGTAACTTGTAACTTGCGCAACTTTGATTTTCTGGATTAGAATATAATTTCGAAATGCACACTGTAATCTGTGCACAGTTTCACGTTCAACGCTGGAAATACAAACTGCATTTTCCAGTTGTGGTTTTGTACAGGACAGTACAATTAAGCATTTTCTACCATATGTAATTTTTTAAGACCTTTTTTCTCATATGAAAGACAGCATTTTGGTGAAATTAGGACATGTGGTCCTTTGGGTTTTTCTGCAATAGGTAAATTGTTGTAAAAACTGGCATTTGTTTCCTGAGTTCATATTGTTTCCTGATGTTTTTTAGCTACTTTTTGGATGAATGAGAAAACCAGTGCCATCTTAGCTCGTGTCAGTCTCACTCCAGTCTTCAGACTACAGCTCTTTGTAATGGTGTCTTTCCTGATGCCCGGAGTCTCCATGGCACTGGTGAGTCACCACCACCTTCCTTTCTTTGCGCACCCAAAAAGTTATGTTTTTTGAGAAAAAGCCAATGATGATGAGCCTTATTTAACTTACCCTACAGCTGCTAGCACTTGATTTTCTTATCTGCCTTCCATAGTGCTGCAATCTTTGACAGTGGTTTCAAATAGTCTAGTTACACACACGGATGAAATCACAGCTTTCGGAACTCCGCAGAAGCTTGCTTCTTTAATAAAGAGTTGTATGTGATGTGTATTAGCAGGAAACTGCTCATGGTCAGAAGGAAACTTAAAGATACAGATATTACCTAGGATAATCCCACGTCTTCCTAAACCACTCTCTTAAATCAGGCTACTTGCAGCTGTTGTAGTTGCTGTGGAGCCCAGTGAGGCTGCACATCCAGAGAGGCCTTTCTTTACTTTGTAAAACTGGCTGAAGCTCAACTTTAGTTTCAACATTTATTTTTAATAACATCTGTAGCATTGATTTCCGAAAAGGGCACAAGGTACCTTATACCAGTTCTACCTAACTCCAGCTGGCACTTTCAAATGGGGAGCTACCATTTGAACCACAAGTGCAAAAAAAAAAAAAAACCACACATTATCAGAATCACAAGAGGTTGCATGATTATTTTTGTATTAAAGAGTTGTATTTGGGAATCTCTTACCTCAGATGAGCTCATGTTTATATGACTAAGTCTCCCCTGGAAGCCCATGAAACAAAAGAATTTTGAAGATAATCCATGTGGATCTTAGAACACAGAAAAACTGGCCGTTGAACAAAAAAAATAGTCTTAACTTTGTTTACAGAGGCTTTATCTGAAAATGTCTGCTCACATTTATGGTGTTCCATTGCTGTCTGTCGGAGAGGGTGACTTCCTGCTTTGGATACCCACGCACAGGAAAAACCTATCATGGATGTGCTGTGCCTCCCATCTATATCACGAGCACTTTTGAAATTTTAAGAGAGGAGATTCTGTGAGTTGCTTTCAGGTAGCGATTTAGCTCACAAGAATTATTTTTAAATCTTACTGTTTGTAAAACATATTGCTGGCAAAAATGTTGGCTTCTCAGCTCTACGCAGTGTGGGGAAGGAGGAGAAAGCAAGCAGGCGTTTACATCTCCCTCAAAACATCGAGTCTATGTGTCCTGAATCCCCTCCTGGAACACCACAGAAAGGGCATTTCTCTTTCTGTCGACTCTATGTTTTATTATACATGTAAAATGTAGCCTGTGGATTTCACAATCTAAGTCAGATGTCTCAGATTTCGTGTTTAGGGTTACACGCAGCTCAGGCCAACATGTGTTATGGTATCTGCAAAGCAGTTTTGCTACAGCAGGGACTATCCAAACGCTTGGTTAAGCTGGACCACACACAGAAAATTAAAACAAGTGCCAAAAAGGTTCAGGTTTTGTTCTAAAAGAGTTTAGTAGCCTGAAGAAGAACAGAAGAAGTGAGTGGGTAAAGGAGAGGTTAAGACTGCCGTCACCTCGTTAGTAAACAAATTCTTTGAAAAAAACAGAGGTTGTAGGTCATCATCTCCATCATAAAATACAGAAAGAACTAAATATGGAATTACACGTCTGGTCTAAAGATTTGTAGCTGATGTCTAAATTTTTAGGGATTTGGGCAGGAGAATGGCAAATGTGGTGCGTATACTCAAAAAGAGAGAAAAGCTGATAGAAGCAGTGCGGACCTGCAGCTCTGCTACCAACAACAGGGAAAGTTTTAGAACAAATTCTGAGGGGAAAAAACGAAGAACAAAGAGGTGACTGAAAGGTGTGGTAAATTACACCAGGGTTTTCTCAGAAGTATGGTCTGTTAGATAAATCGCTGTCTTGATGAGAAAACTAATTTCCTTAACAGGGGCAATATAGTGGATTTAATTAACTGAAGCCTTAACTCAAAACACATTTCTGAATGTGGAAATGAGAGGGATTCCTGCGGGAACTCAAAGGGGTGTGTGGAGCAGACTGGGGGAGTGGGGTGCTCCATTTTTTCTTTCTTTTTTACATTAAATGCCGTGTTATCAGGTTGTTGGAGGGGATGCTCGTGTCGTTCCGCAGGTTGCCTTGACTCTGCTCTTCCCCTGTATATTCCCTCATTTATTCCCACGCGTCTTCGTTTGGTTTGCACGTAGGAAATTTGGGAGCAATACAAAGCCGGTGGTGTCAGTGCAGAGGGCAGGATGGTCCTACACGAAAACCAAGATAAGCTTAACAGAACAAAGTACAAAATTGTATGACTGACGATAAAAAGAGCTTTTAGTATAAAGATTCGTCAGTCGGCAGGAGCGCATTAAACTGCCGCAGGGCCGCTACCGCGAGAGAGAAGGCTCTCCGTGGGGCACCTGTAGCAGGGACAGATGAGTACGGATGTGCCAGGGGCGCGTACCGCTGTCTGGGCACCGCGGATGGATTGAAATTAGCGCAATTAACGCGGCGCGGCGGTTGCGCCTCCCGCCGGCACGCAGGCCGGCCGCGCCCGCCCCGCCAGGGGGCGCCGCAGCGCCGCGCAGCGCCGCACCCCGCCCCGGCGCTGCCCGCCAGGCCGCTCAGCCGAGCGCCGAGCGCCGCGCCCCACCCCGCCCCGCCCCTCAGCCCCGCGCAGCCGATGCCCGATGCGGGCCGGGGCTGAGGTAAAAGATGGCTCTGTCGCGGGGGCTGCGGTGCTGCCAGCGGGCGTTCGCCTGGCTGCCCGTCCTCATCATCGCCCTCGTCGTCCTCTGGTCCTACTACGCCTACGTCTGCGAGCTGTGCCTGGGTGAGCCCCGGGGGCGGCGGGGGCGGAGGGCCCTTGGCCGCAGCCGTGAGTCCGCGCGCGGTGTGTCGTCACGTCAGCCAGGGGAAGTGACGTTTGCGGGGACAGGGAGATGGGCCCCCGCGGGGGAAGTCCATATTGTCGCCGTACGACAAAGTTCGGGTGTGGTGTCTGGTTTCGGCGGTGACAAAGATCAGTGCGTGCCCTGCGTTGCAGTCATTTTTTTATATTCTGAAGGGAGTAAAAATAGGTTACATTGAATCCCATTCACGAATCGACTTGTTAACAGCAGCGTGGAAAGCCGTAAATTTTGGAAAGAAGATGTTTGGCACTGGCTGGCAGCTGCATAGTGCGATGTAGCAATCTAACTGTACAAGCTGTAAGCTTCCTTGTGTTTATTACGTTCCGGTTTAGTGCGTGTGCGAGAGCCCGTTGCCAGAAGAAAGGCCGGGTAGGTCCGGTGGAGGTGGAGAGGAAGGCTGGTGGCTTGGAGGCCTGGCATTGTGAGGAGGAGCGCGTGGCTCTTTCTCTTCAGGGCAGGGTAAGCCGGGTGAAGGAAGCCAGAGCCCTCGGAACGGTGGTTTGAGACCTTTCTGTGAAAAGAGCTGCCTCCTGGCACTGCGCAGCAAACTTAAATCAGATTTTAGCTAGGCTTGCCCGTGCAGTCAGACCTCTCGTTTTTTCTAGCTGGGGACTAAGGTGGAATGCAGCTTCTTTGATCTGTTTTAATTGGCAGCTAGGCAAAACTCCCACTTTATTCCATCTCTCAGATTGTGGGCTGTTTCGTTCAAGAATTCGCATGCAACGGTACCTCCAAGGTGCATGTAACTGTCGATCAGACCAAGTGACAGAAAATTTAGAGTATTTTCCTGAAATGCTGTCAGTCTCTTGAAATATGCTTTGTTTGCAGTGCTGTGCAAATGCAGTAGTATTTAACACTGGTTAATTTCAAGTCTTAGGGCAGCTATTAGGAAAGACTCTGCTGATTTAAGTTGGGTTGGGACTGGGCCTGTGATATTCTGCAAATGCTGGTTAAGCTGGCAGGAGCTCACCTCACTGCCAAGAATCACAGCTTAAAATCGCTCCTTTGCCCACACCCATTTTATTTTTTTTTTTTTTTCCCATCTTTCTCATGCATTTTCTTTGTCTGTGGAGGAGGTTATCTGTACAGAAGTTGAAATGACTAAATTAGTTATTTTAGGATTTGAACATCAACTGTTGGTATATGCAGTTACTTGAAAACCAGCTCTCAGGACATTCTCTCTCTTCCAGATTTCTGACATAACAAGGCTTTACATGTTGGCTTCTTTTTTTTTTTCATTGTGTATTGCCACTGTGTATTGCCATTTCAGCTGTTGCAAGCATGTAAATAGTAGATGCTCTGTTTGGATTCTTGATTTTCATCTTTAGTTGTGCCACCTGATGAGGATTGAAAGTAGTGTGGGGGTGATGTCCAAGAGGTATCTCATGATACTGGGTTTTAAATTTTCAATGACTGGTGAGGCCACAAGCCGTACTCCAGAGGAGGCCTTGGTTTCATGTCTGGTTGGTGGTTGCTGCCACACTGAGAACAATGACCCAGTGTCCTGCGATAAAACCTTTTATATAATCTTGATTTAGGAGTTTGCTCTTTTCTCAAGTAAAATTCTGAGAAAGGCCATGCTGCAAGTGTGACATGTACTTCAGGAGTGAACCAAGCAGTATTTGTGAAAAGCTGATGTACTCTTCATAGTTTGATTTGCAGCAAACAAAAGGAAAAACTAAAGGTTTCCTACCTGTCTTGTTCATCTGAAATTGAGTGCACAGAGACACAGCAAATATTTGGTCTCTTTTATTCATCTACGTTCTTGTGTATCATAGAGCTTGCAGATCAAAATTGTTTGTTAGTGTCGTTTTAAGAAAAGCTACTTTCATTAGTAAAAGCAGGACCTCTTGGTTCCTACTCTGATTTACATTTTCCAAGTTTGTTTTTCAAGTAAGATGATAGAGCGAGTCTTGGAGGGTAGAGTCTTTCTAGGCGCTGGCTTTAGACTAGAAGTAAAAGGCTCCAATCCCTCAATCGCTTCTTTTTCTGTACAGTCTAACAGAGTTACTGAAGGGGTCACCGTTGGTATGTGCTCTCTCTCAAATCTTTGAGTCTTCCAACAGTATGATCTTATTTTTGTAAGATTACTGTGCCTGGGGGAGGTGATCTGTGGCCACTAGTTTGCGTTCATTCCTCTGTTCCTCCAAGGAGCAACACGTCAGTTGCAATCATTAGATTCAAGGCGATGGGCTTGATACAAGGGACCCCTATCCCATGAACAATCTTTGTCTTCCACACAGTATTCTGTCAAAATATCACAGAACTGCTCCGTTTTCAGTTAAAGAAAGATGTGTTTATCTTTTCTGTTAAACTTGGATGATGGCTTTTAAAATAATGGTTGGATTTAAAAATAATCAGTAGAAGTAGCCATTGAGCAATGTACCCTTTGCTGGTTGCTCTAAGTGGTTCTGTTAATAGGGATTGTTCCTATGATTATGGTAAAGTAAGGAGGGGTTGCAAAAACTCTGCTAGGAGGAAGTGTAAAAATAATAAAGTCATTACAGTGTATCCTTTGTTGCTGACTAGACCAAAGCCAAGACAGTCTGTAATTTTTTATTTATGCTGATGCAGAAATGCATCGGGGCATGGCTTACAGTGGCGGATCAAGACCAGCTACAGACTAGCACAAAGCAGGCTACGAGTACATGCTTATAAGTACTTGCATAGGGATGCTGCTTGGACAGTTGCTAGAGGAGCCCTGGTAATATTGTCACATCACTGTCACCAGTGGATTATTTAATTTTTTTGTGTATTTCTAATGTACAAATAAACAAAATATATTTTATAACAAGGGAAAATACAGCATAAGTAGCACTTATTGAACATCTTGTTGTGGGTGTCATTTGCGTGAGTAAACAAGGAATTGTTATGGATGCTTTTGATTTGATGCTAAACTGTGGGCTCTCTTTTTGGCTGTTGAATTTGGACTTTTTTCCTAAAATGGCTCTATTTCAAATAGAAACATTATTTGTCACAAACTTTTCTAGACATATGTGTTTTCTTTTTCAGTGACTCTGAGCAACCCTGTGGAAAAAGGTATGTGCATTCCATTTACTATTTGACATTCAGTCCTTGTGTGAAAAGACTCACAAATGTTCTGGTTAAAATATTAAAAATACTTTCTGTCAGTTTTTTAAACTTGCATACTCTTTCAGTGCTTCCTTCCTGTAATTACACATTCATGAAGTATACAGCATGTATTCTTAAACATGCTATAACTTTTGGATGTATTGGGAAATGCCTCTGTTTAGTCGCAGTATAAGCAGAAGAACATGAAAAGGCTTTGATCCCTTTTACTCTTTCAGAAAAAACTGTCTGTATACAGCCACACACCTTTTCTCCCTTTGCGTTTTACATTTTCAGAGTTGATTTTACAAGCTAAACAGAAAAGACTAGTTCTGTTTTGTGGCCTGCCAATTTTTTTTCACTGTTTTTTTTGATCTTTCAGTGAAAGCTTTTTTAAATTTTTTTTGTAGGGAGGCTTTTGCAGAAGATTTTTTGCTTGGTGCTGTTGACCACTAACCATATGTTAAGTGGTAACACAGTAATTTTCAGTTACTACCACAGATGAGTTAGAGCAAAGGTTTCTGTCTTGCTATTATTTGGCTTGAAGACTTCTCGGTTTCATTTGGTAGTCCAGGCTGACAGACATGGTTCTGAGGTCCCAGACGCAGCATCGTGAGGTCACTGAACGCGTTGGACAGAGCAGCGGGATCAGTTGATGAGATTGTTTCCACTGGTGCGCTGTTGGAGGCCACAGTCATGTTCTAAGAATAAGGGGTTGGTGGCCATTTTTGGGTTCCTCCTCTTTTCTGGAGGTGTTTTGGCAGCATTTGGCTAATACAGATGGCCTCTAACTTTCATTTCTTCTTCCAGGGTTATGAAGGGTAGAAGTAGGTGTAGCAGTTTTCAGCTGGCAAATTGTTCCATGAAGAGCAATGCCAGCTGGTACTTTAAAGGTCGTCCAGATTGCTGCATCAAGTAAATTCTCTTTGCACTAGAGAGCTGTCCTAATACTTGAAACTGTTACAGAGAAACTATAGAAAGCATCATGTTAATGATTATTCCGCAGAAGAGTTATTAGCTGCCTAATCTATTAGTGCATCTCCAGGTCATCTTCCTCTAACATGCTGCTGTATTGCTTTATCAACAAAATTAAACCTGTTGCAAGATTTATCTCCTTGCATATTAATTTAAAAATCACTGAGCTCCACCTGCATGTAGTATGAGGATAACATCTCAAACAAAATTCAGAGCATAATAATGAATTATCATTGATTTACAGATCAGTCACGCAATCTATCACATTCTTGCGAGGCATTATCAGGTCATTTGCCATCTCATTAGAAAGTCTCACAGCTGTGTTTGGCCTCTTTGCCAATTACATTTTCATACAGTCAGTCTTGCCTAAGTCAGGAAGTGTTTGGATTTTAGACTTCTCTTTCCACTCGTAGTAGTTACTTTAATCTTAGTTTGCTAGGATTTGAAGTTTGAATGAAATGGGGAAAATGAGGTTATTATGATTAAATGGTGTGTTTAAATAAAACTGTCTTGTAACTGATAATGTCTTAGTGAATCGAATATTAAAGCAATAACAATCAAATAGTTTGTGCAGCTGAAGGATAGCTGTGCTTTGGCTTTCTGAACCACAGTAAACCTACTTATGCCCAAAGGCTGTGAAATAAAGTTTGCATATTGAAATAAGATTATTCTGATGCATGCTGGATTTCATGTGATAATATTTTGTCTAGTGGAATACTGTTCTTTCTCAGTAATCACAAGACCTGTTTTGCTCAATTTGAGGGATGTTTTCCTGATTTGCTTTATTGGATCAACTGTGGCAAATCTAAAAGATGTTTAATAAGAGATTAGATTTTTTTTTAGGCAATGTAAAGCTGCGCTAGAGCATGTTATTTCTCTTCCAACTCTCGCAAGTGATGAAGAATGCATTGCACAGGTGGACAGTACACTGATAATATGGTGCTGTGATTCTAAGTGCATTTAGTAGCAACTGAACCCAAAATTTGGAGATGCAGGAGTATCACAGTATTAACATTCATGCTGCTCAGCACCAGCCAGTTCTGCTTTGCCTGTGCCTGGGATATGGGGAAGAGACAGGAATTCTGTCATTCCCAGTGATACAGGGTTGTTACCAGCCCTGTTGGGTAAAGTCTCTTATACCTGTGTTCTTCCTCACCCACAGAATCGCATTGGGTGGAGAAGGGGAGGCTTGTGAGATAGGTAACCCCCAACTGCGGCCACAGACCTCTGAAATTCTGTTGACCCTTTGACCATAACGTTTAGCTGTATTGTAATACTGGTTGGTACTGTAAATCTTCCTTTTTTTCCTTTACTTTTTTGTTATTGTTGTGAAAGATTGGAATTATACCCATCATGAATGAAATTTTTGCTTAAGATGTCATTGTTCTGCTTCTGGTTTTTGTTTTGTTTTGTTTTTTAGTGGCCTATCTTACAATATTCCATATTCTCTTTGTACTCTTTGTGTGGACATACTGGAAGTCTATTTTTACACTCCCGGTGCAGCCAGGCAAAAAGGTAAGAGTCCAAGTACTTCTCATTCATTGCAGAATGAAAGCAGGGATGCTAAAGAGAACTCAAAAATCCTTCAGTGTAGTTGATCTGGACAACTAATTGGATTTCCTGAGGAGATGGAACGTGACCTAGAGTTGTCCATAAAAACCAAGTAATTTACCATTCAGAGAATCCTTTAACTCCCCCAAAAGCATGATTTAAATCGGAGATGGTTTTAACTTTTCAAGCTGCCTTTCCAGGTGTTCCAGGAGCTGATAGGATTTTTCATGTTGAGAATAATAGTATGCTTGATTATTAATTTCCATATTTATAGTGGTGTTGATCTCTGAGCATTTAACAAGTTGCAAGCCAAACCCTGAGGACCTTCCTTCACCTAGCCTTGCTGGAGGCTCCCGAGTAAGGACTTTCGGGTTTGGTTTTCACTCTTCATGGAAGATGTTACAGTGCAGGTGGAAACGAGTTCGTTTGGAATGGCAGTGGAGCTTCTTGATCTCTTGAGCCACATTGCCATGGTGCGTCTGTGAACATTCGGTGTCCCACCAGAGTCCAGCACTGCCCGCTCTGCCGGCAGCCCTTTGCCAGCTGGAGCAGGCCTCTTTGTAGTGGTTAGGTTTGCATCGTTTGTCAGATCTTTCTTATGATGGTGAGGAACAGAAGAATCCTTTTTATTTGCAACATGCTGGGATTCTGATGTCGTGTGTCTGTGGCGGTGAGGACTGTGGCTATGTGCATAGCATATGGGTTTTAATTTGGTGCTGGATATACATGTAGCTCCAGTAACCCCAGTCCTTGTACTTCCCTGCTCAGCAGTGCCATGAAAGATAAATGTAACGATGTACTATGGCAAAGAGAAACTGGGGTTGACTGTGACTAGATTGTTTCATGAATAATACTTTAGTGAAGGGTTTGGTATTGTTTTTTTAATGCACGTGGTGTATTTTAGGACAAGAGTATGATTTAGTAGTTGGAGCACAGGACAGTCAGAGGCAGACATGTGTTTTAATTCTTTTTCTGCCAAATATTTGCATTTTCATGTTGCTGGGATTGGTGGAAATTTTTTTGCTTTTTTTTTTAATCTCTTTATGAATACTGGTAAAACACTATGTTTGGAGCCATAGAGTGAGGATGATGTTTGTGTGGCACTTTAAATATACATGGCCATGTTCTGATCCTAATTACAAGAATGTGAATTTATAAATAACAACTAATCCCAGTTTTAGAAATACAAAACTGTGGGTGGGGACAGGTTCTTGCTCACAAGGGAAGTGCTTAAAGTGTCCTTATCATGGTTAGTAGTGTTATTCATGAAAAATAGTAATAGGCAACAGTAGTAACAATTCTAGTATGTTGTTTTGTGATCTTAATTTCACTTTTGCATTTCTTATTGATGTATTGCATAGTATTCTGGCTGGCCAGCACCTTACTATCTCTCTTTCTGTTTAACAAACACATTTTCACATTAGATTAATCTTATTAGAAGGAGTGGGAGGTAAAAATGTTTCCAAACCTGCCTGTATTTGAAATATTATCTCTCTCCCTGTGGATAACTGCTCCTCTCATGACTTCTGCTTCTAGTACCATATGTCTTATGCTGACAAAGAACGCTACGAAAGTGAAGAAAGGCCGGAGGTGCAGAGGCAAATTCTCGCTGAAATGGCAAGGAAGTTGCCAGTGTACACGCGAACGGGGAATGGAGGTCAGCTGAGCTGAGAGCTTTGTTTCTCTAAATCTAATCAAGCACGCTAAAGTAGCATGTGCTGGCAATCCAGATGATACTGCCGACCGACAGGGTGTTCCTAATGCCACTGCACGCACTGAGTAACTCTTGTGCCAGTAATGTTAATGCCTTCTCTCTCAGGTTTTATGTTAGGGAAAACAAAAAAGCCTTGAATGCTTCTGTTCCTCTGCAGTGGAGTACCAGGTGCTGCCTTTTGAGAAGCAATATGTTACCCTTTGTATTTCCAATTCAACAGCCTACTTGTGTTGTCTGCGTTTAGTGATAGTAATAGAATCACAAAATCTGTAGTCGTTTTTACGTAAAACAGAGCCTAGCTTAGAGATGCAGGACACAATTCTGTGAACAGATTTCTGGACCTCGTTCTGTGATTACATGCTTACTGCACTCCTTTCAAAGCTTAAAAGAAATCTGTGTGCATATTGGAGGCTCTGACCTGTTCATTTCTGTTAGGCAAGGCAAAGAATTCTGAAGTCAAGAACTGCTCTACAGGCAATGATCAAAACAGAATGTACGTACAGTCTGAGTAAATGTGGAAGCCAGAGGGAAGCGTACAATTTTGTTTTATGGCTCTTGAGCTGGTTGTATGCTTTGCAGTGAGGATTGGTCCCTGCTTCTGCAAGTCTCCAGAAGAATGATGAACCTTGCTTGTCTGATTGTGACCTGGCAGCACAAATGAGCTGCAAATGCCCTCATCTTGTGAGGTGATACAGGAAAGAATATGAATAGTTAGGAAATGAGCAGAATATTAACTAACATGTGAAAAAAGAACACTTTTCTATTATTTGGTATTAATATGCCTTTAATTTCAGGTATTCGATTCTGTGATAGATGCCAGCTAATAAAACCTGACCGTTGTCACCATTGTTCCGTTTGTGCTGTGTAAGTTGCTGGATTGTTTTTCACTGAGGTGAATACAGTCACCACTAAGTTATGGGGATGGGCTGGTCCTTCGCGTGTCTTTGTACACAGAAACCCCAAGTGCCCCCATGCCAGCTGCAGCCACCAGTGTGTGTTCCTGTGGGACAGCACCAGCATTTGCATTGCTGCTATTTGCGGTCCTGGAGTGTTTGCAGTTCCCACACATCCAAGTGTATCAGCGTTAAGTTGCTAGGAAACATGCCATCTAGTGAAAGTTAACTGATTAATTAAGCAGGTTAAAATAAAGTATGATTTTGACTTTTTTTAAACTTTTTTAAAATATTCCAGGCCTTTACCTGTGTTGTTTTGCAAAAGTATTAAGACCTCTAGTGCAGAAATCATTTTCATGTCTTTTTATCTGGCAGAGTATCAAGGACACTGGCTCATCTTGAAAAAGTAATAAATGTTCCATCTTGAAATTATACCTAACTTAAACAATTTAAATAGACAATATCGTCTTTAGTTTGTTTCACATAGAAATCTAACAAAAAAACCCAGAGGCTTTTGCTGTTGATCTGCAGTTGGCAATTACATACCAAATAAAAATCTTCAATTTTCCTTTTTTGTCCTTTTGCAGATGTGTGCTAAAAATGGATCATCACTGCCCATGGTATGTTCTCCATACTGGTTTGTAGTTTTCTGAAAGGACAGGCTGTTTAAGTATATTTCTTCCACTGAATAGCGTCTGTTTGCCTCTTTCATTTTAGACCATATGTGTCTCTATGTTGAGAAATTTATAGAATAATTACACAAGTTTGATATTTTGAAAGACAGATCGTTCATGTTTGTTCCAGAAACCATGTGTAAAAAAGCTGTTTTGTCAATATAATTTAAAACCTAACTAATTGATTCTTTGACTATTATTCAAATTTTAAAGGGACTTCAGCTTAGCCTTTAATTTGGGGTATATAAGTGTTTCTGCATGCAATTGGTGGTTGCTTTCGATAATAAGATTTGCACGTGGATTGTTTCTGAAAGGATGCCTGCCACCTATGCATGGTCAGAGACAGTTTGTGTAGATGGTGCATGGATGAATTAAGCTTTATACTTTTTGAGAATTGCTGCCACTAAATTTCTTAAACTCCTCCTTTTTTTAAAAAAAAAAAGGAAGATTTCGGAAATCAGAAGCAACACAAACATTTCCCCACCTGAACCTCCCTGGTAATCCTAAATTGTAGAGGATTTTTCAAGATGGAGTTTTGAGACCAACAGCCTACTATTTCTTCTCCATTCCCTTGTTCCTTTTTAGAGTTGTTCTGTGCATGGAGAATTATTATCAAATTTGGGTGTATTTGTTTAGTATGTAACCAAACAAGCAGTGGTGAATCTGCCTCCTGAGTTTTGCAGATGAGCAAAGTGACACAGAAATCCCAGATCTGATTCCCTTTGCAGACAAGAAAGAGGCAGGAGTAATTAGAGCCTGCTTCTGTGACAAGTTTACCAGTGGTACCAACTTTAAAACAGATTCCAAAAATGTGACCTGTCCTTTCACTTGGCATAGCACAAAGTCTTCAAGTAAAAAGCAAAACGACTTTCGTTATATTTAATTTTGACCACTAAGGGGAGCTATTTATTGATGCAATTGTGTTGTCTAATCAAGAGGCTTAATAAACCAAAAAAAAACTTGTAGTACTCATTGTGTTACCACCGTGTGCTGCACATATCCTGATTTCAACTTTGCTTTTGTTCTCTAGGGTGAATAACTGCATTGGATTTTCTAACTACAAATTCTTTCTACTGTTCTTAGCCTATTCTTTGTTGTATTGCTTGTATATTGCTGCAACAGTCTTCAAGTATTTCATTAAGTATTGGACAGTAAGTTGTGAAATCGGGTTACTTTTTCATATCCTGTGAGTCTGGTGGGGTTTAATCACTCGTGTTATTTTTTTGCTTCAGTCAACAGAGGGTCTGCGTTTCTTTGTAGGGTATTTTCCTGAGCCCTTTTTTGAGTGTACTGAAATGCACAAAGCGAGTAGCAAATACACTTCAGGCATGTCAAATTGTAGTGTTAGCTTCTGGCAAAGAAGGTATATCCTTTTCCTGTTCTTGTGTTTGCATGCAGGTGTCTCAGAATCTTTGGTATCAAAGTACAACATCCTGCACTGATCTGTACATATTTACTGAACAATATCAAAAAACCTTGTTCGTTTTCTAATTGCCATATGACTCCATTCTCAATTTAAAAGTTGATTGAAATAATCAACTGTTTACCACAATATTCTGGTGCCTCTTCAATACACATTAGGGTATATTATACCCTAATGACTCATACCACTGAAATTAGAGGTGTTACACAGGGATAAACACCCCTTGAGTTAGTCTAAGCTTTTGGACATAAATGTGGTTGATCTTCCCAACTCCTAATACAGGTGGTGTTGTCTGGCCATATCTCTGCACTTAAAAAGACCCCAGACTTCTACTGATTATGGAAATAATTGTCTTCTAAGTAGAAATATTAGCTGTCAAAATTTGATGCTTTTAAAGTGGTTGCAGGAATACCTCCTATGTGTTTCAGTCATATTACAGGAAACCATTAATTGTGGGTGGGTGGTTTTCTTTTATGTTGCTTCCTGAACTGCCCAGGCATATATTTTTTTTACTGTCTCTATTTTGGTGTCTTAAGGATCAGGTCCCTTGAAAAAGAATGAGCAGTAGTGAAAGGCACAGAGTGCAGATACTGCGGTTGCTACCCTATTGTTTACTGTAACTGATAATTTCCAAAATCTTAATTTCTTGAAGAGTATCTGCTCCCTTCTCTCCTCTGGTATCAAAGTATAACACCCTATACATATTTCCTGAAAAGAAAAAAACAATGTCAAAATAGGTGTCCATTTTCTAATCGCCATATGACTCCATTCTCAATTTAAAAGTTGATAGAAATAGTGTGCTGCTTATTCAGTAGTTATCGTTCATATGCAAGCAATGCCAGCTGGCTGTTCCAGTAAGAGACTGGCCTTTTGTCTCCAGTTTTTTACGTGCCCTTTGCTGCTAATTCTGTGTGACTGTGTTTAAGTAACTTAACTTTGCTGTGCCTTCATTTATTAAATTTCTGTTGTATTAATGGGTAATCACTTACATAGAATGCCTCCTGAGAGGCTCATGGGACACTGGCAGGAATTGTTCCTTGTGCTAAGAAGGGCCCGGAGGGTTGAGTTCTGTGGCTGCAAATATGGGATGTGCAAAGGCCGGGAAGGAATTTGTTCACTTGGAGGTCCCGCAGCCTGGCTGCAGATCTGTGCTTATGAAGAGCTCTGGCACTTGACTCGTCTACTGTAGAAGGAAAGAAGTGTTTCTTCTGCTTGTAAGATCCCGCTTGGCTTTGAAACTCTTCCAAACCATCTCTGCTCAGGTCTAGCGCTACCTGATGGCTGTGGCTGTGGAGGCCAGGTTTTCTTGGCATGCCTTCCATTGCAAGAGGGGCAGAATTTTAATAGACGTGCAGGAAACTCAGCAGAACGCAAGGAGGGCTTGGGGAGCTTGTGCCTGCGTGTTTCCCTGTGGGCACGGGGCATTTCTCGTGCCCGGGTGGGAAGCTGTCATTGTCCTGGCTCTCTGACATAGGGAAAGTTGGTAGCAAAGCCCCCCCCCCTCCTGCTTTGGTTACAGGAGGGGAAATGAGCCAGATCATTCCTTTGTCTCTTCTTGCTTTGTATAGTAAGGTGTGAGAACTCCAAATAGGAGTTTTAGAGGATATCTTTCTTCTCTCTAGGAACAAAGAACTTCCAGCTGTTATTTGTTCTTACAACTTGTTCTGTGTTGTTTTTCTTTCCAGGGAGAACTGACAAATGGTCGTTCCAAGTTCCATGTCCTTTTCCTTCTCTTTGTGGCGATCATGTTCTTCGTAAGCCTTATGTTTTTGTTTGGGTACCATTGTTGGCTCGTTAGTAGAAACAGATCTACTTTAGGTAAGGCTCTTGTGTCTTACTTCTTTAAGTAAAACACACCAAAAGTGCTTTAAGAAGAAGAACAGGGGGAAAAAAAAAAGGCATTTGTGTTCTACTTCTATGCATTCCTGCTGGCTTATGAGGGGAGGAAGATTTAAGATCTTGGCACAGTGCTGCAGAAATTTGTCACTTCAGATGAGCTGCATTTATTAGCTGGTGTGACAAAAGCTTTGTTAGGGAAATGAGAGCCTTAAAGTATAAAAGTCCAGTTATAAAAATGTTATGCATATGTATAACTACATTTGCTGTGAAATGAGTGCAGCTTTTTAGGAATAATGGTTCTTTATGCTCATATTCTGGAGTGCATCCTAAAACAGCTTAGTAAGGTTGGGAAAGACAGTGTCCATCTTCATTGACAAAGGCAAAGAAGTTATGACTGTAAAAACCAATGAAATGAAAATCTGAAACAGTATGATTTTGTTGAGTGATTTCTTTGTCTTTCCTCAGATAAATGTTGTTCAATTTTTAAAGCTTTTTGGATAAAGTTTTATAACAAAACACACACTATCAAGAGTTTGAGTAAACATTCAGATTTTGTATAGTTATTAACTCGTTTCAAGGGGCGCTGAAGCTCGTCTGTCCCAAAACATCAGACTTCTGCAGCAGCTTAGAAGGTAGATAAAATTGTTTGTAGTGCACTGTAGGTTCTCCTCCCCTCTCTTTCTTTTCTTAATTTTATGGCTCTCCATAACAGAGGGTCTATTTGCATGTGTTTGTTCTTAATGCTTGTTCATTATATCATTAATGAATGAGGCAATTGAAATCTCCAGTGCCACTTTTGAAATATGCATTGAAGACCAACCTACTTAATTCTGCAGACTTTTTACTTAGAAATTTCTACCCGCTGAATTTTAACAAGTCTCACGCAAAGATTTTTTAACTCTATTCTTTGATGAAACAGTTTGTAGCTCAGTTTAACTGTTCCATATGGTTCAGTTGCAAGACTGAATTCCTACCTTCAGTTTGAAAGCCTTTACAGGCTTGCAAAATGAAAACACTACATCAGGCTACTTCATAATCTGTTAAATCATGTCTTTAGATGGCTACAACATGCACAATCCTGTTTCAGAGTATTTGGCATTGATTTTCATTTTTTTCACTGAAATTGCATGTGTATGTAGAGGCTTTCTCAGCTCCAGTCTTTCAGAATGGCCCAGATAAAAATGGATTCAATCTTGGCTTTGTAAAGAATCTTCAGCAAGTGTTTGGAGAAGAAAAAAAGCTCTGGTTACTACCTATTGCCTCTAGGTAAGTAATAGTCAAGTCAGTGCCAAAAGCTGATACAATTAACCCAAGGGACTGACTTCTAAATGTCTGCTGCAGCCTCAGGTGTTACTCCTGTTACTGTGTGGTTTGGCTGAGGACTATTGTGCATCATTATAAATGCAGCAACAAACATCATCTGTGTCAATCCTCTTCATCACAAGTCTGGAAGGGAAAGGTTTTTGCGGGCTAAACGTGCGGCACAGGGTGTTTGAAATCTTCCTGGACTCCTGTGGCACATGTGGGGATGGGTGCTCACTTCAAAGATGCTGTTTTCTTCATCTGTCAGACTCCTCTGCCTGAAACAGTTTATGTTTCTTAATGTAGGGGAAAATGTTGGTTTGGCACTTACACCAGTAGTAAAGTACACGGCAATTTAATTCCTTTAGTAACTGGGCACAATTTAAAATAACTTTCTGGCACAGCAATTCACAACTTTTTCAAGTAGCAATGTGTAAGTCCCAGTTGCATCCCCACTGCCATCTGTTTTCCGCCCCTAAGTATAGTTAAAGGGAAAAGATCAGCACAGAGAGCCTTTCCGTTAATGAAAGGCGGCACTGAAGTGCTGGTCAGAGGCGCCTTACCAGTGTGTATAGTCATGGCAGGGAGAACACTCAGGTTATTTTCCTTGCATAAAGATAAATCATCAGAGGAAGAAGGCACTTCAGCTAGTTTACAGTTCCTCTGTCTGTGCTGCTGGGTGTTGGGAAACGCAGTATGGTGCAGACCAAGCTAGAACATCTAGTTTTTAACTTTGTTAGTTTACATTATGTGGATTTGAACGTGCTCTCAAACTCTTGTTTGATATCCAGATACGTGTTTCTATTTGGGCAGTAGTAAAGCAAAAAAACAAAAAGCTTTTGCAATTTTAGATCTTTGCAGAGTGTATTTATTTGATTTAATTTTTCCATTTTGTGTACAGGCTTAGGTCACAGGGAAGTGGGGCTTTTATTTGTCTTTCAGTAACATCTAACTAAGATTGGGGCCGTTTTTTATTGGATGTCATTCAAACACAAAAGAGTAATTTCTGCCTTGAAGAATCTATGGTATAAATTAATAAAATGTATACCTATGGTATGAATTGCTCCTTCTACATAAATGTTTTTCGTAGTTCCCCCCCCCTCACTTCTGTATCCAGATGACTTAATCGAGTTAGGCACATTTAAGTTCTGCTAAAAATTACTTAATTCCAGGTTATAGGTTTGAACTCTTATTCTCCAGAGAGCCTGAAGAAATTGAGGACCAAAACTACTCACTAGTAAAACTTGGTATCTGAGCTGCCACAAAAAATAAACACAGTATTTTTGAAAACTTAAAAATAACTTTAAGTAAACACTGGGAATACAGGCAACAGAAAACTTGTTTGCAGATAAAACATGTAGAAATTGGCATCCTTCAGAGCCACTTGCTGCTTTTTACAGTGTCTTTCTGTGCCTTTTTCCATGCAGCCAGGGCGATGGACATTTTTTCCCAATGAGAGCTTTGTGTGAAGCTCGGAATCCTCTCCTAGCAAACGAAGCGCAGTGGGAAGATGATGGAATAGATGAAGAGCCTCATGGTAAGGTAACATTGTGTCTTGACCTACAGTGTCTAACTGCCTTACCTACAGTGACCTAATGTCTTAGTTGTGTCTTGACCTAGAGTGACTAATGCATGAATCATAAGAGCTAGTCAAATAAAAAAATTGTGTTGGCTAAGTCACTGAGCAGCTCTGACTTGACTAATGAACACAGACTAAAAATAAGCCCTACCTTGGAGTCAACTCTTTTTTTTTTTTTTAAGTAGCTTTCTACTTGCGAGTAAATGAACTGAGATGTTGATACAAGTTGCAGAGAGAAATTGAAATTTCCACAAATTGAGCGTGTTTATAGTTGTGTCTGTAAAAATGAAAAGACCGATTTTATTTATTTTTTTTTTAAAAAAAGTGCATTTATCCCGTAAGAGTTTGAAAACACATGTGAATACCTGAATGCAGTGACATGTTTAGGAAGCCACTGTTCAGCTTTATTACAAGAGTAAAGAAGTTCATGGGGTTTGATGCTTACCTAGCTATGTGCTAATCTCCATAGAAGAAATCTATGTGCTGAAAGCAATTCTAGGTGAAGTCGCGTGTTTGTACAATAGATTTGATCAGTTTCTGAAAGGTAAATGTACCTTTTATCCTATGGATGTCCTATTAAAAAAAAACTTTATATGTGTATCCATTCTTTGATGATTTTTGTTAGATGCATCCAAAATTAGTTTAATGATTCTTTAGTGTTACATTTGTCTGTTTGAACTATGTTTTTTTTCCTTGCTTATTTATCTCCAAGCTTTGGTCTTTGGAGCATACAGTATGTATCAGAATATCAGGGTTCATGTCAGAGCCCCCCAGTTACCATGTTTGAGGGTTCAGAAATCCTGTCAATAAGTTAAGCAAGGGCTTATATTTTTTCCTGTGGAGCAAGGATATAGTTTAGAGGTTCCCTTTAAAAGAAATACAATAATCTCACTCTTCTTTTCCCTTTAATGAATGGTGAAAGTGTTAATTAATTCTCAGGTTACTATAATTAGTGGATCAAGCAAGTGTACTTGGAGAACCAAATATCACTACCTTTATTGTTCAGAGACATGATTTCCACAGTCGTGCTCTTTATTGCCTCAGAATAGATTTCAGCAGCTTTGCTGATAACGTTCCTTTCAGGGTTTACGTTTAGTCATATGTGCACGGTGGACGTGTGGGAACCCGTGAGGAAGACTGTAGTCTTGGTGAAAGGGGGTAACAGAAACTTTTCACGTGAACATTTTCATACATGTGCAACGCACTGTGCAATGAGCTCTTCAATCCGCACAGCACAGTATTTGCTGTTCAGTCTCTGGTTAAGTCTTACCTGCAGCTGTTTGTTCAGGCTGTTCCACTGCAAAATAAACAGTCTGTGTTTTTTCCAAGGCACACTTCACATACTGCTGGGAAAATAGACTCTCCAGGATTTTGTCAATAGGACTGAAGAGGCTCATTTTGGCTTTGCTTCAGATTAACTGCTTTAATTAGTTCGTATTTGTGTGTTAGAAAACTACCTGCTCTTCCTGTTTTGTTCTATTCATTTTGGCAGTTACAAGGTAGCACAAATTGGCTTTAAAAATAACAAAATATGGCATCTCTGTATTGTTTGTGATGCTTAAAATAACTCCTTTAGGAATGAGTCAGAACTTCCTCTAACTTTTACAAAGTATAAATTCTTGGTATAAAAAAAAAAAATTCTTAAGTATGGAAGTGTTTGACAGTGAGATGATTTTTGGCCAGATCAGACCCCAGAATCTGAATCTGGAGTTTATATGAGGTCCCACAATTTATAGTGCTCATAAAATAAATGACATTTACAGACAGTTGGACTAGATGATTGTTGTAGGTCCCTTCCAACTGAAATATTCTAGTCTATTCTACTCATCTTTCTCAGTGAAAAAATAGTTTGTAATCTTATTCCAAGCTGTAGAACTGTAATATTGGTAAAACGAGAACCTCTTACTGTAATGTAAAAGCCAAACTGAACCTATACAAAGTTACAGACAGAAGTGGAAAAACAGGCTGACCACACGCTGTGAGTAGATGGCTAGCTGTTACTGTGCGGATCTTGGACCATGACTGGAGAAGTTTTAATGTTTTTGCAGTGGCTGTGAGGGGAAGGTGGGAACTACAATAAAAGAGTGCCCTGGATAAGGAGATTGTGTCCTTTGTATGTCTACAAATCGGTGATGTGGAACTGGAACTCAGCTGCTGCAGAAAATGTTGGGGGAAATCCAATTCCCTTTATTTTTCTTACAAATAGAAAATCTTCCTCTCAGCTCTCAGTCTGAACACCTGAAGTTTGCAAGGTGAAATCCCACATGGAGACAGGGGGGAGCGTGTGTGGTTGGGAGGGGAGGAAGCTGACACCCTTCCCTGGATGCTTCTGTGGCTGGCGCTGCAGGACTGAGAGCGGTTGGCGCTTGTAACGCAGCTTTCAGCCCTGCCGCTGATCCAGTTCTGTGAGCAGAGCGATCAAAAAACTCCACAACAGGCAGGGCTGCCTGAATCTTGCGCTCCACAAGTTCTGTGGCTCTCCATAAGCACCAGGTAGGGTCACAATTGATTCAGTAATCATAGAATCATTTAGATTGGAAAAGACCTTTAAGATCAAGTCCAACTGAATAACACATGTAAAATATTTTTGAGTAAGTAGTTTTGTGATACAGCATAAATGCATCTTGTGGAGCATTCTTCTTCAAGGTCTTGACTATACCATTCTGCTAGCACAGATAAAAAACGTCTGTGTATCATTTAGATTAATATAAAAGATGTTGGAGGAGAGAGAGCTGTATAAGAAAAGACAGCAGGTTTGTTCTTTTTCCCACTACCTGGACATTGGGCAAAGCAGAAGTTGAGGAGACATTAAAGTTCAGATTTCTCAGTCCTGCAGTCTGAGGCGATGGCACTGCGGCCGCACCAAGATCAGAATAACTGCCCTCTTGGATTTAAGTGGGATTTCTCGCCTCCTGGAGTTTCACCTGTAATTGCTTGTGCACTTGTGTTACGTAGCAGGAGTAATGAGCGGTTTCGTCAGCCAAGTCCCTCGCTCCAGGCTTGTGAAGAAGAGAGAGAAACACCACAGAAATAATAAAAAAAAGGAGGGGCTTGGTGAAGTGTTTCTTTGTCTGATGGTACTGTGCCTAACTGCAGTATTGCAGTCTGATTATTCTGTGTCTGCATAAAGCAGCGCGTTTTTAAGCCCCCACAATTGCAAACTCAGCTCACATGCGGATATTGGGGGAGATGAGCATTAAGGGGACTGGGAGGTTGATGAGAAGAGCACAAGCCCAGCTGAAAGCAAGGAGGTGAGGTGGCTTCGTCCTACATCCCAGGAGCATACAGGCCATCGTCTCAATCATCTTACCCACAGGGTTATCCTCCTTTCTCTGATATGGATGTTTAAATGTGCCCTTCCTGGTTGGGTTGGTTTTTTTTTTCCCCTTAATCCTGGCCTTGCTAAGGCTTTTATTGTTTCATGTCGGGAGAAAAATATTGTGGGGAACCTTTTGTTTCATTTCTTAGCCAGAGACTGAAAACATTTGCTTCCAAATTCATGGTAATTTGATTTTTTTTCAGGTTTATTAATGCTCATCCCTTATTCACAGACATCTGTTTCATCTGTCTAGCCAGAGAGCTACCCTGAATCACATGCTGGCAGCTCATAAGGTTATCAGTTTTTTCAAAGAACTCATCTAGACTGTATCGGATGTGTTGCTTGTGGGTGTGTCAGCACTGTGAATGCTTGCACTTTTGTCTCACGGAGCCTAGGACAGGACAGCCATTTCTGCGCATTTATAGCAACATCTCATCTTTTAGATTGATTTATTAAGGTAATCATGTGTTTCATTTAAACTTCTACAAAAGGCCTCAGTATGAATCAAATCTTTCCCAAATTGTTCTCATCTTCAAGTATTTGTCATCTGTACTAAGTAACGTCTTTCCAGCAGAAACCAGCACGTCTGGAGTAATAGGTGGAAGTTGGTATCTCTGGTGGTGTGATGAAGCTTCAGCTGTCTGAAGACACGTGATTTGAATTTAAATTGAAATTGGTAGGAGTCTAATTAAAGGCGTTTCGTGTCCTGAGATGCTGGCTAATTTGGCATAGCAGTCCTTTGAGTAGAGGAGTCATCTGTTGTGATTGTAGGGATTGAATTTCTAGCTATCGAGAAATTTTAAGAGTTTCTTGGATGTCAGGAATGAGCAGAGATTGCTCAGACAGTAGGGCGGTGTATTGGCCAATTCAGTAACCTGAGACAAAAGACTAGCTTTGCATCTCTGGATTCTAGGCATGATATAAATGGTTAAATTGTGTCTGACAGAAGATGATTTGAGTTAAAGCAGTGCTAAACCTGGCATCAATGACCGCCTTATAATCAGTTTTGAAACGGTGGAGGGGTACCTGTGCAGGAATCTGCATCGGTTCGACGAAATTAGTGAGTGAATATATTTAGTAAAACCGATATAGTTTTGTACATGGATCAGACCTGCAGCTGCTGAATCAATTAGATGAAAAAAGATATTCCATTAAAAGTCCGTAGTGAAATTTCAGTGACTAATACCCCAGAGCCAGCAGCTCTTATAGAGCCTTTTATGAGTTCCCTTTGACATTCAGATCGTGTGGTTTCCTAAAGGTATGCGGAGTAAAGGGCTGTTCTCTGGAACTTCCCATCTGAATAAATGTATTAGATTTTTGCATGGTAAAACAGATGTTTGTGCTAATAAATATGAAAACAACCTGATAATGGAAATAGCACTGATTCTTTTTATGCATAACAAGGAAACAAGAGGCCTGGGCAAACTTACTGTGTTTGCATCGTTGAGTGGTAAGGGGGAACTGTTTGCTTTTTGGTTTTCTTTCTTTACTTTCATAGAGAAAATTCATTTGGAGAAAATTGAAGAAAGTTCTGTGACAAATTGGTATTTGGCACTGCCTGATGCCATTCTTGCATTTTGACCATCATGTATTACAATGAGCTCTGGATTTTAAAAGTGAACAGCACAAGATCAGTGTAAGAAGTCTACAGAGCAGCACAGTTTTGAAATCCTGTTTTTGGAAGGCACGGGAGCAGCTCTAGAAGGATGAATTTGGGAACTGGATCTTATTCCTATAGCTGCTGCAGATTTTTTAATTTTTTTAATAGTATGCTGTGTTTCACTTAACCGGGTTTTGCAGGTGGAGTGAAACACAGCATGATAACCTTCCTGTCTCTCAGGCAGGCTGTGAAGATAGATTTATGCATATAAATTGTTTTAAGTTTCTTTGGTATTAGTTACCAAATAATACAGTTCTACAGTAGAGTAAAATGTTGTCGTCTCCGGTCAGCAGGATGCTGTTTCCATTGAATGTGAGGTGTGAGCTGCTTTCAGGCTGTTGTCATTTTAAGCAGTCTCCACGTAGTTGCAGACTGCTGTTAGATTGACCCCGAGTTTCCTCTTCATCAGCTGAAATGAGCTCAACTGCCTCTGCCTCTCTACGTAGGTTTAAGTAGACATTTCTGTGCTGCTTATATATGGCTTGAGTCTAACCTCCACAGCTTTCAGTTTTCCAACATTTGGGCTGAAACTGTGTATCTTCATAGAAAAATGCTGTTTTTATTTTGCAGGTGAAAATGTTTAGGAATAAACTTAACCATGAGTGCATGAAATGTATTACCATGTATTTCTACCATGGCTGTATTAACCCAACGCTATTTAGAGAATGTGATTTCCTGGTTCATTAAGCTTTGGTACCTTCACTCCCATCTGACAGTCGGGTTTTAGGAGGCTGTGTTGTAGGCACAAATGATGTTTCACTCTTCCTTGTTTTCTCACCACTGCTTTTTTTGTAAGGCATTGGCAAATGAAGTGCTCTAAGCTTAAGAGTTTTCAGATTCCATCTTACACAATAGAAGTAAAACAGTGTAATTTTCTAACCAGAAAGGCCTGAAATGTTCCAGTAGAATGGAAAGATCTTTCTTTGTCTTTCTGGCTTTAAATCTTGTGACACAGTTACAAAATAGATAAAGCCAGTAACAGAGGAATCTCAGTTTAAAAACTGCTGTTCAGTTAGCTCTGACAAGTGGTTGTCTGTTTTTATTTGGAACGATTCTTAAAAACGCACTCCCACACTTAGTGAAAAATATATTCTCAGTGAGGAAAAACAGATTTACTTAACCTCTAACTACTTTGTTTTTCGTTCTATAGATTCTGGTGAAGCTTCATCCCTTGCCATAGAAAGGGAGACATAGCAGTTTGAAAATGCAGCGGTATAAAGCTTGTTCAGAAAGGTCAGTATTTTGTTCTTCATTACCTTCACAACAGGTGCTCTGCTGGGAAATTGGTAGGTCACGTTGGACAGGTTTGACTGTAACAGTGGCGTGCCCCACTGCGCTCGGGCAGCGTCATCGAACATGCTGAAGGCTGTGGAGTGCAGAGCTTCGCGCTGGCTTTGGCGTGGTGCAGCTGTGATAGCGGCGTTCCATCTAGGCCTCTGAGCCCACGCAAGGGCAGGGACCCTCTCACCACAGTATGGTGCTGATGCATCTATGCACGGTACTATTTCACCAACATTTCTCTATCTTGTCCAGAAATATATTGTTTAAGAGAACCTGAAATAAAACAGTGGCTGTCCAGTAGCCCAGGGCTGGATGTTGACGCAGTTAACACGAGCTGAAAGCACTGTTTGTAGGGGAGGATACAAACCTTCTGGTAAAAGTGGCAGGCATGACTCTTGCCACTAACTTGTAGAATTATAAGATTGGAAGGAGGTCTGTTCAGTGACTCATGAAAGGTGTGGGAAGGTGCAGATACGGTCTTAAAAGAAACTGAAGTTGAGAACAGCCAAGTTGCAGTTGGGAATAAATGGAAGTAACTTGTAATGCCTACATCAGCTGCTACTCTCATCTAATTTTTTTTTTTTTCTCACCTTGGAGAAATCGGGTACAACAACAGATGATGCAGTTTGGGGAAGATGCTGCCAGAATGTTCGCTGGTCTCTAATCCGTTCTGACTTTTGTAACAGCGGGGAGATACCCGCACACATACTGTTGCAGTAAGCTGCAGGCTGTGTCCTCTGCAGTCTCCACGAAACATTTTCAGAGTGGAGTGTAATTGACTGAGATTCAAGGAGTATCCTCTGCTGTCCCACTTACCGGGGGTGGAATAGTCAAGTAGAATTTGCCCCTCTATTCTCTGTGGGTGTTGAATAACTGTATTGTATAGCAAAGCACTGTAAGCCACTGCCTGGTTCTGCACATGAACAGGGCAACTTGAGATTTTTATAAATGGGCTTCTTGTATGTTGTAGTTGTGATTCCATTTTCTTCCACTGAGAAGAAAAAGGCCAAAGTATTTTTTCTGTCAGTAGTCAGTGAGGACTGCATACTGCCATTCTGCTAGGGAGTGGAAAAACAGCATTTTCCCTGTCATTCTGCATGGCTTTAAAACAATGCTCAAAGTCAAGGTTGGACAGCCGTCTGTTGCTCATCAGATCAGTGCTTATAGTTGCACGTTTTTCTTTATTTAAATTTCAGCTTTCCTCTCAGGAGTCAACATTCCTTCTTTTGGCGTGGACTTCAGTTTTGAGGGGCAGAAAACAAGTGGATCTTCAGGATGAGAAAACATCGTGAAGTATCGTCTGATTGGAATCTGCATTCTAGAGTGCTGCTCCAGAAATCATGCTATCCAGATGTTTCAGGGCTTTCTAAGTTTAAGTTATGGAATGAACAGAACAGTTCATAGAGTGATTCTGGCCAGTCTTCTTTGGCCTGCTCTCTTTATTTTATAAATAATATGTAAAAACTCGTGGGTTGAGATAAAGGCGGTTTAACAGAACAGCAAAAGAAAGAAGAAACAACAACAACAATACCGATAGAGGAATATACAAAACACGGTTAGTGTAGCACCACTCCACCGCTCACCCACCGGAACACAAGCCCAGCCCGGCTTCCCCCGCGCCCCGCCGTCCCCGCCAGCTGCCCCAGCTGTGTGCTGGGCCTGGCTCACGGCGTGGTCAGCCCTGGGCTGTGCCCTGTCCCAGCTCTCTGTGAAAATGAACCCTATCCCCACTGGAACCAGCACACGAGGGCATTTCCAAAGGCCTTTTCGTTTTGCAGACATCAGGGACTCAAGTTCTTGAAATTCTTCCAAGCCATAATATTCTTGGGGATGGTATTTATTTTGAGACTGATTCTCCAACCTTCTCTGACAAGTAGCATTTTCTGACATGTAAAAAGTTCTGTCTGAGTCAGTTCAACTCAATGACAGACCCTCTTAAATTTGGCACTAAATTGATAGTTGGATGTAAGTGTGTTGAAAGAAAAAGTGCTGAACGTGCATATATACATGTGCAGCTGTATGTGAAAATAAAAAAATCACATTGCCAATATCAAGATTCAAGAATATTGTGGCCACAGATTTATTTTTTTTTAAATTTTTTTAGGAGGGTGTAAGTGTCTTAGACTTTGAGTTGTAGTGCCCTTTAAGGTCCCATCCTCCTTGCAAGCACCTAAAATGCAAAAGGGACCTTTAGACAGTTTGCGTTAATTCCTTGGGCTACAATATCAGCTCATTCCTGGATCAGTGTTTGATGGAGATTTGTGTGTTTATGGAGTCAAAAAGGAAGATACAAATTCAAAACACATGAGTTGGAAATGTGCACTGAAAGTTTAGCTCCAACAATAGTGTTTGCAGTTTATGTTCCACAAAGGTGGTTTTAGTCCCATAATGCTGAAGAAACAATTGATGTACTGAATTTTCTCAGACTTCTTCCTAAGGAAATGTGTTGACTGGTGGTTTAAAGATTTTTCAGCAGTAAGAGGTGATCAGATTTTTTTCTTTGTTTTGCTCCATTTGCAGCCAAAGGAATGTATTGCTGTTTTTATTCTGTGGAATGGAACTGGGAATTTGCTGGCAGGATTATATGTGTTTTTCTAGACCTGAGTCTTTTTTTTTTTTTTATCTATATGGTTCAGACCCAACAACTCCATCACTCCTGTTTGAATTAGGTGCATGCTTAAAGCACTAGTATACTGCCTTGAAGGTCATTTGTTACCATTTTCTATCCTGTTTTGTGTTTATCAGCCCGTCTGTGTTGACAGTGACTACACAAGCAGTTGTGCATGCCATGAGAAATTACCTGGGAGGTACCTGTTTGGTGACAAAGGCCTTGCCTACATATTGAATCCTTTTATCCTCCGTTTACTCTGCCACTGCGACCAGTAGAAATACGTTCATGAGACAGAAGAGAGTCTTGCCGAGATTTTCTGTTAGTAAGAGCAGACGTTTTAACTACCTGGTATAAAGAGTGCCCTCCGGGCAGGTATTTTATACAGCAGCCTCTGTACTTCGGTGTGGAGCAGGCAGCGACCGCTGGAAGATGTCTTATTGCTGAAGTTTGGTTGTCAGGATCTGGGCTGGGCTCTCCCAGGCTTAGCGTGGGTAACCCGCTCTCCTCCTCAGAGCGGTACTGACCACTCTGCGTGTTCCTGCTTCAGCCGCCCTAACCACGCCTGTCGGGTGGCTCTGTCATCCAACGGCTGTTGAGTGCTGAAATTATTTTTCCTCCCAATCTAAACCTGTGTTTCTCGTGTCAGTCTCGTGGTGGACCTTAAGCTGTGTTCGGTGAAAGACGGCAGTAGAATTAGTCACCTCGTTTCTAGCAAAATGTGTTCCGGAGGGGGATCTTGAGAGGAAGATGGCAGCTAAACACAATAGGAAATGTATGGAAATTCAGCACCAGCAGAGTGCTGTTTGTGCCTCTTAAAACTCTGAATTCCTTGTATAGCAAAGCAGGAAGATGAGTTGGTGACTTTCTGTTCCATTCTGTCAGCTGAAGCGTATTTTTAAGATGGGAGTACTGGAGCTGTGTCTGAAGCCGGGTGGATTTACAGGAGTTTTCAGAGCAGGTTCTCGTGTCCTTTCTGGGTTTGGTTCTGTTTACAGCTGTGTCGTTCTTTCAGTGTCGCTTCTCTGCCCGACCGCAGCCGCAGCCGAGCGACCGACGGGATCTGCAGGCTGTGTGCCTGCCTGCTGTCCAACTGCAGCACTCTGCGTTAGGTAGGATATAAAAGCAATTTTTGACGTCTAATTATTAAGGCAGATGTCTTTATGATAACGCAGCCATCCAGCTCAGATTTAGAATCAGCTTTAAAGGCTTCCAAGTAACTGACTCTTATTCAGGAACTTTTGTTGTAATTCGGCATGGCCAGTTTTTCCTGTTCCTTCAGAGCAGCTCAGCCTCACCTGGTTATACCAAGCTCTTGTCCGGGTAGAAACCAGAATTTGATAGCTTTGGAACCACTTCAGATATGAATATCGACGCGTCAGATTTTTGAAAGTTTCAGAATGAAACATGGAACAAATAGAAAAGTTGTGTAGAAATGAGGCAGAACAACATGTGGAGGAACCGCGTGCCCGAGTGACCGAACAAGCTCCGTTTTGTTCTCTTCTGCTTACTTAAAGGTGACATCCTTACGCTGCACCCGGCACTGCTTCTGTTTCTGCTGCGTTCCTGTGCCACGGGACGGTCAGGCAGGTTCCTCGGCGTGCCGTGGTTCCAGCCGGGTGCAGGAGCTGCACCGACGGGTGCGTGTCCGGGGCTGCAGCGCCAGCCTGGCGTTTGCTGGAGACACTGTGTGTCTGTGCTCTTCAAGGCAGCACGTAAATGTGCAGTCGGATCCCTGTGGGGAAACTTAGTGTCTCTCAAAATACTGATGCCGAGGTCTTTTTGCTCGGTGCATTACTGCAGCTGATGCCGCAAACATAATTGCGGGTGGCCAACTCGGGAGAATACAGTTTTTCCAATTAGTACTTTTGGCCTTTAGAGAGGCGGTTAACAAGAGAACTGGGCAGTGCCAAAGCAGTAATTTTGAGTGCGCCCCCCGCTACCTGTGGTTTTAAAGCTGGGCTGCTATTTACTTTTTAAACGGACTTTATTTTTTCCTTAGCTTCTGAAAGAAAGGCACGTACACATGATGTGATAAATGCAGGATGCGCAAAGTTCTGTCGAACGTGCTGGGTAAATGCACTGGAAAACAGAGATTCCTCAGGCTGCCTGTAGTCACTGCCGCAGGTAACAAAAGAGATAAAGTATTCAGCCAAGTGTGTGGTAGAGTTTTTAACACGCAAATAGCACTTTAAGGGCTACATTACATCTCCCATGTTCTCTATCCCTCTAATCCTCACCCAGCGGCTCTCCACGTCATCACTAACTGAAGGACTGTGCAGTCAAACCCCTCCCTTACGTGTGGTGTGACACCTCCTCGCCTAGCAGCCCGTAGCCCTCCATCCCAGCACTGCAGTCGTGGGACTCATTCCAGCAAGTCTTGCTAATACCAGTGGTATCGTAGCTCTGGGAGCTGCCCAACACTCCCAGTTCATCCCTTTTGTTTCTCATACTGCCCGTGTTGGTGCACAAGCGTTTCAGATGCACTGCTGAGCCCTCCATGTGCCCAGGAGCAGTGTCAGTGTTCCCACTGGGACTGCCACTTTATGCCGTTTACTGTCTGTCTCTACCTAGTTAGATGCTGTAAATCCAGTTGCACCCAAAAAATTCAGTGAACTCTTAAAGTTTGAATCTCGGTTCTGATGCTGATGTAAGTTGTGTGACTGTTGTGCTGTTGAACTGCAGCCTGGTGCAGTGTGGAAGCAGCAAGGGGACGCTCCACCCCATCCAGGGGGCTGTTTTCTTTGGCTTAGCATCAGAGCTACGCTACAGAATAAAGCAGAAAAGAAGTGGTTTTCAGCTCAGGGTCAGAAACAGCTCTGGTCCTTAGTGGATCTCGTCCTGCCAGCAGAGCTTGAGATGTAGAAGCACCTGTGTTTAGAGAAGAGTGACTTGGTTGGCTTAGCTTGAAGTAGCCAAGGGAGGTGGATCTGACTGCCGGCGGGAGAGCGCTGCTCACGTGGCCAGAGGCTGCCCTGCAGTGAGACCGGCCGCTGGGTGCCAGCTGTAGTGCCAGCTACTGCCAGGGTTATTTTGATGGGACCCTGGAAGCTGGAACAGGACCACCAGATGCTGCCTGTCATTCCAGCAGTGGCCATCAGGTAGTAATGTATGCGGCTTAAGTGACAGCCAGCATTGCAGGTGTCGGAGACCCACCAGGAGTGTCTCTGTTGAACACAGCCGCGGTGGTGGTAGCTTAAATCATGGCACGGAACTGTGAGAGTTCCACCCGGGTGCAGCATGTTCTGCCTTGCCTTTGGCCCGTTTGTGGTTTGTATGTCAGCATTTGACAAATGTGTTTCACGTCCTTCATGTGAGCGAGGACTTTCTCTGCTGTATGCAGCTTTTCCAGGTGGATGTCACCGTGTGAAACGGGAACGCTCTTGCTGGATTTTACTGTGCTGCCTGCTGCTCCTTCTCATCCCGGTACTCCCAGGGTAACGCTCCACAATAACTGACCACTAACAGCCACCTCTGCACCTCTCCCCCTCCTCTCCTGTTTACGTTCAGGTACACTGTACTCTTAAAAATAAATAGAGAAAACATCATATTGATGTTTCTATGGAGAGTATCGTGGTGAGTCCTCTCCTCGGCCAGTGAGTCCTGTCCAAGGAATGAGGACTGGCGTAAGCGTCACTGCACTGCAATTTGTGTTGCCTCTTGCTGAATCGGTACAGTACGCTTTTGGGGTAGACTAAGATTGTATTCCTTTAAAGAGGAAGCAGTAGTGTATGTTTTCGGTATGCCGTACCTGGTGCACGTAGTGTACTGTCACTGACGGGAACCGGGAAGCTTCCTGGGAGCACTAGAGCCCCAAATGTTTACTTCCTGGGACAAACCCGAAATGTGACTCACCGAAGTCTATGCTAGGTGTAGTTTTTTAGTTCTGTACGCTGGTGTGGACTCAAAGCACAACTTAGTTACCAAACCTGACGCATAAAGTCTGTAACATAACATGAATGTAAAGTGTCAGGGGGGAAAAAAAAGAAGAGAATTTACCTTTTTTTCCCTGAAGGCAGATCTAAAGAACGCTGTGGTAAGAGGTGTTCAGGGACCCGCTGCTGCCTGCGCAGTCGTTACGCCCGCGGAACAGATTTGCTGCTTGCATAGCTGGCTTGTTCACGAAGGCGTTGAATTGGCAGGCTAAGGAGGTACTGTTGACCTTGTTTATTAAGCCAGAATTAATTAACTCAAAGGGTCACATTTTCATTTCAGTGACTCCTGTGGTACAGATTTTTGAAATTGATCCCTAGTACTTGAAAATACCTGCATTTTACTGATATTTTTCCAATTCTATCAGCTTCTGTTTTGTTACAGAACACTTGCAAAAATAAACTCGTTCTGGAACCATCAGCTGAAGCATTTGCATGGCAGAGTGGCGTTTCCATCAGCAGCGCTGCTCCGTCAGCCAGCCCGGTGGCCACAAGCGCTGCAAGGCTGTGCGTCGCCATGGGCTCTTCATGCTTAAGGCTTTATTTCCGCTTCTGGGAATGAACATTGAGATGAGACCCACTGTTATGCAGTTTTATTCTTGTCCTTTTTCTGTCTCCCTTTGAGAGAGGCTCTTTTCCTCCTCCTGAATATAAAAATTATGACCAGCTTTCAGCTCTTTGTGCTGTTTTTTTGGATACTCTGAAGGTGAGTGGGTGTCATCTTAAGCAGTTGTGCCACGTGTTTCATTTGTAACTAATCTTTGTGTCTGTCTCAGGGATGGGTTCGTGATTCTCATCACTGAGGCTCAGCTTGCTTCGCTCACGGCGGTGGGATCCAACTTCCTGCAGTGCTTTTCTCTCTTTCCTAAAAATCTCATTTCTTCATTTTCTGGCTTCAGTTTGGAATGTGAACTTGTGAAATAAAACGTAAGTTCACATTTCAGACGTGAGCCTGTAAGTTGGTAATGCTTTCATGCTGCTTAAATTATTTTTTTGTGTATGAGGTTTTAAGATTTACAGTAGCATTTGTAAAGCTTCAGTGGATAACAGCCACTGTTTTTTAAAAAAAAAAAAGGTAGCAGAGTTATGTTGAGGAGAAAAAAATAAAACAACAAAAAGGGCAAAGGGATCATCTTTGCTTCTTACTCCTATTGTGCTTAAAAAGCAATGCCTGCTTGCCTCAAACGCTAGTGTCAAACAGCTCATACGACACGCGGGTACTCTATCTGAAGGCATTCCTGCTGTTTCAGTACTTTCTAGACTTGAACTCTTCTTGAGCTGAACCTTGGGCTAAAATCCCACGGGAAGCCTGGAAACCGAGCCGCCAACCTGTCCTCCCCGCCCCCGTGCGGAGCTGGGGAAGGTGTGTGCTGTGCCCTTGCACGTCAGTGCTTCCCTTTGCAAGAGGAACAAAAACCCAGTGGATTCTTGAAAGTATTGGTGTATTATTTTTTTTTTTTCCTTCCCCTGCCTTCTTCTGGAGGAACCAGGATGTGGCGGAGAGGGAAATCCCTCCTATGGGCGCCTGGGATCCTGCTGCCGGGGCTGTGCAGAGGTGGCCTCCCCTGGGGCGGAGGCAGGGTTTAGGGTTTCTGTGACTGTGCGAGGAGGTAGGTAGGTAGAACCCGTTGTGCTGTTCGGGATCAGCTCCGTGTGCGGGCGTCCCTCTGCTGCAGCGATGAGGTGAAGGTGTGGGCTCCTGCTGCGCTCACCGCAGGCTGAGCTATTCCAGAACAATTCCCAATTGCACTGGTGGAGCAGGGAACTTCTAACAGCTTCCCTTTTGCTACTAACATATCAAATAGAAGAGATCATCTTATTTTATAAATTATTCTATCTGTCCAGCTGGTTTTCATCTGAAATTGACCCATTTATGTTTGCTGTGAAAACGGGTCCCTCAAAACTTAATTAAATCTCAGGACCGGATAATTGCAGACCTGGCTGTATGTGAGAATTGAGCATTGGAAGGTTATTTTTTTTACCTTGCTTCGAAGTAAAGCAGGTGTGTTTCACTCCCTGGTGTTTTGACCAGGCTGGGAAGCTCACGCCGAGTAGAACACTAACTGTAAGAGCTGTTCTGGGGTGGGACGGCTCCATTTGGGAACCAACGCACTACCTCTTCCGCTGGGTCCGAACTCCCTGCGCTGCAAACCCCCAGGGTGAAACGCCCTCTCCCTCTCGAGGACGGCCGGCTCCGTGGGCTCTGCGCTGGTGACTGCTCCATCATCCGCAACAGTAACATCAATTTCATTGCAGTGATTTGTTATTGCATTCAGCTGCTTTTTAGATTGTTATTGGTAAGTAACTTGTGTACAGCTGACACTGTCCTGTTCAGCGAAGGATGTGCCACTCGGAGCTCTGTTGTTTCATACCGCTTTCTCACCCCCAGATTGAATAGGAAGCGTGTGCTTTCCCCGAGTGTCGCAACGGCTGCTGACGGCATCGGGGGTGTCGGTGCAGCTCAATGCTGCTGCCAGCACTGAGACTTTTGATATCAAATGGGTTTTTACAAAAGCTTTGGATACTCGTTTTTACTGTCTCACAAATGTTCTGTCTTTATGATGAATGCTTTGTGTATGTTTCAGTAACATTTCCCAGGTGTTTGTATGGTTTCTACAGCTGAATACCCTGTACCTTCTGCTTTTGTTGTTTTCTATTCTGGTTTATACTAGAGAGCCCGCGGGGTTTATACTGTACTGCAGGCAAGGTTCCCATTAAAACCAGGTTTGGCTAATTTATTATACCTGTGAACAGTTATTTCCTGTGACTTAGCCTATGCTCAGGCTAAACATTCTTTCTCTTGGAAGCCTTCTACAACTTTAATTAATTGAAATTACTGCTTGGAGTGGGGAAGGTTCTTTATCTGTGTCAAAAAAAGGATTCACAAAATGCTGCCCTGTGTCTTACGAGGTATTGCTTGGGGCAGCCCAGGCCCGGGCATCCCACTCATCCGAGGAGAGGTATGAAGCGCTCTGCTCGTCATGGCATTCTGTAATCCTGCACTTCTTACAATATGGATATATGTAAAAAAAAAAAAAAAAGTGGACTATATTGTCTTTATACATAAATTTTCCCAAAGTTATGGCAAGGTAAGATAGCAGCTAGTTTAAGTGCTGGATGTTGTGTACTTGGTACCAGGGGATTTAAAGCCCAAGAAAGAATCTGGCTGCAGATTTAGGTTTAATCTGACCAATACAATTACCGCTGGAGCATTCCGAAAGGCGCTGAGCCTTGAGGGACATATTTGTCGTTTGACTTTAAGCCCTGTTGCTCTGCAAACAGAGACAGAAATTGAGTTCAGCTTTTTGCCAAAGCTTTGCTTTCTTTAAAAGGGTTAGCGATACTGATTCAGCCACAAATGTTTTAAGAGACAAAACATAAGTACTGTATGTGCAGAGTCGCTGCAGCCTGTGCTGCTCCCACCGTTTGCCAGGGCCTGGCCATGGCCATAGGAAGCTTCTGTCCTCCATACCGTTGAGCAGGACAACTGTGGACGTTTCACTATTTGCAAATAATCAATACAGAGCAAAATTCAGAGTTATGTCTTTAGTTCTTGGCCATCAGCCAAAGACTGAAAATTCTGCCAAAAGTTCAGTGTGGCTGCTAAGAACTACATAGAGTTCCGTGTGCGCCCATTGTTTTGGAAGCATTGGGAGCAGCTGTACCAGCTGAGCTGGGCTGATGTGGACATTACCACTAGAAAAGAAGGACACACCTCTGTCATTTAGTTGTTTTATTTTGCTCTGGCAAGCAGCCACGAGACAGCCCATTGAAGAATAAATAAGTTAAAGCAGAGAGTGCTGCAATTTATACAACCCCAACACGGAGACGGTGGCCTCTGTAAGGACAGAGTGCTGCTGCTGTACCTGATCCAGTGCTCAGGCGGCGACTGCCCAGAACTGACCTCAGTCCACTATTTCCCCCTTTGGCCAAAAAGATTTTTAAACGTGCCCTTAACAAACTCAACGATAATAAAACGTAGAAAAAGAAACCTCTTGTAACATCATATAGTCATTTCTGTTTGTTCTGACTGTGTCAGTCTGTTCCAAAATACTTCTGCCCAAAGTGTGTTGGTGCGACAGGATGAACTTCTGTAGTTAAAATTGTGATCTCTGGGAATTCCTGGATGATGGATTTGGCACCTTTTGAGAGAGGGCAAAGGCAATCATGACTATGGCATTGCAGCTGTATTTCAGCACCACATGTTAAATTATAATTAGCAGAATTCCGTAGGTAAGTCAGGCTCTGTTCTTCTATCTCCACTTCATGTTTCTGCCTTAGCTGACTGACTATGAGGAAAAACTTCCTGAATGTAGTGGATTGCTTTTTGGGATTTTCATATTTGGATTTTTCTTTTCTGTACCATACACGTATATGCCCAAATCTAATCAGCAAAGTGGTTACAGACTGCCACGACTGAGTCTCTGCAGTCCAGCTGGCTTTTTTGATACCGATTTCTGCTGTGGCCAATTTTTCAAACAATGCACAAGATCCATTTTTCTACTCCACACAAAGAGCCGTTCCTTTTTTGGCTCCCCTTTTACAAGTCGAGATCTTTAACACGCAGACAGGACACGCTGTGGCTTCATTTACCTCACGCTCCGCACAGAACTGGCATTGTTTTGGTGGTGGACCAACTCAACCCCATCCCCTGCAGTCCACAGCAGCAGCTGGGCTTTGTCGCCACCGGAGGATGCCGTGTACCGGCCAGCGCTGCAACTCCTGCTTTTAGGAACACTTTACCATTTGCAGTTTTGCCATGAGGTGTAACAGGCCTTTTCCTTTCTGCTAGCCCGCTCCACTGCCCACACCAAGCATGTTGCCACCCACTCTCACTACTACAATTCGGCCAAAAAAAAAAAGAAAAAAAAAAAAAGCCCCTCTCTTCTGAGCAAAGCGATGCTGCTGTCGTTATTTGCTGTCTGAAGCACATGGCTAATGTAACTGCCCCCCTGAACGTACCTGGGGTCACTCTTCTGTCCCCCTTGCACCCCCTCAACTTACCATGAGGTGTGGAGAAGAGGCTTAGCAGGATAATGACGCTCGGCTGTACGCCGTGTTCCACAAGAACTTTGACAGCCTCAATGACAGTGTTACCAGTACCTAAAAGGGAAGAAAGCGAGATTATTTTTTCCCCCTGGTAGAAGAACTTCTCCTAGGCCATGCCGGAATATGCGTGTTAACACTGGTGTGGGACTGAATGCTGAGACTGTCCTTTCCCCCTGGAAAACTCTCACCTTTGCACAAATTAATTGTAGAAAACTTTGGTCCCCTGATGAAGGAACTTCCTCTCTGCTCTGAGACAGCCAACCTGCCAGGTTTTAAGCACTGAAGTCGGTGGAGTTTATTAAAGCCCTGAGGCAAAACAGCTCATGTAAAATCATAAAACGACAATTAAGAGCTCCATGTGTAGAACCAGAATTAAATCTTAGACTGGAAAAGTTACTTCGTCCTTACCATGCTTACCAGGTTATTTTTTTATTTTGGTAGTATGAACTTTATTTAATTTTAAAATCATTTACTTCTAGGATTATAATGTTAATCCAAAAATGTCTTTTAATAGCATGAGAAAAATACTGTTTGTGGCTTTTCTCATGGCAAAATGTAAAAAATTAAATTTCTATCAAGTCTTAATGCTTCAGCCTTTCTCGCAAACGCAGCCATGCCCGAATGATGTGCTCTGCGTTCATGCTGGTGGAGGCTGACTAATACATACTCTGGCACAGCCTGATAAATTCCCTACTGTGTCACCTAAACCAAGCAAAAAACCTAACCAAAGCTCCTGACATTTGGAAGTTTTCCTTTAAACACAGTGCGCTCACTGTTCAGATGAGTCTAACTGCACATAGTGGTGAAAGACACTTACTTAGTATGGGGTACATAAGAAGAACTTTTCTCCTGTAAATGTCAGGTGGGAACTTCGCATAGTACACTTTGGCTCTTTGGGTCTCCTCGTCGCTCTGGATCAGGATTTTTCCTATGCGGATTGATCTACAGCAGTCTCGTAAACCTTGTTCCATTGCCTCACCTCAAAATGAGCAGCAAAAAACACCAACAACAAATCATTACACGCTAAGAAACGGCCCAATTGCAAGATACTACAATTAAATAGACAGTCCCAATAGTGTATTGGTGAAGAGTTCTAAGGAGATTTTGTTTCTCAGTTCTGAGTGTTAAAAACACTTGAAGCTATTTTGCTTTCTTCTCTGTTTAGACAGCAAAACGAGTCTGCGCGGTGCTACTTAGCTCCCGGGTATGAGCGTTCCCACACAGCAGTGCGAAGCTCTCAGAGGCGAGAGCTGGAAACGTCAAAACAAACGTGTGGGGTTTGGAGACCATCTCTGAGCTCTGCCCAGAGACTCCACGGTGCAGAATGTGGTGCAGGAGGCTGTGGAGCCGCTGGATTTTGCATCACAGCGACAAAGGTTTCTGCAGCATCAGGCAAAGTAATGGAGCCTCTACCCACACCACGCGTGGTTTGTTTGGAGACCCGTCTGCGAGCAGAGTCCCCAGCGGCAAACAGGGCCGTTTGGCCTGGCCGCGCACAGGTAACCGTTGCTGGAGAAGAGGCCAGATGAAATCTGCTGCAGCTATTTGTCTCCTAAAAAAGTTAATGAGACTGGTTACTTGACATTCTGGGCTCAAGGCTACCTCAAAAAGAACAACAACTGGCAGGTTTGGGTAAAACTTTGCTTAGAGAAGTGCGGTTGCACATTTTTGAGAGGAAGTTGGTTACGGGTTTTCAAACCATTTAATTTGTTCTCCTTCAGCAACCAGAAGCTGCCTACCACTTCTCATGATGCTGACTCCACAGTTTCCCTTTTCAAATCTGACTCCTTCATACTTGTGTCCTGTGGGAGGAAAGAAACCAGGCATCAGTGGCAGTGACTGCTCCCTTCTGCCCCATCTTACGGCCCCTTCGGGGGACGCTGTTTTAAGTGACATTGGTGTGAACGGAACCGAGATTCCCCCAAATACCCACGGGACACCAGCGAGCTCCACGTCTCTCAACAGGTGGCATGAACCGATCTGCGCACCACATCCTGCAGCCCTCAAACAAGCAACGGGAACAGTGCCAAAACCATAACTGGTAAAGAACTCGTGCTTTTTTCACAAGTCATGCCAGAAACGTGGCACAGAAGTGATCCTTTCCAAGTACGTGTTTTATAGCTCAGGTATGCTGTGATTATTTTAAATGAAGGACGCAAAATGAAGGTAAACAGTATGTGCCCTGAGGAGCCAAGTAAATGCAGGCCAGTGCTGCGGGTGGAAGAGTTAGAAAAGAAATACGATGCTACAATGCTACTGTCACGGTAGGAAAAAAGCAGGCACTGGTACGTGTGTGAGAGCGATACGATCATCAGTACTGTGAGCTCAGGGCTCTTGTTAATTCAAAGATAAAGACAGCAAAGCAAGACTGTCCCAGTCATAGTTCTTCAGATCTAAGCCCAGAAGCTGGTAATGAGCTTGCCCAGCACCACTGCTGGGAAGAACATACGCTGGTAAATTTTGCAAGACCAATTTAAAACCTTAGTAAGATGACAACTACATGACTGTGTTTTGCTCAGTTGTGTTGTTACGCACCTTCTAGCTTTTCAAATACCAGAGGGCCCTTAACTCTGAACGCTACCCTGAATGTCACAACTGTTTCAGGCCCCCTGGGGCAGCGCTCAGGACCCCACGCCTCTCAGAGTTCAAGGAGCGCCTGGAGGATGCTCTTAGCCACATGGTTCAGTTTTAGGCAGTCCTGAGAGGAGCAGGGAGTTGGACTCGATCCTGATGGGTCTCTTCCAGCTTAAGGGATTCTATGATTCTTGTAACAGTTCCATATTTTTTTTTATACGAGTTAAGCTTTCACTTCCAGTCCTACCTAGGGGAGGAGTGATTTCCCACATACCTGTTGGAGTGGTCACGGTACATTCTGTGTATGGCAGTTGATTCAGTCCCTCTTCAACCACGAGTCTGATCTGTAGAACAAAAGAGATTAGTCATCTTAATGGGATTTGTTATCTATGGAGATAAGATAGTAAATGTTAGTAGTTTTTACAAGTATTAGGCGAACACCTAACAGCCTGCCGGGTATAAAAGGGTCTCTTTAGGGACTGATTTTAGAGACCTTTTGGGGGTGATGCCTACGTTTTGTCCACAAATCAAATGAAGGCATTACCAAAAAAAATTAGGGGCGGGGAAGGGGTTCATCAGCAATCATAAAACTGATTTTATTTATATCTGGCAGGCATAGGCGTCACAGACAAATTTTTCTCAACAAATGAGGGAACCATCAATGCAATTTCATTTTGCTGACAGAAAATACTAGTGAGAAAAAGGGGAAATTCGCCCTCTCTCAGTCCCCCATCAGCTGGGCTCTGAGGGCTATTTTCACATCCCTATTTCTACGACTAAACTGCAATGGGGCTGCCGGAAGAGCTACAGGAGCTGCAGCAAAATAAATGCACTGCTGAGTACCCAAAGACAAGTCAGCAGACCTAGAAATCTTTTTATCACCTTCTTCTTCTGGTACCTGCCAGCTGTGGTGACGATGGGATGCTCTGCCAAGCACCTGCGCTTTCACACGGTACAGATGGCCCAGTTCAGCAGGGACATCGCTACTGGAAGTGCAGCTATAAGCCACACACCCCTCCAGCGGTCAGAAAACCTCCAGCTCTGCCCCCGGTGCTGGCCCTGCAGCTGTACCCTGGGCAAAGGTACCAAAACATATTCATCTGAACCCAGAATGATTGCCCACGAAAGATGCTCTGGGTACTAAAGATGTAAAAAAATCTCTCTGCTAGTGAGCCAAAGATTCACAGCCCAGAACTACTCAAGGAAAGCTACTGCCAAGCCAAAGATGAAACCTGTTAAGCAACAAGTCAGCATACGACGGCAGAAATGAGGCGATTGCTCCTGGGACTGAGCAAGTATACTGCTCGCTTCAGACATTTCTTATTCCAGAAACAGGGCAGAGTAGACTGGAAGATTTTTTGTATTCTTCCATTCTGCCCTGGTTCCTAGCACACGCGCAGCCCCTACTAGGAATTAGAAACGATCCCTTAAATTTACAGTCCCTCTTTGAAGATATTTTTAGTCCTTTTAGTACGACCATTTTTTGCTAGAGTTGGGTTTGTGGCAGCCATATGCAGAGGTGGTGGTCAGACTAAATCAGTGAAGGGGTCAAAGGTGTACCATATCCACATAAAAAGGGAGCAAAAGACTGAAAAAGCAATACATGGGATAATATTTCCACTGTAGGAAAACTGCATATGGGAAATGGGTCCTTCTGAATTGTCAGTCCCCTTTGTGCTTGACTCATCGCATGTTGGTGGCTCCAGGAAGCATACGTAGAGAAGCAGCTTTACTACCTTCCTCCTCTTCTTCCTCCTCTCTCTCTGCAAGTAGGGTTTTTGACTCAGTCACTTTAATCCTGAGACTGAAGGCACAAGTGTTATGCTACTGAAAGGCGCATCTTCTTACATAACCAAGCCAAGAAATCCTTGATTTAATTTTAGGTTTCTGGGACATTTGTACACAATTTTATTTTATTTTTTTAAAGTTACTTCACAAAAAAACACGCCGACCCACAAGCCATGTTTGGAAGAAAGGCTTTTTTTCATACTGCTGTCATGTTGACAGGGTTAGTATCACTCCATATTATCTGCCAAAAGTTTAGAGTAAAGCAGTGAAGGTCTACAGTCAAATAATCTCCTTGGTTTTACTACACGTATCAGTGTTTTATACAGAGGCTGGGAAGGATTCTTTTGTAAACTTGTCACTGCTGATAAAACATTTATTTTTGCACTACGCTTTCTGCCACCCTCATGCTCAGGGATTCTAACTGCCACCTCTTTTCCTTCTGGCCCTGAGAACCAGCAGCCCTGCTCCTCTCCCAGAGAGGTGGCTGCCATTGCTTGGAAGCTAGAAGAGGTATTATTATGGCCCCACATGAAGCAGGGAAGTAAAGCTTTGGTCCCAAGGTATAAGAGTTTGACCAGAACTTAAAACCATGAATTAAAGTTATCAATAACAAAAATAAAGTCTATTTTTAACTGGAAAAAAAAAAAAAGCTAAAAGGGACGTTAAATTCTACCAGGCCTACTTAAACTGTCAAGGCTTACAGAGTTATGCTGAAGTTTTAGGTTAAGCATTTAATGCTGATATACAAAATTACATGTAGTGTGCTACAGTTCTCCATTTAAGATTCATACCAGAGCCTTTGCTGTAAGCAAAGGGAAATGCTGTTTGCTTTGAACCTTCATTAGTACAAGATCTGTTAGAAGAGTTAGCAAAAAAACAGCAGTTAATAGAGGTCCAAGGCATTTTATAGCTAACTACCACAAAAACATTTCAAGGATATGAAAATGTTAGTGAAATCTACCTTTTCCTCAGCCAATTAAGCACATGAATAAAGTCTCCTTACCACACTCAAATACCACTGAAGAAATCAAGTTTGACCAGTTCCTCGGCGTCGGTGAACAGAGAAATTTGGATATAGGCAACTACAGAAAGCAGGCTGACAGTGCTCTCATTTAGAAGAGGTGTGATCGCTACATAAGGAACCCAGCCAGGGTGCAGTCAGAGGTGGTGCTGCTCTGACCAGACAAAACTGGAAAAATGGGAGCCCTTTTAGAGCCACCCCAAAAGGCATCTGTGATCCTCAGCAGCTGCATGTTACAACTCTTCTGCTTGCCTGCAATTTGGAAAAGGTGAAGCATTTAAATGCCAAGAAACCTGAATTTAAATAAATTCTGGATTGACCACTATCATCTTCCCCTATTTGTGGGACGACAGTAGTCTAACTGTATTTTGTGTGATAGCCATGCATTTCCAAGATCACAGTAATTCCTAGGGGAATCCTCTAACCCATTATGTTGTAGCTTTCCTTGGAAGCTGAGGGGAAGGCAGAAGAGTGGGGCTGTCAGCCGTACTTTGTATCTGTACAGCTCTTTGCACCTCAGGATTTCAAACCAGTTTTAAAGTATGCATTATCACCCCCCTGAATGAGAGGTAGGTGGGCAGAAAGGCGAAGTGTTATGCAGGTAAGGCTGCTGGTAAGGCTGAGAAACTAATTAATTCCTCAACCTCAGATCTCCAGTCAAACCACAAAATCTCCCTTCTGCTGAAAAGCACCACCGTACTCGTGAACTGAGGCTGTACGTCAGTGCTGTGTAAATGACAAACACCTGCCCAAATCCAGGCTGCCAGTCAATTTTGCTTCATCCTTGCCAAAACTAGACACACAATGTCCTCGAAGCCTCTGGGAGATGGCTCCTCTTCCTGTAACTTGCCTGGTCTCTTTGCCCGCAACAGAGCGCTCAGCTGGCGTGCGGCACCAGCTTAACTTCACAGGGCTGGCGCTACCTCATTGTGTACCTCCTACGGAGGAGGCCTGGGAGGAAAGTTCTCAGGCGGTGTCAGGAAAAATGCTGTGGGCTTTGTGAGCATCTTACTAGTTCTAGAGCAATCATGCAAGGTGACACCAATTAAATGCTTCCACAGCGCGTGGGTGCTGGACAGCACACATACAAGGGTTTAGTGTGAGCTTCTTGCACGGCGAGGAGTTGTCTGCCCATGTTTCTCAAATTGGTCTCACTACTGCTTTGAGGTCCACCTGTCCAGGTATCTACTAGCAAAAGTCATAAGGACTGATCGTCTCCTGTGTTAGAGGCTTACTTCCCACAGCTGCCTCTCCTCCTTCACAAACATGAGATGGGCCGTCTTCACCCTCATCACTTTAACCCCACATCTTTCAGCTTCAGGATCACAGCACTGGCACTGGCTTTTAGAAACTGCCTGCTATCCCCTACCACCTGTTAACTCCTTTCTCTCACAAGTATCTGAGTATTTCGTGTCAGCCTCTTATGTGTGAAACAAACTGCCAGAAGAAAAAACTGTACCACCAGAAATTCATCAGAGTCTGTCCTTAAGACCTCTTCCTATGGTGACCTTATCTTATACTGCCACTAACAACTGCCAAGCTAGTAGCAAGCTTGACTTCATTCTCATTTTCTCTCTGCAACAAGACCCATTTTGTTACCCTACAATCCCATACATATGTTTCTTCTCTTCATGTATTGCGTCTTACCTTTAAACTCTGTTTGCTAACTGGGTGGGGAAAACATAGCAAGTTTTAACCATGTTTGCCCTCCACCAAGTTTAGTAGAGACCACATCCCACGTGAAATTGTAACTGTTCTTCACCACACCCAGAAATAACATGCAGAAAATGAGATAGTCCTGTATATTGTTGTGCCTACAGTTCCTCTTCCAAAATAGAAAACAGACTAGCAGGTTCTGTAGCAAACATCTGCATGACCAGCAAACAGAGGTTTCTGTGAAGAGCAGCTCCCTATCTGTGCAAGTGCTGGCCAGCCCGTAGAAGATGCTGGTACAGGGCCTGAACTTAACTCACCACCTGGAAGCTGCAGTTTCTAGCGGGGGGGCGGGGGGGAAATGAGTGTTTCCCTCCAAATGGTGCAGGACCTCCAAGTAAAGTGAGAAGGTACGTGGGAGAGGTCCTTCGCACTAATTGATGACAATAAGGTAGTCAAGACTGTTAAGGGTTTTCCTGTCAGAATAGCCATTGTTTATCTCTTTATTAAAATACAGATTAGGAATAATACAGTGTTTCTCTAATTCAAAGAAGTTGGCAGGAATGAAGGCTCCTTAAATGATGCAGCATGATGGGAACCTAATACAAGGTAAGATGAGAATGTTAACCAGAAAACCCTCCTGTGAAAGGACTACTGGTGGGGAAGGGGCCTGACCCCTGGACTGCAGACCTACACCCAGTAAATGCGTGGGATTGCTGGTGTTGACCTTTGTTGGCTTCCTCAATCTTATTTGCACATTTAAGCACGTGAAGAATGGGAAACCACAAAACCCAGGAAGAATGACACACAGTTGAGCTAGTCTTGCACAGCTGGTGGATGTCTCCTGGGCTGTGCCTACTCGTACAATGAACTGTAAAGGACATGTGTTTATTTAAATGTTATCTGCTGAGAATTGCCAGCACAGAACGAAGCTGGGGCTGCAACCTTCGGCCTGTCCATTATGATGAACTGTTGGCAAAGAAGGCACTCCAGTCAGTCACTTGATCTACGAGTTATGAGCGATGGGATTTGTTGGCTTGGGCCTTGACAGTTCTTGGTGAATGGGAACGCCAAGAAGGGAAAAGCAGGGGGAAAGTGGAAAAGCTGCAAAGATAAGAAGCCCTGCTGTCACAGTCTTAGGTTGTGGTCGTATCTAAGCCCTGAGCAAGCCTGGATCAGGCATGGATTAAGATTGGGTTTATCACAGGAAACCTGCCTGCTGTAGCAAATGGTGCTGGTAATTGAATGGCCTCTGGACTCATCTTTGCTAGAGGAGGAAAGAAAGACTTTCCTTGTTAATGAATGTGGATTTGCAAACAGCAAACACCCTCATGAATACAAGGAAGTATATGTGTGGGCATGAGCACTGTGGTTTCCTTTAAGCGTGTAATTTAAATGAAATAAATGTTACATTCCCAACAGTCTTTGTTCTTACTAAAATGTGCGAAAACTTCAAATTGCTTTGTCCCTGCTCATAACTACCATATGGCTAAAACCAAATTCCCAGTGGGGATGCACCCAGAGCTACTAATCTAATACACAACAAGTGCCAGGAGGCACTTCTGCATGCAAGCAATTGTTAACATCTAGACTGCAAGAAATTGTACAGCTCTGTTCACAAGATCAAAAGTACTGTTTCAAAGTAAAACTAAATTATCTCTAGCCTCTGTGCATCTGTTTTTGAACAGTATTCTCTTATTACTACTGCTCTCTGTCCTGAAGTAGTTGTGTTTGATAATAACATGGTTTCTGGAACCCTTTGATATGAAAGCAGTCTGTAACAGAGCACAGATGTCCCCATACAGAAAGTTGCTGTCAAATGGCAATTTCTTTTGTGTAGAAAAGTTGCTCTCGCCACCATTATTCTAGCCTGAAAGACCCACTTTATGGAAGACTTGCAAAGTACAATACCAAGAAGAAGAAATTCTTCACCTACCAGACGATCAGCAGAAAATACGAAGTCTCCTCTACTGGATTTCCTGAAAAAGGTAATAATTTATATTTTAAATTGGGGAATAATTTTAAGAACATTGCTTAAATATACTATTAATTCAAGGACAATCAGAGAAAAGTCTCCTATCATATACAGAATTTATCCCATAGAGATTCTGCTTCATGGGTTTCCTGTTTGGCGGCAAAGATTGAGATGCAGTGAGCTAACGCAGGGATTTGCCTCTTACTGCTGGCAACGTTGCTGCACTGTACCAGTAGCAATTAAAGCATGAAAACAGAAGAATGATCTTCTGTAGGTTTTCCATTGTACTACCGTTCCAGCTCAGCTCCAAAACACTTCATAAGGTCAGATGCGCACCAACCTGGTACATTCCCTACAGCTCCGAGCAAGAGAGCTTTGCTCCACCCATTCTTAAGTCAATCAGAAACCATGGGACCATGATAATGCAGATCCCAAGCCCTGAGACCAGCGTTAACGCACCTGATAAGCGGGATATATAGCCTATCTTATCTGGAATGCATTCATAGTGCGACTAGATTAGTGGATTTAAAACTGAAATGAGCAGGGATTAACGACTACTCCCATGAAAAACACCTCTCTGCTGTTTTACTAGCTTGGGTGCAACTTTTTGCTCATGTGACTGCATGGCTTTTGCCCCATTCAGAAGGCAAAACAAGCTCACCTCCTCCTGCTACATACTGTGTAAATATGTCATGTTAAAAGCCTGAATTTCAAAAGAGTGTCAGCCTAATCTAAATTATCTCCTTGTGCTAATAACACATTAATAAAAATGCTCTTTGTTTTTGTTGTTTCCTGCTTTCTGGTAATGGCAGGATATTCATACCTTTCTGCTAATTTGACATTAACCAGAAAGGCAATGTTCAAAAAAATCACCAATCTCAAAACCGCAAAAAACAACCCCCAAAAACCTACAATCATACAAACTGATTTTTTTTTTTTTTTTTGAAAGAATTCATATTTCCATCTGTGGTCTGTATAAATATTTTTTTAAAACAGGGAAGTAGAAAAGTGTGTAGGTGGCACATCTAGGTTCTTCCACACCAGACTATGGCATTTCAGAAAATTTAGCCGTATTTCATTAACAGGTGGCAAGACAAACCCAACAATGTCAAGACTGTAGCTGTGACTGCAAAGTGATACATGCTTAGAGTGAATACTGTGAGTTATTAATACAGATTACTAGGCTTTAAATTAAGTACTCTGTCCTTTCAGAGAGACACAGGATGTTTTTATGCACAGTTCACTGAAAACCCTTAGTTATGCCTGGTTTTTGAGGGAGGGAGGACAACAGAAAACAATGGTGCATGAAAATAAGACAAATAATAATAATACTGAAAATGACAGACCTCTTGCACACCGGCAGCTGGAAAGCTGTGACCAGATTTCAAGCCCCACATCATATGAGAATTGCTAGGGGCCAGAAAAAAAGGCTTTTGTGAAAACACTGTAACTGTTCACCTTAAATACCAGATAGAAGTATAGAAGTAATGATCAATGGCAAACTAGAAAGTTTTTCACCTTCTTAATCAAGTAACAAGACAACATCTAAAAAAGTGAGGCATTAAAACCGGACTTATAGCACACGACTAGCAACACGAACATTGTGTTAAATAATATAAATCAGTTTCATTTTGTTCCTGAAGGTATGGAAGCATGGCTGATGTACAATTAAAATCACGTGCACATCTTAACAAGTGAGAAGAAATGGTTTTTGGGAATACTGTAATACAAGCTAACTGCAGGGTTTCTTCCTGCTTTAGCACTTGGTACTAGTTACAACCACCGATACGGCTGTAGGCTATGTGGGTCATGGTCTGACACGCTTTAGTAATTTCTGTTTCTCTAGTTACCTTACAGAAGAACTTCTTGAGAGACACGCAGGATACTGTGAAGGCAAGACTGAAAAAAGGCTACTTCCCTAGAAAGAATTCCTAAAAGGCCTTTGTAAGAAAACTTAAGGCACCGGACTAACGGCTGCCGTTCGGGGGAGATGATGTAGCTGGGAAACAGGACCATGTCCTACGTGCAGCACTCCAGTATTTAATGTACTTCAGTACTTAATTTTTTTCAGTGCCTGGGCTGGGGGGGTGGTATGTGAAAGGGATCCCACGCTTTCGCCTGCAGCAGTCATCTTTACTCATCACAGGCGAGTTACACGGTCTGAATCATCCTACTCCGTACAGCAGTCAGGACTGCACGTCCAACTGCTTTACTGCCTTCAGTTCTGTATCGTTCACCCAGTTCCCTAGGGAATAAGAGGCCTTAGCTGAACACAACAGAATGATCTCATGTAACAGGCACAATAACCTTTAAATACCTACATTTAAATCATGTCTATTGTTAAATCAGGAGTTAAAACGACATTACCAATCTAAACTAATGAATTTGCTCCTACAGAAACCAGAGCTCTACATTACAAATTGCTGCACTACTCATTTCAGCTTCCAGATCCGTGGTTCAAATCTGTGCAGGCCAGAAATGACTTTGAGATCATACCCTCCTTAGAAAGAGGCTGTAACTGTTTGTTCCCAAGCATTTAATACTTAAAATGCGTGAGTCCACATCCCATTAGAGGACTCAAAATTCATATCCAACACACAATTCAAAAGGCATCTGCCCATCCATTAAGCATTCGCTAGACGGAAAAGTGAACAAGCCTGAGGAAAAACAAGCAAACCCACACACACGCAAGCTGAGGCGATCTATTCATCTCCCCAATTCTGGCACACAGACCTAGTTCTTGTTAACTTTAGTGAAGGAAAAAAAATACATGGTCATTTTAGTCTATTAGATGGACATTACTGATTCAGCCAGCTGCCTCTGAACCCACCACCAGACACGATGACCAGCCATGTGAAGGTGGGTTTTTCTTTTATAAACTGGACAGTCACTCCCATTGAAAGGCCATGATTTCTTTCTCTGAATCCTCTCAGGAACAAAAAAAAAAAACAGCTTTCCACGTTTCTGAGCAGCTCATGCTATGTACAAATTAGAGTCCCTGAGGTCTTCTGCATCTGGCTGACAATCCTTAGCTCCAAGTAAGCACGCTTGATTCTAACTTGCATTGAACTGCAAGTATTTACCCCTTCCTTACTTCACAGTAATAGTCCTAAACTGACTGGGTCTTCCCTACTTTTGTTCTGTTTCTCTCCCCCCAGTAGCTCGCTTTTTAATTTCTGCCCTTTTCAAGACCTTTTCAGGTGACTGCTGTACCTGGAACACCCATCTTCTGCAGCATTAAGTAATCCAAATATCCTCCTTGAGTTAAAGCAGCTCTGGTGCTACCTGTTCTTTTTTTTAATCCAGAAAGAAAGATTAAGTGATAGGTATCTAATTGCCCTGCAGATGACACCGCTCTTCCCTCTTCCCTAAGCAGTGTATGTGAACATACCCTTTTGTCAGTTTAAATCAGATGTTTTGACCAATAGCTCCTCTTAGCCGTATAGCTCCTCATTAATAAATATGATACTTCTTCTGAGGAGTTTCTTTTAGCACTTGGTTGGAACACTACAGTGCTCATAGAGTCTCTCAAGGCAGATTACACCTGCCCAGGGAAAGGTTACTGCAAGAGTTTCTAACCAGCGCATAAGAAATCCTCTCACCCTTGCAGCTGAGCATGTTTTCACATCTTTCTAAATGACAGGCACTAAAATAGGCCAGTCCAAAGTCTCTTATTTACTGAGATGCAGCTGACTTCCTGGGACAGAACCTAAAAATGTTTCCCTATTGCCCTTATGTACAAAGCCTACAGCTGCCTTTCTGAGCAGGCTGTTGTCCAGTCTTCCTTGGTGGTTGGGAAGGGAGCTTGGCATTACATCTCCACTGCCAGAGCGGTGTCACACTCAGAGTAAAGCACAGTTTGCCATCACCGCAGCTGTTATGAGTAATTCATTATTTACAGGTCTTATTCTGTACTTCCCCTTACCAAAGTCTTGTGCAATGAATCTGAACTCTAAAAAAATCTCTTCAAAAATAAAATACCAGCTGCTGGTTTCTGGATAAGCTCACTATAACCAGAAACTTATCAAACGTATTTGCAAGAGTTCAAAACCTACTCTCAACAAAGTAATAATAATAAAACCTAGCTGGGTACAGTAACCACATTGCTTGTATTTGCGTAGATATCAAAACTATATGCTATTTCCTTTTCACTAACCTCAAAACCTTTTACAGGCCATCAGTAAGCCTAGTTTGGATTTCCTCTCTCTCTCTCTCTCTGCTTAGCCCACTTACAACTTCCCTTTCTGCTCTGCAGGGAAGCTGCCAGGCAGATGTTCATTCTCACCTCATTCGGTCTTCCGTATCTCACGCTGGATGTTCAGCAGTGGGGCACAATTTTGCATGGATTTCTGCACTTCAGCTTAAGATTTGTAAAACTGGAATAACACCTTCATGTCTCACACGGTATGGTGGCAGCAAGGACTCTTGGTGACACGAAGTGACAACAATGGAAAATAATGCCTCCAAAAAAGGCAGTCTCCTTTCAGGTTTTGTGCCCTAAGTAAATAAACTCTTCTCCCCTTGTCTGTCTCCCTCCTTAATACTGTCTCTCTCCCATTCCTCCTGGCCCACCATGCTCTAGTTTCGAAGCTATCCCCAACTTTTTGTTTCAAAACTATTCTTTTTGCCTAATTTGTTCCAGTCCCTGCTCCTCAAACATCTGATTCCAGTCCACTTTCATTTCAGCTAGTTCCACTTTTCTCCAATATTTTTATTTCTAGCTTTCTCGGGCTGCCCCGGTGATCTGTTTTCTTCTGGCCATCCTTGCCCCAAAATCCTTAATACACACACACCCCCAATACAGACTGCAAAGACTTGGCCGTTACATGTCCATTAACATAGTAGTCCCAATCTTCAGCGAACTGTGATTTTCCTGCCACTCGTTCAGCCTGGAGAAGAGAAGGCTCTGGGGAGACCTTATTGTGGCCTTCCAGTACCTAAAGGGGGCTTACAGGAGAGTTGGGAAAGGACTTTTTACAAGGACAGGTAGTGAGAGGATGAAAGGGAACGGCTTCAAACTGGAAGAGGGGAGATTTAGATTAGGAAGAAATTGTTGACTGTGAGGGCGGTGAGCCCCTGGCCCAGGTTGCCCCAAGAAGCGGTGGCTGCCCCATCCCTGGAGGTGTTCAAGGCCAGGTCGGACGGGGCTTGGAGCACCCTGGGCTGGTGGGAGGTGTCCCTGCCCAGGGCAGGGGGGGGTGGAACAAGAGGATCTTATATGGTCCCTTCCAACCCAAACCATTCTATAATTCTATGTTAGGAAAAAATTCTTCACAGAAGGGGTTATCAAGCATCGGAACAGGCTGCCCAGGGAAGTGGTAGAGTCGCCATCCCTGGAGGTGTTTAAAAGACGGTCAGACGTGGTGCTGAGGGTTAGTGGTGGGTTTGGCAGTGTTGGGTTAACGGTTGGACTCGATGACCTTAAAGGCCCCTTCCAACTTCGCCGATTCCATGATCCTACGACGATGCGGCAAAGCAAGCCGCGAAGGCCGGCAAGAAGCACCTCCAAAAACCTCCGAGGGGTTTGAAAAGCCGCCGAATTAAGGGCCGTGTCACCGTCGGCCCCTTGAGGAGGAGCTGGATATCGAAGCCCTCCCCTGGCTCCCCGCCGCTGAGGCGAGGCGGCGGCAGCGGCCACCTTTCCCCCCCGCCCCCCCTTCCCGCCGGCCTGCCGTCACCAGAAATGGCTGCACACAGAGGGCAGCGTCCTCAATCGCATCCCCGGCCTCCAGCGCCGGCTCCCGTGCCCGAGGCAGATCGAGGTGGGCCGAGCACGGGAGCCGGCGCTGGAGCCCGGGCCAGAGCGAGTGCTCGGCGGGATGGCGGCTCCCTGATGGAAGGGGGGGGGGGGGGGGGCCGGCGACCTCCCCTCAGCCTCCCGCCCCGCCCCGGCTCCTCCTCAGGCCACGCTTCCCGCCGCCGCGCGGCCTCCCCCCCCCTTCTCCCCGCGCTCACTTGTCCCTGATGATCGTCTGGAGCTCCCGCAGCTGATCGTTCATGGGCAGCAGCTTTAGCTGAGGCCCGATCCCTACCGGGATCGGCGGTGCCGCCGCCACCACCGCCGCCGCCGCCGCCACGACTCCGTTGCTGCTGTTACTGCTGCTATCCGGGCTGGGGCAACCGCTGTCCTCGCCGGGCTCCGTGAAACGGATCAGCCGGGAGCTGCCGCCGGCTGTCCCTGTCGGCGCCGCCGGCTGTTCGTCCTGCGGCCGCGGGCCGAGCCGCTGGTTCTGGCACGGCATCGCCTCCATGCGCCGGGGCGCGGCCCCGTTCCTCCGCGCCGGCTCTGCCGCTCTTGGTGGGGGGGAGCGGCGGGAGCGCGCCGGCCCGCTCTCCCCCTATTGGCTGGCGGCGCCGCCACTCAAGGCCGCGGCGGGAGCGCCGGCACGGGAGGCGGGCGGGGCGGGGCGGGGTTTTGCAGCCGGCGCGGTGACGTCGCGTCGCCGCCGCTTTCCCGCTCTTCGCGCCTCAGAGCCGGCGGGCGGCAATGGCCTGACAGGATCCGCTGCCGCCCGCCGGCTCCTCCTGCCCGGCAGGTTCCCCCGGAGACCCCCTGTCAGTAACAGAAGTTGTAACGTACTCCCACCAAGACCTTAAAATTGAAGAAGGAAACCATGCATTTGATGATTCAGCTCATACTCTCTTCAGCACAGACTAGCACTAATTTTTCGTCCAATATAGTTCTAAAGTTCTGAAGCAAGCACCAACTGCACAAGAAATAAATACATTCCTCTCATGAAATATAAAGAGGAATGTTTAGTGTTCTGATGGAAAATTGAAAAGGACGTTCTGTCACTCATCTTAACACCAAAAAAACACCCCAACAGACTGGTAGAGAGGAGGCGATTCATTTTGAAAAAGGGATTAAAGGTGCTAAATGCTAGCAGCTTCCTTTGCAGATAACTAAGGGGTGACTATACCCCATGCTGTAAACGTTTCAGAAGGGTGAGAAGTTATTAATGATGACAGAAGGAAGGAGTAGTGGAAGTCCTGGGATCAAATTAAATACAGGAAAGCTAAAGATAAGTATCTGGCAAATAGATGTCATAATGGAAATGTGATAGGACTGTTGGTATCCCCTCACTTAGGATATTTAGAATCAAAATGGCAAAGACAACAGAAAATTACCTGCACTGAAAAATCTGGCATTACAGATCTATGTATATACTGACAATATCAAATGGCTATGTGGTATTTGATGGAAAACTTTATAATTAATAATATTCCATTGTCATGAACACAGCAAAAAATCAGCTTTAGAATTCCCATTTTCTGTGCTAATGCCTATAATTTTATATCTTCTGTACTTTTAAGGCTAATAAGGTACTTAATGTATTTGATATTAATTTTTTCCCCGCGCATTTAGCCAGTTAATTTTTCACTGGCGTGCTTTTTGGCAACTTAACGCTGATACACGTCTAGGTGTGGCAACTGCAAACACTTCAGGGCCACAAATAGCAGAAATGCAAATAAAACCTAGAAGTTCTTTGTTCCTAGAGAGAAGAAAGATATCCTCTAAAACTCCTATTTGGAGTTCTCACACCTTACTATACAAAGCAAGAAGAGACAAAGGAATGATCTGGCTCATTTCCCCTCCTGTAACCAAAGCAGGAGGGGGGGGGCTTTGCTACCAACTTTCCCTATGTCAGAGAGCCAGGACAATGACAGCTTCCCACCCGGGCACGAGAAACGCCCCGTGCCCACAGGGAAACACGCAGGCACAAGCTCCCCAAGCCCTCCTTGCGTTCTGCTGAGTTTCCTGCACGTCTATTAAAATTCTGCCCCTCTTGCAATGGAAGGCATGCCAAGAAAACCTGGCCTCCACAGCCACAGCCATCAGGTAGCGCTAGACCTGAGCAGAGATGGTTTGGAAGAGTTTCAAAGCCGAGCGGGATCTTACAAGCAGAAGAAACACTTCTTTCCTTCTACAGTAGACGAGTCAAGTGCCAGAGCTCCTCATAAGCACAGATCTGCAGCCAGGCTGCGGGACCTCCAAGTGAACAAATTCCTTCCCGGCCTTTGCACATCCCATATTTGCAGCCACAGAACTCAACCCTCCGGGCCCTTCTTAGCACAAGGAACAATTCCTGCCAGTGTCCCATGAGCCTCTCAGGAGGCATTCTATGTAAGTGATTACCCATTAATACAACAGAAATTTAATAAATGAAGGCACAGCAAAGTTAAGTTACTTAAACACAGTCACACAGAGTTAGCAGCAAAGGGCACGTAAAAAACTGGAGACAAAAGGCCAGTCTCTTACTGGAACAGCCAGCTGGCATTGCTTGCATATGAACGATAACTACTGAATAAGCAGCACACTATTTCTATCAACTTTTAAATTGAGAATGGAGTCATATGGCGATTAGAAAATGGACACCTATTTTGACATTGTTTTTTTCTTTTCAGGAAATATGTATAGGGTGTTATACTTTGATACCAGAGGAGAGAAGGGAGCAGATACTCTTCAAGAAATTAAGATTTTGGAAATTATCAGTTACAGTAAACAATAGGGTAGCAACCGCAGTATCTGCACTCTGTGCCTTTCACTACTGCTCATTCTTTTTCAAGGGACCTGATCCTTAAGACACCAAAATAGAGACAGTAAAAAAAAATATATGCCTGGGCAGTTCAGGAAGCAACATAAAAGAAAACCACCCACCCACAATTAATGGTTTCCTGTAATATGACTGAAACACATAGGAGGTATTCCTGCAACCACTTTAAAAGCATCAAATTTTGACAGCTAATATTTCTACTTAGAAGACAATTATTTCCATAATCAGTAGAAGTCTGGGGTCTTTTTAAGTGCAGAGATATGGCCAGACAACACCACCTGTATTAGGAGTTGGGAAGATCAACCACATTTATGTCCAAAAGCTTAGACTAACTCAAGGGGTGTTTATCCCTGTGTAACACCTCTAATTTCAGTGGTATGAGTCATTAGGGTATAATATACCCTAATGTGTATTGAAGAGGCACCACAATATTGTGGTAAACAGTTGATTATTTCAATCAACTTTTAAATTGAGAATGGAGTCATATGGCAATTAGAAAACGAACAAGGTTTTTTGATATTGTTCAGTAAATATGTACAGATCAGTGCAGGATGTTGTACTTTGATACCAAAGATTCTGAGACACCTGCATGCAAACACAAGAACAGGAAAAGGATATACCTTCTTTGCCAGAAGCTAACACTACAATTTGAAATGCCTGAAGTGTATTTGCTACTCGCTTTGTGCATTTCAGTACACTCAAAAAAGGGCTCAGGAAAATACCCTACAAAGAAATGCAGACCCTCTGTTGACTGAAGCAAAAAAAATAACACGAGTGATTAAACCCCACCAGACTCACAGGATATGAAAAAGTAACCCGATTTCACAACTTACTGTCCAATACTTAATGAAATACTTGAAGACTGTTGCAGCAATATACAAGCAATACAACAAAGAATAGGCTAAGAACAGTAGAAAGAATTTGTAGTTAGAAAATCCAATGCAGTTATTCACCCTAGAGAACAAAAGCAAAGTTGAAATCAGGATATGTGCAGCACACGGTGGTAACACAATGAGTACTACAATTTTTTTGTTGTTTTATTAAGCCTCTTGATTAGACAACACAATTGCATCAATAAATAGCTCCCCTTAGTGGTCAAAATTAAATATAACGAAAGTCGTTTTGCTTTTCACTTGAAGACTTTGTGCTATGCCAAGTGAAAGGACAGGTCACATTTTTGGAATCTGTTTTAAAGTTGGTACCACTGGTAAACTCGTCACAGAAGCAGGCTCTAATTACTCCTGCCTGTTTCTTGTCTGCAAAGTGAATCAGATCTGGGATTTCTGTGTCACTTTGCTCATCTGCAAAACTCAGGAGGCAGATTCACCACTGCTTGTTTGGTTACATACTAAACAAATACACCCAAATTTGATAATAATTCTCCATGCACAGAACAACTCTAAAAAGGAACAAGGGAACGGAGAAGAAACAGTAGGCTGTTGGTCACTTCCCTGGGCCAGACAAACATCCCATGTGCCAGACAGAGCTATTGGAGGAAGGAAGGTGAGGAGGGTCCCAGATTACTTTTCCAGGCTTCTCCATTCCTTGATACGCTCCTTGCTCCAACTGGTCGGTCAACCCCCTCCACCCAAAAAAAAACCCCCAACCCTCCCTTGCAACTCCTGCCCAAGGCTAAAAACCCTCCTCATTCAAGTCAGAAAGTTCAGCAGGTTAATAGCCTCTGAGGCTCCCAGGGCCCAATACAACATTAAAACTGCGCTGCTAATGGGCTCTGACCCCCCCCATCAGTCCTTATCTATTTCTCCATTTCCCCCACCTTCCTCCCAACATCTCAACTTCAAAATGTAAATCGTTGTTTAAATTGTGCATTTGTCTTACCATGTTTCCACGGCCAAACACCTCATTATTGGTGGCTTCTGAACAGGAGGAAATAAAAGCGTACACTTGTGCCTTGGCCAAGGCAAATGCTCTGCGGACAGAAGGCTCTGTGTTCTCTCATTTCCTTGGCAGGACTAACAACCTTGGCCACTTTAGGGGAGGCTACTGGATTAGCAGGGTGAGGGGAAAAAAAAGGAAAAAAAGGGGAAAAACAAGAAAAACAACGAGCAAGAACAGAAAAGGCTCAAGAATGGTCTGGTGCATTTGCAGTGAGGCAGAGCACAGGGTAGAACAAAACCTGGAGAAGGCAAAAGGATCGGGACATGTCCAAGTAGAAAGCTGCGATGAAGGAAAGAGGGACCGATATGCTGAACACCAGCTTCTGAGACGGCGCGACCAACTGCAGCAGCGGAGCTGCTGAGCCCTTTGGCTCTTGACAGCCCCCAGGCTGAAACTCCCAACGCCGTGTCACCGTCAGGGTCTCAGACCCCTTCTGCACTCCCACCGCCTTTAGCCCACTGAGGGGACACAGTCGGACGGCGAATATGAAATGGAACGGATGGTGTTCCATAGATGGCGGTGACTCCCTTGGTTGAAGGCTCCTGCGTTTCTGCACAGAATTTTGGCACGCGTGCAGTGAGCCCCACGCAGCCCGTGCACCCTCGGTCCCTGCTCAGGCACTGGCCCTTGGTCCAGCACAGGACTGGAGAGAGTCACACCCGCTCTGGATTCATTACAGATTGGATCTACTCACGGGCAGTAAATCTCGTCACCCAGATGAGGCTGGACGCCTCTGCTCCGATCGCTAGTCTCATGTAAAGCAGAGATGCAGTAGATGTTTTTGGATAGCCCATAGTCCAAACCTCATTGCTGCTTTGGCCAAGCTGGCTGCCAGCTAAAACTCTTGCATGAAGACGGCACAGTCCAAAGAACTGGCGAGGACTCTTTGTTAACAGGTGGAAACTCACATTTTGTTTAGCGTTGCCATCTTTCGTGTTATGCTGCTGTCTGTCTTTGGGGCGGGCTGCATAAAACCAGAAGAAAGTTACGTCCTGTTCATTGCTGATGGAGTTGTTACTTGCAGCGTCCTCATAAACTCTTTCATTTCTTTAGGAAACATAACGCTCCGTGTGCCCGGAGGCACCTTATGCTTCACGCTCTTGCTTCAAGTCTAGAGGATGCTCCAGGAGTGAAGAGAGGTTACAGGGAGCAGAGCTGATGAAAACGGTCGTTTTTAACACAGATAGGGCAGCAATGTAACATGGCCACATGGGTCCCGCCATCCTAATTGCTGCATGGCCCATCTTCAAAAATCCAACCTTAGAGAAATACGGAAAGGTAAATTCATCTTCCTGGCAACAGTGGTCTCTAAAGTGAATGTTCATGACAACGCTCGCGTCCTTTGACCCGAAACATCCTGAAACTATTTTCCTGGAGCACCGAAAGCTTGGGAAGTTCTGCGAGTGCGCCTGCGATTCACCTCTGCATCAGCCTACAGAATCACTACGGTTTAGCTCCCACCTCATTTAAGCCCCATCTAATTAGGCAACTTAACTACAGCGAGAACAACAGTTTTGCTGAATATGCAACGGCCTCGTCATCCCGTTCTGATGTGGGGAGACAGAAGGAAAAGGCTATTTTGTTTAAAGTTCCAGCATTTCTACGTGGCTTGACTGATGTGGAAAAGACAGCCCTCTCCGCCATGCCTGAAATCAAACGCCTTTTCTCGTCTGTCTTGGACGTGCCCACATCTACCTGAACAGAAAGGTATAAATCTTGGAGTTTTTCCGACCCATTGTTCTTCAGAACTCCAGTTCATTAACCACAAGAAACGCAGTTTCAGTAATGCGCATTAATGACTTTCCTATTGCCACTGCCGTCTCCAATCAAAGAACCACGTATGGAAAACAAGGGCAGAGGGAACAACATGCTTTGGCAGCTTTAAGGTTATACGCCCAAAGCTTTATACCCTCTGTCTTATATTTTTACGTTAAAGTATCATGAGATATTACCATATTTTTCATTATTAGTTGTGGCACTAAATACTGCAGCACAGTGTGCCAGATGGCTAATGTTCAGAATAAAAATAATGCAAGGCCAATCTTAGAGAGACTCAATGCAAATGTAACAGCTTGTATTCTACAAGCAATACAACCCTGGATAAAAACGCAAAGCCCCAGAACAGTCTGACATGAAATACCCAAAATTCCCGCTAGATCATTTAAATAAAAAGAAGAGAAAAAAACCCACCAAAATCCGATTAAAAAAAAAAAAAAAGAATTAAAAAAAAACAAACAAAAGACCAAAAACCACCTGAACTTGAAATAGAGCTTTTTGATGTGGGCCCGGCAGCTGACAGGGGTCTCAGGGGTCTCCAGGGAAAACACCACAAACATGAAGTATGAAGTCTACTCTGATCTGAGTTTTTGACGCCGTGTGTCTCTGCCACTGCCGGCTGAGGAAGTGTCTCCTGGGTGCCAGTGCTGTGCCTGCCCTCCCTAGTAAAGGTCAGTGGGAAAACAGGTGACTGTTCTCTGCCACAGGGGACTTTGTCCTTGGTGGTCTTCAGACCTTGTAATGGGTGTAATTTTACAAAAGATGGATGCTTGGCATAGTGTGAAAATTCAGCTCTTTTAAAGCGTCTGAAGCAATAAAAATGGAAACACTCCAGCACATTAGTCACTGGTAATTAGGGTGGCTTGTGGCTATAATGTGAGAGGTTAAACAGCCTTTTTCAGTGGCTTGCATTCTGATTAGGATTTTAGAGGCATTCTAGTTTTGTAGCCCTGTGTTATCCCTAAAAGAACTAACTGACGTACATTTTAAATAATTTGTAAAACAGCTAACAGTATGTTCATACAACATGTAAGCTGTTTGCCATAACAAAATACAGGATAAATCTTGTTTAGTGTTACAGTGGATAAAAATGTTTTTTTTTAAGAAGAAAATCAAAATGCTGTTTTCTAAACATAACCAAACATTTTAAAATACAGCTTATTTATGCTAGTTATTTAATTGACTACAATATATCATTCACACTGCACTTCAAAAGTATGTGTAGCTGCTTTGTTCTTAAATGTAAGGTCTGAAGATTAATAGTTCATATTTTTCTAGAAATAAGTATAACAGTCTCTACCTCAAAATCAGTACTGTACCTGTTGGCCCATATTCTACTTGCCAAAACTAATTTCATATCTCTGAGTGAGGGATTCTATTCCCCGCCCCCCCCCAACCTTGTCCTGTTTTCATATTTTAATTTCTTTGCATTCATTTCTTCCCATTAATTTTCCCTCTTTTTTCATATACTTTTTTCATATATTCTCCCTGTGTTCATACCCTTTCAGTACTGTCGATTCTAAATTATGATTGAGTATTGTCACTTTTCTTTATCCTCTAGCCTGACTCCTGAATTCGTTTTGATTTCCACAGCTCTGGGGGTACTTTAATTCAGTCTGATGCCTGCCGTAACTGGAATTGTCAACGTTACCATATGAAATATAGGTTTCAGTCTCCCCTTGGCATACTAATTATCTGGCATTCAGTGTTGATTCTTTCCATTTTACAGGAATGCTTAATAATTATAAATCTTAGTTCTATAAATAGTCTTTATGAAACTGTACTCCACTTTTTTACAGCTGGAAGAAATAAGTACTTGTCACTTTAAGTGAAGTTCATTACAATGTTATAATCATATTAAGCACTTTTAATGAGAAAGAACTTAAAACCTTTAATAAACTCTAAATAAGGTATTATTTTGCCTCCATGTGCCAGGGCTTATACTTCTTTTGCTGAGCTGCTTCTGTAAACTTTGCTTACTTTTCTTGCTGACAACTCTGGAGCATGCATTCATTTCTGTCTGTCTCCAAGGAGATCCTCCGCTTCTACACTAAATCTGCAGAGGAACAGATTTATTTTTGGTTTTTTGTGGCAAGCTACTTTAAACAGTGTAAGTTTATAAAAATCATCTGATAGCTTTCTGTGTCTATACATGAACTTTGTTCTCCTGGTTAGATCACTCTGAGCGAAGGGGTTGTTATGTTTCTGATCACTAGAGGTATACGGCCTCTTTTTCTTTCTGTGTCACTCTTGGGGTTTGTGCAGTGCCTTGTACAGGTATAAATCAGATGGTACCATGTAAATAAACCGGTATCAAAAGGAGAAAGAGAAGATCAGAACCAGAAAAAAGACTGAAGTAGTAAGGAGAGGAAATAAAACTAGCAGCATTGGAGAGTTATTAAAGAAGGAACAGCAGGTAAAGGCAAAATGTGCTGGGCAAATACTGATATCAAATATATTAAGTACCTCAGCCTTAAAAGTACAGAAGATATAAAATTATAGGCATTAGCACAGAAAATGGGAATTCTAAAGCTGATTTTTTGCTGTGTTCATGACAATGGAATATTATTAATTATAAAGTTTTCCATCAAATACCACATAGCCATTTGATATTGTCAGTATATACATAGATCTGTAATGCCAGATTTTTCAGTGCAGGTAATTTTCTGTTGTCTTTGCCATTTTGATTCTAAATATTCTAAGTGAGGGGATACCAACAGTCCTATCACATTTCCATTATGACATCTATTTGCCAGATACTTATCTTTAGCTTTCCTGTATTTAATTTGATCCCAGGACTTCCACTACTCCTTCCTTCTGTCATCATTAATAACTTCTCACCCTTCTGAAACGTTTACAGCATGGGGTATAGTCACCCCTTAGTTATCTGCAAAGGAAGCTGCTAGCATTTAGCACCTTTAATCCCTTTTTCAAAATGAATCGCCTCCTCTCTACCAGTCTGCTGGGGTGTTTTTTTGGTGTTAAGATGAATGACGGAATGTCCTTTTCAATTTTCCATCAGAACACTAAACATTCCTCTTTATATTTCATGAGAGGAATGTATTTATTTCTTGTGCAGTTGGTGCTTGCTTCAAAACTATATTGGACGAAAAATTAGTGCTAGTCTGTGCTGAAGAGAGTATGAGCTGAATCATCAAATGCATGGTTTCCTTCTTCAATTTTAAGGGCTTAGTGGAAGTATGTAACAGCTTCTATCAGTGACGCAGGGTACAGGCATATGGAACCTGCTCTTCTCTCCCTGATTAATGAAGACAGGACTGTAATAATACAGTTGTCTCGGAATGGTATTGTGAGGTTTAACAGTACATGTTTGTGGAGTGATTTTGTAAATCTCCATTAGAGAGGCATTACAGCTGTGTCAAATACTGCGATACCACAATTTGAGGCTCTTCTATCCAGATGGAGGATCTTCCGTGTAGTGCATGTCCAAAGAGCTGGATATGGTGGAAACACTGGACACGTGTCCTGTGACCAAGAGCCCATGCTGCAGGTTGGATCGATCCAGAATGCACTGTATCTGCATACACACGCTGTATGTATGCTGTCTGTCTCAGCATGTGGAAACATTGCAGAAACATTTTCAACCACCCAAAAGATGCTGCAGTGCTGGCCAGCCTGTCTGTCCAGGCTGTCCCAGGCAGAGAGTCACAGTTGTCCCATTTTGCCTGGTCAGACTGCCATGTTGAAAAGCAGATGCCGAAGGAAGCGGATGTATGGAAGCCATAAGCTTAGAATTTCTGTTTCTCTTTCGGAATGGTGCCACGGGGTGGCACTGTTCAGACCAAGCGCTGCCGAATGCGATTATAGTGAAGAAGACTTAAGCCTAGTGACAGAGAAATGTCGCCGCTGTCGTTTAAAGTGAATCCTGGTCAGAAGCAAAGTTGCGTATCAAAGCGCAGGCTGGAGAAAGCCTGCCTCATTAAAAATTAGCGGTACGTCAACTGTCCTCTTCCCTTCTGTCTGCCTGTCTGTCTTTCTCCCCCGCAAATGAGCTTTACAACCCTCCCTCAAGGCAAGAGCATCAGCAGTCAAGCTCTGGTAGCTTTGAAGAAATCTTTATGTGATTAAAAATGCCACACAGGGTTATGGCTTCCTCGCGGCTCTGCACGCCAATCAGACGAGAGTATACAGGCCACTGTAAATGTAATCCACGGCACATCGCTATCTTCCTAAATTGGTGTTTAATTAGGACCCATGCTATTGCTGCGTTGACGCGTGTGCCACCTCGGGACCCCTCTTCTCGCCTGACGGTGACACGGGTGCCCGGCGGCCTGTGGAGAACCCCGCCGTGGCGACGCGCCCCGCCTTCTCCTCAGGGCGGCCGGGCCGGCACCGGCGTTCCGCCCCGCCGCTCCTCCCAGCGGTTCCGCCGCCGTCCCACAATCCTCTCCTCTGCTGCCCTCGCAAGATGGCGCCGCTGGGGGCTCCGCGGAGCCTGGCGGCAGTCGCCTCCCGCAAGCGGCGGCTGCTCGCCCTCGCCCTGCTGCGGCCTCCGGCGGCCGCCGCCGCCGCCTGCGCGCACGGCTGGCTTGCGGGGAGCGGGCGGCGGCAGCAGCGGGCTCCGGGGAGCGGCCAGGTGCGTGCGGGAGCCGGCCAAGGGCGGGCGGCGGCGAAGGAGGATGATGATGAGGGCGGTGAGGCGCTGAGGGGGTGCGCCGCGCCCCCCGCGCCGGCTCTGTCAGGACAACCCGTCTCGTCCTTTGCGTTGCCCGGTTGTCAGCGCGGGAGGGCCGGGGGGGGAGCCCCTCGCCCCGGGGCGGGCGGCCATGGCGGGGGTCCCCCCCCCGGCCCTGTCAGCGTGGCGGGAGAGCGGCTGGGTCCTGACTGAGAAAGGCTTTGAGCGAGTTAGTTTGGGCCCGGGCAAGTTTGGGCCCGGGCAGCTTGAGGCTGAAGCTGTCCCTGCGTTGCGGTCGCGTTTGTGTGTGTGTGTGTGTATGTGTGTGTGTGTGTGTGTGTGTGTGTGTGTGTGTACGGTGCGTTCCGGTATTTCTCCATCTCTGTGTGGCCAAGCGTTAAAAAACAATGGCTCTGAACAGGTTGCTAAACGTTTGTACAGAGAATAACTTATGCTGACAGCTAATTTTGCCGTCGTGTAGGGAAAGGAAATCGGAATGGGGAGTTCTTTCTGTCAGCTCTGGAAGGCTGTGACACGTTCCAGTGAATGATTCTTTTTTTTTTTTTTTTTTTTTTTGTTCTGAGTGAAGAATTGAGTACATATCTCAAATTGAGCGAGTCCAGCTTTGAATAATTTACATGCATTTTTCAAAGTGAGTGAAGGAAGTGTATCTCCAGGATTGAGTGAATGAACTTTATGAAAACTCTCAGGTAGCTATTATTTCTGTTTGATAATAAACTTTTTTTTTTCTTTTTTGTTCTCCCCGCCCCGAATACCGCTGTTTATGAGTAGCTTTTCGTTGTCACCTGCCTTGATTAATTGCCCCTGACAGGCAGAGTTCTGTCATGGACTACAGCCACGTTGATATTACTTGTAGGTGAGATGAGCAGGACTGAAACAGTAAATTTTGGGGGGTTTTTACTTTGGAAAGTTGTGCAAGACAAGAAGTTCAGAGTTGAAGTTGATGCAGGCCAAATATTTTTCCTGTGTATTTGGGTACCTTAAGATATATCTGGGTAGTCGGTATTATCTGGTGTTCCTGAAAACTGATTTCAGGTGTTCGTGAACAAACAACAATGTTATCATGGTGATGTATAGAGGTATTAATTGTTATCCTGTTTTCGTTTTGAATGTTTTCATTTTCCTGTGAGAAATGCCAGTCCTTGCTGATAAGTTTTAATTGCCACATGTTGCTAAATGTTGATTTGCAGTAGATTTTCTGAACTAGAAAACTAAGGCTGTGTCTGTGGTACATATAGGTGTTCATCTCTTTGGCCTTTTAGTTTCTAGGCATTTCTGTGTTAGAAAGTCATCAATTATGCATTTCTTTTTTTACAGTCTGGTGATTTAATTTTTATTTCACTTCTGCATCAAGCTCTGTTTTGATAAAAATCAGAATTCATTAAATGCACGAGTGAGATCTTAAATAAAAACTTTGTGCCACATTATGACAAATAGGCAACATGTTCTATGTAAGCATTTTGTGCAAATTTATTTGTTTATTACGTAGCAGGAGGCTCAAATTTAGTGTTCTGGAGTTTTTGGTTATAATGTCCTTCAAAATTTTGGGACTAGTTGACATGATTTTTTTTAACATTTAATTAAATTTGCTGACAGAGGAAAATGCACTGTACTGTGATTTCCGTTTACTTTTTTTTTCTTCTCATTTTTCAGCTAGTTCAAGAACTGTGCTTGCGCCAACAGAAGTGGCTGTCAGAAGTTGGCTAGGCACTTCAGCAGATTGTATTTCAGAGTGATTAGCCATTGATTTTTATAAATTAGGTAATTCAACATTTAAAAAATCTTCTGGGAGCAAGTATGTGCATCCTATTTTAGTTTCAGTTATTTAATTATTTTGCTATGTTTATGCACTAATAAGGACTGTAAATGTTTTAAATGGGCTTATTCTGAAAAACTTTTTTATATGTTAAAGAATTGAAGAAATACACCTAGTTTTGCATTTAAAGCAACTTAAGCTTGTTCGCCGTGGTCCTAGGCTGCACGCTTCATGGTCAGCTGGGAATAAGGTTTAATGAAAGCGGTGTTTCATAACGTGTGTTCTCATGAAAGCCTCCAGGCTACGGTGTGATAGCGTATCTTAGTATATATACTTCAGTGTGCAGGAAAGCTCTTATATTACCTTTATTGCTATATTCTAGGTATCAAATATGGGTTAGATTTTGCACTAGCTTGTTGAATATAGCCAGGGACAGTAAATGTGAAATAAATGCCCGTCATCCAGCCTCTTCATCTCACATGGGAGGGGAGGCTGGCAGGACCCCACCACTTGTGAAATCCCAGTAGTTGGCTTTGATGGCGTGTCTTCCCCAAAACATTCCTAAATAGCAAGGGCCTTCCCGGGAGCGCGCACCTAATGCGACACGGTTACTTCTCACTGCTGTAGTAAAATCACATTTGTGAGTAAAATCAACTGTATGACCATATTTCTGCTTTTATTGTGTCAGTCAAGAGTTGTGTCTTTTACAGCTCAGACTGGTAAACAGAATAGGCATGGCGTAACTTGTGAGAAAAAAATGTGGCTAAAGGAAGGAAAAAGCTCTGGTGAAATATGACCGTAAAAGCAAAGTTACTAACCATTCGTTTTGAAAAAGATGATTTCGAACACTCGTTCATTGTCCTTCTCCTCTACTTTGCATCCGTGCAGTACTCGATCCCCCCATCTTCATTGTGTCATATTGGTGGTAAACATTTTTTTAAGCTTACAATTAATTGTAAGCTTAATTGTATTATAATACAATATGTTTATTTTCTGTGGCACTTAGTACAATGAGATTCCAATATAGTAGAGTAGTTCGGGTGCTGTTGCATTACAGATCCGTGTCTTTCTTCCCTCATACTTACATTTTTCAGTAGTTTTTATTAGAGTATTGCTTTTCTGAGCAATAAGGCATGTAACGTTTGTATCCTGGAGAGGAAAATAGCTAAATTTATGGAGGCGAAAAACAGTTGTCATAAATATTGTAGAACTGTGATCAAACTCCATTTCTTGATATTGGGATCAGTTCGTATTTCCGTAACTGTAGCTCCTTTGGTTCACCCTCCTGTGGCCAGAGTAGGCAGGGTTCGTCCTGTTTGAAAACTCATTGAAAACTGAAACATTGAAAATTGAAAACTCATGTTTTCAATTTAGGACCTCTGCTGAGTAATAATAGACAGAATGGACATCTTGGATGTGGCCTCCTTGGTAAACTTTTCAAAGTAACCAAATAAAGATTGTATTTTTTTTTCCTAGGAAGCTTAGGGGTTTTTTTTGTAGAACAGTTTGCCTGCATGCAACATAAAAGCAATGGCAAATTCTATTTGATCTGAAACTTAAATGGAAGGAAAACAGCATTTGACTGAAAAGGTCCAACAGCCTTTAACTAAGGATAGTTATTTTACTAGGGATCTGTGTAAGTCAAGAAATATGCTGAGGGGTTTCTTTAAGAGAGGACTTTGGCAGTTGTAGAAAGCAGGGCTTTGTAAATTTGTACATGTAACGGTAAAATATAGAGACTTTTTTTTCCCCCCCTTGCATTATCTTGCCCTTCCAGCTGCCACATGACATGTGATAAACAGCATGTTCTTCTGCATAATTTAATAATATCCCTTGCTCTGGAAGTGGTTGTAAGAGAAGTTTCGGGTATTTTTCAGTTGTGGGGGGTTTTTTGGTTTGTTTTTTTTTTTTTTTTTACTTGAAGCCTGGTCTGTTCTGTAAAATTATACTGATGTTTATTGTCCAGACATCATTTCACGTGTCCATATACATTGCTGAATTCTCCTCTAGACTTCGATGGTGTAGTTGAACAGCTTCATGCATGGGAGCTATTAATCAACGGTCTCTGTTAGTCAGCGGTCTTTACTGACCGATATATGCTTTGTAATGGAGTATTTGAAATTCCTTGAATTTTCAAAATCGCTTTATAGAGGAAGTATTGCTGCTGAACAGATTAGCAATCCCATATGTCTGTCTATGAAAATGGCATCTAATAATACTGAAAATTGTTGTGAGGAAGGATATATAATGAAGTGGAACAGATGGAAATATGGGAGCTCGATCAGAAAGTCATTTGGGGAATATGAGGGGGGCATAGGGTAAGCAACACTCCCTGTAACAGGGGGTTCTGCGGTGTACGTTGGGGTGCCTGCTGTTGATGCTGTGTGGGTTTTCTCTTCTGCCATCGAGACATGTTTTACCAAAACAAACCAAATGTGAGGGTGTATTAGGAAGATGTTACGGGGGAAACTTCTTAAGGTATCTTTTTGATAACCACCTTGGTTTCATTTGCTCTGGGAATGTATAAAGAGCAATTGTATGTTCACCGCTGTTAAAGTAACTCCAGTTAAGTTTGTTGTTCACATTAGTAAGTTTAGTCTATATACCAGAATATTTTCACCTTTTCTCTCATCTTCCTCTGCTCTTTCCTTTTCGTATTTTCTTTTCTTGCTTTGCAAACTCAGCAAAATTAACAGTGGGACTCAAATACTGCATCCCACCTTCAGTTATCTTTTCTGTTACAGTTAGTTTAAAAAAACCCATCGCCATTAGATTAGTGCAGTACGTCTGGAACAGTACGTAACATACTCCAGAGAGAAGCTTCTAACTGTCGATTTGACCTTCTGCAAATGTGTTTAATCCCTGTTGTTTGTTTGCATTTATAGTATTCAAACTATTACCAACAGTCATGACACTTCAGCAATATGACTTTTATGTGCAATCAGTACTAGACATCTGTTGCATCCTTTACAGTATATAGAATCATATCCAAAAGTGCATTAAAAGAACATAGTGTTGCAGAGTCAGGCATTCAAAAGTTAGGAAGTGCCAGAATTAAAGTTCCCTGCGTAATTTCTTAAGTTCAGAAATAAGCAGGACTTTCTCCTGCTCCTTTAAGCAGTAACCTGCTACTTTGATCTGTTGCAGTAAGGTTCAAGTATGCCTTTCCTTTGTGGTCTTAAATCTATTGTGAAAGAGTTGTAGTGAGGGAAAGTGGAGTCCCAAGTCTGCCAGCAGGATTTGCGGAGAGTGACGTGTAAGCTTGGGTCCCACTTGTTTGGGCAGTTTTGCTAATAATGCTGTGATGGCCAGAGGACTTGGCAGGTACGTTGTTCACCTTGCTTAATTCTTTATTTCTTTGCTGAGACTTGGTTTTTAGCAGGAGCTTGGGAGAGAATTGAAACCTCCAGTCTTCCAGGCTCAAGGCTGAAAATAAGAACTTAAGTTTTCCTGTGTATGCTGTGCAAATCTTTTCATCTTTTTGCATCTCTTAACCCCATGACAGTTTATAACTTCAGTCAAGTAAGTAGGCTATCTAAAGCAGTAATTGAGACCAGATCTGCTGGTGTTTCAGTAGAAGTTGTTTCTGTGATGTTCGTCTCGTACGTCAGTCAGAAGAGAACTTTGCGAACTTTGGGATCAAAGGATATAAATTATTAGTAAAATATTTTTATGATGTCCTGTGAGTACACTCTAGAAGAACAGTAATTACCTTCTTTCCAACACCTGTTGGAGCATCAGTTGTTTACTCCCAAGTACTAGGAATATACAACAACAACAAAGCACATTCAGAGTTAAATACCTGAATTCCAATTCCTACAGTACTCAAGATTTTTTTCTTGCAACACCAAGCAGGAGAGAATGCTACTGCTCAGGAGAGGTTCTGGCTGTGTTGTCTTAAGAGAAGCCAAAGTGTAGTTGTGAGCAGTGGTTCATCAGCCCCTAGACTTCTTTGGCATGATGTCTTAACAGGCTTTTATCAGCATCATGTGTTTAAAGACGTATAAATGCCAGCGTAAAGATGCTGAGGCTTTCAATATACTGACTGTGCTCTAGGCTGTAGGAGACGGGAGCTCAGTCTCAGTGGTGTGAATGTAGGACTTGCTGGTATTAAGCCTCTCACCCTGGCTGATGTCTCTGCTATAAATTCTAAATTGTCATAGTTTATTCCATGCTTCTGAATGGCCTCTGACTGGTGAAGCGGGTGGAGTTGTATTGATGTGACTGCCTTTGCTGAATTAGAGAACACTGCTGCCTTTTCTAGAGGTTGTACAAGTTAATTTGGTGTTGGATTCTAGGTACTTCCAGATGCCATAATAGTGGTTACTGCTAGGAGTGCTTACTCCTCCTCTTGCACGTTGGTGGGAACTTTTATCCAAAAGAACCATGCCTTCGTAATGATTATGTTAATTTGCAGTAACTTGGGATGTGCTGAGGCATCTTGAAATCCTCTCTTTTTCAGTTATATTTTATGTTTATGACACTGCCACTGTTCATATGGAGAGCATATTAGTTTACATGGAATCCTCTGTGCTGACGTGAAACTGTAAAGTGTAAAGTTCTGAGTTAAAGCACAATGAAGTGCTTTATAAATGCAGCTCCTTCATTTGACCCAGGTCTTGGGAGCATCATGGCAGATCACCTGGGCCAGTTAGCTCCAAGTGCAAATGTACAATTCTAATGTTTATTCTTTCTCTGTATGTAATGTCATGTAATGGAAATACTTGAAATAAGCAGGTCCTGTGTGGTGACTTGTGGGGGAATTATCTTAATTTTCTTAAAAATGACTGACTAAACTATAACTTAGGGGATGTGTCTTAGGACAAGAGCAAAGGAATGTTTAAGGCAAGGTATAAAATATGTAACGGTGCTACTGTTTGTCAAGGGTGTAAAAATACCCTTTTTTATGATCTAGTTTTTTCTGGGTTTTTTTTTTTTTCCTTTTTGACATTTGTCCTTTGCCTTGGGCTGATGAGCCGTTCTCTTGCTATTTTGCTGTGTGGTAGTGATTTTTATATAGTGTGAGGTGTATGGTTAATATTGCAACAGAGCAGTAAAAGATTTAATAGTGAATGCGTGAAAGATGATGTCGCACCATTGTTGCTAACCAAGAGAGAGCTCCCTGTTTGGCCACTGGGGAGGCACTGCCAGCTAGTCCATCTAGGGAAAATAAATGGTCCTTTGAAACTCTTATGGAAAATGAATTGCTTTCAGTGTAATGCATAAAGCATGCTACAGTTGGTGCCTAGCAGTCTCTCTATTAAAGAAGCATTGGTGGTATGTGAATACGGGGTATCTTGTGTCCTGCCTACCTAAAACTTGTAGTCAGCCGTGCTCTAATTTCCAGTAGTCCCAGTGCTTCCCAGTCACGAGCTGTAGCTTTGATTAGCCTTGAGGTCTAGGAGACAAGCATGGCATGAGCTGAGCTAAGAGGAATTGGAAATGGCAGAACCTATAAGCACAAGAATAACAATTCATAATGAAAAACAGAACAAAAGAATATTTGAAAGAAGACAACCTGGGAGAAAATTAAAATGAGAGGAAAGGGAAAACTTTGGTCTTTCATGGTACAAAAGAAACAAAGTCTGATGGGAATGGGGATTCAGGGAAGGGAAAGGTTCATTGTCACTTAGCATTTTTAAGGGTTGAATGTAATTTATTGTACAGCTGCTCCCCACCAGTTTACTTTTTCTGTGGTCAGTGGTTAAAACAACAAAGCCATCTGCATTGTTTTCATGTTATGCTTGTTTACATAAACTAGATGAATGTTCTCTGAATGTGAAGTTCATGTTCTGCATGACTCCGTTTTCACTTCTCCCCCCTCTCTGTTCTGTAGATTCCGCCAGTCTGCAAGCAAAGATCATGGCACATTCTGGGGGGAGATTATTCAAGGCCTTTATTAGAGGCTTCCAAGGTAGGTATAAATTGTTTTTCCTCCTACTTGCAGTCAGAGGGAACTCAAACCCTTGGAGCATCTTTCAGTTTAGTCTGCTGGGTTTTTTTAATTTCACTATTTACAGTTTTGAAGTGTGGCAAGTTATGTTTCTGCCTCTAGAAAAGGAGATAACTTTGCTTAGAAGGTTCAGACTGTTGCACTCTCGTCAAGAAGTCTTTTTGAATCTCTAGAAGCTGATGATAATACAGTAAGTTACAAAGAAGAGCTCTTAAAAATGTAGGTTTTGTGTGTTGATACTTAGATTCATATTGTCAGGCATAGAAAATACCAATGCATAGAAAGCTGTGAGTTTTCCTTGGGTATGTAGGGCTTTGTTACTTCAAAATTCTGCTTAGGTTGTGGAATATCAAGAAACAGTGGAAATTTATTCTCATCATTCTGAGTGCCAGGATGTCAGGCTCGTATTCCTATGAGGTCTGCTTGCCTTAACACTAATGAAAACATGAGGAAGATGCAATTTTTACTGTTCATGGAATAATTATGACACATTTCTAAGTAACACGCTTTGCTTGAATGAAGCTGGGATATTTATTTGTCTTATTTTTCAGGGGGTTTTTATTATAAAAAAATAACCACTCAGAACTAACTTGAGCAGCTAAAATCTTTTGAGGGTCATTGGGACTTCAAAGCGTAGAATCTACTTAGGTTTTTTTTTTTATGTTTTTCTTTAAAGTATGAAAAGTGAAATTCTGATTTGGGAAACCCTTAGGTCTGCTATTAAAGCATATACATAAAATGAAATTCCTAAAGAGCTTTCATGTAACTTGAACCCAGAAATTGTCGATATGTAGCAAATATTTTAAACAAAATGCAAACTCTTTTTCAAAAGCATGAACACGTCCATTGTTCGTGTCAGGCACTTTGAAATTGAACTTGCAGAAACGTCTAGTGATAGTGAGCTAGTATTTTTTAGTACATCTCCGTGCATTAATAAATTCAGAAATTTTCTCTGTATTTATTTAGCAGGGAATCTTGACCACATGCTAAGAGAAGTGAGCATTTGTTTTTAAAAAGCGGGTTCTTTTCCTAAATGCCCCTGTACGTGCTGTACATGGATTGCAGCAGGGGCTCTGAACCAGGTTAACTTGTACCTGTCATGGCACCAGTAGGCTGTTTTCATCCTGATGGGAAAGAGAAGTGTGAAGTGGATCTATCTATTTATTTTGCCCCCGAGTAAAGTTATTCTTTACATACACGGAAAGACTATTATTGCTTAAGTGTGTTCCACTTTGTATATTAAATTGCCTGAGTATGGCTATCCTCCAAACCCTCAATTTCTTTTTTATGTTCTTTAGTCCACTTTTCAGTTTTTAGGTGTCCTTTTAACTGAAATATTTAAGACTGTTATTTTTACCCCCTGGCTGCTTGGAACATGCTTTTTACTATACTGCTAGATTTATAGTCCCTTTCTTACTATTGTTTCCTCAAGGAAAGCAAGGTTTATAGAGAGAGGTAATATCTTTTATTAAAGCAAGCTGATACAGTCGGAGGATGAGGGAGGGAAGAGAGACCAGTAGTTCTTTCTGTTGGCTTTTACATGCATGTTTCCTGAGGTTTTTGCAAATTGACTTTTCATTTTCACACAGAATCTCCCGAGGTGGCAACTGATGGAAAAGAGAATGTGTTGGCACGGTCATGCAGGTGGAGGGCTTCACACAGATCCAAAGGAAGGGGTAAAAACTTGCTTAATTAGTATTGCTTTTTAAATCAAAACTGTGATCAGCTTCCCCCTCCCCCCCCCCCAAAAAAAAAAAAAAAGCTGAAGACCCCAAGCAACAATTTGTGAAAAACTGTATTGTTAGATACGTGAACACTGTAGCGGAGTAGATACTGTTTAATTGGTGATGTAGGCTTACTGATTGTTAAATCCCCAGATGTTTGTGGTAACTGTGTTAAAGTGTTTCAATTGTTCTATTAAAAATACAATCCTAGTGTCACACACTCCTTTGAAATTGGCCTGCGTTGTCTTAGACTTTTTTCATGGAAAGTATGTTCCATTGTAATTTATTGTGGTTTGTTATTCTTGTTTGTGACTGATACTTCCCTGTGACTTGACATTCAGGATAGTAGAAATCAACTTGTGGATACAAATTAGTGCATCAGGTGGTAAAATTGCACTTGAAGCTGGGGCGCATGTGGAGAGAAATAATTAAACTGCATGTATTTTTACTTGGATTTAATGTTAATGCATCTGATATATTTTGAATGTGTTTATATGCAGGAAGCGCGTGTTAAAATAATTACGGTAGGTATGGAAGGAGAAGCAGTACCTTTTATTAGACTAAATAATTACAGTCAGAAAATGAGGCAAGCTTTTGGTTAAAACAACACAATATAAACTTTGCATGATTAAAATCGCAAAATCAAAGAATCAAAGCTCTTGAGTTTATGTAACTTTCACATTCTCACTTCCTGTGCAAACTTACTTCTGATGCTCTGTGTATTTGCAGAATGATTCTGTCTGATGATTATAACTTGCTCAAACTTGGGTGGGATCTTCCTAAAACGAGTGAAGACCACGTTGATGACAAACTGAAATTTCAGTGCAGAATCCGGGTCTTTCAGGGCTGTTTTGCTCATGCTTAACTGTTCCAACAGTGTCTTTCATACAGCCTTATTTGTAAAGAATCAGAAGAGTTAAACCTAGGATTTCCTCTTAAATTTTGATCTGAGAGTTGTCCTTTCATTGAATCCAAACCTGTTTGTGCTACAGGCAGGGTAGGGAGAGGTATTACCAAAATTTATGCTTTGGTGGTAAGAGGGAATTTCATAACCTGAAGTATAGCCAGCTTGTTTTAGCAAACATCTCTGATCTTTTCTGCATAAGGCACAGGGGAAACAATAACCTGACCTTTTCAGGCAATAGTACTGACTGGCTCTGCATGTTACGTTAACTTTAGACTGATTTTAAGATCCTCCTTGCAACACGTATAGAGTTTTTCAAAGATTTCCTAGGCAAAACAGACTTTAAAGCTAGCAGACCATCCTTCTCCATGTTTCCCCTAATTATATATGTTATGGAATATAATTATTATGAATTGTGTTTTTCCTGTCAATGGGAGAAGAGTATTATCCCCTGTGTTGTCACTCTGGTGGTCACGCATCTGTTGGGCTAAATTATTTGTTCTCGGGGATTTTTTCCTACTAGAATTTCTGTTCGCCTGGGTATGTTGATCAGCCGAATGTTTCCTATTTGCTGTAATAACTTCATTTTTCACAACTCCATGGAAAAGATTTTTTTGTATATACATAGAACAAATTCACCCTTGTATGATTCAGTTGCTAATCCATTTCACAGACTCTGCTTCATAACTGACCTATCTTCAAAAATACCACAAGCGGCTGTTTATCCTTTCTTTAAAAAGCTATTTCCTGAAATGCAGACATTTTTTAACTGAATCCCTTCGCATGTGATGGGCAACTTCCAGGACAAATCTGTTTAACCATTGTAGGTATTACGTGTTTAATCATCATGTATTTTCTTTAGAGTTACTGTTTTCAAAGGTCTACAGTTTGGCATCATTCAAAAACTTAAATTTTAGGATTTTCTCTGGTCAGAAAGGAAAAGGAAGGTTCTGTTTACCAAACCACTAGTAATGTTATGGAACAGTGAACGTTCCTTAAAGTTATACCTCACCAGGAATATGTTAGCTGGAGATCTTGATGCCAGCTGGTATTTTTTTGGTCTGCTAGGTGGTGTAAATATTCCAGTGGTATACTCCCATTACTTGCAGTTATTCCTGTATAAACCAGTCCCCTGACTTTCTTATTCCAATAAATGGAGCTATAATGTAGTTAATATAGGATGTTGTCAGTTAAGGCTGTTGTCTAACTAAACAAATATCAGCCATTAAGGATCGTCCAGGAGAAAGCAGCGAGAACTAGCTGTAGATGAGGTGGAATGTGTGGAGACTGGAAAAACCAAAGAGTAACCTTGGGTGTAAAAGCCAAGAGATTCTCAGCAAAAATGAAGGGAAGGAAATCTGATGTTACAAGTGCAGTTCTTGCACTTGTGTATAGACACACCTGTATTCAGTGCATAAAAGTACTGGCACCCAATTTACCACATGAGGATTTTTTTCCCCTAGGATTATGTGTTTAGGAAAACCGCAGGTGATACACGTCAGCTCTATTGCACCTTTCTCTCTTCCAAAATTTTTTTGACAAACCAGCCTGTTCATTCTGGAAACAGACTTTGGGACTGATGTTTCAAATTGCCCCTTTTATAGCAGCTTCAGGGAGCACAGAACTGAATGCTAAGGATAAACACAGAGTATGAAGGGCATGTTACCTTCATCTCACAAGTAACTAGGAGAGAAGCTTACCCATCTGTTTTGTTACAAAATAAATTTTACTTGCAGCAGTGGCTGATGTGCTGAATACTGACACTGAAAACGGTTTTTCTTTACCACCTTTGATTATTTTTTTTTTGTATGTGTTAGTCTTTTGTACACAGAATAGACAGGAATAAAACCCATGGTGCCTGACTTGTTGCTAAGCAGACATATATTACTTTCTTATGGAAAGACTGATAGTCACAATGGAGCCCTGATAATTAGCCTTTCCTTACCACCATTTCACTTGGTTACTGTTTAGTTTGCTAGTCATTGCCTACCTTCTGAGGAGGGATGGATAGTACAAAGACAGAAGACTCAGGTACTTTATTCCCAAAGTTTGGAAGGAGAATTGAGGCCCTAGTTTGGCATTTATTTAAGCTGATAACTGAAAAAAGAATCCTGCCTCCTTCCTCACCTTGGTGTTTTGCTTCATAAGATTAGATATCAGGATCTAGATTAGAAATTAGGATTTAGATTAGCTATTAGGAAGAAATTCTTCTCTGTGAGGGTGGTGGGCGCAGGCTGCCCAGAGAAGCTGTGGCTGCCCCATCCCTGGAGGTGTTCAAGGCCAGGTTGGATGGGGCTTGGAGCAACCAGGGCTGGTGGGAGGTGTCCCTGCCCAGGGCAGAGGGGGTGGAACGAGATGGTCTTTAAGGTCCCTTCCGACCCAAAACATTTTATAATTCTAAGTCACTGTGTGGTCAGCTAGTGAGCTAGTGTGAAGTCATCTAGGTGAAAAATGGCGTGTCTAAATGGTGGGAACAGCCCTTCCCTTCCCAAACAACTACTGCTGCTTCACTCGCAGCAAGCTGCACATCATGGACTGAAACAATCTAAATGCCTCCTGCTATAAAAAAAAAGAGAAGTAACTTCTGTTCTCAGCCATGTTTTTTCTCATGCTACTGAATTTGTAGGCTTATCTGACTGTCTTTACTGAGACAAAACCCTGCAACAAATACTGAAGAGTTTTCTGCCAGTTTCATAAACTGAAGCAGTTCGTCAAGGTGTTTCACGAGCTCCAGAGGTGGCGCGAGAAATGGGCTGGGACTGTAAAAGTGAGTGCTGCAAAGAGAGGAGAGAGCAGGGCGGGAAGCAAGCTGTTAGTGGTTTGGAGAATAACCTCATGCAGACATAAGACAGCTTGTGCTAGTACAATAAAGAGGATGATACAGCTCAAATGCAAGTCGAAGTACCATTTTCTTCCATCATGCTTCTGATGGCTCCTCATCCTGGCATAGGCTTTGTCTATAAAGTCACGGGGTCAGGCCAGTGAGTGTTTTGCAATACTCAATAATCTTGGAGACTGTGAAGAGGAATGGTGACTTTCTTTTTTCTCCCCTTTAAGTATTTTAAAAGGTCCAGACCTGGATGGGATGGGTCAGGGGGACAAGAAGATGGTCAATGCTCGTTCCTTGGCAAATAGTCTTCAGTATAGTGTGTTTTAAAAAACGTGCTACATTCAAAAAGAGGAAGAGGCTTTTCTTCTTTGCTCCCTGCTATATTAGACTTATAATACCATTCCTTCCATTCCTTCTATTTCTGTAGAAATAAGCCTTGGAAGAAAATATAAAACATTACTGCCACTTAAAAGGAGGTAAAATAAATGCATCTCTTAACCTTTTTATATGCCACAGAGAATCAAAAAAGGGCCTGAGTCCATTAAACAGATTGCTCATTTTAATTCTTAATGTTGCCACTTGCATACTTAAACCGTTTTCAACTCGTGTTTCTGTACAACAGTAACATTTATTTCATGGTAAACTTTGATGTAATGTGTGTGCATTTTGCATCTCCTTTGATATTTCTTCTTGTTCCTTTGCAAGGCCTTTGGCAAATGACTGGCTGCCTTCTGACTTTTTTTCTGAACAGATTTACTTCTGTCGCTGTTCAGAGCTATGAAGAAACGGAAATAGATTCCTTGTTTGCAGCCAATGTCTTTCATTCTTTTTAATAGCTTTTCTGTGCAAAGTCTGACTAGCCAATAGCAACATATAATTAGAACTGCTCTGGTTACACTAGTATCTTTTGTGTTAATGTGATACCTTTTTTTTTAAACTTCCTTTTAACCTGTAAGTGGTGATCAAAGATATTTTCCAAGTGTTTGAACTGCTATTTATGCATATCCTTGGCTCAAACGGAAAGATTCGTGTGTATTCTGCAGCAGGTACCTCCATCTCCTCAATGGGTAGGACACAACAGAAACAGGTTTGCATCCTCTCTTCGCTTACAAATCTTCCATATATCCATTTTTTTAAAAGTAGTTTGAAGTGTGCTTATACTGTGTAATGCTCCAGTACATTTGCAATTGTTGACAAAATGCAGTATCTCTTACCCTTTGGTTTTCTTTGAAGCTATGACTAGAAACACCGAGATGAATTTTCTGGTGCTTTTAAAAGCTTATGTTTATAGGATTGGCTTCCCTGGTTGCCTCAGTGATCTTACCTTTTAACAGAACTCTCCTTTCTTGCTCATTCACACCGGACCTTAACAGAGAATTTCTGTTCTAATTTGTATTATCCTCAAAGTCGAGGAGGGAGCATTTAAATTACACAATCTAGTGAGGGAAACATTAAAATGTATTGTAAAACTCCCCCTTTCTACTGACTTTTGTAATGAAAACTCATCTTTAGAAGGTGTGGACTAATTTTTTGATCCCCCCCTCGGCCCAACTACAAAATATTGCCTGAAATGGAGAGATTAGCTGCTATTTGCTGCCCTCCCTTCAGATTTAGATAACCTTCGTTATTTTTCAATTTAACCCCAGGGTAGTCAACACAGAAACACAAGTTGTTGATACTTGTGCTGTATGTTACTGCATGTGCTGTTATTCTCGACTGGGTAGCATGGTTTAGGCTTCAGACAATATATTTAGCGTAGGAGTTCAGTGGAATGTATCTCGAGTGTAAGTGATACAAACATCTGTTCATCTGTAAAATAACCTGTATGTCTGTAAAAAAAAAAAAAATACAACAGCCAAAACCCACAACAACAAAAATCCCAAAACAAAATCCCCCCCGAAACCCCAAAGCAAAAAAACTAGTATTTCTCAAGAGGAGTTGTTAACTGAATTGTGGTCTTGTTTAGAGAAAAATCTGGGATTTGGATAAGAACCTATTTGAAGACCTAATTAAAAATTGACATAATCAATTAAGCTAACATGGCCATGTACATCTTCCGCCTCACGAAGCCTGGTAACTTAAGGGGCCATTCTGTTCAATGACGTGGTGACATCAGAAGCTGACTTAAGGCCACTAGAATAGTTTTCTTGCTGGTAGTCATAACTTCATTGGGTACCCATTGAAGGACAACCCTTTGGGTTCCTGAAAACCTGCCCCAAAAGACATGGGCAGAGTAAGAGTATTTCTCACTTCTCTGCAAAGATTATATGATGACCAAAAAACTGTGAAAGTGATTGTTGGAAATGCCTAAATTTGTAGTAACGCAACCAAATCATGTGAGCTGAAATTTATATTCAGTTCAATTTATATATCAGCATAAGGGTTGAGTTTCAGAGATTCGTTTGAGTGGCTATAATGCTCATGATTTTTTTTTAAATACTGTATTCTGTTGTGACTCACTCAATGTTCTCCAAACTGCTTATGTTTATTGTAGACCTTTCAGACTTCCTTCTTGACTTAGTGTTTTGTTACTTCCTTAATTTTTTTAGTTTTTGCGTTTTCCCACCTGTTGTATCTATGCTATGTTAAAACAGCTTCCAAAGAAGAAATACCAAGCCCTTGCATTTTGTACAGAAATCTTGAGAAGATAAAAAAAGAAGGGTCGGTTTGTTTGTTCTGTGAAGTATTTCAACTAAGTGAATTGTGGCTTTCTCTGTATTCCGTTTACAGCTAGCTATACTTGCACTCTTGAGGACATGTGAATTAAGAGCAATTCATCTGTTTTAACAGCGTGTCATGGATATAAACCTAAAAGCTTACAACTTGAAATTTTGAGATGTAGTCCTAGTTTCAAACATTGGGAAATGTCTGTTGCCTATCAAATAAAGCACAGAAGTGATCCAAATGTATAAAATTCATTCTTATTTATACTGTTATTTTGCTTCCTGGGGTCTCTTTATAATGCAGTGCCTTTGTTTACTCTTTCCAACAGCTGAAAGAGATAGATGCCAAAAAGATTATCAGAGCAATGTTGTCTTATGTGTGGCCCAAAGACAGACCAGACCTGCGAGCCAGAGTAGCCATATCTCTGGGGTTTTTAGCAAGTGCAAAGGTAAGAACAGATAATTCATTGTACTGTGATGGTTGCTATTCAGCTAGAGTTCGTACGAGGAATGATTTTTTTTTTTTTATTATTTAAGGGCTTTTACAGTCTTAAGATGCCTGTTTCCTCTATAAGGAGAGTATAGTATTAGAAATAATAGCTTGGGTTTTTTATGTATGGTTGGGGAGATGATGATGATGACCAGAATTTTTATTTCCGTTTGCTCACATTAGTTTAGTCCAGGATTTTCAATTGCTATTTAATCATTTACATCATAAGCTATGGGAAATGTGAGTTAAAGGTTGCTTACAGATCTCTTCTTGTGTGATGCTGTATCTGTCAAACAGGATTTCTTCAAGGCTCTGTGCCCGTTCTCAACTCTGAACTCGAGCAATGTGGTGGCGTCCACTCACAGATCTTGCTGTGCTATGGAAAAGGGGATTAGAGCGCCAGTCTTTTCTTGATACTTCTCTGTGAGATGACAGTGGAATTTCTGTTGTTTCAGGGACTCCTCTGGTGTCCTAATGTGAAAGAAGCTGTATAATTTAATATTGAACATGCTTTCATTCAAATGATTTTTCTTGTAGTCTTTTAATTATGAAATGGAGAGTTGTTCTTACCTTTACTTTATTGTGTGAAAGGACTAATACTCTTGCCTGCAACAAAATTAGTGTTTATTTGTTCTTAGAAAGAGATAGGCATGCAAAAGCTTTCCGCAGGTTAATGGAGGATATAATTCAAATTTTGTGCAAATCTCGTAGAAATAGTTCAGAAGAGCAAATGTTAACTTTGTGCAAAAGATCTTCTGCTTTTGAAACAAAAAAGAAAAAAGATGGCAAAATATTGGGAGTAAATTTTGTGAGTTTCATTGAGATATATGCCTGAACTGACTTGCTTCTGAGTATGGCAATTTTAAGCAAACAAAGCTAATACTAGTGTCTCGCTGGGGTAAGCTAAAGTAGGTATTACATAGCAATGAGTTTTATCACTTAAGCTAGTTGCACTAGCAATTTATTAGCATTCGGCAACATTGCCATGTTATGAAAAGAGAGAAGAAACAAATATCAGCTATGTAGGTGATAAAGAGGAGTACTTGGAAGTGAAATGTGCACGTTTATTTGAGCTGAAGAGGAAAGGCCAATCTTTTGGTCTACAGCTCTTTCTCATGAGCAATCTGTCAGGTGCTGGCTGGTACTGTCTACAGTAGATATTTTGGGTTGTGCTGCTGTTCCAGACGTTGCTGATAACGCAGGTGACAACATGCACAATATGGCATGTCTGTACAAGTCAACTTCCACTGTTTTTGTATGCTTGTGCAAAATGTGCAGCAATTCATTTGATTACACTTAAACTGTCTGTGAAACTATCCGCTCAAAATGCAGATGCTAGGAGCATTTTGCCTTGTATGTTGTGCAGTTGTCCTCACAGTAATATTTAAATGATTACGTGCTTGGTTTGTTCAGGTTTTCTCATGTATATTTAAGAATACCCCATTTACCAGATGGATATGAAAATTCTTTTAACTTGCTTTCTTTTTAAAGCCTCTTATTAGTAATGTGGATATTAATCTGAAGGCAAGTTTGAACTCAGTTTGAAGTATTTTTTTTTCTCTTCTGCTTCTCCCCCTACTTTTGTAATTTGTAGCGTTATATGAATATGATGGAGAATGTGAATCCAGAATCTAATCCTGCATGTGGCAGCATTGTACTTTGCTTTTAAGAAACCTGTTAATGTTTCAAGCAGCTTTCTGGGGTGTAATGAAAACAAAATTGATGGCCAGGATGCCTGACTCTTGCAAATAGCTCTGTATTTGGTATAATACAGAGCTATTGTATTTCTAGTGGGAGAGAGGGATGTTTCCCGCTGTCAGAAGATCAGACTTTTAATTGCTGGATGTTTGGATCTCTCTTAAGTGTTCTCTTAAATTTCCTACTTCAGATTCTGTACAAGGCAGCCTGGAAGCCCTGATGTCCAGAGGAGATTCCCAGAAGCAGAGCAGAAAATTGAGCTTTGCCCAGGTTTTAGGAGATACCTGTTAAAGCAGAAGCATTTTGTGAGAATGTTTCTTTTGGCAAACAAGGATTTCATTGGGGCAACACACAGCAAGCTCTCTACAGAATATATTTTACAGCTAGCTGGGGTGAAAAATTTCACGGATGTCTTCTAGCTATCCTTTGCTAATGTTCTTTGTTTTGTTCTGTTTCTGTCTTAACAAAGCTGTGTTAGAACTCGGATGTCTTTGAATAACTGCAGTTTAACAAGTTACTCCCCATCACCTCAGCTATGCCCACTCTTCCTTTGTGGGGTAAATTTTCTTAAATTGCTTCATACTTTACACGTGCTAAGCATGCATGGAGTTATTGTGGCATAACTGACATGCTGGAGTTTGTACACAGCCATAGTAAGTCTGTCGTATCTTTGAGCCCTGAACAACTGCTTTTCTTCCAGAGCAAACTAAAAGTCGCCTTGTCCTAGAGAAAATTAAACACAAATTAGTTTACCTGTAGCTTGCCTGGACCGTGTATAATCCTGTGCAGTTTCCTCGTTATCCTGCTTGGGAGCCCTTGGTTCTGATTGCTTGTGAGGTTAATTACAACCTACTTGATAGACCACACAAGCAGTTTGTTAAAGTTTCTCTGCTATATAGTTGTGTCAGCACAAGAATGACAGCATATCTTTCTCCTCACTGCAGTCCTGCCCCGATTTCTTTTTTCTCTATGCACTTGTCTGCATCTGAAGGATTTACATCCTTATTATGGATTTTGTCTAAAGGCTGCTCTTTCTTAGGAGTTTTGTATAGAGAACTGTATCATGATGTCTGGTCCTAGTCACCTTCCCCAATAAGAAATACGTAAGCCTTTTGGCCAATTTCTTCTGAGTTTAACAGGGTGGCTTCAATTCTATTCTAAGAAAACTCCAGAGTAATCGCAGAGGAGAGGTGGATTATGAAATCCTCAGCCACAGGAAAAAAAATTAGGGGTTCACGCCTGGTTTGATTTGGCTTACTTACCCACAAAACAAAAAAGCTGGAGATCATACCTCCTTGTCCTGCTGCTTGAGAAATAATTTGTCTCTTTAAATCTTCTGGTTCAGTAAAATTCAATTTCAAAACAAAAGCCAGTTTGTGTGCAGCTACTGAAGAGCCTGCAGTTACAATCTGTCTTGACTCCTTTTGTGGGGCCCAGTTGCCTGTCATTGAACAAATTATTGTGATTTTTTTGTTCCTTTTTGTCTACACATAACCGCTGGTAGTATTGTTAGCCTTCAAAGTGAGCTGTTTGTATGGCTTTTTATGACTGGGAGCTGACAGGATGGAGTCTGCTCTAGGGCTAGTAAGGTCTTTTTTTTCCTTGGAAGATTTGTTGTATTATGACATGCTTTAAATTTTTATCTTAAATATTTATAGACTATCTAGACGTGTGCGATCTGAAAGAGGCAACAGGAAGACAGGTGAGAGGAGTACATGAGGCATTATCTGTGTTTTCAGACACACAAAGTGCTGCTACGATAGATCAGCCTGTTCAGGTTGTACATACCTGGTTTTTCTTTTTCCACGTTCCCTCTCCCATTTTTTCTCTTCTCTACTGGGGTATGTATAGCAAATGCTTCTTTACTTTTCTGTTTCTTCCCTTTTTCTTCTTTGGCACAAGAGGAAAAAGTGCTCAGGCTTCTGAGAAGCTGGATTAAATACATGAATATGACAAAATCGCTTGTCACCTCTGTCAGCCTGTAATGGTTTTTGGCCTCTTGGTCACAGACCAAGCATGTGTTATTCATGAGCCAGAGAAATCTTGCAGACTCGCTGCGTTTCTACTGACTGCTAATTCTGTAAGTTTCAGGAGAAGAAGTTGTTTGTCTAAGGAGGCAAGAGGCAAGTGTTGTATTGGAAATGTTGTCTGTGTGTGAAGATAACGATATCTCACTGATCAGTTAAGTATGTACATATGATCTTGGTGTTAGAGCCCTTTTTGCGAGCTCAGATGGAGTTAGGTAATTACAATAAACCTTTAGAAACCGTTAGCTTTTTGAGAAGTTTCAGGTGAAAAGTATGTTTAAATTTTTTAATTTTTTTGTCTCACTGGAAAAAGTACGTTTCGGGTCATCATTAAATTCAAAGCAGGCATGAAGCCAGATGCTTTTTCCCCTCTTTTGAACCACATTTTGTAGCTTCGTTAGCAGCCTTACCTCTGCAAGGGAGGGAGTTTTCTGTTTATATTTCCACAGACGGAGTTGTTGGATGTGTACATTTATATTGGTCCAGAGATAAATTCAATCATCTTCATGTCAATGTTTCTCATTGGATTATTGGCAAAAGAAGAGTTCACTCTAGACCAGTTTTATCTTGTTGGGGCTCAGTCTGTCACTAATTCATCGTCTTTATTAAACAAGAAATACGGGGAAGAGCAAAATGAAAGATAAGACTGTTTGCCTTGAAAGTAGTGTAGTCCCACAAGGGAATAGAGATGATGATGCATTGTCAGCTTAAAACAGTGCAGTCATTTAAAAAAAATGTTTAAACTCATTAAAGCATGATGCATTACAGTATAACGTGCTGTTAAATGTGGGCAATTGAGTTGGGATGACTTCATGGATGCTGTATTTGGTTTCCAATAAATTCAGGCAAGGATAGGCTATTAATTCAAAATTATAAATAGAAAATGTACAAATATATATTAAAAGAGTCATTTTAATGGGAATTGTTATTGGGCTTTCAGGCATTAGGAAGGGGAGGGAAACCTATATTGATATGTTGCTTAGGACGATTGTTTTGCATGCTACTTTTTCATAGGGTATCTGGGTGCGCTTAAAGCTTTTTGTTCTGTGCCAGCAAATCCAGGCTACTAAACAGACAGCTGTGAGTTTATGTAGAAGGCTGAAATTTTGTTTCCATTAATGTGAACGTGATCCTATTGACTTAACAAATTGAGTAGGAGCGGCCCATTTCTAATAACAGCCCCTTATCTCTCTTGCTATAAACTTTGTAAGATTAACTTTTTTTTTTTCTTTTTTTATTAAATTACTGGAAAGCAGACTGTCTTGATTGCTAATGAAATGCAATACCATGCCGCCTTGTTCTTATTCAAGCTTTACCCTCCAGGAGTCAGAACAACTATAACCTGAGACCAGGCTTTAAATTTCATTTAAAACTCTATTGGGTAGAATTATATTGATGTAAAAGAAGACATTTCTGCAAAATTGTAGGCTGTTACTGGTTAAATTAATTGCAAGTGGAGAACTGCACTTTAAAGAATACATCTCTTTTCTTTAAATGGACTTTAAAATATATCTGTAGTTCTATTTCTAAACCAGCTGTAGTGTAGCATAGTCTACTGAAGAGTAAAATCCCTGCAGAGGGATTTGTGAGAATCTGCAGCAAATCAAGACAATCTGCATTACAATACTCTTATTTTCTACTGAGTAGTCTCTCCCAGGAAAACCTGCACTTTGTCATGTTGGTCACCAGTGTAACATACATGGTAGTATATTTGTCTTTATTAAGAACAAAATACCGCCCAAAAAATTGAGTTTTGATAACTCTGAAGGGAATGTAGGCTTTTTGATTATACTGGGAGAGGGAGGCGGGGATTTGAATTTTCAGTATTGTAAAGATTCAAAATCTCTGTTAATGCATCCTCAGTTCTTTGTGGGGCTTTATGCTCAAGGTTTAAGCGTGTAATGGCAGTCACCTGTTTGTCTGCTGTGTATAATTGAAGCTATCAGGCATTATTGTATACTGCTGCTTTGAGGGTATTTGTTGGCTTTCTGCAGATAATGCTAACCTCGGGTCTTCTTTTTTTTTTTTTTTTTTTTAATGGAGATTTCTACAGTTCCCATCTATTAAAAGGGGAGCTGTTGCTGAACAACTCTCAGGCTTGCACTGGATAAATTTCGGGAGAATGTATTTCGAGTAGGACGTGATCTTTCAGCCATTTTCTTTTTTCAGTCACAAACTAGCCAGTCATAATCTCACCTAGATGCTCTCAGATCTCGCCTGTCTCCTTTCAGGAGTTGTCTAGATTATGCTGTATTGAGAATTTGGTAGTCTTGTCTCCCCTCCCCCCCCGCCTTTTTTTTTTTTCCCCTGCTTAGTGTATTTCGTAGGGAAACACAGGAGGGAAGAGGAGAAAATGGATTCCTTCCTTATCTGCATTTAAAACTTTTGCCTAAAACAGTGTTTAAAAAAACATAAACAGAATAGAATAAAAAATTAATTTAAAAATTTTCCTTTAATCCTATAGTTTAAAGGGAGTATTTGCAAAACTCCAGTTTCCCCTCTTGGTGAATACCCGTCTTCCGCTACTTAAAGTAATTTATAACACTGGGAATATTTGATAGTGGGATAGTTATTATAATTACTAAAAGCCTGTCTTCCAGCTTGAATTTGGACTGTACTTATGAAAGACTTTACCACTCTTTTTGCTTGAAACCTAGTTTTATCCAGTTAATTTACAGTTTTTTCACTGGGCTTTCAGCTCTGACAGACGTCCCTAAATACAGTTGAGATCTAAGTGGGGATACAAAACATTTGGTGGAGAGAGCTGAACTATCTTTGACAATCTGTTTTGGTTTTTTGTTTCTTCTCATGTAAAATAATTTGTCATCTACCCACAATTTTTTTCCAAATATTGAAAGAAAAACCCCAACTTTAAGCAGTCAGCTCACTGTAAAATATTTTAACATGATTATAAGATTGTAGGTCTTAATGTCCTTGTTCAACTGCTAAAAAAGCTGTATACCTTATTTTCAAATCTTCACAGTTAGAACCAGTTTGAATTAATGAATTCTATTAATTATATGAAGTTTGACTGTAAGTTTTTTTTCTTGTTGGCGTGAATGAGTGATGTAACAGTGGAACATTAACAAGACTTAAGAATTTTATGTTTTCTTTAAGGTTTTCAGTATTTTCTCATGGTACAATTGTGCAAATAAAAAATCCTAAAGTTGGTCTATGTGCGTATCTAGCTGTCTCGCTTTTCGCATGTAGAAGAGACGCCACTGTCCGAGGAGATGCGTTTGGGTTTTGGTGTTACAAAAATACCCAGTGACATACTGGATGTTAGGTTGTGGGTATGACTTCGGTATTTTGTTTGAAAGCTCATGTTGTTAAAGTAATTTGTAGTGTCTTGTAGACTGTATGGAAAACCTTTCATGCTGCTGTGCCAAAGGCTAGGTTTAATGTAGATATTAAGTTAATGTTCATAGCGATGTTGCAAATGGAAAGCATTATTTAAATATTAAGGTAGTATTAACAGCCAGAAGAGACAAAGGATAGGTTAACTTCTTTGACTTCACTAGAGCTTTGGTTTAATGCATCTCGATTGAAACGGTGTTAGCAATATGTGGATGAGTTGTTTCTTTTGTAGTAGTAGTTCTTCATACTGCATATCGTGAGTATTACAAAGAGCGAATGACATGTAATGATGACATAATTTAGTAGCATTGTGGGTATGCGTCATGCAACGTCTGCTGCTTGATTCATTTCCTAGACTTGCCATTGCTGTACTGAGTGCTCAGCCTCAGTTTAAGTGCCTTTGCAGTGTGCAATTTGTTTAGGATAGAAATTGATATTTAGAAGGAGCCTGTGAGAGAGACAAACTAACCCTGCAGTCCCAGGAATAAAGGCTTAATAGTACAGAGAATATTGTGCTTGAAATCAAGAGAGCCATCTCACCCGCACTAAGTGGTTAAGAACTAAATATAACAGTAGAGCAATTTCAGAAGAAATAGTCACACTGCTTAGCTATATGTTTTAATGTGTATGGACTAATTGGTGTTCTTATGCTTCTAGGCCATGAATATATTGGTTCCCTTCATGTTTAAATACGCAGTAGACAGCCTCAACCAGGTATCTGGAAACATCCTCAACCTCGAGGCTGCACCGAATACAGTGGCAACTGTGGCAACCGCTGTCCTCATTGGCTGTAAGTGGTATTCCCAAATCTGTTGGCAAGTGTTAACGTTCTTCCGCGAGGGAGCGGGATAGCAGAGCTGCTGACCTTTGCGCTGCTAAGCATCTGGGATGGTTATTTCATAGTTACTTCGGTGCCGATGTTCGTTTCCAATGTTCTGTGACCTTGCTTCTGGTATTCCAATTAAAAAATGAAATAATGCTTATAGAAACGATTCTTGATTATAAATTCTACCCTTTCTTATAATTGGCTGCAAAAGAAGCTGATTTAAAATGTGTGCGCAACGGTTTATAAATGAAAAATAGCATAAAGTTTTGGGCCAGTTAAGTATAAATTACATTTGAACTAAAAATGTTGAAAATATATAAAGAATGAGTCTAATGTAATTGCATGCATGAAGGGCAGATGGAAATATAATTATTTTCATTTTGTAAACTTTTTCATCTTTTTTTAGATGGTATCTCAAGAGCTGGGGCAGCATTATTTAATGAAGCCAGAAATGCAGTATTTGGGAAAGTAGCCCAAAATTCAATCAGAAGGATAGCGAAGAATGTTTTCCTGCATCTTCATAACCTGGATTTGGCGTTCCATCTAAGCAGGCAAACCGGAGCTCTGTCAAAAACCATCGACAGAGGAACAAGAGGCATCAGTTTTGTTCTTAGCGCTTTAGTATTTAATCTGGGACCTACCATGTTTGAAGTGGCACTAGTCAGTGGAATTCTGGTACGTGTTGTTTATTCATGAGTTGGAATTGTCTCATTTAGGAATAATACATTGATTTTCTTTTACCAAAATCTGGTGAGTAGTAGTAAGAATAATAGTAATTGAATTTACAAGGTGGTTGTGAAAGCAACTACTGTAAAGGACCACAATCCATTATTTTTAAATATTAGTTACTTTAAATCAGCTTATTTGAAATTATTTACCTATTTAGTGCCTGTCTTCAGCCAATGTTATTTATGTGGATAGTTCTTAATGTTTTTCTTCAGAGTTGTTGAAAAAATGAAATCTTTACTTTTCTAAGTAAACTGTGCACACCACAAATATATCAAGGTAAATAATGAGGAAGCAGAATATAAATATTGTGGTTTTACTGTGTTGAGGATAGAGGAGGGAGTGACTATTGGCTCTCTTCTGAGTATTGGTCTTTTCTTACCCAGAACTTAGAAGTGAAAATTATCTTCTAGAAAATAGGCCTCTCCTTCTTGCAGGTTTTAAGCTTAATAAGCTCAATTTTAAACTTTTATAAATCACACTTAACTGTCTTTGAAATCAGGTTCTTTGGATATTTATATGCTAAAATCTGAATCTCAATTATGTAGCTTAGTCTAAATTAAAAGCAAGAACCTTGTTTTGTTTATTACCTTTCTTTTTAGAAGGACTTAATCGAATTTGAGTGTAACAATATGTAGCAATACTTGCCTTTTGAGTTTATGCCTGTATTTAGTCAGCTGTTCAGAGCAGGGAGTGTGTTGGGAGGGACCTTCAGAGTTCTCTTGGGCTAAGCTATCAATTTTGAGACAACAGTGAGGTTTTGAAAATTATTATGACCTTTTTTTCTTTTATTTTAAATATTCCAGTATTACAAATGTGGCGCAGAGTTTGCTTTAGTAACTCTGGGGACACTGGGAGCCTACGCAGCATTCACGATAGGAATTACGCAGTGGAGGTAAGGCATGCCCTCAGATTCATCAGGGTACTTAGTGTTGCCTCAGCCTGGACTCTTGACTGTATTAACCCTTTATTTTGCAGGACTAAGTTTCGAATCGAAATGAACAAAGCAGATAATGATGCAGGTAACGCTGCAATTGACTCGCTACTAAATTATGAGACTGTGAAGGTAAGACCAATCTTTACTACTAGGCTCTTTGTCTTCTGTCAGCCTAGGGAAAGTCAGTCACGAGATTCCTCTTTTACAGGGCTACATATTTGGAGCAATAGCATATTTTTAAAACATTATTCATTTGAAAGAGTACTACGTGGTATTGACAGAGTAGCATGGAAGTTGTTAGTGGGGCTTCAAAATCTATTTGCTGATAGACTGAGAAGTTTCTTTCACGACTGTAATTGTCTTGACCATCAGTTTCTGCAAAATGTAAACTTAGAGTCTTGAAGAAGCTTCTCTTCACTTGTTTGCAAAATTGTCTTCTGAATCTTAGCCTGCAACATATTGTCTCCTCAGATGACCATACGTACTGTTCTCATTACCTGTTGCGGTTTGTGGCACTCCATTGCAATGTTTGCATGAAAGAGCAGGTCTCTATTGGTTCTTCTACTCCTACTATTAAAAAAACCTGTGGATAGCTTTGGAATTGTCCAGGCTCATGTTTATTTTACACTGCATTCAGTTGGAGAGCTAGAACTGGAAAGATAAGCAGTGGAGTTACCTCTCACGGACCCAGAAGTAGACATTGTGTGAGAAGTACTGCTCTAGAGAATTTGCCATCATCCCAGTAACAAGGATGTTCTAGTGCATAGCAGACAGTAACTTTTTCTTCTTTTTAGTGTCTAGTGGCAGCTGATGTTTGGTTTTGATGTTAATCAGATAGAAGTTCTGCAAGACAGACAGACAGTATTACTGGGATATGAGTATGGTAGGGATCTCCATGATGTCGTCTTTCCCTGTGCAGAACACGCTGGGGTTTGCTCATGGTTTTTGTCTTCACACGCTGATCTTTTAGCTTCTTTTCTCTTTAGTTGCTAGAAGTGTTAAGGAGGGGTTGTGTGTGTATCTGTGCATGTAGTATGTTTATACTGAATTTTATAACTAGTTAAATATACAGTCTAGTATGTTTGAGAATGACACTTGTTATTTTTGTGTATATCGTAGTATTTCAATAATGAAAAATATGAAGCCCAACGGTATGACGAATTCTTGAAGACATATGAAAATGCCTCCCTGAAGACTACCTCTACTTTAGCTCTCCTGAACTTTGGACAGAGTGCTATATTTAGCGTTGGTTTAACAGCCATCATGGTGCTTGCTAGCCAGGGCATTGTTGCAGGTAACACATCTCTCTAGAAGCTAAAAATGACTCTCCTTTACCCTAATTAATCTGTAATAGAGGTGTTAATTTTAATTAACTTACGGTTGCTGTGATAGTTCATTTTGAGAGTTTTTGCTTGGGAGTTTGGGGCATTTCTGCTTTTTGGAGTATTATGAATTCCATTTTTTTTATATATATATATAGCAATTGCTAGTATAATTTTATTAGAAACATTTTAAAAGTTTAGCAGTTAGAGAAAGATCCTAAGAAAATGTAACTTAGAGAAGTTTCTGTTGAAGGATTGTGAAAGACATATAAATACAAATACTTCTGTGGACCTCCTACAAAGATCCTTTGTTTTTACCCTCCTTCCTTCCCATATTGGCAAGATTCAGAGCTTTTCCCCAGTGTATATATACCCGTGTGCTTTGTCTCCAGTGGTTTTATTACCCGTGTTCTTCACTTCCTTAGATTAGTAAGGGCACGTTATTAAAATAATTGTTTCCGTATGTTAGAGTCTTTCATCTGTATTTGTCTAATTTACTACATAAAGTAAAGCCCGCTTGTTTAGGAATATGCAGTACAAGCTTCAGATACAGTACATGAATGCAGTATTGGGATGAGGCTCAGCTAAAGGAAGGTGGTTTTAGAGTAAAAATAATGGTGCTTTAAACACTGTTAGTGTCCAGATGTGTTTGAAGGGTAGACCTTTATACCATGTTGTCTTTCTTGCATCTCCTTTGCTCTTTTTAAGAGATGCCAGGACAGGGAAGAGTTACACCATGAATGGATAAGTCAGTAGGTGCAGTTTATGGCTGTCCTTAAGAAAATTTAGAGTAGCCTTTAGCAGGATGGTAGACATACGGCTTTAAATCATCTTTCTGGACCTGTTTCAGCTGAACTGACCTGGCATTTAGCTTTAGCTAGTGTGTCATCCTTGAGTTTTCCCTTGATCAGTGTATTTGATATTAAGCTGCCCAGAGGTTCTCGCTATATGTTTTAGCAGTTCTGTATATAGTATGAAAGTCCTTTTTCTTGATCGTTACAATTTCTAACATTTGGATTTGTCTGTAATATAACTTAAGATAATCTTTTCCCGATTCTTGCTTTCGTGTGTTGGTTCCTCCCCTTCTAACTTATTTAAGCTCCTTTATGTTTCTTTCTGTGGAATTTACAACTTTGCAATCTGATGGTTTTCATTAATTTCCTGATATGCTGCTTGTCTTACTTTCCAGGTGCTGTTATATCTTTTGGGTTTTGCCATTTGTTTCAGGCACCTTCCTATATAAAATCTGATCTTCTGGGAGTGCATTTTGTTTACTATTTAAGCATCTGGGTTTAGAAATGGGATAAAAGAAACTAGACTTGATTGACTTTGATTTTTTTATTTTTTTTTTTTAATCTTTTGGTGCTTCCTAACAAGACAACCCTTCAAGTCTCCTTGTTCTCTCACATCCATTTTGTCTTAAGGCAGCCTTTCTGTTGGAGATCTAGTAATGGTGAACGGATTGCTGTTCCAGCTTTCTCTTCCCCTAAACTTCCTGGGAACAGTATACAGAGAGACAAGACAAGCACTTATAGATATGAATACCTTGTTTACGCTTCTCAGTGTAGATACCAAAATTAAAGTAAGTAGTAGCTTATTTTCCTAAAGTATCTATTTAATAGGGCTGTTTTCTGGCAATGCCATCATTTCACCCTGTTTGTTAACCTTCCAGGTTTAATTTCTGTTCAAGAAAGATATGTTGTGTAAGGATGCTGTTCTGCCTCCTCTTTAAGTGCAGTTAGTGCAATAGCAGCTGCTTTTTTTCTTGCAGAACCTTTCAGTGACAGCAAAAGTTGCTTCACAGAAGCTGTTTTTATTGAGTTTTTTTATTTAAGTATTCATGCCTTGTGCTTGAATTTTTATTTGTAATTAATGATGCAGAATTTATTACTGCAAAAGAAGTTGTGAAGCAGAGTGTTTACAGCAGAAATTTTTACCTTCTTTGGGGAAAAGGAGGAACAAACCAATTTCACTTGTGTGACAGATTATAGTTATTTTCAACATATTCAAGCTGGAGTGTCTGTTTGCCTTTTTCTGAGTTAGGAAATGGACTGTTCAGCTTGTTGAACTGCGTGAGATACTTTCTGGGCAGCATATAAAGTGGCACTCTTCTTTTAATAGGACAAAGAGCTGGCTCCGCCCCTGCAGATCACACCACAGACTGCTGCCATCGCCTTTGATAATGTGCATTTTGAATACCTTGAGGGGCAGAAAGTCCTTGCTGGAGTGTCTTTTGAAGTCCCTGCAGGAAAGAAAGTGGCCATTGTAGGAGGTAGTGGGTCAGGGTGGGTAAATGGACTAAATACGCCAATCAATGATGCAGAATTTTATTTCTTAAATGTGTTTGGTTTTGTTTTTCACTTTTTATAATATTTGTTAGTGACATCATTTCTGTTTGGAGTTTGTAAATGGCAAACCAGGAGTGTAACATTGGCTTCAATTCTCTTCAATTTCAGGAAAAGCACAATTGTGAGATTATTATTTCGTTTCTATGAACCTCAGAAAGGAAATATTTATGTTGCTGGACAGAACATACAAGATGTCAGTTTGGAGAGTCTGAGAAAGGCAATAGGAGTTGTACCTCAGGTATACTGTGTTTCGTTGTCCCCCATCGTAACAGTGTTTCTCAGCATTCTGACGCTGTGGTTCAAAGAAGGCCAATCCTAATGCAATGGTATTGTCTAGTTCCTTTGAAAGTCACTATGCTGCCTTCCCCCCCCCAGGAAATATTATGTGTTTATGTGCATCATCATATAGATCTGAAATGTGTTTAAGCCTCTTCATGAGAAACTGCCTCCAGCTTTAAGTGATTTAGCTTTATAGTTGATTACTACCCATAATGAGTTAGCAAAGTGGTAAAAGTATGCATGACATAAGTATTTAGGACACAAAATGTATTAAACCCATTTTTGGGAAAAGAAATTTCCCCAAACACTTTTACCTTCAGGCTTTGTAGAAAAATATAATCTATTCTGTATTGATTTCTTTCATGGATTTGGGACAGTTTTTAAACTATTGTTCATGGTTTCTTGTTTAAAATCTTCTTTCCATAAATGCAGGATGCTGTTCTCTTCCATAATACTATCTATTACAATCTGCTCTACGGCAATATCGGTGCAAGACCAGAAGAGGTGTATGCAGTAGCAAAGTTGGCAGGAATCCACGATGCCATTCTTCGAATGCCGAATGGTTACAACACTCAGGTTGGTGAACGAGGACTCAAGCTCTCAGGTAGGTTCTTAAGGGCACAAGTTCTTTGTTATCCCTTTTGCTACCTAAAAGTTCAATGCATAGTTTCTTCCTCAGTCAGACTTGCTTTTAGCTTATTGTTATTTGCATTATAACATAATTGTAAGGCTAAATATTAATACAAAGATCCGTAGTTTAAGGCAACTGTAGTCTACAAAATATTTTAAGACTGTATTTTCAGGGAGTAGTGTTAAATGAGTTGATACGTAAGCATGTAGATACATCCAAGTAAAAACGATCTTTCTCATAATCTGTTTGGGTCGTGGAATGCGTGGAATAGAATTGGGAACTTTATGTCTGTGTGGTTTGCATGTAGGATGTGATAGGCTTACATATATGCATAGACCTTCTAAATTTCTGTTCTTAAGTCTAGACTTGTGACAGCTGAAAGTTAAGTGGTGTTTTGTTTTTGCTGTTGGTAGTAAGGCAGGCAATGGAGTATGTTGTTGCAGCAAGGTCATTTTGGACCCCATTCGTAATGAAAGGGCCTTCATGTCTTAGGTGTTTCTTACCCATGAGTTGTGTAACAAACAACGTGAAAATGGTGTCTGGGTATCTGCAAGCTGTATATTACACAACCTTGGTACTGAAACAAAAAAAGCATGAGTTTAGATTCTCAAGTCCTTTTGTATTTGGGTATGCAGTCTATAAAACAGCATAACCGGTCGAGACTAGAAAGATCGCATCGTGGCATTAGCCAGGCTTTGCTGGGCGTGCTAGCCTTTCGGGGCCACTCTAACAAAAAAAATCACTTTACTCCTTCTCTACAGCTGTCTCATATTAAAATTACATACACTTGTTCACGGGGAAGATGACGCTTGAAAGCAAACATTCTTCCTGTGGCAGAGTTATAATGTAAGATGAGGGTTCACATGGAAACTGGGAAATGTCTAAATCATTTCCCATGTCCTTTTTCTGTTTTTTATTGAGGGGACATAGGATTTTAATATTATGGAGCTTAAGTATAACTTTTTAGGTAGTAGGTAGATTCCACTGGAATGCTTTCAGTCTCGTATCTCTTAGATTGAAGTTGCATTGAGACAAAGCTAATAATGATGTCAAGCACATAAATGTAACGCTTACTAAACATGCATTGAATGAAACAAAAATGAAATTACTGTTTTGGTTGAAGGATATATTATTATCAGGTTATTTTATTATATTTTAAATAAGTCTTTATCTTCTTATAGCTCTTACAGTCTTTTAACAGATACTTGATGCAAGATAAAATGGAATACTCGTTTAATGAGGTTTCCCTATTTAATTCACTGATGGGTTTGGTTCTCCTCCTTGGTGGATATTATGAGAAGTAGAAGGTGCATTTGTAAAGTTCATTTAAACCGTCTTCTGTTGTCTTGTTTTGAAAAAGCAAAACATGCTATAGTTTTGCTTAAAATTGCTAGCCAGCACAAGCAGTGGTGGGGTGCAGTTTTTCATATGGGTTTGGTATCTTTTTCTAATACGATCTTAAAGGTGTTAGGTAAGTGCGAGGTCATGGAAAATATTTGGAAGGATTTTGACAAGGTAAGTAGTATAATGCTGAATTGCGTGGAGAGAGCGAGTAGAAGTGGAGAAACTGTGGTACATACACACCGTAGCTATGGCTGTGCCTGAGGAGAGGCCGTATCACTGTGGTAACATGTAGGATGTGTCTTTCTAAACAACTTCTCCTGGATACGAAGCCGTACTGTTTCACAAGCTCTAAACATGCGTGGCGGAGCTTAATTGTCTTCCACTCTGACTCCATGTGGAAGATACCATTTGTCGGTAGACCAAAGAACAGGCCAGCCGTTTTAATTTGCGGGTATGGTGGAGTGGTACAGGGCAGACTGCTCCACTCCGTTGCGAATGAGGTATGACCCTACCGGAGAGATCAACTTATCTCAGTGAGTTTGGAAACTTTTGCTTGAGAGTGGTACTGAGATGTACGGATCTGTCAGGGGCTGTGGGGCCGGTGGGCGCGCAGAGGCAGGAGCGCAGGCATGCAGCACGTTCAGGCAGAGCTGCTGCCTGTTGCAAAGGCAGCAAGCTGTATGCGGTGCTTTGTGCTGTGCGGCTGCTAAAGTCAGGACTCCCGGTGTCTTTGATACAGAGGATCAGAGGTTACACTCTGCATCCAGAATGTATGTGCAGGAGAAAGCATGCACATTTGCAAAAATGGAATACAGAGAAGGTTAGAAGGGAAATAAAATATGTGAAGCAGAAATCTGTGTGAGTGAGAAGAAGGTACAGAATTAGGTACTTGCAGAACTGTAGACAACCGAGGTAGTGATGAAAGATTTCTCTTGTGCTGCCTGTCTCCCCAACCTAGTAATTTCTAGAAAGAGGATTTGACTAACAATAGGTTTGAAATGTCTTGGTGTTCACACAAGCATAGAATGGTTTGGGTTGGAAGGGAACTTCTAAAGATCATCTAGACCAACCCCCGTGCCCTGAGCAGGGGCATCTTTCACTAGATCAGGTTGCTCAAAGCATTGGCCTAATGTTGAGATTTACACTGGATATTAGGAAGACTTTCTTCACTGAAAGGGTGAACATTGGAACAGGCTGCCCAGGGAAGTGGTTGAGTCACCATCCCTGGAGGTATTTAGAAGACATAGATGTGGTGCTGAGGGACATGGTTTAGTGGTGGATTTGGCAGTGCTAGGTTGGACTCCATGATCTTAAATGTCTTTTCCAACCTAAATGATTCGCTGTCCCATTTGAAATCTGGAGAAGTGTGTGCGGGCATGTTGGAGTTTCCTTCTGACCTTGACGCTCCTTTAATGGAGCCTTTCTGAAAATGGGATATGCCTTTACTCCATCCTTCATTTTCTGCTACCACTACAATGGTCATAATCACGCATCTAACAGTGCTTTAACAAAAGTGGTGTTTAGAAAATGAAGGGAAGTGTGTTCTTTTCCTGTTTTGTTTGTATTTAAAGTAAAAAGAGTATGGAAAATACTTCTGAGGAGAAAGACACTGGATTTCTGAGGTGATAGAAAAAGCGCTCAGTGGGGATCTGTCATTGAAGTAGCAGCTTCAGGTTCTTGTTTTCAACAAATTAGAGGAGTATTGGCAAACAATAGCAATAAACAAGCTCCAGCGGTGTTTACAGTCAGGGTACAGGAGCGTTAGGCTGATGCTCTCAGAAACGTCTGCTCACCTTGGCCTTCCTCACATTGCACATTGGATTGATCTTAAATGCAGTTGTGTGCTCAGCTCTTGGAGAATTTCATTCTGTGTGCTTTTGCTTGCAGGTGCCAGTTTGTGGTTTTAGGTTGGAACGTGGAGCTCACATGTCCGCTGTGTCCCGTGTGCGTTTGTTATATCAATCTTTTCATTGATAATGAGAGTTGTAATGGCCAGAAATGGTGTAGTTGTTTAATGGGTTAGAGATGTCAAATGCATATCTTGGGGTTCCTTCAGTAGCTCTGTTAAAATATGGCATCTGTTACTTTGAACCTCTGTAGTTTTCTGAATAGTAGAATGCCTCCCTAAATTGTTATAGAGTTATATATTAGATTCATTTCTGAATCTGTTTAGTTATTATTTTTTCAAGTTGGGTGAGGCTTCTTATACTTCCAGTCTAAAATAGCATTCAGTCTTTTTTAAATAATATTTTGTGGGAGAAATAGGGGGAGCGAAAGCTCTGTGAATTTGAGTGGTCCTCTTTGAAATCCAGGCGTTTTATATGCGTGATGGAAAAAAGGTTTTCAGGACCACTGACATGGCGGGTGTCTCGGTGAAAGGCACAATGGCTTTCACCTTAATTTGGGGTCCTGGTTCTGTGAGTGGTTAAATCTGTTGAGAGCAACAAATGATTAGTTTAAAAAAGCGTAAGTACATTGGATTCTCTCTGTGTGCAAAATTTTGGTATATTGTGGATTCCTTCCAGTAAATGAACAGTTTGCTATTTTGAGGACTGACACTGGAAAACTACATGGTGGAAGTGCTGTCTTAATACTTTAAAACTGGTGGATTTTTTTTATAATTGGCAAGAACCTTAATCCAAACAAAACTCCCTAATGGCAGTACAGTAGCAAGCCTCGGTAGGTGAGTTTCTCTCCCCTAGTGTGGTTTTCCGTGCTTGTGTCGTACGAAAATAGACATAAGCAAGTCTTAATTGCAGTGAGAACTTCATCAATTTAAATGGTGAAGTAAGCATTTAGTGCAGTTCTTACCGGTCTCAATGATTGATTCATCAGGAGTAAATAATGAAAACCAAGCTGTTTTGGCTTTTTCAAGTAGAATCCATTTCAGTGTTTTCTAATAGATGTGTAATAGACAGAGCTTTCGTGAACAAAACGATTAACATGCTGCTGTCCTGAATATGAATGAACGTGAAACAAGTCGCTATGTTACAAATGTAAGGAAAGACCTTGGATTTTGTTATTGTAGTGTGTCTTTCAAACATGGGTATTGTCAAGCTGTGAGTTTGGAACATGCTTTAAAGGGGGGGGGGGAGGAGAGAGAGAGAGTATATTAAAAGACTGAGTAAATTGTACAATTCTAATTGCTACTGAGTTCTGCCAAAGACAGTTTAAAATTTGAACTGCAGCATTATTATCAGCCTTTTAAATGGTTTATTAAAGCATGTTCTCTCCTGATAGGAATGGAACATTAACAAGAATATAATGGTATTAAATGGAGTGTTTTGAAGTCTTGAATAAAACAAAGGAGGACAAGTGCACAAATGTGAAATGTTTACATTGCATACCAAATGTATAGCAGATTTGAAGTTCTCAAATGCACCTGTTTTCCTGTCTGTAAAAGTTGTCCTCAGTTATTCTTGAGTAGATGTTGGCTGTAGGAATTGTGAAGGAAGGAAACTAGTCTGAAATTTGGTTACATCAGAAACCAACAGATTGCATAATGAAGGTGGTTTTGAGTACCATATTAATTGTGTTCTTTGGTGAAATTTGCTGGTTAAAGCTGTTAGGTATGGACACTAAGTCTGGGCTGTTATGGAGTGGAAAGTTTGAGGAATTTCAAGGAGAGACCTGAAAGAAAAAATGTGTGTGCAAGGTGCATGAAATCAAATACAGTGGGCACAGACAGAGCGTTGTTTCTTTGCGAGAGCAAACAGGGTGTATGTATGTGAAGTTGCTGTACGGCTTAGACAAGGTCAATGAGCTTGTACTCCCTGGTGTGTAGAGTGAGGTACTGCACATTGTCCTCAGTTACCTGCTCTTGCCTTGTAGCATATACAAAATAGTTCTCTGTCCTTTTCTGAAAGGATAAGCAATCTTGAATCACTTTGGATTTAACAGGGAGCATGAACTTGTGTGATATCTTATGGGACATGTACAGACCTTTATCAGTAGCAACTATGATGTATATTTAAAAAAAAGAAAACGAAAAGAAGAAAAGAAAAAAAAAAAGAACCAACCCCCAAAACAATCATGTCTGCTGTTGAATTGAGAATATCACGATTGTAACTTCATCTTTTTTTTTCTACCCCACCCCTTCAGGAGGAGAAAAGCAAAGAGTTGCCATTGCTAGAGCAATGTTAAAGGAGCCACCTATTTTTCTCTATGATGAAGCCACGTCATCTTTAGATTCAATTACAGAAGAGGTAAATTGGGATTAAAAAATATAAAACTTGGGTAGTGGGATGATGTCTGATTCTGATGCTTTTTCCTTGTTTTTTTCCTCTCAGAAAGAATTCTGTTCTTTTGGCCAGATGGCTACCGTGTTTTCCTGGTATTATTATTAAGAGATCCTATGTCTAAGCTCTTTTCCTAAAGGCCAGAGCAGAGATACTGAGTCTCTGTCTACCTTGAGACATAGTGAAGAATATCAACTCTGTCTCCTGGTATATTTTTTGCTTTACACTCTTGAGGTCCCATTCACCATTAAACATTCATCTCTTGAAGCTGTTGCAAATACCTCATGTGGCCATGAGGAGAGAAGCTTTCCGTTCTGCTTCAAAAGGTGTTTAGCTGCCATCTAGCATTCATTAAAAATGTCTTACAAATAATTATGATGTAACGCAGAACGGAAAACCTCTTGTTTGTTGTGCAGCGTCTTTCTGAGATGCAAATCAGGTAGGTGTAACCTGCAGTGCTGGTATTAATTTGTATTCGTTTCACAGGAAGGGCTGTGAAACATCAGAGCGTTGCGACATAGATGTCATGACACTACCACAGGAGCTGCATCAGGCTTCGTAGCTACGTCTCTGCTTAAACACAAAACTCTTAGCACAAGCAGTAATTTCACAAACTAATGTCATCAAAAACTAGAGCTAGAGCTATGTTTGTGTTCACTTATGCAAATTATTGAGCGAATTTATTGACCTGTAATCACCAAATTACTTTCACTTTCCAGATACAAAGAAATCCGAGTACAAACTGTACATTTATATTGTACAGCATTCAAATATAGTTATGCCTTCCTCATCAGACCAGAAATGTTCATAACACTCAAAATTCTACTACTTGGATTCTTTCTTTTGTTTTGCCATATTTATTGCAAGAATCATAAGCAAAGCTGAAAGTTTCACAGCAGAACTGCACTTTAGAGATAGCAAATGAAAATGAGCCCTTTCCACAAAAGTATGTCTGGTAATCAAAATGGTTTCTGACCAAGGCAAGCATTTTGCAGGGAAATAAAGCGGACCCTTCACTTACGGTAGTGAGGGCACAAATTCCCAGTAAGTGCTGCTTGCCTCTGAACGCAGGTTGGGAAGGTGGAAGACGGCTCACAAAGGAAGTGGTGGGTAGATAGAGAATTCCCAGGATTGCTTGAGCTTTATGTTCCACATTGGCATGAGAGGGATTTTCTTTTTCTTTAACTTTCATTGATTGGAAGGTATTACTATGATTTATTATTTTGAGGTGCCTTTACTGCTGGCTATGTTGCTTTTGTAGAGTGGCTGCATGGGGAAGTTTTTCCTGAAATCAAGTTACACTTCCTTTGTCCCTTGGGCTATCTGCATTATTCTATGAGCAAAGGGTTTTTTGCAGTTTGAGGACTTTGTCAGAGCCACAGATATTTCATGGGATTCTTCTGTTTCTTCTATAGCTACTTGTAGCTGTTTCTTATTGTGAAGCTATTGCAGTACTGGAGATGTTTCTCAAAACTTATTTACAGTAATTTGCATATTTCCAGATAGCATTTTATTTCTCTTCGTACCACCTAGGAGCGTGTGAGAAGGTTTTTTTGTTTCTGTTTTAATCTTGCAGAATATTCTCAATGCCATGAGGGACATGGTGAAACACCGAACGTCGGTTTTCATTGCGCACAGGTTGTCAACAGTAGTTGATGCAGATGAAATCATTGTGCTGGATCAGGTGAGATGATCACCTTGTGATGTGTAATTTTCACATAATGTCAGTGTTTGTTTTAGAGAGTCTGTGTGTTCATTTTGAAATATTATACTACCACCAAGCTACTGAAAGTGCTTTCTTTGGAAATGAACCGTGTTAGAAAATCCTAGCCCAAGCGTTGCTTTGTATATATTTCTCTTCTTTGCAACTAACAGTTTATCAGTTGCAGAAACTTGCATGTGTGACTCTTTTATGTTGTATTTTTACTTCATTTGCATAGTTCATTTAATTACATGTTCTTTATATGGTTCATGACAAATTTCACTTGATGCTCTGGGACTGGTTTAATGTTGCCTGTTTTTAATCTCATTTATTACATGCTTCTGTCAGATTTGGTTTCCTAATGTGTTCCCCCAATTTATGCTTCATTCTCGTTACTCAGTGAGTGTCTATTTTTCACATACATCCATTGTTTTTTTCTTTCAGTGGAAAGAGAGAGGACAGCATGTTCTGTTTCCATACAGATAAAACTGTTGTAGGATTGTTCAGTCTAATTATGTTATAAATCTGAACACCATTCTCTATTGTACCTGTGGAAAAGTGTGATTATTCCCTTTCTGTATGCTTCTCTTATAAGAAAAAAAAAAAAAAAGAAAAATTCCAACATTTGATTTACTAATATCACTCTTCAGCTGTTATGTCATATTCAGCCTGTCCTAAGTCCATTTTCTTCTCTATTGCCCATATCTGGCTATAGATTTAAAATAAACAAATGTCCTTCCTATAATTTCATAGTTACTCTTTTAACTGATACTGCTGAAAATACAGTGCTCTAATCTGCTGATAATAGATGTTAAATTTATCTCTGCATTCGTTTGGGTGCTATTTATATGCTTGTGATCATAGGTGTATTTAGTGACTAAAATATGCATATCTAAAAGAAAATAAATTATTCCTACAGTACGTTAAATGATTTCATGGGGAGTTAGAACAAAATCTTACGAAATGGTGACATTCGTGACTATCTTTGCTATACAAATCTCAGCTTCATCTAAATCTCAAAAAAGAAGTAGTGGAGTAAATCACTCCTACTGCTCTGTGAAGTTTTTATTTGGTTTTGATCTGCTTTTTTTTTTGAGCTTTTGCTGAAAAATCATTTCCTAAGGTGTATCCTTTATGTAACTGCATGTTAAAACATCTTGCAAATGTTTTTTGACATGTTATAAGGCAATCTGCGACTTTTTGTTTTCGACGCAAGTTTTCACAGCTTACTAAGAGTGTGTTTTGTGTTACAGTGTAACTGTTAAATTAAAAATAAAAGCACAACCTAAAACTGTAAAACAGCTAGGGTGCTCACTTTCATGAATGATGTTAGTGTAACAAAGATTGTGAATGAGTAAGGCAGCGCGGTGCATCACTTTCCGTGCCCGACTGCTTCGTGAGGCGTCATTGACGTTGGCTCAGCAGAAAGTTGCCTCTCGTCATCTCAGCTTGATTGATGAGCGGCGTGTTAGCGACCAGGTAAACGAGGCTCAGTAGCGGACACGCGGCAAGGCGATTGTGGCTGGTTTTGCTTAGCAATGGAAATACGGCATCGCGGTTTCAGCACTTCTGCCTAGGTGAAGTCAGAATAATTCTTGAGTGAGTAAACAAACGCTGTATTAATGATACCGATCTTAATGCTGTGAAGCTGAACAGAGAAGTTAGATTTCTGATGATTGTTCAAGAGTTATTTAAAAAAAAATAAAAGGCCATAATTCAAAAGCCTAGTCTCTACTACAGCGAACTCTCTAAGTTAGCCACTTCACTGCAGAATTTATTTAAAAACTTTATGTTGGTCAAGTGTATATTTGTTCAGATTCCACCAGCACGACTAGTAATAGAAGTGACAAGACCTAATTTTTTTCCCAGCATGTTCATCAGCAGCTGTCACAAGGAGGTAGATTTAATTGTAGATCAGAATTTGGAACTAATATAAAATCCATGTAGTTGTCCGTATAATGCTTTCTTTTCCCAAAAGAAAGAATAGCTGGAGAACGAATACATTATTTTAATTTGAAGTCAGTGAGTGTAAATGTGTATCTCAAAGTAAAAGGATGAGTCTGTTTTTTTGAAGCGTAGTAGTGTTCCACTGTCTGTAGGATTTGAGTTCTCCTCTCCAACTCTTCCTTCCCCTTTCCACAATGATAGTCGATAAATCATCTTTGCTCTTGAGAATAGCACAGATGAACTGAACTGCTCACTCGATTTTCATGATGGCAATCGCAATGACAGAAGTTACTGAGCGCCCATCTAAAAGCACAATTTACACTAATTGTTTTTAGGATTTAATTTTAAATGTACAAATCCCTCTTTGTATGCTCTTTTCTTTTAGCTTCTAAGTGTGTGTTTGTTATCATGCAAAGACAAATACCTGTTTGTTTCATGTGACTTTTGCACTAGTAGTTTAACACCTTGCTCCTCATGTAGAGGTCTATGTTTACTTTAAATAGCTCTTCCAGTTTAGGTGGTAAAACTTTCGAAGTTGGTGGATGGACAAAAGGCATCTATGTTTCGATTTATGTAAGTTTGAGAAGAACACAGCTCCTTGTTTTCAGCTTGCAGCGTAATGCACAATTCAGTGCACCACATACTCAGTCTTTTGTTGCTGTCCCAAACACCTTTGCATTAATAATTGCTGTAAGACTCTAAGACTGTGGCCCATATGTTGGCAGCATTTATATTCTTAAAGATCTGGTAATATTGATTACTGACTTACTCCCCTTCTTTTACAGGGTAAAGTTGTGGAACGTGGTAGACATGCAGACCTCCTTGCAAGTCCTAACAATCTCTATTATGAAATGTGGCATACGCAGAGCAGCAAAGTACTAAATAGTCATAACAACCCAAATTGGGAAGAGAGAAATAATCGGATGTCCAAAGAGGAGGAAAGGAGGAAACTAGAAGAAGAGGTTATCAATAGCGTGAAAGGCTGTGGAAACTGTTCGTGCTAAGTATGATCCTGGATTAGTCTTCTATAACAGGTTAAAAATGCACAAGATCACAATGAAGTGCAGCTCTTGTTTCTAAGTCAGCATTCAAAAACTTCCTGGGTTTTGCAGTTTCTCAGAGGGACATAATTTCAACCAAAGGAGTTCTATTTTTACATGTTTAGAAATCTCTAAAGCTGAGCTTTTTCAAAAACTTCAAACTTCTCAACTAAGAGTGTTCTTTATGGCAATTTTTAGGCATTGGTAAGTTCTCCTGGTAGTCGCTTGAGGTGGATTATTAAATTGTAAACAGATTTGTCCTAGATTTACATTATTTCTCATCATTAATGATTGATAAATATGTCATGTTTTAATTGTAATTGGGCTCATTTGAACTCACTTGCTAGTGAGGAAGATGCAGTTCAAATTCTTCAGTCCTGTTCTGGTTTAAAATGTTCCTCCTTGTAAAGAATAAGAAAAGCCTCAACAAAATATTGGAGGCTTCTAGTAGCAAACTAAATAGTGGAATTATCCGTCTCACCCTTCAAAAACACCTTTCATACTGGACTATCAGGAAATGTATTGGTGTTATTCTAAAAGAAAATTAACAGTATTTTTAAGAGCTTGCAAAAATCTGGAATTGACAAAATATTGTGTGACTTCACAGGAAAAAATACAAAATGTTGTATGTAAATATGAAGAATCGGAAGTTTCCCTTAAATGAAAAAAATCCAAGTTCAGAATTCTGTATCCCCAACATCTGCTGTAGTAGTCAAAGTAGAAAGCGGTCACTTTTTCTATTTTGGTCATGGTCTTAGGGAGCAATTAAGATTCAATAAAGACTTCCATAAATTTCTATTATGTCATTAATGTGTGAGAAAATGACCCTGGATAATGTTGAAAGTGTTGCTATAATAATCTCCTCATTTCAATAGTCAAAACTTCTTCAGTGTCAAGAAACCTCAGTCTTTGAGATTTGCAGGACATTACAGGTGTATTGGCTTTGCATGGCAAGGTTTCGGTAGCAGGGCGTCTACAGGGGTGGCTTCTGTGAGAAGATGCCAGAAGCTTCCCCCATGTCTAATAGAGCCAATGCCACCCGGCTCCAGGATGGACCCACCTCTGGCCAAGGCTGAGCCCATCAGCGATGATGGTAGCCCCTCTGGGATAACATAGCTAAGAAGGGGGGAAAAAACTGCTGTGCAACAGCAGCCAGGAGAGAGGAGTGAGAATATGTGAGAGGAACAGCTCTGCAGACTCCAAGGGCAGTGGAGAAGGAGGGGGAGGAGGTGCTCCAGGTGCCGGAGCGAAGATTCCCCTGCAGCCCGTGGTGAAGACCATGATGAGGCAGGCTGTCCCCCTGCAGCCCAGGGAGGGCCACAGTGGAGCAGATATCCACCTGCAGCCCATGGGGGACCCCACGCTGGAGCAGGTGGTGCCTGAAGGAGGCTGTGACCCCATGGAGAGCCTGTGCTGGAGCAGGCTTCAGGCCGGACATGAGGATCTGTGGAGAGAGGAGCCCATGCTGGAGCAGGTTTGCTGCCAGGACTTGTGACCCCGTGGGGCACCCGCGCTGGAGCACGCTGTTCATGAAGGGCTGCGCCCCACGGAAATGACCCGCAGAGGACTGTCTCCCGTGGGAGGGACCCCACGCTGGAGCAGGGGAAGAGCATGAGGAGGAGGGAACAGCAGAGACAACGTGTGATGAACTGACCACAACCCCATTCCCCGTCCCCCCACACCGCTCGGCAGGAGAAGGTGGAGAAATTGGGAGTGAAGTTGAGCCCAGGAAGAAGGGAGGGGTGGGGGGAAGGTGCTTTAAGGTTTAGGTTTTATTTTCTCATTACCTTGCTGTGCATTTCGATTGGCAATAAATTAATTTAATTTCCCCAAGTCGAGTCAGTTTTGCCCGTGACAGTAATCGCCGAGTGATCGCCCCGTCCCTATCTCGACCCGGGAGCCTTTCGTTATGGTTTCTCTCCCCTGTCCTGCCGAGGAGGGGTGTGATGGAGTGGCTCGGCGGGCACCTGCTGTCCGCCCGGGGTCATCCCACCACAACATTAATTGTCGTTTTAGCCCTTATCTGTTCAGGGAGATCTCCCATGTGTATTTATCACTAGTTATTCTGGTATAATTCTTCATGTTGAACTTAAAAATAAAAATCTTTCTCTTGGATGTTGAAAAATAACTTTTGGGGTTTTTTTTTTTCGTTTTCCTGGAGAATTATACCAGGATAATTACACTGATATAATTATGTTTGTAAATTAGATGCAAGATTTCTCAGTGTGGGCACTAGCAAAGCACTGAATTCGGTGCTTCTGGAAATTTAGTTGCAAACCGTGTTTATTTTTTGATGTTATACCCTGCCCTGCAACTAAATATAGGAACAGTAACTTAAGGGGAGTGAAACCTTTGCTGTCTTTTCTGCTAGTCGCTCATTTTCTCTCTATTAAAATGATGGGTGAAAAAAAAAACCAACTTGGCATCAATCTCCAGTTAAAAATGATTTTAAAAGTATATAGAATGCAAGGACTTTTCATCCTCGGAGTGCAGAAGCAAAGTGAAGCCTTGTTAATGTGGTGGCAGTTCAGAATTCTTCTAGCTTACAATCTTCCTTTTATTTTCACTAATTGTCTCCTTTTTTAGTTTCTGACAGCAGTGAGGTTGCCTAGAAAGGTGCAGTCATCGCTGAACTGCCAGAAACAGTTAGCAAAGGTTTATTAAAAAGTCTTTTTATGGGGCATCTCCTTATCCTGTATCATGGCTAATAAAAACCCCAAACAATGTGTTGGCCCTCCCCAATCCTTCCCCACACTGCAAGAGCTAGTTTTTGGAATTAAATAATTTGTCTACTGTTGCATGCAGCAGATAATGTGCAAAGGCTGTAAATAGTAATGTTTCAATCCTGAAGATTTTTTTCCCCTTTGGCACAAGTATTAGAAATGTCACTGGTCTGAAAGATGGAGGCAAAATGTTTTTCTCGGTGAACAGTTTCCCATACTGCAGGGCTTAGACACCTCAGTCGTTGTCTGCAGAGAGCGCAGACACTGGCGTTCTCGTCTGAAACCAAAAGCTGTTTTAATGCCAAAGTTGATGGTGTTGGTGAAGGGAAGTTTTCAGGAGAACAAGTGATTGTGCGAAGCTGCTGCCTGTACCGCTGGCGCTGGAGTCCACAAGCGCTCCAAGAGCCTGGGGCGTTGCAGGTTTGGAACTAGGGCTGTTCTCACATGGTAAATACCAGAAATGATCAACACTTGTTTAAATCTGTATTGCATCGTTTTTCATGCCCAGCAGAGTGCTGCAGCTTTGTCCAGCTTCACGCAAACTGAATGATGGGAGGGAACTCCTAACAAAGGCGGTTCCTAACAAAGGAGGCCAGTCCTACAGTAGAATATTTGTTTTAAAGAATTGGGGTGAGTTTCTGGAGGTGACTGAAAACTTCCTGTGTCGTGGAGTTGCTAGATAAACATTCCTGGCTCGGTTGGGGCTTTATTTGGATGAATGCTCTCAATGCTTGTCTCTGCTCCTTAAACACAGCTTACAAAAATATACTATACCACTGTAAATTTAGCAGCTACGCACAAGCAATGGAGAAAAGGGGGGGGGGGGGGGGGGCGTCTGTACTAACGAGAACAAAGAGGTTTTTCGCCCCCTATTGCTTTCCCAAGTTCGATCAGACGAACTTCCTATAAAAGCAGAAAAGGCCCTTGCAGAGGCGAAGAGGTGTAAATGGGGAGGATCCTCTGCTGCCACAGCCTCGCACCATTCTGGCACACAGATGCAAGAATAAAATGCCGAGCGTTGGGTTTTGCTCGTGAGCAGGCACCTCGGGGCAGCAGTCGCAGCGCCTGGTGATTCTCTTGTCTGCTGGAAAGTAAAACTTGCGCTCTTGCCTTTTTTTTTTTTTCTTTTTATTATTTGAATTTTTAGTCCTATACTATGACTCCAAAGTGTCACCATTTGAAGCAGATGTTTAAAATGCTGAATGGGAGAGTCACAGCTTTGGCGAGACTCTCACTGCGGTGCCCTGATGGCATCTCTTTAGAGAACCTTACAGTTTCTTACGTACTGAAAACGGATTTATTTTGGAGCTCTTTCACAGCCTCTGTGGATCTCTGTGGCAATTCTGCCCTTCAGTAATCTGGAACATCACTTTTCTATACAGCAGCTTTTCATATTCTGGACTTTTAGCTGGTTGTTTTTCAAAATTTAAGTCATCTACTACGATTATAGAATCTTTGTCTGCAATTTTAGAGTGGAGAAAGCCACTTAATTTCCCCCCCCCTTTCATTCTCTGTTTTTAAAGGAAGAGTGTTTGTGAAAAATGGACGTTAAAAGGGGGCCGTTTCTTGCAGTGTATAGTAATCTATTAACTGTGAACTTGCAGAATCTAATTTGAATTCCCATGTAAAAGCTTATTAGGCACAGGATATGAAGACACAACACAAAATTTTGGCTGTTCCAACCCCTGAGTGAGAAAACGTAGTGGTTGGTGGGGGTGTTGTGTTGCTTTTTATAAATGGAAATTCATAATTTGCTACTTGCAGATGATCCCTGGGTTTGCTCTCAGCAGTTCTGGTATATGCATTGGTGGTTACCTACATCTTTTAATGCTGAGATTTTAAATTATGTTCCAAGTTCCTTTTCAGAATGGAAATGTAAAATTTACATTGTACAGTAAGATGATAGGTGCTGAAGAACAACAAAAAAAGCTAGTTTCAGATCATATTGTGTAAACATTCTGCTGGAAGACTTCTTTCCCTGGTTCCTGTTGTTCATCTGTGTATAGATAATTATTACTAAATAAAGGATTTATCTTTGCGAATAGAAATGGGTGTTCTGTCAAAACGGCTCTTCCAGCTTTTCCCAGCAATTTCCAGAGGAAACAGCAGGGATTTTAATAACAGCGACAGGAGTGTGGCTCTTCTGCTCAGAACGGGAAGCTTTGAATTGGCCTTTTTGGTAAAAGCAGGTATTTGCAGTGCCTGGTAATGACGGTGAAGGTGGTAATAAATTACGGGGCTGTGGGTTAGCGTAAGGCAGCCAAATTCCTGATAATCGACCAGAAAGGTAAGTTCATATAGTGCACCCGAATTCTGTTCCCACTCGGCTTTTATATTGCCTTAACTTTTGGTGTACGGAGCTGCAAAACCAGGTGAAGAGCACTCGTGTTGATGAGAGTGAAAATCCTTGTTGAAAGCTTGACTGCTTCTTACTTTAAAATACTGTATTTTTATAAATGTGAACTCTTAACGGGCGAACCATAGAAATAGATCTGTTTTAAGAATGTGCCCGAGCCCCTGAGATGGCATTGTGTGGAATTACTCACTGGATTTCCTTTGGTGCAGCTGTAACTCTTAGTTTCCCGTTATCAAATGAGAAAGCAGGAAACGTGTTGGGGTTTTGGTTTATTTACATGTAATTTTGATAGTTCTTCTAATGCGCTTGCACCGTGTTGATCCGAGCTGCGGTAGCCACGGGTCCTGCTGTCCCTGTCCCAGAGCAACGGTCACCGCTCTCTGCGTGGTCTCGCACGCTGCGTGGGGAGTGGGAGGGTGGGAGCCGGGAGCAGGCTGGGCGTCTCCAGGTACGACTGGCTCAACTTCCACCTGTTCTTTCTAAAGGTTCGTTTGCTGTATCTTTAAATCTCGTAATTATACCATGCAGGAGTACTCCATAAATGTTTACTGACAAAAGAGTCATTAATTTTTGAGGGGAAAGAGCTATAATGGGAGTATGTTTGGGGTTTTTTTCTTCATGTGTACATATAACTTCTATTAGTGCTAATTTGAGTTGCATGTGTGCATCGAGGAAAACAGTAATTACAAATCCAGCATTTTATCATCTTCACATAAATTAGGAATCGTTTTGAGGTTACCGTGCTCATTTAACATCCCATCTGTGTTCAAACAATGGTTGCAGAAGTGATCATTTAGTATTCTATCGATTATCTGCTGCTTCCCGGGGAAATATTGCCAATTATGTTTATTTTGGTTAGTTGAGCATCTAAACACTCTTCCCTACCTTTCGTCCTGGCGCCTGTTGGAAATTTACAGTCTCAGCCTGGGCACGGGATGGGAGATGCGGTGGCAGCTGGATGCTTTCTTAACTGCTTGCTGAAGAGTTTGTCTTCTTTCTTGGAAGGAGCCAGGGCATTTTTCTAAAATAACAATTGCATTTTTAAAAGTAAGCGGTGTGAAGTGATGTGGCAGTACTGTGGCGTATAGTTGCCTTATTAATGAAACGGTGATGTCATTGAGATGGTGAGGGAGGTAAATTGTAGATAGCTGAGCGTCCTGTAAAACGGATGTTCTAGAATTCAGCTACTCCGTGACTCTAGTGTATGAATCTGATTTCTTTCGAAGAAAACCCTTAAATGGTTAGTCCCTGAAAAGTATCTTTTAAACTCCTGGTGTGTGACTTTTGATCGGTTTCTGCAGATGTTGTGACTAAACTCAGGGAAAAGACACCAGCTTTGTGCAGCCTGGAAAACCAACAGAAACCTTGCAAGATCAATCCTACAGAGGCAGAGGTTGCACCAGTCCCCAGCTCCCTCCTGTCTCCCACCAGGACGCTGTCGGAGCCTCTCAGTGGCACCTGAAGTAAGAAACATTCTTCTAGAAACGCTCTTGTCTGGGCAGGCTTCGGCTGGCCCTGTAAAGCGCTGCCCAGATGCGTAGAAGCGTTGCTGTGTGTTGCTGTATGTACGAGGGGAAGTATTGCTGCGTGTTGTCCTGTGGATGCTTAAGAAAGAGCCTAAAAATGGTATCCATCACAAAGTGCTCGTCTGGATGGACGTTTGGTCAGCCCCATTATGATCCTCTCTAGAATCACAGAAGGGTTTGGGCTGGAAGGGGCCTTAAAGCCCATCTCGTTCCAACCCCCCTGCCCCGGGCAGGGACACCTCCCAGGGTGCTCCAAGCCCCGTCCAACCCGGCCCTGAACACCTCCAGGGATGGGGCAGCCACGTGAAGGGGCATTTACACGAAGTGTGGCGGGTTACAGTGGCAAGCTGCACGCTAGGCTAAAGGTAGCTGCCTAAATCAACTTTCAGGCATGTCCCATGAGAGTAAATTATGATTAACTTTCTTTTCAGTCACTGGGCACTTGTGAAAGCAGCGCTGATGCAATATGGGGGGTGGTAATTAAGTCTATGACTTCACAGAGCTGCTGTGAAGTTTCCTACTGCTGCAGTGTAGTCGTGACCGTAGCCACTGTGGTGTCTCAGTGCAGCGTCTCTCTCAGGTGAGAAGCGTCAATTGTACTAAGTTGCACAGTGGATTTATTAATTTGAAAAAAAAGAGGAAAAATGCATTTTTAGTAGTGTCTTAGGGCAGAATTTAGAATAGCGTCCCCAAAGTTGAAAGACTAATGTGACATCTCTGCTCCCCCACATTTCATTTCCAGTTTTCAGTGCTTTGTAGCCCTCTATAAAATTCTCAAGTAAAGCGTTTATGTCACACCAACTTAAAATGTGTCTGGTAAAGCTATGAACCTTATCCGAGAGAGGAGAGAGGGAAAAGGAGAGAAGTTTTTCCCCTCCATTATGGAGAGGAAGGAGAGGAGCTGAAACAGGGTGGGTCAGCTTGTGCTGTGTCCTTTGAATGCATTGTAAAGTGCTCTGCAAGCGTCCTCTGAAGATTTTACTGGCCTTGTGCATACACCGGCAAATATTTAGAAAAGTGAAGGTTGGAAAGATGAAACGTTTCCATTTCACACTAGTTAGAGAAAATGGAATGTGAAGGCCACTCTGTAATTGGGAGTGAACATGTCGAGTGCAGCTGATGCATGGCTTACGAAATGGGCTGCGCAGCTTTTAAAAATGGAGAGGCGTGTTCATGTATTTTCACACAGGGGTGTAAAAATCTTTGTTTCTTCGGTGATTTGAAAAACTTCCTGGCTTTTGAAGAACGCAGATAAAAGATTGAGCGTATTTACAGTTAAAACCAGGGACTGTTTGCTGGGAAAAGCAGCGTTTGCAGTATTTGCAAAAGGTAACGAGGGACATCACTTGGTGATACTGTTGCTTGTTATGTGATTCAGGTAATCCGGGATATTTGGCAGGATACAAGGGAGGAGGAAGAGCGTATGGCAAAAGTTTTTGGGTTGGAGTTGTTACTTCTGCATGCAGTAATATACTACCACTGACGTGGGGAAGCTGGGGTCTGAAGTAGATGAACGTCCAGTGCATTCGGCCAGGTCCCCCGCAGGCTGCGTCGCCAGCGTCACAAACACCTGTAGCATTAACGAGAGACAGATTTTTGGCAGACTTTGGGCTTTTTAATGGTTGAATCCAGACTCCTATGCATGTATAAAGTGCATGCACATATCTGAGAATTGTTTAAAGTGGAGACCGGGAGGAATTTGAGAAGATTAGGAACCTGAAAAATTGTATCGTGGAACACCTGCAGTTTATCTTTGAGGGTGTGGAGGGAATCGGTTACTGTTTAGTGGTGTGTGGTGTGTGTAGACAGTAGAGTGACTTTAATGGATGTTACCGAAAATGTCATTTGCCTGAGCAAATAGTGTTTCCTAAGTTTCTAGGGTAAAAATAGATTAATGACCTTAAGCTGTACAATGCAGTGACTTTTTTTTTTTACAGTATTTTACAGTATTTAAATATAAATGTCAGAGGAAGAGAAATTCAGAGTGGTGAACGTGGTTATTGGGGGAAGGAAGATTTTCTGAATTCAATCCCTTGACTGCAAACTTTGCATGCTAATCCTGGCCTCGCATAACAGCGGAGTTTTCCTTGCAGCTTCACGTGCAAGCTGATCACTTCGCCTTAAACATTACCTTACTTTCTTGCCTCTTCTTCCTCCCCCCTCCCCTGTAATTCTTCTGTAATCCCTAAAATATTTCCTGTCTATAAACTCAAGGAAACATTAGCGGCTTCTGTTTTAGGGCTGGGCTTCTTTCCCTCACGCACTACAGAGGGGTGCTGCCTCTCAAAGGCCTGGGTGGGGTGGGACGCCGCACGGTGAAGGTCCTTGCGCCACCTCTGGACCTCTTGGGTGGTGGCTGCATGGGGACCTCTGCCACAGCATCTGCTTTTTCCAGTTTGGGCAGGCAAGTAGCCTGAAATATGAGGAAGCCGCTAACAACAGCCTGCTCGGTGCTGTCTTTTGTCCGCAGTGGCTTAGGTATTCTTGGGGTTGTACAGGCATCTAATTTTCAGTAGCATCTCCGTGTGTCATCACGTTACATAGCAGTGCAAAATGGCCAGAGATGGCTTTGCAGAGAGTGGTACGTGCACACAATTCTCGCAGTGTGGAAAGAATGATTTTGAATGTCACATCCACCGAAAAGTAGTGTTTACGAGAACCCTGTATTTCTGCTTAGTGCTGCTGCAAAGAGCATAGCTGTCTCGAAATGTCTGTTTGGGTGCTGTATCGCTGTAATACGTGGAGGCAATTGAATTCAGTCCCCATTAGCCTTATGCTTTCTTATCAGTCCCCTGCAATTTTTGATGTTAGAAACCTCCAGCTGACCACAGAAACCTTCCTTCACCAGATGTGGGACTCCACGGCTAAAATGTTACCTCCTGAATCTCACCGTGGGCAAGGTTTAGCTGCCACTGAGCGAGGTTTCCTGTACGTGCTAGTAGCACGCGGGACATTAGGATGGGGTCTTTTAAAAGCGGTTGCTGTTGCCTGAGCCATGCTCCCAGCAAAATTGGTGGTTGGAATTTCCATCAGGTATTACATTCTCACGTCACAAAATATTTTGTACCAAAAAGTGGCTGTAAGTTGCTTAACGATGTTTAAGACCTCCTTTGTGCACTTTGTGTCATAGGTGTGTACGTTAGTTACCATTTTTCTGTCAGGCTTAGCTGGATATTTCCACGATGCAACGGCTCTCAGCCACAATCTGGGAAGTATTTGTCCACACAACAGCCTGTAACGCATGCCCTGTGGCCAATATGCGCCGAGTGGTGCACGTTTAAAACACTTCATATCTTGTAGGAGATGTGTGTGCAGTTCACAAGTGAATAACACTCTCAACTCCTAATTCATGCAGATAAAGCCATCATGCCACACCATCAAGCCCTGAGTGCGTATATATTTACTAAATCTAAACACAGAGACCGCAGTTAACAAAAGGAGGAACAGGAAACAACTGAAGGTGGACTGCAGTATTGAAAAGATTACCTAATGCAAACGGCATAGGAGTAATTGACGGCAACTCAAATGCAAATCACACTTGTGAAAACAATAGGGAAATACAGAAAACTACTTTTCAAGGTACAGTCAGCTCCAGAAGCTGACAAAAAGTGTTTTCTGTTGATTATTTTGTGGGTTTGGTTTTATTTTAGTTTAAGGCCCAGGACTTTCTAGCTGTTATTTAGTCTGCTGGAAAGCAGTCAAGTTGTAGGAAATAAATGCTCAAGTGATTCTGATAGGTGTCTAGAAAAGCAAACCCTACAAATGGCAGTTTTTAGACTCGGATATTAAAGTCTCTGTGGAAATTCACTCAGTGGGAATATAAGCTCATGTCTAATGGCAGCCTCTGATTTAGACCAAAGCTGCTTTACTGACATTTGAGCTCTGCTATGGAGATCCTGTTCTAACAGAAAACTGTGCAGACTTTCACAGACTGTAAATTCCACTGAATACATCTCTTAAGGACTTTGCTCAAAGGAATGTTAAGCTCTTTTACTAAATCTGCAAATTATAGCTATTTGACAACTTTGAGTTTACAGTCTGACAGCTCACGTCATCAGTCGGAACATGAAGAGCAGCGGAAGAGGCTGCGTTGCTTGCTGGTGGCTTACAGGAATCTTGTAATAACAATCAACTAGAAAATGTTGGAAAGCTGTGACAATCTGGAAACCGTTTGTGACATCTGCTAAATGCACGTGGTTTTATTCCTATTGACTGTAGTGAGATGCGAGTGGTATTTCATGGAAACGGACTGGTTGTGTTGCAAAGTGGAAGCCAAAAGTCTTCTTCAAGGACCCACGTTGTCATTCAGGTGAATTTCTATATAAATGACCACGACACATTCTTAATGCTTGAGCCAGATTAAAAAGAAGTTACTCAACAGATTATTTCTCTCTGACTGCAGGAGATAATGAAGTGAAAATAGCGAGCCCGTGAACTTTGCAGGGAACAGAAGAGTAGGTAAGAGGAACCTCACGATGTCCTTGCTGTTGAGTGCTTTGGCATAACTGATGCTGTCTACATGGGAAGTGAAGACGAACTGATGGCTTTATGGTTTAAAGAAGCTCTATGACAATTTAAAAGGAAATGGGCAGTGTTAGAAGAGCTGTAAACTCACAGGTGCACATATGTCATCTAAGCGTAGAAGGCCTTGAACATGCAAGATGTGTAAGTCACCAATCAAGTAGAAGAGCTGTGTCTGTCTACAAGGAAAGATCCCTTGCTACATTAGTTTGTTGTACCCTGTGACTGGAGTATATGGTTCCTCGTAGTGGAACAAAGTTTCCTCTATGATACATTTTGTAGGCAACATCTACTTGTTTTAATACACGCTTGGCCTGAAGTCCTCATTGGTGAACCTGCTTTGAGACTCGTTAGAATGGCTGCACCGAAACTGAGGAAGACATTGGTTTACAAGGTAGTGGCAACGTAGCCAATTAAATCCGGCCAGCCCTCTTCTTTAAAATAGATGCAAAAAAGAACATGGCCATAGAAAAAAAATGTACTTGCCAAATCACCCCACTGTTGCCAACGCACGCGGTTTTTGAATCACAGATCATACAACAGAGGTGGGCAACAGCCATGAGTATGGTAATAACTATGTGAAGGGAAGCCCTTGGCACTGTCTAAGCCGCCTCTTGCTCTTCAGCCAGATGTTTATCTAGAGCGGAAAAAAAGCTGTGATCAGCCTGGTTGTGGCTGCCTAATATGTTTCTTTACCCATTGACTGGCTATTCATAAACAGAGGAAATGAATTATTATTTAAAATCCTCAAACCCACCTCGGTGATAAAATCTAACTTTCCATTCTCTCCAAGAGCTTCTCCAGCAGTTTGTGGTTCTTTCCAAGGGCTCCACACCTTCTCACCAGCCTTGGGTCAGGTCAGGACAAAGAATTTCTGATCCTTTGGATGAGTCACCTTGAAGCTGCTCCCCAGTGCAGACTGGAAAGTGATCTTCGTGGATCAGTCTGGAGCATGTTGCACAGTTTGATGTGGTGGTCTGCTTCTGAAAGTGTCAAAAATACTCTGGCTCTGTAAGGATTAGCTGAAACATCTTAGAATGGTTCTAGAGTGGAGCCCAACATGCTGCCAAGGTACAAGAACAATATAATCTACAAACTAGCTAGTTAGGGAAAAGTTTAATGTGAGCAGGGTATGGTTACCTAAACCCCGGTGTTTTCATCAGCCAAAAACCGCATGTGGTATGCCCGGGAAGTGCGGGCCTGAATGTTTTCGATGTGACTGAACCTTTCTGGGAGGGTTGTCTCAAGTGCAAAATCCGCATCTGCAGTCAGGCTCTCCGGTCATACACATCTTGTCACCGTCTTTTTCCAGAGAAGCAGGAACAATGTAAGAAAATGATCACACGACTGGCAATATATGTTTGCCCTATAAGGAAGATCTCTAAAACCTTCTGAATGTCTAGACTTCAGTCTAGATTAATGTCTCTGGATCTCAAAATATTGGGACTGTCATCACAAAAGGCACTATAAAAAGGTTGGAAATTGAGACCTTGCTGTAAGTCCCATAAATAATTGCCTGGCTCCCTTGTGCCATATGAGGTAAGGTTACTTCACCCAGGCAGTGCAATTACCTACTATACAAGTGGAAAACGAAATTGCAACTTTGTGTGCGATTGTCAAGAAGACGCCCAAACTACAGGCTATCTAGCAGAACTGCTGGCCTCTTCTCTGGAAGAAAAGCTTGCATTATTCTCCCTGTAAACAATAGATTTGAAGACATTAATCTTTTTAAATGTGGCCTTTCAAGGTGTCCTGTGCAAGATGATGATCTACGAAGTGTTCACACTGGTTTCTGCAGCTTTCAGTCTAACAGAGAGAGGAAATCTCATCGCCTGAGACCTCCTCGCGCTTTAGCGTGAAGCTGAAATTCAGACTGAGTTTAAACAGAGACCAAGCTGATGGCAGATACAGGGCTTAAATACCAGTTAGGGGATGCGTTGGAGAGTGAGTTGAATGGTCCTATGCTGTTAGGATGGACTAATAACTGAATAAGTGTTTTTCCCCTTTTTGAGTATTCTTACTCAAATTAAGGGCAAGAAGGACAAAAAGTAGGCATACCAGCACTCTATTCCCTGGAGGGGGAGTGTGTAGGTTTCAGTGGAGACAGAGGAGGAGGTCCTTTCCTGTGGCCTTCTGAGGCAGATTAACAGAGTATCTCTCAGTATGTCTTCTGGAAGGTAAAAAAAAAAATAATAAAATTCACTGAGAGATTATGAATTACAAATGTAAAACAACAACAAAAAAAAGCGCCTTGGTTGTAATCACTCACCATAAAAAATATCCTCTAATTTTAACTTTAGTTTTAATTTTGGGGAAGATGATGAGGGATGCATGAGGTACGTTTAATCTGTACTTACTGTCGTGTTTCTTTGTGGTTTTGAAAGTAAGCGTTTTGCCTTAAGAAAGAAGCTAAATTGGTTTGCATAGGTGTAAAGCTTTCTTTTTATTAATATTTAAATAAATGGGGGACTGTCACTGAACTGCAATTTAGTATTCTTTTAATCAGTCTTTGTTGGATTGGAAAACATTTATTCTGTGAGAAGGATATAAAAAAAAAAAAGGTTTATCCTTAAAATAAATTAATAAAAATCTCTTGTGAAAATGCTGAAACTAAGTGGAATGTTTCCAGAAAAATCAAGCATTATTATGATTTTTTTTTTTAAAGTGTGTGTAAAATAATCCTGTCTTCCAAAAAAATGCTTGAAGTTGTTTGGATAGAGTTGGCATCTGCCAGAGTAGAGTCACACATAAGATAACATGATTGACCATTTTTGGCATGGGATGGTCTAAATTGGCTCATCTGTTGGCTGTCAGTCTCTTCTGAATTAGATCCAACTCTTTGTAGGCACGTTTCCATCTGGTTAAGTTTAGGACTCAAGCTGTTTATATATTAAAAAAAAAAAAGTATTTTGTACCAATAACAATTTCTGAAAAAAGGGTTTTTCTTATGTTCCTATGCATTTTGAAAATATTTGGTTTTCTTTACTGGTCAAAATAACCTTCTAAAGAGTGAAAGATGATGTGCCAATGTATTACGTTAAGACCCTTGAAACATGCGATTAAAATGAAAAGAATTTAAAATTTTTATACATACATTCGTATTTAAATACATGTATATATGCGTGCATATAATTCTATAATGTGCTATTCTTGTAAATTGGAAAACCAGATTTTAAGTCTGCTAATATTTTAACTATGTGCATTAGGAAAGTAGGATGGATACATGCTGTTACATTCACATTGAGTCTCTCTAAGATTGGCCTTGCATTATTTTTATTCTGAACATTAGCCATCTGGCACACTGTGCTGCAGTATTTAGTGCCACAACTAATAATGAAAAATATGGTAATATCTCATGATACTTTAACGTAAAAATATAAGACAGAGGGTATAAAGCTTTGGGCGTATAACCTTAAAGCTGCCAAAGCATGTTGTTCCCTCTGCCCTTGTTTTCCATACGTGGTTCTTTGATTGGAGACGGCAGTGGCAATAGGAAAGTCATTAATGCGCATTACTGAAACTGCGTTTCTTGTGGTTAATGAACTGGAGTTCTGAAGAACAATGGGTCGGAAAAACTCCAAGATTTATACCTTTCTGTTCAGGTAGATGTGGGCACGTCCAAGACAGACGAGAAAAGGCGTTTGATTTCAGGCATGGCGGAGAGGGCTGTCTTTTCCACATCAGTCAAGCCACGTAGAAATGCTGGAACTTTAAACAAAATAGCCTTTTCCTTCTGTCTCCCCACATCAGAACGGGATGACGAGGCCGTTGCATATTCAGCAAAACTGTTGTTCTCGCTGTAGTTAAGTTGCCTAATTAGATGGGGCTTAAATGAGGTGGGAGCTAAACCGTAGTGATTCTGTAGGCTGATGCAGAGGTGAATCGCAGGCGCACTCGCAGATCTTCCCAAGCTTTCGGTGCTCCAGGAAAATAGTTTCAGGATGTTTCGGGTCAAAGGATGCAAGCGTTGTCATGAACATTCACTTTAGAGACCACTGTTGCCAGGAAGATGAATTTACCTTTCCGTATTTCTCTAAGGTTGGATTTTTGAAGATGGGCCATGCAGCAATTAGGATGGCGGGACCCATGTGGCCATGTTACATTGCTGCCCTATCTGTGTTAAAAACGACCGTTTTCATCAGCTCTGCTCCCTGTAACCTCTCTTCACTCCTGGAGCATCCTCTAGACTTGAAGCAAGAGCGTGAAGCGTAAGGTGCCTCCGGGCACACGGAGCGTTATGTTTCCTAAAGAAATGAAAGAGTTTATGAGGACGCTGCAAGTAACAACTCCATCAGCAATGAACAGGACGTAACTTTCTTCTGGTTTTGTGCAGCCCGCCCCAAAGAGAGACAGCAGCATAACACGAAAGATGGCAACGCTAAACAAAATGTGAGTTTCCACCTGTTAACAAAGAGTCCTCGCCAGTTCTTTGGACTGTGCCGTCTTCATGCAAGAGTTTTAGCTGGCAGCCAGCTTGGCCAAAGCAGCAACGAGGTTTGGACTAAGGGATATCCAAAAACATCTACTGCATCTCTGCTTTACATGAGACTAGCGATCGGAGCAGAGGCGTCCAGCCTCATCTGGGTGACGAGATTTACTGCCCGTGAGTAGATCCAATCTGTAATGAATCCAGAGCGGGTGTGACTCTCTCCAGTCCTGTGCTGGACCAAGGGCCAGTGCCTGAGCAGGGACCGAGGGTGCACGGGCTGCGTGGGGCTCACTGCACGCGTGCCAAAATTCTGTGCAGAAACGCAGGAGCCTTCAACCAAGGGAGTCACCGCCATCTATGGAACACCATCCGTTCCATTTCATATTCGCCGTCCGACTGTGTCCCCTCAGTGGGCTAAAGGCGGTGGGAGTGCAGAAGGGGTCTGAGACCCTGACGGTGACACGGCGTTGGGAGTTTCAGCCTGGGGGCTGTCAAGAGCCAAAGGGCTCAGCAGCTCCGCTGCTGCAGTTGGTCGCGCTGTCTCAGAAGCTGGTGTTCAGCATATCGGTCCCTCTTTCCTTCATCGCAGCTTTCTACTTGGACATGTCCCGATCCTTTTGCCTTCTCCAGGTTTTGTTCTACCCTGTGCTCTGCCTCACTGCAAATGCACCAGACCATTCTTGAGCCTTTTCTGTTCTTGCTCGTTGTTTTTCTTTTTTTTCCCCTTTTTTTTCCTTTTTTTCCCCTCACCCTGCTAATCCAGTAGCCTCCCCTAAAGTGGCCAAGGTTGTTAGTCCTGCCAAGGAAATGAGAGAACACAGAGCCTTCTGTCCGCAGAGCATTTGCCTTGGCCAAGGCACAAGTGTACGCTTTTATTTCCTCCTGTTCAGGAGCCACCAATAATGAGGTGTTTGGCCGTGGAAACATGGTAAGACAAATGCACAATTTAAACAACGATTTACATTTTGAAGTTGAGATGTTGGGAGGAAGGTGGGGGAAATGGAGAAATAGATAAGGACTGATGGGGGGGGGTCAGAGCCCATTAGCAGCGCAGTTTTAATGTTGTATTGGGCCCTGGGAGCCTCAGAGGCTATTAACCTGCTGAACTTTCTGACTTGAATGAGGAGGGTTTTTAGCCTTGTGCAGGAGTTGCAAGGGAGGGTTGGGGGTTTTTTTTGGGTGGAGGGGGTTGACCGACCAGTTGGAGCAAGGAGCGTATCAAGGAATGGAGAAGCCTGGAAAAGTAATCTGGGACCCTCTTCACCTTCCTTCCTCCAATAGCTCTGTCTGGCACATGGGATGTTTGTCATGCTCAGGGCGGTCACCGACAGCCTTGAGTTTCTGCTGAGTGTTTCTGAAACATCACCTGTCAGGGCAAAGAGAAGGTATGGACTCAATAGCAGCCCTATTTCTCCAGCTCCTCTTAGAGAGCACACTGGAAGAGGGATGCAAAGACAGCAGTGTTGAGGGAGTCCTTCTGCAGCCAGTGGGGTTCATAATGAGCAACTATTCCGGGTGGGGTTTTGATGTTTTTTTGACAAAGCTCTAAGGCTTGCCAGGTGTGACAGACAGGGCAAATTCAGTGTGTGGCAGTTCATGATTCCAGCTTTGTTTCTTCTTCAGGAATTGCTTCAGCCTCAGTAAGAATGAATCGCCGTTTGCAGGCTCAGCATTATTTCCTGCAGCATACAGTCAGTTTTGAATTGCACATGAGGACCTAGGAGGGGAAGAAGGAGGAGACAAGGTGAGTCCCTCACCCACCTGAATCAAACCTTCCTCTCCCCCCCGCATGGAGTGCCTCCTGTTCTGCCAGTGGTCTACGTTACACTCTCCTTCTTCAGAAGTTGCTCCTGAAAGTCTGACAGAGTGGGGGCAGAAATTCTCTGCAGCTCTTTGTTGTAGGACAAGATAGGAGGGTGACGTCTGCCGTTATGCTGCTGTCTTTTGCTCTGGTTTGTTAAGGTTCGTAACCTCTGGGCAGCTTTGTGCTTTAACCATGGTTTTCCAGGCTTACCCAAGAGCGTAGGATTTGAGATCTTTGAAAACCACATCCGTCTTGTACTTGTGCCACAGGCAAACCAGCATCCTCCTGTGAACCTCTGTCTTTCTCTCTGGTACTGTTTAGCAGAGGGGCTGCGTATGGCAGAAATGAATCTGGCCATGCCAAAGGAAGGATTTAACCCGTACTGGGTATGCCTCAGTGAGGCTCCCATGCGTCAGGAAAAGGAGGAATGATTAGGAAATAGGCACTTGGAGAACTGGAAACCACCATGGCATTGCTCTGTTGCCGTAATCCGGGTTCTGCTATTTTAGCTTCTGACTCCTGCTTCCAAGACAGACAAGCAAGCGTAGGCTCCCGGCGTGTATATGTGTCTGGGCACATGGATTTTGTGTGAAGACAGCTGGGAGGATGGGACAGATGTAAATGTCTGATCTGCTCCGTCTTACAGGTTGTAGCGAATGATTACGATGCGCGTTGCAGCTGCACTGTATTGGGGAGGTCAGGAGAGCAGCGAGGGCGTGCGGCAGGGCAGAGCGAGGCGCTGGCTGGCATTGCAATCGCTCCTCGCTCAGGGTTTTTGTTGATCTCTTCCTGCCAAAAGGAGTTTTCTTAGCACCTTGTTCTCGCACCTGTGAGTTTCTTTATTTGACAGTCTGGAAAATTAATACCCAGCCAAGGTGGGCAGTGCACTTCCATCATGTCACTGCGCTTCTTACGTCTGTTTGTGGCAGTACATAAAAAGATCACAGTGCACAGACTGTTAATTTTTAAGATTGCCCAAGATGCTGTGCAGAATTTTATGCCGCTGATCGATTAGTATCGTGGTAGTTCTGTAATTGAAGTACCTTAAATGAGTAGTGTGTGGGTAAGTGAAAGGCATTACATTGTATCACAGCTACAAGGATAATCTTTGAGCCTTATGTGTGTGTTCCCTCTAAAAGACCGCGTTTAAATAAATACCTTGGTTGTCGTCTTCCAAACTGGATCCAGGTGCAAGGCTTATTTAATTGAATGTATCTTTTCATCTCCAGGATGGCTCTCCCCACTTTTACGTCTAATCTTATCCGTGTGATTATATTCTGCTGATTGCTGCCATTGCCACCCCGCCTGCACACAGCACTGCTGCTTTCCAAAGACCTCGGGCGGAGTTGGGTGGGTCTGACCGAATTGGTGTCGATTCCCCCGGTGCTTCCAGTCGCGCGCTTCCTGCTCGCCATGGGGTGCAGCGAGGTGCCGAAGCAGAGGAGCTGCCAGCTTCCCTTGTGAACCTTTGGCGGCACATTTGGAGGTAGCAGCCTGTGCACGAGGGCGCTGGCGGCAGCATGACTGAGGGCAAAACCTCATGAAACTTTGAAAGCGGTTAATGACCACCATCCACATGTATGTTTACTGAGCGCTGCCAGGTGCACTGTTGCCGTCTCACCTGACCCTGATTAATTACTCATATTACATGAATCTTTCTGTCAAGAAAATAATGGGGGGTACAAAATTAAATGCAGTATTATGGTAGAGATTACAAATATGCAAAGCTGTAGGGACAGAACTGTGCAACTTACAGCAACGTGGAGATGCTGGAGAGGAAAACCGTAACCGAGGAGAGGAGCGGGAGGTGCCACCACCATGCCAGTGACTCTCTCTGCAGCCTCAGTCAAATCACTTACTGCTTGCCTCCGTTTCTACATTGGGGGCAACGCTTCACATACGTGCCCTGCTGCGGTGGGAATGAATCATTTATATGCGTGTGATGTATAGCATATCCTGGGTACCACTGTTAATGAAGAACAAACGAGATTATTTGCTTATTTTGCAGTACTGAAAGTTGATGTGTAAAGTGTTCCGAATTCAGAGCGCATTACATATGTTGCGATACGCTATTCCTGTTTTATTACTGCGTATACACATGGGGCTCGCCGGTGCCATGAGAACAAGGACTAAAGTGCTGGATATTTTAAAATTTTAGTCACAGTATTACCTAATCAACTTTTTAGACTGTATGTGCTGTGTTGCAGAGGATGAAAAGGCAGCAGAATTTTGTGTAAGCTCCAGTGGTAACTGTTAAACATCACAGTGAATTTAATTAAACCAAAAGGCTAATACTCATCTTGCTTTTCTTCAATTGCACTGAAAATACTTGCGTCTGGTTTGCTTTCTCTTTGCTAAACAGTTTGGTTGATTCAGAAAATATAATAACAAAACTTTCTTCCAGTCCCCGGTGCGGTAACTCTGGCGGCAGTGCACATGCGAGGCTGGCAGCGCTGCAGGTGTCACGGAGAGACAGAGCTGCACTTATGAAAGCTGTTGGGGGGGCAGGGGGGGATGTCCTGTGAGAATGGAGGTACTTTATCAGCTCGCAGGCTCCTCGTTCTCTCTTGGTTCCGCAGAAGGCAGTGTCTGGCGAGTCCCTGCCTTCCCCTCCGGGTGCTGGTGACCTCCGCAAGTCCTCAGCAATCTTGAGCTGACACCTGAACGTACAGCATAGTTGCGGAAGCTTTATTAATAATGCGATAACGAAAATAAATTAGAAGAGCTGTTGCAACCCCCTGCCCCCATTTCCCATCCCTCTGCCCTCTTCGCTTCGGGAATTTCTCAGGTGAGGGGGCCGAAGGGGCCTGGCGGCCTCGCAGGGCCCTGCTCTGAGGGAGCGGGACCGGCACCGGGGGCCTCAGGCCGGGCGATCCCCGCCGGGCCCCGGCCCCTGCAGCCCCCTCGGTTGTAAACCACCCGCCGCGACGGCCTGGCCCGCCCTGCCCGGCACCGAGCGGGCCGCCGGCGAGGCGCCCACCATCTTCCCTCCCCACACACGCCGCGCTAGCCGCCGGTGCGCTGTCGCTGTCCCCGTCCCGCGCCCGGGGGAGGGGGGGCGCCGCTGTCCCTCACGGCCCCGGGGCGGGCGGGCCAAGCGGACCCGCTAACCCCAGCGGCGGCGGTACCTGCCCGGGGCGCGCTGAGGTGAGGTGAGGCGAGGCCGCCCCGCCCCGCTCCGCTCCGCCCCGCCGGGGACCGGGCCCGCGGCCACGCGCCCTTTATGCCCGGTGGCGGCGCGGCGCGCGCTCCCGCCGAGCCGGGGAGGGGGGGGAGGGGTGTGTGTGTGGAGCGGGGGGGGGAACGGGCGCCGGTCCCGCGGCTGAGGGAACAATGGCAGCGGCGGCGCTGCCCGGCACCTCCTGAATGGGCGCAGGCGGCCGGGGTTGGTGGGGGGGAGGCGGAGGCGGCGGCGGCAGCGGCGGAGGAGGAGGAGGAGGCGGCGGCGGAGGGGAGAGGCGGGAGCCGCCGCCCCCTCAGCGGGGAGCGCGGGGCCGGGGCGGGCGGGCTGCGCGCCGCGGTGGGGGGGGGGGCGGGGGCGGGGGGGGGGGAGCCTGGCCGTGAGGCGGAGGGCCGGGAGCGCTGGCTCCGCCGCGGGCCCTGCGGCGGCGGCGGCGGCGGCGGCGGCGGCGGGGGGGGGTGGGGTGGGGGGGGGAGGGGCGGGGGCCGGCGCGCGGGGGGGAGGGGCGGGGGCCGGCGCGCGCGGGGCGGGCGCGTCCACCTGCGCGCGCCGGGGCCCCGGGCGCATGGAGCAGCGCTGAGCGCCGCAGCCGCCGACACCGCCTGGCGGGCGGGGGGACCCGCCGGCCCCGCGCCGCCGCCTCCCTCCCGGCCCTGAGGTGAGTGCCGCCGCGGCGGCGGCGCTTCGCACGCACACACACACACACACACATACATCCCCCCCCCTCCCCGCCTCCCCCCACCTTTTCTCCTCACACCGCGGCGGGGGCGCGGAGGGGGCGGTGGGGGGGTGATGCTGATGGCGGTGCGGGGCGCGGAGGCCTGCGGGGAAGTTGCGCGGCGGCGGAAGGAGCGGGGCGGGCGGTGTGTGTGGTGTGAGGGATTGGGGGGGGGGGGGGGGCGGCAAGTTGGCGCCTCCCCCCCACCGTGTGTGTGTGTCCCCGTGTATGTCCCCCCCCTGTGTCGTTCCCCCCCCCCAATGTGTGTGTCCTCCCACCTCCGAGCAGGTGCCGCCGCCCCACCGGGCCCTGAGGGGGGGGGAGAGCATCTTCCCCCCCCCCCCAATCCCGGCCCGGCCGCCCCTCGTTGCCGCCTCCGCCTCTCCTCAGGCCCCGGCGGGGTTTATTTACAGCGGCGGCGGAGGGGGGGGTATGTGTGGGGGTGTGTGGGGCTGCACTTACTTCAGCCTCGGCCAGAACAAAAAAAAAAAAAAAAAAAGATGGGGGATGGGATTTTTTTAAAAAAAAAAAAAAAACAAAAACCAAAAAACCCCGGCCCTGGTAGTAACTGTCATTCCACGTATTAAACTAGAAAACTGGCTAATCAAATAAAACCGGCTCATTGTCTGAAACTCTAACCCAGCGAAAAATGCGGCTGTGAATATAATTAACCATCTGTCTCGCAGAGCGGTGGAGAATTGGGTTCGTGGGGTTTTTATTCCGGTCTCTCCGATTCCCGCACCGCCGGTGCGCCCGTGCCACGGCGGCGGCGATGGTGGTAATGTGTTTTGCTTACTAAGTGTAAGATGTGCCCTGCGTGTGTGCGTGGGTGATGCTGAACCGGGGTTGGGGGGGGGGATATCACGAAATCCTCCTCTCTCTGGAATGGACCACGCTGCTGGCGAGCCGTAGGGTTTATGATAGATGAACCCAAACAAGGCGTAATGGGACCGGCGATGAATGCGAAGGTTGTGCCATTTCTCTCGGCGATGCTTCCCGCTCGGATGGGTGCGTATGTGGGGAATCGATGGCTGGGTGTCGCGGGTGGGAGCGATGCGCCTGTACGAGCGGGGGCCTGGGTGAGCCTCTCGCCTGAAAACAAAATAGCTCTATGGTTCTGAAATCTTCCCTGAGGTTTTCCCCCCGAAACCTCTCTGCAACCATCAACATCCTGGTACTCAGCCGTGCCTTCTCGGCGCTGGAGGTACCTGCTGTTATTGCTGGAGCAGCGTGGTAATGCGGTAACCGCTGTGCCCACAGCGAAGAGTCTGCCAGAAAGTGAATCGTCTGTCTGTCTGCCTGTACACACGCTCGTGCTTGGTGGGTTTTATTTTAGTTTAGGCAAGGGAAGAATACAGAAACTAAAATAAATAAATAAATAAATAAAATAACGGCAGCGCTCGAGCAGGTACGATGCAATTTAAAGTCACTTCAGCTAATACCCCATGCAAGACTACGTTTGTTAAGGTATGCGAGCTGTGCATAAGGCAGTAGTCTTTAGTGAATCACTTTTTAAAAACAAATACTTGACAAAAGAACCAGACCTGCTAAATGGATAACAATTATGTAAGCCCATAGTAGGTTTTGATGTATGTCAAGTCTGTTAAATAAATCAACCTGTTCAGTGAATAAATCTGCTATGCACCAATGCTTTTTTTTTTTTTTTTTTTTTTTAAGGGAATAAACCTGGCTGTGTATTTAAGATGTTTCTACTGAGCATGTGAATCTTACGGCCAAGCCCTGTAGCTGCCAGTGACACAAGAGAAATCCGGGGGGAGGGTGAGGTGCAGGAGCATGGGGAGGGAGGGAGCATGCCAAGTAATAAGATGGGTATTAAAAATACACAAAGACGTGCATAAGGATTCCTAGTGATAAAATTCTCACTGATCCATGTCTTGATGGAGTATTTGCTTTGCAGTGGCAATGGCCCATACAAAGCTACATTGATTTAGCTTTCTCTGTTCACGATGGCAGTTCTGGTGAATAATTATTTTCCCAAAAGCCCTAACTAAGGGAAGAAAGAGAGTCCCTGCTTGGCCTACACAGTAGTACAGTATCTTTGAAAGCGCGTATCCGGCTGCAAATAAAGAGAGCCAGTTCAAGTGTTACTACACTCAGCAGAAATAAAAGGGAGGCAGAAAAGGGGAGCAACCGGCCGGCTTCCCCCTCCGTGCGCCTCGTCCCCCTTTCCTTCTCTGCACCTCACCCGGCCCTTTGCTTTGGGGGGTGGGGAGGAGGGATTTTTGTGGTTTTGTTTTTCCTTTTTTGTGTTTGTGAGGCGAGGCTCCGGCAGCCTTCTGAAACGTTGAGTTCTGAATGATAAGGAGACTCTTTCGGGGTCTCTCTCTCTCGGGGTTAGAAAAAAAGAAAAGAGGAAAAGATTGTGGCTAGTGGGTTTTAGGTTCTGAAGGTGGTACAGGGGACAGGGAGTACATCTGTGTGGGGCAGTGCTTTCATGGTGTCCTCTTTTGAGGTGGTGATGCCTCGTGGGTGTTTTTGTGGTTGATCACGAGCGTATCTTTTTTCCTGCCTTTGGAAAGAAATGCATGAAAAGACTGAAATGGGCTTGCAGGACCGAGAAGGACACAGGTGAGGCTTGGGAAGAAAGTGTTCCCAAACACAGGGGTCCGACTCAGGTTGGCATCCCAGGTGTAGGACGCAGCCGTCGATGTTACAAGGTGCAGCAGCACTTCTCGGATAGTAAGGCTTTTCCATGGTAGACAGAGTAATAGCAAACTGACCGTGTCAATTTCCCCAAGCACAACAGCAAACCGTCCCCTTAAAGTTTATGCCCTGTCGCAAACAAAAAGCAATGTTAGGAAATAATCTTTTCCTTGGGCAGAACGCTGGGAGGAGAGCTGTGGGTCCTGCGGACCTCGCCCTAGTCCTTGTGTGGGGGCTGCGCAGAGGCCGCTGTGGTTGGGTTGGTGTTTGGCCCTGAGAGAGGCGGGTGGTCTTAACTGTTAAACACAGCAAAACTGCTATCGCTTCTCAGTAATGACGATTTTTGGTCTCTGAGGGAATGTAAATTTGAGAATTGGGAGCAAAATAATTTTTATATAATCCACCTGTTAACGTTCAAAGTCCTGTATTTTCACCTGGGAGAGGATTGCACTTTTTTATTTTTATGCTAGATCATTGTGTACTTTTAGCCCTGCTTGAGTTGGCTTTATAATCATTACCTATGTATACAGTCAGGTGCTTGACGAGCCTGATTTTGTGGAAGCTGCCAGCAGTGAGTAAATGAGCCATGTGGCATAAAACCGAGCGAACCGTGTTTTGTCGGTACCTTGCTCTCCCCTCCTTCCTTTGAGTTGGTCATATGCACCCGTGTGTCACCTGTGCCGGGGGTCCGGGCTGTCCTAGCGTAGGGACCTGGATGATGTGTTGTTACCTGTACGTGGTGCGAGAGGCGTGGTGGGATCTCAGCCCTTTGATTTTTAGGGCTCCTGGGTGCTGTTACAAGGAAACGTTAAATAATTACCATGTGTTACGTTGTTGTGTAGCTAGCGGTGAAGTTACAGATGCTGAAGATGATTAACGGGCTTAAGCATCCAGGCGTGGGGCGTGGGTTTTGCCTGAAGGATGTACGAATTGAAGATGAGCCGTCCCGCTGTCAGTGCCAAAGTGTTGGTGCCCTCGGTTCCCTGCCTGCGGGACATGAGGAAAAATTGGGAGTATTTGGTAAAGCTGAGCCGGAGCAAAGTTTGCGGGAGGAGCTGTCAGTTCTGCAAATCGGCATTGAACCCGGCTGCGTGCCTTATCCTTACCAAAGTCGTCTTACAAACAGCGAGAGAAGGTGGCTTTAGTTCAGTAGTGCTTTGGACGGTGAGGTGGTAGTGCTGGGTGGATTTTGTTTGCAGTTCAGGGGAGTAGCATGTAATCTGTGTAATACTGCTTTTGTGTGCCTCTATTGCAAATTGATGTCTGGGGAATGACATGTAGCAAAGGCTCTAGACCAGCAGGTCTCTGATATTTTTGTAGCAATGTCTTTTTATTCAAAGCAGGTGTCATGGAGATCTTTCATCCCAGGATTTCTTTCATCCCTGGCGTTTGTTAGCTTGTGTTAAAACTTTAAATCTCGAGAATTTCTTGTGTACAGAAGGTGTTCTCATATTGCTTTCACATGAGCTGAGCCGGATGATTATGCAGTCTCCAAACAGTGATACGTATGAGCTGGATCTGTGTCTGCATTGCACCGCCAGCCCTGCGAATAATACAGGGATGTAACCTGGTGCCCTCCGGTCGCAGGAGGGGTCCATGGTGGCTGCGTCTGAGGACGCTGCAGGGAGGTCTGGGAGCGGGCAGCAATGTGGGGTGTTGTCCCTGGGCAAAGTTTTCTTCTTACCCTTAAGTATTCAGAAGGTGATATATGCCCAGCAATGTGAGCTTGTATTTGCAGTCTTGTTTGGTTTTAACAAAGGTCTGGAAACGCTTTTTACTATAAGATGCCTGATTTGCTTAATTTATCCAAGCCCTTGTCTTGACAGTCTGCCGTGACAGAGAATTCTGCTGGCTAATTGTTCCCTTTCACTGATCCTGTATTTATTTTTTGTTTTGTTTTGTTTTGTGCCATATCTTCAGAATATGGGTGGATGTGTCACCAGAAGTTTCTGATTGATCTTCTTGTCTAGATTTACTGCTGTTACCCCTTGGGAGGGTAGGACCACAGTATGCTGGACCAAAAGGTCCAGCATTGCTTCGGCTTGGACCCCAGTTTGATTCATTTACCAAATTAGTTTTAACACCTTTCTGAATTGTCGTTATCGTATCATTGTCTCTGCAAATAGCTGTTGTTGTCCCTGGGGATGAGTCCAACAGCATCTCTGTCTTAAAGAGTCTGGGAGAGCTTGAGGTCGGACTGCTGGATGTCACCTTGCACAGCGTTGCATTGCCAGTCGTCAGCATGTCATCGAAACTGGCAGCAATGGCAGAGGTTGTGCTCTTGGCCTAGAGACTGGTTGGTTTTTTTGCCAATTTATCAGCTTTCTCACCTTGCTTACGTAGAGCCTCTGTTCTGCAGAATGGCTCCTCATGTACGAGTTGCTGATTCATGTTGCGAAGGTCATCCTTACTGCTTTGTGGTGTTCATTGCCATTGTCTGAAGCTGTTACACGCATCTCCACTGAGACAGTTTGAGAGGGGAGTGCCAGGATTTCCAAAATAAAACAAAATAGTTGACACAGTTTCTACCTCCCCTCTCCCCTGGCGTAAGGACCTTCTCGTGTACTAAAACCCAAGCATTGTCACTGTACTTCTCCTGGTGTGCTGAAACTGGTGAGAAGGCGGCTGATGCTATGAGACTGTTGCATTTTTGAGGGCATTCAGACTTCCAGATGGAGGTTATCAGAAAAATCAGCTCTTGTGAGTCTTGCAGGACATGCCTTAGACTTTCAGGAGTGCCAGGAGGTGGCTTCGTGGACTGTAGGGTACCGCTCGGCACAGAGCACTCCTGAGAAAATGCCTGGTCGTTTCATTGCCTATTTCAGACCTGGGCTCTTTGGGTGTCCAGTTCCGGGCTCCCAGGTTCAAGAAGGACAGGGAACTGCTGGAGAGAGTCCAGCAAAGGGCTACCAAGATGATGAGGGGATTGGAACATCTTTCTTATGAGGAAAGGCTCAGGGACTTGGGGCTTTTTAGTCTGGAGAAAAGAAGACTGAGGGGGAATCTTATCAATACTTATAAATACTTAAGGGGAGGGTGCCAGGGGGATGGGAACAGTCTGTTTTCAGTGGTGCCCAGTGACAGGACAAGAGGTAACGGGCACAAACTTGAGCACAGGAAGTTCCATCTTAACATGAGTAGGAACTTTGCTTTGAGGGTGGCAGAGCAGTGGCACAGCTGCCCGGAGAGGTGGGGGAGTCTCCCACTCTGGAGCCATCCCAAACCCGCCTGGACGCCGTCCTGTGCCACTGCTGTAGGTGGCTCTGCTGTGGCAGGGGGTTGGACTGGGGGAGCTCCAGAGGGCCCTTCCAACCCTCACCAGTCTGCGATTCTGTGATTCTGTACTTAGAAAAAAAAAATCAAGTTCCTTTCCTCATGCTTGGAAGGTTTTAGATTGTGAGTTACAGCACAGAAGAACCAAATGTGGAAAAAACAAGCTCTGCGGATGGATTTTGTTTCCTGTACAATGTCCCAATGAATGACTTGAGTCTTTGATGGAGAAGTGAAGCTGAAGCCTTATGAAGGGCCTGTTTATTGGCATTAATTATTTTTTATTAGTTACAGCATCCGTAGTCTGTTGGCACTAGAAGAGCCCAAAGTAAGAATATTAAATCTTCAGAAGTTTTTCAAAGCTTGCATTTTTCATAAGAAGCTTGTGAAGCTTCAAATCTAAAGCTTCCAAAGCCTTTTTTTTATTCTTCAGAAGTGCCACTGAAGCTCTTTTTTTTTTTAATTTTTAGTATTTTAGCTGAAACTATAAGTTTTATACATCAAAAAAAAAAATAGTTCTTTCCCATCCATTGCATTGGCCCCAATTTTCAGGTCTCTCGCTGGGTCAGCTAGATCCTCTGCAAGCATCGACTGTACTCTATAAACCAGGTGTGTGTACCCTTTGCTACCAATTTACGGTCATTTTTCTTCTCTGATTAGGGTTTTACTCTGTGGCTGGTAGCAGGCTGAAGCACATGCTGACATGAAAGGTGCGTTTGTTTGCAACCGGCCAGTTGGGACAATACTTGACCTTCACAGTTGTTGAATAACTTCAGAGAAATACTTAACTGCTTCACGGAAATAAGGGTTGTGGGTGGGAGTTTAACAAGTACAAAGCGAATCTGGTGTCTGTTTGGCCAGCTGACAGCACTTTTTCCCTGTAGCCTGCAAGGTCATGTTTTAATACTCTGAATATGAATTTAAGGTTCATGCCGGTATTTCGGTGGCGATACAGATGGATGCTTGGTCTTACTTCATATTGCTTCAGGGAATGGAGCAATTAGTACTCTTGGCCCTCTCAGAACCTTGAGGGTAAAAATGAAAATTGCCTTTTTTCAGGGTGGTCGCTGTTTGCATTTGTGTGAAGAAAAACTGTCGGTGAGGGGGATTATTTTAGCTACAAAAAGTTGTGATGTGGTGGTTTGTTGGTTTTGTTTTGTTTGTTTTTTTTTTTTTTTTAATGTTGTGCTTACAGTACATGAACAGGTTTACTTCATTGACAGCTGTGCCTTTAACGCGGAAGGATGGGTAGAATTTTCAGGAAGCTCAGAAGGGAAAGTCTGCTGCTGACCACAATTTTTCAGCTCATATTAAAGCAAACAAGCAAACCCCTATCTTCTTGACACCGCTGGCTCTGTAGGGAGCAACACGCAATAATTTCCCATGGTTTGTTTATGTCTGTATCTAAGGAAATCCACTATATCGGAATCAGCTGTCCATGTAGTGGCTTGTCTTAGGTTCTTTGTGTGTGTGATACATTAATTTTGAAGTACATCGAGCAGACGTTGCCAACTTGTGCAGAAATACAGCCGATTATGATACAAGCAGCATGGCTAATGTGTAATACTGGAATTTAGGACCATTACTAGCCCACGGTGCCCAGGAGTTTATCTGAAGCAGAGGAGCCACGTGGTGTTAACCCAGCCAGGCATGGCAAATGCGGAGAAACCTGTCAGCTGAAACCTCGCGCAGAAAAAATAATTTGTCCTAACCCAGTAACCTTCACTTACTTAATTGTCTTATTTGTCTGGTTAGCTTTTCATTTGATGGAGAGTTTGTACTGCAGTAAAAACAGTTTTGCTTATTGTGCCTGTTTTCTTTCTTTAATTTGTGCTAATTCCTTGCCTGCTTCTTTCTGGGTTTGAACTGGGCCGGTGTGGTCTCAGCTGTTAGGAATGCCAGCCTTTCTGAACGTGACTGGGAGGCGAGGCAATCCACTGCATTTCCAAGAAGTCTCTGGTTTGAAAGGGTGAATTTTTTTGGTTGGTTTGATCGCTCGATCTCAGAATTTATTGTTGTGTTAGACGACGCAAAGATGTGTGTTAGGGTTTACCTTCAGGTTATGGTTTATGTCCATATACAGCATTGAGCTAAGACCCCTTCTGTAGGGGGTGGTTTGAGACCCGGTGCTTGATGATCAACAGGGAATAGTGCTGATTTTACCCTTCTGAAGCATTTCTGGTTTTGGAGGAAAGATGGGGGCATTGGTTACGATGCAGAGCTGAATGTAGAGTTTGTTTGTGACTGATGCGTTGGCTGTTATATGGTTACCGGTGTATGGAATTACTTATTCTGATTCATGTGTTAAGCAAACCCTGGTATCCCAGTCCCCTCCCTCAGTTTTTTTTTTTTTTTCCCCTCTTTCCTCCCTTATTTATGACATTTACCTCTATATGCACAATCTGCCAGCCTGTGTGCTGTATTCCCTCATTGCTAATACTAGGATGAGTTTAAGACTTCCTAAAGGATGAATTCAGAAGCATCTTGGATTAACTTTTCAACTGCTGCAGGTAGTCTGGCAGCGGTCTGGAGGGGAAGTTCTGCAACGTGAGTAGCTTGAGGCTGTGAGCAGAAACCCAAGTGCAGGCTTCACCCTGGGGCGTTCAACCCCAACAGAAGAGTCAAGAGTAGGGATGGAGGAAGATGGCCCCTAGGAGGGGACAGGTGGTGATGCTGGAGCGACACAGTAAGTGTGACATTTCGGTGTCAGTGATGGGGAGAAGAAGAAAACGCTGCTTATATTGTGCTTTGAAGCTGTTTGGCCCGCGTGATGTGGCAAAGTCTTCATCCACGTTGCGATCGATTAAGTTCATGCACAGGGGAGTCCAAACACCGTATCAGAAATGCTTAATGATTGTGTGGTGCCTTAAGCTTCATGTGAAAGCGTAGGGGTTATTTTCCCCATTACAGCCTGTAATAAATATAAAACACATAAAATTTGCAGCTGACGATATCCTGCGAGTCCTTGCCCTGCGTTCCGTGGGCCGATGTTGAAACAAAAGGGTGTTTAAAGATACAGAATATTATATTCTGCTATTTGCTTCGGCCTGGGCATTTGCTGAAGGGGCCACGTTAAATCACACCTGAATATGGTAAGTGTCAGTAAACGAAGAGTCAAGGTGAAAGCTTGATATGTAGCTTGCTGTTTCATCAGTGTTTTTGTTGTTTTGTTAATACCTTCAGACCCCCCCCACGTGTTTATGGGTACCCTGTAGTGGTACCTCCTAAACTTTATCTTTGTGGCTGTTTGGATCGTTTCTGGGGCAATATAGGCTGCTTAAATAACAAGAGGGTTGGAATGAGCATATGTAGTCCTTTGCTATCAAATGCTTTCACGCACTGCTCTGTCTCTCCTTGAACAACGGCTGTGCATTGCATGGTAATGGAAGTCAAAACAATTTGTTTGATGTTATTTATTCAAATCTGGAAAGGACGGTTGTGCAAAGACCAAAGAAAAATGGTTTTAGTCTGACAAATGCCAAGGGTTTTTGTTTTGTTTTTAAAGCCCAAACAAACCCTTTGGGATCCTTGGCTGGGTATATAATAGCATGAAATACACCATTTCTTTCATTCTGCTCCCTAAAAATCTAATTCTTTATGCATTTAAAGTGGGAGTTGAGGCAAAAACAGAGTTTAGCTCTGTTGACCTATATTTATGAAAAGAGAAGGCTCGCTAACTGTTGCAAGAAAATATATAGTGCTGTTTCTATACTCTGATGAAATGTATATGCGTACTAAAAACACTTTGGGGATTCTTCATCTTCTTACTGAATGTTTAAGCCCTTTCCAGCCAGATTCAATCTGTTTGTGCTGTTCGTAACACGTGTCTTCAGACTTCCCATTAATAGCCATGAAACATCGATGAAGGGGGTAGCAGAACAGGGAGTTTAGAAATAAGCAAGGAAGAGAGGTAGTACTGAAAACCTCCCTGATCTCAAGGTTTAAAGGTGAACTTCTTTTTCTTGCCTTTTTTTTTTTTTAATTCAACCCACTCTTTATAAAGTGCAGTTTAATGGTTATCATGCTGCTTATTGCATAACTGTGGCACAGATGTTTTTTTTTTGTAATGTTGCCTGACATATTTAAAAGCGAAAGGGAGGAAGGGAATTTATACTGTTCGGAGATGAATATGTGGAGCCCATTAGTCTTAAAAAAGTGTGAAGAGCTTGTTAGAGCCAAAGCTGGCACATCGCTGAAAGGCTGATCTGCGGAGTGGAGCTCTTCAGATAAAGAATGAGTGTTGTATCTTCTGGAGTTTCATGTATGGGTTACCAGATAGCCTAAAATCAGAACTCGGTGGAGTACTTGCATGCTTAATGGCTAGGCACATACTTAAATATTTTGTGGAACTGAGACCAAATCCGACTGTGTATTTAATAAAATAAGGCGTTGCCCAAAGCTAAATTTCACAGGATAATCATCAATGGTGCTTAGGGTTAACGGACATGAAGATGAAATACATCACTCAGCATGGGTACTACTGAATGTTTAAGTCTTTATATTACTGCAGCTGAAAACAAAACCTTTAAAGTTTCTTTCTTATGAAGGTTTGACGGAGGAAATACAGTTAGAAATATGCTGGGTTTTGGCAGAAGGAAAAAAATTACATTCAGGCCTACCATTTCCTGGTGGAATAGGTAGGAGAACATAAAGTCATCTCCTTTTGGCATTTCTAACAACATTAGAAGTTTTAAAATAGCAGAAATGCAAATAAGTAGACATGAAAATGGTAAACACTGTATTTATATTTATTTATGTATAATAACAAAATGCTTGGTGTTTCAGATCAGCACAGGGTGCCGTGATTCACAAAGTATTTGTTTTATAAATGCTGGATAAAGCTGCACAACCCACCTCTCCCTGTATAGAGGAGCCAACCAGCTCACGGAGAAATTAATGACCCGCTAGAAATGCAGCCGTGAAATGAACCCAAGAATCTTGACTTGCCAGCCCTCGTTTGTACGTGTGTGGGGGGTAATAGGATAATTGTTTGCGATAAATTGATAAGGGGGAAAGAGGAGGGAAAAGGGGAAATGACACCTACTGTCATTGAGTGTCTCTTTGAACTCTTGGGTTAAAGATAATTCAAATGATGCATTTAAAAGAACTTGCAAAAAGAACAGGTGAACAGTTATAAAAACAAACAGAAGGAAACCTGAGAGTGTTTGTGACTTGTTTCTGCCTAGGGCAAAATATTTTGGTTTGATTTTTATTTTGCTTTTGTTCTCCCCTTTGCCCTTCCCCCCTGCTGGATTACCTACTACAGGAAGTAATGAATTGGGCAAAAGAAATCCTAAATTATTGTTGTAGAAAGCAGGAGCTGCTGTACGAGTGTAGGATTATGCACAAGCTCAGGTGTAAATTTTATGGCAGTCCTTGTGCCTGGCTTTTTCCTCAGCAAGGAGCAGGAGGGCTGTGACTTCGTGCCTCGGCTCCCACAGCCGGGCTTCGGTGGCCTTTTGTCCTTATGGCCGTGTTGGCACTGGGTGTCGATGTTACCATCGTGGATGGGAAAGAGGGCATCTTGCCTGCCTGCCTTGCTCCGTCAGAGGCAAGACTTCCACGTCTGGCAGGGGGACAGAGCTCCTCCAGGGTCTGGAGATATTCTCCCTTTCCAGTGTCCAGTGACAGCTGTGCAACGTTTAGTGTGTGGCTTTCTGAAAACTTCCTCTTCTGGCTAAAAAAGAAATGGATGAAAAATATTAGTCTAAAATAGAAGGTTTGTGCTGATGCAAGCTGTGTTTACTTTTGAAAATTCAGTTTATTAAACTCAAGGCTGCAGAACTCCAGGGATCAGTGATGCTGTCTGAACATCACCTTACGCACCGCACAAGCAATTTTTCAAAATTACTTTTTTAATTAAAAGTTGTATCGGTTTAATGCGAGTTAAAGGAAAGTTCACAGGCTTAGTGTTGTCTGAAACATGCCACAGCCTTGGCGAAAACCTTTTTAAGTTTATCCAAAATAGTGAATATGCATGCAAAGAGAGGGGAATCTCCTTCTGGGCTTTACGTCTGAGGGATTGCAGGGTAAAGGTATTTATTGATTATCAGTCGAGCTCCGCTGCTGTTACCCTCGGAAGGAGCTGCACAGAAGCTGAATCGGAATATGAACATAAGGAAAACAAGGAGGACTTGAGGTACAGCGGAGGAAAGTCAATACAGAGCTTATTTAAATGTCAGCTGCCTGGAAGAGCTCTGCTCAAAAGCTGCAAGGAGAGATTAGGTCTAAGACATAATGCATGAGTGTGTAAGGAAGGGAGGAAAGATTGCTGAGCAAGTCAGGTGCTGTGGGGAATGCGTGCGAAAGGAATAGATTAAGGAGGAGGAAGGAAGAAGAAACTGCTGACTGACAATTACATCTGACAATTAGTTTTGAGCAACTAATTGGAGAAGCACGTGGCTTTTGGACACGGGAAGGCTGTGATCGTAGTTGGTGGGCGATCTGATCCATTTTAACAGTGTTATTCATCAGCACAGTTGACAGGGGCAAGCAACACTCATTACAAATCTGTTTACTACATCTATATATTGTATTTATTTTCTGAATGTATGTGCAGAGTAGAGCATCTCTGTAAGCACAGGACTTCTGGAATTTGAATCACATTGGCTAAATAAAGCCAATAGGCCAGGAGTTGTAATTCTGTGGCATTTGTCAACATTCGGTGGATTTACATTCGGGGAGAGCTTGAGCCAAAAAATCATTGGTTTGTAGATGAATAGCCTTATTCTGAATTTCACGGCCATTTTTATTTTGGAAAGTTAGCCACTAATTATGTGTTGTAATAAAAAGTAGTTGTATTACAGTTGTGCCTGAAATAAAATTAGGTTGAGCACTCTTGTGCAAGAAACATTATTAGAGTCAGCCTCCAAAACTTAAACCCACAGCAAGTTACACATGGGCTTTGTTGGTGGGGTAAGGAGAACATTGAGAGCGTTTCAGTTGTGGTGGAGTCTCTGGTGGAAGGTCTGCGTCCTTCTGGTCCATTTGGTCCGTAGCTGAGGAGCACTCCTGGTTCAGGCGGTGATGCGGAGCTCCAGCGTGGCAGTAGGTTTGAGTGATGCTTTCTGCTGCCACTGAGGGGTTGGGACTCTGTCTCGTGATGGTGAATGATGACCTCATCTGAGTTTTTCAGTCCCCCTTGGCCACATAAGAGCAGTGTGGTACATGACATGGTCGTGAAGTCTCCAGCATTTAAGCAGGACTGGGGTGCGAAAGATGGGGTGCACCCCACTGCGTTCTAGTCCACTGCAACCCGGCCAAGTTTTTCCTTTTTTCGTCAGCATCTTGCCTAATTTTGAATGGAGTTCAATGCCTTTATCTTCAGGGAAGTGAGTGCCTTGTGCATATGAGACCTAAAGGACCTAACAAGTCTTCAAGATCAAGACCGTAGCTGGCAGCATTGCCTCCTTGGCACAGTGAAACTTTCTAGTCTTAATCTACTGTGTTGAAAAAAGCTGTGTCTTGGAACAAATGCTTGCTCAGGACAGTAGGACCGTGAACACCGGAACAAGGGACAGCTACAAAACAGATGCTGGTTTGGATGTGAGGGGTGTTTCTTTGCCTTTGCCATCTAGCACAAACATGTAGCAACATGTATGGCAGTATTTGTATTCTCATCAGTCGCAGGTTATGGTCCTGTTGTGCCACACTGACTGCAAACACATATTTATTAAAAAAACATCACAACCGTTGCCCGTGCTTCTCTCCTGCAGGGAGAATGAGAGAACAAACAACATATGATGAGCATTATTTGCATTGTTTAATGCTCTTCTGAGCAGAATAACTTATTTACACTAGAAGATACTTTATTCTCTAGAAGGGAAGACGACCAAGCAGGCTGAGCTGGGCAGGCAAGTATTTAACAAGTAGGGGGGATCTGAACCTATACTCTGAAGCAGTGGGCTTAAGTTACCATCTCCCTCTCTGGCATTAGCTTTTATTTTCCAAAATGCACTATGGCAGTAGAACAGTTGTCAAGGGATGTAGGTTTACATTTAAAATGCACAGGAGGTATCACTTAGTGGTCCGAGCACCTGAGCCAACAAACTGAGTTCCAGCCCTAGCACCAATGTTGACGTCTCTCTTGGCCGTACGACAGTGCCACCATTTTTCTGTCCTGCTCATCCCACTTGTTTAATGGGATTATTAATATGGAAGTGTTTGCTTCCCAGGAGTGTTGTGAAAATTAGTTAAGGTTTGAAAAGTGTGTTGAAGAAGTCTCTTAGTGCTGATCATTATTACAACTACTGCTTTAAAAACACTTTTCTGTTTCTTTTAGCAAAAATATTTCCTCTTCTGCTGGTGTTTACTCCTCACGTTTATTTTTTTTTTAGTGTTGCAGTATCCCCAGGCTTTCAGTATACATACTTTTTTTTGGTAAAACATTATATTTTATCCTATATTTGAGATTCAGATTTTCAGTATATATGGTATTGTACAAAATGTGAATAGGAGGCAAAAAAAGCCTTGTGCTGATGAAACTTCATGGTTGCTGCTTTCCTGGCTGAGCAGTGTCTGTGGGTCATGTATGCATTGACACATATTTGCAATGATACTCCATCGCGTCTATTTAAAGAAGGTGTTTAGGCTGGGAGGGATCCTTACAGCTCTTACAATGTTAGCTGCATCTTTAGAGAAAGCTGAGAAGCAGACAGGCTAACAGGAGTATAGCGGGATGGACCTGGAGATGTGAGATGAGATCTTGAGAGAGAAATACTGCCCTTATCTCCAGTACTGAGACAAGGTGGTGACCGCAGGCGTGTTCTTTAAGGACGAATAGCTCCAAAGGAAGTGCAGTTGAAGCCTTTCGGACCAGCCAACTATTAACTCTCTCAAGTGAAACAAATCCCACGTTTCAAATTGTATACTCTTAAGTGCTGAAAAAATAAGGCAACCTTTCAAAGTTTAGCCTATAAAACTTTCTTCCCCTTTACAAGACACAGAGGAGTTACCATGCTTAATTAAAAGGTTCATGATATTCTTTTGAAGATTTCTATTCCAGTAAGAGGTGGAGAGATCTTTCTGCAGATTACTGTTGGCCAGGACTGATTTCTTGTCAAAAACTGACCTATTTTAGCAGTTTCTTCAAAAAGCATCTGGGAAGCCAGTTGAACGTAAACCAAGAGGGACGTAGAGTTAAAGAAGAACACTTTCTCTAGAGTTTAAACTAGACGTCTCCTGGAGAGGATCCTTCCAAGCGTTAATCTGTGGTGACTGTAGGTGGTATTGAAATCCTTGGATGTGACTGGAAGTTGGATTGAAGATGAAGGCAGAGAACAAGGAGATAAATATTGGGAGGAGTGAAGAATTTACTCTTGCAGGGCAAGAAAACACTGTACCTTCTCCCTTACAATGCTCGCCTAAAATGCCCGTGTTACTTTCCACTCGTGGACTTCTTCCATTCTCCTTTAGTTGTCTTTCTCTTCAGTATCAAAATCTGCATCCCCTGAAGGTTATCTTGCTTCTGGTAGCTGAGTTCACACAGAGAATGAGATGAAACAAGGCAAACTTGGTTCTAATAGCTCTCTTCTAATTCTGCTGCATAATGGAGATGAGCAGTACTTACATAACAATATCCTGGGATGTTAATAGATTTAATAACCCAGAAAGGTGGGAAGAGGTTCTGAATTACCTATAAAATGGCATCTAACTAATGAAGTTTACGGGAAGCTCATCTCTCTGAAGAAGATTCAGGTGGTAGGCGCAAGACTTCTGCATATGCTCAGAAGAGAAAACAAAATGAAGCTGCCCGTCCTAATCAGAATACATCTCCCATTAAAAATAAGTTCTAAGGTGCTGTTGGATTATGGCAGTTTTACATGGGCTTCTAGTTAAACTCTTGTAAACATGTAAACAACACAGACTTCCTTGGATTTATTTTTTTTTTTTCCAACTGTAGATATGTACCAGTCTTGGGGATTATAACTCTGTATGTGCCCAATGAAAACAATCAGTTCATTAACGCTGTTTTGTTAGACCTTGCCCCCCTCTTGCCATGGTGATAAGGGACCTTAATTAGATCCCAGAACAAATGCTAGAGAGCTTGACAAAAAGGAGAAACATGGGGAGGGGGTGGAGAAATACTGAGATGTTGTTAGCAGATATATGCAGAGAGCTGTACCATGCAGAGGAGAGACTGTGTTTCATTGAAAACATTGGTTTTCTTTCCCAAGAACAGAGCATGTGCTGGTAGGCTGTAAGCAGCTGCGGACGGTATGTAGAACTGGTATTGGCAGCTTTATGTATGTCAGATCATGCTCCTAGGTGTGGGCACCTGTCCATCTGCCGAGGAGACCGAACAAGGAAAGCATTGGCTGACAGAGCGGTAGTCACGAATTAAAAATGTATTCTTAAATCTATTCTGGATGCTGGTGATGTTCCCTGATGGGAAATGGCCAAATTGTTGGGTTGATTCATATGTTCATATGTTAAGAAAAAATGTGTGTGTGGGGAGGGGTGGGAAGGGAGGAGAAGGGTAAGAATTCAGAGGATTTTCATGAACACCGTCGGCAGAGAGTGCATAAATGAAAGGGGGAGAATTATGAAGCGAAACAATGAAAAGGAAGGTTAGCAGATAATGTTAGCTTAAAAACAGAAGAGAGAGTTTTCTGTAAGGAGCAAATCTCTATGTGAATTCAAAAAAGCAAGCATGCAGAGAAACACAGGCGTTAAAAACTGTAATGTTGCGTTTTTTAGGAAGAATGTGATGTTCTTCTGTTTGTTTTCTGATTATTGCGTGCTCAGGTTACACCTTCAAAACTTCCTGCGCCATCGTTCGAAGTAGAATATTAACTTCAGGTTAGAACCTCAGCTTTTTATTAACGGCATTTCCCATTTGAAATTGGAGGATTATGGCTATTGGCTCTCATACCTTTGTCTCCGGTCTCAAATCTACATGATGCCTGTATAGTTGTACTTCATAATTATTCCTCACTTAAACTGCCTTTCAATAAACTAAAATAAGATTATCTCCTGGAGTTTCTCATAGGAAGTGCATTTTCCAGGTCATAAAACAGTTGTCCTCTGAGCCAGCAATTTATTAAATTTACTTTTTTTTTAAAAAAAATTATTTTTTATTTTCATGTCAGATTTTCTGTATCGCAACATACGCGTCTTGGTGCACAGGTGAAGATGTTTCAAGAGAAATTTATTGCATTACAAGATGACACATAAAAGGCAACCCTGTTGTCAAGGAGTATCAGGCAGTTTAAAGTCTGGAATTGGAGATCTGTCTCGCCAAATATTTTAGAAACTCTTAAGTAAGAGCAAGGTGTAATTCCTGTATTTTTAAAAATATGCCTCTGGAAAGCATGCATCAAAACTGCCAACATGCTAGTAAATATACCAAAAAGCAAATCCGGGTGCCTGTGGACCTACGTATCATTTAAACGTATCCTAGTTGGTAGTAAAGTAACAGTGTGAGAGGCAACTGTAACCTGTGAGTGAATACAAAAATGCCCATTAGCCTTGATTATGTGAGAGTAGCCTTCCTAAAGCCTTTAGGTGCACTGGACTGAATGCATTTTGGTGAAGCAATAGCAGCAAGATTTTGTCTTACTCACGGTCCAAAGAAAGCATTCGACTGGTTTGGGTAATGCTGTTTAGCAGATGGTCTTGAATTTACACTCATTAGGAGAAAAAAAGAATGTTTTCTATATGGTAAATATTTTTTAATATAAATTTTTATTTGCTGAGCCCAGAATAAGCTGCGTCGAACAAAAAGATTTTGGTTTTGGTAGTTTGTGCAGGTTCCTTCTGAGTTGGTTGGTTTTGGCCAGGGCTTTGGTTATGAAGAATGACAACGCTCAAGGTACGGTGGTGGTGGTGTGCCCTGCTGGGGCTGGGTGTAGCAGCGGTGCAATTGGTTCATTTTAACAAAGGTAATTTTGTTTTTCCTGAAATGTGTGCAAGAAAGAGAAATCATTTGAAGCTAGCTAGGTGCACGATTTCTTATGATTTCTTATTCTTTCACTATTTCTATGTCTTCCCAATACCCCTATTCAGGATTTTCATTCCGGGTTAACAAAATCTCCTACACAGTTCTTGCTGTCCTTTCAAAACCCTGGATTTAATTATTTTTTAATTTACCTAGAGAACACGGTGACCTTAGATATCCAGGACTATCCAATATGAGTTTCTGTTTTGCAGGAGCAGAAAACAGGCTTATTGAAATTGAACGGAAGCTGAGGTTGTTCAGTTTAGGTTTTCCAGTTTTCCATCGCAGACTGAGAGTAACTGATATAAACTTAAACAAGTCATAATTCAGGCAACAGTGGGGTTATAGAGACAATTTCATGGACACTCAATGGAAAGGGATTTCAGATAAATACATATAAGATGACTGTACTTTAAGTAACATTAATAAAATAAGACATAAAGTAAATGAGGGAGAGGAGGCTTGAATTTTGAAGCAGATGAGTTGAAGGAGTGCAGATGGGTCAGCAGTGGGTACCACTGCCTGCCACTCAATGGGAGTGCAGTATAAACTGGTGACTATGTTTCCCTGCTCCGTAAACCTGTGGTCCACAAAATTATTGTCAGATAAAGATTGCTGCCGAAAAGGAACCTATAAACACATGCTTTTACAGATTATCGCATTGTTAGTAGTAGATAACGTCATTAAAATCAGCACTTTTCAGACAGATGCTGCAGGACCAGTGAATATGAGCGTCTGCCCATCTTCAGGAGTCTGGTTCCCACAGAATTTAATGGAAGGTCTCACTGGGTCAGGAGCTGTTGTAGAAGTGACTGCTGGTGGAGTACGAGCGCAATAAAACCAGAACAGCACATTTGCAAGTGGTCATTATTGTTTATAAAGCTGCATGGATTGCTTCCACGGGGTACGTGGTTGAACGTCTTATAGTTCTGGGGAAAAAAGGCAGGCAGCGGACAAGCCAATTACATCATGTAATGTTAAGTTGAACTCACTTATGCTCTGTAATTTGAAAGGAATAAAATGAATGTTTACATCTTCGTTGCTAGTCCGTTGTAAATTAGCAAAGTTGGTGCTTTATAATGTAATATTTTGATTTTCTTTCCATTTCAAACCTGCTTTATGAATACAAAGGAAACGTACAGTGTCCAAAGAAATGCAGAAATAGAGGATGAGTGCACCTTGGAGATACACGTTATTTGTGTGATTTATGTATGGTCTACAGTTACAAGAATGACTCTAGCAGCTGGCAGGGAAAACTTCACTGCGCACTAAAACCTTTCTTCAAAAAGATCTTTTCTAACATGACTTTTGTTATTTCACAAAATCCATAGTTCAGCTCCTCTGAAATCATTCGGCCCCCTTAGCTGGGCAGTGGGTGGCAGGACACCCCGGGGGCCGGCTCGCTGTGCGCACTGGTGACCAAATGCCTGGGAAGAGGTCAGCAATTCACCGACTGGCTTTGGTTGAAGTTGCTTTTGGACTGATGTCAGTCTCCTGTTAGAGCAGGAAATGCACATGCAAGGTATTAAATAGTGTAATAAGATCATCTAGAGGAGAGGATTTAGTCCTAAATCGTGATTTTTTTTTTTTTTTAAGCTGTTGTTCCTAATGGTTGTACATGTTTCTTATTTAAGTTTTATGTTTGGCTTTTACTAAGTCAAAATGTCGTAGGAGAGTTTTTAGAATTATAATTTAAAGCTCCAATTTTGAGTTAAAACTTAAACCTTTCATAATTCCCACAAGTAGATGTTTTGTCCATGTGCAGACCAAGAAAAAACTGGAAGTGGCAAAACGCAAAGTGCTTGCTCTTCCCCGTGGCAGCTGCTTTGCAGACAAGGACTGTAGCAGCGCATGGAAGGTGTCGTGGCACCATACTGAAGGCACCTTTGGCTGGATGAGTTAAGCTGATGAAACCTCTCTCTAATCCTTACTCTTATTTTCAACCTACTTCAATTAATAATTATGGAGATGAGCTCTTATTGGTGAGTTTCCTGAAACTGTATGTGTAAACAGTATATATTATGAGAACAATAAACACCTCATTTGTAGGTCTGACTGCAAAGCCCGGAGAGCCCTGCTTGGGCCACATCCCTTTTGCGGTTCCCTCTGATCTCCAACAGTGCTCCAAAAGCTAGGTTGCTCTTTCGTTTCTTCTGCATAAAAAAACCCAACAGATTTGCAGGGTAACAATATGAGATATTGAGGAGACAGGGTGATTATTTTTCTAGCTCAAAGCAGATGTCAGTGATCTTTCTTAGTTGGCTTTGTACACAAGGTTCATGGTAGGTGAGTATTTTGATGAAGGGTGGTTCCTCCTCCACTCCCTTCTGGCTGTGATGAACAGTGCAGTTTAGTTACAGGGGTGCACTGTTATCTATTGCACAAAAATAAGCTGTATTTGTGTACCTGCCGCCAAACTGGCGCAGCCGCAGCTGCACCGCGTGGTAGATAACTGCAAAAGCAGTGTGGTGATGGTGTAGCTGCACCAGTAGAGATGCGTGAGGAAAAAGCCCTGTGTGGCCTGGCATCTGCTTTTACAGTTTCTCCTGAGCTGATTATTGAAGCCTTACATTAAAAAATGAAACCCTAATTAAGGATTAAGTGAGTTGAACAGTGTATTTGCAGCGAGTCTATTCAAGGTCTTGATTCGACAACTCAGGTGCGTTCTCTCGAGAGAGTCTCGAAACGTATCTGAAGTTGTCCAGGAACATGACTGTAAGGGAAGGAATCAAGGGCATATGGAAATGATACACAGCTCATTTAATACCGGATCAGCAATTCTAATCAAGAGTTAGAAGTCTCTTGCCAGATGTGTGCGTTTGACCCAGGCCGTCAGGCTTTGGGAGCACGTGCTGGGTTTCTGGGTGAGAGCGCAGCCCTTGGACTCGAAGGCCTGCTGTGAGGTTGCAGCTAGCGTTCGTGTTGGGCTGGGAGGAATGACTGCTCGTCTCCTGCAGCTGCACTGCTATTCCTTTTCTTTTTCCATCCCTCCTGGGCAGAAAGGTAGTCCAGCAAAAAAATTTTTGGATGATATGCTGTGCCTGAAGGGAGAGCTGGAGGTGCAGGGTACATCACATTGCCATCTCCAGGAAACTCGGCTCTGGTCTGGGATGCTCTTTGGCAACGATGTCTCTTGAGTATCATGGCATGGGTTTGGGCATCTGGCAAGTCAAGTGTTGCGCAGGCAGCAGCGCTGCTTTTAAGGAGAGGTGAAGCTAATGGTTGTGATTATCAAAGGCTCATTGCACAGCTTGGTAAACACAGGTCCAGCTCAAACGTTTGTCCCATTACCGGAAGAGCGTGGGTATCTGTTCGGGGTTGGACGATCACGCTGGCCTGTAATGGTCCTGGCAGGGAAGCTTGGGCACTGCCTGTCTGTTTGATTTGTCTCCCTGGCTTCCCCTGCCTTGTATCCTTTGCGTTTCTGGCACGGAGGCTGCATCTCAAACTGCAGATGGTAATAGGGAGCGGGGACGCATGAGCTGGCGAGGTGCTGGAAGTGACCGCGCACTGGCAGCCAGCGGGGTGGAGGAGCCGAGCAAAGTCATTCACACAGAGCTCTTGCAGGACTGTTTTACTGCTCACGATACCCTTTTACAGAATACAGTAGCCTGTAATGTTGGCATACCATAAAATTCATTATGGTCTGGCTCTTTCATTATACAACTACCCGGAGTTTGTCGTTGGTTTAAGCAAATAACGCAGTCAAACCTGTAAGTGTGCACAAATGTTGGAGAAATTAAATTAGCAAGCCAAAAGTGATGCTATGGAAGGGGGGAGGAGGGAATAAAAAGATAAGGCTTTGTAAAAAGCTTGATTGTAAGCAATTTATAAGCAGATGTTTGGACCATAAGTTTTTCTTTGTGTTCTCTGGAAAGTTGCTAGTTTACTCTTGCTTCTCAGTTAATGACAAAATAACAATACAACTTCCAAGTCTGTTATGAACAAACTCCCGTGCACTTTGCTTCATAGAAATTCTTTTTGCAATATGTAGAAATTTAGCACAGAAACATCAGCCGTCTGCGTAATTGGGTACAAGTGCTAAATGCTCTTGGTATCTGCCGATTTTAGCCAGATTCCCTGCAAACGCAATGGCTGTGGCCCTGTTACGTACCAGTGATGTTCTTTAGGAAACCTTTTAATCCTTTTTTCACAGAAGGTAAAACTGAGAGAAGGAAGTTAATGGCCCAGTTGTGTAAAGGTGCTCAGCTCCCAAGGATGTCAGTGAGGGTGATGAGAAGTGGGCTGCAGAGGTTAGTTAATCTCGCAAAAAAAGCTTGTGTGCTCATATCAAATCATGCAATTCAACCAGGTTCCCTATACAGCTGCTCAGAGATTAACCTGTTCCTTGGAATAGGACCTGGTGGATGTTCATCCGTGAATTAGTGTTGAAGTGATTTTGTTTATTGTACTTTCCGTGATCTGGGAAAACTTGAAGCAGCGGTGGCTACAAGAGCCACTGCAAACTGGTTTGTCTGGTCCGTTTAAAATTGCATGTACGCTTGCAACTTCCTTAAAATTTTCTGCAGTTTCATGCCAACTTCTGAGCTCCACTGATCAGCGCAGCTGATGTTCACCGGGGGCTCCTGGCAGCTTTGTAACTCTCCCGTCTGGAACTGTGCTCCGTGGGAGTAGGTGACATGGCCAACCTGCTGCACACCGGCATGTCTGCAGAAAGCACCAAGGAACCTCGGCTGGTGCTTCAGCCGCGTATTGCAGGAGTGTCTTAGAGTAAATGAGGTGGTCGTTAATCAAGGCTGGGGTTTCCCCTACTTGATGAACGCTAATTAGGACTTGCCCCAAAAATATGCCTTTTAAATGGTCTAGTTAAACTGTTTAAGAGTTTAATTTAGCTGTAACTAAGGCCTAAAGTTTTGGTTATTCTTGTCAAGGTGGGAGAAGACCTTTCTGGTGCGGGGTGGTCAGTGGTATTTTTGGGAAATGCGTAGTTACATGGCAGCTCACCCCATGAGTCAGTGGAATGAGAAAGAATGAGAATCCCGCTTTTGCCAGTTTGGATGCAGTAGAGATTGACCTTATCCCCGAATTCACTGGTTAAATTTGACTCAAGCCTTTCCCTTCTTCCTAAACTCCCCATTATGCTTTTAAGTACATGTATTCAGTATTCCTGATATCTGTCCTAAAGCTGCATAGCATTTCTGTAAAATATAAAATACCTTGTGACACTTGCCATTTCTTTCTACATGTACGACCTCTGGAATAACTCCAAAGCTCTGGAAAAGAATGAGATTTTCAGTAATGGCTACAGGCATTAAAGACACAAATACCATTGAGTATCAGTGGGATTTATGCTCTTAAGTTGCTGTAAGTGCTTTTGAAAGTCACATCCAAAATGTACCATTAAGAAGAAGATATGCTGCTAATGTTTTTTAAAGCAGATGTGTGGTATAAATGAACAATAAAATGTAAGGTGCTCTATAATGTTATTCTTGTGGAAGAATTGTTAAATACATAATTATTACAAACAGATGAATTTTTTGAGAGCTTTCTTGTCAGGATTGCAGTTTGGTACGTTGATATTCATCCAGCTCCAGAGAGAAACCAAGGGACTGAGATTTCAGGGCAGAATTCCTTTACTCCGTTGTTAATCAAGAAGAAATTTCTATATATTCCTACTGAGACAAGAAAATATCCCCAGTTTCCAAGAAATGTTCTAGTACACTGATTGTTAAATGTAAATGAGACCCTGTCATTAAAATCCATAGATTCACAGTGCTAAATGACAAATTGCATTTACCACATCGCTTAATACACCATTCTTTTATTTTAATATCTTGAAGGTTTGTTACTGCTCAGCGGAGTCTGTGAAGTGTCGACTGGTGGCTTCCTCGTCTCTCCAGTGGAATTTCATTTTCCACTGACCCCTGAACCTCCTGAAGGCAGGAGGTGGGCTGTTACTCTACGAAATATTCCTCCTGCTTTTCTTTTAGCAGTACCCAAACCATCTTTTCTTGATGTGCCATATGTTCTAAAAATGCACCGTTTTGCCCTCCTTCCATATTGGTGCCCGATTGCATTTCAGCATCGTATACGTATTAAATAGATTTTAATTTCTGAATTCTCTTTCTGAAGAGCTGGTTATTCCTTTGGGAACCGCCTCCGGCGTTTTGCCTGTGCCCAAGCTGCTAGCCCATCGAATCGCTACGTATTTACGGGGCTGGGCACTCCTATTAGCAATTGGAGTTACATATTTAAACATACTTCACATAAGTAATTATGTTTTATGGCCTCCAGCCAAATTGACTAATTCTTCTTCCTTGAAGCTCCAGAAAAATATACATATTTAGAACTTGGCTAAAACTTCCTTTTAGCTACTCAGTGACGTTTCCGTAAGGTCAGGCTATTCTAAGTGGGCAAATAAAGGTGTTTCAACATAAGAAAACTTGGAACCAGGTTTTTCCCATCTGTCTCCTCCTTTTTTTTGAGCCCGTCTTTGGTGGCAGCCGTACCCTGTTCCAGCCGAGGGGTCATGTTTTGTGTGGTCATGCTGGTTGGGCTCCTCCGCATCCTCGAATGCAAAAGCCATCTCGTAAATAAACTGTGCAGGTCTCTGCTTTTTTAAAAAAAATCATCACACAGAGCAAAAGAGCGGGGCCGGCTGGTTGCAGTATCACTGCAGAGGGGAAATAGGGACCAGCTCTGGGCTCGGTCGCTGCGCTGGAATGGGTGAATCAAAATGAAGTGGCTGGATTTACAAAGGACTTCATTTACAGTTGCTGGTTTTTATTTGTAGTGGAGCTGACTACAAGCAGGGAATTGTCAAAAAAAAAAAAAAAAAAAGGAAATGCTGGGAAGAAATTTTTCCTTGTGCTGAGCTTTGTGTGGCATTGTTGTTGTGCTTTGCAAGTTCTGCGTCCCCTCCGAAACCTTCATTACTGACCGCTGCAGGGTAGGGAAGGCGGAAAGCCCCTCCTTGCCTCATCCAGCTGAACTGGCCGTGGCCTGGCATTTCTGTCTGGTGTGTGTAACTGTAGTTCCATTTTTGAGCCCCAGCGTCGCGCCTGACAGCTCGCGCGTCCTCCTGCCATCGTGCTAACTGCTCGGCGTTCCCCGGGTTTCAGCGCGTGGTGTTCAGGTGCAGACATCTCCCTTCTCACAGGTGGGTTTAACACGTACGCTGGGTTGGAGGGGGAATTTTTTATTTATTTGTTTTTGCTAGCCTAAGTTAGGTTTAAAACGTGAAGCCATTAAACGGTAAAAGCAACACACATGCCTGTAGAGGTCAATTTAACTGGTACAGCAGCACAAAAATACACAAAGGACCTGTGTAACAAAACCTAATCGGCTTTAGCTTGAGGGTTACCAGAACCCACATCTTTCAGATTGCTGCTATCAGTTACGTTTCTACAGTTCAGCGCTATTTATTTGTTGCAATTGAAGCACAATATTTGTACCTATTAGCCTTTGAGTTTCTTTTTTAGCTCCCTCCCTATAAAGCAAGATGCAGCATTATTATTAAACTGTTCTCGGGGCTAAACATTGTGAATGTTATTCATGTCTGTGTTTATTAGTAAAGAAGGGTTAGCTTGTCTGGTTTGCTTGACTTGCATCAAGGATAACTTTGTAAGAGAGAGAGCTTTCAATAAGTATTCAAAATTGCATAATGAAAAGGTTCTGGAAATAATTATAAAAATCAGACTGAAATCACTTTGGGAATTGTTGAGGGTTTTATTTTTTTTACATTTAAATTGGCAATGAAGTGTAATGAAGACAGTCAGAAATAACCCCTGACGCCCACGCAGGGTATATATAGAGATTGTATTTACTCTGCTGTGCAAGCATCTACTGCAAGATGGCACATTAAAATGTGAACAAAACAGCACATCCACGCTCCTGGATGCCGCAGTGCTGTTACAATCTGATAAACAGTTCGAGTGTGGAGTGCATGCTGTGTGCATGTATTATCTCGCCGTTACGTTCTGCGTTCTGGCATTTAGCGTCCACTATCTTTGTCTCCATGAAACGCTGCAGCCGCCCAGGACTGCGGTTCGGCGTGGGGGGGGGATATTCTGGGGCTGCCCTCCTCCTTCCTCTCCGAGGGCGATTTTCCGAGCATTAGCCAAAACCAGCTGGTTTGCTCGGGAACGCTCTAACTTCCAAACTTCCCGTGTTTGGCACTTTACGTTGCCGTGTGTGCGAGCACACGTGAGTAGTTCATCGGTGATAGTTCACAGGAACCCTTGTGTCGCGTTGATTTGCAGCCGGGGGTGCTGATGTTTAGGCTGCGATGGGTATTTGGCGGGGCACGGTATCTAAAACGAACGTAGCTCTCGTAGGGCATTGGTTCACTCTTCAGCAGCAATATTCCAGTGGCACGTTTTATTTTTTTTTAGGTTTAAGCTTTTTCTTTCCCAGTATAAAATTGTTTCCAGTCCTTGTAGATATTTATATGACCTTCAACACGTAATCTCTTAATTCATTTTGTACTGGCTATGCAGCATATTGAGACATGAGCTTTAGAGACTCATCTCAGAGGATATATTAATTCTAAAAATCGAATGCATCAAATTTGGGAAGAAAGGCCCAATTGTAAGTAACCAACCTTTTCCAAACTCCCCCCAGCTCTTTCACCTCAAAAAATGTCATATTGCCTATATTTGTGTGTGATAATTTAGCATGAAAAGCACTTTGAGCACCCTGGAATGAACGTTTTGACATTCAAGTGGATGTTTGCTTTCGCATTTGCCATGTTTCTGTATACCTCTGCGAGACATGCATTACAGAATTTTTGTATCTGAAGTTATCAAAAATGTTTTAAATGCTGGTAATTAATTCTCAGCTAATGATTTCAGCATGGGTTACTCTGGCTGAGAAGTAGAGGTAGAGGTTGAATTTGGAGCTGGGGTTTATTATGTTCCTGTCCTCCTTCCCTCTCCCCCTCCCCATCACTTTCTGAATGTTGGGGGAGAACTAGTAGAAGGATTTGGGCTTTTTTGGTTTTAGGTGCTATGGCGGGGTTGGGTTTTGGGTGTGTGGGTTTTTGGTTTTTTTTTGGTTTTTTTTTTTTGTTTGTTTGTTTGTTTGTTGGATTTTTTGGCTGTGTTTTTTTTTTTTTAAACAATGAAAGAATCAGCAAAAATGCACCATTTATCTACTGTGCGTGTGGCTTTTAGGATGCAATCCTGTGGCCTCCCATTTCACGTGTTCTAACTGTAATTAAAAGGAATGTTCCTTAAAAATGTAGGTATGGTAAAGAGGAAGGAAAAAAATGTGTGGCTAGTTGCTGGCAGCAGCTACTGTTTGCAAAGGGATGTCATCACCTTCAAAATTTGTTGTTTGTAGGAACGTTTTTTTACCTCCCAGTGTTGCGAGTAGCATTTAAAATAAGCAATACTGAGAAAAGATCATCAGAGTTCTTGTATTTTTCCAGGCTACTTTTGTGAAGATATCGGTACAAGTACATTCAAAGAGTTTTTCCTATTTTTGTATAGATTTTTCACATAGCTGCAGCAGACAACAAAGGTTTCATATTGGGAAAATGTATTACTTGTAAATTCTTAGGGGGAAACTGGGACAGACAAGGTATGTAAATTGACCTCTAAGTCCTGTAAATTGTAGTATATTTAAAAAGGCGATTTGCCTTTTGTTTTATAATCTTGCCCAGATCCTGTCGTGCAATAGAAACAATAACATTAAATTATTATAGTCTCTAAGTGTTTTTCATTGATAATGAATTCTTGATGTGGGAACTCTTGAGGAGATAAGTTCACAATGGCTTAGATGTACACTGCAATGCCATGATGTGTTATTTACTAATTCTAGTTTGTGCTTTATTTTGTTCTCTTTTTTTTTTTTTTTTCCTGCAGGATATTTTTGTCTGTGTTTATTAGTGCAATAGTGAAATTAGTGCGATGGTGAGCTTTCCCTTGCAGAAAAATACGGTGGACAAGAAGTAAGGTTAAGTCTACCACATAGCTAGAAACTTACTTTGTAGCTGTAAAATAAGTAACTTCATGGTGACAATCATGTTCCGCGTAACGCCTGGGCAGAGTGACGGGCTTGCCAGGGTCAGCTAATGAAGGAAAGCCAAGGGATGCCCAGGCATTGTATCTGTAGCAAGTGGATGTTTGCAGCAATAGAGATTTCTAGATTTACCTTGGCTTTTGAAGTGCGTCCGCCTTGCCTTCCTTGGCACCTAATCTGGGGTTAGTCACAACATACTAGGTACCGCTTGGGGAGGGGGGAACAAACCAGAACAAAACATCTCCAATGGTATCTTCAAGTCCAGTCTTGCATCCTCGGAGAGCGCCGCAGTCTGGCTGCCCGTTTCCCATCGTTCTTCAAAGGTTTTATGGCTCTATTGCGCTGCGCCACTGTGAGATGGAGAAACCGAGACCAGGGGAGGTGACAGCGAGGATGATGCAGCTCTGGCAGCGGGGTGCTGGGGTGGGTGGCAAAGCCTGGGGAAGAGCCCTGGGTCCCCCCACCTGCCCCAGCTCTCCTCCCCACCTCTGCCTTCGCTCCTGATAGAGCTCCGGTAAAGCTGGGGCAGGTGCCCGGAGGCTGCCGCCATGGGGTGAGGTTTGCTGGATTTACACCAGTTTTGTTCGTTGGAACTCTTTTTGCTTTAGAGAAACCGGGGAAATTCGGTAGCCAAGGTGGATTTCCATCCCCAGCTCCCCTCTGTGTTGTTGCAAGCATTTGCAGAACATATGGTATGTAAGAATCACCCGTTTCTCCGTGAGATCCCAGCAAATTCTCAGCATATCAGGGTGAGATACTTTTAGAGCGTCTCTTAACTCTTTAATCGCTGAATTTCCATCCTGGAGCATTGCATGAAAACATATGGTTCACCCCCCACCCAGTGTTGTGGTTGTTTTTTTATGTTGCAGTTATTTTTTTCCTGTTCTGTTTTGTGTGTGGTTGGGGGATTTTGTTTGGATTTTTTTTTTTTTTAATTTTAATTTTTTCCCCAGGGCAAGACAGAGGCAAAATACTTGATACCACCTCTAATTATTGGTCATGTGGCCTCTAGGGAATGACATTATTTTATCTTTTCCCCACATTTTGAATGACAAGCCTCTCAAACGATGAGTTAAGTGCAGGCCAGACTCTCACCTTTCTGCATGCACTGGAGGATTTTTTACCCTGTCACTAGTGCTGCCTGTCTGATTTTGAGCTGTATTTTAGTCACTCACCTTTACCTTCCCTGTACCTCTCAAAACAAACTTTCTTTTCTGTTTTTTTTTTTTGTTCTTGGAGATAAATTTTTCGTGTTATATTTGCATGTCTTCCTTACCACTGGACTGCTGTACTTAATAAAAAGACAGAAAAAGAGTTGCTACAGTTGCTTGTTATACTGAATTCAAATTTTAATGACTAATGTAAATACAGGTCTTTTCAAGTTTATATCTGTTTAAAAAAAATCACCACGACAGTGTTGATTACGTGAAAATGGTGAAATTAAAGCCTCTTCTTAAGAGCATAAAATGGCATATAATCTGCACAATAAACAGTTTTTTTGAACTGTTCTCATACCTTGAAAATAGTCGATAGATGTGTTTATGAACACTTGGGGTTTTTATTGTTTGAAGTGACTTCTTAAAGTGTCTCCCGCCCTACAAACACTTATGGGATCAGTGATCAACAACTGCAAGGCGTAATCTCATTTTTGTTTTTATATAAGCATTAAAACCTGTGTATAATTAACACTTTTGTTGTTTTGGAAAGTAGTGTAGAGTGGATCCCAAAGTAGATCCAGGGCTTTGTTTTTTCTATGCCTTGTTTCAGGTTAGAACAGACCTCCAACACAAGGATAAGCAAGTTTATAATCGTATGGAAATACAGCAATGAGTGTCGTTAGGTATCTTGTTTATGGAACGTCTATCACAGCAATTAAATGCTATGGTTTAATTTTTATTTTTTGACCTTCCTGCCAAAAACGTCTTAGTCTAATTTTCAAATATTCGATAACTTCTTGTTGTCTTTTCTCAGTTTTGTTTGTTATTCCAAGATGACATTTCCATATTCCAGAACTGTTGGAACCTGTGCGATTTTTCACATCTAAACGTGTGGCAGGTGCATCAAGCTAAACCTACTGCTGGTCCAGTCCTTTTCGCTGGGAACAGGATGGTGTTGGCCTTTGCCAGTGGTGATTTTGCCCCTTTTCTGGTGGTTACAGAACAGGCAGTAGTGCAGCAGGGTGCTCAGGAGCTCTTCTTTTCCAGATTGCTGGTTTGACAGGGCTTTTTGAATAAAGTCATGGTGTTTATGTTAAGGCAACATACATAAAAATAGTTCTCCTTGCATCCCATTAGTGGTGGAGGTTTGGTGGTGGGGTTTTTTTTTGTGAACTACTGAAGAAAAAGATAATGCTGCCAACTGTCGTGGAGATGAGCTAGGTAGATAGTTAGTATATTTGTAATGTTCTTTTCCCTCCCCCGGCCTTCCTTTCAAAAGAGCTTTAGCATCGCTGGAGTCTGCAGCTCATTCTTAAGGATAAATTTACCCGAGACTGAAATGCAGTTCCCTCTGAGGTGAATCAAAGCGGTTGCTACAGCTTGTTCCGCGCTGAGGCTGAAGAGCCTAACTTCTGTTGAAACGATGGGGTGCGCGGCAGGCGGGGATGGGGCGATGCGCCTGCGGGACGGCACCCGGCCAGGGCATGCAAGCGTGGCAGGGTGTGTAAGGGGCGTCTGCTCCACCATCCTTCTGCACCTCTGCTTCCAAAACCCTCCTCTTGGCAGACCCACTCCTGCCAGGTTTGCAGCCTTTGGCACAGCATCACCAACTCGATTTTGTCAGGCGTGCTAACTCAATAACTAAAAATTGCCATAACAAATAACTCCAGAGCACCTGGCTAGTATTTCTGAGGCTGCATGAAGTACTACGTTTTATAAGGCTGATTTGTGGTTTTGGTATAATGTTTGGTGGCGGTGCTTTACACTCTCTAACCTTCCTGCGGACGATGGCTGCGCTGCAGACTGCGGCTGTGGCCGGAGGACCCACAGTTCGGGCAGGTCGAATGCCAACGGTGCCCGAGCATGCCCGTCCTTCCTCCCTTACGCTGCTCCCAGTGTCAGCTTCGGCATTCAAGTGATAATCTTGCCTCATTTTCACTGACTAATAATGGCGATTAACCTTTTCAATTTTGACATTATAGATAATAAATCAAGCGTATTGGTATTGTCTCTGCAATGGTAAAACGTTTTTAAAGGGTAAAAAAACAGGGGCTAAAAATACAGCACGGGCAGGATCCGCTGCCCATCGTCTTGTAAATCAGCGCTAATTACTGTGCAGTTGGGAAAATTTTAAAACATGCGCTTCCTTGCACTGCGTGCGAACCTGCGGTCCATATGCAGAAACAAGAAGTGATTTTGGTAATCTGTTTATAGCATCAGACCTCTTGCTATTTTCAGATCTCTTCCCCCCCCTCCCCGCTTTCAGTTTGTTGAAGGAATGAATCCTCTGAGGATGAGAGCTCCTACGGGGTAAGGCAGAGAGGGTGGCGGTGGTGATGAAGAGAAGAGAAAGCCAGTCTTGTCTCCTCTCCTCCATTGCTGTGCCAGATGGGACTTCCAGACCGGCACATGGTGCCTTTCTATTCCTGGCGGCGTTCGGGGATGACGATGCAGTGCCTCTCCCGCAGGACACGCGAGTCTCCGTTTACACGGTTGTCCCTCTGTATCCAAGAGCAGAGGGCTAATGTGCGCAGTTTCCGCTGTTCCCAAAATGTAGATTTGTGAAGATCATCAGCTGGAATCATGGTTTGCTAAGCATTTTACTTTCTGGCATCACCACCAGATCACCGATAGAAATGCATAGCCATCAAAAGTGGCAGCTAGGAAAAGAAGTTGTCACTGCCAGGCTGGATGCAGGCATCTCACGGTCCCTTTGTGCGCTCTCCTGCTTCCCATCGCATCCCTGCTCCTCCCCGAGACTCTGCCCAGACGATAACGTGCCGGCTGCTCGACGTGCGACAGGTATCGTTTGCTTAGGTTTAATTTGCCATGGTGCATCAGAGTGCTGGTAGTCACATGATAGCTGGAGACCTAACTGTGGGTTCGTTCTTGGAGATATTGTTAATTAAATTTTTTATGAAGGAGCTGAGGCACACCAGCAGTGATCTCCTTTCAAGCAGAAATGTAGCAGGCAGTTCCCAAAGAGACCTCATCTGCTCTCTTCTCTATGAAAATCAATTAGTGTTATGAATGTGTGATAGCTTCTTAAAAAAATCTGTCATGATGGAGAAGTCTTTACACCTTAGAATAGTAAAGGGAAGAATGTCTCTCTTGCTCCTCCTCCCTTCCCTTCTCCCTCCCCTGCTCTGGCTACTGAACATGGCAGTGGGCGTCCACTTGAACTTTCTTTTTGTTCAGGTTCTTCAAGGTATTTAAAATTATTTTTTAAAGAAAAAACAAGCAGAGTTGTTCTGCTTGATAAAGACAGTTTGCAAGTTAAGAAATCCACGCTTTGATACCTCTTACTTCATCAGCATCCCCAGGTATGGGATTGCTGGGGCAAATTCTTGTTTCGTGTTCACTAAGTAGCACTTCTTATTTAGCGAGTGACCCAAGGTACGTGCCGTAGATGTGGCATTACCATTGATTTTGTAACGGGGCAGCCATTTGTGCTTCTACTTAAATGCTTTTTAAATTCTCTCTCTCTCTGCAGTGTAAACAGTCTCGATGGTGACTGTGTGTTTGTTTTTTGAACTTCCTATCCAACCTTAAATGCTGATTTTCATTTTTCCCCCCACACCTTATTTCTGCCTAAGCAGAGCTACACACTAAAGAAGAAAAATATCATACTTATATGTTAAAATGCTTAATAGCTATGTAGCATTTATAGACAAAAGATCATTTTCTCAGCATGACAGTGTTACTGGAGTAAATGACTTCAACCAATCAAAAAAGGTGATGTTTTCAGTATATATTTTTGCCTAAGCCTTTATTGTTGCTGATACAATATTTGACATCTAGAATATGCTTTCAGCAGATTTTTCTAAACAAAGTGTATTAAAAAAGAAAATTAGGTATTAATCTGTGAAAATGTAAAAGTTGCTTTTGAAACCACCTTCCCAAAAACATGCAAATCGGAGAGTAGCAATTTTCCTTTTTACCTGGGATACTGAAATTTTACCACCACTGTTCTACCTTCTTGTCACTCTTTTGTTCACTCTGTCACAGAAGTGACTTTCACCTATGCAAAATGTATGATTGCACAGGCTTTGACCTTTAAAAAATGCGCTATTGTTTCCTTCCAATCAGTCCTTACAAAATTAGCAGAGATATTGGCTGCCTTGGCTCTCCTAGTTCAGGTCTTAAAAACAAGGCTGAGGCAGGAGGGTAAACCCACCTTCTCCCCGCCTCCAAAAATAAATAGAGACGCCCCAGTTAAACCCCAAATATTCTTAGACCCACGGTTACCTTGCTGAGACCTCTTGTAGAAAGAGAGGAAGAAGGAAATCAGTTTTGAATTCATCGTTTACACGGTTAGTCCATCACAAGCATCCAGCCCACAGATCCGTGGAAGGCTGTTGCTCCGGGGGCGGACAGCTTCCCAAATGGGAGACCGCGAGCCACGGACGTGCAGGATCTGACAGCGTCCTCGTCTCAACCGTTAGTGAAGTACCGAGAGCACCCTGGGTGCTTTGGGAGTTTACGCTCTACATGGATTTAGAAGGAAAAAAAAGGGATGTTCTGGGATGCAGGCAAAAAGTGGGTGTTGCTTTGCTCTGGGGCAGCCAGGAGCGGTGCTGGGGAGGAGGAAGCGGGGATCACCAGCTATTCCTTATGCTCTCCTCCTCATCCTCACTCCAGATCTTGTCTTCTTTTCCTCTGCCTTGTACCTAATTTTCTTCGTTTTTCTTTCCGAATCCTTTACATTCCCACCTATGCCCATCAATAGAATCAGATGAATAGCCAGTCGTTTCTGGCCAGCTCACTGCAGGTGCTGTTTTGGTTTGCCAAACACCTTTTTCTCTTCTAATACCTGTTTAGACTCCAAGCTATTTTGACAAGGATTGCAAATTACTTTTTGCATATAACTTTGCACTATGGGGTCTTGTTACTGTTTGGTCTTTAGGCACTCCCACAGATACATGTAATAGGAACTTCTGAAATGTAATCCAGTTCAGAATTTTTTTTTTTTTTTTTTGCCCCCCACCCTCCTTAGAGTTTTGGAGGTGCCTGAAAAGTCTGAACACCTTGTTGCAGGTTTATGGGTTCCTAGAAAAATATTCCTTAGTCTTTCTTTATAGCTTCTCATCTGCAAAAAAAAGAAGTAAATAATTCAGGATTAAGTTAAAGAAATATCACGAGGATAAATTGTTATTTGAAAAATGGTTTTTGGAAGTGCTTTAGCTGCATGGGGTCTTCCTGTTCCTGAAACTTTGGAGTCAGGAAAGTCATTCTGGATGTATGTATTTTGTGATTTATTTAGCAAGCACTTTAAGCATGTGCTTACATGCTGCCGTGAGCCAGAGTCTAGGGAGGCAATATCGGGATGACTTGTGTTTTATCTCCAGATGATGGACAAGTTTTCTGCGTCCTTTGTATTTTCTGTGGTTGAGAATGTGTCAGCTCTTCGTGTGAGCGGTGCCATCAGCATTGCACCAGGCAGAAAAGAGCAAGTATGAGCAGCTGAATTTAAAGGGTGGAAGCTAGTTTCCAAAGGAAGCTTTTGCGGGAAATAATAATTTTCTGTTCTTACAAAAATCTGAATTTCATTCTAGAGCCCGCCCTGGGCCTGGCAGTCTTCTGGGTTCAGCAAAGGCTTTCTGCTATTTCCTTGCTGGTGCATCAACCTCCCTGATGATGTTAGCAAGGTGGCACTGCGCCGCGCTGTATGTAGTTGCCGGTGGCAGTTTGAAGCATTTAAGATGCAACTTTGTGCAGTGTACAAACCAAACTGGCGGAGGCGGATCTAATTTTCAATTCTTGCCTAGTTTTTAAACATTTACATTGAAGTAGGGTATTAATGATCCAGTGGCTGTTCCACACCAGGTTATAACGCATTTCAAAGTCCTACAGGCTGCTGAATTTTGTATGTAGGCAGGTTGAGCAGATCTTTAATTGAGCTCACAGGAAAAAAAGGGAGAGCATGGTACGGCTTTCAGAGGGTGACTTTATTCTGAGCTGTGTGTCTGTGGAAAATAGAAACAGAGTGAGCACCCTCATCTTTCTGGTGGTGTAGTGACTGTACAGGATACGACTTATACCAAGCAGGAGACAAAGAAAGGTGTTTGCAAAGCCAGGTGTGATATTTAGTTTTACCTCTTCCTGAGGTTTATCTTAACTGTATTTATTTTTGTGTGGAGGGAACAGCCGAGTCAAAATATGCAAGAAGTGTTGGTGCTCTGCAGGCTCCTCTGCAGCAGGAGTGCGTATGTGGATGTGTTACGAAGTTCCTGTGGTTAGCTGCTTGGATGCTGAGAAAATACATCCTTTCCCTTATGCACAGGTGCATCATTGGAGATTGCTGGAGTTACTACTTACCTGCAGGCTTTGAAATGATCTTAGGGAGCCGAAGGCAAGGGGGGGTCTTTCGGTGTGCCGTCAACAGCCCTTGCCCTGGAATTCATTTCTCACTAGCTCAGACCTGTTGCGTTTACCTTGTTCGGGAGATGTTGACGTGGGACCTCTGTTGTTCACTCTGTTATGCATCTTATTGATGCCAGACATGTTTCGGTAATTTAGTAATATAATGCTATCTGGACTTCTTTATCCTTAAAAACAAACAAAAGCCTCCTTACCCAAAAAGCCTTTCAACACCTACACTGAAAGAATGTTTTGCAAAGAGGATCTCTCAGAAATCCTTCAGTTGTACAGTTTATATTGTAATGGTTTAAATAACCCAGTATTTTGTTGATTATGTGTGTCCCTTCTGTTTGGGTAGCATTCAGTAAGTGGTTAGGTGTTTATACCTAGCCACTGAGCTCATCATGAATAATCCAAACCGTGGTCTGAATGATCCAGATCCTCTTTGAATTTCTGTCTACTCACTGCACGCCAGCCATCTTGTTTACAAAACTCAGGTGTTTCGGTAACACCAGTATAAATCCAAACCTGCCCTGCCGACACTGCTGACAGAACTCGGTACCGAATGAGGCGGAGATTGACAAGACTTTTCCCATTTGTTTTGCATCACTTGCTGCTTCCCGTCAAACCGGCAAGCTGAAGGAGGCAGGGGTCCTGCAGGAAAAGAAGTATGTGATCTCTTAAAGACTGAATAGCAGTGCGTGTACACAGGGGACAGCACTGCGTTGCACAAGTGGTCTCTGCTTAGATGCCGTCAGATGTGGAGTCTTTAAACTTGGACTTTTTTTCACGGAATTCTTCGGGGTTTTAGAAAAGGGCGGGGGGGGGGGAAAGCTCGCTATCTTGTGGAGCTCTGTGCTAGACAACAAAAAAGACGCTGTGTTTTAATAAGAAGCTGCTCCCTTTCTTCTTTGCCTCATAGAGTATGCTCATCTCATGTTGATTGAGCCGTAACTCTCTTGGGCACCTTTGCAAATACAGTCTTGTTTCGCGGGAATTACTCTGTGCTTCCTCTCATCCCCATCTGCTCACCTTCTTCTGCATGATGTAGGCATAGGAAATGGTGCCTACCCCAGGGGCCGACCCGCTTGGGCCGCAAACCACCTTGCGAGTACAAGGCACGATGTGTCTTCAGAGGGATGATCCTCGTAGCGAGTGACATACCCGTGTTCTGATATTTTGCAAAATCTCAAAGGTAGGACGTTCTGTTTCATAGTTTGGAAAACCCAGGCTTCCCAGTGTAAAGGTGCTCACCGTGATTTCCGAGATGTAAATGTTCATGAGATAGCTGGCTTTCAAAATGAGCCTGGATCAAAATTTCAGGCTAATGAAACCTTTCCATCTGCCTTCCCACCCCAGGAACAGGGTTTCTTCAAGCCTCCGGAGGAGCTTGGCTCCTCTGGTCTCAGCCTGCCATGCGTTCAGGCCACCTTAGGTGATGGGGAGAGCACTTTGGTGAATACTGCACATGTAAATCCCATCGCTAGTCCCTTGCCGAGGTTTGTGGATGTACAGGAGACCGGATTAGGAAATGAAAGAAAAAAGAAAATAGCTGTGACGTGATGGAAGCCTCTCATTTTGCCAACACACAGGATGCTTTAAAACAAAGAGTAGTCCCCCTAAGTTTCAAGCACCGTCGTGTAATCTTTTCAGCATTGAATGTAATTGCTCCCGTGGTCTCTAATGGGAGTTGTGTGGCTCACTCCCCTCACTGGGCTTTGATGAACACGCAGGGGTTAATATTAAAGCAGAGCATGCTGCTTTAGAAATGGGGGAAAGTAGATGCAAATTACTGTGAATGCTAATTGTTTCTATTTGAAAATTCTTGTAGTGTTTTTCTGAAAACACTTCCATTAAGTAAGCATTAGGTGGATAGCTGAACTGTTTGCAGAAAATCTCCTCAGTCGTGTGCGGAGGGGCACAGTTGCGTAAGGAGATGAAAAATGCATATGGAGCCTTCTGGTCTATTATATACTCTTCTTGGGGAGCTGGCAGCTGCCTGCGTCCCACACGGAGAGGTTAGAGCAGACTTCTGGCATTTGCGTAAAGAGGAGAGGGAACAGTTGCCTAAAAAGATGGGGGGGGGGGGGGTGTCCAAAATCCTGGTGCGGGGAGGCAGCGTTAGGGTGTATGGTAGCGCAGGGCAGAGCAGGGTGGGGAAATAACTCTGTTTATATATAGACACGGGCAGGTGTCCCTATCCGAGGCAGCCTTCCCGGTGGTTTTGTAGGCATCGCTGAGGCTTTTTGTGCAACGAGGGCCAGATCCCATCCTATTAAGTAAATGAGGATCTCTTCATTGATCGCGGCGTACGAGGGCGCCGGCCCTATGTAATGAGCGTGGTGCTGCGAGCTCTGGGGATCGCTCATCCTGGTGGGTAGGGTTGGTAGCGGTGAAAAGCGCTCCACTGGTCCCCGAATGCTGGGTTTTAATTGGATCAGAAGTTGGGTCCCATCAAATTAACCGGGAGCTGCCACAGCCTCTCCATGCTGCCGGGCCCCCTCTCTTCCCTCCTACGTGCGCTCAGGTGAATCCGGTAATTAGATTGAAAGGGAAGCGGGGTAGATGCTTCTGTGTCATGCTTCAAACCTTTCATCTGGATGGAGCCTTGGCAGCTGCGCTGAACGTATGAAAGGTAAAGAGGGCAGCTGGCAAGGTTTGCTGTGAAAGAGTGGGAGGAATAAAAACATGCCTGCCTTCCCTCCCTGCGCCCCGCTGCCGCCGGCGAGGGCGGTGCCTGGGCACGCGTGTGCACGCGCGCGTGCACCCGTCTCTGCTCGCCTGCCAGCGCGTGCGAGCGCCCAGGGGCGCCTCTTCTGTGAAACACCACCATGTCCAGCGGTTACCGCGTTTACGAGGAGCGGTGCCGTGCTCTAAACTGCAGACTTCAGGAGAGCGTCGGGCAGCAGCGGCGGTTCAAGGATCAGTCACTCTTTGCTTTAGCGCTGCTCTAATGTAAGGGAGGTCGGTGCACATCACAGTTTCCAGGGCTGTGCTGGCTTCCCAGTCCCGAGGCTCTTAAAGGAGAGTGTTTCAGCTTTGGCCTTGTTCACACAAGTAAAGCTGGCAAAATGAAAAGGGGATTTGAATGCAACTGTGTGTTTGGCTTCAGCTATGTTGTGATTTAGTGGTGGGCTGGGGTTTGGTTTTTTTTTTTCCCTGCTGCTTGAATGTGGCGAAGGGAGAGAGGTTTCCCTCTGGAAGGCGGTGGGGGTGAACGGGAGGTTCAGCGCAAGCGCCGGCATCGTACCCCTCTGGTCGGCTGCTCGATGGGGATGGTGCAGTTTCTTTGGCGTCTGTGGTTAAATTAGCTGCTGCCACACACTTCGTATGCTGGTTAGTTTAAACCATAAACAAATACTTTGTTTAAAGCAAGAATTTTACAATCAATAACTTTTTATTTGATCCTCAGGTTCTTTAATCTCCCTGTCATAGTCTTAGATTAAATACATGAGAATTAGGTTTCAGGGACTGATGGTTTTGCTTGTATTTATCCTTTTGTTTGTGTTGACAGATAATCCCATTACGGCTCTTCTTAGTAGTTTGTTGACTGTGGTTGCTTTTATTACATATGTCTCGCTTTAAAACTCCTAAGCCTATCTGAGCGCTTGATTATACCTTTGGTGCCAAACACCTACCCACCCTTCCAAGGAGTGGACAGAATTCTTGACTTTAATACTTTTAAAACAGAAAAACGACACACACAAAAAAGATAAAAGCATGCAGTTATGTGATTTCCGGGAAATACTTGCTTTGACTGCAGAGGATTTTAAACCTGTTAAAAATTGGCTACAAAATGGTGTGAGCTCCTGGCAGCGTGTCCATTTAGTGAACTGTGACTTGTGCTGGGCATCAAGGGGTGTAGCCCAAAGCATAAAATGGTGAGAAAGAGCTCTGGCCTGTTGGGTTGTCTCTCCTTGCCTCTGCAAGGGTGAATTTTGGACAAGTCGTGTTAGCTCACTGTCTTAGCTTTGCAGTTTGTAAAATGGAGCTAATGATGCCATACTCCCTGGTCCCGCCGCGCTTCCGGACCCACAGATGAAAAGCCCAGGCTGAGGAGCCGGGCATTATTTTTATCAATGAGCTGTGCATGTGAATATGGCTCATGCCGAGTTCAGTAGATGCTGAGATCTCTTGATCTCTGGAAGCAGACCCTTTAACTGAGCAACCTTCACGCGGTTTTGGGATTTGACATCGTATTAGCCTGAGAAAATAGTAGATCGTATCACCCGGAGAGGGGTGTATCTCCCAGGTAACTGAGCTGCTCCAGCTTTCTGTTTCTGGTCCTTTCTCCCCCCTGCTCCTCCCTGCCCTGTTTTGCTCTCCTTGGTATGAATTGTGTGAGGTTTTATTTTGACCATTGTGATTTTAATTCCGTACATTGGAAATATGCAAATTATGTATGATCAGCTAATGCTTTGAATTATGCCTGCAAGGGCACCAGTCGTGAAGAAAACCAGTTCCTGCAGCTGAACCGAACCTCAGCAGCCCACCACCACCACCCTGCGGCACAGCAGGGTGCTGGGGAGTTACCCTGGGGGAGCCTTTGCCACTGGGAGCTGCCACCCGTCCTCCAGGGCAAGGAGATGGCTGTCCGTCCATCCGTCCCTGCGGTGGGGTTGGGACCCAAGTGCCCAGCTTTGGCTCCTTCAGCAGGACGTGAGGCTGCACCAATTTCTTCCTCCGCCGCAGAGGCTGGGGGGAGACGGTGGCTGTCCCTGCACGACTGGCAAGCCGGATTTGGCTCGTGCAGCAGGAATGGTAGGGAACCTCTGTAACGTCAGCATGAGTATATAAATGTGCCCTGCGGGATGGCAGCAGGCACCTGCTTCTCAATTAAATTAGATTAAAATGAGGGGAAAAAAAAGGTTTTCGGTGCAAGTTTGCAAATACAGGTCAGTGAAAAGCGAGTTACCAGCTCTGTGGCTAAATCCTCACAGGACTGAATATTGGTGACTATTGAAACGTGTTTCTGAAGAGTTTCCCCTCTTCCCCTCAACACGAAGCAAACTGGACGGTGTTTGTTTTGTGTGGATGGGCAGGTGATGAAGCGGTGTACCTACTCTGACAAGCCTTTCATATGCGTGACATAACAGATTTTGAGCTGTGATACTGTTGTATGCTGTGAGCCTATAAAAACTGTGCTTCAAACAGTATAAAAACCCCAAGATGTTGCCTTTAAATGAGTTGTAAAGCTTCCTAAGGTGTAGAAACCAAAAAGGTGCTTTGTCTGCAGATGAGTCCATCGAGCGTGTGTTGTCCCAGCTCAAATGCAGCTCCTGTGGGAGGGGAACGGGTCGTGGGCAAGCTTTCCCAGAGCTCATCTTGGCGGAGCATCTGCTCCAAGACCACATGGCTGAGCTGGGTTGGGGCCGTCCCGGAGCACGGGCAGCTTGACCCCAGTGGGCAGAGGTGCCCACTGCCAGCGGCACGTGTATTTCTGTCCATCTTTATACTTCCCCGGTGCTTTTCCACTGGTTGAAACTGTAGAGGTGCTTGAAAAAGATGGGATAAGTTTGCGTGAAATGTTCAGATGTTAAGAAATTTAATTTGGCTGGTGCAATGTGGAGAGGTGGGTTGTGTTTCAGTCATCTTCTGCCTTCCTGGGACCTTTTAGAAACACAAACGTGCAAAACCTGAACTTTTTGTTGGTAAAAAACAAGTCAACGGAGAAGTTGCTTGCTGGGCCCTGTTAACTGCGGCGAAGTTTCTTCCCTCTGGCTGGGGTTGGTTTTGTTCTGTCAATCCAAGCTGGAACCAGGCAGAAGCTTAACTGCATCTTCTGTGAGGTTTTTACTCAGGATTAAACTTCATAATTAAACATTTGGAGGTGCCTCTACATGCAAAATGATCTTCCCCCTGCCAGCTTTCCAAAAGGCTGGAAGCCAACGGGTCAGAAGCAAACATCTTTATTTTGTCCCGTGATGCTCTGGTGTTCTGCAAACGTATAGTCATACGCTTGTCCTCCGCCAGCCCTTTTTTCTTCAAATTCCATCTTGAAATATTTTTTTATATTAATTCATAGCTGTTCAGAAACATACCCCATCAGTTTAAACCAGTTGATTTTCTTTCTTCTTCTGTCTCCTTTATCTGATTGTTTTAAAGACATCAAGAGGAGAACTACACTTTTGCCTGAAAGTTATGTACCTGCTGTGGCTTCACCCAAAATCTAAGCTTACTGTGATTTCAAGAAATTAGCAAGTTTTTTTAATTAGCCAATGCTTTTGACGGCTCTTTTTTGTATAAAATTTTTATTTTCTTGGGTAGTCAGTAGGTTTTCTTCCTTCTAAAGGGCTCTTATAAGGGGTTTTATGACTCTCTTGATTTTTATACCTTTTTTTTTATGATTCAGGAAAAATAAAACCAGGATTTTTACTTGAAAGGTAAATTTGGGAAGTTGTTTGTGGTTTTGGTTTTTTTTTTTGTAGGAGCATTCTTAAAGGAGCCAGATTGAGGCACCCAAATCTTACTGAGGTGCTCGCTCTGTTCTGCTCATCCAGCCTGAATTAGTCAAAACAGTGTGGCCTGCACCCCCAAAATATACAAATGCATCAAAATCTGTGGTGCTGCGGTGGTGCATTGTGTTGCGACGGTGCCCAGAAGCCCTTTGGGACCGGCAGTGTTGTCGTGCCGTGGGCAGGTTCCTGCTCCAGCGGGCTCTGGGCTCGGGATCTGAGACGTGGGATAAGGAAAGGGAGAGAAGGGAAAATGGAGTGGAGTTATTTAAATGGCTCTTGGGTGATTTGGTTTTCAGATAGGTTAAATTTTATTATTTTTTTTTAACATAGCAATTTGCCGTTCCCTTGCTTCATCCCTTTGGATAGTTTAATATAAAGTTTCAGAGACTGGGTTTTCAGGAGGGTTTATAAGAAAGAGAAAGTGACGGCCACAGAGATTGTCGGAAAGAGGTGTCACCTAAGGAAATATAGCTATCATTTCATAACAGAAAGTACGCGGCGTTTTGTATTGCATCTCTCACCAGAACAGTTTTTGTTCTGTCATTGACACCATTACTGAGTTTTTCACAGAAATCTTTCTCATGAGTTTTTCTATACCCTTTTTATTAAGCGTGGAGGAGATGGGATTTTTGTGAGAAGCCTGTGAGTGGACAGATGAAGATGAAGTTTTGGGGGGAATGGAGTGGGTTGGGATAGATGGGATGTGACAGGAGGTCATCTTTCTTCTTCCTGAAGAGTAACATGTGCAAGTTATGGGATTGGGGTTTTTGACACACAGACGAACTTTTACAAATGGATTATCAATCTTGTTGAAAGTTGCCTTGTTAACCATTACCAGTGTGTTTATTTATCTACCAGTGTATTTATCTAGAGCTCACCTGACAAAAATGTGAAGCTTCAAACACAATTGGGAGTGATTGTTTGAGCGCGAAAAAACCTCATGTTCCTATGTTTCATCTTAGCCCCATTTGCAAGTCCGCTCTAGCACAACGTTCTTTTGCGAGGTAGAAAAAGTGTTAGTTTTATGATGTGCTGTAAGCTCTGCTTATCTTACACATGATTACAATAAACCAGCAGAAATTAGTATTCCTGTGCAATCTGCAGATCTCTCTAGTGCAGGGATCCCAGACTGGATCGGTGCCGTGGGACCGGTGGGTGCTGACCGCGGGGGCCATCAGTTCGTGTTGAGGGTCCTGTTGGAGAAGAGCCCACGAGCCACACCACTTCTCTGGGCACCGCTACGGCCAAGTCAAAATGTCCTTCTTGCGTGGGAAGAAATGTTTTGCTTTTGTGTTTTGTTTTGTTTTGTTTGGGTTTTTTTTCCTGATCTGGTGTTGAAAAGCTGGGCAAAATTTTGCAGTGTAGAGCTTGCTCCTTTAGGTGAAGAACCCGGATGACGCATCAAGATAATGTCACCAACTTGTTGAGTGGTGAAGTCTTTGGCAGTTGGCATTTATCACACTGCCTCACGCCTGCGTGCTGCAAGGCAGGGATCATCCATTTTGTTCTGCCCAGAGGCCACCTTACTTTCAACCCCGTGTTTAAGGGCCTGCTAACAACAGCCAAGCTCGCGGGTGCCACCTGGGGCCGTGGTGGGCTCTGCTGGCCCAGAGCTTTGTTTGCAGCCCCTTTCCCTGGTGCCGGGGCTGCAGGCATAAAGGGGCATGGCTGATCTGCCTGAGCTTTACCACCCCAGTGTTTAAATAAGGAAAATTGCTTAAGTTGAGCCCCCAGCTGTGAGGTGGCTGGGGTGGCAGTTCTGCTCAGGTCTTCATGAAAGCATGTAATATCAGAGAACCTCTGTTTATTGCCTCTGGGCTATGTACAGTGCAGGATGGAGACTGCCAAGCTGGGTTGGCTTTGCAACCATCCTTGTATAGCCCTTGAACCCAAGGCAGATACCTTTCCATGGCCTTGCTCTTGTACAGGACAAGCACACCCTTTGCTAGCAGGCTTTGTGTGTCTGCTCAGGTCTCCCTTGACCGAGAATGACTTCAAGTATGCCAAACAGAGCCTCCAAAACGTACACCTGATAAGGGCTTTGCTCTTGGGAAGAGGCAGACTGCTCTCCACCCGGCGGGGGAGGAGCTGGGGTGGTCGTCTCTGGGTCTCTGGGAGTTTGCCGCTTTGCGGTTGCATGAGGTGGTTGAAGAGACACCTTGGAGAAAGTCTCCGCTTTGGTAACTTCGGGCAAGTATGAGTATCTGAAGTGTGATGATTTGATGTTAGAATTGTTTGTGTTATAAAGCTTGAAAAGGCCAATCTTTGGCCTGCCTCTGAGTGGGAGGGCACACATCTCAGTCTGGGTCTTCTGGCTCAGGAACTGCAGCTGAAAAAGAAGAAAAAAGCATTTATGTGAATGGGAGGCGAGGCCAGGGGAAGACAGCTGTGTTATCCTTTAGACTTAGCTTATCTAAACAAGCATAAACCCACTCGGACATCAAAACCTCTTTCACCTCTCAGGAATATTATCGGGGGTTGGGGGCCTTAGGAAATCGTGTAAACAGTGACTCATTTAGGTTAAAAAGAAAAAATGCCACCAATTGAAAAAAAGTCTAACTCTGATTTTTATTTTTAACCACTGTAACCATTAACTGCTACAGTCTCTTAAGGAGGTGAACGTCTCCACCCTGCCGGGTTCCCAGCGCCCTGCCAGGGTAACTAAGTTTTTCCTTCTGTTCCTGGAGGACATTCACATGTGACTGTGAGGAAGGAGGGGGAAAAAACCAAAACCAAAAAAGTGATTGTGACAGCACAAAAACTTGGCAGGGAGATTTGGGTCAAACGTAGGATCTGAAAAATTCCTTAACATTTTTTTTTGGTAGGACTTCAATTGTGGATATCCCGTTTCCTTACACTTTTTCACAGCCTGCGGTGCTTTGTGTGCGGTGTGGGGTGATGCCCTGCGCTGTGCTTTGGCCACTTCAGGGCAGGCAGAAGTGCTCAGCTGGAAGAAATCGCTCTCCGGGTGCAGAAGCCGGTGATCCCGCGCTGTCTCCAAAAGCCTTTCGCGCGGCTCCTGCCACTGAGAGCATCCCCAGGAGGAAGCTTGCTCTGGGGGACACCTGTGAGGCAGGCATCCCCCCGGGGCTGGCGGCTGCTGCCGTTCCCCAAATACCTGCAGCCAACCTGTGCCGCTGCTCCCCATCCCCAAAACACCACATTTTGGCACAGATTTAGTTCTCCAGTCCTGTGTTGTGCCTTGGCCTGTTTTCTGTGTTTCTCATGTTTGACCGGTGCCCCACGTTGCTGTGGTGATGCTGTAGAGACCACTTCCACGTCTGCTCGTTAGAGCTGTTTGTTGGGTTGGTTTTTTTTTACTTTTTCATGGACTAATGCAGAAAGAACATATTTATAGAGTTTTAGGTGATCATATTGCACGTTGCTGCTTTTGAACTAGGGACACTGAACATAGCCGGTCTTTAAAATAGGGAGCAGCAGTCAGTTTTGCATAATTTCTAAATCTTCTTGGACAGAAGTCACTTGAAAAAAAACCAAACTCAAACACAAGAAAATAATGAAAAACCCTACTATAAAAGTAAAATGGCAAATTGAGATACTGGACTACAAAAGTATTCTGAATAATTGGGGATTATCCTTTAATTTGTTGAATTGAAGAAGAAGTAAATCTTTTTCTTTTAGTGCAGACTCTGTTTCACCCATGATGATGATTGCTAGGACTGGGGATTAAATGTGGAGTATTTATTTTAAAAACTTGACTGCGGTACCTGTGGCACCAGCATGGATGGCGCTATACAGAGCCACAGAAGTGCAGGTGGGACCTGCTTCTGCTGCTGGTCGGGAAGTCACGGGGAGGGTTTGGACTCCTTTGACTGGGAGTTACAGTAAACTGGGAAATGCCGTGGAGGATCTCAGAAATGAATTTACACTTTTTTTGTTTTGGTTTGGTTTTTTTTTCCTGCTGAAATTTTGTGAAGCTGAGATGTATTGTGCAAGCGCAAGACAGTTTCAAGAAGCAAAGAATGGCCTATTTGGTGAACAGCCATTGATGAAAAGTGAGGTTCCTTCTAATTTCTTGTACCATAAGTATTTCGAGTATTTTTCATCCTTAATGGCATTCTGGCTCGTTATAGGAATTAAGCGCTGTGAGTTAAAATAACAAATCTGCACTATGCTTTGCTGGGTTTTAAATCAAAATGGCATTCTTTTTTTTCATGAGCCCATAATCCTTTCTTTTATACAGTTTGATGCTAGCCAGCTCTTGCTTCCTGAGGCAGAACCATTAGATATCAAAAATATAATTGCTCTCTATATGAGTGCTCCTTTGTAGCCCATCCTTTTCATGTTTTGAGGCTGCGGCACTTTTATTTCTTTAAAAATATTCTATTAACTTCTTCTGAATTGTGTATCCCAGCCTCCGCAGGTAAGAGGTCAGCACCTTGTTGGGATACAGCGGTGAAGCGGAGGTTCATGATTAGGATTTACTTTCTGGTGTGGCAGTTCAGCTGGAAATAGTGAAATGCAGAGACAGGCGAGTATAATTATCCCATCAATGCCAGTTGGGAGTTAATTAATCTATAGTTCCCCACCTGGCATCCAAAGTGGAAACTGTTTTGGGTGAGGAAGAGAATAGTAATGGCTTATCTTGCACTAGCTCGAGTGTGAGAGGTTTGGAATACATAGATGTTGAAATATATACGTCACGTTCGTTAATGTATTACAGGAGCATTGCTTTGCCTCACTCCACATCTAAATATGCGGAGGTGTCGGATTCGTATGGACAGGTGTTTTAAAACCCCAGGGTGTATTTTTTTTTCTTGCTTCTTTCCATCCTGTATCTGTAATTAAAATCACTGCAGAGACCTGCAAAGCACACCCCCCCACCCATCCTTCTGTCCCCCGGGAATCGCGGTGTGGCTGGATGAGGAGAGGCAGAAGAGGGAAGGATGTAAGAAGTTCAGCTGACCTGTTCTGGACACCAGCAATTGCCACTCTCTTTCCGAAGGCTAGAATTATAAAAGCCCCAATGCATAGACATTTCCTTTAATAATACAAACCCGTTTTCTCTAGTCTGCCAGAATTCAGAGCGTCTGGTGGTTTCCATGGAGAAGTATATTTCTTACAAGGCCCAGCTATTTTTGCAGACTATTTTGTAATGTATTTGAACTTGCAGTCTTGTGCCATTTCTGTTCTCCTGCTCCCCGAGCAGCGCAGGGAAACGCTGCCAAATTCCCGTTAAGCTCTGGGGAAAGAGCAGGCCAAGGGCCGAGGCTGTATCCCCGATATTTTTGGGGGTCCAGACACTGGTTTTGTGCTGTCTCCTGGTTTTATCATATTTTGAAGGTGAGCCCCCACACGGGTGGGAGAGGTGAGGCTTCTCCTGCTTTGCGCCGCCAAAAGGATGCCGCTAAGACCCTGTGGAGTGTTGCTTTGGAAAAGGTAATTTCGCTTCTCCTGTAAAGTTGAATGGCTTGTTCTGAATTTTACGTGGACTGAGTTTAAGCTGCTTTTTAATTGACAGCTAGGCTTCCTCCAATTTTGTCGTAATATATAAAGTTTTGTCTAACAAATGCCATTTCTTCTTCCTTAATTGTCTAATTAGAACTTAAACTGCACTACTGGTGCCCAGCTCCCTCACTTCTTTCTTCGCATGCCTGCAAGAAGAGAAATCTCAGAAAGATGTGACTAAACAACATATTCTTTTTGGAGCTCGTCTCCTATTGCTTCGGTGTTGTCCACTACAAGTTTAATTACTGTGTGAGAAATACTTTTCTCAAGTGGAGCCAAAATCTAGGATTTAAGCCAAAGTAAATTAACAGTTCTCAGAAAACCTGGAGTCCCAAAGCCAAGAATTTCAAGGCTTTTAGGCATCTCTCTGTTATTGGCAGGCATCTCGTGATGTCATGTGGTAGAACAAATGGACACCAAAAAGCTGAAGTCAACATTGTGCCAGTTTAGCAGGGAAGATTAAAACTGATTTAGTTTAGGGAGGCCAAACTGGAAATAATGATTATACACAGAAACGGTGGGGTTATTTCATAAGCTGTATCCGTTCTTTTCCATTAGTGGCAGATTTCCAAGCTTCATTCTTGGTTTCCTAAATTTGCACTCTGGTTTTTCTTTTTTTATTTTGGGGGCAGAGGGACTACTTATTTGTGAAGTTGTATTTGACTAATTGTATTTCCAAATGTGTTAAATGTAGTATTCTCTCTTTCCTTTTTTTTTTTTTCATAAATTGCCATACTACTCAGTCCAAATGTTGACTTTTGCGTAAAATAACCAGCATTTGAGATCTAAGCAGGGAAGTCCTACAGGTTGATGGAGTAAGGTTGATGCGCACATTTTCTTTTGAAGGAAATTGATGATGCTTAATTTTACCTTGTGTGTGCAATCAGGAGGACTGTGTATGTCTAATTCAGTGCAAAGCAGGTAATAAGAGTTCTTCTTTGTGTCTGATTCTTGCAGTACACAAAGCCCTCAGAAAGGGAGTTGGGGTGGGCTTGGGCTGCGGTGGTTGCTTTCTCTAAGGTGACCAGATGAGATCCCGCAGAGCTGCTAACTTGGATGTTGTCAGGCATCGGGGAAGCAGGAGGTCTGGTTTCTACACATTTGGGCGCCCGTGAGAGCTGTTGGCAGCTGTGTTTGGTGCTTCTTGCTGTTACGCTGGTAACCTTCACGAAGGGGTCAAACACAGCAGCTCTGGAAGCTCCCCCGTGTTGGTCCTGCTGTGGATTGGCACCTTGACTTGAGCCAGCTCCTCCTCGCCGACCACGGTCTCGCCTGCGGTGCAGCCCCAAGGGGAGGGTGGTGGTGGGGGCTTCTCTGGTGCCGCTCCGCATCCTTTCCTCCTCCCCAGCATCTCCCGTGTCTGATCAGCTGTCACCTGCCACGGCTTTGCTGCTTAATACTTGCATTGTGTTCTGTGCTAAAGATATACTGTGACTAAAAATGCTTCAGAGGTTATAGACATCCGCTATGCCTAGTTGTCATCAGACGGGAGGAGAGACGCCGAGGCTGGTTGACATACTTGCCTGCCACAGCCCGTGCACCAAGCAGAGACACCTGGCTACGCTTCACTTGTATTTCTGTGCAAGGTGTGCAGCCACCGCACGCATCTGGCTGTGCTTCTCCTTCAGTGCTCGGCCGGTGTGGTGGTGTGTTCCTGGGAGGTGTGTGCATCTGTGGTCTTCTAATAATAATAATAATTTTAAAAAAAGGGGAATTCTATCTCTAAATTTGTTTGTTAAAGTCTGTATTTGGTTTAAGCGCTCAAGGAAGGAAATGCTGAAAGTAAAGCAAGTCCTGCTATAGCAGCTTTGCCCCCTGGGTGCAGGGAGGGAGTCACCCAGCAGGTGGATGGGATGGTCGCAGTCTGTACCAGCCCTGCCAGGGCTGGGAGGTGCTCCAGGTGTGGCTGTGTGGGAGAGGCTGTGGTGCCGTTTGATCCCTCCACCACCAGCACCTCCATCATTTAGCTCCTCCACCAACACCACCTCCACCGTTTAACTCCTCCATCAGCAGCACCTCCACAGTTTGACCCCTCCACCAGCAGCACCTCCATCATTTAGCTCCTCCGCCAACACCACCTCCACCATTTAACTCCTCCATCAGCAGCACCTCCACAGTTTGACCCCTCCACCAGCAGCACCTCCATCATTTAGCTCCTCCGCCAACAGCACCTCCATCATTTAACTCCTCCACCAACACCACCTCCACCGTTTGACCCCTCCACCAGCAGCACCTCCATCATTTAACTCCTCCCCCACCACCACCTTCACCGTTTCACACCTCCACCATTTGACCCCTCCACCAGCAGCACCTCTGCCACCATCCCCGGGCATATCAGGGCGGCACCATTTACTGCAGCTGGTGGGCAAATAGGCAGTGTAGAGCGAGGAGAGGCGGCACCATGTGATGCTAGAACAAAGAAAGCAGGTAGCTTTGTGTTTTGTCAAGACTAAGAAAGAAAACATTTGCTCTGGTTTTTTACTTACTTATTTTTTTGGTACAAATAAGTTATTCAATACGTGTATCTGTGTCGTCACAAAATGCCTTTGCTTATGCGGGAAAGCAAGGTGGACACTGAGAAGAGGCCCCACAAAGTGGACGTGTGTGCCTGTATAGATGTATACCTAATAACATAAAAGATGCTGCTGAAGGAGTTTGCTGGGTGTAGCTGTGACAGAATCCACAGAGAAAAGAGAAATTATGTATTACAACCAATGTGACTGACTGAATTCCTTGTTTTGATGTTTACTGTGGGTGTCAAGGATGTATAAATGCAAACAGCACATTCATGAATTATTTTGGGTTGCTAGTAGGTTTCTGAAGAAAATCATTTGTAATGAGCTTTATTTATGCACTAGAAATAAAGATGGGATTAGGAGAATATTGAACTGTAAATGCACTGGTGATTTTTGGCTTTTGTGCATAGCACAGAGAATCTCATCATTTATCTCCGCTCTGATCTTGAATATGCAGAGCTGGCTGTGCCTTTTATGCAGCAGCTATTTTAGTTTGCAGCAGTCTGGCCTTGAGTCTGTAAGGCGTACTCGTTGCAGAGTCGGCAACTTACCTCCGTGGGCCTCTCCCTGTGGTCCTGCCACTGGCTCTGAAGCTTCGCCGTGCTTTGTTAGCGTACCGTGACCCAGATAGTTCCTCCTCTGCCTTTTGTCGGTGCCCAGCTCTCTGTCTAATGCTCTGGTTGCGTGGCCTGATTTACCTGCTTCTGGGCTGTGGATGCGGTCATGCACGTGGTGTTACTCTCCAGCTTCTCCAAGGCTGGAGGAGATCTTGCAGGTGAGGAGGACAACTGGTGGGTGTGAAGGCTGGGCTGAAGAGGGGATGGAGCCAGAAGCTGCTAAGGCATCTGCAATATAAGGAGTCTGTTTTGGCAGAAGGAGGAGATACCACACCTGGAGATGTTGCTTTCTCTTGCTGGGATTAGAGTGGTGTGAAGACCCAGCGATGACTCGCCAAGGCTGCCTTGAGTCTTTCACTTGCCACATCATTTTAAGGATGCAGTTTTTAGACAACTGAAAGGTTCGTGTGTGATGAGCTACGGTGTCAAGGACAGCCTTGATATGTGTGAAGAATGCCGCTATCTGAGGTGATTTACCATACAAAAAACCTGAAAACATCCTTTAGTGCCTTCACATGCGTGAAGTGTAATGTGTACACATTACACATTAGTGTTCACACGGGGCATGGGCTAATTTACAGAAATCTTGGTTTAGGGTGTACATAGGTCCCCGTATTGACGAGCCCTTGTTTTGCTGAGAAGGAAGGATGCATCAGATAAGCTTTGGCGTTGTGTTAGGTTAGGCAATTTGCTCTTTGGCGTTGCATTTTAACAGGACTGTTGAACATCCTTCAGTGATTAGTATATCGGTGCCATAGCATACATAGTGTTGAGAGCACTTACAGCCACAATCTCAATTTCACAGAGGTGCAGGCAGCAAATATTGTTTCTTAGCAATTTCAAGCTCATACACTTAAAAGGAACGTAGGGATGTTTTTCATTTGCCTGTTCGTATGTGCTGTGCGTACCGTTTTGGGAAGTGCTGGGGTCAGTGGCAAGCCATGCGTTGTGGGCTGACCCCTTGTACTGCTTGACACAACCTGAACCAGTTGTGTTCATGTAAGTCAGGTTCACTGAGGCGCTTTCCTTACAGTCACCGTGTCTGGGAAGCAGCTTCTTAAACTCTACCCATACCTCGACCATTAAATGTGAGGCGTTTTGAATGAATCTGACCGAGGAGTGGTTGGTGTTGGTTTTTCCCAATTGGTGTAATTCTTCCCAGTTCCGTTATTACCAGGGATGTTCTCGCATGGATGGTGGTGGTGGTAGTTTGGGGTTTTTTTTGAGCTAATTCTTTAGCTTGAACGTTTCCTTCATCTTGTTTAGCCTTTTAGATTTTGCAAAACAGCCTTGCCCCCTTGTTGGGCTGCCTGCAACTGTACTTTCGCTTTAATTTAGTCACCTTGAAAGGGGACTGCCAAAAACAAAGGCAGGATCCAGCGATAGGGATCAGCTTACACCAAATCGGCATTGTTGCCTGAGAATACCTCTTGCAGTGAGAGAAGCTTGAAACCTGCAGGGTGTCTTTTTATGAAAAAAGCAAAATATATACTTATTTGTATGCATAGACCACCTAGGGGAGTTTCTTTTGAATTTTGCACTGTTTTAAACACTCATTGATGTGAGTGCTTATTGCAGAAGCAAGGACAAATAAGATGTGCAGTAGCTGAAGGGCCATTTTTGTCTGGAGGTGCACAGGACCGGAGTAAACAAGATTCATTAGAATAAGAGGAAGGAGGAATAACTGCAGGGACATGTCACCTGCCAGCGCAGTGGTCCAGGACCTCAGATGTCAGAGCAGCGTTGTCTCGCACCTTTTAATGGATGACAAGTCTGCTTCTGTAAGGGGCTTACCAAGCTACGTAGAATAGAGGTTGAATGTGGGGGGGTAAGTATGAATGTATAACTATTTGTTTATTGCTTTATTAGAAGATTAATGGTTTCTCTTTGTCCTCCTTCCCCTTATTGATGTCCAGCTCTAGGATGTTACTTGCTGATCCTTGCGCAGACAGCTAGTAACAATTCCTTCTAGGCTTGACTAACCTTCTTGGTGTTGGACAGGCAGGCAAGGCACAGTTACCCAGCCACAGTAGCTGCTTGGGTTGACTTTTCGGAGTGTGGAGGGGAATTGCTGTTTCTTTATGACGTTTGCAAGAACTTCCAAAACGTGATCGTAACCGAGGAGAATATTTAAATCTGGACTGTGATACATTTTATTGCAGTGAAAGCACGTACTTTATACCTTTCCTGCAAAGTTTTGCGTCTCAAATTGTGCAGTGTAAGAGTAGAATTGTTTTACTGGAGTCTCGTAGAGAGATGAAATAGAGCTACAAGAATTTCTGAAGTAGAGGTATTTGGTGTAACTTCTAGAAATGAGATGGGAGGTAAATGTGGTCCTTTTCGGACCTACCAGGACCTTGGACCACTTAATTTTATTTTCTCGGTGCTAGTGCAGTAAAATGTAAAACTTCGGCAGAACTTTTTATCTCGAAGGTTTGCAGGGCGTTGTAGGATTTCTGTGCCCAGCACTGTAAATTGAAGCCGACTCTAGGGTGGATTGTAACAAGCTTTTAAGACTTGAGCGGTAGCTTAAAAGTAATTTGATATATTCAAAAGCAGCAGGAGGAAATGTTAGTTCAGCAAATTATGGCCACTAATGTGATGGGAAAAGGTCACTCTGTAACCCACCCAAATCTAACAGCACTGCTTAACAGCTTGGCGGGGATACTGCCAGGTAACCTGAAAGTTTTGGTAAAATTTATGAATAGCCTTTAAAAAGAAATTTTGAGAGCTGAGAGGTTGCTGTGTGCCTAGACGCCCTCCCTAACCATGCATTTGAGTTTAGAGTTTTATTATCTTTCAGTGCAGATTTCTGCTAATGAGTTTAAGAGGAGCTGTGAGCTTTACCCGCAGGTGGAAGCTTTCCTGCCCTACGCCTCCCCTCCTCTCATAGTTAAGTCAGAGTCCCAGATTTGCAACACTTGGGTTTTTCTTAAAGATGATTGAGAGCAACGCTGCCGTGGTGTGGGATGGTTTTGCTTTTACGCTGAGGGGGAGGCTCGTAGGCTGGATATATCTTTATATCAGCTACCAGTCAGTGTTGGCATAACTTGCTTCCAGGCGTTATTTCAGCCTTTTCTTCTCCCCCTCCCTGCCCTTTCCCCTGTAGGGATGGTGGCCCCGCACCATTAACTCTGGCCACTTAGCCAGAGTAGGTCCTGGGACTGCATTCCTTGCCCTGAAGGTGTCTAGAGAAAAATGTGCTTCCAAGAGTACCTCGAAACCTGGTAGGCAGGAGCTGCCGATTCCGAGTCTCTGGGGGACATACAGGGGTGGGCAATGCTGCCTTGATGTGCCAGATATGCTGGTCTGCTTTTGTGGCTATCAGATGCTTCAGAGGGTGGTTCTTTGAATTGTTGTGAAAGGTTTGATTGTTTTTGTTGTTTTTTAAATGGCCTCAATCACCGTGGTTTGTAAAATTGATTGCTTGCGGCCTTTTCCCCAGAAGGTACCATTACACGTGAATAGACCTTTCAAATTCAGCTCCATTGAAAATAATGGAATTAGCCTGTGCTGTTGTTGCCATTAAGGAAATCAATCTTGTTTTGAAAACCCCTGTGCTTTTGAGAAGAGCAGAACTTGACAGGAGGATCTACCTTTCTGCTAGGCAGAATTCCCCGGGAGACATCTGCTCTTGGTGGGCATCCCTTGATGTCCGCTTTCCTGTCTGGGGGAGATTGCTGTGATTTTGGAACTGGCATTTCCTTGAGTAGTTTTATGCTGTTGCTTGTGTTAGTTTTTAATGTTGATCCCTTTCCACTCTTCCTTTATCTTTTATGACATTTATGTCAGGTCATGGACAAATAGTTATGTACTCCACGGTTTTATTTTTGGTAGCGCTATCCTCACTGAGCATAACTAGCAGACTGTATTTCAAAATTGTCTCCTGCTTTTCCTCTGCCGGAATTGTTAACTGCTCCTCTCTGTTCATTCAGAAGAGCTTATTACTGCTGTTGGGTCTTTGATGGCCTCTTTCCAGAGCTTCTTAGCCCTTTTAGAGCCAATTCTTTGCTTTCCCTTGTTGGACACTGAGTCGTTGGGGTGTCCTCGATGATTTGTTGACTAGAGGCTCTGGATCCATGGAAGCCATGGATTTCTTCTTGACAGTCCTGAGTAATGCAATATCGTGTTGGCTGCTTTGCTTTTCGTATTACTCTATCTTTTCTGCTGTATTTTTATATATAAAAAATATATGTATATAAAATAAACAAGGAAGTTTCTGTAGCAAATAAATCATTGTTGAGAGAGGGCAAAATGACACTAAATTGGCAGCTTTACGGAAGGTATGATGCCTTTGATTGATTTGTTGTCACAGAAATGTAATGTACTAAACATGATGAAGATTAAGGATGTTAAGATGGTTAAAATTCAAGTTGCATAAGTGTTTGGTGTTAGCTTTAGAGCCTCTTCCAGAATTTTAATTTTGAAAATGCAAAATATTTGTTTTATGCTATTCCTTAGGAGCCCTCTAGATGTTTTGGAAAATTTGAGTTCTTAAAAAGAAACAACAAACAAAACCCAGTCTGAAAGTATTTAGTATTCAAAGTTTATGAATTAGGTAGAGACACATTATTTTTTTTGTGATTAATAGTGAGCTTCTGAGATGCATTAGACACTATTTACAGAAACTGAGCACCAGAAATAATAGTAGCATTATCCTGAACCTCGTAATTACTCTCAGGGTCCAATTTTTGCATTGTATCTAATGTTCAAGAAATAATGGCAGCGTATTTTTCAGCAAATGATTATTTAGGTATTTAGATAGATACATGTACAGCAGGAGAAAATATTAGTTAAACTGAACAATGCCTTTTGAGGGGACTAGGAATTTTTTTACCTTTTGTTCTGTTTTTTGTAACCCCATCCTGGTCTCCCACTCTCTCATTCCTCCTTTTCTTCTAGGAGGCAGGAGTTCACAGCAAGAAATACACGGGCTTTGTATGGAACCCCTGTTGGAGTCCTCCTCAATGCTCTGCATAAGTAACCTTGCAGAGCCTTTTGTTGCTCTTATCTCCCAATCGGGGGATGCCTGCTTTGGCCTCCATCCGCTCCACTTCCCCTCTTTCCAACTGCTAATAAATCCTAGTTTACGTAACAAAGCAGAACAGAAAGGAGCCTGCGGACAACCCCAGAGGTTGCCTCGTCTTGTCTGAGATCCTGCCCATTTGCTTACTGCAGGGAGCCATCAGGTGGACTTCCCCAGGAGAACACAGCCACGCTCCTTACTTGGCCTGGGTGATGTGCCACACCTGAACACACAGCACCAACCATCTTGGCCACCATCTTCCCTTACGTGAGGCACGACCCACTCGCCTCCACTTTTGTGGCCATATCTGCACAGATACTGCAGTATCTTTCTTAATCATCTCCTTCACCATGATGCCGAAGAGGCGAAAAAAATGAATTGCCCCAAACTTGACAACACTTAAGCTGGGGACAAATGACTTTCTCATTGACCAGCATAGTCTGCTTGTTTCTATTCCCCTCTCTCTTTAGCGGCGATATAAAGTTGGACTGCGAGCTGTTTGAAATCATCTCCCCGTTCCGCGCCTGCGTGGCACCAGTAGCTGGGGCTCATGGTCATCACTGCCATGAGCTGCATTTCTAGCGGAGACCAAGGAACGTGGTTTTGGATGTGTTGGCAGATGATAGGGACCCTCAGGCTTGTCTGACCATGGTAATTTGTCAAAAACTGCAACCTTTGCTGGGACTTGCTGCCCCGTGTTAGCGAAGGTGAGGTCATGAGAGCCCTTGTTTTCCTTGCAAAGGCGATCTGACAAGTTTTAGGCAAGAATTTTGTTGTTAGGCCCTGCCAATGCAACAGGTTTTTGTGTTGTCCACGGACACTTCTTGCCCTGAAAACACACAAGATGAACTTAAAATTTCCATTTACTGCAGCTGTATTTTGCTGTTCTTTTCTGTGTGTGGAAGGGAATGAGGCTTTATTTGCAGTATGCCCAGTAGCCCCACCTCAGGTACTGCATGTGCTGCAGACCTCGCATACCGTGACTGCGTGGAGAGGGTAACCCCGAAGGAGAAGGTTGGCTGTGGGCAGAGGAGCCTGCGCACAGGTCCCGCTCCTAGCCCTGTTGCCGACTGCCATGAATCCAACTTGACTTTCTTTGTCCCCTTTTTTCTATCTTTTACCTTTAAAGTTTTTTGATGTTGATGGTCTCTTTTGCTTGTGCCGTGGACCCCAGCTGCCACCAAAGCCCGTACTACCTAAGCATGGTCTATCCATGCCATCAGCTGTAGCAATGGCCTTTCACCGTGGTGCTGGGATGGAATGAGCTGGCTTATCCATCTGCTGCTGCTTCAGCATGCAATTTGTCCTTACCACTGCGTTGGTAGAAGTGGCATCAGGACAATGAAAAGCTCATCTTGCACATTGGCGTCTACGCTGAGTTTGTCAAGTCCTGGTGAAGAGGAAGGGGGCTTCATGACTTGCAAGCAGAGCAGACTTGAGATGAAAGTCACTAAACTACGATAAATGGGGAGCTCCAAGGTATCATTTTCAGAACTGTGTTTCAGAGTATCGCGGCTCTTTAAACTGATTTCAACAATGAATAATTGAAGCATAAAATACAAGAACAGTAAATATTTCATTAAAATACTAAACAGAAACTACAAAATCTGTTGAAGACAAAGGAAGCTTTATTTTTTCTTCTTCTCCCCCTCCTCCCCCTTCTCTTTATCCTCCTACATGGAGAGCCCTGGTCTGGAGAGGAGAAGCAGGGGGATGCACAGCCGTCAAACCACTGTCGGAAATTAGAAATTCCTCCTGACTTATTAACCGCTCTCTTCTGAATCGTCCTTCATAGATTAACTTGTGGGTGTAATGATTCAGATAATATCGCACGTATTGCTTTCCTGGAAATGTTTGTGGACCTTGTAAACACGAGAGGCTGGGAAGCCTCATAGCTGTTCTATTGAGAAAAAAAAAATGCGTTCAAGCTCCAGTCAGAAGTTATGTGTTCAATAGTAGTTAATTAGTGGCTAAACTAAGGCAATATATGGAGTTGCAGTGTGTATTTGCTATTAAAATTAATAAAACCTTCACAGAAAATGGCTGATTAAGAAATTGAATGATACTATACAGTAAATAAAAAAAATAAAGCAATTTTTCCAGCCACACATCCCACTTCCCCCCCCCCCCCCCCCCCCCCCCCCCATGTTCTGGACTTTTACAAAATGTAAGATTATTTAGGGTCTCTATAGTTAGAAGTCAAATTAGATACTGGTTGAGGCTGTGTTTATTAATCAAGACTAGTAATTACAAAGTGCTGTTCATTTCCAAGAGGTATTCAAGCAATCCTCGCTAAAGCCCAGCAAGAATGAATAGATAATACGTATAACTGGTAGACAGAGAATGAGCATTCAAGGTTGATGAAGATCTAATTTCCATTTTAAAATGAAACCAAATCTAATCTGAAGAATTAGAAGCAGTAAGAATGATGTGTTAAGGGTATTTATAGGCAGTGTTGATCTTTCTTCTGCATCGAAGTCCGCCAGGCGCTGGGTCAGGAGGACTTGCCTCATACCTTGTGGAATGATGGCAGAAGCAGATCCATACGTCGTGGCTGACATGGACTCTCTGTCCATGACAACCTTGCCTGTGAGGCTTACCTTTCTTCTCTAACCACTGGTTTTCCTGTATTCGAACAAGAGGCACCGAGCGATTGCATAGTCACCACCGCGCCATCCCTCCACAAAACCAAAATCCTGAGATTGTTTCTCAGCTTTTTTTCCCATGACTGCACTGAGCGTTGCCCAAAGACGTTCGCTGATAATTGCTTGATGAGTCACTGTGGTTCTGATGTCAGAGGTCACTCGGGATTAAATTTAATAAAAGGCTTGTCTGCTGCAGTGTTGTATTTCCAAGTGCTTGAATCCCTGAATGGAGCCCCAAAATCTGAATTAAATACAGAGTGCACAGAAGAGTTTAACACTGGACAAAGTGGTTATTTTAAAAACCCCTACAAAAATATTAATAATAATTTGAAAAAGAAAAAAAGAACAGTGAAACCAACAGAGCAGAATGTGAATGTGAAATCCTGTTGGTCTCTGACCACTTGGGACTGGGAGCCTGGAGCACCTTCCAGAGTTGGAGAATGTGCCCAGGCAGGAGGGGACCGAGGGGACAATTATTTTTTTATCCAGAGGGGTGAGTGGCAGAGTTGAAGAGATGCTGAGGGAAGCTTCAGGCTCAGCGGAGTAGGGAAAGTGGCCATGAGCCTGGGTACCTACAGGTTTGGGGGACTGCTCCGCATGTGGGCCTCTTGGCTCAGGGTCCTTGGTGAGGTCTGGCCAAGCCCCGATCTGGGCACTAGGTCCTGCTCTGAGCATCCTCTTAATCCGAGCGCTTAAGTTGCTCCTTCATAGAAGTCACAAGGGAATTCTGAATATTGGCTGATGCTTGTCAAGCATTTGAAGATTAAATATGCTGCGTGTGAACAAGTTTTTGCTTTTCTCGTATTGAACTTGGATACCAAGGTGATGAGCATGGTATAAATATCTTGAGAGAGAAACGCTGAGCATAGTAATTTTTATCGATCTCAAAAAGCTAAAAGACCTTTCTACAACTTTCTGCTTTTTTGGAGTCTGATTACTCATTTATGTCCATATAATCGTGCAATTATCTTTTCAGCAGAAGAATTGGGAGGAGGAGATTATCAGTTTAGTAAAACTGTAATTCCTGAAATAATAGTTAATTTCTTCCAGTTGTTTGGTTTAAGGTGAAAACAAATGGTGGATAGCTTTGGGTGGGATTAACACATCGTGTATGTTTTGAGCACCGGTTGGCTCTGCAGGAACAGTGGTTTACAGGCTAATGCCTTGTTTTATTTATGATAAACCTCTGCTTAGAAGACCTTTTAGGGTTTGGTTTTTTTTTGTTGTTGTTGTTGTTTTTTTGTTTGTTTGGTTTTATTTTAAAAGCTGACATTATTTAAAAAAACAGTCTAAAAACAATGGGCCCTTATCCTTGAGATAAGCTTTTTATAAATGTGATTTTTTTTTTTTCCTAAACAACCAAAATCCTCTAATTATAAAGGATTGCAGCTTTCAGATAGCACTAGTATGATTTAATTTGCCACTTGCTCTCATTATCTGAGTCACTCCTAGGGAAGAAAATGTGGATAGCTGGTAGATATGCTGCAGGAAGACCGGTACTTCTCTGTTGCACTATGGTAGCAATATCTCGGTGTTCGTTCCTGATATGTTAAGAACACGTAAGTCCTTTCAATTTAAGGTATGTGAACAGTTCTACGGTTATTAGTCCTTTTGCTAATTTGTTATTCTTTTCTTTTTTTTTTTTTTTAAACTGTCACTGTCTCTGAAGTGTGAACCAGTTTTGGAAACGTTTTGAACTGGCTTGATTAAACGGGCTTTCCTTTACGAAGTCTTTTGATTAGCTGGAATAGAGTATTACAAAGCTGTTCCCGCTCTGCCAGGAGAAATGGTCAGGATTGGATCGCCCGTGAACAGTTTGGAGATGTAGCCCCACGTGGGATGGAAACACACACTTACTAAGGAGGTTCCCGTTAAGTATTTTAAAAATGCTGATGAATAGTTCCACGCTGCTCACAGAGACACTTTGTCTTGTGCTGGGAGAGCAATCGCCGAGCAGCTGTGCTTGAATTCCTCTCAACACAGTTGTGTCTCAGCTCTGCTCGAGGCAAGCAGATGATGCTCCACGGCTTGACAAGGCCCTCTCCCGCAGGGACGGAGTTGGGCGAGTGAACTGACAGAGGCTCTAGTTCACAAAATGGGCTGGAATTATTAATTCTGGTAGCGGGAGTGTGAAATACAGAATTCCTGTTTCTGTGGAGAAAGAGGAGGCTACCATGTTGAGCAAGCACTTGTCCCTTCAGACCTGGCTCCAGAAGGAGCAATGCCGTTTCATTTTTTTTTCTTCTTTTTTTTTTGGTATTGCTCAAGATATTTAAACATTGCATGTGTGTGTGGGGGGGAACAACCCCACAAAAAAACACAATTAAAACATTAATTATTAGTGCTGAGAGTATTTTGAGTAATTTTTGTATTTAATCGGCTGTAATTAAATACTCAGTGAACACAAAATTAGGTCATATATTATGTAAATAGGATGAGACATCCACTAGCTCTGGCAACAAATGCTTTGGAGTCCTTAAGGGTACGATTCGCGATTGGACTCTGGGAGCCTAATTGGTTCTGTCTGACCCCGATTTCCTTCTCTGCCATGAGCCCACCTGCATGCAGAGCACGCACCGAGGAGGGTGCAGGGTGGGACCCACGGTAGGTCATCTGCTGCCTCCAGCTGTGGCCAGCGAAGCCTCCCCCTTGCCTGATGTTCTTGGCCAGTTTGAGATGAGCTCTACCTGGGGGAAGGCTTTCTCCTTGCCCCCAGTGGACCCCTCTTCTCTGCTGTGGTCCGGCCATCTGACTTAAGTGCATCCTTTAGACATGGGCAGAATGAATTTAAGTATATTAAAAAAATAATAATAATACATGCTTAACCGTTACGCTGAGTGAGGCTGAGGGCACCCGGCGCTGCCCAGGATCATGCCCTCCATTCTCTTAACATGACACTTGATAACTTCTGGTTTAGCATTCACAATTACAAATGCCAAACCTGATTTTGCTTCCTTTGAGGATAGTGGGAGCAGTAACAGGTCCATTATTATTAGTCAGAACAATTATGGAGCTCTTAAAGAAAGGAAAAAAAAAATAATAATCAAGCAGTTGGATTCTGCTTTCTTGTGACAGGGACCTGCCCGCTGCAGGTGCGCGCTGTGTGAAGCAGTGCTTCATGGCAGTCTGAAGTCGCTTCATCCTCGTGTCCTCCACTCATTGCAGTCTTTGTTCCCGTCTCCAGAAGTGGCTCTTGAGGAGCACCACCATCCTCCCCCGTTCCTTTCTCCCCAGCTCTCCGAGTTCTCACTTTTAAATCCGAACACGAGCCTCTGCAGGTACGAGGCACGTGGAGAAGACCAGGAGCGTGTTAGGACGTGCTGGTGGCTGAGCGGGGAAGCAAGAAGGAAAAATTGCAGGTAGCTATCTTCCTCTATCTATAGGTAGCTATCTAACCTCTCCTGGTCCTCCACCACCCATTTGTTTCCCATTCTACCCTATTTTGTTTCCTAGTGAAAGAGGCTGCAATTCAGAGCTGACTAGGAGACGATACATCAAATATTCTGTTTGAGTCCTTCAGGTATTAGTTTTCTAGAGCGTGTGCGGCTCGGTACTGCTTGTATTCTTCAGGTGATGGAAGAAACAGATTTTAGTCCACTATATTTTGAGTTTTTAAGACAGAGAATGTCTTCTCTAGCCTCCCTTCTTCTTCTGTGCCCCCCCCCCCCCAACCAAAGCACCTTTATTTTACAGAATTTCTTTCCTTAGCCCATAACTGATTCCTTGTAGATCCCCAACAAAAAGCAGGGTAGGTTTAAATCAGTAAGAAGAGATCAGCCTTGTTGTTGGGAGCGAGGGTAATCCATGGGGAAGTGTGGTGGGAACTACGCTGCTCCCGAACCTTAACGTGGGGGATCAGAATTAGTCTGTAAAAGGGAAATCAATGAGCATATTATTCTAAGGGAGATGGTGTGTGATTTTTATACCTAGGTAGCTTTTTTCCAAACTCGCCGTGAGATAGGAGGATACCTGCCTGTATGAGAGCTGAGCTGTGCACCTTGAATTAATCTGGCTGGAGTCGCAAGGAAAGGACCGTGGCGTTGGGCTCTCAGCAGCTGAGCGCAGGCTGGCAAGCGGGCTTGCAGCATCAGGTGCTTCTCTCGCCTCTCGTAGCTCTGAAAGGCAAGTTATACAGTTGCCTCCCTTGAATTGCCTTGCCGTATTACCTCTGGAAGTGGGATATAATACCTGGCATGTGCAGTCCAATATTCAGAAGTGAAAAGCTTATTTATCTGGCCCAGCTGCGATAAACCTGTGTGGACCTTTAAGGCTGGTCGATGTATTGTGAAGGTGGACAACTTGTAGGAGGTGGTGGGTGGGATTCTGGGAATGGGATGTTAGTTACTGTTTGCTTTCGGTAATAATAACTGCTGGGGAAAAATGAGTCAGACTGGACGCGCTGAGGACCTGATATTTCACTTTCAAACTTCCTTCTAGCTGGGTGGGTCAGGCTTGACTGCTTTCAGCTTCGTACTGTCAGGAGGCATGGATTTGGCTTATCAAGCGGTGCTGGGCTTGCTAAGTGGTTGGCAGACATTATAGAAAAGCGAGATGCTATTCATGCTGCAGTGGATAAGAAGTTGGAAAGCATTGGTTTAAGATTGCAAGAGGCTGAGAGGAAAATTGAAGTCATGGAGATAATGATCATTGGACCTAATGCTGCTCTTGCTGAGAATGCCAAAGACCAGGTTGTAAGGCGTGCAGAAGTCCAGTTGATGATCTGGAAAATAAGTGCAGATTGAGTATTATCATCTTGGTGGGAGAATCTTGTGAATATATTGAGGGAGAAGCAGAAAGATTCATGCGCTTGTTGCAGTGTGCTGGTCGAGCTGCATAAATGCTGGGTGAAATAGGGCTTCAGTATGCCGTATGGGCATCATGTTAGGGAAATATCAAGCTACTAAGCAGTGGCTTCCTGCGACAATAAATCAGTGAATATTATTAAATGATACAGTGACTTGAAGGTGGTCCGTATGTTGCAATTCCAACAAAAAAACCCCATGTTTTTTCACTAAGGGTTGCAGGATCAGTCTAAAGTCTCAGGAGGTAATTTTAATGGTCTGTGACTTCTGTCTGTCATTTGGATTTGACTTTTTCTGATACACACACACACAAAAGTTTAAAATTGGTCTTACTGAAAGGGTACTCTGCCTTCTTATTGCCAACAAGTTATCATTTAGTAAAATACTTTCTATTTATATACAAATTGGAAGAGAGAGAAATCCAAAGTGTAGTTGGTGCCATAGGCCTACATCTTTTCTGTTTTTTTTTTTTAAGAGAAATGAGAATGAGATTTTAGGTTAAACTGTTTTTACCAACTGCATTATGCGCCAATAGGTAGTGAATAGATAACATCTTCTCAGTTGTCCGCTCAATCAGATTTTATCCTTCAGCAACGGAGATTTTGTGTGCAGCTGCTGACAGAAGATTTTATTTGCCTGACAAAGGCCTCTGTGGACAGGGAAATTTTTCCCCGTCGACAGGAGTGGTCCTTCAGCAGCACATTTTTGGACTCTCCACCTTTGGAATTGTTCCTTCTTGAAGGTCCGCTGATTTCTTCCAACCTATTAAGCATCCCCTGTTAAAGAAAAATAAATATATATTATATCTAATATAAAAATTACCATCCTGACCTTTTCTTCTGCGTTTTTGCAGTTGCCTTGACCTGCTTTCCTCTCCCTGGGACACCAGTGATGTGTCCCACTGCCCCGGGCTGGGAGGGAGTTGGGAGGACAGCTCAGCCACGACATCGTTCTGGGTTGTGCCTGCTCGTGGTTATATGCTTGCTTGGGGAGGGATAAAAAAAAAAAGGGGGGGGCAAGTGGATTTACCATTCATTTTGCTGTATTATGCTTTTGTGCCAGATCTGTTATGTGCCCCGATATCGGTCGTTCCTTGCAGAAGTGCCGTGGGTATCGCTGTCCGGCGTGTCTGCATCGGCTTCGTTCCCTTTGCAAGAGAGTGAGGGTTTGCTTCCCCTTCCTTCTTTGCAAAGGTGGTTATGCACAATAAAAGCATGTTGTGTCAATCGGTTCCATCTTCTCAGATTGCTTGGGATTTCAAACTTTGTTTTCCTAATATGAGAACGGATAGATGCGGGAAGTTTTCCTTTGGCCTGGGGCTTTCTATACTAAAAGAGAATTTAGAAACCAAGGATTATATTCTAGCGAAAGGATAATTTAATGTAATACAGAGTCTGACCATTTAAAAGATTTAAACCTTTCCTGATCCAAACTGTTCTTACGTTTTGCGTTTCCTTGAAATCGCCATAAAGTGTTTGGAGTTTAAGTGCTTATGAGGGTCTGGTCTCTGTGACACCTCTTTGTGCAGAACCCAGGGCCAGTTCGGGGGGGGCGGTCTGTGTCGGAGTAATGCTTCTCGGTTCACTCCAGCATCGAAAGCGGTCAGCGGCGTCTCTGTGCTGTTATTTATTAATATCTGTATCGTAGTTGTGCTGTGGCGCATAAGGCACTCTACAAGCGTGCAGTGAAAGGAGGTGTGCGGGCTGCTGGACCGGCTCCTCTCCTGGCCGGGGAGGTGCTTTGGGCCACAGAAGCATCCGTGGCGTTTTTCCTGAGGTTGTTGGTGAGACCCTGGCTGCTTTTTGTGGGCTCGCGCTCAGCTGTGCGAGGAACCGGGCTGCCTGGCGAAACGGCCGGGAGATGGGGAGGAATGGAGGAGGAAAAGGAAACAGGGCAATTAACTCATCTTAAAAAGGACAAAACGTTTGTTGTGCTAAAAATACGCAGCCACAATTGCTGATACTACATTTCACAGCAGTGGCACTGAGCTATTTCAAGATGATGAATGGGATGGGTAGCGATACAGATCTGCTTGGAGAGATATGGTGGCCAAAAGCGTGCCGAGGGTCCGGGGAAAACAGTGGACATGCTGAGCATCTGCAAGGTGAGGTCCACCAAGCAGCATGCTGGAGCTTCGTCATCCCCGGGGAAGACAGCCCTGCCTGCCTGGGGCGTGATTTCAGCAGTGGTAGTCACCCCGGTTTTTGAGGGGTTGAGCAGATGTCGTTTCGCTGGGGAAACAGGGCTACTAAGATGATGAGGGGATTGGAGCATCTTTCTTGTGAGGAAAGGCTCAGGGCCTTAGGTCTTTTTAGTCTGGAGAAAAGAAGACTCAGGGGGATCTTATCAATACTGTTAAATACTTAAGGGGAGGGTGCCAGGTAGATGGGAACAGTCTTTTTTCAGTTGTGCCCAGTGACAGCACAAGAGGTAACGGGCACAAACTTGAGCATAGGAAGTTCCATCTAAACATGAGGAGGAACTTCTTCCCTGTACGTGTGGCAGAGCAGTGGCACAGCTGCCCAGAGAGGTGGGGGAGTCTCCCACTCTGGAGCCATCCCAAACCCGCCTGGACGCCGTCCTGTGCCACTGCTGGAGGTGTCCCTGCTGTGGCAGGGGGTGGGACTGGGGGAGCTCCAGAGGGCCCTTCTAACCCTCACCAGTCTGGGATTCTGTGAAATGTGAAGAGAATTGAAGGACAGGCGGTGCACGGAGGTGCGCATCATCCCGCATCGGTGGGATGCCGTGAACACCTGGGCAGGCGTCTGCCGAGAGCCTGTAAACTCACAACGGAGGCATGGAGCGTGCAAGGGCTGAGCCCGTAGGCTGGTGTCCAGCCTCAGAGCATTTTTTGTTTTCGAGCAGCTCTTTGCAGGACCAGAGGGGTGGTGGGGCGGGGGATGGGGTGGGGACGGGACATGCCCTTTGGCTACCCACCTCCTGGCCTGCGCTGTATTGTCTGCTGCTTCAAAAGCTTTGCTCACCAGCGAAGCTTCCTAGCTTTCTACTACATGGGATTTTTGGTTTAACTCCTCTGCTTTTCTGCGCTGTACTGACAAGCGTAGGAATACGTTTCTGTGTGCCGCTTAAAATGCAGAAGATCTTGTTGATTACCTGTGAGATTGCTTAGGAAATCTCTGTCCTTTGTTGTATTGCACATGCTCCTAATACATTTACAAGCAAGCCACACACTGGGACAAAACTAGGTCACTGGTAGGCTCCTTACTGGACAGATGTTTAATTTTCCTAATTCACCCTCTATAGTAAGCAACAGAGTTCTGATTTTAGGGGTAGCTGAATCTTGCTGACCGTAGCTAATTTTTATCGTGAGTCCATCAGAAGGTTGAATTTTGGAGGCGCAAAATGAGAGTTTTTCATACATGGGAGAAAGCAGGATATTTTGTCTTTGACTCTCAGTGGGAGGTCACAGCCTTTTGTGCTGGCAGCTCTGAAACCAGCACAAACTGGGGTGATTAGCTCCCTTTTCTAATGAGTACACAAAGCTGATTGTGAATGAGCCAGTGGGTTCATTGTGCAACCTTGGCCTGCGTTTAATCCTTTATGTGAGACCCCCTTTTACACAGGCACAGCAATTGGAATCCAATTTACACCGGGCTCAGCATTAAGTCTCCTTACTCCGGCAATACTACTAATCAATGAAATTGAAATTCAATTGCCGTTAGGAGTCTCTTCCCTTCAGTTGTGCCACTCGCTTTCTGCTGCGCGTTTTTAAGAGAGATGAAGCCCTTAAGTGGGAAACACTTTGTCTTCCTAATACAAGAATAAACAATGTCTCGCTTCTTGGCAAAACACATCCGAAGTACTGTGTAACAAGCAGGAGAGATCTTAAAAGTCCATCAAGAGACGTTATGGTAATTTTGCAAGAACGACCACCTTGCTTTTAGTGAGAATTATCTAAATATGAAGATAAAAGGAAGAAGAAAGGGAGCTTGACGTGTAGAGAGACACATGAAAGGTTTTGGGAGAGGCTTTCCGTGCTGCACAGAGATATTAGCAGTTGAGTTTTCTGGCAAGCATCTTAACAGCAAGAAGAGTTTCTTCCTGTCTGGTTTTCACTTTAACAAGCAGGACTTGTTAAATCAGGTTTGGGGTGCATCAGAGATCAGTAAGTGGCAAAGAGGAGACTTCATATGCATCAGCCTGGAGAAGAGGAGGCTCTGGGGAGACCTTGTTGCAGCCTTCCAGTACCTAAAGGGGCTACAGGAGAGCTGGGGAAGGACTTTTTACAAGGGCATGTAGTGATAGGACGAGGGGGAATTGCTTCAGACTGGAAGAAGATGGATTTAGATTAGATTTTAGGAAGAAATTCTTTCCTGTGAGGGTGGTGAGCCCCTGGCCCAGGTTGCCCAGAGAAGCTGTGGCTGCCCCATCCCTGGAGGTGTTCAAGGCCAGGTTGGACGGGGCTTGGAGCACTCTGGGCTGGTGGGAGGTGTCCCTGCCCAGGGCAGGGGGGTGGAACGAGATGATCTTCAAGGTCCCTTACAGCCTAAACCATTCTATGATTCAATGATCACTTGTTTTCTTTTCAAGGAACATTGTGAGTGCTGATTTATCAGCTCCTCCCAGCAACCTTGGGAACTACAAAATTAGAGCTTTGAAGAAACTTCCCCGTGTTGCAATTGAGGAACTGAGACACAGAAAGACAAAACCAAATTTCTAGGAGCATCAGTGTTCGGGCACCCCCGTGTGATGGGGAGGGATGATTTCAGAAGCCCCGAATGCCCATCCTCTGGAAACCAAGCAGCTGAAATATCTGACCTGGGGGAGTCATATATGGGAATGCCACAAATTGTGGCTCGCTCTTGGAAATTTTGGCTGGTTGTGGCTTTTGAAAGCCAGCAGGCTTTGTGCCTTGCAACCGCTGGGGTCAGGAGTTGCTCAGTTCTCACCCCCATCTATTACTCTTGCTGCCTGCAACCCCTTGAAATATTCATTTCACCTTTTATTCGTCAGTGCTGTTTAATACCCCAGGTATAATGATGATCTGGAACATTTGTATTATGTTACAGTCATTGTTTTGGGATTATCTAGAAAGCTGATACGGGGCTGGAAATTAGTGAGTATATATTCCTGTTGTAACCAGTATGCCAGGTGTATTTCTTTAAAAAATCATGAAGTAGCCTCCCCAAAATCAGGTGATACTTTTTGCACAATTAACTGAGTTTGCTTTTTATTTCTCATCTTCTGGCTTCTGAGCCGTTAGTACACGTGTTGATGTCTCTTCCAATCTTTTATTTGCAGCTACGAGAGTTGGAAATCTAGCTTGAGGGGGGGAAAGTATTTTTTAATACAGTCCAAGGAATTTGTGAACAGAAGCGTTAAGATGAATACTACAAAACCCATGGTAAAAATCACAGGAACTGCCATTGCTGCTAAACTGAGCAAGAGTTTAACCATTGGCTGTACTTACATGGGGTTCTACCTTGGTTTCGCTGTGCAAATGCGGCACTACAGAACCATGCAGGTGATCTTACGTTTGTGGGACTTCTTCCTTCCTGAGGAATGTGAAACTCAAGCTGAGATGACTTCAGGGCCTTCCAGGACAGTCTGAGGGCTGTGGGATCGGATGGTGTAGAATCATAGAATAATTTAGGTTGGAAAACACCCTTAAGATCACTGAGTCCAAGCGTAAACCTCACACTGCCAAATCCACCACTAAACCACGTCCCTAAGCACCACGTCTGCAGCGCTGGTGGGAAGAGGAGGCATTGGGAAGCAGAGTATTACTGAATTTCAATGATTTTTTTTTTTTTTTAACCTGGCAATTTTAAATGACAGATGCGTCTGAGAATGCACAAGCTTTTCCTAGCTGGCAACCAAACGTACCGCAGAGGAGACTGCCCATCTTCTGGGCTGAAAAATGCACTTTTGGAGGGTGGTGCTTTGGGGTTACCAGGCTGATAGATCATGTTGCTACCACCTTACATGGTACGTGTTTACGTACCACCTTAATTTGGTTATATATCAGTGACCTTTCCTCTCTGATCTGAGCCTCTGTGCTGTCCAGGTTGAGTTATTGCAGAGTTTTCTGAACACGGCTAAGCTAAAAGGCCAGTGAGATGTTACAGGTGACACAAAACGTAGCTGCCTGCCTGTTTGAAGGCCATAGCCGCAGGGAATGTGGTTGCCTTGATCTTCAGCAGTTCACACTTATTTCCACATACAAATGAAAAAAAAAAAAATTAAAAAACCCCCACCAAACCAAAAAACCTGAACCAGACCCCCCCGATCATTACTTTAAGCTGCTGCCATCATTTCAGAGATGCCGGTTATCCTTCTGCAAGCCACTGAGGAAGACGAGGCTTAGCTGTAATGATTGCAAGGTAATCGTTGCATGCGTAACAGCCACGAGCTTTAAACCACTGGGCTTTTCGATGGGTGAAGCCTGGACTTCGCAACTGATTCAGTCAGGAAAAGTCTGGTTGACCTTTCAGGCAAAGTTGATCCGCTGGCCTTTAAGGTGAGGGTATTTTATTTTTATTTTTTATTTTGTACAAATACAGCAGTCTGAATTACGGACAAATGCCCTCAAAGCGTGCAACTGAGCCTGTTTAATAAGTGAAACATTTTGGGGCATTTGATTTTGTGATCTCTTTTTCTGTGAGCGAGTTGAACTCGAGCACTTTGCAGGGAGCGTTATTTTGTGGCGAGAGGACATTGATCTTATTTGGCAGAAAAGAAAGGGAGGTTTGTGTTATGATATGTTTGTGTTATGCCTATTCAAGTACTTTCTTTTCTGTATCTGCAGGATGCTCTGCCCTGAAATCAGATCTCGTCTGACTGATACATTTTAAGCAGGATGATTCTGACTCTTTCACAACTTTCAAGTGTAAATGTGTTAATGTTTTGCCCGGCACATTATTTCTAACAGGCTGAACTTTCATTGTGTTTTCGCAGTTTGGGTTTACGTTTAACTCGAGGCTTTCATAGTTATTTAATCCTTCATAATTTTTAACGCCCTGGTAGCCTCACGACTGCCCCAAGATCGCGAAGAAAAAGACAAACACCCAGCCTCCTTGGCTTTATTTTCTAAAGATATTCCTTTCTCTCCCCAACCTCCAAGGCCCCAAATCTGAGCCCCAGGGGAAAATCGGAAGTTGCGTCCTCAGACCTGTCAACTCTCGTGCTTTCAGGATGAGCCTAATGATGTTGAGCCCTGTATGATTCTTTCACACTTGTCTACTCCAATCTCGCACCGCAAGACGAGTAGTGGCTGTGCGGAGGGAGGGATGAAAGTCCCGCTACGGTAGAAATCTGCAAAACGTATGCACTGGGTGTGAAGGAAATTTGGGATCAGATGCAAATCCTGTGTGTAGCATAGCTGGTTGGTTGTTTTTCTCCCTTGCAGTTTAATATGATTTTTGTGTCTCGATGCATAGGAAATCAAATCAAGTTTTGGAGGGATAAGAGTGAAGAATTATGCTGAGTGTTTCCCATCTGCCTGATGCTATGTAGGTAGGAGTAAATAGCGGGATTTGGCCGTGGAGGGAAGAGAATTAGTGCTGAAATTGAGTATATAGGTGGCCGCAAGCCTAATGTTTGAGATTGACCCTCTCTGCCTTTTTTAACCAATTATGAGACCACTTGTCCTAAGGACATTTTGTGCCTGGAGGCTCCATGTGAAGATACTGGGGTTGCATTAACAGACTAATATAGTCCTCTCTCTAACCACAGCATGCAGCCCACCATCTCCCCTGTGCTTTTTCTCGTTGAAGATGGATAAGAAATGCTACCGGGGTGAATTTTGGGAGCAACTGGTGTGCAGCATTACTGGGCTGCCCGTGTTCTGTCGCATGAAGTCATCCCTTTGTTCTCTGTGTTTGCTTTTCAGCTTAATCTGTGAGCCTGTTTCCTCCACTTCTATTTTCTGGTGAGTCAGAGAGGAGCAGAGGAACAGGCTAAACACAGATGGAAATGAAACAGCTCGATTGCTGAGCCTGCTGCCTCAGTTTCTCTTCAGAGCACACTCTTTGCAGACAGGGTTTGGAAAATCCTGTGTAGGTGCTACAAACACACAAAGTCACACAGAGACAGGGCTTACTCACCCCTTTGCTATTAGATTGGTTTACACACCAGTGAAATGGAGATCAGATTTATGTTGGGTGTGTAAACAGTGCGGCTGCCTCTTTTCTAACTATTATCTATCGTCTTTTTGCTCCTTGTGGATATTTGCAAGCTAATTTTGTACAAGGCTCTGGTTTTGGTGTACCAGAACAATATCTGAAGCCACGTAGACGAGTGCTGAGCATCTGTTTCCCTACAAGAGTAGCTGTAGGTATGTAAGGCAGCGATGGAGGTCCCTCCTGTGCGGGACGCGGGTGGTGGGTGCACAAACACTGAGTGACAGTCCCCACTCCAGAGCAACAACTGCTGAATCAAATGGGTGGAAAGAAACGGGATGGGAAGACAGAAAAGAGAGGTGGGGTATTGCACATCTTATTAAAGGTTTTACTGCTTTAGCTGTACTTTCTCAGTTCTAAATAGATCTAGGTCTTTTTTTACTTGTAACTCATCTGTAGTGGGGTCCCCTGTCAAAAACCTGGATCCTTGAGGCTCTGCTGAATTTGAACCTTTCTGTGTACATACGCAGCTGCACCACATCAGATACTCAAGCATTTTGGTTTTGGGTTTTTTTTTTTGAGACTATTTTGCCAGCAAAGGCTGATGTCAGATCTTTGGGTAGTTAAAAAGCAAATTCAAGCAGCCCATTGTGGGGAACCTGAGAAAGTGCTGTCGCCAGCCAAGTTCTCAGTGAATGCTGGCCCTTGCCCAGCGGTCAAACGGGTGATTTACTATGTGCTTTTCCCCATTGCTACGCAGCAGGCCAGAACTGTTGTGTGGATTTTTTTTTTTAAAGTTATTTTTTTTATTTTTTTAAAAACCTCTTTTATTGGATTTGTGAGTTTACTTTGTGGTTTGCCAAATAACCAGTGTTAAAAATGACATTCTTTGGCTGTAGGTCTAAAGGTTGCGATAGCGAATCAGAATTCCAGCGTTGGAAATTGGGCTTCGGAAGAGGCAGACGTATAAATCAAGGGAGAGCTGATTAAATGGGCTCTTTTGCAAGGCTCTGCGGTGGGGCTGACGGCGTTCAGTTTCTCGGCTGAAGTTCCTGAGAGGTCAGGATGCATCGGCAGTGAAGGAGGAAAGCATGTACTCAGGAATGGTGCTAAAGTGCTATTTGTCATCTGTAGGGGGTAAAGGGGTATGATGAAGACCATGGGCAATCCAGACTGGATGATGCTGGTGACCCTGCTGAACCTCCTGGCCAGGTGACCACTCTCCTGGCTGAAATCAGGACCAGCAAGTCCTCATGTCCGAGGCCTTTACGTTCAATACTGGCTTCTTGAGATATTTTACAGCTGTACTGCAGGTCCAAACCTGTGCTATTTCTGACACACCACTGCGATCTCACAGTGGGGCACGCAGTGACGTGCAGCCTGGTCGGCTCAGGTGGGTTTGTGCCAGTGTCCCTGGTAGGAGAAGCCTGGTGGAGCGGCTGGCTGTAGATGTATGCATGGTCTGGATCAGACACCGCATCTCTCCCTGCAGTGTGACCTGGCATGGCTGTGACCCGCTCTCCCCGATGGCATCTGCTCTCCTCCAGCTGCATTTCTCCCCAGGGGCGGCTCAGCACTATGGGCTGTGCCTTCAGGGCTTCAGACTGCAGCAGGCACTTCAACTGCAACTGGCTAAACACATGATTTACTAGTACTTTGGAGACCAAACGCATACCAGTCACTCTTTTTTTTTTTTGTTTCCTCATTTCTTTTAGCCATCACTCTTTAGGCATTGAAAACGGCAAGTGTTCTCCATTCCAAAATACTCCTTCCAGTTGGACAATGAGAACCGAATGAGTTGCTGATTCCTCTTGTAGCTGAGAGACCTCCTTAAGAGACACATCAGACGTGTAGCTATGAAAACAGGGTAGAAGTGGTGACACATGTTTAAAAATGTTTGCCATAACATGCTGTCTTGACTTTCCTAAAAGCTTCACCAAGGGCAGTTCTCCCTGGCCAGGGCTGTGTCGGTACCCCGGGCGGTGGTGGGGCCCCTGAGAGGCATTTAGAGATGCGCATCAGTCCTGGTCTCCCTATGTGTTAAAACAATATTGTGTTAGCACATACCTACACCGGTGACTGTGCTTTTAATGAATATGCACTGTGCCGAACATAAAATCTAGATAAATCCCTTAGGGACGTTTTCTTTTTTGACTGCTCCAAAATCCCATTCAAGCACATTCAAGTTAGTCATCCAACATCTGCTTGCTTTTCCTTCCTATCAGCATTCATTCAGAGGTAAACTTCGAGGGATAACCTTCGCCGGCACTTCCCTAAATACTGAGTAATATGTAGGGAGCACAGGAGAGCGCTCAGATGTTTTTAATACGATCTGCCAAAAGCAGAATGCAGCTGCCACCTGCAGACCAGCGTTTGCAGGGGGACCCTGACATTCGGGCTGTGCCTAAAAGGTTCTCTGTGAACCCTGAAAAATAGGTTCACTGATTATTTTTTATTATTATTATTTTAATCTCCCCCCCCCCCAATCCTTCATCTGCACTAGCTTGATTTTGCGGTTGGCGGCAGTGGAGGAAGGGAAGGTCGGGAAGAAGGGAGGGTGGAGGTGGCTCGTACAGGAGCTGTGGGATGCTGCCGCGGAGCTGGGCATAGGGGACCGATCGATGCCTTGATGCCCACCTCGCTCGGCAGCATCTTTCATGAGGTTCAGCACAGTAGACATGAGAAAGCAGCTGGTTCTGCCACTATCATCATTTACTCTTCCTTCTACACCTTCGCTCTTTGGGGTATCTTTTTTGAGAATTCAGCTTAAGCTGCAGACTTCCTTGCTTCATTAGAACAGTTGTCCCTGTTTGCCCTGGTTAGTCACTGTAGATGAGCTGTTGCATTTGATGCTAACATGGTGCTAATCTACTACTTCTTTTAATAACATCAGAGTCACAACAAATAAATGCTCTACTTGTATAAATGGCCCTTCCATTCTGCCATAGTTTTTTGAAGATTGATTTGTAGCCTTTCACTTCCATCCCAGCGCAGCCCCAGCCCAGGATTCAAAAGGACAGAGTTTTCATTTGTCATAAATTTGGCGAGTTTGAGTGTGAAGAATGAGGAGATGCAGCAGGCTAGGTGGAAGGGAACACAGAGAATCATAGAATGGTTTGGGTTGGAAGGACCTTGAAGATCATCGAGTTTCACCCCTCTGCCCTGGGCAGGGACACCTCCCACCAGCCCAGGTTGCTCCAAGCCCCGTCCAACCTGGCCCTGAACACCTCCAGGGATGGGGCAGCCACAGCTTCTCGGGGCAACCTGGGCCAGGGGCTCACCACCCTCACTGGAAAGAATTTCTTCCTAGTGTCTAAACTAAATCTCCCCTCTTCCAGTTTAAAGCCATTCCCCCTCATCCTATCACATGGGCTCTTTTTTTAGAGCGCCCATGGTTTCCACCTGGCATGCCTTTTTATTAGGTGATGGTAGACATAATTTTTTTAAAAAAAGGGAAAAATATCTCCAAATAGCAGAAACATACGGAGCCAAATAAAAAAAACCCCACACTTTTTATTTTGCTTTGTTTGTTGATATGTTTTTGTTGGGTTTTTAAGCTTTTTTTTACCAGTTGGGTTATATGGTGACAAACTCAGCATACCGATAGCGGGAGCAGAAGACTGGTGCTGGAGCAAGGCTTGCAGTCCTGCAGATCGCTTGTAAAGGCGGCAAAATACGGCCAGAGCAGAGTTTCCCCTGTTGTGCCCTGACATCTCCGTGTTTGGTGCCTCTTCCCCCTTCGATCCCACGCTGAGTTTGACAGCAAACAAGCCAGGTTGTAACAATTCATGTAGCAACAAAGGGAGCACCTCCGTTTTCAGCTGATGCTCAGTAGCCACTGGTATAACTTTTAATAGAGGGTGCGGTTTGCCCCGTGTTTCAGTGGTACTTATGTTGAAATTAATTCTTATTACGAGTCCTTTGTTCTTGTCGCCACTATGTGATTTTTTAAATTTTTTTTCCCCACTGCCAATTAAACATAAGACGTTGTGGTAGGTTGCAATCTCAAGGGATTAATTCTGCAATTTCCAGCCTGATGTTCTTTTGTCCTGGAATGAAAATGGTCGTCTTAGGTAATGGCTATTTTTATACAACCATTTGTTCACTGAGAACTGGGTTGAGACCTCCAGTAGTGTGTCATTGACTGCTAAACAGCCATCGTGCAATTCACATCACTTCTGGACTTGGCTATGCCGTTGTCAGAGGTGGAAAAGCTGGTTAAAAAACGGACCTCGTATGGTCTTACTAACCCTGGTCAAGGCCCCTCCCTTTCAATTCTGTCTTTTTTTTTAATTTGGTGTGACTCAGGAAATCCTCATTTAGGTGACGGGTAGAAATACTGACGTACAAATAAGAAATTGTAAGAATTCATAGATTTTTATTTTTGTGACAAAAAAAAAAAGGAAAAATGTAAAATATTGCTGCAGTACCTTGTGGTTAGCTGGAAGGACCACAGCGGTTGGGTGCATACAAATGTCTTAGTTTTTGGAGGTAAGGACAGAAGCTGGATGGTTTCTCTCCTCCAGCAGCACATTTTTTCTAGGAGAGCACGGCATCAGGTGTTCAGACGCAGCTCTGGGAAGCGATGCTTGGATTGCACGCACGTAAACTGAGGCTTGGACCGAGTGTTCTTTAAAGCTAGTGCAAACAACCAAGGTGGTGTGACCCTACACCGCTCCTGATTTATGGGTGGCTGGTTCCTGCCGGTCTGGGGTCTTCCAAAGTCATCGCTGTCCCCTAAAAAAGCCCCTTGAAGAATTTGAAGATGCTTCTGCGTCTTATTTTCTGTTAACCTCATCTCTTCCCAACCAAGCGGTTCTGGCCAGGCCGGCCAGTGGGTTGGGCGGCTCAGGGCAAGGTGCCCGTGAGAGCTGCTGGGGCCATGCTGTCTTCCTTTGCTGGCGGCGAATGGGCTCCTGGTCCTGCTGGCTGAGGAACGGATGCTGTTGTGCTTCCTAGCAGAAAGTGAAATCACACATTTTTTAAGTGTTCAAAATGCTTCGTAGAATCATAGAATGGTTTGGGTTGGAAGGGACCTTGAAGATCATCTCATTCCAACCCCCCTGCCCTGGGCAGGGACACCTCCCACCAGCCCAGGGTGCTCCAAGCCCCGTCCAACCTGGCCCTGAACACCTCCAGGGATGGGGCAGCCACAGCTTCTCTGGGCAACCTGGGCCAGGGACTCACCACCCTCGCAGTAAAGAATTTCTTCCTAATATCTCACCTAAATCTCCCTTCTTTCAGCTTAAAATTGTTCCCCCTCGCAATGCTTCCCAAGCATTTCTGTGGTTCATCCCCAAGCTGGGAGTATTGCCTTTGCCTTACAGAAAAGGAAACTGAGGCAAAGAGATGGAGTGTCAGAGTCTCATTTAAAGACGTGATGGTTAATTGTGCAATCAATTCGGTGGACCAAGCTCCTTCTAAATTAAAAACTAATAGTGAAAATACTGAAGCAAGCCAAGATCAAAATGCAGAGTGAAAAGTAGAATACTGTAAACTATCCGTACTTTTTTTTAGTCCACATACAGTGGAGATGCACACAGTTGTTTCTCGGGAATTATTTTATTTAGTTAGTACTATGCAATAAATGCTATTGTAACTTTTTCAAGGCCTCTTTTCTCAAGAAGCCCGGCCAAACCGCTTGGACATTGCCGTAGTGCTGAATTGGCTCATGGATCACTATGCTGTGAAGTTTGTATTAATCAGCGCTCTGCAGTCAGTGTATTGTTGCTTCATTAACCTACTTGTTTTTAAGTATCTGTAAATCACAAAGAGGAGAAGTCCCGCTGCTAGCTGAGAAAGCAGCCCTGTTTGTAGCATCTCTCCTCTCTGAATCACATTTCTGGTTAGCACTTAGGGTTTTTTTTTGTTGTTGCTGTTTTTCTTACCTGTGAAATTTGTGGTGTAGCCTGGAAGGACATTTCAGATGTGTGTATCCAAAATTGCAAGTGCTGTTGCTTTTAACATCTGAGCTCCCTGGGGATATTTGGTTCTGGAATACATCTATTCTCCAAGTGTTATTTCACTGCTCACAATGTCACAGCTAAGGTCTTGTTGTTCAGTAGGTAGATTTTATTTGTCAATGAGCTGTGTCTTCCTAAAGAGGCAGGGGATTACAATAAAAACGATTTATTTAATTTTTTAAGTGACTCATTACAGAAGTTGTTAAAGGACGCTAATAAATGTTACTAATAGATCGTTTCAGAGTCTATAGGGGGATGGGAGGTTGGCGTCAGGTTGTACAATCTAACAGTGATTACGTATTAATATTTCTCTGGCTAACGGCGGCATTGTTCAGTGGTTGTGTCCTGTACTTCTGAAGAAGACTTCAAGGGGATGGAAAGGAAGAAGAAAGGGTTATTCTCGCTGTTGATACTGAGGTTCGTACATTGACGACTGCAAATCGGTGAACTCCTTTTGTGGCACATACTGATCATTAATTGTCTTCATTTTTAATGGGTCTCGCTTCCACGTGGCAGCACCCGAGCATCTGTTTGGACCACTAGTGTGGAGAGGAGGTGGGGAGTCAGCTTGTGCCACTTGCCCAGACCTGTGTTGCACACCCAGCTTTGGGGTTAGGAGCAAGAACTCAGGACCTGCTTTTGTTTTTCCATTATTTCTTGGAATTGCAATGTCAAGATAGCAGGGAGAAGTGGATGTCTTCTGTTCCATAGCCTCTGTATTCTGTTGGTGTTTGGCTTTTGTTGTTGTCAGTGCAAGTGCTGTTGAAAACTCTACTGTTTAAACTTCGGCAACTCAGATTTAGGGCATAAGGCACCTATGTGCAATCGAACCCAAAACATGACTCACGTTGGTAATTTGTAATTGCAGGCACTGAGTGTGCAACTTGCTTTCCCTTGAAACATGGTCTATTATGCAACATGAGCTGACAAGTACATTTTTGAACATTTTCTCTGACTGCACATAAGCATCAGTTCTGAAATTTGGAGAGCTTTCTAATTGAATGATATTCTCCAGGAGAATCAACTACATATTAACAAAATTTTTTAAACATAACAAAGAATAATTGAACTTCAATAGTATCTGATTACATTTGGTGTGAGTTTCAAAAATCAATTTTTCTCGCCAATTTAAATTGCAATTGCATTTCTATATTTGTATTTTTGTGCCTTGCGGAAAGCACCACATGTGCTATTGTCACTGCAGTGCCTGACTTCTGGATGAAGGACTTAGAAGTATACAAAGTAAATACAGACGGTTTCAGTAAGGCATCAGCCAAAAGCAGTCATCGTTTTTGTTGCTGTGTAACAGCCTGTCCTACCTGTTGAGAGATGGAGCCTAATCTGTAAACATACACTTTGGCTTTTAAAGGAACCTTCCCCATGCTCCTAAAGCATGTAAAAGTTTCTCTAGATTAATATTTAGACCAAATGTATTAAATGAGGATGATTTTTCTAGCATGAAATTTTTGAAATTAATTTATCAGTCTCTCGCCTCGTGCTGCTAAAAGAGACAAAAGGGAATCTGTCTCTCCTATTTAGTTTTATTTTACAGAAATATTTTTCCATTTGTCTGAATAAATGCTCATCTGACATCATCACCATTTTTAGCTGTTCTGCAACGCCAAACACAAAATATGAGCCGTCCTTTTTAGAAATAGTCCTCAAAAGGCTCCATACTCGTAAGCGACCGTTGTAACCCATTTGCACAGCTGGGCGAATGGATGCACCCAAAGCTTGAAGCTGCCGAGCCCTGGCAGAGCTGATCTCTTCCGTCGACTGGGCGAGGAGCGCAAGCGGTAGATGAGCATCCAGGAGATGGACCTGGTACCACTGTCGTGAGCGTGAACTCGACTGGTGCTTCTTCCCTGCCGCCGTTACCCGTGGTAGGCTCCATTAGCGCAGCAGAGATGCTAACACACATTACTGGACATGATGGGAGACCAAGCCCTCGCTTCTGTCCTCCTTCTGCTTGGGTGTCCTCCTTGCCCTGTTTCGCCAGGTTTTTACCTCCTCAGGCGAGATCTCGACCCTCCTGGGAAATCCGGGCACGTGCGTCCTCCTTCCCCACCTGTGAGCTGCAGGGAGGGGCACTTTGAAAATGTGAATTGAGGCATTTTCTCAGTTCCCAGGTGTGTTTTGTGTTTGTTTGGACTGGAACGAGGGAGAGCTTCACTCAAGCTTTTCAAAGGGCAGAGTGCCCCCAGCGCAGGGGGCTGTCCTGGCGTTTAATGGGCCCCCTTCCCGAGTGCCCCAGGTTAAACCATGCGTTGCTGAACCCCGGAGGAAGCCCTGAAGTAGTGTGGGGTTTGTGCACTGGCAGAGTGATCGAGTCATAAAACGTTCATTAACTTGCGGTTAATGGCTCAGAGGGGTTTTAACAATTTATATGTTGCCTCTTGTTGTTGCTACTTAAGCAGCATCCCCTGCACCCCAAACCCTGCCGAACTGGGGACAAAACGCATTCACTAGCACGGACTGCTTGTGCGGAGACGCTGGCGGCTCCTCTGCTCCGCAGCACCGGCGCAAAGCCCCACACCGTGGATGTGCGTGAAGCTGCGAAGCACTGGGGCTTCTTTTGATATATCCATTTGCAGAAGGCGTAAGCCCTGATTCGTCCAAAAAGGTGACAGCTCATCCTTAGCTGCTTTGGTCGCATACGTTACGGTGGTGAATGATGTTTGATCGAGCGGAGCCCGAGGTAAGACGTGAAGAAGCACGTTGCGAAGCACACTTTGTTAATGCGAAGCAGAGAGGTGGCTCCCTGGAATCTAATGCAAACATGGAATAGCTCCTATTTTATCCTCGTCTCCTGAAATGTGCTAAGCTTAAGTGGAAGCAGCTGCCTCCCGCACAGAGAAAGGGAGCAGCCCCCCCCCAGCCCCTGCGTTCAATTAGCTGCTGTTTTGCCTCCGAGTACTGCATTATGACCACTCCTACTGTCAGAGACATTAGTAAATATGCGGTACAGTAATGAATTTGTAAATAGAGAGCGGGGCTAACGAGTGTCCTCAGCTCAGGAATGCGGTGGGTATATGCTAAGCCAGGTGTAGGGGGGGGGAGGAAAAAAACCAAAAAGCATCTCCAGGCTGGATTTTGTAATTAGGGCACATGGTGTAACTCTTTTGTTTTGCAGAAGCCAGCTTTATTAATTGATGTAGAAGGTTGCTGTGTGCTATTCATTGTTTGATTAAAATGCCTGTATAAATAATTAGGCCTCTCCTGTTTGTTTTATTTTTGCACCCAATTTACATTTTCATACAGAACAAAAATGAATTAGCAAATGCATTTATTTTCCAAATTTTTTTTTTTTTAACCCGTGGCTGTTCTCCCCCGGTCACCAGCCGCTGCAGTAATGACGTGACCTTTGCGCCGCGCTTTTTCAGACCTCACTAACTCCGTTCTCTTTGGAGAAGCCGTGGTCCTCCTCCCTCCTTTGTGTGTGTGCTGCGGGGGGCTGCGGGCAGGCGGGCTTGGAATCCCTCCGGAAAACAAAAATAAACGCGTATATTCAGTCAGTCCTGGAAACACCAGGTCAGCTCTGTATCTGGTGGTGTTTTGCTGAAGAGGGGAGGTTTCAGGCAGATGTGAATTTGCAGCTGTCTACTTCCACGGCATCGTTAGCGGGTGAAAATTCTGCTGGTTTGTGCGGTGGCTAGAGAAACCGCTGTGTGTCTGGAACTGGGGTTGTGAAGGACCCTTTTGAAAGTGTTGTTTGTTCTATCAGGGCCTGCCTTTCCCTGTTAATACGTGAAAAATCTGCCTCTCTGCAGTACCTTTGGAGCAGTCTCTAAGTTGGGAGGAAATCGTTACCTTTGGATGAAACCGCTCAGAGTTGCGAACCAGTACGGTTAATTTCTGTACATCATTTGCTTTTTCCTCGAGAAAACTGTCGAGGGGCAATGCAACGCTTGTTCGTCGTTATTCCCTCCTCGCTCCCTGGGCTGTGGTGGGCGGCTGTGGTCTCCCCCTGCCCCTCTGGAGCCAAGCAAAGGAGACGGCTCACACGATGCGCTTTCACGTCTGCGAAAGTGCTCTCCTCTTGGCAATGTCTGCGAAATGGCCTGAGAAGGGCAACGGTGATGCCTACCCACCGGTGCACCTTAAAAATGTTCTTAGCCACCCGAGGTTTGAAAAACCAACATCCTAAACTTTGATCTCCTATATTCGCCTGTTTGTAAACAGAAAAATAAGCAGAAAATTGGTGTGGATTCTTGGTTCATTAACAGTGCCTGGCATAGTTGCATGTGGCCAAGGCATCGCACCCAAAATCATCCCTGCACAAAGAGCAGTTCAGGTAGAAAACACGGAAAACTTGCGTTTTCACTCATTTCCCCCTCCCTGCTCTGTCCCTCCGTGGTCTGCAGGTCACATGAAGTGTCCCACGGTGTAGGAGGAGGGTGTCAAAGGAGCTTTTCTTTGGCAGGAGGTGGATGGTCCTCCCTCCCGGCAGGGCTTGGCCAGGAGCGCATGCTTCCTGAAGTTTTTTCAGGCGTGGATCGATCGGTGAGCACAGTTTAACAGCAGCTGCAACAACAAGAAGAGAGAGAGCTCGCTCGCTCTGTGCAGCTGATCCCCAGGGAGAAGGCGAGAATTGTCACCGTAATAAGAGAGACTCAGTTAGGAGTAAGTGTCTCTCCCCGGGAAAGGAAGAAGCAGGGACTGTCTGGCTACGGTAGCGATATGAAGTACTACTCTTCATCTCTCAGCTCTCCAGCCAGGCTTCGGTGCGTCCTGCATCGTTACCTTCTCACTTTGTTGGTAATGGTGGTGGCATCTCTGTGATTGCCCCCATACAAAGAACACAACGGAGCCAGAGCCTCCCGCCTGCAGGTCTGCGGCGCTGGCGACACGAATATGACAAGTGAGTCACTTTGCAATTGTGCTGCTGTGATTTACACCACCGGTTTGTGCCCTGGTTGCGCGGGGAGAGCGGGTTGATTTGTGGCCGGAGCGGTTGCTGGCTCAGTACAGCGCATCCTTTTCTGACGTCTTTTTCTCACCTTTCCTCATCCTTTTCAGTCCTTCTCCTCATCCTCCTTGCCTCATCCACCCTTCTCTGGTTGGTTTTGTCCTCTGTGCGGTGGGACATTGTCTGATGTGAAGGCAACCACGGCTGGCAGCGACTGCGCCTCGGAGAGGTGATAACTCAGTCCTTCTGCCAGCGAGGGTGGATTTCAACTGAAAAAAGAGCTTGTTGCCTTCCCGTTGAGGTTTGCTATCCATTGATAGTTTGCTTGCCCGTGTTGTAGAATTGTACTACGCACACAAAAAATAGGGGAAACAGAGGGGTAGAGTGTTGGCTGAGCTTTGCACATCTCTCCCGTGCTTCAGGAGATACCGCAGTATTTTCTCTCTTCCTCGTTGCTAAACACTTGTGTTTCTTTCCTTGAATCTGCTCATTGCATACTGAGAAGTCCTGGGAGGAGTCTGTTAGCGGGGTGGTAGGCAGGCTGTGAGCTGCAGAGAGCTGAGGTGCCCGGTGAGGCTCACGGGGACCGCTGGGCTCCGGCTGCAGCCCCAACCCGCTGGGAGCCGGGGTTAGGAGCGGCCTTCATGCTGGTGGGAAAGACTGGCAACGTTCCAACAGTTATAACTATTATTGAATTTTGTGTGGTTTTAATTTGCAATATTATTCTAGTAGAATTATGATTTGGAACAAGGATAGTATTTTTTTTTTCCCCCAACCTAAATGCTGCTTCCTCTATTTATTTCTTTTGCCTTCACTGCCAACCACAGAGTAGTCAATGGGTGGATTTTTTTGCAAGAAATTCAGACTTTTCAATTTTTTAAAAAAAGCTGAGAACACAGCATAAAAAAACTATGCGTGTGTCAGTGAGCAAGTTGTAATGCACACAGCCAAATCAAAATGATCCCACCCTCACTTTTCCCCAGCACTTACATAAAACCAGCCGTCGGGAGTCAGCCCAGCAGCCGGTCTCTACCGAAGGCCAGCCAAAGTGCTCCGAAGTGTGTATAACGTCATGCCCAGTGTGGTCATTTCAGGGCACATCTACTGGCTGAAGGACTGGAAGCTCAGATGTCCGTGTCTAACTCCTTATTCTGCTATTCTGCACTCTTTGGTACATCACCTAATGCCCATCTGCAAAATGAATTGAGTTGTACTGCTCTGCTACAACCTGGAGAAGAGAAGGCTCTGGGGAGACCTTAGAGCCCCTTCCAGTCCCTAAAGGGGCTCCAGGAAAGCTGGGGAGGTACTCGTGATCGGGGAGTGGAGCCATAGGATGAAGGGGAACGGTTTTAAAGTGAAAGAGGGGAGATTTAGATTAGATATTAGGAAGAAATTCTTTAACGGTGATGAGCCCCTGGCCCAGGTTGCCCAGAGAAGCTGTGGCTGCCCCATCCCTGGAGGTGTTCAAGGCCAGGTTGGACGGGGCTTGGAGCAATCTGGGCTGGTGGGAGGTGTCCCTGCCCAGGGCAGGGGGGTTGGAACTAGTTGATCTTCAAGGTCCCTTCCAACTCTTAACCATTCAACAATTCTATGATTCTATGATATGATTTGGGGATTGAAGGTTTGAAGTCACTTATAGTGTGCTTTAACATCCTTGTGCTCAAAAACATCTATAAATGTGGTCTATAGTATGTATCAGGTGCATGTCCATTGTCATAAATATGCATACTTTGCATAAAATCGTACACGACGAGTAAAGTGTTATGGTTTTACTGTTTACGTTGCTATTTTCAAAAACTTCTCAAATAATAACTTCAATGGCAGAAACTTTCTTGTTTGGGCTCTCGCTGAGAGGGAGACCACCTGGAAAGTTTGCGTTAAATATTGTCATTGCAAGTTGAATAGCAAGGAACCGTGTATCTATTTGAAAAACAAAAAATTATATTTTTGCGGGGTTTTTAAAAAGTCTGAAGTACAAAACGTGAAACTGTCCAAATCATTATTTTCACTTAACATTACCTTCCAGTTTACTTTGGGCTGTAAGCAGTGAACAGATTGCCGTAGCGCAGTGATGTGGCCCTAGGTTTCAGGCCACTGGAGTACCTAGGGTAATTCCTCCTGTTTTGGACCAAATTACACTTTTCCTGCCTTTATATCTGAAAATGTTATGATTTGCTAGTGCAGAAAAAGAAATAAAAGGTGATGGAGGCTTGCTCTGTTGGAGGTATGGCATGAGTATTTTTAATCTCAGTGTAAGCTGCAGCACAGCATCGTTTGTACAGTTCGGTTTGTTTGTCTTCTAAACAAGCAACATCCTTATTTCTTTAAGGAAATTTTAAATGAAAAAGCGTACCCTCTCTGTCATCGCCTTCACAACAGCAACGTGCCCGCGTTGTCCGCTTAACGTCTAACGAGGATTTGAGTTGCTGCCCAATGCTTCGGAGGCTGCCGCCGTACAGGGCTTTTTTTTTTTTTTTTTTTCCCCCCTCTGCTCTCTAATCCAATCCATTCCCATTAGAGAGGGCAAACCCCAGAGAAGTTCAAATCCGGAGGTACGCTGTACAGCTTGGAGCCATCTCTAACACAGACGGTGGATGTCTGATAGACGGCACATCTCTGGGCTGGGCCTGTGTGAGGCAGCTCAGCGGGAAATTGTAGGGGTAAAGAGTTTGGAGTTGGTTGGAAAGATGCTTGTTAATTTTATTCCTTGTCATTTCAGACACGGTTCTGTGATAGTCTTTATGATCTTTAGCCATGCATTAATCTCGGCTCTGCTGAGTTTCACACCACTGCTCTTCCACCATTATAGTGCAAGGTTTCTGTGCATTCCAATTGGAAATAAATTTCTTTATTACACATTCTTTGACCTTGGCATGTTTGTAACCCTTGTGATTGTTAGAGGGGAAAAAGGAGGACTTCTGGGAATAATTGCCTTGTTTGTTCTTTATCTCTGAAGCATTGATACCTGCAGTTCTGTGCTGAGATAATTAAATCTTAGAATCGCGGTCACACCAAGAGAATCTCTCTGTTTCTGCAGGCAACGTTTTATTTTTTCTGTAGGTATAAAAATGCATTTTCCATTTGCAAACTGACTGCAGTGACTTTTGGAAAACGGTTATGCTGAATGTCCAGCTGGAACCGCTTTGCTTTGAGATAGGAGTCCTGTGAAATAGATGCTCAAGTCACCTTTAAAAATAATCATACAGGAACATGTGCACGAGAGAGTAGTCAGGAATCAGGTGGTGCTTCTTGGTATCCATAGCAAAAACAATTTTAGAAACCACTCCTCTCATAAATACTGCATTTTTGGGATAGCTCTTCTTGTATTCTCTATTGCCAAGTGCATTGGCATGAGAGCAGCTTTCCTCAAAAATTAATCCGTGCCTGCTGTCTTTTCCCGATGGGGTGACAAGCGCTGTTCTAAGCGGAGCCGGTGAAGCTCCATGAGAAATTTAGGGAAAAAAAATAATATTAAGAATGCAGAAAGAAAATGGTCAGGTGTTTTGAAAAAGAAAAAAAATCGAACAAACAAAATGGCCTCTTCCTATGGCAGCTTTGGGTTATGTCAGGTGTAAGTGGCTGTGCAGCCCCAGCCCAGAGCATCGTGCTCCTCCTGCCGCATGCCGGGTCGCTCTGTCTGGAGAGCATCCTTCCACAGCTCTGCTGGGGCCTGCCTTCTCTTCTGTGGCTTCGCTGGCCATCTTCTTGAGTGGGAGAGCAGAGCCACTAGCTGGAGTCACCTTCCTCCTATTTGCATTTGCACAAAGGTGGTGGTTGGTTTGTTTTTTTTTTTTTTTAAAAATTGCCCCCAGTGTAAGTAGGTTTACATAGGAGCCGGTTCATTTAAAAAAAAAAAAGTGTTTTCTCTCCTTTTCCTAAGGACGCAGTAGGGTTTTCTGTCAGTGTAATCCAAGTCATTTCAACATCTTGTTTTCTAGCACCTACAATTTGTACAGAGAAATGTGGTTCTGCCGTGCAGAACATTTAGAAAAAATAAAATAAAAGCAGAAAGAGTCTTGTTAGCAGCTGGGGTAGGTTTGTCGTACTTGTTGTCAGGATGTAGGCCGTGTTTGCATGGAGGCACAAGCCTGTCTGTGGGTGAGGAGCCAGCCTCGGGAGACAAGGGCTTGCTGGCGGTGTACGTGGTGTCATCCCCCGCCTGAGCGTGAGAAGCGGGTACCATCCACAGTGGGACCCGGGGAGCATCAGCCAGGGACGCCTGTCTGCTCTGCGGGTACCTGTGCTGAAGGCGCAGTGGAGATGCCACGTCTGGTCACAGAAACCCCCTGGCGAAATCCTCCCTTATGGAGGCGGAGGGTCTTGTAGTATCCTGAAACAATGCTGGAAAGAAGCACGTATGTGATGTGTAACACTGAGATGCCTTTTTCCGTTCAGTAATATCTCAGGTGTAACCTCTATGACGGGACATCGGTCTCTGGAGGCCATGGGACCTTCTGAAGTACATCTGGACATTGCTGCAGAGATGCCTCTGGAGTAAGGAGGTGGTGTCTTGGTGGCAGGGGCAGGACGGTACCCTACCATCAACAGCAGACATCGCCCCAGAGCGCGCCGGGGGCCCAGTTTGTGAGCTGTGCCTGGGCAAACAGGGGGAATAATGCTTCGGGTTCCCATCAGCCTTGAACTTCATTCTGGATACAATGTGGGAGGAAACGTAGAGAGACTAATTTGACATGCGCATGGTAGCAGAAAGCATGGTGGGGCAGAACACCTTGTGGAAAAGAGAGCGAGCAGGATGTGTTTCTCTTTGCTTTTCTGGAGATTGCTAAAGCTCTGTCTGGTGAAGATACGTTATGAATCTGGAGGTCTGAAGGCGTTGTGCTGGAGGCTCTTCCAAATTACCTCAGCTGAAAGAACCTGCCTGGACTTTAGGGCTGGAGGAGAAGTCAGGGAGCTGCAGTGCTAATTGCACGGCTTACCTGCGTGTTGTTGGCTGCAGAGACTGATGCAGTTTAACCGGGCTCATCTAACCCGCGAAACCCCTTACGCTCAGGATAGCAACCTCTTAAGCGCGATCATCTCACGTGGTGTCACCTTCCAAGCAAAGGTAATACTGATCTATTCTCATGTCAGCATTAAGTTCACATTAGCTGAAGGATTAATGGAGGGATATACCTTCTGAAGGCTCCCTGGGTTTTCCTGCCGACCACAGCACTTGCTTCTTGCTGGCTCTGCCTTTACGTTGGAGGATGCTTTAGCAGAATTTATATGGTTTTAGCTGCAAATTAGCACACGGCATCACAATATAGCGACCAAAATCCTGTTCTTTTTCACGAGGATTTTCTTCTTTGTTGCACTGTTCTCTCTCCTGTGTATATTGAGTTTCCAGTGATATTCATTGCAGGCTGCGGCATGGGGCAGTCCTCCAGACAGGCATGCTGGAGGGAGCAGCGAGGTAGGGTTTTTGGTTGACCGTTCTGTATCGGGTACTAAATGCTTTCCTCCACGAAGCTTTCACAGCTTTGCATCCGTGGTGATTGACATATCTGTGTCTGCTTTATTGCAACTTCTGGGCCGTGTTTTCCAGAGGAGAACACTGTTCCCCTTAAATTTGAAGGTGTGAAACAAGCTGCTTGGCGCAGGCTCGCTGTAAATCTGGCCTCTGCAAGCAACAAACATTGACATTTTCACATTGTAAAAGCTTGCCATCCCTCTGCGTAGTGTTTTGGGGAGGGAAGAATTGATTAAAAAGTTCATGTCCTTATTGTGAGCTACCAGAGGGACTGCGGCATTCGAGCTGCTGAAGGTGGACACAGGACTATTGTAGTGGTGCGAGGCTGAGAGAAATCCCATAGATAAAAAGACAATTCCATGGAAAACCGCTAAAGGACCTCAAATGTATTTGATCCTATTCCTCTGTCTGAGTAAATAGGATATTGGGAGCTGGACATGCTCATTGCCAGATCTGCAGTCGAGTGCTAGAAGGGAGCCATCGTGTTTGCTGAAGGATGTTCAAACCTGCCTTTGTCATGGTAATGAGGCAGTGCCTGGGCAGCGCACCCTGCCAGCCACCGCAGCGCCTTCCCCTTGCTCTCATGCAGCCTCTTTGGAGAAGGAGAGAGACAGGCCGCCCAACCTGCGGTTGACCCAGCCTGAAGCACATCAATAAGCTCTAAACACTGCTGATAGCCGGGAGAGAGCCATTAGATGACCCGTCTTGCAGATTTTTCTTCTTTTGCAATTTAACCTTTTATTGAAGTTCCTGGGAATGCAAAAAAAAAAAAGGGAAAGAGCTTAGAGAGAAATACCAGAGTGTATTATGGTGTGGGACTGGGCGTTGAGGACCACGGGCTCCGCGGTTGTCTGGGGCTCGGCTAAGTTCGGGACTCCGCTTCTCGGGTTTGCAAGTTACTGAACAAAATTGGTCCTGTTTTACCTCGAACCAGGACAGCAGGGTGGATGAGGAAGTTGTGTCTGCCATCCTTTAGGAAGGAGAAATACATCTCATGTTATCACTGCTCTTGACTGCGGAAAGGTGTTCCCAGGACAGCCTGGCAGTGCGATTTGCTGCTGGAAAGGTATTGCCTCGATGGGAATTGCTGCTGGAGCAGAGAGAGGAGGATTACAGTGGACTTTCTTGGTGTGGGTCTTCCTATCAGGTTGGGTGTTTTGTTCTGTTTTGGTTGTTTCCCCGCTCGCCACTGTGAAAGACTCTTCTTTAAAGAAAACTCCATGGTTTAGTCCTTCAGCTAACAACCTGCGAGATGGGGCACAGCTACCAAATGTCGGTCCGACTGTAATGACAGCAGTCATTAAAAGATGCTGTAGGCTTGCATCTGGCTTAATGTCATTTTTTAACTATCTTCTTTCAATATAATGTTGAGTGTAGTTAGTTGGTACACTGTGTGGTGAGTCGAAGAGGAGCAGTGTGTTGGTATTGAACATTTCCTGATGCAGAGGCTTAATCTGACCCGACAGCATCTCCTTGGGCAAACTCTGATTGACTTGAAGACGGTCTTTGCTTGAGAAAGGTTCGTGGCACTGGCAGGGAGGTGTGAGAGCCATTTAGGTTATTTAAAGCAGCATCAGTTAGACACGGTGATAAATGGCTGAAATGCATCAACTTTCATTACCTCTTCATGCACGTGGTGTAACATGGGGGTTTTTTCCCCCCTTTTGGCTGCCTTTGCAGCGTTCGTTACCTTTAGAGACCCAGTGCAGTGTGGGGAGACCACGCGAGGACAGGATTGAGTCCTTTAGTTTTGATCTGGTTTGGGGGAGCCATGCATAGACGCCTTTCCTTTTTAAAAAAAAAAAATAAAAATTGGTCCAGATCCTTATAAGGTACTTATGTGAAAGTCCACTAAAGGATTTTGTATCAGTTTCTAAAACAAGAGGAGAAGCAGATGTCAGCAATCAGAAATAGAAGTTCCCAACCCCACTCCTGGTCGGTGTGCGATTCTCCGAGCTGTATATTTATTCCGAATTTGTCCAGTGTAGTCTGGTTCTCTTGCACTGGCACGTTTACTGCATCCCTCGAGATTAACTGTGTATCCTAATAGGGCAAGAAGATTTTCATCTTAAGTTTTCTTTTTTAGTAATTTCATTCCATTTTTCTTTCTAATAGCCCCCCATGCTGTTTTTTTCTGCTTGATGTTTACACCTTTCAAACACACATCTATATCTTGTCCTACTAAGCTGTGCTCTTGCTTAGAGCTGGACGTATTCAAATCTTTTGATCTTTCCTTAGAAATTTTTCCCTTCAAACCCTTAAACATTTTTGTTGTTTTCTTTGTACTCTGTTCAATTTGTCAATGTCTTTCTGGTAATGAGGTGTCCAGAAGTGAATACATTATTCCATTTATGGATTAATTACATCTGTAGAGATGAGGAGACTGGAACATCCTGCTATGTGATACGTGTTTCTGCGTTTTCTGTCTCTGAAACTAAACTGTCTTTTTAGCTGCCGCATCCTTCTGCGGTTTCATCTCGAGCTGCCTGCCCTCTGCCTTCCCAGGTCCCTGTTTGGATGGATGCGTTCCCAACGTCACCTCCTCAGAGCACGGCTGGGTTTTGGGCGATATATCTTTTCAGCATCAGTTTTATTTTTTCCAAACAGAAAAATCTTCATATGATTTCTGCATCTTCCTTCAGAGCTGACAGGTTTGGGAGGGCCTCCTGGAAAGGACAGGGAAATTTCTTTTTTGAATGATGTTGACAAGGTGGTCCTGAGAGAAGATAAGCACCTTTCTTCATTTAAGGTGTCCCAATCAATCAAAGCCATGCTTTCTTTGCTTGTATTTATTTTTCCTGTCAAGTCCTGCAATGCATTTCAGTGCATAGTAGGTGAAATTTAATAAACCGTAGTCTTTCCTCTTCCAGATTGTTAGCGAAGCTGTTCAGGTTAAATCAGACACAGATCCATGTGATACCTTGGCAGTTTCCTCCAACTTTTTTGTTTTGTGAGTCTTTAGTCAGCTTCTACATGTATAAATACACTGAGGTTGGACTCGATGTGAAGCTATTTGGGGTCTAATTTGTGTCTCATGGAGCGGAGTCTGTGGGCAGGGTCCCGTGGCTGTCGGTAAGCTTCGGGTCTGGCCCTGGGGGCAAAAAAAGCGTTTTCAGTTGGCCTCGAGTCTTCCAGGTGCTAAATCCTAATCCCTTCTAAAGTAGGGAGAATTGAAGCTGCTCAGATTTTTGCAGGACTATTGCTTTTAATTTCGGGATTGACTCTTGAAAATGCTGCCCTAATCCATGTGGCATTTCCTTGCTTCTTTTCATTAAATAAATAATTTGTGCTAACAAACCAACTGTGCATAACAAGAGGTGTTCTCTGCAAATCTGTACTTCTTGCAGCTTGCTGAGCTGCTATCTGCAACGCATAGTTTTCCCTTAATGGTTTTTCCGTTCTTTTGCTAGGAATAGAAGTTAATTGCATCCATCCGTTTAACTAATTTCCAGAATTAGGTATTAGACTTATGTTTTGAAGGAATTTGCTAAATTTCCCTTTTAAAAAATAATTCTTCACAAATAACAACACTTGATTTCTTTGGTTAATTGCACAGATTGAGTGGTTTGGCACATGTCTGCATTTTCCAGATACTCCCTTTTTCTCTCCTTTGGTGGTAGCTATTTTTATAAACTCGCCATCACTCTCTGATAGCTCAGGCATCTTTTCTTAATTTACTTTTGAAGACAAATTTAATAAAGGAATTCCCTTTCTTAGCCATATTTGAATCATTCATTTTATCTCTTATTAATTCCCCTACTTCTTCTTAACTGGGTTTTCATTCGTATGTTTATAAATAAGTCCTCCCTCATTCCTTAATCCTTTTGTCTAGCATTAACTCATACTGTATTTTATTGTTAACATTTAATTGACTCTGTAGGAATTAAACGTCCATGTGGTACTTGCTTGTTTGTTCTCATCCTTGTTCACAGTCCTATTCTTCTTAGTACCCCAGCTCTGATGAAGACATATTGAATGCTTAAATGCATAGGGGTTTGGGTTTTTGTTTTCTGGGGGTTTTTTTTGCTGGGTTTTTGGATGGTTTGGGTTTTTGGTGTGTTTTTTTTTTTTCTGGTTTTGTTTTAGAAATACTATGTCAATTGTTAATTCTTCTGAAGTTGCCAACTGGCACGTTTTCAGCGCAGGTGGAATTTATGGAATCCGTTTCATTGGCTTTATGGATGCTGGAGGTGCCCGATCTGGAAAGACATTGAGGAAGTCTTACGGAAATGGGGCTTCAGTTTCCTCTACGGCTTTACATTATGAAGGAAGCAAAGAGCCTGATTTACCTGAACTGACATAGTTTGTGGCCACTGGTCCTGAATTTTAGTAAGCCTGTGATGAAAAGATAAGATCCAGTTGAAGTCTCTAACAGCTGGAATGCAAAATTATATCCTAGATAAATTCAGGCTAACTTGGAACTATCCTTAGTCACTTAAAATCCTCTGCAATGGATTGGTCTGGCTGTGTTTTTTTTTTTTACTTCTCATTATTTTTCAATCCACCTTTGGATTTGCAGCAAAAGGCTACCGCCTCTTTCAGCTGATTTTTCAGTGCTGATAACTCAACACAATAATTTAGTCAACCTGATCTTCCCTGTTGAATTTCAGCTTATTGGCATTATAATTAATTTTGACACATAACACCACCCCTCCAACTTTCACTCCCAAATCTATTAATGTGTAATGATGAAAAGTATGCTCTATGCATAATATTGTTTGGGAGTTATAGATCTTACATCCTTGTTGTCTGAGAGTAGAAGAGTATAAATGCATTTACCCCTTGCTCGCTGGAGCTTGCTGACGACTGAAAATGATCTGAAGTTTCTTAGTTTGTGGTGACAACTTATCTTAGCCTAAGCCAGGAAGTCAGCAATGTATTTTATTAAGACTTAAGCTCAAGTATTTCACTTCAGTGTCTTTGTGCTGTAGTTGCTAATGTGCTAATTATAAAGTACTGGACTGCATTACATCATATCCAGCCTCACTGCTTCATAGTATTTATAGGACTGCAGCTTCTTTTGCTTGGTTTTCATCAGCTTACAAAATTTGATGAAGGCAGTTGGTGGCAAAAGACCCCACTAAATCCCCCCCCAAAACCCCTGCATGCATTTGTTACTGAGGCCGTTAGCGATTGCATCACTGGAGTTAGATTTCATTTTCCTTCTGTACTTAGTAAAACTCCAGAATGAATGCCCATGAGGAATTAAGCTATAAAGACTCTGGCGGAGGAAGTACGTTAAAAGCAATTAGCAGAAATTTAACAAAGTAGATGAAAATCAAATCTCGGCGCTCTCAGAATTTCCGACCCGGCGCTCTGCCGTCCCGCTGGTGGTGTTTCCAGGAGGAAATGCGTGGTGCTGACAGCGCGGGGGGCTTTATCCTGACTCTGGTGTGTTGGGAGTGGGCAAGTCCTGCAGCCGCGGGAGCTGGTGGAAATTCTGGGAAATGCACGTTTTTACAGCCAAGAGCCTTTTTGTTGGTTTTGGTTTTTTTTTCACGTTACTGTCATGACAGTGTGTTTGATAGAAATGCCAATTCCTGACTGTTTTGGGTTTTGGGGTGTGTCTTTTTTGTTTGTTTGTTTCCCTCCCCCCTTTCCTTTTTTTCTTATTAAAGGCGAAAGAAAATGGGCAGCTTGTCCTGCCTGGGGAGGAAAACCAAACAGCTGGTGTGGTTTTAGATCAGGAGGGGAGAAGGCAAGAGTAAACGAGTGCTTGGAGAGAGAGAGAGAGAACGCGCAAACATCTAGGGGAAAACCTGTTTCACTTTATTCTGCAAACAAAATGGAAGCGTTAGCAAAAGCGGAGTGTCTGATCCACTGAGGACTTGGGTGATGGGCTTAATGCTTTTCAAAATAACCGTTTAGAGTGTGCCCTCTTCCTGGTGTGCAAGTGAAGTATCGCTCCAGCATCAATGGTCTCTGAAAGACAGTGAGGTGGAGGAGACTCTCATTATTTCTGTAACCGCAATATAATGTAACCCATCTATTGTTATCAGCAGATGCTGAGCTGGAACACTCTTTGAAAGGAAACTGAGAATGAAAAGGACCAAGATGCAGCAGAATGCTTTGGCTCTGCTAAGTTTGGTGTGCCAGCACCTGACCAGCCCCGGGGAGGATGATGGGGAGCTGTAGATGGGGGCTGCATCCTGGAATCATAGAATCATAGAATGGTTGAGGTTGGAAGGGACCTTAAGGACCATCCAGTTCCAATCCCCCTGCCCTGGGCAGGGACACCTCCCACCAGCCCAGGTTGCTCCAAGCCCCGTCCAACCTGGCCTTGAACACCTCCAGGGATGGGGCAGCCACAGCTTCTCTGGGCAAACCCGGAGGAGCCCTGGGGAAGGGACGAGAAGCACAGCCTGGAAGCTGAGCAGGGACCTGCTCAGATGGGTCATCTTCCACCCCTGCCGTGGGGCGGCTGGGCTGCAGGAGGCATGGGGGCCGGGGGCTGCGGGAGATGGTGGGATTTAGGTCGCTGGTGATCAGGGCACTTGGCTGAGATGGGGACAGCCATGCAGGGGGTCTCTGCCGGTGGGATTGTTCCTGGGCTAGCCTTGCATCCCCACTGCTGTGGGCCCGCTCAGCGTTAGTGATGGGCTGAGTCCTGTCAATTTGTGACAGCTCTGTGGAAGATTGAGACCCTTGGATGGCTGTAGAGCTCCTACTCGCCAAATATCAGCGGGGAGCTGGGCAGCAGGCTGCCCTGGACATGCACAGCAGTGTGGCACTAAGGTCACTTTTAAGAAACAACTGGCAGGAGGGAGTTGTGGAGGCAAGGGAATGTCTTTGCACAACCTTGGAGCTTGAGCAGTCATGGTTCATAGTCATCCTTCTTAGCTGTGACAGCGCACGGGGTGGGTGCCACGGCGTGCTGTACTGTGCCGGGAGCCTGGTCCAGCTGCAGAGTACCCCGGGAGGGCAGGAGGAGCAGCCGTGAGCTGGCACTGCTGCCAAAATTGTGTTTGAACTGTGCCACGGGGCTGGCAGGTCTGGCCAAACTGGGGAGGGCTTCCAGGTGGGGTGAAGGAACAGGCAAAGCTGGGTTTCTCCCCAGCACTCAAACGAACGCAAAAGCTCAGAAACAAATTGACGTTTGAAGCAGGTACGGTACGCTGGCCTTTGGCAGATGCTGGGAAGAGCTCGGTTCAGTAGCATAGCCTTGTTCACAAAGCACCATCGTGTTTCCTCCTGGCCTTAGTGCCTGGGATCAGCCAAGGCACGGAAGCATCTCCAGGTATCACCCCTGCTGCTCAAAACAACCTGCTGTGTCCTCCGGCAGAGGGGAGGAACCACTGCACTTCCCGCACAGCCTTGGATTTAAACACTAATGGGGATGCAACTGCTTATTGTCCTGATTTCTGCCACGCATCCTCAAAACTCCCTGCCTTCCTCCCCTGTTTTCCCTGGATTGCTAGTGAGGACCAAAGCAAGGAAGCAAATTCTTCACTTTGTCTATTGCTGGGCACAACATTTGGGCGCAATATGCGATGAAGTTATCGCGTGTGCTATCAGGCAACTCAATGGGTTTTTTTACGTTCTGCTAACCTGAAAGGATGGTCATCTTAAATGGCTTTCTTCCCCCAAAGCTCTTTATCATATTATCAATTAACTTTAAAGCTTGATTCCTTACATTGATAGATATTAAAAAGCTCCCCAGCATTAAATAACAAACTCCTCCATCTTCCTCCTCGCATCCAACCTGGCTATTGAAACAGCTCAGTGGTTTATTCCTGTTTTATTTGAGAAATCGTGGGCACAAAGGGAAGGTAAATGTTGCCTGGCATCTCGGTTTATGCAGCGTAACAGTGCTGGAGTTGCAAAGAAACCGGCGGCATCAGCAGGTCCCGCACGCGTGCCGCTGCTCCGTGTTCTCCCTCCAAACTTTAGAGATGAAAAGTCATTTTCAAAACAATTCAAAATTGTCTTTGCAGCTGAGAAATGATTTTCAAAACCGCACCTCCTGGCAGACAGCAGGGTTCTCAGCCTGGCTGGGAGCTGCTGCTGTCAAGCAGCTTTTTTCCAAAAACTCCTCTATTTCTGTATTGTGAGTTTAATGTAAAGGTGTCAGGTATCTCTGAAGAGAAATTAAGAGAATGTCAAAGGTAAAACTAAACAAAAGGGCAGACACAAAAAGGCTGTAAATGAGGTGGAAATTGCAGGCAAATAGACAATAGAAGAAAGTTTAAGTAGCAATTTGTTCTCCTTTGCACAAGGAAATGCGCTTCATTAAAAAAAAAATAATCTTACAGGAAGCTGCGCTTCTAAATACAGAACTAAATGTACCCTGGAAAAACTGAAACTGGTTATTGTGCAGCCCCTCCGAATGTGCGCGCGGGAAAACAAAAGTGGGTATTGATTGGCAGAGTTAATATATTTCTTAATAAACGTTTTACTTAAATATTCATTTTTCTCATTTACATAACTTTTTTGCTTTAGGCTGTCTCTCAGTACAGTACCTTTTTGCGGGGTCCTCATCCATGAGCAGCGGCGGGCCAGGATCTCAGGGGTCTGTGGCAACCGGTGGCTCCCAGAAGGGATCCTTCCCGTGAGCGTGGAAGCTGGGAAAACCATTGAGTTCTCAGTGGAAGATCATTTTCTCCTTGAAATAATAGCTCACCATTTTTCTTATAACTTCATTTGAGATAAAAGCACAGGACTAAAAACTGGCGAGGTGAGAGCGGCTGCTGTGTGTTGAAGGTTCTTGATGATGATAAAAGAGAGGGAGATGGATGCAAGTTGAGGCAGCATTTCCAAAGTGTTTCTTGTGATTTTCCATGAAAAAAAAAAAAAAAGGAGGAGGAGTGTCTTTTTTTGCTGGCTGTACCAGCGTCATCATGCGAGTTCTCTTCTGGTTGTTAAATTCTGGAATCAGACTGGAGACGCTAGCTGGAGTGGAGGCAGGTCATCTCTGTGCCCTGGTGGCATGCCTACCGTCTCACTATGCCTGGCTGCTTGAAGCGTCGTGAGTTAACTCAGCACCAACAGAAATCCACCTAAATCGGTAATCGTCCAAGTGTGGCTAAGGTGGTTGTTTTTCATGCAAAGAATTGCTGGATTAGATGAAATGCCCATCAGAACTGCAGCTGTGGGGGATTTGGAGGGTGTTACTAATTAAGGGATGTTTGCATTGGGTTCACATGCCAGTGGGAGAAGAAGGAACAATTTCTTTCTTCCTTTCTCCCAGTCTTCATCCCTAGCTGAGCCACACCAGGACAGGTCCCATCCTCCTGGGGATGGGCTCTGGTGGCACGTGCCTGATTGCTGGCAGGGCTGGCAAAGCTGCCGTGCTTGGGAGACCTGCACCTGCGGAGCCCGGTGGTCTCCTTCCCTGGGGTGTCTGAGCCAGCAGATCCACCACGGTGCTGGGACGTGCTGCTTTGGCCAGCCGAGGAGAAAGGAGGATTTTTCCACATGGGTTAAGAGGATGCAAAGACAGCAATGCTCAGTTCCTACCTCTGCAGCACACTGTGGTGGAGGCTTCAAGCGCCCACCAAATAAAAGAGTACACGTTGATGAGTGAAGAACTTCACCCCTTTGTTTCAGGTGTCTCAGATCTGGGCTTGGCCAGGGACTTCACAGTTTTTGCATCCCGGGGGCATGGCGTGGATCTCACTGCCTCCCCACCAATGCCCATGTGCACCGTTCTCTATATGAATTTCTTTAATCTCACTCTTCTCCATGGGAAATTTGTGACTACTTGCTCTTCATTGCTCCTAGCTCTAAAAAATTCATTGGGACAATGTCTGTGACATGAGGGCTTCCTCCCCCCCCCCCAATTTCTGAGGCTCCAAACCTCCCTAAATGTGTCCCTGAGACAAGTCCTCGTCTTTCCATGGGGATTTTGTAGAATAGATTTTGTAGGGCTGGGGAATGCTGATAGATATAGAACGTTTCCGTGTAATAGCACAGAGATCATCTTGATTTAGGTGAGAAATAAGTAGCATAAGCAAGGCTAAACTTTTGCATTAAAAAGAAAGCCAGGGAAAATGCCGATATCCTCCCTGTGAAAGAAAACAAAATTTAAAAAAACCCCAGACTCCACCTCATCTACGTAAATACATGAGCTTGAATATCCACGATTTCTTAGCGGGCCTGTATAAAGCTTCAGGTGTTCTTTAAAGCTCAGATTGCTTTTTCATATGCGAATTGGTGATGTGGTTTCTGTACTGCTTGTAAGAAATGATGTGAAATTTGTTTAAAAGATCTAATGAGTCCTGGGTTGTCTGCATCACATAACATCCCCGTGCTGCGTGGTACGCATCAGGCCCTGTTAAGGATGTCTGCATTTTTCTTCAAAAGATGCTGTAGCCATCAAAGATACTTACTATAAATGATTCTGATCGTGTGGATTTTTTTCTTTACAGCTATATCTGCATATCCAGGATATTAAAGGGAATGTGTTTTCCTTGAAGGAGATAGTTTGTATGTCAGAATTCTTAGGACATCTGCAGAGCCCATTTGTTTTATCTCAACTTATCTTATTTTACCCATTTGTGGTTTGTTGGTTTGTGGTTTTTTGTTTGTTTTTTTTTTTTTTTTTAATGAAATTTAAGGCTAAAGCAATTTATAGAACTGGGATAATGCAAAGCTGAATCCTGAACGATGATAAATACGTGGAGGAGAAAGGATCTCATGTTGGTTTTGCCATAAATAGCCCTTCCACACTGAGCAGGTCAGCTGGACGATGCTACCTGAGAAGCCGTGGCTCACCCAGATGCTGCCTTTTCTTCTCCAGATGAAAATCCCATCTTGTTATTGATGTGAGGATAAAGAGCAGATGCATACAGTAAAATACAGCTTATTAAACTGCGGTTTTGATTGGTTAATTACTTTCTCCGCATTAATAGAGGATCAGGGCTGCAACTGTCGTTTTCAAAAATACAGCAGGTTCTTTTCTGCTGCTGTAGAAGTGACTCAGTACAGTTCCTGCTTTGATTTACAAAATTGGATTTTAATCTCTTTGAAACCATTATGCTAAATCAATTTTTAACATAGCAGAGCATGGAGGTACAAAGCCCCTCTTGTTCTCTAGTTGCTAACTCTTTGGATGAGTGAGCACCATATAAACAAGACTTAAAATGGCATCTATGTGGAAGAGCTTTGCCAGTATGGAAATACAGTTTTGCTCCATTACGACGATTAGCTCCTGTGGTGCGGACCAAGACAATACAGGTAAAGCTGTGTTTGCTGCTGCTGTCTGTTGGTAACGCAGCGAGCGCGCGGGAGAAGTGCAGCTCGAAGTGGTGGTGACCATGCCTGCGTTAGTGGCTCCTGCGGCGGCGGCAGCTGGGAAGGACGGGAGAGGACTCCATCACTGCCTTTGGTTTTTCGGTTTCCCCTTGCCCTCCTTAGCCCCGCTCCAGAGCTGTCAAGGCATCGGATGAATCACCCCTCTGATGTTTTGGATTTCTGGCAAGAGTAGCAATTGGGCAATCATCCAAATTCAGCGAGAGCACTGATAGTAATGAATGGGAAGCTTATATGATTTCATATGGAAAGCAGGGCAGGAAGAGTTTTAAGATGACTCTGTATGCACATGTGCCTGCATTTGTCTTTTATCCTCCTCTTCCTTTCCAAAATCCACGCTATCCTGCTATCTAGCTTATAAATCGGTTTTACTGCAGGCTGGGGAGGGGACAAACCCCTTATGAAGTACTACAAGTAGATCCAAGCCACAGTATTTCAGGCTGCTCAAAACCTCTGAAAATTCAAGTTTCTTTAGATCCATCCTTCTTGCCTAGTGCCCGTTTTGAGACGCCAGTTGCTCCTCCTGTTTGTAATCCTCGCCTAGTAGCTTCTGCCCCAAACTCTCCAGGGAAGAAAATCCAGAATAGATCCTTTATAGGCTTTTTTGCTCTGACTTTAATTAACAACTTGGAGCATGAGACCTTTCAGAAGACTTCACTGACACTTTTTAACAGCGATGTGGCTGAGCCTGACCCCATCATTGTTTTTCCTCTTTTCTGGAAATAACCTGGAAGATTCTGGTCTGTTTTACTCGCTTCTCAAGTGAGAAAGGGCATATGGCATGTTATACTTGGCTAAAATTAACCTTTGTAAAACCCAAAAGTAAGCATAAAAGTTAATTGCAAAATAACTAGAGTTATGCAGGAAGATGAAGATAAATTTCTTACTCCCTTAAAATCTCCTTTAGGAAAAAAAAAAAAAGTCTGTTGCAAGATTTGGGCAATTTGCTACGTAATAAGTCTCATTGCCTAAAAGCTGAGGATATTAGTGAAACAATGATCCAGAAATGAAGTAGCTGTGTTATCTGTGTGTGATGGGTTAAATCTGTGGAAGGCCTACATTAGCTCTTGGTTTTTACAGTGTCAGTGTGCCGTGCCTCTTGAGTTACGGCATGACAGTCTGTGTTGGCTAAAAACAGAGAGCACGAGCAAGTAAAGCATCCCTTTGCACTTGCTTTTCTCTGCCATGCCACTGCAATTACAAGGAACGTTGCATTAATTTCTCTCCTTGTTAACCCAGGCAGTGCCATCATCTTGGGGGGCGTGTGGTGCGTTCAGGGTAGATGAGGAGAAACGGAATGGTTCGAGGGGCTGGGGAAAGGACAGCGAAGGCTAATGTCAGACATCGGCATTCAAAACAAGAAGGAAGACTCTTATTTTTCTGGTGGTGAGGCTGCCAGTCTAAGTTTGCGGTGTAGTACAAAGAGTATAAAACAAGTACAACAGTATAAAACTAAGAATATAGTCTTGACTCATGGAAACATAGTGCTTATATTTATTTTCCCATAATGTCATTAAACTATCAAATAGTTCCTGCAGAAGATGGTCTCCTCCAAATGTTCAGTGTCCTCTGTCATGGATTTAGACCAGCTGGAGAAGTTTCTCCTGCCTTTGGGTCTCCATGGGGCATGTCCCCAGGGGTCAGAATTGTGCTCCTAATGACCAGGCAGGCGACAGGAGAGCTGGCTTGGACCACCCGTGTGTGGTTCAGAGGTGGCGTTCCTGAAATACTCCGTTTGCCTCCTGAAATCCTGCTGGAATGCTCTTCCCTCTAGCTCAGCCGTAAACTAGGTCCCACCAACTCTTCCATATTTGGCTAAGGATGTGTTTGTATATCTGCATGTGGCAGTGCAGGTGTAATGCGATGTACTGAGCAGTGTGAAGATGTTCTCCTGGGAGAGATGCTCAGAGCAGGGTGGTCTCCAGGTCCAGCAGCCGCAGCAGCCGGGGCACCTGGAAGGAAATAGCAGAGGAGTAAATTTAAGAGAGGAAGTCATCAGAAGAATGGACAGGATTGGAGCAAAGAGTCTGGGAAGGGGTTTTGCCGAAACAAATGAAATTTGTGTCCAGTTGAACCAAACTGTGATGACACTGATAGCGAGAGGAGAGCGCTGGCAAGTCTGCTCGATTGTCCTGTCTGTGGTATCGCACCGGTGTTGCGTGTTTTGGGTTTAGTCTTTATTTCTGATTGTTGGGCTGTTCCTCCATCTGCCTGAGAACATGCTAGCTTCCTTTTGAATAGCACCCTAATTGAGGCCCTGGGGGCTTTTTCTTTGTTAAAAACCCCTCAGTTCTGGTCCCCACTTTAGGCCAAAAATGGCAACTTCCACCCCCTTCTAAACGGTGTTGGTTTAGCTTGAGAGTGAGCACCTGAATTTGCTAATAATCTGTGATTATTCCATGCTAATCTTGCAGTTGTAGAGGATGGCTCCCACTGATATTCAGCAGATGAGTTATTAATTATTTTCCTTTATATCGTCTGCCCTTCAGGCCAGATTTCTCAACACCTCTTGGTCTACGTTTGTTAGCTCTGCTGTTCGACACTGATTAGTTCTTGATGCTCTCTTTTCCTGGTGCAGGTAATATTTTTAAGCATCCACCCTCTGCTCCCCGCCCCCCCCCCCCCCCAAAAGTCGCTTTCTTTTACTTGGGTAATGGTTTTACCAGATAAATCACCGCTGCCTTGTTGTTTTTGCAGTCTGTGGGATGTGTGATGCCCTTTTGAGTAGGCAGCCCAGCTCTGGCTCCGGAGCAGTCCGGGCTAAATCAGAGGGTAAGGCATGGCAGAGGGCTGGCACAAAAGCTCCGGGTGACAGGCGAACAGGCGAGAAGCGCTGTGACCTTGCAGTATTGCTGGTGCTGGAATATTAAAAAAAAAAAAAAAAAAATTAAAATGCCGCACTGAACTACTTTGTTATGAGCCAGGATCCCAAAATAACCACCTTTCAGTTGGTAAAATAAATTATAAAAGTCTGTCAGATCCAAATGTAATGGTTGGGCAAATTAATCCATTGTTGTATTGTTATAGTGCTCTAATCATATTTTTATATATCCCAGGAGTTGGAACTAAGAAGCATTTTGCTGTCATTGCAAACACAATAATAAGAATAGTCTTAACAAAGTGACGTGCACTAAGTTGACTTTCTGCAATACATTTCAGCGGAAATTACAGATGCTTTTTACATTTCATTATCATTAAGGTACAAATAACTTTCTTGTATTGAAAATCAGGCCTACTTTATCTGGTTTAATAATTATATTGAGGCTCATTATGGACACCTTGTTTGTAATTCTTGCTTTTCTTATTGAATTCTAAATGTGTTATTACAAAAGTATGTACTTTAACAGATGGAGTATATTATGGCAATGTTTAGTTCCAGTTGATCTTTTCCAAAGAATACACTGAATGATCTGGGGCTAAATAGACCCAAGTCAACATTTAGCTTGATTTTTTTAACTGCTGCCATATTCCGGCTGCTTGGAGGGGAGCAGAAACGAAGAAATGCCATTGAATTGAGCTGGGCAGCTTCAAGAGGTGGGACGATGAAGACCTTGGGTTGAGGAAGAGGTGTGGAAGCTGCATCGCAGGCAGGGGAGACTTTTCCAAGAAAATATCTTAGTTGGTGTCAAGGTTGTCTCATTTGCCAGTGGGATATTGCTTTAATGGTGTTCTTTTTTCCTCTCCAGTTTACATAATGAGATCAAGCTAATTAAACCATGTCTAGCTCTGGGAAAAGATCAAAATGTGAGCTCTTTTTATTTCTTTTTATTAAAACCTTCACCCCGTAATGGAAGATTATAGGAAGTACTTTGCTACCAGTGCATCTTGCTCATCCCTGAAAAAAAAATATAGCTCCTCTTTTTTACTGGTACCTTCTTGGTTTTAATTGTTTTTTACTTCCAGTTAATCATGTTTCAGGAACTTGCAAAAGGTGCGTGCTTGATATGGTTGGGTAGATTAGGTAGAGGAGTAATAATAAGTAGATGCAGTGAGGTGTTTTATGGAAAAGCCAGCGACAATAAAACCTACTGAGAAAAGTGTCGTTTTCTGTGAAGTTGTGGAGTAGTCACTTAGACCGGGTTGTTCAACACATTTCTTGTTACATGTAGCTGACTGATGATTGCTCAGGAGTCTCCTTGGACCTGAGAATGCATTTTACAGCCTCCCCACATCTGAAGATATTTTTTCTCATCCAATTTTGCTTTCCTCAAAAAGAAAAAAAAATACGGAGGGGGATGAAAAGATAGTGATTTTTACTGCAGCTTAAATGCAAATAAAGGACTCATTAAGCTTTGAGTTGTAACTGCAGTTCCAGATGCTGTAGTGGATTGTCCATGGATGACCATCACACGCCAGTGGTTGCTGTCTTGTAGAGATCCAGTGATTCGGCGCTGGCAATCCGTTTGCCGGGTGGCTTTTCCCTGCTCCAAGGTTGTGGGTCCGAGTCCTCCCCTGACGTGGATACCTGCGAGCGGGTGCTGGTGGAATCCTTGGCGTCTTGCCGTTGTCTGCAGCAATCGCGGGTCTAGATTATGAGAGGCTTTACAGGCTGATATTAAGGCAAGGAGCTATTGCCAATATTAATATATTACTGTATTAGATCATGCTAATTATATTTTAAGCTGAAATGATTTCAGAAGGATTGAGAGGCAGCGAGGGCTCTCCCGTGCCTTTTCCCCCTTGCAGAGGAAGCAAGGTTCAAGTATTATTTTCTCTTCCACAGGGGAGGAACAGCTGCGTCAGGGCTGGGAAGTAAGTTTATACTGATTGAGTTGAATTGCAGAGTGCCTTTTAGGTTGCATTCAAATCACGGCAATTTCGCTTCCCTCTGTGACAGAGCAAGGAGCTCTCCACTTTGATCGTTGATGTAGACTTGGAGAGAAGAGGGGAGGGGGAAGGAGGGAAAAAAAAAAAGAAGAGAAGGAAAGCTTTTGTTTCAGGCATGTCGTGTTTTCCCCACCTGACAGGGTGTCAGTGGTAGCTGTGCTCTGCCAGCCTTACGCACCCCGTGCAGAGCCCCCTGCGGAGCGATGGGGGATCGGGGCGTGCGGAGGGACCCGAGTCTGTCTCCTGTACGATCTCCCCAGCGCCGAGCGCTGCTGTCAGTAGCTGTGCCGTCTCCTGATGAATAAATTGGCTTCGTGTGGAAGCAGAGCTCGATGCGAAGCTAGCAGGCTTCAGCACGAGCCTCTCTTCTCCTTGGTGGGTTTTAGTTGAGGCTCTGCAAAGAAACGGTTTATGTGTTGGGTTGTTTTGGTTTGGTTTTTTTTTTTTTTTTTTCCTGTGTAAGATCTTAAAATATATTAGGGTTAATGAAATCAGTAAAATTGGGAAGCGCTGCCTGTGATGGACAGATGGCCAAAAGCTCTTGGAAGTACAAGTGGTTTTGCACCAGAAGGAGTGCTGGGATGTGGCTGATGGATGGCGCGTGCCGCGGGCATGGACCGGCGAGGCAGGAGGAGGGAGTGCCCCGAGCTCCACCTTGAGGTTCCCCTCCCGCTCTCACCCCAATCGTGATAAATTTGATCCCTTCCTTGGAGACAGCATTTCAGCTCCCAAGTAAAATTTCTTCTTTTAAATAAAACAATCCGTGCCATAATTAAACGTATATGTGTGCTTTCTTTTCCTGTAAAACTCCGGCAGCTAACCAAATGCACTTAATAATGTTTTTCACTGTATTTCAGTGGTATGAATGTACATGAAAATTACAGCAAAGGCATCATTTTTTTAACAGCTGTGTTTAGTTGAATAACAGATTTAGAAAGTGCAGACTTTAATTAATCTGTGTTTTCTGCTGGGATTTCAGCACCATCTGATTTACTTTTCATGGCTGAAAAGTGTAATTGTAGTTTTTCCCGTTAGCTGCAAGTTTATCCTCCCAAGAAATTGATTTGCTGCTTCTTTTTCTTAAAGCAAACTCAATATCAAACTAATGGTACCTGGTCTGCGATATGGATAACGCGCTCGCTCAGACTGCTACCGGCTGGAGAACAAAAAATCTGTGGGACGGCCCGGTTTGCTTGGAAACACTGCTTTTCCTCCTCCCTGCCTTGCTGCACGTCGCAGCAAGCCGGGCTGCACCGGCCACGCCGCCCCGAAGGCAGGGGTGGAAGGGCTGCGTTTGCAGCCAGTGGTGTGACTCCTCTTCTGGGCTCTAAGGCTGGGGCTGGTTCACAGTATCACAGTATCACAGTATCGTCAGGGTTGGAAGGGCCCTCTGGAGCTCCCCCAGTCCCACCCTCTGCCACAGCAGGGACACCTCCAGCAGTGGCACAGGACGGCGTCCAGGCGGGTTTGGGATGGCTCCAGAGTGGGAGACTCCCCCACCTCTCTGGGCAGCTGTGCCACTGCTCTGCCGCCCGCACAGGGAAGAAGTTCCTCCTCATGTTAAGATGGAACTTCCTGTGCTCAAGTTTGTGCCCGTTACCTCTTGTCCTATCACTGGGCACCACTGAAAAAAGACTGTTCCCATCTACCTGGCACCCTCCCCTTAAGTACTTATAAGTATTGATAAGATCCCCCCCGAGTCTTCTTTTCTCCAGACTAAAAAGCCCCAAGTCCCTGAGCCTTTCCTCATAAGAAAGATGCTCCAATCCCCTCATCATCTTGGTAGCTCTTTGCTGGACTCTCTCCAGCAGTTCCCTGTCCTTCTTGACCCGGGGAGTCCAGAACTGGACACAGTTAGGTTAGGTGACTAGAAGGTAAGGATGGTTGTTACTTGGAGAAACCTCTGAGCGGGAAGGGTTTTCCCTATGTTTAATGGAATTTTTTTAGTTGGAGTCATAGTAAGAAGACTCTCCCTCTCTGTGCTTGCTCTTCATTGTAAAAACGCGTTTGTGTGAGACTGTTGCTGTAACTCTTCAAGTGTTGCTCAAAAAAACTCTCGGCAGAAGGTGCTGGCGGATGCCTGGGGGTTCTGTACGGCGGTGGTGAAAGTGAAGTCCTGGGTCGGGGAACCGTGATGATAAATTGCATTTATCATGTGCTGTTGATCACTCGTTATTCCATCTGTTTGGGGTTGAATGGGAGTGTTTCAATCACGCAAAGATCTTCAATGGCTCTGATTTGGGGATTTTCTTTAAAAACCAACCTGCCATGGAAGTGTGTCCTTCTCCCACCCCTGCTTGTTACCCCGGGATGAGGTTCCCCAAGCCGAGGATGAGGACTTTGTGCCTGGAGCCTGGCACAGGGTGGTCAGAGTTGCTCAGTCAAGTTGCTCCTCTCGGTGTCTGCCTGTGCCGGAGAATTGGTGGGGGAATGTCCTTATCGTGCAGGTGGGAACCAGCCCGTTCCCTGGCAGCTTTCTTGTGTGAGAAGAAGAGCTGCTTAGACCCTACTTTAATAGTGATTTGCTTCTAGGAGGGCTTGTTCTGAGCTGGGATAAGGGGACGGAAGTTTTTCTGCAAAATAACGGCATTCTTTGAGGAAGCCTATGTAATTTTAGTTAGTCAGATGTACTCTCCCCCCATTTTTATTTTATTAGGTTGGCGTGGGTTTTGATGTCTTAAGGGGTTTGTGTGCAAAGCCCACAATGTCTGAAGAGAAGCAGTACATTTAGATTCAGAGCGTAATCTTACGATGGCTGCTAATCTGAATAAGATAAAAAAAAAAAATCTTGATGGGTTTTAAAACTTATTTTAATTAAGGTTTTTCCTTTCATCTCGCCAAAGCCCTGAATTAGCTCCTTCATTCTCCCACAAGTATGAATAGTCCACGCTGTGTATAGACACACTCTTACACACACGGAGCTTCAGCAGAAGAGCTAAACCCAGATTCAGAAACGCGTGTGCCCGAAACGCTGGGGGAATTAAAACGTAGTTTGGGCAAAGTAAAAAACGGCCAAACCTAACCAGCTGCCTCTACGGTAAGCTGGAGGATGCTGAAGTTCCCCAGCGGAGTCTTGTGCTCTCCAGCTTTCTCTGTTTAGGAGCGTGGGACCAGGGTAGCTGCTGTTACTCACCTGTACTGAGAGTTTGTTGCTCTGCAGTGACTTCTCTGTACACTTGGGGGTTTTTTAGGCCTTGGGTGGTTTTGCTCCACTGGTTTTGCTCCATGCGCCGTGCCACCAGAGGGGGGGGGGGAGACGATGCTGGGTTGGAGCTGGACACAGCTGGGGACTTGGACCCAGGTCTGCCTGGCTGGGAGATGATGCTGTGAGCTGCTCTGGGCGTCTTGGGTTTGCAAGATGCTCCTGGTGAGATTTCTGCTAAAACTGGCATATTCCTGCACAACATTTTGGCCTTGATGAATTAGTGTTTTTCAACACAAGTTTTTTCAACAGGAATTTTTCTAATGGCTCCAATCTGAAGCTCTCCTGCGCTCTCTTTGCAGTGTGAGGTTTTTGCTCGGGCATCATTCGATGCGCGCTGGTGAGGACCCCTCACTGGAAAGGCAGTTGGGACTGCGGGTCCCATCCACCGCTGGGCAATCTGGGGCGCAGCCATGCCTGCAGGCGTGGGCTACACATTGCCTTCCCACGGGCGCACGAGCTCCGAGAGACCATTTGGAGAGGCTGTTTGGTGGGGTGACCCCCTCGCTGCAAAGTTTGGCCTAGGCATGGTGCCAGCCAGAAGCAAGGCTGACAAATAATCAGAAATCAAAGGAGCCACCTGCACGCCACGGGGAGCTGCTCACCGGGTGGTAAGCGAGCTTTGCCAGCGCTCATCGCTGAGCCTTGTTCTGCATCCCCGCTTCCCAGCGCGCCGGGGGAGGTGGGGGGGGAGGCGGCGCGGGAGGGGGTCGCTCCCTCCCTGGCCTCACCGTGCCCTCGTTAGGGGTTTTTCAAAACAGGGATGCGAGGCAAGATCAGGGCTGGATGAATGTGCCAGGACACTGCTTCGTCTGGGGGAGAACCAAGGGGGAAACATTGACAGTGATGGGGCTGGGTTGGAGCATCTTTGGGGATGCTGAGCCTGCGGCCGAGGAGAGGGGACAGCCTTGCCGAGCCGAGACTCTCCCGGTGTGAAATTCCCTCTCTGAGCAGGGACCGCTGCTTTGGCTGCGCGAACCCGTGGGCTGCATTGCCGACAAATAGCCGGGGAAGAAAATTAGGTCTTTTTAAAAGCATTTTTATCCTCTGCTGGTTGGTAAGAATGGTCCCGGCGAGCGGGAGGGAGGGAGGGAGGCAGAGGGGTGGCGTGATATGCAGATGCCTGTGTCACATGCACACGCACCGGCTGCGCTCCTCGATGTGTTTTCACCCAGCTCGGAGGCTGGCAGCTCGCGATTCTTACTTCAGAGGGCAGATAGTATTTGTTTTGGGGAGAGAGAGAGAGAGGGAACATGAGATGTGCGTGCGCCCGTGTGCATGCGCGTAGTAGCTTGTTTTTATGTCTGAGGAAGACATATTCAATCACAACCCCGTTCCAGCCCCTCGCCGCCCCACGCCTGCATCCTCCGGAAGGATCTAGCCCAACATATCCAATTTTTGGTTCCATCAGCCTTGATAGGATCTCTTTTAAACAGCTGGCAAGGGAAATTCACTTGCCTGCCATTCTTCCGCGGGTGCAGTAGGGGATTTGGAGGAGTCCCTGCCCTCTCCCCGATGTGCCGGCTGGAAAGGAAGGGGAAGCCGGTCTCCAAAACACGGGCAAAGCGCTGGGAAAGGAAAGCCGGGCCAAAAATGGAGGATTTTTATAGCACACAAATGTTACCTACAGCTATTTATACATCCTCCTCAAAGGCTATTTATACCCTCTCTCTGCTTTTGTGCTGCTGACTGGAGAATATTCTTGTGTTAGATGTTTTCAGCGGCGCGGGAATGTTCTCCAGCCGTCGCCTGAGTGCAGGACCATACGTCTCCAACGCTGTTGCTGAAGGAAGGGGGCAATTCGTGGGCTGCGATCTCTGTGTTGCTTTTCATTTATTGTAGTGTAAAATGAGAAGCTGCCGTTGGAACACGTTATTTTTCACGCTCACGTAAACAGCGGAGCCCACAGTCACGAGTGACGGGGTGAGGCTGAGCACCGAGCGCTCCTCTAATTGGGATAGTTAATGCGGTTTGTCACTACGGTGCCTGATGAGCAGCGCGATGGTACCTTTGTCTCTTGTTAGAAGAGATGATGGTGTTTGCAGAGTGGATTTCAGTTGCTGCTATCAGAGAAATGAGGTTGTGTTCGGCAGCCGTTGTTAACCCCAGGTAGCATCCCTGCCCGTGATGGGGATTACGGCCGGGAGCTGCCTGGGACGGAGCTGCGGACAGGCACGGCACGCTGCTGCCCTGCTCCGTCTTTGTAACGTGGCTCTTCTTCCCTGCCACTGACCGGGAGGTGCTGCGCTTTCATTTCCATCTATCTCCTTCCATCGTACCAGTGTCATGGCTCTGAAAGCCAGGTTTGCAGCTCAGATCCCAGTTGTTGCAACGAAGGGGAGAAGGAGGTGGTTATGCCCCATAATAATAGCCTTAATAACAGCAATCAGTTCATATAGCTGAAGGAGGTAGCTCGTCGCGTCAAGGGTCAGGAGTAAGTTTTTCCCCCCTTTTCCTGCATTGTGCAGTTGATGGGGAGCAGCGTAAGGTTATTTTGTTGTTTCCAGGAGCGCTGGACCCAGCCGCCCCGCTGGAGGTGGCGTGCTTGGCTTGCTGCATCATTGATCCAGCCTGCTACAGCACATTCTTTATTCCTCTTAAATGTGGGCTTGCACTTAAAAAGCAAACAATCTTCTAACATTTCTGAGGATGGGATCTGCAAAACGAGTGGCTTTTGTCATCAGGGACGCCGTCTCTGTTGATCACTCCAGGAATAATGTGTGAATCTGAGGGAACGTGCTATCCAACGAAGAGGGTTCGAGAGCGATGTTTTTAAAAATAAAGGGAAAAAGGGAAAGGGTTGCAGGTTCCTGTGCACTGGATGAGTCGGGGCTGGCTCCTCTGGGGTCGCTGCGGTTACGTGGCACTCCTGTGACTGGGTTTGGAAGCTGCGTGTGGGTTTCCCTGATTCACACCATAAAGTTTCCAGTTCGGTCTATACTGGCCGGCATCAGTGCGCCGAGTTTGTCAGCTGCCTCTTATACGGAGGATTTGCGGTCATGGATATTTGCTTATGACAGATAAACAAAAATAACTGCATTGTCTTTCAAAAAACGTCGTGTCCCATTAAAATATCAGCATCGCGTACGAGATTGGTTTTGTTTTTAGAAATGCTGAAGTAATGGCTTTTTGCGCGAGGCTTTTCCCCGGAGGAGTCTCGGGGAGCGCAGAGCGTGTTTTCGCTCCGTCTCTTGCGTTTGATTTTTTGTCTTCCTGCGTTTGTAGCCTCTTCTTTTACTACCCTTTGTTGAAAAGGTATTTTAGCGATCCTGTGTGGGACATGGTGCTGCAGGTGAGCGGTGCAGAGGGAGAGGTGCTCCTGGGTGGCTCCTGAGCATGGATGGGGCAGCTTTGACGCTGCATTTCAAATAGCATGAAATTGGGCAATAACACTTGCTCCACGTTAGCACTTGGACTTGTCCACCTCCTGCAGCTCCGCCGCTGAAAATTGAAATAAGGATGCTACGCTACCGCACTTCAGACTGAGAGTTTTTCCCTATCCCGAGCTGAACTCTTCCAAAGTTGCCAGCAAGTTTTGCTCTCCTGGGGGCTCTTGCTCCCCGTGCCCGCTGAGGCAGAGCCATCGGATGCTGGCCGTGGCGGAGACGGAGGCGCCTGCGCGATGTTTGTAAACCCTCCGCTTTTCCGTTTCCCCTGCTATTGTAGTTGTCTCTTTTGCAACCGCTACAATGAGAAGACTACTTTCTTATCATTATTTTTTTGCAGAAAGAGCCTTCCGACTCCTCCTGAACCCGTGAATGGGTTTCTCAACCTCCAGCCATCCGAGGTGTAAATGAGATAGGAGAGGGGGCTTTGCGTGAATCCTATCTCCCTGCCAGCAGCCCACTGTCTGCCTGCTTAGTTTTGCATTTTTCTTCCATAGCGTGGATTATTTTTTTATTTTAATTTTTTTCCCCCTAAATGCCCACCAAATCTGTTGTTAATTATTGCCGCTGCCGAGCCAGTGCTGTTTGCGTCGGGAGGTGCAGCCGTTGTGCGGCACGAGGGGCAGGGACCCCCAAATTCCAAACAATCAGGATTTACTGTGCAGCTTGGGCAAAGTGCATTTGTTGCCTTGGAAACAAATAGCAGCAGTGAACAACTAAATGAAATTTATGGAATCAACTTCAATAAATCTTGATGATAAATGTGCAAAAACATACACAATTTGATGAAGATCTACAGTATGCAGATGTGAAGAATGATAGTAAGTTGTATAACTGCCTCGGCTACGGTTTTGGACTGACACAGTCGTGTTCCTGTAATACGGGCTTTTTTGTTGTTTCTGAGGAAGCTGTCTGTTTCTTTTCATAGATATGGCATTTAATTTCAATTTCCAGGGTATCTTTTAGTTTAATTGGCACGCTGGATGATTACAGTGTGTTGTTTTGTCTTTGGCAAATCCTGATTCATATCGAACTCCGGATAAAAATAAAATTGAGAACTGTGGCAATCCAAGGGAGCAAAAAGTGCCATGTCGCACGCCTCCAAGAAGGGTGCAACATTTCACAAATTAATTAAAGCATTTATGTAGGACATCTCCCTAATTCCTTGTATGAGCCTACATGACGGGGACAGGTTAGTGATTTTGTGGTTACAGAACAGCTCTGTGGCAGATTTTTTCTCTGCTGTGGAAAGGTCTCTATATTTACCTGTGTGTAGGGACAGGGTGGGTTTTTTTGTATCGCAGCAAGCAATGTTTTCTAAAATTGATATTTTTTGTTTCTGGTTTGACATACGGATCGATAAGGGTTCAGGAATATCAGTGGACTTGTCTGGAGACTATGTTGTAAACCTTTAACACGGCCCTTAATGCAATTTGATGTTTTTCCATTAGTTGCCTTACCTCTTCTCCTTACAGGGTCTTATTTTCACCATTTTCTGCCGGGTCAGGAAGCGCAGGGAATCTTCGTTTTCTTCCTTTTGCGGGGTGTCAGGCTCCAGCTTCATGCTTCAGCTACGGCTGAGGGGGGTTGCACGGAGCAATATTGCTCCTCACCCGCCTGCGGCTCCTGCAGCCGCCCCGTCGGTGAACTGGGGGGGTCCCGTGGCTGGGACCCAAACCCGAGCCCCGTCTGATGGGCGAGGGTATGGACGTCATCATCTCTAGGAAAACGCCTCCCTATATTTTAAGCCAGTTTCTCTGTAGAGGCGTCTTTTTCCCGCTGTGCCCAATTGGTGTGTTGGTCGTGATGAATATTGGAGGTCTACCCAGATGGACTGGTCATACCTTAACCTTGGCCCTCCCTTTTCCTTCTCTTCTAACTCTTTCGTCTTCTTGGCTCGCTCCTGGAATAAGAGATTGTTTCTGAAAATAAAGGCCCCGTGTCAGTGCTGTCCTCGGACTATTGGCAAGTTAAAAAAAGCAAGTTGTAACTCGGGATCCAGCTCCTGCCCCCAGTGCGTGGTTTGCAGCCGTTATTTCAGATGGACCGTTTTTTCTTTGTTGCTTGGACCTACCCAGATTCAGAGCCAAGCCCTGAAGTTGCTGAGCATCTTCCAGCCCGCAAAGTCAGTGCTTCACCTTGTCAGCCATGATATTTTGTACGGATTTAGAAAATCCCTACGCGTGTTAAGTATCTCGCCTGCGAATCATCCCAGGGCTGCGCTGGTGCCGGCATTTGCAAAGTGGGCTCCGTAGAACCCGGCGTTTGCATGGAGATCATCGCCAGGCATTTTAATTTCTTGTATGCTAGGCGCACTCATAGCCTCGGCAGGGATCAAAATTTGACTTTCCCTTAGGTGGAGGTGTGGAAGGCTGTAAACCTACCAGGCTTCCTGCAGAAACCCCGCGCGCGTGTGGTGGTTTCTAAGCTGCGGTCTGATGTTTACAGAGCACTGTAGCTCTTCCCATTAACATACAACTGCATAAGACAGGTTGAACTCCATTAGGAGCTAAATTTAGTGACTTGCTAACTTCTTTTTGATATGTTTTTATAATTTCATTGTATTATGACACTTGGTTTTAAATTTGCATGAGTAAATGAGCCTCTCACTAAGTCAGGTAAAAAGATTTTTCACTTATCTACCATGAAATAAGACATTAAAAAAATAGAGTAGAAAGCAATGTATCCTTGACATATTTCGTTTACATTTTTTTCAACTGTGCTGACAGAACATTTCTAACTATTAATGATACAATAAAGCTGTTTGTACCGCTTTAACGGGCTAAATAATTTCACGTTATGAAGACATTTTGTAATTAATTTGGTATTTTGTGGGGGAACCATATTTTTGGAAAATATAAATTTGCATTTAATTACATTCACAATCAGAATCGTAACATGCGGCGAGTGAAAACTGGCCTTTTACAGTTCACCTTAAGTCGGTGAAGTCCATGGACGGGATTAACACTAGAGAACAACCTCAGCTGGGATTTCCATAGGTTGTTGAATAAGATTCCTGCAGGATTGCTTAAAAATACCCCTTGGTCAATGAAGATCCTGCAGTTGGTTGAAGATGAGACCGCACACCTTCATCCCTGCCATCACAGGGAGTTCCACTGGCTTCTGTTTCACTAACAGGGATTTATGGTCTTTTTTTAAAATGTATCTAAACTTTTATTCAGGATAACCTTGGCAAGACCTGAGCAACTTTGAGATCTGCGCTTTAAAGGTATTTTTCGCCTCTCCTTTCCTATCGAAGGGGAGAGCGACCACCCAAGCTCCCGCTGCTGGTGGGATTCAGGGGATGTATTTGGGGAGAGACGGGCATGGCAGTAGGGCAAGAGCATCCCTTTGTTTCGGCTGGGTGACGAGCAGCAAGGAGACAGCAGCGATGCTCGTTCAGTCCTGACCTGGGCTCCGGTGACGAGCTCATGCAGAGGTGAAAGTCCCTCTGTTAATTACCCAGCTTTTTGACTCTCCCCATCTCTCTTGACGTCACCACTTTTAATCTGTTTGTGTTATTGATTTTTTTTTTTCATTAATAGTGACAGATGCTTTTAATTAAAAGAAAAGACAAAACAAAATCCTGAGTAAAACAAAGAGAGAATATTCTAATTTGGCGTGACATTATGAGGCAGAATGGCTCCTGGCATGCAAGGTACGGAAAAGGTCATCTTCCACGGCTACAGCCTTTTGCAACGGTGGAATTAAGTTCAAACTCAGGCTGGTTTTGAAGTCTTAAGTCTCTCCGGGGATTCCTTTCATAACATCTTCGAACTGGATAACACTACAGTAAATGAAATACACTGCACTGGATTAAAGGGTTATTTCCCCTGTGTGTCAAGCTGACACAGAATACCAAACCTCAGGTTGCCTCCGAGTTGTCTCTATCTGCTGATGCCCTCTCTGCTTTACATAACAGCTCGCAGAGATTTTGCAGGGAAGTTTTGTGATTATTTATTCGGCTCCGCCGCTTGGTGAATGTGGAACAATTTTATGCAGCAAGGAACCAAAATAAAGCAACTAAACGGGAAGGAATTTAATGGGCTTAAAAACGTGAAGGAAGCGATGCAGGAAAGAGCGGAGCTGCCTCTTCAGGTCTATTATGCCGCTCTATAATTTATACCGAAATACAAAATATAGATCTCTCTGCATTGCCACTCATGTTCAGCAGCGCAGAGCTTGCAATAACAACAGGGTATGATATATGCTACTGTGCTCTTATCTGACTGTACCAACAGTTAAAATTTGTTAAGGATCATTTGCAATGTGTTTTGTTGTAGAACAAATGTTCATTTTGACTTTGAACTTGGTGTATGCTGTAGCTTGTGCAGATTGCGTTTAGCACCGGGTACCCAAACCGCTGCCATCTGCACAGCGCCAGGGACCACCGTGGCTGAGCTCCAGAGCATGTCCCTCTGTCTCCGCGCTGGGGAAAGGATGCGTGGCTTTAAATATTGGCGCATCGGCTCCTCCAGCTCCCTCGTGCTGTGCCGCAGCCGGCTGCCCCGTGCCTGGGGTGAAGCGGCGGGGTGGTGGGTCGGTCCCAGGGAAGGCACCGTCTCTGAGCTCGGGATGCCAAATTGCAGCGGGCGTGCATTGAACCAACTCTGAAACGGCAGAAATGGTCTTGGTTCTTCCTTTGCCCCACCAAAACACTGGTTAAAGACCACTCTGAAATGATGGGGAGCCTGTAAAATGCTAACTGTGCAGTAACTTTTCTGACAATGAAAAAGAAGAAAACTGTTTCTTCTCCCTCCTTGCTTCCTCCCATTTTATTTTGTCCGAGGTGGCCCGAGGCTGGCTGGGTCATACGGAAAACTGGAGTTTGCCTTGTAAAGTGTACGCATAAGATAAAATGCCTCCTCCGTGTTCTTGATACATTTGGGTTTGGTAAAAAAAGGGCACTGTGCTCCCTATGTCGGTGTGTACCTCTGGTTTCTGTATTGAATCTGTCTTCTGCCCCTACGGCTCGGCATATTCCCGCACGGTGGTTTTCTCTGGGGGTGCTTGTGGATACCTCTGGAACAGCCACCACCAACTGCTGCTGCTCTCAACTGAGTCCCAAACCCTCTCCCGACAGCTTATGGGATCAGCGAGGGCTGCTGCCTGCGCTGCCGGCTCTTCACCGGGACGGGAACGGGCTGCCTCTCCTCTCCCCAGTCACACTCATGCTCTTGCTGGGTTAATGAAAAGTTGCAAACGTGGTTTGTCTCCGTGAGGGTTTGGGATCAGGTGCAGCCTGGCCAGGACTGACACGCTGACCTTGGGCTCCGTGGAAGTTGTTCCAGCGGGAGCTGCGTGCGCTGGCAGGGGTTCCTGCTGGCACGCTCCTCGAGGAGGTGTCTCTCCAGGCAGCAGGTTCCTCTGTTTCCAAGTGTTATTCACATATAAACACCCACACGCATTAAAAACATGTGGGAAATGATAGTTTCGGGTTTCTGCTGTCCATGAGTAATTCACATCGATGGCATTTTTTAGATTTACCTCTTAGTGAACAATCTGGGAGGAGAAGCGAGGGCAGGGAACGTGCCTGTGCTGCTGTTCTGGGTTGGATGGAGGGATCTGCATGCTCCCGCACTGCAGCCTCCGAGACAGTCTGTGTCTTTCCAGGAGGTCTGAAATCGCTAGAAAAGCTGGGACATATTGAAAATATGCTCAGAGCTTTAGCACTTCCTCCAGATTATTTCTTCGAGTATTTAAAAATATATTTTATAACACTAAAATAAATGTTAATGAGTCTGCATTGCTTACGGCTAACAATAGTATTTCTATTTAAATGCGGCAGCCTCACAGGGCGTTCGGCGGTGGAGGAGCTGGGTGAGGAGCCCTGGCTTTTTGTTTCTGACGTGGTCCTTGATGTCTTGAGCAGTTTTATTCTCTCATGCTTTACTTGCCCCATTCTGCTAAATAGCAATGAAAAGCTTCCTTCCTTTGTTAAAGCACCTAGGATTTGTCAAAGGCCACTGGGCAAGTGTTAAATACTGAGCTGGTTATAGAAAGTGTTATTTAGTATTATGTTTATACCTCGTCAATGTTAGCATGTATTTTTATATACTGTGTGTGGAGACCTTTGTGCCTTTCCAACCAAACAAGGACAGTCCTTGACTCAGGGGTTGGGTTTTCTTTCACTAGCAGGTGTGGCATTTTCTAATTAATTTTGTATATCTGCTTTTTTTGGGGTGCTTTTGGTGTTCAGGCTGGGGCTCACGGTGCTGGAGATGCCAGTTGCATACAGAAGATGGGACAGCTGTCATGAGAGAAATAACATTGGGGAAGTCATAGCCTCATAGAATGGTTTAGGTTGGAAGGGACCTTGAAGATCATCTCGTTCCACCCCCCTGCCCTGGGCGGGGACACCTCCCACCAGCCCAGGTTGCTCCAAGCCCCGTCCAGCCTGGCCTTGAACACCTCCAGGGATGGGGCAGCCACAGCTTCTCTGGGCAACCTGGGCCAGGGGCTCACCACCCTCATAATGAAGAATTTCTTCCTAACATCTCATCTCAATCTCCCCTCTTCCAGTTTAAAACCATTCCCCCTCATTCTATCGCTCCCGTCCCTGATCAAGAGTCCCTCCCCAGCTCTCCTGGAGCCCCTTTAGGGACTGGAAGGGGCTCTAAGGTCTCCCCAGAGCCTTCTCTTCTCCAGGCTGAACACCCGCAACTCTCCCAGCCTGTCCTCCCAGCAGAGGGGCTCCAGCCCTCGGAGCATCTTCATGGCCTCCTCTGGCCCCACTCCAACAGGTCCATGTCCTTCTGATGTTGGGGGCTCCAGAGCTGGAGGGCAGCACTGCAGGGGGGGTCTCACTGTAGCAGAGTAGAAGGGGAGAATTCCTCTTGTGTTTGTTCTTTTTTTTCCGTTACTTACAATGAAATTGCATTTTAAGGATCTCAGCCTGCTGTGTGACATGGACAGTGATTTGGGGAGGTCAGCGCAGGGGGAGGTAGCCCAAGGGGCTTCACCCCATGAGCCTTAGAAGAGTCTGCAATGGGACCGGGGCAGGGACTCGGCAGGGGGAGAGGTGTCGGAATAAATGGGATGGCAGGAATTCAGCCTTGGCACCGTGTCAAAGGCAGCGAGCCCTTCTCCGAGCAGCTGCATACCCCGTGACTGCGGGAAGCCAAATGGTTTGTTTGTGTGTTTACATGGATGTGTGGGTCTGTGTAGGGGAAAACCACTTAGCAGAAATTCTGCTATTAAAGCAGATGGTGGGAGATTAATCTGTTTTTTAGGGGGGTACTTGCTGGTACGGTGACCAAATTATTAATTCCTTCCTGTGCTAGGAGTCCTTTCGTCGTTACAGGGTATGGGTGAATTGTGTTTCCCGCAACTCTCAGCTCCTCCCATGCTCTCTCAAAAGCGGTTGAGCTGATGTAGTATTTTGGGAAACGAAAGAGTGTTTGTCAGGTTTCGTTGCAGCGGCTTTGCTACCCGTGCTCCTTCCGTGCTGTGCTCTGTTCGAGCCCTGTCCAGGGGCTCCCGTCTGGTCTCGACCCGTTCCAGTTCCGTGGGCAGCTGCCTGCCAGCCTGCCTGCCCTCCTGCGAACCAGGGCAAGCCCCTGCGCTGCTCTTCAAATGCTGGTTCTTACGCTAGATTTTTTGGTTTTTTTTTTTTCCCCTTCCATTTTAGAAATTGCTCTTTCCCCCCCCCCCCCTGCTGTATCACTGACAGCTGCATTCTCCTTGACAGTTGTGATATTTGTATGTGTGCATAAAAACAGTAGGAAGCATTTATGTAGGTGTCACTAATTTAATCTGATACGTATGTATAGAGGGGACTGTTCTGCTCTTAAACTGCTTCTCTTTATTTTACAGTCTCCATCGTCATCAACTACAACTCCTTTCATTCTCCTCTTCCATTCATCTACCCAAAGACCAAATCTGGAAATAGTAACCAAAAGAGAAGCCCACATCATACTCAAAGCAGGGAAAGGTTGAAATAATTGAAGGGTAAGTAATTCTTTTCGCCCTTATTTTAACTCGAAGCTTCGTGTGTAAAGCTACAATAGTAAGCGCAAGGCTGTATGAAGAAGCTGTTAAGCATATACGCAGCCGCTTTATGTGCAAAGTGGAAAAAAATGACTGAAATGTTTTGGTGATGAAAGAATGGTCTGGTGGCACCTTTTGCGGGTGAGAGCGAGCCCAGGATGGGAGCGCGCTGGGCGGTTTGAACAGCGGTGCTGTTTTTTCTTGCCCTGGTTGGACCTGCGCTGGTGCCGGGGTGAAAGCGGTGGTTCTGCGCAGACAGGTCATGGGCTTCATGTGGGTTCAGTGGGTCTGGAAGGGCTTTCCAGTGGAGAAGGAGCTGGGAGTTCGACGTCTCCTGGTGTGGAAGTGCTCTTTTGTCATTTCCTTCTATTTTTTTTCCACTGAAAATGTTACTCAGCTGTGATAGCAAGCTGCGGTTGTCCTGTTCGCGTGGTGCGGGATGTTTTGGCTTGCTGCGATGCCTTTGGGTTTTGTGGGCTCCGTGAGCTGTTCTGGAGAGCGACCTGGCGGTGCCTGCACCAGGGTTTTCCGAAGGAAAGCGTTGACAGGGGCTGGAGGAGGGACAAACCCAAACGGCAGAGCGAGGAGGGCCTCTCAGTGGAAATGTTTGCCTTAAGGCTTTTCTTCTGCTGCGAGGGTGGCGAATAAGATAGGAGGAGATAGAAAATCAGCTTCTGTGAGATTCAGAACCCTGGCTGAAGCATTAGTAATCTCCAAATGTTAGGGAACGCGTTTTCCCACCCTAGTCCCAGATCTGTGTCTGCATATATTGCATTTCCACACATGTTCTTTCGTAGATGGACAGGATATGCATTCGCTTACATTTGAGAACTTAGCTTTAAACATCTGGGTTTTCTGGTTTATTGCTGCTTTTTTTTTTTTCCCTTTTCCCCTGCAATGTTTGTTCATGCAAAATTCATATCTGGGAAGGGCATCTTAAATCCCTGCTTCTGAGTCAAAAAGGGAAAGTATGGAAGTGAAAAGAGAGATTGTATCATTTAAGAAATATGATTCATGAATTAATCCTCGTCTGCTACACCATCTGTGGCATGTGTTTCAATACAAAAATCCTGTTTTTATATCTCTTTAAAAAGCTTTCTTCTCGCTGGCTGCCTGAGTTTTCTGCAAAGCTAACGGGCAATTAGCTTCTTTTTGGGGAGAGTGGTGATTTTTATTCACAGCCTGGGCAGTTGGCCCCAACCTGTGTCCAAGCCGTAGGTCGTGGAGGGAGGATGCAGATCCCCATTTTTCTTGGGCGGGGGGGGTGGGGAGGGCAGCTCTCGATGTAACGCCGTGAGCCTGACTTGCAGGCAAAGCCCGTACGTGACTGACTGCTTTTTGTACTGGAAACGTGGCTGGGTCTTCTGCCGCCATGGTGGGGATGGTGCAGGGGATGGGCAGGAGCTGCAGGTAGCTGTCTGGATTGTTCTGCACAAGGACTGAAAAATAAATGGTTGTTTCTCAAAGTGGTCCGTCGGGGTATTTTGTACTTGATGCTCAGGAAAATAAAGGATTGAGGTGGTCCCTGTCCTCCATTTCCTAGTAATGTTCTTATAATCTCTTTGTAGATACAGAGAAAGGGGGATTACCCGTCATTACCCCAAAGAGGAGCAGCTACACTTTGTGCCTTCATGAGAAATGGGGAATGAAGGGGCGCTGGTGTTTTTGGGGATGTCTAGAGAAGGGTCTCCTTTTCCTAATTCAGAAATTGAGAACATTGAATTGTTCTCCAGCTTTTTACAGGGAACCACTCTCCTTTTTAAATAGGTTTCTCGGGTTTCTATTCCTTAAGCGGTACACCTGCTTTGCTGCTGGAGTCAGATCTGAAATCATAGAATCATAGATTGGTTTAGGTTGGAAGGGACCTTAAAGACCATCTCATTCCAACCCCCTGCCCTGGGCAGGGACACCTCCCACCAGCCCAGGTTGCTCCAAGCCCCATCCAACCCGGCCTTGAACACCTCCAGGGATGGGGCAGCCACAGCTTCTCTGGGCAACCTGGGCCAGGGGCTCACCACCCTCAGAGGGAAAAATTTCTTCCTAATGTCTAATCTAAATCGCCCCTCTTCCAGTTTAAAACCATTGCCCCTTGTTGTATCAATGTGTGAGCCTTTTTCCTCCTTCACAGACAGGATCCCTGAGCAGGACGGCATTTCAGCATGTGCATCCATCATTGATCCCTTTCCTGGATCAATCTCTTTCCTGGACCATGGTGTCTTGCTGCCTACTATTGCCCACTCAGTTTTCTCCTCTGCTTCACCCGGGAAGCCGGTAAAAGCTTGAGTGTTTTTCTCTTTGTTCTGGAGGAGGATCCTGAGGCTCTGGAGATGGTGGATGGCCATTGCCCTTACCATGGCTCGTGGTGGCCTCGGCCCATGGCACGGTGATGCACCCGCGTGGCCGCAGCCTCTTCTCTGCCAATGTCACTAATGTGCTGTAAGTACAGCTCCAGTGAGCTCCCAGGCACTGATAACGCTGATAGATGGAGGTTATCCAGGAACTCAGTACCGATGGTGAAATATTGCGGGTTTATTGCCTTTCCATTCATTTTGTTTTCACGCCTTTCTGCCTTCCTGACTCATTGCTGTTCGGCCTCTGCTTGCAATTTCTATTTGCTGCGGTAACACCCACTGGACAAGACGAGAGCGTCACAAAGCACCGATGCTTGCAACTGCTTTTGTAGCTTTTTTTTTTTTTTTTCCAGTTGAACATCTAAAGCCAGGACAGGTGACAGAAAGGAAAACGTTAGCAATGCCTGTTGTCGGAAGCATGAATAAAATATTAAAATGAAAGAGGAGCAGAAGCAATGCCTCTCGCGTTTTGCGTGGCAGGCTGGCGTGAGGAGTGGGGCTGACAAGCCCTGCTGCCGTCCCCACGTCCACCGTAGGCTCTGTCCCCACAGGCTCCCAGCTGAGGCTGGTTGCCGAAACCGGGTCGACGGTGGGAGATGCTCTGCCCCGTACCCAGGTGCTGAGCCCACCTAGGCTCTTGCATGGTCCCTAAGAAATGTTGTCCCTTTCCCCTCCGCTATCACAAATCCCCTTCTCCCGCTCCTTGGGGAACCCTTGGACGTGCGGGCGCTTTACAACGTGAAAAGTAAACTCCACAAGCACCGAGTACCCCAACGCTACCGTAAATACCTGCATGTTAAAGGAAATACCTGCGTGTTGTTGGACTTGATGATCTTAAAGGTCCCTTCTAACCTTAGCAATTCTGTGATTCTATGATGCTAAAATCGTGCCAGCAGTGGTTCAGCAAATGTTTAACCCAGGCTGGAATTAGGCTGAATTACACACATCTACATGGGAAATACCGGCGGGCAGGCAGACCAGAGTGGGCACCCGTCTTTCTGTCTGTCTCACGCCGGCGGACACACCAACACACCTTCTCTTTTGCAGCTGCTGCTAGTAACCCTGGCTAGCTTCTTCTGTGCCTTTACAATATTCTGCAATTTTGCGTATTCCTTAATCTCTTCAATCTTCTTTTTTTTTTTTTTTAAAATCTGAGTTTCTAGGCTTGTTTGCCATTCTTTGTCTGCTCCGTGCTATAGTCTGGGAAGCAGAGATTGTTTCCTGGGGTCTCTTCTGCAAACCTCCACTTCTGTCAGGTGCGCGCTCGCTCCCTCCGCCGCCGGCTGACGCTGGCCGCTGCACAGGCAATCACATTGCCACCGTCTCCATAAAAGGAGGGTTATGGACTTCGTACCTTGAGAAGGTCTTGTGGTTAAATACGCAGCCTGCGATAGCATTTTGCAAAAAACTTCCAGACCCCGTGGAAGCTCTGCTGGTAAAAAAAAAGCCCAACAAAGCCTACAAGCGGTAAAACGAACAAATTCTACCAGAAATGGGAAAAGAGAAGCAGCCCAAGCATTTTGCTAAGCATATTCCATTAGCCATGGTTTTTACTTTTTATTTTAAGCCCTGATTAAAATTCAGCAGCTTTTATTTAAAGAAAAACAAGAAATGTTTATGCTCAGCGTAGGCCCTTATTTCCACCGCAGCGTGAGGTTGTAAACGAGGGGCTCCGGTGGAGCCCCTCCGGCTTCTCCTCCCTCCCTCCGCGAGGTCCCCCCCGATCAGCGAGGGTCCCTGCTCGTTAGCGGCTGCGGCTGGGAGGGTGACGATGCTCGGCAGCAGAGGACACGTGACGGCAGCCGGTTTCTTGCGGGAAGCTAATGAAGAGGCAAGAAGCATCGATTCACCATCTATTTGTTAGGACCCCAGTGAAACAGCTGTTTGTTTCTCATAAACAATTATGCCAAGACGGAAATTGGCTTATGTCTGTACGTACTTTTTGGATGGGGAAAATTAAGCAGTAATAGCTGGAAAAATAATATGGGCTATGAGATAATAGATGCCTAAGGGATAAAATTAAACAGTACTTTACAATGAAGGAAGAGGTTTTGGCAATAAATAGTTTGCGTTTGACTTCTTTTTGTTTGCCAGAGGACGGGTGGTGTTTTGCAGAGGTTGTCCTGGGATGTGTTTTCCAAACAGAGGTAGGATTATTGCGAAGGTTTGTGGGTTTTTTTAATTCCTCCCAAGGAGGATGGTGCCAAGGCCGGGCTGCAGCTCACACCACCGGCACTGCCGGCGCGTTGGCTGTGACTGGGAGGTGACACTGGGACTTGCCTTGAGAAACGCCGCTGGTGCGGGAGGGTGTTTAAAAGAAAACGGCAAGGTTTACCCAACGAAGTGGGAAGAGGAGTTGTTTTAAACGCCATAGGGAGCCCAAAAAGCTCGGGAAGGGCAGGCGGCATGTTTGGCACCCTGGCAGGGGCCGAGCAGAGTTTATCCACTGCCACCTGCGTGTGTACTTGGCTGGCTTTGGTCTGCTGCAGAAGCTCCTTGCCAACACCGCAACGCCACTGGCGTTTGGGTTTGCTCTGCTGTCCCTCCCCTATGGGCTGTTCCAGAAGGGCTCCGTGAGCACTTTGCTACAGGGGTAGTTTGAAAATTCCATTTTTTTCCATTTCAAGTTGCTCGTGGCGCCATCTCCTTCACCTTGTGCATAGGAGATACGCAGAGTTGGGCCGGGCGAGCGCCTTGGTTGCCTCCTGGGTGCCATTGTGGACAGGGCTTGGTTCCTCTTCACTACGTGGGAAACAAAAGCACAGTCCAAACAGAGCTACAAACCCTAATGCCACCTTCCTGAGGACGGATCCGGGTGCAGGAGGTTGAGATCACAGAATCCCAGACTGGTGGGGGGTGGGAAGGGCCCTCTGGAGCTCCCCCAGTCCAACCCCCCTGCCAGGGCAGGGTCACCTACAGCAGTTGCACAGGACGGCGTCCAGCTGGGTTTGGGATGGCTCCAGAGTGGGAGACTCCCCCACCTCTCTGGGCAGCTGTGCCACTGCTCTGCCACCCTCACAGGGAAGAAGTTCCTCCTCATGTTAAGATGGAACTTCCTGTGCTCAAGTTTGTGCCTGTCACCTCTTGTCCTGTCACTGGGCACCACTGAAAAAAGACTGTTCCCATCTACCTGGCACCCTCCCCTTAAGTATTTATAAGTATTGATAAGATCCCCCCCGAGTCTTCTTTTTTCTAGACTAAAAAGCCCCAAGTTCCTGAGCCTTTCCTCATAAGAAAGATGCTCCAATCCCCTCATCATCTTTGTAGCCCTTTGCTGGACCCTCTCCAGCAGTTCCCTGTCCTTCTTGACCCGGGGAGCCCAGAACTGGACACAGTGCTCCAGATGCGGCCTCACCAGGGCAGAGTAGAGGGGAAGGATGACCTCCCTCGCCCTGCTGGCCACACTCTTCTTGAGATCTGAGGTCTTTGGCCCAGGCTTATCCCTGCTATCAGCTTTCAGTTTCACAAACCTCGGGGAAAGCCTCCCCACCAGGTGGGGGATATTCTCTCTCTCGGGGGAGAGTCCCGAGGTGCAAAGTGCCTGCCTTCCCCATTAGCTGGAGTGGGACTCGGGGGTGCTCAGCACCTGTGCAAATGAGGCCAAACTGTCTAGTGCATTGAAAATGAAATCATTAAGTCGCTGTTGCATTAATATTCTGGTTTTATTCATGGAGTGTAATGTGATTCATTTGCCCTTTTGCTCTCATGTTGAGAAGGCAGTCATCTAGTATGCATCGCTGGCTGCAGGGAGAGCTGTAGTTAGTTAGTTATTTATTTAATTTATTTTTTTTTGTTTTGTTTTGTGAGGGAGCAGACATTTTCACCAAGTGCAGAGCAGCCGTGGAGTTGCGACCCGTCTGTTTTCTCAGTGGCCTCGGAGGGCAGTGCCTGCTGCGCTCTCACAGCCCTGTTCGTGGGAGCCTTTGGCTCAGCTCGTCTCCCCTTCTCTGAGCCTCCCATCGACCATCCCGAGCCCTGCTCCAGCCCCGCTGTGCCGGCGCAGTGCTGGGGCGTTGCAGGTGCGTTACGAGAGCCCCTGCACCTCGCCCAGGGCCTGGGCCGGAGGCACGAGGGACCCGCTGGCAGCGGGGCATGTTGCTGAGCTCTGGGACCAACAGCATCCTTCGGTGTCCCAGTGACACCAGGTCCCCACCAGCCCCTTGCAGAGAGGGATGGGTTAAGCTACTTACTAGAGGTGCCTCAGCACCCACAACCCCGGACTTACGGACATGGCATGGGATCTTGGTGATGCGTGTTGGGACGTAGGACAGGACCCCGCTCCACTTGATGAAGTGATTAAAAGCAGGTGAAGAAGATTGTGGGTCCTTGCTGCTGCGGGTCGTTCTTTGCGGTTAACTGCAGCCAAGGGAAATCATTCCTCCGTGGAGTTAACAGAAGAAATGCACCGAGCAAGGGAAGAGTATAGAATACAAAAGACCAGAAAAAAAAATGCAATTTTTTTAAATGCTAACATGGGGAGCATTAACTAAGTCACTAATTCCAAAAGAATGATAATGAGTAAACCAGTTTGAGTCACTACTGCTCGTTGTGGGACAGGATCGGAGCGGTTCAGCTATGCGTGTTGGCTCTCCACCTGCAAAACAAGAAGTAAGAAATTCCTTTTGAGCCCCGACAATTGCAACCAGCCCTTTCTAAGCACAAACCTCTGAACTCTGTCTCGCTGTCAAATTCCAAGCAGTCATGACGCATGGCACAGTGACCATCTCAAAGTCCTCAGGTGACCCTGGATTTCTAACACTACAGGGTCATAATACCTATGAAAAATCAATAAGGCATATTTTAGAAGCAAAAGGCAGGAGGAAGAGAGTTAACTCAACGTGTTTCTTCTCTTTTTTGCCTTGTCCTTTCCTTTTTTTTTTTTTCCCTCTCCTTTTTCCTCCCCCTGTATAGTCTGGAGACCAGTTCCATCCTAGGAAGGACCAGCGAACCAGAGCAGAGCTGAGAAGCAGAAAGCAAGGTCTGAGGTGCAGGCAAGGGAGAAGGCTGTTCTGCAGGAGGGCACAAGCTGGGCCCTTAATTTGGCGATTTTGCTACAATTTGTCAATGGGGAGGCGTAAGAAGAATGGGTCAGGTGTGGATAAAGATAAGGAGAAAAGGTTTTCAAAAGAGCTTGGAGCCGGGATCTGTTTGGGAAGAGGAGTTTTTTTTGCCTCCAACGATTTGGGTAGACAAAAGAAGAGAGGCGACTTGGAAGCGGGGAGGTAATAATTCCGACCTTCTCCGCTCTTTGTTTTCAACCAAGAAATGCACAAATCGCTGCTGATATTGCTGAGTGGTTTCCTGCTGCTTTGTGGCTTGATTTGGAGCTGCAGCCGTTCCGAGCCCGGTTCCTGACTTCGCAGCGCGGTAGCACAAAAAAAAGCAAGCAAATCCTCGCCAGCGGAATTGTAATTGTTCCCTCCACCGTGCCCACCGGGAGGACCGCTTCACCAACACCTTCACCTTGCGTCGCGCTTTAGATCCTGGCTGGATTTTGAATAGATTAATGCCTTTTGGAGAGTTCTAGAAAGGTCAAAAACAGAAAAGAGGCTCTAATAGCAGTATAGCAACCAGCTGGTTGCACTGGGTTTCATTTTACTGCCATAGTAACACCATGAGCCACAGTGTTAATCCCGTGCCCACTGAATGCCATTTCCCCCCCCCCCACCCCCCTCTTCTTTTTGTCAAGAGACAAGCCCTAGAAGATATTTTCTTCCTGAAGAATTTCTACGAGGCAGTAATAGGCTTTTTGGAGGGGACGGTCCTCGTACCCAGAGATGTAAGGTGGGTAATTTACAAGGCAATGTGCAAATGCCAAATTGTTAGGCAGAACTGCTGCTGATTTAGAAGGCAGTTAATGCTATAAATGTGCCAAGTGCCAGTAGAGTGTTTCTACAGATGGAATAACTGGAAATATTGGAGAGATTCCAAAGGTTTAATCAAATTCAACCAGGTTTTTTTTTTCTTTCTTTTTTTTTTTTTTTTTTTTAAACTGCAGAATTCTCTAAGGGCTGCGAGTCGAAATAGTAGATTATTCCATTGCTTTTAGTACCAGGGGGGAGATTTTCATAGATGAATATAAAGCACATACTTTCAAGCAAACACATAAGCGGGTACACAAATCAGTGAGCAGCAGCAGCAACGCTATGAAAGCCCGTGCTGGTCGAGTTCAGAGGGAGCATCGTCTTAACATACCCTGGCAAAGAGGGTCCTTGGAGGCGGATTGATGGGGTTTCAGTCATGCAGCATGAAGGGAGCGAGGGGAAGGGTTTGTGAAAGCAGCAGCAGCAGCAGCGCTGGTCCTGCACCGCAGTTCTGCTGAACCCGGGCGGGTTTTGGTGGGATTCTGGGCACGAGCATCCTTTTCGTGGCTCACTGTGCAGTGCTGGGGCATGCATATGTTTCTGCACAGATGCACACCTTCCTCTAGTCTTGTTAACAGCCTTTCCAAGGCTTCTTGTTTAGCCAGACCATATGTGCTTGGGCATGGAGATAGTGTGATGTGGAAAGAGCATCGCATTATCCTTGGGCTGCAAACACCAGCAGGAGCGATTCAGAGCAAATTTTGTCTGCAAGGAGATCCAGAGCTCTTGAGCTTCCATCACAGGACACACATAACGATCAAGTGCGATTTTTTTTGCTCGTTTGTCAAAAGCAGGTTCCAGAAAGCCTTTGTTCTATCCCAAAATTAGCTCTCCCTGTCCATTCCTTAAATATTCATCCAGAGCATGGGTGAAGGCCACCGGGGAGAGAGGGGACATTGTGGCATGTCTCCAGGTAAAGCTTTGGTGCTGAAGAAGTGATTTGTGACCGAGCTGGGGAGGGAATCAGAAATTATTCCATGGGGTTTCCTTTGTCATTGGTACAGAAGACGAAAGAGCCCGTCCCCATTGCTGGCAACAGGATTTTGTTTCAGGGTGAGGTGGCGGGGCCACGGACCCCTGCAGGCACCAAGGAAGGACTGCACCAGGAGTGATGCTGTGACAGCGCTGAAGCTTCTATCTTGCTGGTTTTTTTTTTACGTGACATTTCTTCAACAACATTTTTTTGGTTGGTTTTTTTTTTTTTTTTTTTTTTGCAGATAGCCTGATTGGATCCATTAATTGTCATTTATTTATTTTTTTTTGTAAGGGAAGAAGAGTTTCCTGCTTTTCCTGGAGTGTTTGGTATTGATCCTCTCTGCTTTCTGCAGCTCTGGAGTTGGGGACCGTCTCCCTCCCAGGCATTGCCGTACTCTCTGCCTACTTTCTGCGCAGCCCCCCGTGTCGTTCCTTGCAGTATTTCGCACTGAATAAATTGCTACAAAGCTATTAGCCTCAATGCCACAGTCTGCTGCTCCTGCTTTCCTGCACCCACCTCCACCCCGCGATTGATCCAGCCTGCTGTCTGTTTGCTGCAGTCAAGACTGCCTACTGCTGCTGCGCACAAATTGCTTTAAAATTGAATAGTTTAAAAGCATTTTATAAACATTCCCTCCCCTTCCTGATACTGTCCGTTGCACCAGCCAGAGCTGGGAATGTTTACGTGATTTTACCTGGCCAAAGGATGGGGGAAGAGTCTTAATTTTTTTGTGTGTGTTTTTACTTTTTTTTTTAATTAAAGTCAATGCGGAAATTAAAAACTACGTGGTTGTGGAAACCAGGTCCCTGAAGGAGCTGTTGTCTATGGATCTGTGTCCTAGATTGTGCATCCTGCTCAAACGATGCACTGGTGTGCCTCAGCTTTGGCTTTGCAGGGATCGGGGTTTGCTCCGTGCCATGCAGCGCCGAGCCCTGCGCCGAGGCCACCCTCTGGTCCTTGTGCTGACGCGCTGTGCAGTGCTTGCTGGCAGCTTCGTCTCCAGAGGCATCAGGAAGGTTGTTTTTCTCTTGACGTGGTTGTGGTCTAACTAGAGGCATTATGGAGACGTCACCCGTTGCGGTCTTCTTGGAGGTGTTTAACCATTGTAACGTCCCGGCAGATCCACAGCAGCACGAGGTTCGTGATGCCTGGGATTTTGGAGTGCGTCCCTCTGAAGAACCTGGGGCTTGCAGGAAGGTGGTGAGTGCAGCACTCACCTACCCGAAGCTGAGGGAGATGCTCTCACCGCCGGGAGCATGGATGCGAAAGCTGCTGTGGATGCTTCTTACCCAGGGCTTCCTGGCCCTGGAGCCCATCTAAGCAAATTACATAGGAACTCTCTTTGTGTCATACATATCTGTAGCTGTTTTCTGTGCAGATGAAAAGTGCTACGGGAAGAAGGTTTGGAAAAAGGAGATAATTTTGCAGGTAGTTTTAAGTATCACCCCGGGAAAGGTGTGTTTGTACAAAAGGTGGTACGGTGCTTCCAGCAGCTGGTGATGTTCCTTTGTTTCTCATTCGTCATCCATCCCTCCCAAACTCCTCTTCATTACAAATACTCACACAGGAGCCCTTCTGAAGCAATGTTTATCTTGAGTGCTGCTATATCGGGATTCATTGATCTTGTCATAAGATCATCCACACTGGACTGAAGCTCTGAGGGTGAAAGAGTGACACATGCACTTTGTTCCTCTAGGCCTGTTCTTTGGTGTTGCTGAGAGACTGACTCTGCCGTAGGACTTGGTTGGATCTGACTTTGCAAGATGACCCATCTCAGAACCTCCCCACCGTGGTTTGGCCCATTTCAACGTGATGAGCTGTCTCTGGCAGATGCCAAGGACACAGCTAAGCAATTAGAGCGGATTTGTCCGCAGTCCCCTGACACCCTCTTAGCCAGTTTGGAAATCCTTGTGGAAATCTACCTGAATTCAGTCATCTTCTAGGGTTGCTCCTTCTGGCCCTTGCCCAATGGTGCTTGGTCCTGCAGTCTCTGCCTCTGTAGCACCCGTTGCGTCTCCTGGGGAGTACCCTGGTTGTGTCTTTCCGACCCTGGCAAACCTGCTCTTGTGTTACGCTGAAAGTGGTTTGAATAGGCTCCTGCAGGCATATCTTCTGTGCCTACAGACACTCCTTAAACTCTCCTCTAATGTCTTGTGTGCAAGAAGTGATGGTCTAAAAGGGCAGTAGACATATCTGGCATTATGAAGTCTTATTAAGTAAGCCTGTGACTTCACCCTTGCAACCTTTCTGTCCATTCTGACCTCCTCCCTCATGGTCTGCTGATGGCAAGTGCAATGATGCTGCATCAAACTGAATTTAGTTGTATCATCATGACGTCTGTACGTGTTTCTTCTTTGGGAATACCTTTGGGCATTTCACATATCATAATAATAATAATAATAATAACATGGAGTTAGTGTGGTTGATGGGTCTTATATTGACAACCCTGAAGCTCACCCAGAGAACTTAACCCAGGTGGTGCACATTTATTTACACATTTTTGTTCAGACAGGACCGCCTTTGAATGCAGACAGAGCAATTCCAGTCTCTGCTTAGGTGTTGTCATTTCTGTTGGACTGTCAAGCAAGAGGCTATCGTGCTGCTGATGTCTACGGCAGGCTCAAAAACAGGCTCAGCAATAAACTATCTATCAGGGAATTCTTGGATCGCTATTTTTCTGGGTCCAGATCTGACCTAGAGGTGAGGTGCTTCTGTCATCATGTTGTGGTCTAGCCCTACTTCTCATCCTCAAACTCTTCCTTTGCATCTGTTTTCAAATGTTATTATCTCAGGAGTTTTAGTTTGTTTCTTCTCCCAAGAACAAGAGAAGTAAATTTGCACAGACAGTCTTGTGTGTCTGTATTTTACAATGCTGACCTTGTGTGCCACAGCTAGATGCCATCCCAAATCTACTGAAGTTTCTGTGGTTGTGTCATCCTCCCCTTGTTGGAGAGGACATGACAGGGAATAATACGAGGTACAAGCTGAAACCCGCTCGCCTGAGGGGCCATCTGAACTTGGGCAAATTGAGCACTCCTTGTTGAGGTTTTTGAAAACAGCATCTACAGGAGAGAGCTGGAATCCCACCATCACCCAAAATAAGGTTATAAACCAGAATCTCCTCTTCTGGGAGAAGTTCCCTGAAGAACAGGGCTTTCAGGCTCTCTGTCAGGTTTTTCTGTTAGAACTTCTTCACTTTTGCCTGACTGCTGAGATGATCTTTGGTCCAGAGAGAAAAGACAACGTTGCAGTCGCTGTTTGCTTCTGCCAAGTGTGACGACTCCGGAATACCTTGTTCTTTTGGTGCTTGTGGCCATCTTCTGAAAGAGGAAAAGGTGGGTCCAAGTCACTTGGTTCACATAAAGGAGTCTCTGACCATTGCCATCACCTCTTGCCCCCCGCAAGAATGGTACTGCAGATCTGGTCCTCTGTGTGTCTAATGAGGGTCTGGAAATGATGTGTTTTCTTCAGACTGAACAGAACGTTTCTGTCCAAAGAAACAGAGAAAATATGCAGTAGAATAACTCTCTCTTCCAGTCTATACTGATTTCCTTTTTCCAGCTCATCACGGTTGCACCCCCTGCCTTACATCCCTGCCTTGGGATGCCCCTGGGGCCAAGTTGCCCACCTGGGACCTGCTTCTGCTCTTCGCTCCTCTCCTTCCCCTTTGCACGCCGTGTAGTGCTTGTCCTGCGGCTCTCAGCCAGACGAAGATTTTAGTATTCAGGAAGTTGGGAAGTTCAGCTGTCCTTGGTCTAATTAGTTCGTTAAGCACAGGGGAGCTCAGATCACAGTTCAAATGGCTGTAATTTGAGTGAGCTTGAGACAATGTGAGAGGATTAAGTAGTAAAATTGTGTCTATTACTTTGGCCGAAAAATAACTATTCAATTTGACTTGAATATTTAATTTTTGGAACGTAAGGGTTAGGTATTAATATGGGCTTGGCAGAGAGTTCATCACTTGTAAGACTGCACTGAGAGTTCTTCACGTGCTGAGATCAATGCTTGAAGTCAAGCACGTCTTTCTAGAAATTCTCCTCTGAGCAAATAGTTTGCCTCAACAAAGAGGTGACTGGGTAAGATTTAATTGCTTATTATTGTAGGAGGTCCTCTTAAATGGTCTTCTGGTCTTAAATGCCGTGGATGTCTATAAAATTTTGGAGATGGCTTTTCTCAGAGAGGGGAACTGCAAGTATCTGCCTTCCATTACCCAGATTAATACCTTTGCACACGCTGAAGGACATCCATCCATCATGTTTGGAGCCATTCCAAACCCGCCTGGACGCCGTCCTGTGCAACTGCTGTAGGTGTCCCTGCTGTGGCAGGGGTTTGGACTTAGATGATCCCCAGAGGGCCCTTCCAACCCTGACCATTCTGTGATTCTGTGATCTCCATGGGTGGCTTCTGCCGGGGATGCAGGGAGGGGACCCCCTGAACAAGCGTGGTAGGAATGCCAAGACCCAAATACCCAGGGGATTTAAAATAATGCAATCTGGGGGTGAAAGCCTTCGCTTTTCTCTCTCTGCCGGAGAGAGATGTTGGAGTCCAGGTATTGCATGGAGTGGGCTGAGACAGCCACAGCCTGGTACGTGTGCTGTGCCAGCCCTGATGAGGAAACCCTAAGTGGTGTTTTCATGCTTTTAGTGGCGTTGCACAGGGCATGGCCAAAGGAAAAAAATAATTCTTTGCCTGCCTAAGCTGGGTAGAGGGAGTATTTTGCCTTTTTGCTTTTTAATATTGCGTGCCTGCATCTGTTCCAATCAGGAAAAACAATGCTAATTGGAACTTTTTAAGGGGTTTGATGTAAATGAGGACAAACATTACCAGGCTGAGAAATTTAAAGGGAATTTGGTCAAAATACTAGTGACCATTTTAGTCAAAATAGCAGAGTTTAGGGAATTCCAGGAGCATTTTTAGTTAGCTTAAACTTGTCGAGCACGGCAAAAATAAAAGACGGTTGGTGGCTGATTTCTGCATTAGCCGAGATGGCCGGGCAGCGTGAGAGCACAGGTTAGAGGCAGGGCCGTTCTGCTAGTGCCTTTTATTTTTCTTGTGAAAGAAGTCAGGTTCGAGCATCTCATTGGTAATGGATCAGAACCACGTAGTTTTGCTCTTTCTCGCCCGCTGTTGTGTCGATGTCTATGACCTGCGTGGGCATGGTAAGGCGCCGCGTGAGCAGATCCTCACTGGAACCAGGTCCTTCCTGTGCAAACCAGCAAGCTGCTTTCGGGGAGCACCGAATTGAGCTCTTTCTGCTGCAAGTGGTCATGTTGCACTGGGGGACGTGCCGAGGTACCGCACAGCTGCGGTTGCATTTTCTGGATGGATAAAGTGGTTCCTGTACAGGCATATTTAGGGCTTATAAAGCTTTTGGCTGAGAACGTGCTGTACGGAGCAGAGGGACACCGAAACACCATAACGCTGACTCCAGACTTCTTTGAAGTGTGGGCAGAGGACATGTTTTCTGGTGTTTTTTTCCATTCTGGCCTATTTCTTCAGGTCTGTCCTTTTTCTTCTCTAGCCTGAAGGCTTGTGCTTGCTTGGTTCTGGACACCTTTAAATCAACCAGAGGATGATGCGTTGGGTTCGCCAACATTTCATTTATTTCTTCTGTGTTTGGTTCTTTGCTTGAAGACCTGCAGTAGGCAAGGGGTTAACAACATCCTCAAGGCTCTTCCAGTTACCCCATCAGGACTGTTTAAAAATTAGCTTCTCCCCACTTACAGCACTATAATTAGGATACAGGAGTTGTGGGGAATGATTTCACAAAGTGACTTGGTGTACTCGCCCATGCACCCCAGGGAGCCAGGCAATTATGCATACATAATTCTACTCTTTGAATATTTTCTCTTTCTCTGCATAATTTCTCTCTATTCATCTTTCCAGTGTCCTTCTGAGATAAACTTAGAAGTCTCAGCTTTCAGAATTTAAAAAAAGATCCTGTGCCTGCATGTGCACTATTTGCATTTAAACCGGCAGCGTTCTCTGGGATGGAGCGGAGGGGTGAGATGGGGAGGAGGGCGAAGGAGCCCACGAAAGGAAGCAGGAGAAGCTCTTCAAGACAATAGCACAACCACCCCGGCCGGCGAGCGCTTGGGAAGAGGTAGTGAATAGTATTTCATACCTGAGCTCCTAACCCATCCATCGTTTAGGCTTTGCTAGGACAACGCTGCTGTTTTGCTGAGGCAAGCGCTTTGTAAAGGTTTCTCTGGTCCCCGCGGATGTGGTCAGTTCCCACACGGAGCGGTGAAAGGTCCCTTAAGCTGCCGGTGGTTCTTGGTTTCGTGCCACTGTCCTTGGGCCAAAAAACGTGATGTGGCGCTCAATCACCTGTACGCAGTCAATATTTTAGCCATGAGCTGATAGCGTTACGGCACTTTGCATTGGGACACTTCAGTCTTTGCTGCAAAGAAAGAGATGGTCGTGTTTTGTAACAGCTGGCGTAAGGAGCTGCTGTTTTAAACACGAGCCTGGATTGGAGTCCCCTCGGCTCTGCCCGTCAGGGATTGGGGTCTGGGAGCCGGGGTTGACGCGGGGAGAGGCCGGCGGCGGGCTGCACGCGGGGATGCTCCGCAGCAGAGGCTGCCTCCGACCTTCCCCCCTCTGCGGGCAGCTGGGGCTGTGTCCCGGAATGTTACGGAGCTGACCCTTTCAGGTGCAAGTGTGGTTTTGTTTCTAATATCCCGTTTGTGCTCTTCTCAGTGAATTTATTGCTGCATGATAAGCAAAACACAAAGTAACTGCCAGCGTATTTCTACTGTCTTCAGAGTCAGTTTATCTTTATAAACTTGCTGTTGACATGATGCAATTTCTCCCTGTTGCAGTGTAGCTGTATAGCAGCAAAGTTGTGATAAAAGATGACTTGTTGAAGGGATTCTTTGTCATACTCCTGAATCATCTACAATTCCTTTTTTTCCCCGGTGCCAGAAGTGTGCCGGTGCTTTGCAATTATACCTACACTTGATGCCTTTTTCTTTTTTTTTTTTTTCTCCCTTTCTCTCAGTGATTCAAGTTCCCTGTTGTACCCTCATTCATTCTCTCTCTCTCTTTTGGTTTCTCCTTCTTCTTCTCCTTTTTTTTTATTTTATCCACCACCTTCTCAAAGCGCTGAAGCTGTAACTGCTTCACTGTGGTCTAAGGAAAAGCTACTGTTCTACTTCCCAAAGAAAGCTCATTGTGTGGTGCCATGAAAAAAGGTTTAAACAACACAAGGGAATAAAGGCACCACATTTCTCTGAAAGTTTTTCTTTTCTCTTCCTTTTTTTTTTTTTATTTTTTTTTTTAAGGAATAATACATAAGCTGCTAGGAAAGGGCAGAAATGTCTCCTGCTTCTCTCTAGTCGTGCCTGTGAGGCTGAGAAATTCTAAGGAAACCTGCTTTTTACATAGGAGCTTGAAAGCTGGACCACCCCACCTCCAAACCTTTGCTGTTCTCTGCGTTACCCTCATAAGCCTAACAAAAAACTCCTAAGATTGTTCCCAAACAGCACAGAATCAAAGCTTACAAGGCAGTAGCGTAATTACTTGCTTTCTTTTTTGGTACCAGTTTATACCAATCTTATGTAAGATGCTCAAATACTTTCAAAAAAGCCTTTTTATCAGCGAGAGCTGAGTTTTTCTGCTATCAGCGGAGTTACTGGAGGCTGGCGTCAGTAGCAATGGGGGACAGAATCCTGGCTGCCGTTCTGCAGCACGGACAAGGGCCCAGATGTGCTGGACCCATCACTGCTGGACCCATCGCTGCTGGACTTAGGTTCTATAAGGCCAAGTGCCGGGTCCTGCACTTGGCTCACACCAACCCCACGCAGCACTACAGGATTGGGGCAGAGTGGCTCGAAAGCTGCCTGGCGGAGAAGGACCTGGGGGTGTTGGTGGACAGCCGGCTGAATAGGAGCCAGCAGTGTGCCCAGGTGGCCAAGAAGGCCAACAGAATCCTGGCCTGTATCAGGAGCAGTGTGGCCAGCAGGACCAGGGAAGTGATCATCCCCCTGTCCTAGGCACTGGTGAGGCCCCACCTCGAGTACTGCGTTCAGTTTTGGGCCCTTCACGACAAGAAGGACGTTGAGGTGTTGGAGCATGTCCAGAGAAGGACAGTGGAGCTGGTGAGGGGTCTGGAGGACATGTCTGATGAGGAACGACTGAGGGAACTGGGGGTGTTCAGCCTGGAGAAGAGAAGGCTGAGGGGAGACCTTATCACCCTCTACAACTACCTGAAAGGAGGGTGCAGAGAGGTGGGGGCTGATCTCTTCTCCCTAGTGACAAGTGGTAGAATGAGAGGAAATGGGTTCAAGTTATTCTAGGTGAGGTTTAGATTGGATATTAGGAAAAAATTTTTCACCGAAAGGGTTATCAACCATGGGAATAGGCTGCCCAGGGGGGTGGTGGATTTGCCATCCCTGGAGGTGTTTAAAAAAAGGGCAGACGTGGTACTTGGGGACATGGTTTAGAGGTGGTTTTGTCAGGTTGGGTTAATGATTGGACTTGATGACCTTAGAGGTTCCTTCCAACCTCAACAAGTCCCTGATTCTATGGCCCATCGCTGCTGGCCCCCTCCCAGCCGCCGAGCCCACCAATGCATGCTGCATCCATCCGCACCGCCTCACTCCTGCAGACATCCATCCCTTCCTGGTTGAAAAGGCTTCAAGGCAGCATTTTAATTTGTTGTTGTTTTTTTTTTTTTAATAATAATTCTTCTTGTTATTCCTATTCTTTTCCTTGTTGGCAGAATCTCATCCAGCTGTGTTGCTGCTACCTGGGGTGATAAGTAGCAATCTGCGCATATCTAGGGGTCAGCGAGTGAAGTGCAGCGCTGCCACCTGGTTTGGCAGGGGACAATTGTTCGGCACAGGGCTTTCGCTTGTGTCGGGCATCTTTATACGCCGCAATTCCCTCCAGCGGGACTGTGCGAGAGAGCGAGCCTTGTCTTCTGCCGAGCACACGGTGCTGGGAGGGAAAAAAGGGGGAAAGAGGGAATTTTGTCAGCTTTTCCCATCAGCGCTCAGCATAGCCATAATGGCATCATGCTGTTTAAATAAAAGGAATTTTAAAATGCAGTTCTCTTTTCACTGCTGATGGGGACCGATTACTGCTGGCACTTTGCTGGACATGGACAATGAATATCCACTAATTCCACTTCCAAGTTTTGTTACTGTTCCAATGATGTCTTTCCCACTCTTACGACTCCATACAATGCTGCGGATTTGGTACAACTTAAATGCAGAGGAGGGAAGTTCAAACCAGGTAGCTATTTTAATTGAAGCTAATAAAGAGGAAATATTTATTTTGGTCATAGCTGTGCAAAACAATGCATTTTTTAAGCCTGAAGTTGGACTTATACCTACTCCTGTTTCCCCTGTGAACATTTATTCTTATTTCTATTTGTGCTTTGCTTCCCCTGTTATTAATAGGCATGGTGCAAGGGTAAGGATGTTTCTGTCTAGCAAAGACACTTTCCTGGAGTGAAATGAAAATGTTATTGTTTTGTTTCCAGTAATACTGCAGCCAGTGATCTTTAGTTATCTTAGTAGTAACACACAGAAGGAAAGTCACCTTGTATATTGGCATCCTTGGTAAATACCGTGAAATAAGTGTCAACTTTAAAGACAGTAATAGTCCAGTTTGCAGATTGGGAAACGACGGAGAATGTGTGGCTTGATAATATTAGGGAGGAAAGCTAACGTGGATTTACAGATGTAACCGCAATCTCTCAGCCATGTCTGTTGGCTGCCCATGCAGCACCTCCCCTCCCCTCTCTGCGCAGGAGCTACAGAACTGTTGTTATGATCTCAGCCACAGTAATTAATCTGTGCTTAGAGATACCATGAAGTGAGCTGAATTTCTGTAATTTTTGCTGCTTTTCATAGCAGATTCTCCAGCAGGACACTAGAAATGCCCTCGTGGAGCTGAAGCACCTTCACAACGCGTTGGCTCTTCCCAAGGAAAAATAATTTTATGGACAGAGGCCCCAGCAGGTGGAGTTGGGAAGTGGGATGCTAACGGGCAGAGTGCATCCTTCAGCCATGGCATCCATCGTACTCCTTGCCCTCTGTCCTCCTGGGGGGTTTGGAGACGTACCCTTGCCACCCTGAGGGGCAGCTGGGGGGTGCCCTTTGGCAGAGGAGGGGCCGGTGTGTTTGGGACACCAGCACAGTGTCCAGGCTGGTGACACGCGTGCAGATCACGTACCCATGCCACTCTGGCCAGGCTTGCCCAGAATTGCCAATCTGGACTTGAAGAAGTACTTTGGATGCTGCATCTTGGCAAGCGAGGGCTGGTGACAGATGCTAACTCTTTGTTTTTCAGTTTTCCCCGGTATAAATACGTTCGGGCTTTTAGAGATTGTTGTTATTATTAGCATCATCGTTCAAGTCTTTTCAGGACAAAGTGCCCTCTGCCCAGGAGGGAGTGTGGACCTCAGCAATCCCAAGCACAAATCCAGGCTGGGCAGAGAATGGATGGAGAGCAGCCCTGAGGAGAAGGACTTGGTGTTGGTTGATGAGAAGCTCAACATGCCCCAGCAATGTGCGCTCGCAGCCCAGAAAGCCCCCGGCACCCCGGGCTGCATCCCCAGCAGCGTGGCCAGCAGGGCGAGGGGGGGGATTGTGCCCCTCTGCTGCACTCTGGGGAGCCCCCCCTGCAGCGCTGCCTCCAGCTCGGGGGGTCCCAACAGCAGAAGGACACGGAGCTGTTGGAGCGGGGCCAGAGGAGGGCATGGAGATGTTGCGAGGGCTGAGCCCCTCTGCTGGGAGGAGAGGCTGGGAGAGGTGGGGGTGTTCAGCCTGGAGAAGAGAAGGCTCTGCGGAGACCTCAGAGCCCCTTCCAGTGCCTAAAGGGGCTCCAGGAGAGCTGGGGGGGACTCTGGGTCAGGGAATGGAGTGATAGGACGAGGGGGAACAGTTTTAAACTGCAAGAGGGGAGGTTTAAATGAGATATTAGGAAGAAACTCTTTCCTGTGAGGGTGGCTGGGGGCCAGGTGGTTGGGCCCAGGTTGCCCCGAGAAGCTGTGGCTGCCCCATCCCTGGAGGTGTTCAAGGCCGGGTTGGACGGGGCTTGGAGCAACCTGGGCTGGTGGGAGGTGTCCCTGCCCAGGGCAAGGGGTGGAACAGGATGATCTTCAAGGTCCCTTCCAACCCAAACCATCCTATGATTCTCTCTTTGGCTTCTCAGTTGCCTTGACCCGGCACACTGGACTGCTGGCTTTCTTGCTGCCTTCAAAATGATTCTCCTTCCACTGTCACCCGGCAGAGCAGCTTCCCAGGAGGGCGTAAGGTTTGATACAGGCAGATGTGTCCCGAGCACACAATGCTTTTCAAATGTTTTATGTTGCAGCACTCGCACACGCCTGACCCACACGAGAGACCACTTTCTGGTTGCAGACAGAACTCTTCCCCTGCAGCCTCCCTACAGGAGGGAAAGCCGCTTTGCGCGGTTACTGACATGCCCCCAGACACAGCCTGCCGGCCACAGCTGCCTCTGCTAGCCGGTACACAGCCACATGGGGTTGTATGGGGCTTAAATAGTACTTCATGATGTGCTTTCATTATCTGAACTTACACGACCTATTTCTGCCCTGGTATCTCTCAGTTGGTGTGAGGTAGGAGCGCATTGTTTGTTTCATCGACTTGTTTGCTTAACTTCTAACTGGCATAGTATTTAAATAGAGCATCTCCCTGTGCACGCCTTGTCTATCTAGGCACTTGTTCCCGTTGGTGTTACTCTCCTCCTCCTCACATTCCCCCGCTTGCGTTGTAGCACCTGTTGTGTTTTGCCACAAATTAGACCATAAAATTTTCACCGTGGGGACAATATGTGCCCACACGGCTCTGAGCATCGCGGGGCTGGATCCTGCCCGCGGTCCGTGGGTACCACGCACGGCAGCGGGGAGGGGGACGGTAGGGATCCAGCGAGGGGAGATGGACGCGGACGGCTGTTCTTTTAAGCGTAGACACCCTTGCGAAATACCATCAGCAACTTTGAAAAGTTATTGCTTGGGTTCCTCGAACACCTTTTAGCCGTATTCCCTGGCTTTAGCCTTCATGCTGACTTTTTGCTTGGATGCTTTTGGCTACGATGATGGTGGAACCGCCGGTGCTCGGCTGCACGCGTGTGTCTGCCTCCAAAGGCACGTTCGGTATAACATGGTGTGGAAACGCCACTCTGTCAGCCGGCGGCAGCGCTCTGGGTTTGAAAAACGTGAGGTCGATGCGTGTTAATAGATGGTTGACATCTGCTTTCGCCCCATGCAGTCTCTCCCCCTAACAGCAGGCAGCGGTTCTGCTGCAGGGCTGGCAAGAGGCAGCGGTTCTCCCCTTGGCTTCCCGCTGACTTTGGGCTCTAAAGGGGTAACCTGGAGTTTGGAGAATACTGAGACAGCTGCACACATACCCTTTTACTGGAGAATGGTTTGGGGAGCGATTTGCTGTAGAGGGAAGTTCACTTCTCCGACAGCATCATGTGAAATCTGGACACCGGTGTCTGGGATATGCCAAAGGCAGTCAAACCAGAGCCCTTTTTTTATCACAATACTCTTTGATTAAGATCATTATAGCAACTGGTAGCAGCACTACTGTTAAGATTGAGTTGGTATTTCTGTCTCACGGGCTGCAACTCAGTGTTCAAGCTGTCAGCCCAGATGCAATATAAAAAAAAAAAATAAAAAATTGAAAACCAAAAATGGTTTCTGTCCATTGAGCCATTTTAGAGCTGTGTTTTTAAAAGCTAGATTTTAACTTGCTGTGGAGTGTTTTTATGGATGCTACGTGTCTACATGTTAAAAGGTTTACGAGAATATGTGACTTCCAAAACATCTTCTGTACTTCTTTAGTTTTTCTTTAGCTTCTAGTGTGAGAAAATGCTCATGCTTGTTAAAGGGACCTTTGTGCAGTGAATTGGTACCAAACACCACTATTATTTGCACACTATTTTAAGTCCAATTTCATTTGCCATCCAAAACCTTTTTTTGTTTAGTTTGAACCTCTGTAAAAAGGGGGAAATAATACAGTGTCTTGTAGCTTTGCATTCTCAAGTTAATCAACATCATTTAATGCAATGGTACCATCGTGTAAATCAGGTAAATCAGATCAGGAGCCGTAGCAACTGTGAATGCATAAGGATGAGCTCAGGGTACAATATGAACAGACTGGATAAATGGTAAAAGATAAGGAACTTGGCTAATGCTTACATACTCAGAAATTGTTAGGCTGGGTTAAATCATGCGATTTAAAAAAATAATATCCTTATTTCTTTTACATGCATGTTGTTTTTTGTGCCTTTAGGTAATAGTTGGTTCATATTTTTGAGTATTTCTTTGCAGTCTGGTGGGCTAGACACATACTTTTGTTTTAGGTGAGACTGTCATGTCATCGCTTGACTCCAGGAGCTCAAGCATTGGGAAAAACACCAAACAGTCAGAGCTGATCACGTTGGGTGAGCTGGAAGCACTAAATTTAGATCATTTAAAATCCTTCACTTTTACAGTGCTGCTAGATTGTTAGCTGAGGTGAAAAAAAAAAAAAATTGAAGCACTTTGTGAGTTTCAAATTGATAGCATCCTTTTAAATCTTAGCATAAATTCAGTGGCACTTCACCTCCCTCCCACAATTGGATCTAAAGAGCGAGAGTAACGATGTCATTTTTTTTCTCAAGCTATACAAAGAACACATATCAGGGATATATTAATGAAATATTAGCAAATCAATGCCAGGAAAAGCAACAGTAAGCTAGAAGAGAAATCTGTGCTGGTAGGCAGGGGAGTTACAGCAGTGACCTGACACGACTGAGCCAATTCAACCCAGAGATCTGGTTGCTATTGAGAGAAAATATTACTCGCTCAAAGAAAGGAGGACGAAAGCCCTTCAGTACGATGGAGTTGCACCATTTGTGACACCTGCATTCAGTAATGGGCACGGTGGATAATAGGCAAAGAGATTGTACAGCAAAACATGCGTCATTTACCTTGGAATAAAGAGGTTTAATTTCTGAAAGGCTCTCGGCACATCTTGAAGTAAATGGGAGCCAAGGGCATTTGTCACCTGGCAGACTGAGACGTGTAACCGGACTACTCACCCCCGTGTAAATAAATCTTACCGGGGCTTGGGTTTGCACATGGAAATTTCCCATTTGTCCATGGGCTAACAGAGCGCGGCGGGTTCCTGCAGGAAACTGGCTGGACCTGGAGCATCAGTGCCGAGGTGAAAGGTGGACGGGTTGCCAAAATCATGACTGCGAGCCTTTTTTGCCTGAGGGGATGCTGAAAATATCCAGGTTCTTCCCAGCCCCAATTGGCATTGCTGTTGTCCACGTGGTTGTGCAGCAGCTTGTCGTTGTTCCCTACGTAGAGATGTAGATTGAGCCCTGGGGCTCACGAGCATCCTCTGCACCACCACGCTTACTCCCATAGTTACTGCACCCGCTTCTGCGGGTTACTTCAGGAAAGACAGCAAACGTGTTGTCATAGGTTATTTCCTGATGCGAGCCTCTCTATTAAAAAAAAAAAAAAAAAAAAAAAAGACCAGGAAATGTTTAATATTCTCAGAATTTAAAGATATCTTCAGTTACTGTGAACCTTGGAGATCTTGACCTTGAGCTGTGGTTCCCATTGTTTTCAGTTACTTCCTCGCTTCATAGAATCACGGAATGGTTTGGGTTGGAAGGGACCTAAAAGATCATTGAGTCCCAACCCCCTTTCCATGGGCAGGGACACCTCCCACCAGCCCAGGTTGCTCCAAGCCCCATCCAACCTGGCCTTGAACACCTCCAGGGATGGGGTAGCCACAGCTTCTCTGGGCAACCTGGGCCAGGGGCTCACCGCCCTCACAGTCAACAATTTCTTCCTAATACCTAATCTAAATTTACGCTCTTCCAGTTTAAAACCATTCCCCCTCATCCTGTGGCTCCCCTCCCTGATCAAGAGTCCCTCCCCAGCTCTCCTGGAGCCCTGTTAGAGACTGGAAGGGGCTCTAAGGTCTCCCTGGAGCCTTCTCTCCTCTAGGCTTCTTTGGATTAACTTTTTTTTTCGCTGCAATACTCAGCAAAAGCCCTGTAACTACATGCATGGTGACCTGAGCTGTATGTATTTTCTAGCACAGGTTTCCATTGTCTCAGATGTCTTTTTTTCTGGGCACAGTTGTTTTCCTGCACAGAAGTGCTTTGCTCTTCCCCGTCGGAGGGGGTTTGTCTCCCGGGTCAGCCAAGGCGTCAGTGCAACCTTTGCTGGGCCCTGGGCTGCCTTTGATTGCAAAAGCATAGTGCCGCAGGATGCGTGGGTGCCTGTCGTCTCGTCCCATGGGATTTCTACAGCCTCCTGGACCTATTACATGTAAGTGGGGTCTACCGTTTCTAGCAAAGTTGTTCCCAGACAAATAGCAGTGAAAATGTTTTATGGACTTAAATCACCGCGACTGGTTTAATTGCTTCTTTTCTACAGCGCTTTGTTTTTGCTGCGAGAAGCCACTCGTCTGTCAAGACCTTTGTGTTTTTCAGGTGGGGCTGAGCCTGAAGTAGAAACCCTGAAGCTGTCACCCATCCTGTAAAAGTATTTTACGCCAGGGGTGAGGTGGGCTGTAGCGCTTGGGGTGCTACGTCCCACTCCGCTTCCCACTGAGAGAGCTCTGGTTTCCCACATGGTGTTGGGAAATACCGACAAAAGTGCAAATAAACCTTTTACAACACAACCCAAGCGCTTCGAAACCACGTCCAGGAGCGTGTGAGGGGTTGGCCGGCCCTGACAGCTCCTGTTCTCATTTAGGCGGTGACGGCTTCCACCTCGCTGTGCCCAGGGTAAATTGGCTCTTTTCGAAACAACTCACCTTTCTTTGGGTCTGGTTTCAGCTTTGCAGCCCTAAGCTTACCGCAGCCCATTTAGCAGTTCCTGCTCAGAGATTTTTAGCATGCACCGGGATATCATGTCGGTTTAACAAACAGGCTGAGAGACACGCCGTCCAATACCCTCTCCATTAACCTCTCCAACGTGGCAAGCCAAAAGCCATCACTTTAAATTGCTGCAAGCCTTGTCCTGCTGTGAAAGCAGCCTGTCCCCTGTGCTTTAGATATACTTCAACATGCCAATCCCCATTTTTAAGATCCAGGGTGAAAAACCAGGCTCTGCCTGCTGCATCATTCACGGCGTCACCTCTCCATGGTAGTGGATAGGAATCCTCTAAGTGACTTCAAGATGTTGCCGCTAATGTCTTTTCCTTAAACAAGAGCTGAGGACACAGCTTGAGGACTAGTTTAAGATCTAATTTATGCATCGCTCTTAAGTTTCTATAGTGGGTTGCCACTCTCATCCTTCCTGCTAAGACTTAGACTGGCTTTTTCATGGTGCTGGCTTATGCCGGCGCCTGCTAGACTGCAGGGGAGATCCCTCTCCCATTCTTCAACTGGGAAAACATCTCCAATTCACCAGCAGAAAGACTCGGTGATGGCAACTTGTTGTATTGGACTGCGTGGTGCTGTGGCGAGGTTGGGCACCCAGCACCTCTGCCTGCTCACCTTCACTGTTCGTCCCCGCCGTGGTTTTCCTCCATGCTAAAGTTCTTCAAACTCCCGTGTTGCAACTGTGTTTTGTTCAGCAAAGAGGAGATTCGATCAATTCCTGCTTTGGAGCTGTAGGCGCTTGTGCCAGTAGAGTTCACCAGAGGTGCTGGGCCATGGCGAAGGTCTCGGTTGCTCTCCATCCCACCCCCGGCAGAGGCTCAGCCTGGCCCCACTTCCCTTGCAGCATCCCTCCCCACCAGCCCCTGCTCCCGCTGCTGCTCCCGAAGGCAGAATCGCTTATTTGCTGCAAATCAAATGCCTGCACATCATTTGCTTTAGCCGAGATACCTTTGAAAGAATTTCTACAGACTGAATTTGTAATGCACATTTGGGAGAACTTTTTTTCCACAGTTATTAGCCCTAATGAAATCCCAGGTCATTTTTAGGCAGCCTGTTATCTTTGTCATCCGGAGCTCTGCGCTAATTTCCAGGAGTCTAAATCTTCTAAACGAACTTTCTCATGTTGGGGTGGACGTGGCGTTTCCCCAGCACAGATCCCCGGGGCTTATTTCCCCTGCGCCGTGGGAAGAGTTCGTGTACAAAACCCAGGCTCTTCTCCCAGACTCCCCAGCCAGCATTTACCCAAAATGCTTTTTTACCTGTGCCTTTGGTTTTTAAAAGCTTGCTGCGTGGTTTGAATGCATCTTGGCTTTTGGCTCCGTTTCCACATTGGTTTTATGGTAGTGGGGATTTTGGTTTTATTTCGTTTTTTATGTGCAGTTGCCTACCTGCAGCTCCTGCAGCAGTAGCAAACCTCTTTCCATCAGCAAATAGTGTGTGCTCTTGAGCTTCGAATGGAGGCTGCTCTCGTTGCAGGTTTCTGGTTTTGTGTAAGATCTGTCTGCAGAGCTATCTAGCTGAAACGGTGGTGCTTGGTGCTGCGTCCTTGCTGCCCGTTCCTCGTGTGACATAAAAATGCACATAGAGTCGAAGCTGCACCATGGAGCTGCTCAGGTCCTTATTATTATAGGTAAATCCTAAAGGGATAAGGGCAGCCTAAGTGAATGATTCGGTCTAGATATTCCTTAACTCAAAAGATACGCTTTGGTGCATCTAGGTATAGGACTCCGCTTTGTCCCTAGTCACCATCCCTATCCATTAATTTGATTTAAATGAGGCTAAATAAAACCCGCACAAGGCGTTTTACTGGACTTCCATCAAATTGCTCAACAATAGCACCACTCATGGTGCATACAAATACGTCTTTCCACTCTCCGAGTGAAAGTAATTTATCAACAAGTGGTCCTTGTCCCTGTTCCATGGAAAGTCTTTGTGAAATATACTTTTTACAGCAGGCTATGATTTGTACAACACGTTTCTCCTGTTACAAATATGCCGTATTTGTTTTTTAAATGCGAAGACGCAGAAGAGTGAAAAGGAAGCATGCAGTTTTGAATAATTTTTGAAGGGGAAAGCTATCCATTGTACAGACCCTCCTTGAAATGAATAGATCTGCATTAAACGTGTTCTTGAACTTGACGATGGACTTTGATTTAATCCATTGTACAGAATATTTCACTGATGTAAGTGAAATGCATGGAAAGGGAGAACTGGGTGATTTATCCTTCCATATCGACCTTTGTGTTTGTCAGCCAGCAGCGAGGGTATTGTTCCCCTTCCCGTTTTTTATCTGTTGTTTAGGACAGTCAGTAATTGGGACACCCTTCAGCATATGGGGGGCAGATTCTTCTGCCTGAAGATTTTGAATCTACATCTGCTGGAGGGCCCTTTCCCTCACACTTGCTGATGCCTGTCCCCTGCAGACAGCCTGGATGCAGCACATCCCCTTCCCCAGCAGGATCCTGCCCCTGTGCCCGAGCTTGGAGAGCACCACGCACTGAACCCAAATGACCGTGGCTTGGTTGACTGATGGCAGTGACCAGGACCAGCCTTGGGAGTGTGTCCCTGCTTGGAGTCTCCAGAACAATGTTTGGTTTATCCGAATGAAACTTTTATAATGATTTTTTTTTTAAATCCGAGCTGATGAGCTGGAAAATAGCACACACAGAACGTGCTTTTCAAAGCATGCTTCACAGGGTCGTCGTGTCTCCACGACAGAAGAGCTCTTACTGTGGAGTGGGAGTTGGAGCCCCAAGTTCTCCAGACCCTGGTGGGAGATGCTGGGGTCTCTGGTCTCTCCCTGCCTGGGAGAGAGGGAGTGAGGGAGGGCGCCGGCTGTCTTCACCGCAGGGGATGGAAACCTGGTCTTTCCTCGCAGGCTGTTAGGAAACAGAGCAGAGGATGATGTTCCCTAAGGCTCTTTCGGTGTAGAGCTGTGGGAAGGCAGAGCTGCACAGGGCTTGAGGGCAGATGCAGGCACCCGCGTGCTCGGAGCAGATTGCCAGCTTCCCTGTCTCGTCGATAAGCCCCGTCTCTCCCTATCACCAGTAAAAGGATTTAGAGGCAACTTGGCATAAGAGGAATTTTAAATCTCCTCCTTATTCTGCGTCTGTCAATGTTTCCTTGGAGGGATACATTATTTTTCAGCTGTATGAGTGGCCTTTTCCAGGTACGGTTGACACTCGCATTTTAAAAATACAGCTCTGCAGCAGTGAGGGATGTGTGCCGGCAGGCGGGTGGCATCGGGCAGATGACTGCAGCCTGAGAAAGTCAATACCCAGTGCTCGAGTGCGGCGGTCGCAAAAAAAACACTTGCTTTTCTGAAAACGTGCCCCAGTGCTTAGGAAACATAAAGCGGCGTTGAAATACAAAGTGTTATTATTGTTGAATGGGTGCGAGCAGCCATCTGGAATCTGGAACCAGATCGCTGCGGAGGGGGAAAAAAAAAGAGGGAGGCTGCAGCATCCTGATACCAGTGGGCAAGATGAAGGATCCATAGCAGGAAACCTCAACTCAGCATTTCCTGGCTGTTTCCCGCTTTTTGTCTCAGCACTGATGTTATTTTAATATAGTTACATGGCTGGAGTTGCTGTGATTAGCAGAGCAATTTGCAGTGCGTTCTTCCAAATTGCCAATCAATTCGAGCTCAAAATAGATGAGGGCCCCTATGTAATTGACGGCTGCTGCCCAAAACAGCACTAAAAAGTTCAGAAGGTCCAAAATGGGATTCGAGGTGTTTGTACAGGGCCTGTACGAAGTGCGGGATCCCCGAGCTCCTGCCTTGTGTGCTTTTTAATTGCAGATCAGAGAATAAGATTGTTAAGCCTAAAAGGGAATAAGGTGCTGTATGGATTTTGTTGAATCCTTTGAAGAACCTCAATTCTGTGTGGCTTTCAGCCAACAGAGCTTGCAGAAGTTCACCGGGTGGGAAAGCGGAGTTAAGGGGCAGCTTTGGGGGCTCTCCTGCCCCTCACCAGCCTGTCGCTGCCATGTCTCCGTGGCCGTGGAGGTCGCATCCTTCCCACCGCCTTTTATCCCAGCGGCAGAACGGGCTGTAAGGTTTAGAAGAGAAGCTACTTCTTCCTCCTTCAGATAATCAATGACCATCTACGAACACCTACTTTGAGGGGTGGAAGCACCTGGATTTTGTCCAGATGAGGCCAGTAGCGTTGGGAGCGACTGCTGGAGCTACGAGCACCACAGGGTACCCATGGCACTTTGCAGCCACCTCAACGACACTTTTCCTCCCCGATGATATTTCTACTGCCAAGCCAGACCCTGTAGGCTCCGTTTGCTTTGTATTTCCCCTTCTGTCGCTGTTTGCGGGGGTCTGTCGTGAATCTCAGCCATCGTTTTGTTAGGTGAATGGAGCATTTGGTTTGGGTGACACTGGGTACCCATCCATCACTTGCGTCCTTCTCTTGAAAACTGAGATGTGCTGCCCCTTGGGCAGCCTCTTAGCCAGGCACTCCCATGAGGATGGTCCTCCCTTATATGTTGGCGTGGGTTTGAGGGCACGGGCAGGTGATGGAGGAGTGGGTGATGGCAGGGACACAAGAAAAGTGCACCTGTATTGGCTTTGCATGGCAAGGTTTCGGTAGCAGGGCGTCTACAGGGGTGGCTTCTGTGAGAAGATGCCAGAAGCTTCCCCCATGTCTAATAGAGCCAATGCCACCTGGCTCCAGGATGGACCCACCTCTGGCCAAGGCTGAGCCCATCAGCGATGATGGTAGCCCCTCTGGGATAACATAGCTAAGAAGGGGGGAAAAAACTGCTGTGCAACAGCAGCCAGGAGAGAGGAGTGAGAATATGTGAGAGGAACAGCTCTGCAGACTCCAAGGGCAGTGGAGAAGGAGGGGGAGGAGGTGCTCCAGGTGCCGGAGCGAAGATTCCCCTGCAGCCCGTGGTGAAGACCATGATGAGGCAGGCTGTCCCCCTGCAGCCCAGGGAGGGCCACAGTGGAGCAGATATCCACCTGCAGCCCATGGGGGACCCCACGCTGGAGCAGGTGGTGCCTGAAGGAGGCTGTGACCCCATGGAGAGCCTGTGCTGGAGCAGGCTTCAGGCCGGACATGAGGATCTGTGGAGAGATGAGCCCATGCTGGAGCAGGTTTGCTGCCAGGACTTGTGACCCTGTGGGGGACTCACACTGGAGCACACTGTTCATGAAGGAACCCTGTGGAAAGGACCCGCGCTGGACCAGTTTGTGAAGAATTGCACCCCATAGACAGGACCCAGGCTGGAACAGTTTGTGGAGGACTGTCTCCCGTGGGATGGACCTCATGCTGGAGGAGGGGAAGAGCATGAGGAGGAAGGAGCAGCAGAGACAATGTGTGATGAACTCAGCACAATCGCCATTCCTCGTCCCCTGGCGCCGCTTGGGGGAGGAGGTGGAGAAATTGGGAGTGAAGTTGAGCCTGGGAAGAAGGGAGGGGTGGGGGGAAGGTGTGTTTAAGATTTAGTTTTTATTTCTCATTACCCTACGGTGATTTGGTTGACAATAAACTAAATTAATTTTCCTCAAGTCGAGTCCGGTTTGCCCATGATGATAATTGCCGAGTGATCTCCCCGTCCTTATCTTGACCCAGGAGCCTTTCGTTATATTTTCTCTGCCCTGTCCAGCTGAGGAGGGGAGTGATGAAGCGGCTCGGTGGGCACTTGCTGTCCACCTGGGGTCATCCCACCACAGTAGCCATGAGGAAAGCCTCGAGGTGCAGCCTGCGTGTTGCTTTTGCGAAATACCGGGTTTGTAGCGGCTGCCTGCATCTCCGCAGTGATAGCAGATATCCTCACGCTTGCAGCGTTCCCGCAAAAGCTGGATTCCTCCCTCCGAGCCCGTTTGATTCAAGGTGAGGTTGTCGGTGGTGGTCCCGGCACACTGCTGCTGAAGGGCTGGAACGCTCGGTCGCTGGGAGGAATTTGCCTTATCGGATTGCACGTCATGACTGCTTGCCTTTGAAGAGCAAGCCCTGTTTCCAGCCACACTGGGACCTGCAGGAAATTCCGAGAGATTCATATTTATCACAGATGATGAGTTATCCATGATCTGGTATTGGTTTTCCGGGGGAATCGGTAGGAAACCGTGAATTCTTCCTTTGGTTTGCATTTAACAGGCTGCTTTCGGTTTGGTTTTTACTTTGTTGCAGTCTCATTCTTTACAGTGCGAGGCTCAGAAGTTTATACAGAAGTAAGATGGGATTTTGACCAGTTTAAAATGGTTTTTAGCTTTACCAAAGAGAAGGTGTTGCGGGTTTTGTTTTTTTTTTCTTTTTAGCATTTCCTGTAGTTACCATCATTGCTACTGATTTAGCTGGGATACTTTGGAAAGGACAATAAAAAGTGTCCTTGAGAGGCTGGGAACATATCCCTGCTGGCTTCCGAGTGAGTTTAAAAAAAGACAGTTTAGTTTTGAGGAAAAATGACAAAAATCATGTTTTGTGGAAAACAAAGTGCTTAGCAGGGCTTTGCATTAGGCGAAGACAAATCAGCAGACTTAAAACGTACTGCAAAGACAAGGTTTCCCTCCCCGTTACATCGTTCTTTGCCTCACTCATATTGTGAGCACAGATTTGGATACAAATATTTTATTTTTACTGAAGAATTGATTTCACGGCTGCCCTAAGTGAATAAAGCTGTGATGTATTAACTAATGTCAGGCATAGGATGTTTACCTATTTATCTTTGCTGCGGCATTGCCTGTAGTACTTTTTTTCTCTGTTCTCCAAGACTCGTTAGCGTTGCAAACATAACTGAGGTCCTCCTAATGAAACAATTGCAGGCGTGTGGCTCAATATGCAGAGTAACACCTCCAGCAAAAGCTGATAAATGCCTTTGTTTATGATTATTTTTTTCTTCCTGCTATGTTCGCATGGAAAAAGAATGGGGAAGCATATTGACTTCCTCTGAGTTTAAAAAAAAAAAAGTTTTAACAAAAAGGAAAATAATGAATGCTGAGGAGGGGAGATGGTTGCAGGACCTGCAGAGCATCGCTGGCACCGGTGGCCCGTGTGTGACCAGGCGACACGTGACGGCTGCAGTCACCAGGGGACTGCTGAGGCTGGTGCCAGCTGATGAAGGGTCCCCGGTCCCCAGGAGGATGCTGTGCTGGCAGGACTGCACATCAGGTAGCTCCGCCGGGGACTGGTGGATGGGGAGCCACACTCGGCTTGTGGAAGAGGAGCCCAAAGCACCAAACGGCTTTTCCTTCCATTCCTAAATTGAAGGAATTTACATGCCCGGAAAGGGCACTGTCCATGGAAAAAAATAACTCGAGCTTCCGACTTGCGCGGCGGTGGTGAGCGGGCTTTCCTGGTGCCGTACGGCTATATGAACGCCGGCCCTGACGCGTCTCCCACGCCGTGCCCGGAGCTGCCGGCAGCCAGGCGGTGGGACAAGTGGGCAGAGCAGGTTGTTGTGGTGGCCTCTCCCCAGCTCCGGCTCGCTCTTCTTGGGCAAATGGCTGCTGCCATTTGTACCTCTTTGTGCCCCCAGTAAACCAGCGCCAGGAGCGTTGGAGTCCTCTGATATGGCAGCGACCGTGCCGATATTAATGCCGGGGGGAGCGTTTCGGGAGTCCCGGGCTGGTTGATTGGTGTAGCGGGGTTTGAATTCTGCAGTGAATATGACTAATAATCCATGACCTGGCTGTGATTATAGATGAAAGAAAGCTGATGAAGAGACCCTGCAGTGGCACAGAAAGGAATTAGACATTGTCTAAAGCCAGGGCAGTACCGGAGCATTTGGATTTCACATCTGAGATTCACGGGTGAATAATTCAGTGCTTGAAAAAATGCTTCAGCCGCAGTGTGACATCTCCACATCTTCTTTCAGTGATATCCAAGACTTTAACTAAACATTGCTTCCCAGGGAGCTGGGGCAGCTGTCCAGATATTTTTCCTCTTAAATATCAGCATTCCAGATTGTTACCTGGATACGGATGGAGATTTGGACCAATATCTTAGGAGCTGCACTCTCTCTTAAATGCGGGATTTTGCCTTCAGAAATCGCCCTCAGCGTTTGGCTGAACCCAAAATCTTTCCAAGCGAAAATTAAGAGACGTAGCTTTATATTTAATTGACACTTTTGTCTAATTGGGTGAACTGCTAAGGCATGCAGAGTCGGGGATGGGGTTGTTTGGGCATTTCAAATAAATGAACTGGTTCTCAAAGGCAAATCTTGGCAGATTTATTAAACGTGAACAGGAAAGTGGAGGAAAAGTAGAGTGCGTATAAAACAGCCTTGTAAAATGGCTTGCTGTTTTATAACAGGAGCCCTATAAACTAAACCAGCCAATGTATTTTAAAACTAAATACAGTGCTAGTAAACCTCTGCATTTGAATGGTAAGGTACAACCATCTGGAAATGTCAGCGTTCATACAACCTTAACTCTGCTTCCTCCAGCGTACACATTATAATAAGCCTTTAAATAAATGATCACATATTATTCCTCCAATAATTCATCCTTTTTCTGAATTATTAGCTACAAACGGATGGTATCTTATAATTGTCATCAATTCCACACTCCTTATCAGGCCTAATAAATTCTATTCTCGGTGTGATAAGTGTTTTGATCATTTGCTTTTCCTACCTACCCTTATTCCCTTTTTAGTCAGAAGCATTCACTCTTTCAGATGTGCATCACAGGATGAGACTCTGAAGCTATTTTACCTGTAAAACTCAGTGGTGTAACTGTGTCAGCCATAGGAAACTACTCACTCTATTATGAAAATGCATGTTAAGTCAGTAGTACTGTATGTATAGTTTCTATAAGTGTAAGTCACTTTTAGATTCGCCTTGCCTGGCAGACCCAATACACCCAGGTGGATGAAAAAAAATATTGTGGTGATGTATTTAAGAGCTGCTACCCGGTTGTGTAATTAAAGGTTTTGAAAGCAAAAGCAAATGAACAGAAGTAACCCCGGGTTTGTACTCCAGAGCTAAAAGCACAGGCTTTCCTCTCCCAGCCCAAGGAATATGCAGGAATTGCATGAAGTTGAAAGTTTAAAAAGGAAATCATATGGAAGAGCCCATCTGCTATCAATATAATCATTTATATGTATATAAAAAGGAAAAATCCTTATAAAACTCTAAGTTGTTCATGAATATTCAAAGGATCTGGCTAGGAACTTGGATTTAGTGGCTAAGGGGTTTTTGTCTTCCACATCTCTGAGAAACATCGCCCCTTTTTCAGGGGGTCTCTCACCTTTATGTGTTTTCTAGCAACCTGCTTTCCTAGTTTCTCAAAGCCGATGATGGACTGCATTTTCACATTTTATCATTGATGCAGCAAAAATACAGGAGGAACGAGCCCTTCCTCCCATTGCTCGCACTTAATTTCTTCCTGTGCCTAAGCCAAGCACTCACTTGTTTGGTCTTCCTAGCTGTGCTTTTATGAAAATTATGTATACTTGAGGAATTAACACTTTTTATCCTGCATCCTTGTTGGCTAATTGCTAATAAGAGACAAACGAGCTTTGCTAAGATCTCTTTTTTCCTATAAAATTTCTAATTTGAAGATATTAGAAAAGAGAAATGTTTACCCCACTAGGGTTACTGCAAATATCCTGATGAGCTTTCATATGCCTCCTCTAGCACCAGCCAGCTTAATTGCCCTCCTTAGTCCAAACTTTAATATATTACAAATTTGTAGAGAAAAAAAAGATCCTCTTTTCTTTTTTTCTTTTTTTAAACCTGGTGGTTAACAGGGACAAGAAGAGAATATTTCTGATGGGGAACCTTAAGAAGTCCAAAAAAAGAGGTAATCGTAAAGTTTAGGATTGAGTCTTTTCTTCAGTGTACCTCTGTGAAATCCATTTCCTCGTGCTGCTCTGGCTCCGTATTAATCCGTATCTTTAAACAAAATTCCCCACACCATTCTTCAGCTGAGTTATTTGATAATATCCAGTGTGCAAGGGACTGTGAAACATCCCCTCTCTTAGTAAGCTTCTGTAATATTAATGTACTTGACCTTGGTCTCTCGTATTTCCTGATTAGGTTCATGGGAAGAGTTTGCTAAGCTTTTAAGATACTGTCTTGTAGACCTATCCGTAAATACTGCAGCAGAAAGAGAATTTTGGTAATAAGTTCATTTAAATGAAGCAGTTCTGCCCATCAAGGAATCTCCATCCCGAACTATTCTTTAATGGCTTTTGTTATTTTAGACTAGCCTGATACATAATTAGCTTTGGAGAGGTCCTCGTGTTTTTGTAAGGTTAATACCCCGGTATCGCACTGAATTTTCAACCTTTGCAGATTTATGAGAGTTGGGGTTTTTAATCATTCCGGCCTAATTTTCTCAGAAATGCAGGCCCTTAACATTTCTGATTTATCTTAACTTTATATCCGGAGATTGAGTGAAAGCTACATGTTTGGAATACAATTGCTTTTAAGGAGGAAAGGCAAAAAGCAACGTTACGGGCTAGCTTTGGGCATCTGTTCTTCTATCTGTCACAGCCAGCGGGTCGGCAGGCAGAGCACAGGGCAGCGGCAGCAGTGGGGACCCCGCTTGCTAATATAAACCCCATCAAGGCAACCCCACACGCTAGCACAGCGATGCCAGCTCTTCTCAACAAAGCAAAGATGGAAATTCTCAACTCATCCCTAAAGAAAAATACTTCTTATTGCCGTTCTCCCATTCAGCTTGGCCTGAGACTTCGCTATGGTATCTTGAACATTGTCTTTGTAACTATCATGTAGTGCATTAAGTGCCCTCTTCATTTTATCAGCGGTTTGTCTGCTTACAATGGATCCTGAGTGACCTGGAGTTGCACACCCAAGTCGGACACCACGTGGCCATCTGCCAGCACGCCGGCCAACGTTCAGCATTGACATCTACTGATGTAGTGAGGCTATAGAACAGAAAGTTGGTACAATCTGTCACCTATATGCTTACTACAGCTCTCCTCGGTCCCTTCCAGTGGGAGGGAGTATGTCTTCCATGCATAATCTAATTAATCAGAGCCATTAAAACATTCCAGGGCCCTTAAAATTCAGCTCTAAACCAACGTGGATCTGTTTGCTTATCGGTCTTTGGATAAGTGTCAGTATCTGCTTCCTCCTCCCCTGGGGGGTCGTTTAGGGACTTTCTCTATTGGTTCTGGCTCAGGCAGGCTTTTACCTCTCACACAAGCTAAAATAGACAGTTGAGAGAGGAGATCCTTTTTAAAGTTGTCCAAGAATGCCCGTTTTTTCTCCCAAGAAAAACATCTGTTTTCCTTAGTATCTCTTATTAAAAGGATTTACATCCTTCTTTGGTTTCTGTTTGGCTCACCTAGTAATTGTTTCAGAGAATAAGTTTATTTGCCTTCCTAATTTGCACAACAGTCAATTTACCTCTAATTTCCAGTACTGGGTGATGTTTTAGGATCCCTCTGCCAGTTTTTGAACCCCGAGGTTGGAAGGGTCTCAATCCTGGGCTGCTCTGGTTTGACTCTTGTTTTGCTTTTTTGTTTATTGCTGGTGGTGGTGGTTTGTGTTCGTATGATTTGTTAATAAGCCTCGTTAACGACGTACCCGCTTTCTTCATGGCTTTGCCAGCCTCCCATAACAATTTGTCGCTTTGCTCTTAGATACTCCTGAAAGTCTCTCGTGCTGAGAGGCAGCAGAGGGTAGATGTGTGCTGTTCCCCAGTATTGGTTATATCTTGAGTTCCCATCTGCTGAAGTCAGGTCTGCTAGAAAATAATGAGACCATCTGATTTATGACCCTCATGGAGCTCTGTAGAGCGTATCAAGTCCTAAAATATGTGCCTGTGCCATGGAGAAGTGAGATGAGGGTTCTTCCTCTTTCAGATACATTCAGGTCTTGCACTTCCAACAAATATTCCCTTTCCCTCCATTCTTTGCAGTCTTGATGTATCAAGAGCTAAGTTTAGGAAATCTCTAAAATCCTCTCTTGCCTTCCCCTCATCCCATCCCAGACAAAGATAACATCTGCTTCTCTAAATATATTAGTAATCCTAATAAGCTGTAAAAAGAAGGCGCTCACCCTGGCTGGATGGCTGCTGCTGTTAATTTTCTTCTGAGGTGACCTTTGGTCAGGGTGGACCAGAAGTCCTCATCCAGCAGCCCGCCTGCTAAGACAGAAAGGATGTATTTAGCTCATAAAAATTACAAGCCTGTCCTGGGGAGCAAGGTGGCAGCTATACCTGTGACAGTTTTCATCACTGATTTGTTAATAGCCTTGTACCAACGGCTTAATACTGGGTCTGTCTGTCGTCAAGTGTAAAACCGTCTTTCTTTGGATAAGGCTATTCATCTCTCTTCGTAATTATAGAAATGTTTTAACTTTAGGTCATCACACCTAAAACAAAGTTTGTGTTCTTTTTCATTCTCAGGAGGTGAATCTAGCCCTCAGTTTGCCAGAGCTTTTCAAAACGATGCAGCTGGTGACACTAATTACTGCTTAATTTCCTTCGCCTCTTATGATGACCAAAAAGAAACCCAGCAACTCTTCTTAATAGTCCTCCCTTGCCCTTGGTAGCCAGGAATCCTCTTTATGCTTCTTGACCCTAAAATTGGGTGCACTCACTGAAACCCTTGCGAGTCTACCGGGGCTCCTGCATTTCCTCATCCTTGGTATTCCCATGGGAAAAGCTCCCTGTCCCCACGGTCTAAACTCATCCCTCGTCAGGCGAAGAGGGATACAAAGAGGGATGTTTGTGTCTTCCTTCCCTGAGTCGTGAACTTTCTAGCAGGTTCTCGACTGCCGTCCCTGGGACATGGTGTTGAGCTGTGCTCATCCATGGCCGGTGTCCTTTGCTGTTAGATGCAGACCATTCTCCCCCCCCAACCACCCAGTTTTCTCGGTCTCTCTGTTCTCTGCATTACTACTTGGACTATTTTTCCCCAAGAGGTTCCCCCTCTCCCCAGTTACTGCCCCGTCTCACACCGTCCCTTGCATTTCTTTGCATTTTGGTATTCTCGTCTTTTGGGTTTAGCAGCTATCCTTTCCCTAGTACGGTACAGTATTATGCTGAAATATGCCGTATTTCAGACATTCCCTCATGCGTTTCAGCTTCTCAAGGATTTTAATTGCCACCTTTTTCCCTTTATGATATACTGCTGTTCTTGATGTGTGAGAATACATTTACAGAGAAAGCTCCTTCTGTATTTTACGTGTGCTTTGTCAAGAAGGCTATAATTTTGTTCACGTCCTTCCTTTTTCCTTAAAGTTGTTTGTGACAGGTCTTGAAACACTTGCACCTTATGTCCTCCCAGAGTAAGGTCAGAAACTGTCATTTATTTCAGAGTTGGCTCTAAAATAGTCTGATCTTAATATCATATCTCGGGGTCTGCTGGAGTTGGGGCTCGGGCTTTGCGATAATTGTTGCATCTGCTTTCAGCTGAGGAAAAAGTGGAGGCTTGCTATGAATATTAACAAGCCATCCATCCTTTACACCTTCTGGGAACACACTAGTTCTTAAATTGTTTCTCCTTTTCATGGTTTTTGTTCTCCATTTTCTCGGCAAGCTCTTTTTTTATCAATTTCATTTCTTTCCCCAGATTTATTCCTAATTGGAGGCTTTTATCTGTATTTATACTTAGGTTGCCGAATCTATTCTCAGCTAGCGTTGACTCTGTCAAACTTTAACTTCTTGAGGGTTTTAGATGTCTCACTGCTGGGATTGACCCACAAAGGCCTCCTTTGTTTTCTCTTTTGCCTTCACTTGCCCTTTTCTCCCACGTGCTCACCATCATTGGTAGGAAAAGCCCAGGGAATTGCTGGGAGATATGATTTCCTCATGAGATTTCCCTGGGAAAGTAACTTTTAAACCAGAACTTGTAACTCCAACATCCTTTTCATGGAGTGAAAAAGCACTATATGATGGGCAGAGTGGGAGGATGCTTTCGCACTGTACCTTTTCTTATGAATCACAGACTGGTCAGGGTTGGAAGGGACCTCTGGAGCTCCCCCAGTCCAACCCCCTGCCACAGCAGGGACACCTCCAGCAGTGGCACAGGACGGCGTCCAGGCGGGTTTGGGATGGCTCCAGAGTGGGAGACTCCCCCACCTCTCTGGGCAGCTGTGCCACTGCTCTGCCACACGCACAGGAAAGAAGTTCCTCCTCATGTTAAGATGGAACTTCCTATGCTCAAGTTTGTGCCCGTTACCTCTTGTCCTGTCACTGGGCGCCGCTGAAAGAAGACTGTTCCCATCTACCTGGCACCCTCCCTTTAAGTATTTATAAACGTTGACAAGATCCCCCCTCAGTCTTCTCTTCTCCAGACTAAAAAGACCCAATTCCCTCAGCCTTTCAAGCTTCACCTTTCCCACACTGTCTGTTCTGGAACCCTCGTGTACTCTGTATTTTTTTCTTGTCACGGTGCTGAGCAAAATTCAAAGACCCTTGGCCTAAATAAAAATTCTTGGAAAAACAGGTTCACTTGGAGAGGTACTTCTAAAGAACCTCTTTTTAGAGACTTAGTAGTAAAATACATCCCCATCTGCTGGCAAGTGAAAATTTTTATCACTTCACCCACCAGTTATCAAATTCTAGTGAAAACCCAAGGATGAAGTGGAATCCCTGCAATAAAAGGGATTCAAGAATTTCAGAACCTGGTAGGAAAATAGCATCCTTCAGGTCAGTGAACGATGAGCCTGGCATCACTGCACCGGCTCCTGGCACGTGACAGGACCGCTGCCCCACCACACTATCGCCATGGGAAGCTCTCCGTCCTACGTCCTGCCCAGGTTTTGTCAGGGCTAAAAGGAAAAAAATGGAAAAAAAACCAACCCAACCCCTGAAACCTAATAGAAAACCAGTGGGATATTTTCCTCTGCAGAGGTCTTGCTGCCCACGTGAGCACCGGAGGAGGCGTGGGATGTGCTGGCCTTGCGTTAGAGAGGAGCTGCAGCCGGAGGGGCGAGAGAAAGGCTCTTCGGGAGAGCCTCCATTCTCTTTGCAGCTCATTCCTGGCATCTGCCCCTGAACTCTGTTTTGTGCTTCTGCAGGAGAGTTAATGAAGTCCTGCAAGGGAAGGAGACATCGTTGTTAGGAAGAGCATGGCATGTTCAGCATCCGTTCGTACTGCAGATAGAGCTGAATTCTTTTCTACTATTACTCCACTGAATGTAAATATCTCAGAGACATTTACATGGTATTTCTTTTTAAGTATATAATGTTTTCATTCAAAAGTATCATAATTCTTAAAAGACCTGTCAGAGGGTCTGACATGTAATTAATTTCTCTAAAGCTCTTTTTTTGAAAGATACAACTGCATATATAGAACACCTGCGCTTATTCACAACTCTGCAGGAAAAAAAAGCCACATCTTCTTCGCTTTCTTCCCCCACTTCTCCATAAAAAGATTTTCCTTCGCTTTGGATACTCCCTCTCCATCTACCCCCATGATCTACAACAAATACAAGCACTCGGTATGTAAAAGCTGTGTGTAAATAGGAACTGGCACGTTGGGTTTTGTCTGGGCGCTAGCGACCTTTTGTTTATTCAGCTTTAAGCCGAAAACACTATCGCTAACCCGTAATCTAGTCCATCTAATACAATTCCCATATGTGTAGGTGGGCTTTCAGGCAGTCTAGTAGGCTGTTTATTTTTACCTGGTGGATTGTTTTTTCTCTTCTGCCTGGGAGGAGTGTATTAAGCTTCGACAGTATAATGCTAGTGCCCAGGAAATATGAACCAGGAGATGTTCAACTGGCTGTGGAGATATATATAGAGATACATATATTTAAGCGGCCAAGCACTGCATTACGTGGCAGTCATGGCTAGCTGGCTGGCTTTATCCCCTCTATGTTCTTCCAAGGCGTCACTGCGACCATCACTGGAAAATGCCATGAGCCAAATCACCGCTGCTCCCAAGGAAGAGTCTGCGGAGAGTCCTACTGGGGGGGAGGAAATCTCTCCAGCAGGTCCCTCAGCACAATTTATTGGGAATTTCGTGGGCCGGCATCTGGGGGAGCAGGGCTCTCCAGCTGGGGAGGCTGAAGGGTATGTCCTCTCCCGGTGGCACCTCTGACAGCAGCAAGGTGATGGAGCCCAACCTCTACACTTTGTGAACATCCATTCAGGACAGCTGCATGCAATACTGGGGGGAAACGGGCATTTTCTGGCTGAGAAAGAAGCAAAGCAATTTGTTGCTTTCTTTGTAGAGGGCAGGCAGTGAGCAGATGCATGTTTTCCTCATGGCTGTATAAATTGGTGGTGTTTCCCCTTTCGCCTTTGTAAAATTAATGGTAGTAGGAACATGCTTAAATCCGAGCTGTACAAAAAAGTACCAGTTTTAAGTGGATGTCATTTATGTGACTGGAGATGAATGTGGGAACACGTTCAGGTGTTTTAGCTTTGTAATTTGGGTGTTTCCTCCTCTGTTCTAGGTAAATAAGCGGCACCCCTCGATTTCATTTCCTATAGGGAGCATGGCTCCTGTTGCTCTTGCTTTGCATATCCTGTTGAATTTATAGGAAAATAAATAATCTGGTTTAACTCCAAAGAACTGATGAAGGGATGTTCTACCAGGATCTTGCTTCTAACTATGGCTGGGAGCAGAGGGAGCTAGTGGGTCCTCAGCAGGGACATGGGCTTTCGTTCTCTGACCACAGTATCACAGTATCGTCAGGGTTGGAAGGGACCTCTGGAGATCATCTAAGTCCAACCCCCCTGCCACAGCAGGGTCACCTACAGCACGTTGCACAGGACGGCATCCAGGCGGGTTTTGAATGTCTCCAGTGAGGGAGACTCCCCCACCTCTCTGGGCAGCCTGTGCCACTGCTCTGCCACCCTCAGAGTAAAGAAGTTCCTCCTCATGTTAAGATGGAACTTCCTATGCTCAAGTTTGTGCCCATTACCTCTTGTGCTGTCACTGGGCACAACTGAAAAAAGACTGTTCCCATCTACCTGGCACCCTCCCCTTAAGTACTTATAAGCATTGATAAGATCCCCCCTGAGTCTTCTTTTTCCAGACTAAAAAGCCCCAAGTCCCTGAGCCTTTCCTCATAAGAAAGATGCTCCAGTCCCCTCATCATCTTTGTAGCTCTTTGCTGGACCCTCTCCAGCAGTTCCCTGTCCTTCTTGACCTGGGGAGCCCAGAACTGGACACAGCGCTCCAGATGTGGCCTCACCAGGGCAGAGTAGAGGGGGAGGATGACCTCCCTTGACCTGCTGGCCACACTCTTCTTGATACACTCCAGGATGCCATTGGCCTTCTTGGCCACCAGGGCACATTGCTGGCTCATGGTCATCCTGTTGTCCACCAGGACTCCCAGGTCCCTTTCCACAGAGCTGCTCTCCAGGAGGTCAGCCCCAACCTGTACTGATGCATGGGGTTATTCCTCCCCAGATGCAGTACCCTACACTTGCCTTTGTTGAACTTCATCAGGTTTTTTTCTGCCCAACTCTCCAGGCTGTCTAGGTCACGCTGTATGGCAGCACAGCCTTCCAGCGTGTCAGTCACCCCTCCCAGTTTTGTCTCATCAGCAAACTGGCTGATGGTACACTCTGTCCCTTCATCCAGGTCATTGATGAATATATTGAGCAGGACTGGACCCAGTACTGACCCCTGAGGGACACCACTTGTTACTGGCCTCCAACTGGACTCTGCACCACTAACCACAACCCTCTGAGCTCTATCATTCAGCCACTGTTCAATCCACCCCACTGTCCATTCATCCAACCCACACTTCCTAAGCTTGCCTGTGAGGATGATGTGGGAGACAGTGTTGAAAGCCTTGCTGAAGTCCAGGTAGACAACATCCACTGCCCTCCCCTCATCCACCCATCCAGTCACGCCTTCATAGAAGGCTATCAGATTAGTCAGACATGACTTCCCCTTGGTGAATCCATGTTGACTACTTCTGATAACCTTCTTTTCCTCCAGATGCTTGGAGATGACGCCCAGAACAAGCTGTTCCATCATCTTTCCAGGGATGGAGGTGAGGCTGACCGGCCTGTAGTTTCCAGGGTCATCCTTCTTGCCCTTTTTGAAGACTGGAGTGACATTGGCTTTCCTCCAGTCCTCAGGCACCTCCCCTGTTCTCCAGGACCTTTCAAATATGATGGAGAGTGGCCCAGCAATGACTTCCGCCAGCTCCCTCAGCACTCGTGGGTGCACCCCATCAGGCCCCATGGACTTGTGGGTATCCAGTTTACTTAATTGTTCTCTAACTTGTTCCTCTTCAACCAAGGGAAAGTTTTCCTTCCTCCAGACTTTCTCTGTTACTTGCAAAGTCTGGGACACCCCAGAGCTGGCCCGAGCAGTGAAGACAGAAGCAAAGAAGGCATTCAGCAACTCTGCCATCTCTGCATCATCCGTCACCACAGCACCCGTCTCGTTCAAGAGTGGGCCCACATTTTCCCTGGTTTTCCTTTTGCCTCCTATATACTTAAAGAAACCCTTCCTATTGGTCTTGACATCCCTCGCCAGGTTCAATTCCAAAGCTGCCTTGGCTTTTCTTGTTTCTTCCCTGCATACCCTGACAGCATTCTTATACTCATCCCAAGTCGTCAGCCCCCTTTTCCACATCTTGTAAACTCCCTTCTTCCACCTGAGTTTTTTCAGAAGATCCCTGCTCAGCCATGCAGGTCTCCTTCCCTTGCCTGATTTCTTGCTCTTCGGGATGCAACATCTGCCTCCACTCCGGCAATACCACTGCCTGTGAAACTCCTCAAGTATCACGTGGGTTTTTGAAACAGAACAAAAAGGTGCTTTGGGTTACTTGGTCATCTGGGCTGAGGACACTCGCTCATAAGGCAATGGGAGGTTTACAGTGGAAGGTCCATTTTGGGTGCTGTGTTTGTATTCTTCCAGACTTGTCCACGCAATCCAGTTGCTAACAGCTTTTGTACAACTCCATTAGCTCAAGCAGTGGGAAAATTGACAGGAACCGTGAGGAACTGAGAATTTTCTCAGCTGTGATCCTGAAAGTTTTTTTGAGGCACTTGCAGTCTTTCACCTGACATGAGTCGTAGGGCTGCAAGGGATTTCTCCAGGTCACCGAGTCCTGTGTACTGCTATCACGGGCGACTGTATCCTGTCCTTCTGTCCATTAATTTGTCCATCTTGTGCTTAAAACTAGTTGGATTATGTTTTAGCTCCACTGCTTGCTTTCTGTGACTTCTTTGATCTCCTTTCCTAGCCTGTATCTTGCTCTTTCATGCCAGCTGTGATCTTAGCAGACCAATGCCCTAAAGTACGTGGTGCAATCAAGAAAAGTCCTTCTGAATTCTTCTCTACGACTGAGCCACCTGTGACCATCCTTGAAGCACAGCCCGCCAAGCTGTGCTCCTGCCCTCCTCCTCCTCCAGAGACCTGGAGTTCATCTGACTCCGCGTCTTTGACTGTCGTCTTCTGCCCGCCATCCTCTTCCTCCATCCGCTCTAGCTCCAGTCAAGTTCATAAACTTCAAGCTGGTGACTGATTTTCCTCATGTCGGTTCTTCATAATAGCGTGACCCCAGTCGTGTATCTCTTCAATGGCCTGACGCTGTCTGAAATCCATATTCTCTCCCTTTTATTCTTCTGTCCGCAGATGGCTCTGTGTTCTGTGCTCTCCTGCTACCTGGTGTATTCTCTGCCCATCGCCATTATACCCCAGACCTCTCTCGGTTTAGTTTTTCTTTCCAGGGACCCAGCTGTTCTCTTCCTCTTTGTTATTCCCAGTCTTTGGTTTCTTCTTGTTCTGCATCGCATCAAGCCCCTTTGTCAGCTTTTCTTTCACAGTCGCTGGTGTTTCTCCCTGTCCCTCTTGGGATCTGACCTTTCATGGCCACACCATTCCCAAAAGGGCCTCTTGTTCAGCAGGTCTCTGCAAACTTCAGATTGTCTGTCTCATTCGCACTTCATCTTTCTCCGACCGTATGTGAAGATCCCCCGTCTAAACTCTTCTCAGTTCTTTCCAGCTCGTTTCTAGAGTTCAGCTCTGCTCTCCGAGTTACTGCACTCGAGGCAAATAGTCGTCTGCAGGCACATCCCCTTCGTTCTCACATGTCATCACCTTCATTGTCTTCTCCAGCCTTTGGATTGCATCCACTGGAAACATCCCTCCTGCGCTTCCCTCCCCCTTATGCCCACACATCCCAAAAACTAATAGGAGATTAAAAGTCCCACAGGTTTCCCCACCCATAAACTCCCTTCTTCTGCCTCCATTTGCTTGGCTGCCTGCGTGCCCATTGCTTGCCTTCCCAGTCCGTTGCCCAAAGGAGCCCTGCTCTCCTTGGAGGTTGGCTGTTGGGCATCTCTCAGAAGTAAGGAAAGGCAGAAGCCTCCTCACGTACCTCTTTGCAAACTGCAGTCGAACCACCGGCTCCACAAACTGGAAGAGCAAGAGGCAGGCAGGCAGAGAGGCATGCAACCCACGCGTCAGACCCTGCTCCTTCCTCCACCAGTGGAAATCCCAGCCGTAATAGGATGACGCCTTCTTTAATACGCTTGGGATCTTTCTTGGTGAGCTCACTAGTGTTTTATGTCTGCGTTGTTATTTTCTCTCTGGAGATATTTTGTGTGCTGGAAGTTACAAATTTACATTATTGGAGAATTATTGTTTCTGCTTTCATCCTATGTTTTATTCATTGCAAGCCATTACTTTAATATGGCTGTGATTATGTTACCGGTTGAAAACAGGCCACCTGTGGCATTTTACACCAAATCGCTATACACCAGTACACCCCGGCAGAAATGAGGTGAGCAAAGCCGTGCAGAGATGGTGCTTGTGCTTCTCAGCTCACAACTGCCGGGCTCAGCTTGTCGTGCTGATAAAGCAAAGACCTGACACGCAGCGTGAAGCCTTCTACAGCCACACTGGATCAGCTCTCACGCCTCAACCTGGTTCCTCTGGGTTGAACTGGGAACAGCGAGAAGAAGTTCAGTAGTGTCCAGATTTGGCTTACGTACTTGGATAACTTGAAATGTTGCTGTGATTCTCCTGTGAATATTATTGTACATTTAAATAATATTTAAATATTATTGAACATTTACTTGATGGTCATACTGCAAGTCCTTTCTAGGACTGAGGCTGTATTTCGGTGAGAGGACATGGCCCGTCCTTTGGAGGACAGCAGGTTCAAACCAAACCAAAGGATTTCATGCAGCACAGAAGCTGCCGCACGTGTTACCGCAAGGTGCTGTGGAGGCCAGCAGTGTCAACAAGGTTGAAAATAATTAGGGAAATTAATAGAATAAATTGTGGGTGTTGTCTCGGAATGCTGAAGCCCTTCAGCTACAGATAGTCGCAAGTGAGGTGCAACGGCAGGACCTCTCCCCTTTCTCTTTGCGTCTACTGGTGGCCGCGCATGGATAAGCCTCTATCAGAGCATCACCTCTGCACTTCAGAAAGATGGTGGAGATCAGAGCATACAGGAACGCTGATTATAACCTTCTGTACATTGAAAATGGTGGTCCCACCATCCACAATGAGTGTGGTGAAGTGAGCAGCAGGTTCAGACCTGTAAATGCATATAGCCGAATGCGCCATCCTCCAACCCTTCCTGCCCACAGTTCGTTGAAATGGAAGATCTTTGCACATGCCTCTCCCACCTGCCAAACCACGAGGGTGTGCAAAACACATCTACCAGGTCACAGTCCACTGATGTTGATTATTCAACTCAGCTTTTCCTTCTCCCAGAGCTTCCTCAAGCACCACACAGCTCCCTCCCCACAAGTCACGCTGGCCCATGCGTGGGGCCATGGTGGTTCTCTGGTCTCCTGAGAAGCCTCTGGTTCTCCTGAAGCTTAAGATATTTTATTAATATTTTCATTAATAGCTATTTTTAAACTTAAATTTATTAATATTTATATTAATTAAGATACATTTAATAGGCAGGACATACTATCAAGGACGCATGAAGTTGTAGACGGTTAACTGGAAAACGCAGAGCAGCTTTCACACTTAGAAGTTAATCTTCTTCAAGTTGCATGGAAATAACTCCCAGCGACGCCTGATCTGTGCTTTGGCGTTTGGAGTCGCTCCTGTTGTGGCATGTCAGTGATGCTTCGGCTGGAGCTCTTCGCAGCCGCCGTGGGAGCCCGGGGCAGTGGGGAGGGTGCGAGTGCTGGTGGGAGAGAGGGGTCCTTCTGCAGCAAACCAACTCGGCTTTTGAGAGCTTTGAAATACGGATTTGCATCAAAGTAAAACTCTCAGGGTTAGTTAAATATTCCTCTAAATATGCAAAGGAATTGAGTTACTGATGCTTGTTATTCTTATCTTACTCTGGGTGTCACAACATCTTTTAAGTTCAGTGAAGGTTTCACTTACTAAGACGGTTGTAAAGATTCCACATTAATTAAGAGGACTCCACCGCAAATCTGAATATGAATGAAGTTTGGCTGCTGAACCCAGGGCAGTGAATACTGTGGGAAGATCAGACATTGACAAATGTTGATTTAAAAAAACCCAAAAACAAAACACCAAAACCAAACAAAAAACACCTAAGACAATGCTTCAATCTAGTACCTCTTCTATGAGAGAGGAAAAGTTGAGTTCAGGTTGCCAGAAGGAAAAAAAATAGATTCTGACTTGAATTTACAGTCAAAGAGGTGAAATTCTGTCCATCGGGAGCACCGATGAGGGTTATCGTGTACCGGGGACTCAGCCACATCTCTCCGTTGCACAGTCTCCCTCTCCTTAGGCAGGTGATCGTTTTAACGTGGGGGGATCTTCAGCAGAGGAAGGGAGAAATTCCGGGTCTGATTCTGATCTCGGTTTTGTTGCCTCGGAGAAGGACCATCAAGTCCAATCAGCCTTGACCGGTGGTCATACAACCAAGATGAACAGGGACCGTGAGGGTGGTGGTAGGTGGCTGAGGAACAAGGCTTCCAAGAAAGGAGCTCTCGTGATGAAGAAGTGTTTTGTGGGAAGAATGAGACTAGTGATATTTTTTCCCAAAAAACTGCTTTTTGGGGGAGTTTTTCATACCTGCCAGCACTTGGAAGATGAGAGCAGTAGCTGGTAGCTAGGGATATCTGCGTGTCTCTTCCAACTCCAAGGCAGAGTTGCTGTTTGAACTGGGGCGAGTCCTCTCCTCTGCATGTCTCCGCTTACCTCACTGGAGATAACAACGCTTACCTGCTTTGGCAAAGCAGTTTCGGGCGATGCAAAGGGTGCTGCAGAGGTGCAGAGCACCACTCCACCTTCTAAAGAAGGACTTTGGGGAAAGAAATGGTGATATATAACATTTTAACCTTGCTGAAATACAGTGGACTTGGCTTTTGGAGTGGAAAAGTGAAAATACGATAGCCTAAATAAATAGTATTTGTCCTCTTAAGCAGGGTAAGGGCAGCACGTGACGTTGTGCGGGGGTTGTTTATTGTTGTTATTTTTTATTCACGGTTCCTTGAGCTGATTCTGGGAATTGTACTGACTGTGGTTATGTTTCTGGAAATGTGCAGGTTGGCCAGATGCAGTGGGGCATGGAGTGAACAGAAAGAGGTTAAATTGATGGATGACCAACAAGAGCAGGATTGTGCCTCAGAAGACCAAGAAACTATCCTGATTAATGGGGTGAAAGAAAATGGTAAGGAACTTAATTACAGTACATGAGGGAGCAGCGACAACTTGCAAGCCAACTTATTTTCCTAATTCCTTTCATGTATTTAATTTTAGTGGTTTGCAGGTATCTCTGCAATGTGAAGCAGTAGGGTGAATGTATATTTTCTGCCCAGATGTCACTCCAGCTATGAATCTATGCCTTTTTAGGTTGTAACAAGTACTGCTTTTGCCCGTGCATATGCATGGTTGGAAATGTTTATGTGCACGTGCAGTTAGAATTATGGATTTTAGTTTGGGTTTTTTTAGGGAAAAAAAGCCATAGAAGACTATGTAGCCCTGCTCTCTGTTGGGAATCTTTCCCTCTCTTCACAATTACTCATGAATCCACTAGCCAATCTCAGCAAAATTTGACTGAAGGATGCTTAGTCCCTATAAACTGGTGAAAAATTAGAGGTTGGGTAGAAGAAACAAACCCGGATTAGCACCTATGGAAAGGGAAGGTCGGACTTGTGAGCTTGTTATTGACGTTTCTGCATGGCCCGTCAGCCAGCAGGTGGGATCCCCTGGCCCGTAACACCACTTCGGCACACGCACTGGTGCTGCTGGCCGCAGTCATGCTGCTGAGAGCCGCTAAGTCATTCCAGCTTCCATCGACATCAGTGGGGAAGGATCAGCCCCTTACAGCAGCCTGCCCAAAATACCTGCCTTTGTCTGTGTCTATTTAATCGATTCCATACTTGCTTTCGAAAGCAATAACCGAGCAGGAGTAACAGCGCTCTGCTGCCTGAAAACCTGATTGAAATAAATACTCCTCTGAGCATTTTCTCAAGTCATTTGGGCTTTAGTTGCTAGCTACAGTATATGCAGTGCCAGTCCAGCATTGAGGCAGAACTTGACATTTTCATTCTTCACCATGTTTTTATGTTTAATTTCATGGCTTTTTACATTTTCTATTGGCCTATAAATCTTGAGAGAGAGAGAGATTTATTTAGATATAAATTTGACCCTATTAGATATCAAGGACAACTTGTATGTTCAAATCTTTCTGTCGTCTCAAAACAAGGTGCGTGAAGGCAAATGTTGTTCTTGTTCCTTACCGAAAACCTGGAGTGACTCCAGCCACGCGGGTGCCCGTGAGGACCCGGCAACATGTGCTGGTGGCAGGTGAAGTGCACGCTTGCGCTTGCTCCTTCGATGTAATTTTGGAGGTATCTGTCTTTGTCAGCTCCTCTCCTTCATGACCGCACATGGTAAAGCCGCAGCTGATGACAGCTGCTGGAGCTGCAAGGAGATTTTCTAGCTGTGGTCCCCTTGTCCAATGTAATAGGCAGTAAAATCAGCGCTTACCTGCTCAGTAAAGATGGGTGATTTCTAGAATCTCATACCAGTCCCATGAAATTCAATTAAACAGGGCTTAAAAAGTGCTTTAATTAAACATTGTTGTGTAGGAGTTGCTGCTGAATCTGAAGCGGTGAGCCAGCAAGTAGCTCTGATGCCACCACCTCCCCGTTGATGGCACTGGGGATGGGGCTGATGCTTTTTGCCTCCTCTTACCCTAACTATATGTGGGTGCTGGCTGCAGAGAACCCAGAGCAGCCCTTGGGCTGCTGTGGTGCCCAGTTAGGGACTGGCCTCCCTTTGGAGCTGGTTCACAGCAGGACGCTTCGATATTTTTCTGCTCAGGCTGCCCATGTGCTTTTGGATGGCTGTTGAGTTAAACCGGGAAAGGTGGTGGCGCTTCTCCAGCATTTTCCTTTTTAACTGTAGTCTTTTGGAGTATCGTTTACTTTAGAGCATCAATTGAACGTGCGCCTGATTTTAGGATGATACAAGCCCTAGGAAATCAAGTTTGGGCATTTGTATTGCACAGGAGTTAAGTTCAGTTACACAAGTATAGACCTAAAGAAGCACCCAGAGAGAGTTTATTTGGTATAATGGCATCTCTGTGTATTGAATGCAGCATTTGAGATTGAATTTCGCCTTTCTATCTCCCCCCTTTTTGAGTCTTACAGCATTCACAGACATTCTTCTTTTATCCTCTAATTTTCCATGCTTCCTATCAGCTCCAAGCTGATTTTTATTTTATTTTACCTCTGAAGTGGAACTGCACTAGTTAATTTGTTTTGGTGCTTAAGGAAAAAGATACCACCTCTGCATTTCTGATCTAAAAACTGGTGGGAGGGACTCAGAAACCAGCTTGCTTTTTTTAAAAAAAAATTTTTTAACCCTTTTTGAAGGAAGGGAAGCAGCACAGATTTCCAGCAAGTCAGTCTGGTCTTTTCCAAGGCACGAGTGTTGAAGATATTTACAGACATCGCATTGCACTTCTGCTTGGATTTGTATAGTCTTTGGAAAGTTGTTTAAAGTCTTTAGAGCACTGCACGGCTCCGACTGCAGCCTGATTGCACCAGCATAAGACTTTACTGATGGCTCCATCCCTAAGGCTCCCATAGCACAAAACCGCTGGGAGCTTTTGGGACGAGAGCAGGGGCATTTTGACCTCCTCTCAGTTTTATGCTTGGCACGGGCAGGCAGCCTTCCATCGCATCCTGCTCCTTTTCATATTGCCCACCTGCAGGTGGGAGCCCTGCTCTGCTGGGCAGGACCGGCGCGGTGGGTATTTATTTCATCGTGCCGGTGGTACGTGTGCCTACGTGAGCCTTCCCTTCTGTCAGTTGGCATAGCTGCGCGAGGAGGCTTGCTTTTCCATCAGTTTTAAATAAATAAAAACACTTGTCCCTGAAGGTCGCAGCAACCGTGTAGGTGCCAGATCCCTTCGGATGCCCCATTTCTTGTGACAGCCTGGTGCTCCAGCTGCATTTTAAAGCGCTTGTCCCTCCTTGGAAAGCCTGCGCTGCTTCCCCTCTTGCCACCACCACCCCCCCCCCCCCCCCCCCCAGCCTTCAGCGGAGCCACCGAAAAGGTAAGATGTGAGCCACTACAAAAGCACCGGGCTCAGCTCTGAGTCGGCAGAGGTTTCCAGCTGGTGTGAATGCACACATTGGTATATTTTTTTTTAATACAGAGATATCAGAACGTGTTCATGGATGAAAAGATATCGTATTTAAATTTCAAGGGTCATATCGTCCGTTGAGCCAGAAGTCAGATAAAAGTACCTTCATAACTTTATTCTGCCATAAAAGAGTGCGACGAGGTAAAAATAAAAAACCCTTAGGTTAAAAAAAAAATCCTTACATTATTAAAAAGGCATTTTTAGAGATTAGGGAAGAATGGCAAAACCCACAATAATTCTAACAATAATTGCTTTAAACTCTGCGTTACCTTCTGCTTTCCCTTGGCGTGGATGGTGACAAAAAGACTACTGGGCTTTTAAAAATAGCCGTAACTTTCTGACTCTGGAGCAGTAATGACGTTCAGGTATGTTTAAGCTGCAGACACCACAGGGGGGATGCTTTGTTCCTTTAAGAATCTTATTTTTCCATTCATTTTTTTCAATGTTAATGGGAACATTTTTATTAGGCTTGTTTTGTTTTTTTAATAACCTTGTCAGATTTGAAAGGCAGTATCCAGGTAACGGTATGTATATGAGGAGGAGAGAACGGATGGTTTTGGTTTTTCGAACGTACTCTTGTACCTCTTCCAGCTGGCTGCAGGGTGGGAGAGTGTTTACCTCTCCCTTCCTTGCACATCACCACGTTAATTAGATCCAGAAGGGAAGGATCACGCTCCCGCAGGAAGGGCATCTGCCGCTTCCCAAAAGGAGCGGTTGGGAAAAGTCGCCACCGAACCCTTAGGAGAAGGGGAGCGGGGTAGCGAGCCCCAGCAGAACTGCAAGGGTTGTAAACCCTCTCTTTCTTTCCTTTCTTTTCTCCCTCCCTTTTCCTTCCCTTCCTCCCAGAATCGCATGCCCTGGACAGCGATGAGAGGCCTTGCACCGCCGCTGAGGCTGCGGTCACGTTCTCAGCCTTGACGACAGCTCAGAAGGAAAACCACGCGTGCCACCGGGCGCTGCCTCCCCTGACTTCGAAGAAGCCCTGCTTGCTGAGCCCCCCGTCACCTCTGAGGCTCACGGATGTACCCGAGCACGCCTCGGATGACTCCTCCGCCCACGCCATCTCCCTCACGTCCTGCGTGACGAAGGGCATGAGCTCCTGGTCGCTGCCGGGCGACTGCGAGAAGGCTCCCTTCACCATGATGGAGCCCGGAGGCATGTCGGCACTGACGGGTGACTGCTTGATGCAGCCAAGCCGGACCTGTCTGGGCTGCTTTATTGAATCAAAGGACGGCATTGATGCAGAGCCGGGAATAAGCTTGAAAGTGGGGGATATAAATAGGGATTATGACACCTGTTCGGTCTCTGATATAGGGATTCACTGCATGAGCACAGGAGAAACCATGAGATATGGGGATCAACTGCTTTCAGACCAGCTTTTAAGCTTCCCTATGCATAAATCGAGGGCAGCGGACAAAAGAGATGCAGAAAAATCTGACAGTGATTCAGAGGACCCCACTCAGAAAAATTATTACGAGGGATTACTATTAGACAAATGCAATGGTGAGGAACCTTTACTAACAAATCCCAACCAGGAATGGGGCTATTTTGAATCTTTCATTAGTGAAAGTAAAATTGAGCTGCTTGACCTCTGCTCCAAAAATGAGCTTTCTGTAAATCTGTTTTCTGAGGAAGACGTGGATAATTACATGTTCGATGACGACGATTCCACCTTGGGAAGTGATGTCTGCTCCCTAAAGATTAGATATGAATCTTTCCAGGACAACGTGCGGGAGAAGACCACCACCCTACAAGAGGACGCCCAGTTCAACTTCTTCCCCAGCGTGTTTGGCAACTGCACCAAAAGGGACAGCAGGAGCACCCTGAAAAGGGGGCCCGGCAGTGCCACCGACCCTTCTCAATTCAAATCTGAGGAAGGCATCATCTGGGGGGAGGAGGAGGAGGACGGCGAGGAAGAGGACGGTGAGGAGGAGGAGAAAGCTGCCTTAAATAAATCTTGCAACAGCATGGAGATGGTGCAGTACGTGGGCTCCAAGAGGAGCCACTTCTTGGACTCGGTGAATTCCACAGAGGACTCCGGGGAGTTCAGCGACGACAGCACTTGCACAGAGTCCTCCTACGACGTGCTGCGGGATATCAAGGACTGCAGCCGGTACCTGTCCCGGGACCACTCCAGCTCCTTCATTCAGCAGAACTATGGGTTGCGGGCGAAGAGGAAAGTGCGATACAGCGACGATTACCTGTACGATGTGGACTCCATCGAGAACGAGAAGATCCTGGACAAGAAGGAGTGGCTCCCGGACGGGCCCAAGGAAGAGGATGATGACGAGTGGTGCCCCAAGAAACGGCGAAAAGTCTCTCGTAAGGAGCCCCCCGTGATCATCAAGTACATCATCATTAACAGGTTTAAAGGGGAGAAGCATATGCTGGTGAAGCTCAGCAAAGTGGATGCCAACGAGACAACTGTTACCCTAAACGAGGAGCTGCTCAGCAAATACGAAAAGCTGGCCCCTCTGAAGGGCTTCTGGCAAGAGAGGCAGCAGAGCCGGCTGGATTTGCTCAGATCGTCTCTCTACCACAAGCAGAATTTCTATCTTAACGGCTCAGATGCTTCGTTCCTCCCTCACCCACGGAAGCGAAAATGCAAGCTAGCAAACAGGCACCGGATTCAAAGAATTAAAGCCATCGAGCAATCAGTGAACAAGCTGGGCTCTTGCTCCTCTGATCACAAGCAGCCTTGCAGCAGTAAAGAGGACGTGGGCCTGAAAGGGCTGCCGGCGTTAGCCATTGCCACCCCCAGCTGTGCCAACGGATTACACGTAAATGATATCACAAGCGTCGCCGCCGTGAAATGCAAATCGCAGGAGCGGGAGCACAAGGGGACGGAGAGGAAAGTGCTCCGCAGAATCAAATTCAAAAGTGAAGCCAGGGTGAAGTGCAAGAAGATCAAAGCTGCTACCAGCACAGCGGAGGGCTCCCCGGCGCTGGAAAACCAGGACTCTGCAGTATGCCTGAAGGACGAAAACGTTCCTTGTGCTTCAGACAGCTCCCATCTCCCGGAGTGCCATGAGGATAAGGTTGCTAAAAATTCTCCTTTCCTACCATCCACCTCCTCTTCAGACAAGCCTCTGCCATCTGCTAATATCACCACCAATGTACCCCTGATTCCCGGAGGGTATCTGCAGACGTTGTTAGATGCTTCTGATTTGTCGAGCAACACCAGTATCTCGTACTTTGCTCAGCATCCCTCCGAGCAGCAGCAGCACCCGCTCCCCAGCATCGTCCCGGCAGAAAAGCCCTTCCCAGCTCTGCAGCCGGCACAGAGCTGCGTGCTCTCCCCTCCCTCCGAGTCGGAGCTGCAGCAGTCGCCTGGCCACTTGGAGATGGAGCAGAGCAGCTTCGGTAGCATGTGGCCGGCCAGCAAGGCTGCCGGCACCAACCGCCAGGACTTTCCCGGTGACATGCGGGAGGCGGCCGGGCTGCCGAGCGAGTTTGGCGGTGGCGGTGGCAGTGCCGCAGGCGCAGACGGCCTCCCCGCCTCTGGATACACTCAAGTCAATCTGAATAGCAGCAAATTGCTATACCAAAAAAATTACGTGCCGGATAGCCAACAAGTGCAGTCTGATGATTCTTATCAGTCATGTCATTTTAATAATGGAGAGGGGCGCTTTCATTTCCAGCGAGGTACACTAAGTACAGATGATGGCAGGCTCATTAGTTTTGATTCAGTGGGTTCATTGTCAGTTAGTTCCAGCAATTACAGCTCTTTAAGTTTAAAGTCTTGTGAAAAGGACGGCGAGGATGATATTAATGATGATTTCTTGGCCCACTGCAGTCCCAAGCTAGTGATCCAGCAGAGCATAGATGAAATCACCCCTTTGAAGGAGTCCACGGACCTTTTAGACATTTCCAACTTCACGCCTGATAAGTTCCGCCAGTCGTCACTTTCGGAGATGTCCCCTCCGGACACTCCCAACCTGTCCCCGCAGATAGCTGGCTCTGACGCCAAGCCTCTGGGCACCCTGAAGGGCTTTCAGGAGAGTCCCCAGGCCGCCCTCAACAGCTCTGAGAAGGTCAAGTGGAACTGCGGGGTCCTGCAGACCGAGGATCAGGCAGATAATGGGTTTGCTTTAAATAATCACCAGTTCCAGTTCCATATGTTCAACGATGAAGATTCTGTCAGCCTTCTCGAAAAGAGTCCATGCTTGTCAACATTTAATGAGCCATCTGGTCAAATTAGCACCAATAGCAAAGTGTCAAAATCGAAGAGGAAAAGTTCAACCAGCAAGAATGTGGGTACAAACCAAAGCTCTTCCCAGAAAGCCACCCGGAAAAAATCACCCAAAACCAACAAAGGAACCGATAAGCCGCAAGGGAAAAACTCCAGGCAGGCGCCCAAATCCACCAGGAAAGGGAAAAACGCTGCGGGAGTCAATGGCGAGAAGGCTCCGGCCGTCGGCAGCAGGGTGGTCAACCAGCTGAGCAATGTGGCCACCGCCACCAAGGGCCTTGCCGAGAGCGCTCAGCATTGCAGCCCGGCCGGGGTTAAACTGGGCAAGCACAACGGGCTCTCCGGAGAGTGGGCGCTGGGAAAAGAGGGGGGCGCAGGCTGGTCAGAAGCCAGCCTGGTCAACGCCACCAGCCTCCTGGATGACGATCAGAGGGAGTTTGAGGAACCTTCCAACATCCTGTCCAACATCGCATCAGGAATGGCGGACGTCCAGAGGTTTATGATGGCCTCCATCGAGCCCTTGTGGGGGCCTGTTGGCCACAACAGCGTTCCAGACATATTCCGGTCCCCGGAGTCCAACAGCCTGAAACTGAAAACTCTTAAAATTTTGGCAGGGACGTCCCTAGAGTCGAAGAAGAAGGCGAACAGCGGCTCGCCGGGGACGGCGAAGAACCACAAGTCGAACAACAAGGGCTCAAGCAAAAACGGCAAAGCCGCAACCGGCGACCCCGGTCGCCCCAACTGCTCGACTGGGTACACCACGGACATTCACGCTCCCTTTTTTGATAAAAACTATAGTAACCTGAGCACTTTAGGCAATAACGGACCTACCCATAAAAAACTCTACCGTCATAAATCCAGTTCGAAATCGCTGAGGGATGAGAACTGCAAAATAAAGCGAACGGACCGCGAACAGCCCCACAAGGACCCTCCCGTGACAGCTGCTTTTGAGAAACTGAGGTAATGCTGCACCAAACTGGCTGGAATGCCCCTTAACCTCCCTCCCACCTGCTAAGCCCGCTCTTCCTCAGTTTTTCCTTCCTGAAAGCAAAAGTTGCATGGAAAAAAAAAAAAAAAAAAAAGACATTCCCCTTTTACAGTTTCGGTTGGTTTTGGTTTCAGGGTTGTTTTTTTTTTTCCTTTGGTTGTTTTCTTGTTGTTTTGGTTATTATTTTTTTTTTTAAATGCATGAAAATACTTCTTACTTGCAAGCTACCTAAAAGGATGACCAATTTTCTGGCTTGGCTGGGGTTAAAAACACTAACAAGGCTACTCTTTTCTGCTGTTTGGCTTCTTCAGTTTTTAATTACTTATTTATTGGGGGGGGGGAAACAAACAAACAAACCATGATTACACGCTTTTTTAAATGATTTTGACGAGGAAAGACTTTTTTTTTTTTTTTGGAACATTTTGTAAAAAATAAACCACAAAAAAAAAAAAAAGAAGTTATGCATCCAAAAGCCAAGATCTTGAACCTTAAAGGCTCTTTACTTTGTAAATGAGAACTCGTTCCTAATTGAGCTTCACGTGGCAATTTTGAGTGCTTTCTGGCCCCCTCTGCTGTTTATCTCCTAACCTGCATCATCTAAAGCTGCATCTTCTGCACCCGCCCGCCTTTAGCGCGTACGCTCCGTCGTGGTGACTCCAGACGAGCTAACTAAGATGGCATCAAATGTTTGATTTTTTCCTGCAGGGAATCAGACTCCATTCTTCTTAAAGCAGAAACAACATTTTTGGGTTTTCCTGTATTTGAAGAAGAGACTCCCTTTTCTAGAAAGACGGTCGATGTTTGTTTCTTTTTTTTATTATTATTATTTTCTTCTTTTTTGGGGGGTTGGTTTTTTTTTGTTGTTGGTTTTTTTTCCCGTCGGTTCCTTTTCGAAATCTGCCTTGTGGTATGTTGAAATGTAAGTGCTGAAATGAAGAGTTTGAAATTGTGGGAATTTTATTCTTTGAAAGCAAACCTAATCTGGTATTCTCTGTGAAAGACTGTTTTAAAAGTCATACTGTTGTACAGTAGTTTATGCACTATTACCCACAACAACAAAAAATTGTGCCAAACTATGAACAAGTGACTGTATTGTATATATTTTTACTTCTCTATCAACATTGGGTTGTGAGTGTTTTCTGCAGCTATGCCTTTTGGTTTTACTAGAAACATTCCAGTTGTTAAGTACTAACCACCCCCCCCTTTGAAAGCACCTGTAACTCACGATGAAAATGATATTGTTCACTTATACAACTTACCAAAAGTTTTATGGACATGACTAAAAGTGTGCCAAATTTACTTACCTCATTTCATGGATTCACCCTGTGGTTTAAAGCTCATAAAGGGAAAAAAAAAAAAAAAAAGAAAAAAAGGAAAAAAAAGGGGGAAAAAAAAAAAAGAAAAAAGGAACTTTGAAACCAATGCTGGGAAATGGTAATGTCCTCTCTTTGAAACCACAAGCAGAAAAACTTAACGGTGAAATGTTGAGTTTCATTATAGGAGAGAGTTGAAATGGTGGAGGAGTTCAGAAAACCACTGACGGTAAGTTTGCCAGGAACTCAAGTGTCTGCATCTAGAGACTACAGAACAGCTGCTTTTCAAGTGTCTGTTTTCTTAAAGCAAAACCTGTAGCTGAAGATCATTTGAAATGCAAAGTTACATTGCTAATTCTTTGTATCTCAGTTTTATATATTTTATAAGAACCTGGGATAAATTCTAAAATAGTTATAAAAACAGAACTAATACATTTCATACATTTATTGCTATTTACTTTTCCTTTGAGTAGTTTCTTAAACATTTTCGATGCAGAGCCTCGCAAAAGCGCTCTCCTGTCATAGCTTTGGTGTTTCCTCAATGTCTAACCTTGCGATGCCAATATCATTTGAACTTTCGAAAGCGAAAAAGTCATTAGTTTTAAATACAACTCTGAACCTTTTACTTTGATCCAGTTCATAAGACAAGAGAAAAAAAACCCACAACAAACAAAAACCAACAAACCACGGAGCTATTTGTGATCTCACCGATCAGGGCCGGATCATACATGACTGGACTTTATTAAGACAGCGTTAAGTATTGAATGCTAAATGTATTCTCAAAAGGCCTTACTTGTAACCCTACTCACCACACCCTCGCCCTCCAAGAGAATAACGAACCCAACAAATACCTATTTTCCTTGTGCAACTGAGAGCCTGTGCATTTTGCTGCTGATTTCTTATGAAACCTTGATATGCAAGAGCCCTGCTAACTGGGAGCTATTGGGAGCAGAGGGATGCGAGGCTTGGACACATTTATGCAATAGAAACTGATGAGGAAGAGGAGCCTTAATAGCAGTCGGACAGATCACGTTCTCGACACGGTCATGAGCATAGAGGTGGTGTTTTGCGGAGGACAGGACTAGACTCGGGTTTCCTTACAAGAAGGGTTTTTTTTCAGCCCAGGAGCAAGGGAAAACAGCGGAATTGGTTTAAGCTGATAAAGCAAAAAAGCAGCCTGAACACTTAAAATTGAAGTGGAGTTGCCGAGTGTCGGTTTCGAATCGAAATGTTTTCAGCGTTTGCAGATCTTGAGGTATAGCTTAGGCTCAGCTCTGCAATCCCGGAGAGAACCGCACAGTAACTGCATTGCATTTTATTTAACAGCTGAAAGAAGGAACTCTGAAAAAAACAGTAATTCTGAAAGCCACCCTAGAAGTTCATTTATTCCATGAAAAAATGAAACGCTGGCGTTGCCCACAGTGAGCTGCTCCTGATGAGAGTGGTCCCTGGGTACCCCATGGGTGGGAGCAGGGTGCAGCATCCTGCCCCAGCTCTGGCTCCGGGAGGAAGATCCAGAAGATGCTCAGGATTTATTTTGGAGATGAGAGCTGTGCTAGGGCTCCATCCCTGGGCGTTTGGCTTGCCTGCAGCCACCACGCTCTCCCCTGCTTCCCCAGCAGCTGTCTTTTCTATTCGTAGGGTCATCAGATACTACAAGCTCCGGCCACTGCCGTGGTGTCGGCGTATCCCGTTTTTTCAGCGTTCCTCCCGTGTGCTGCAGGATGAGGGGCCTCCAGCTCCCTTCTTTCAGATGTTCAGGTTGCTGCTGCTATAGAGACAGGTCAGGTCCAGGGCTGGGATGCAGTATGGCCCTTTTTTTTAGACTCCGAATGGTTGTTTGAAAGCACATTTCGTCTGGCCTGCACTGTGCTCGTTGTGCTTAATATTATGAATATGGGACTCGTAATAAAATACCTTGTACTGAACCAGATAGCAATATTTATTGCATTCGAGAAATGTGCAATAGGGCATGAAGATAAGGCATAAAACGTATCGACTATTTTATTATATGTTGGAAATCCATGAATACCCAGCTAGGTGTTTCAGGACAGTGTTAATCACTAATACCAGCTGCCTTGTTGCTCTCTCTCTTTCAGTCCTTCTGCCGCTCCAATTTTGCTGCCATCTTCTGTGGCCATCCCATGTTCTCCCCAAAAACCTCTGACCAGGGAGATGTTAAAGAGCCAGATCCCTTGCAGTGTGGCACCGGCCTTTCTCTGTGTCTGAAAAAGTGCTCTCTCTGCTGATTGACCCCAAAATTCAGAAATTGCCTTGAGTCAATGATTTGCCCTCCTCCCTTTTGATCTTCATAGAGTCATAGAATAGTTTGAGTTGGCAGGGACCTTTAAATGTCATCTAATCCACCCCCCCTGCAATGAGCAGGGACACCTTCAACGAGATCAGGTTGCTCAGAGCGCCGTCCAATCTTACCTTGAATGTTTCCAGGGATGGGGCATCTACCACCTCTCTGGGCAACTGGTTCCAATGTTTCACCAACCTCAGCGTAAAAAAATTTCTTCCGTAAGTCGTCAGCAGGACTGCTCCCAATCCCTTCATTCCCCAGAGCATGTATTGATACCGGGGGTTGCCCCAATCCATGTACAGGACCCTGCACTTGGCCTTGTTGAACCTCATGAGGTTCATACGAGCCCACTTCTCAAGCTTGCCCAGGTTCGTCTGGATGGCACCCTGTCTCTCAGGCATGTTAACCGCACCACTCAGCTTGATGTCATCCACAAACTTGCTGAGGGTGCACTTGATCCCACCGTCTATGTCATTGATGAAGATATTGAATAGTACTGGTCCCAGTACGGACCCCTGAGGGACACCACTCGTCACTGACCTCCATCTGGACGTTGCATTGTTGACCACTACCCTCTGGATGCGACCATCCTACCAATTCCTCACCCACTGAACAGTCCATCCATCAAATCCGTATCTCTCCAATTTAGAGAGAAGAATGTTGTAGGAGACCATGTCAAAGGCCTTACAGAAGTACAGATAGATGGCATCTGTAGCTCTTCTCTTCTCCACCAACGTAGTCCCTCCATCATAGAAGGCCACTAGGTTGGTCAGGCAGGACTTGCCCATGTTTAAGCCATGCTGGCTATCTTGAATCACCTCCCTGTCCTCCATGTGCCGTAGCATAGCTTCTAGGAGGATCTGTTCCATGATCTTCCCAGGCACAGAGGTGAGGCTGACAGGTCGGTAGTTCCCAGGGTCCTCCTTTCTACCCTTTTTAAAGATGGGTGTGATGTTTCCCTTTTTCCAGTCACTGGGAACTTCGCCCAACTGCCATGACTTTTCAACTATCATGGAGAGTGGCTTGGCAGCTACATCAACCAATTCCCTCAGGGCTCTGGGATGCATCTCGTCAGGTCCCACAGACTCCTGTATGTTCAGGTTCCTCAGGTGGTCACAAACCCGATCTTCTCTTACAGTGGGAGGGACTTTGCTCCCCCAGTTGCAGTCCATCCGCTCGAGAAGTGCGGGGACAGAGGTGGCCAGTGAAGACCGAGGCAAAAAAGTTGTTGAGTCCCTCAGCCTTCTCCTCGTCTGTTGTTACCAGTTTGCCAGTCTTGCTCTTCGGCAGGGACACGCTTTCTTTGACCTTCCTTTCCTGGCTGACATACCTGTAGGAGCCCTTCTGATGATTCTTTGTGTCCCTCGCCAAGTGCAGCTCCAGCTATGCCTTGGCCTTCCTGACCCCATCCCAACACACGTGGGCAGCATCCCTGTGCTCTTCCCAGGACACCCGTCCCTGCTGCCGCTGCCTGTGCCGTTCCTTCTTGCCCTGTAGGTTGACCAGCAGGTCTCAACTCGGCCATGGCTGTCTCTTGCCTTCCTTGCCTGATCGCTTACACCTGGGGATCGAGCACTCCTGCGCTCTGTGGAAAGCGTCCTTAAAGCTCTGCCAGCTCTGTCCTGCCCCCGTGTCCCCGAGGGCAGTTTCCCAGGGGGTCCCATTGACTGACTCCTGGAAGAGCTGGAAGTTTGCTTCCCAAAAATTCATCTTCACCTGCCTATCACTACCTCAAGGTTTTCATCCCTCCCCACCTCTGCCTCATTCCTTGCCATATGAGCTCGCCTTTTCCACTTGCCCTTCTTGTCAGTATTGGTGAATTTTTGTTTTTCACGGCGCTGCTCCCAGCTGGAAGATGACCAGGACATTGGTCCCATCCATCCCTGCCCACCATCCCTGGGGCTCCCTGCACCTCCCCGCGTTGGCTCCCATCTCGGCTCATCCTCCTGCCCAGTCCCCGTGCACTTCCAGCCTCCTCTCGCATCGTCTGGTTGGGCTCCTGGCTGTTTGCGGTGACTAACCCAAACTACGCAAAAGGTGTTTATTCTACAGCATCCTTTAAAATGTCTTTTCTGCTTTATCTGGTTTCACGCCTACTCTAGAGGTGTCCCACCACGTGCCCTATGAGAGGAGCGGCGTCAGTGATGCTGCTCTCCTATGCCGCGCTGTGCTGGCACACTGCGGTTTGGGCGACTTGTAATCGGCAGTGAAATTAGGAACCAGAAACCAGCTGCTTGCAAAGGAAGGTCATAAAATTCATCCGAGAGGAGAAGAACGCGGGGCAGCTCGGCGTGAGTCCCTGGCTCTCGCTCCACCTCCCAGCTGGAGGCAGGAGATGCCTGAGAGCAGGGGCAGGAGCGCGGGTGCAGGGGACAGCACCCATTTCCCTGCGACGACTGCACCATGCGGAGGAGGATATCCTGCAGAAAGAAACCCTACAGCGACCTAGCAGTAGCCAGCCCATCCCAATGGCCATAGTTTGGCGGGAGGTACTTGCATATAGAGGGTTTGTAAATAGAAATATATCAGTGATGGGGATTCGAGTAATCGTTTTTATAAAAAAAAATAATAATCTTACCAGGTTTACATCTTGCTTTTCTTTTTTTAAGCGTAAGAGGGGATTTTTTGAAAAACAGCTCGAGAATCATGACTTGCGGCCCAGATTTAGCCAAGGTGCTTGGGGAGGAGGGGGTCAGCAGCGGGCAGGACTGTCCCTTGCTGTGTGTCCTGCCAAGGCCAGGTCTGCGCCGAGAGAAAAAGCCAAGACTGGCTTCAGCCCGGCAGTGGTTGCTTTGCTGAACCGTTGCTGCACAGCTTGCTTTTTTAACCAGTCGGGATTGCGGTTAGGTTTTTTTGTTTGTTTTTTTTTTTGGCATTACCGCTCAACTGAGCCACGAACCAAAATAAAGCTGTTTCAAGCATTTTCATCCTTTGAACCATATTCTTCTTTCCCTAAGGTCCCGATCTAGCAAAGCACTGAGGTGGGAGCTCGCTCCCTACGTGCTTTCCTGTATGGCAGCCGGCCGTTGGTGTTAAGTCACGAGCAAAACTCCCTTGAAGTCAGTGTTAAGTGGGAAGAGGATCAGGTGCGCGGACTTCAGTTGGTGCAGGATCAGGCCCTCGGTCTTACTTTCTCAACTTGGTGTGTTGGACTTTGCCTATGCAGCTCCCAGGGGGTCCAGTGGAAGTTGCATGGTTCAAGGGGCTGACATCTATTTGAGAATGTGCCTCTTTATCTCTTCAGTGTATGAAATAATGCAAAAAAATAAAAAAAATACAAAAAAAAGAGAAAAAAATAAAAGTACAATGTCTGTGGTAGAAGCAAGGCTTTTCAAATCTGTTTCTCAGGTAAACAAGTGACACTAATGACAGTGGAGTAACAGCCATCTAAGGGAATTGGGATCTAAAGCAGGAGGATGCCCTCCATCTCGCAGGACGCTTGGGTTGCCAGACACGTTTACTGAGCCTTTGAACACTTGGTGCGAAAGGAAACGAGAAATCAAATTGGTATTCGCCACTACCCTTCGCTAGATAGACAAATGTCCATTTCGAAAGCACAAAGGGAAGACTCAAACATAGACGAAACCACACAAACACACACACCCCCCCACACACACACACAAGAAAGGTACCAGTTAAAACTCCTTTTGTCTCTTACTCCCAGTGGGAAGCAGGGTAGAAATCCAAGGAGCTGCTCTGTTCCGCTGCCTGCGGCGCCGGCCAGGGCATCTCGACTGCTGCCTCCAGAGATGTGAATGTACTGCTCCTTGAGTTCCCTTCCATAGAACTAGAGGCACCTCGTTAGGAAGTTGCTCCTGTTTTATGGTGCTAAAGAAGACTTTTATCCCCCCCCTCCCCCCTCTTTGAGCATTTAAGAACTATTAAATGGCCCTTTTTATGAATGTAACATATCCATTTCTGTTCCACATTTTACACGGCGATTTTAACATGTTTGGAAATAATTTGCCTTTTTTCTTTTAGAATAAGCTTTATAAATATTCTGTAGAGTCAATTGAAGTATAATTCTTAAGGATCACTCTAAGACGCGTACAAAATCTTGTATATTTTTAAGTGTGCCAATTTGTAAAATATTTTGTAAGTGTATATTTTTCTTAGAAAAGTGCTGTGAAGTGTTTGTATGTGTGAGGTTTCCCTTTTTTTGCACCTTCGGGTGTTAATAAAAGGATGTATACTTAAAAGTTTCTGGTTTTAAAAACCAAAATACAAAGAAAAAAATTAAACTTTTGTTGGGAATTTTGTAATAAAAAGAAATGTTGTGAAAGAGTGTAGTGATATTGTGTAAAGGAAACTGGAAAATTTGTGAGCGCTTTGCTGTTTTATAGATCCTCTTGTAAATTATTCTTGTAATATTTTGGGTTTTGTTGTTCTTGTTGCAAAGGTTTTAAATATTTGTGACTGACTCTGTATGGTGAAAACGTCATATTGTTAACTTGCTGAGTTTTGTTATATTGTTTATGGAATAAATAAAAAAATTAAAAATCTCATTTTAAGATCATATATGAAGAAGAAATTAAAACTGCCGTTTATTGAATATTAGGAATCGTTTCTTTAAACAAATCGCTACTATGGACGAGGCTCAGTCTGGCTGCCCTCTCCTGATCCCAGCCCGCTGGCTTAATTGGGCTGATGCTCATTACCGTGAAGCGCATTAGAGATGGAGACGCGGCTGCGAATGGGAAGAAGTGGGATGAAGTGCTGGGATCACTCCTGCCTTACAGGAGCGTGGCTGGTTCTGACTGGGAACTGGAAACTTCACCAAATCGGCAGAGTTACCGGTGGCAGAGATGGGGCAGGGCAGCTCTTCGCAGCCGGTGCCCGGGGGGAGCGGGGTGCCCGTCCTGGCATCCCCGTCCCGGCGTCCCCATCCCGGCGTCCCTGTCCTGGCAATGCCCGGTGCGCACCCCGGGACTGGGAAGGAGCAGGTGGGTGCAGTGAAGTGCCCCGCGGTTCTGAGTGCTGCTGTCCTCCTCTTTCGTTTCCTTGTGGAAAATGACTTAAAAATATATTTTTTAAAAATTATCATTCCTTTTACTAGTGCTCGACATCAATGGGAACGAAGGGAGGGGGGATTAGTTCAGTGCCATGTTCAGCAACCACAGTTGCTTCCAGATCCCTTGGCGATGGGGGTGGGAAACAATCCCCCAAAAGCAGAGCCCGTACCTCTACAAGCTGCCTACGTTCACGCACCAGTTTCAGACAACCGCTGCCTCCCCAAAATTGTGCCAGGCCATTTGCCTGCTTCACTTTGGTAATTAACGCCGGTGATCCCAGGTGTGGCTTGATGGAAGGGACCGGCACAGGGATGTGCTGGGAAATGCTCCCACCCAGGGGCTTCCCAGGTCGGTGGTTTCTGGTAGAGCTGAGCAAATCTGTGGATGTCCATGTTCACCCATCAGCTGAGCTGCCCAGAGCTTCTCCTCAGCAGCTGGAGGGGAAAACTCCTCACTTTGCTTTTCCAGACAAGCTCCAGCTCAGGGAGCTCGTGCGCAGCTGTTCGGTAGGAGAGCATTGCATGAATCCTCCCAATTTCCAACAAACCCTCATCTCCTGAGGTCGTTTGTACAAAACCTGTGGCTCTAGAAATGGTGTTGAAAAGAGGGACTCGAGTAGTTTTGGTTCCGACTGTACTTTTGTGGGAAAGCCCATCAATACAGATGTTTTAATGATTTGCTTCTCAAATCCCGGGGGAGCTATTTTTGATGTGTGGATTCCTCTGAAGTTTGAGCAGGATAAACGCAGCAGCCCCTGCTACAGCATTCAAGTGGGACCAAAGCTAACCAGAGCTGGGGGGTACAACCGAAATGGCATTGCCTCGGCAAAGCAAAGTACTAAAAAGAACACAATCAGTCCAGCTGGGAAGGTTAAATTAGGGTTAAAAATTATCCTCCGCTTGAATCGCAGGCTCGTATCTTTGTAGCATTTTAAAGGCAGAGGTTTCATCACGGTAGTGCTCCTTTAAAGGGATAAATTCCCACACTAAAATAATAAAAAAAAAAGACTAAAATACAGTGAAAATGACCCTATAAAATAAGGCAGCTGTTAACTGTATAAAGTCTCCATCTTTTACCCAAATAAAACACATTTAATTAAGCAGCAGAGCCTTCATATACCTGAGTAATGCTCCAGAAAGGGCCCTGTTAAAGTGGGCTTGTATTTATCTAACGCATTTATGTTATATGCACATCATAATTAAAACGCTCGTAACTCCTGGATGAACCACCGTCCATCGACGCGTGCGGCCCCGCGACTTGTCCTCGTGAATGAAAGCGGAGTCAGATTTTTAACTGGGGTGTAATTTAATATCCCCAGCTCCTCCGTTGCGCCGGTGGGAGCTGCGGTCTCTGGCTGGCGCGGGCAGGTTGGGGCCAAACCTGCCCTGGGTAACACCAGCCTTCCCGCCGCGCTTCGTGCTTGGGTCCGACTGCTGCCACCCAGGGCGCAAACGAAGCAGCGCTATAATTTTTGCAACCAATTCCCCAGGATGGCTCAGCACAGCTTCACCCCTGCTCGGGAGGGTTTTGCACAGCGGCTTTTCCACCCACGTCGCGACTTCGCCTGGTGTACCGACGGAGCGAGAACGGGGAGGTCAGGAGGTGACTAACACCACACTGCCAGCGTCCTCCTGCACGTATCCTGGGAAGAATTAGTTTTGGAATCTATTTCCTACGGCATTTTCCATTATGAGCTTACCTCTGCTTAAAGGCTACGCCACTGTACCTTGCCTCAAAGCCACATTAATACCTATCCTAATCACCCCAGCAGCTGCGACACGAGAAGCCCTGCGCCTCCACACGCTGCTTTCTGCAGAGAACACGCTTCTTTAAATGCTTGGGAAATGGGATGCATCAAATCGCTTCTCCTCGCTTCCTCTGCCTCTCCGGCAGCCAAGCCTTCTCCCACGGCTGCCGCTGGGAGGGAAGGGAGCGGAGCGGCGATGCTGGCGGGTGCAGGTCTGCCCGCATCCCCCTCTGCTCGCAGCACACCCACCTGCTTAAGCAGGACATGCTCACAGAGCGCATCCAAAGCCGGGTGGCAGTTCACACACGGCATCCCGGATTTCTGGAGTGGTCTGAACAACGAGCCACTTCAATTGATCGATAGCCCAGTGGTCTGGCTGTCCTTCTCACCCCTTTTATTGATGCCGTAGGTAAACCCTGCGGGTTTGGGCATGAGCTTCTCAGAGCAGCATCTGGGGAGGGTTCCTGCGGTGACGGGCTCCCTTGGTGTCCCCCCGCCTGCTGCTGAGGATGCGTGGCTCGGCTGCGCAGCTCCCATCGGCTGCTAGCCCAGCGTCTGGGGGCTCAGCCGGGGAGAGCAGCCGTCCAGTTTTAGTTGAAGCAGAGCTGTGCCGTTTTCCAGCTGCTGGACTACCTGCCTTTGCTAAGGGCAGCCGGGCTCTCATGCCCATGAGGGACTTGTCGGGTCTCCCCATTCCCCAGCGGCCACGCAGAAAGGGTAGGATGGCAACAGCGGGGACGTGTCGCTTGTTCCCAGGGTGGGGGTGGACCCTGGTGCTGCGAGCTGCAGTTCAGTATGGGCTGAGCCCTCAGAGGGCTTTATCTGGGAAATGTCCAATCTGGGAGCCTCAGCGATAATGAGATCTGAGATACTGCTGAACTGCTCAGCACCAAAGCACCTTGGACATCTCTAGAAATATGGTGCCCGCGGGAGCAGGCATGACTTTTCTGACGATGACACACTGGGACGGAGGCAGGCAAACTCTACTGTGGCCCCGTCAATGTCCTTGGACGCTTCAGGACATCTTTGACTTTCCTTGTCTTGGATGGCAAATACGTGATGGAAGGGAGATTTTCTCCTCCATCTCCTGCGTCCCTGGCCAGTAACTAAACAACTGGATTCTCTCTCTGTAAATGTGCAGACTGCGTTGTAGCCTGTTGACACCATTTAAGTCATCTCTCATGAAGAGCAAGAAGAACTTGTGAAGCTGAGACCGCTTTCACCCCATGCTGTGAAGCCACGCTACAGGTGCCGTACCGGCTCGTTGCACGTGGATTTTCACATGCTGGCAAACGACATAGATTGAATGTTGTGGTTTAGGCCAAATCGGCCACTGGGGACACAGGGGACCCCAGATGGGACCGACAGATTCTCCCCTCTACCCCTCTTCAAAGAGAGAGGTAGAGGAGGAAAAAGAGACTTAACAAGTTTAGAAGGATCTAAACTACTTTAATGAAATATTCATAATAAAATAAAAAGAAATAATGAGAAATATACAAAGCCGTATCAAGCTCCCAGGATGGCAATCACGACACCGGCTGGCACTGGGGCAGTCCCAGGCTGGACTCGGTGACGGACGGGAACTGGATTCCGGATCTGGACTCAGGATTGGGACCAAAGGCAGACGAACAGACAGAGTCCTCCTCGGACGTCGGCCATTGAAGGAAGAAGGGAAAGAGAAGAGCTGACCCTTTGATCCCTCAGCTTTTTATACTGAGCATGAGGCAGATGGGATGGAATGCCCTGTTGGTCAGTTTTGGGTCACCTGCCCTGTCCGCTCCTCCCCACAGGTGGGACCCCATTATGCTTTTCCGCTTCCAACCCTCCAACGTGGCAAATAACACAGTTGGCTGCCCTTGGGTGTTAGAACAATAAGTATAAGCAAGAGCCTCCCTGCATACCATGTCTGGACATCAGCTATAAACATTGGTCTGATCACTCTGAGAGAGTGAACATTGTCTGCACAATATGCTGTTAATTTCAGTAGTTAGAAGAGGCCCAGCTAAGAAGCGAAGTTACTGAACAAAATTGGTCCTGTTTTACCTCAAACCAGGACATTGAATTACATGTGGAAGCCAAGCTTTCACTCTACCTTCTCTTGCTTGGTTTTTGCTTTAATATAATCAATCTTTTGCTGCCGAGCACACTGGGGCAAGATTAGAGATATGCTAAAAGCTAAGAAGCTGGAGTGTGAGAGAAGCTGTGCTGGGAAAACCAATCCAACAGCACCTAAACTTTGTTAAGCTCCGCAATGACCTTAGCAAAAACCACCAAAAAGGGGCACAAGTGCCAGGGCTGCATCCCAGGGGCTCACTTCACATAGCGTTTAGGGATGGTGTAGATCCAGTCCAAAGGGTCTTGCACGGACAGATGGGCACGCCAAGGTCAGAGAGAGATGCTGCAGCCCGAGCGTATGCCATACCGGCACCTTGCTTGGATTTCTTACCTGCAGCTTCCAAAACAAAAAGGGCTGGGTGGGCTGTGGCACCATTTGTTCTCTCTGCTGAGCCTTTCCCTGAGTTGGTAAAGTCACATCTCGAGGACTCGAAACTCTTTTTTTCCAAGCCCATGCCTATGAGCTGGTGTCTGTCTCACTAATGAACCCTTCCCCGCTGCACCGCCAGCCCTGGCACAGCCCGGTCACCAGCCCAGGGCACGCGTGCCGCTGGCCCTCCTGGGTTCATTAGCTGAAACGAGTTACACAAGGTGGGAATATTCTCATAAAATTAGCTCGTGCTGAAGCGTTTGCAGGCTGGAGGCCTCTAGAGGGTGTCAGGTAATGAGTTTAAATTGCGGATGTATTTTTCCTCTCTTCATGCAAAAACAGTCAACACAAAAAAAAATACTGGGAATTGCTTTGCGTTGGGTATTTGTAAGTGCTTCTCTCAGATATATTTCAAACTTAGCAATGACAGTGTTTCCGGGAACAAACAACCTAGCAGGCCTGTTGCGGTGCTGTGAGAGTGCCTGCAGGCTTTGCAGCACCCTCTAATCAGTCGCACACGGTGCGAACACGGCGCGAACACGGCCATCATGTGCCGGTGCCTGAACGGGCGCAGTTAGGGTTACGGTGGATGCAGCGCGCGGCTCCCACTTCATCTCCGCAAAGGCACAGCCAAACTGCCAGCAATGCCCTATGCCGTATGCAGGCGGCACTACGCCGTCTGAAGCAGGAACTGGGGTTAGGATTAATAAACTCGAATTTTACACATTTATGCCGCATTAGATGTGTTACACTTCTGAGTTCTGCCCAGTGGAGATCGTTTCTCATGAGGATGATCCTTTCTCATGAGGATTTGGGGTGCTAATGCCCCTACGCTGAGTCAGGCTTTTCTCATTTCACAATGGTTTACTATTCCATAGTATTGTATGTTCGCTGTAAATGAAATAAAAACAGAGTCTTAGCCATTGCAAACCGTGCATCCAAAATGAGAGGTTGTTTCAAATGACCCTTTTTTCTTATTCTCTGAAAAACAAAACTGCTTTTCCACTTTTTGCTGTCCTTTTCTGCCTTCAGCCGCTGTGGTGCCAAGAGGTCACTCCTGGGTCCAGTCCTGTTCAATATATTCATCAATGACCTGGATGAAGGGATGGAGTGTACCATCAGCCAGTTTGCTGATGATACAAAACTGGGAGGGGTGGCTGACACGCTGGAAGGCTGTGCCGCCATACAGCGTGACCTGGACAGGCTGGAGAGTTGGGCAGAAAAAAACCTGATGGAATTCAACAAGGGCAAGCGTATCCTGCTCTTACCTGGCAGAAGAGACTGACCCCCCCCGCCCCCAGCTACACCCTCCTTTCAGGGAGCTGTAGAGAGCGACAAGGTGTCCCCTCAGCCTCCTTTTCTCCAGGCTGAACACCCCCAGTTCCCTCAGCTGCTCATCAGACCTGTGCTCCAGAACCCTCACCAGCATCGTTGCCCTTCTCTGGACACGCTCCAACACCTCAATGTCTTTCTTGTCGTGAGGAGCCCAAAACTGAACACAGTAGTCGAGGCCTTGGCCTCACCAGTGCCAAGGACAGGGGGACGATCACTACCCCAGTCCTGCTGGCCACACTGTTCCTGATACAGGCCAGGATGCTGTTGGCCCTCCTGGTCACCTGGGCACGCTGCTGGCTCACATTCAGCCGTCTGTCCACCAACACCCCCAGGGCCTTTTCTGCCGGGCAGCTTTCGAGCCACTCCGCCCCAATCCTGTAGCACTGTGTGTGGTTGGTGTGACCCAAGTGCAGGACCCAGCACTTGGCCTTGGTGAACCTCACACCATTGGCCTCAGCCCATTGGTCCAACCTGTCCAGATCGCTCTGTAGAGCCATCCTACCCTCCAGCAGATCAACACTCCCATCCAGCTCAGTGTCCTCTGCAAACTGAGAGTGCAGTCGATCCCCTCATCCAGACCATGCAGTCACGCGATCGTATGATCTCCCACCCTCGCACTCCCCCAAAGTCAACATGGAGACCAAACCTGCCCCTAATCTCAGACGTAAGTGCCACCTCCCCATCCCGGCAAGCCATGCAAAACCCAGCAAGGTATCCGAGCTGGGACTCTCTTCTTCCCAACCCGCAGCCAGGAACGCTGCTGCTCGTGCTGCCACAGTCCTGGCACAGCTAATCGCGTTCCACTGGCCTGGCAACATCACATCCAAATGGTTTTTTACATGTCATGAAATTCCATGTACAAACTGTCGGAACAGGCAATGTGTGGTTTATGTTGATAAATGCACACAGGCTTCTCCCGTCAAATTGCTGCTTTTTGTGGGATTACACCTATAGCAGCTTTTGCTTCCCAAATACACTTTGCGTTGCAGCAAAAGCACTGGTTCAATAAAGCACTTAAACACACACTTTATCTTAAGCATGTTGGAGATTATATCCCTCTTTAGCAAAGCATTTAAGTATGTGCTTAATTTAAGGATTTAATTAAGGATTTTAATTGTAGACTTCAGTATGTGCTTACCTGCTTGGCTGAGTATGGGTGAGATTACTACATGCTGGAGATTTCTACATAAAGTAAACGACGAATTCTGTCAGAATGAAGATGCCACATTATTCTCGCACAATGCAGTTAAGATATAAATAGGAAAAAAGGCATGAAGCAGTTAATTCAATTCCTTTAGCTGAAAGTAGCATCCACGACCAAATCTGAGTTGATTAAAACCTAATATTATTAGTTATAACCTCTACAGTGGCATTAAAGATCAATAGAAAGGGGCACCTTAAAAATGAGTCTCCAGCTCATAAGCTTTAATTATGAGACAGGAAAGATTCAGACATCCTCTCTCTCTCATTGGAGACAGGGACCTTGAAATGTAAACGGCCACTAAAGAATGGGCTGTGGGGCCATTTCTCCAATCAGTGGGGTTTTTTAAGCTGATTTCCTAAGGAAAGCTTCTGCAATTGCATGACCAGCCTGTCTTTTGGGCCATTTCCATACCTTTTGAACTTGAAAAAAGTTTTGAATTTGATAAATTTCATCTAATTGGGGGGGAAAAAAAAAAAAGGATTCCAAAGATACCAAACTCCAATAAGTTTAATGCAAAGAAGTGACTGGTTTTCTGTTTCTCCAGCAGCGTTTTCTATCATTTGAGCTTTCTCCATCCCAGTACTGGACAGAGGTAGGACTGCTGCTGACGTCTGAGGACAGATGGTGCCCATGGTGCCCACCCTGCTGTGGGACTGACACTTTGCTCCTGCTGATGTCCTCCTCCACCGCTGATGTCTTACGATGCTCTATAGCTCACAAGCTACCAGGCGCTCAGAAGACATAGTGGTCCGCAACCTCGCCTGAATTATTTGTTAGGAAGTTTATTTTATTGCATGCCTGGAAAGCCTGTGTGATTTAAATACACAATAGTGACACTGCTCAGAAGTCCCTGTGCTTTACTGCAAAAGGCAGCAAAGCACCTTTGTCATTTCTTTGCCTTTTTGTTTGCTCAGGTTTTTTTGTCATTTTGCTGTCCCCAGTTAAAGTTACATGGTCAGCGATGTGAGGGAAGACGTGGTAGCTCTCTACAAGTGTTTGGAAGAGATAAACACGTGCAAATGCGAGAGAAGGAGCTGAGACTCTGAAGGGTTGGAGGAAATTAAGAAAAAGGAATGAGCCTAAATCCTAGCAATGCAAGAAAGGTTGTTTATCAGTGTTTGGTGGTACTCCTCACCATGTCTCCAGAAACAGTAAGAGTTGTTACGTCCACATGGTACCGGGTCCTGGGTGTAAAGAAGCAACTGGGATGGTCAGATTCTTCCTTTTCTTTTTTAGTTTCATTACCTTTCAAGTTGCAAAATTTCCATTTTTCCTATTTCGTCTGATCCCCTCCCCACCCCCGTCTCCGATTCTCACCACATTCTTACCATCTAAAAACTTATTTCTCAAGCACTCCCCTCCTTCTGCTTGGACTTCTGTCTCTGCAAAACATCCTTCTGATTTCTTCCAAGACAAAAGGGGCAACGCATGTGTAGCGGGTCTGGCTGGGATGGAGTTAATTTCCCCCTGGCAGCCCTCGTGGTGCTGTGTATTGGTACCAGAAGGGTGTTGGTAACACACCGGTTCTGTGGCTGCTGCTGAGCGGTGCACACAGCATCAGGGCTGTCTCTCCAACATTCCCCCCTCACCCCGTAGGCTGGGGATGGGTGAGATCTTGGGAGGGGACGCAGCCAGGACAGGTGACCCAAACTGGCCAAAGGCATATTCCATACCGTATGACATCTGCTCAGAAATAAAAACTAAGACAAAGGAGGGGAGGGGGGGGACATTCATTGTTACAACGTTTGTCTTCTGGACCAACTGCTACGCATACTGAAGCCCTACTTCCTGGGAAGTGGCTGGACATCACCTGCTGATGGGAAGCAGAGAATAAATCTTTTGTTTTCCTTTGATTTTATGCATGGCTTCTGCCTGTGCTTTATCAAACTGCCTTTATCTTGACCCACGAGCTTTCTTCTGTCTTATTTTCTCCTGCCCGGGTCCTGCTGAGGAGAAGGGGGATAGAGTGGCTTGGTGGGCACCAGGCGTCCAGCCAAGGTCAACCCACCACAGTCCTTTTTGGCACCCAACGTAGAGCATGAGACAACGGCAGTTTTGTATTGAGCGTGCTACAGCTATAGTGGTTAAGTGGCAAGCTTCTGTGCGGGTCATGGAGTTTGTTGGCTGCCCTGCTTATCTCTTTATTTTGCTGAGCTTGGGAACACGCCAGTACAAACAATGGCTCTGTGCTTTGCCCTGGCGTTGATGGCCTTACTGTGCCTGGGAGCTATCTCGTGGAGGGGATAAAGAGCCCATATCCCTCATGGTGCGACACTTGCCCTTCTCTGTGTCTGAAAAAGTGATCCCTCTGCTGGTTTACCCCAAAACTTGGAAATTGCCTCGAGCCAACCATTCGCCCTCCTCCCTTTTGATCTTCATCTCCACCTGCCTATCACTACCTCAAGGTTTTCATCCCTCCCCACCTCTGCCTCATTCCTTGCCATAAGAGCTCACCTTTTCCACTTGCCCTTCTTGTCAGTATTGGTGAATTTTTGTTTTTCACGGTGCTGTTCCCAGCTGGGGAACAACCGGGACGTTGGTCCCATCCATCCCTGCCCACCATCTGCACAACCCACAGCTCCCCATCTCAGCTCCCATCTCAGCTCATCCTCCTGCCCAGTCCCCGTGCAATTCCAGCCTCCTCTTGCATCTTCTGGTTGGGCTCCTGGCTGTTCACGGTGACCAACCCAAGCTACACAAAAGGTGTTTATTCTACAGCATCCTTTAAAATGTCTTTTCTGCTTTATCTGGTTTCACACCTACTCCAGAGGCGTACCACCGAGTGCTGTATGAGAGAACTGGTGTCCATGATGCTGTAACGCAGCTCTCCTAAACCTCTCACATCTGCTCTGCATCCACCTCTGTGTTTAAGGATGTAGAGGGGTTTTCATGCCATGTGGAATCCTCATATAGCAACAGCGATGTCTTTTTGCTGCCAGCAGTCAGCAAACAAGCAAAGAAGATGCATGTTACCCATAGCTGCTGCTTATGGACAGAGGAAAAGCTGGCCCTGACTGTGCGAAGGTACCTGAGATGGAGAGCACAGCCTCCCGCGGCTTGGCGTGCTGCCTCACAGAAATCATCGTGGTGTGCTCTGGCCAACTGGTCCTTCTGGGATGGGATGGCAGGGCTTCACGTAATTAGCTGCACTGACCATAATTAGCTACAGCAACATTCAGCGTAGTGGCTGACCGTGACACTTGGAAATGGCTCAAGAAGGGGAGATCAGACACTGGGTAGGAACTAACCCCATGAATACTGGTGGGAAAAAGGAAGCTGCTGCTCCTCTAGCCTGTAACGGTGTTCTTGAGGGGAACCCTGTGTGTTTGCAAGAAAAACTTAAATCCAGCTCTTCCTTGGTGCTTTGCCTTTGTCCCCGGGGTTCCTGCCCTGCAGCGAGCCCCGTTCGGAGGAAGAGCCCGTGCGCTGCCATCCTGCAAGCAGCTCAGGCAGCCTGTGGAGTACCGGCTTCAGCTTCCACCAACGCTGCGGGCCGCCCTGGAAAGGCAAAGTCTGAGTCACCGAGCGGCACTCTTAGGTCTGCCCTTGGGCTGCTAAAAGTTGAAAGGTGCTAAAATCAATGTTGTTCTGTCTTTTTGTGTGATACCACAAGGTACCACAAGCCCTGACCATATATTGAGCTATCTTAAAATGCAGAAGGGGAAGCAATTGTCATCCGGAGAGAGACCAGCCAGCAGCTATACCTAGAGGCTACCCATTCAAGAGCCTTTCCTGCAGACGAGCCACCCAGGGAGATAACCCAGGCAGCCAAAATGACATCACAGGCTCATATTGATCCCTGTCTCTGCAGGACAGAAGGACTTAAATAAACACAAGTGAGTTTCCGTGGAATTTTGCACCTTGCATCTTTGTTTCCTGCACAAAGCATGAGACACTTCTACCTCTTCTTGTCTATACCTGAACTTTTTTTTTTCCCTTTACCATCAGAATTCATTTAGAGATCTTCCAGACTGCATGATTATGCAAGATTAGGCTTCCAGCTTTTTAATGGAAATAACAATAGGGGTGGGTGGCCATAAAGGCAGCTTCAGACAGCAAATCCACTTGCAAAGAGAAAAGTACTTAAGCAATGTGTTCTCTGGAGCGCAAGACATTTTATAGCTAAGTTGTGTGGCAGAAGTGTCTCAAGAACGGTGGCTGTAAGCTGGCAAAGTGGGGATGCGGATATCAAGGAAAATGGGAAACACAGAGCCACACAGAGTGCTCAGTCTGTCCTGCTGTCTGAAAACACAGCGCGAGTTACTGCAGCAGCAAACACCAATCGTTTGTGCGACTTGGTTTTGCCTATCAAAGTATCACCACTTCAGAGAGCCACGCGGCATCGCTGAGCGCACCTTCAGATGATGATCTAGAGCAAGTAATTTGGGTAGCGCTTGACACACCAACCCGTCTATCAGACGCCACGTGTTTCTTATCTTTTTGCACACTGCACATCTTCTATCTTCTTTGAGAGGAGGGGCAAGAGAAACCTAGGGCATTTAACAAGTAGGAATGGAAAAGATGTCTTCAGATGTGGTACCAAAGCCGTGGTGACCAGGATCCTTCGTGCCTTATACTGTGCAACACAGTGTCATCATGGAAACCTTTCTTTGGAGTGGAGGGCTGTGATTGACGTGCTCCTGTTTCAATGCGCTACCAGTACAGACAGAGGAAAATCTCTGCCAATTCTGAGCCATATAAGGTACATGACCTACACATGAGTCAATTTAATTTTATCCTGTAGTGAGCACTGGTGCACCTGTATAATGAATAGCACATTATCACATCCTTTGCTTGACTATCTCAATATAATATATTTAGTCTTCATAGCCTTCGGTACATTGTGTTATTTATTCTTTCATCATCTAATGTATTTGGAGCAACTTGCTAGCAAGATGCAGCCCTATTTATCCTTCTAAGGACAACAATAGCAGGAATAAATGTTAAACTAAAGGAAGGAATAAAAAAAAATAGCAGCTCTATTTGTGCTGTGCTGAGACGCATTTCTTGGCAGCCCCAGAGATTCAACAGTCTGGTATTTATCACGATGAAACGCAGAAATGTCTGATGATTACATGAAGGAAAATAAAGAGACTGAGCATAAACTGCAGACTGAGAGATAAGGGCACATTTTTATGGCAGGCAGCTGCTAAAGCAGTGGTATGTCAAGTCAGCCCCATGCCGCAGCAGAGGAGGGTGCACAGGAGAGGGCAGTGCGGGGGCAGAGCTGAAACCAGTGATAAACAGGACAGTTTAATACCAAGGACGAGAATTAGGCAGCCTGCTTACTCACATTTTTCAACACCACGAGGATTATTTTTAAGGAATTTATCCCCCCTTCATCTCCCATCGGATAATGCCACAAAATGCTGGTGTTGGCTGTGGAGACTATTTAAGATCTTTCTTCTTGAAATGAGCCCCTGGTGTGGTGTTCAGCAAGAGGAGTCTGTCTGGCAGCGCCCAGAGCTGTGTCAGAGATTTAGCATCCATCCAAGTCCCTTGAGGACATGGTCTGCCCCCGGCGACGAGGTGGGTCCTGCCCTTGAGGCGCACGCTGGATTTGGCCCTGGCTCTGTTTGAAGATGGTTCTTGGCACATGCCCTGATTCAATGGGGATGGGTTGCACTATTATAGACCCTCACTGTGAACAGGCTTAACCCCTTCAGGAGTTTTTGGGGGTGGAGTGGAGGAGAGTTTCTCTCTTGGAGGGTGAGAAGCTTCCAGTCTCTGTTGGAGTCATGATAGCAGGATTAGTGAAACCAAGAGTTGAAGAGTAAGTTTTATTACTGAATCTGAAAGCCCCAAGGAGCTCAGGGAGCTCCTGCTGCAAGTGAGACAGTCACTGCATGGCTTTGGTCAAGGTTGCTTGAAGTTAGGGTTAGGATTTGGGAACAGAAAGGTACAAATCTCTCAATTATCGCCAAGTCTGTAAAGTCTGCTAACCTACAGGAAACATGCTGAGGTGGAGGCTCATGTTGGTTACGGAGAGCAGCTGCTTTGCTGTTGAGCAAGGAGTGATCACCGGTTTAACTGGTTGGGTTAAGATTTCAGTTCAGAAAAGAAAATGTGACATTGCCTGGACCGTTCTGGACATTGCATAGGCCATGTTCTTGGTTGAAGGATGAAGAATGAAGGGTGAAGGATGATGATGATGAAATCAATTATTCTCTACAGAGGGAGAGAAGCTCCTGGTTTTCAGCACTTGCATCCCAGTGGGAGAAGTCCTCCATTTCCCTGACACAAGCACAGAGCTGAAGTAACACATGATCCTTCTGTTTTGGCTTCATTTAATCCTTTCACAGTATGGCATATTTGATGCAAGATTCAAGGGCATGACGAATTGCACTCTAGAGGTGGCTTTTCCTAAGGACAATTCAATAAAAACATACGGACATGCTGCATATGAAATAGATCTTGCATTCTTTGTAGGGTTAACGTAGGTAGTAGCATGAGTCTTTGCCTGGCAAACTCTTCTGACAGATGCTTTCCTCGTCCTCCCCGCCCCAAATGAAACCACCGGCCTTTTAGGATCAATAATCTCCTCTCAAGGAGGTGAGGAGATTGCCGAGTTACCCCAGTAGCCTCCTAGGCTGGAGTGCAGACCCTGTCACTCAACAGTGCCAAGGGCATCCGAAGCAATTAAAGAAAAATGAGAATTGATTTGAAGAATGTAATAATCATTCATCTAGCTGGGGAAAAAAAAAAAAAAGGATTTTATCATTGATATATTAGAAAGAGTAACATTTACTCTCTGATAAGCGTTATGGCACCCACAGAAATGAGTCTGAAACCTCAAGGACTCACACGGTAAATGATTTAATTCTGAAGAACAAGGAAACAATAATGTTGCAAATCAATCCAAGAGGCTAAGGCGGCTAGGAGTAGGCAGGGGAAGTGTTTCTGACTGCAGTCTTGGCCCAAAGTAGCCAAGTATCTCCCTGGACCCCATGCCTGCCTTGCCATAGCAATTTTGCTTCCCAGCATATCATGCCTGGCTTGTTTTTGTAATCCCTCTTGCAGCTGTTTTTGGAAATACACGGATGTTCACCCCTTGCAGTTCTCACGTGTCCTGTCCTATTGAGGCAGGTGTACTCACTGCAGAGTAAACTTAAACGGGGATGGTGATGTCCGGGTACAGAGGATAGAAAACCAAAGACGAGTAACAAAGCAAGGTGGGTTTCAGGGAGAAACTGAAAACCGTAGGTATCTCTGCATGTGCTTTGGTGGCTGGCCTTGGACAGGCAGTTTTGTTACTATGTGCTCAGCTTCTCATTGCTCTAACAAGGAGCTTCATTGATCTTTGTAAAGTATTCAGTAAGCACCACATTTTTCTTTCATGTTCTGGATGTCCCTGCTATAGAACACATACATCAAACCCTGCCCATAATGGAGTAATTAAACTGCACTGCTAAAGGGATGTCATAGGATGGGACTGATTACAGCTCACCCAGAAATGTCTTCCCAAGTCCCAGGCCCTTTGACGTGATTCTCCCCCCTTTCTCTGAATTTCTTCCTGCATTAATTTCAGCCGGTCCTGGGATTATTTGAAAAAGGGCCCTGGGGGACTTGTTCAAAGGCACTGCCACCACGGCCGACTTTGCTTTCTGAACTGAAGCATTTCACTCCTATCTGTCTGGACATATGAGCTGCTCAGCACTGCTTCATTAGACAAGTTATTTTTAAATTCCCAGAAAGAGCAAAACATTGAGAGAGGAATTAGCATTTGCTGTTGAAACAGCTGCAAAAAAGAATAGGCAGAAATGCACTCCGATTCCCCCCCCCCCCCACTAGCCCTGTGATTAACCAGACAGCAGCACCCAAAGTCACTGACACTGGCTCGAGCTGCACATGTTAGAAATCATGCCCGGAGGATTGGTGAGTGACCATCAAACCTGTGTTTCAGATGTAAATAAGAGGGTGACCATCAACACTGAATAAGAAAATGTCTTTGAAAGATCGCTCTTCCCTCCAACCCCACCCTGCGTTTCCCACTTTCTCTTTCCCCCCGTTTTTCTCCGAAACTTCTGACACTTAAAAAACCCTTCATTCTGGTTTCTCAACACAAATGAATGAAAAGATAGAGCCTGCCCACAGTCCTTGCTTCCCCTAAACAATAACTACAACCCAGTGGGCACCCAATATTTTCAAAATGCCAAGGGACAGCAATAAAGCTGACATTACTTGGCGGCATTCTCACTTTGTAACACATTTAAGGTTCCCAGTGGCTAACACTGCTCTTACAGCAGGGAGTTAAAGCAAAAGGCATGCCAATAAAACTGTCAGAGGCACGTTTCAGTAGCTGTCTTTCTGCAAATGCTGATTGCCCCACGGCTTGTGCTGCTCAGGGCAGCTATGGCTCACACCGATAATGTCACACGGGTGAAAAAAAGTCTTGGAAAGCTGTAGTCCATTATGGATACGGCCTAAACCTGAAAAGGGAGGGGAGATGACTCAAAATGGCCTTTTCATCTAACTGGGAGCACACACGTATTGCAGCTAAGGCTGCCTGCGCCTGCCTGCTTCACCTCTTCCCTTCGCCCCTGCCCACAGTCACAGTGGCTCTGTATTTATTCAGAAGAAATCTAGCAGGAGCTGTTCTAATAACCTGCTCCCAGCTCCAGCCTAACGAAGGCTGCTGGATTCCTCTGAATTAATTCTTGTTCAAACTAGAGTGTTTCCTTTGTTAAAAAAAAAATAATCTCATTAAGTATTTCCAGCGATTCTTCAGTGACGGGTGCTCTGACACAGTCAGCGTGTTGGGGGTGGGCTCTTTCAGCGGACAACTTTTCCCCCCCGCTAAAAATATACAGCACCCTATTTTGACGTCCAGCTACCAAGCACCACTTTGCCAGATGAAGAACCCTTTAGCGTTAAATCTGCCACCTGCCTCCCTAGAGACTGCATTTAAAGTGTCCCCCAACCTTTTATTTCTTAATAAACTGGGTTCCTTGGGCGTTTCTCATGAAGGTGTGTTTTCCAGCCCTTGGGGAAGTCTTCCGGGAACCCACAACAGAGGTAATAAAGCCCCCCTTGTCTTCCTCGGTGTCTCCCTTTTTGCTTCCACGAAAGCATCAGCTCCTCTTGGCAGAGCATCTCATTAGGAGCTCATGTTCAGCTGATTATTCCTCTTCTGAATCACTGTTTTCTATGACTTTGTCACCTGCCCCGTAGTCCAGCTGCCCGCTCTATTCTTAGGCTGATGACTTTACATCTGGTGGCACTGAAAAACATGTTGTTTACTTAAGCTCAGCTCATTAAGTGATCCAGATTAGGTTTGGTATCAGTGACCTGCCCCTAACTTCTGTGCACCTCCAGATCACCAGTAATGATTTTATATTTTCTTGTCGGTCACTGATCACGCATTAAGAGCTGTGGGGTCAAGAACCCATAGGAAGGGAGCCGTGCCTCGTTCAGCAATGCTTCTGCTTACAATTACACTTGGAGATGTGGCAGTCTTCACTCCAATTAATATTTGTCACATCGACTTACATTGTTCCTCTTCCTCAATCAAAATATCGTGAAAGACGAGATCGGATGTCTTACAAACTGTAGGTTTATTCTGGCAGCACTACTGCTTCAAACCATGACATCAAGGAAAGTATCTGGCTAACTTGACAAAGCCTACTTTTCATAACGGTACAGTATCTTCTTGAAATGATTTATTAGCGAGGCCTCTTACCTACATTGCTTTACATGATTTTGCTTGGCATTGCTGTCAGCATCACAGAGACACAGCACGTTCGCTCCAGTAAAGGTAATCCCATCATTTCGCCCCCTCCCCAGATGGGCTCAGCCCTTGACTGCCTCTTTTGTAGGGCCCTGTTTTATTGCAAAATGAAGGATGTCTACCATCTCTTTTGCAGGCAGGCTCTTGTTCATGACCACTCCAATGGGACACAAGTATGAAGGAGTCAGATTTGAAAAGGGAAACTGTGGAGTCATAGAATCATAGAATCATAGAATCACTGAGGTTGGAAGGGACCTTTAAGATCATCAAGTCCAACCATTGACCTACCCTGACAAAACCCACTTCTAAACCATGTCCCTAAGTACCACATCCACCCTTTTTTAAACACCTCCAGAGATGGTGAATCCCCCACCTCCCTGGGCAGCCTATTCCAATGTTTAGTAACCCTTTCGGTGAAAAAATGTTTCCTAATAACCAGTCTAAACCTCCCCTGACATAACTTAAACCCATTTCCTCTTGTCCTATCAATTGTCACCCAGGAGAAGAGGTCGGCCCCCACCCCTCTACAACCTCCTTTCAGGTAGTTGTAGAGGGTGATAAGGTCTCCCCTCAGCCTCCTCTTCTCCAGGCTAAACAACCCCAGTTCCCTCAGTCGTTCCTTGTAAGACTTGTCCTCCAGACCCCCCAATGGCTTTGTAGCCCTTCTCTGGACACACTCCAGCACCTCAATGTCCTTCTTGTAGTGAGGGGCCCAAAACTGAACGCAGTACTCGAGGTGGGGCTTCACCAGTGCCTAGGACAGGGGGATGATCACTTCCCTGGTCCTGCTCACCACGCTATTCCTGATACAGGCCAGGATGCCGTTGGCCGCCTTGGCCACCTGGGCACACTGCTGGCTCCTATTCAGCCGGCTGTCCACCAACACCCCCAGGTCCTTTTCTGCCGGGCAGCTTTTGAGCCACTCCGCCCCAATCCTGTAGCACTGCGTGGGGTTGTTGTGACCCAAATGCAGAACGTGGCACTTCGCCTTGTTGAACCGCATACCATTGGCCTCGGCCCATCGGCCCAGTCTGTCCAGATCCCTCTGCAGAGCCAGCCTACCCTCAAGCAGATCAACACGCCCGCCTAGTTTAGTGTCATCTGCGAACTTACTGAGGGTGCATTTGATCCCCTCATCCAGGTCATTGATAAAGATATTAAAGAGAACCGGCCCCAGCACCGAGCCCTGGGGAACACCACTTGTGACCGGACACCAGCTGGATTCAGCTCCATTTACCACCACTCTCTGGGCATGGCCATCCAGCCAGTTTTTTACCCAGCGAAGAGTCGGCATCATGAGAAGTGGTAGGCAGGTTCTGGTTGCTGAAGGAGAACAAATTAAATGGTTTGAAAACCCGTAACCAACTTCCTCTCAAAAATGTGCAACCGCACTTCTCTAAGCAAAGTTTTACCTAAACCTGCCAGTTGTTGTTCTTTTTGAGGTAGCCTTGAGCCCAGAATGTCAAGTAACCAGTCTCATTAACTTTTTTAGGAGACAAATAGCTGCAGCAGATTTCATCTGGCCTCTTCTCCAGCAACAGTTACCTGTGCGCGGCCAGGCCAAACGGCCCTGTTTGCCGCTGGGGACTCTGCTCGCAGACGGGTCTCCAAACAAACCACGCTTGGTGTGGGTAGAGGCTCCATTACTTTGCCTGATGCTGCGGAAACCTTTGTCGCTGTGATGCAAAATCCAGCGGCTCCACAGCCTCCTGCACCACATTCTGCACCGTGGAGTCTCTGGGCAGAGCTCAGAGATGGTCTCCAAACCCCACACGTTTGTTTTGACGTTTCCAGCTCTCGCCTCTGAGAGCTTCGCACTGCTGTGTGGGAACGCTCATACCCGGGAGCTAAGTAACACCGCGCAGACTTGTTTTGCTGTCTAAACAGAGAAGAAAGCAAAATAGCTTCAAGTGTTTTTAACACTCAGAACTGAGAAACAAAATCTCCTTAGAACTCTTCACCAATACACTATTGGGACTGTCTATTTAATTGTAGTATCTTGCAATTGGGCCATTTCTTAGCGTGTAATGATTTGTTGTTGGTGTTTTTTGCTGCTCGTTTTGAGGTGAGGCAATGGAACAAGGTTTACGAGACTGCTGTAGATCAATCCGCATAGGAAAAATCCTGATCCAGAGTGACGAGGAGACCCAAAGAGCCAAAGTGTACTATGCGAAGTTCCCACCTGACATTTACAGGAGAAAAGTTCTTCTTATGTACCCCATACTAAGTAAGTGTCTTTCACCACTATGTGCAGTTAGACTCATCTGAACAGTGAGCGCACTGCGTTTAAAAGAAAACTTCCAAATTTCAGGAGCTTTGGTTAGGTTTTTTGCTTGGTTTAGGTGACACAGTAGGGAATTTATCAGGCTGTGCCAGAGTATGTATTAGTCAGCCTCCACCAGCATGAACGCAGAGCACATCATTCGGGCATGGCTGCGTTTGCGAGAAAGGCTGAAGCATTAAGACTTGATAGAAATTTAATTTTTTATATTTTGCCATGAGAAGAGCCACAAACAGTATTTTTCTCATGCTATTAAAAGACATTTTTGGATTAACATTATAATCCTAGAAGTAAATGATTTTAAAATTAAATAAAGTTCATACTACCAAAATAAAAAATAACCTGGTAAGCATGGTAAGGACGAAGTAACTTTTCCAGTCTAAGATTTAATTCTGGTTCTACACATGGAGCTCTTAATTGTCGTTTTATGATTTTACATGAGCTGTTTTGCCTCAGGGCTTTAATAAACTCCACCGACTTCAGTGCTTAAAACCTGGCAGGTTGGCTGTCTCAGAGCAGAGAGGAAGTTCCTTCATCAGGGGACCAAAGTTTTCTACAATTAATTTGTGCAAAGGTGAGAGTTTTCCAGGGGGAAAGGACAGTCTCAGCTTTCAGTCCCACACCAGTGTTAACACGCATATTCCGGCATGGCCTAGGAGAAGTTCTTCTCCCAGGGGGAAAAAATAATCTCTCTTTCTTCCCTTTTAGGTACCGGTAACACTGTTATTGAGGCTGTCAACGTTCTTGTGGAACACGGCGTACAACCAAGTGTCATTACCCTGCTAAGCCTCTTCTCCACACCTCATGGTAAGTTGAGGCCTTTGTCCTCTCTCAAAAGGTGCCAAATCCATCATCCAGGAATTCCCAGAGATGACAACTTTAACTACAGAAGTTCATCCTGTCGCACCAACACACTTTGGGCAGAAGTAGTTTGGAACAGACAGACACACTTTGGAACAAACAGAAATGACTACATGATGTTACAAGAGGGTTTTTTTCTACATTTTATTATCATTGAGTTGGTTGAGGGCATGTTTAAAAATCTTTTTGGCCAAAGGGGGAAATAGTGGACTGAGGTCAGTTCTGGGCAGTCGCCGCCTGAGCACTGGATCAGGTACAGCAGCAGCACTCTGTCCTTATAGAGGCCACTGTCTCCGTGTTGGGGTTGTATAAATTCCTGCACTCTCTGCTTTAACTTGTTTATTCTTCAACGGGCTGAATTTTTGGGGTGCAACTGGATTACAGCACCTAACTAGGTAGTGACAGCCAGTACACATCATGAGACGTTTGGGCCTTTTCCACAATGCATCATACAGATCCATCCTACAGACTGCATCAGTGAAAGTGGAAATGGATTTTACCCCTTAAAGAGCTATTTGCGTGTTAAAAACTCTACCATGCACTCGGCTGAATACTTCATCTCTTTTTTTACCTGCGGCAGTGACTACAGGCAGCCTGAGGAATCTCTGTTTTCCAGTGCATTTACCCAGCACGTTCGACAGAACTTTGCGCATCCTGCATTTATCACATCATGTGTACGTGCCTTTCTTTCAGAAGCTAAGGAAAAAACAAAGTCCATTTAAAAAGTAAATAGCAGCCCAGCTTTAAAACCACAGGTAGCGGGGGGCGCACTCAAAATTACTGCTTTGGCACTGCCCGGTTCTCTTGTTAACCGCCTCTCTAAAGGCCAAAAGTACTAATTGGAAAAACTGTATTCTCCCGAGTTGGCCACCCGCAATTATGTTTGCAGCATCAGCTGCAGTAATGCACCGAGCAAAAAGACCTCGGCATCAGTATTTTGAGAGACACTAAGTTTCCCCACAGGGATCCGACTGCACATTTACGTGCTGCCTTGAAGAGCACAGACACACAGTGTCTCCAGCAAACGCCAGGCTGGCGCTGCAGCCCCGGACACGCACCCGTCGGTGCAGCTCCTGCACCCGGCTGGAACCACGGCACGCCGAGGAACCTGCCTGACCGTCCCGTGGCACAGGAACGCAGCAGAAGCAGAAGCAGTGCCGGGTGCAGCGTAAGGATGTCACCTTTAAGTAAGCAGAAGAGAACAAAACAGAGCTTGTTCGGTCACTCGGGCACGCGGTTCCTCCACATGTTGTTCTGCCTCATTTCTACACAACTTTTCTATTTGTTCCATGTTTCATTCTGAAGCTTTCAAATATCTGACGCGTCGATATTCATATCTGAAGTGGTTCCAAAGCTATCAAATTCTGGTTTCTACCCGGACAAGAGCTTGGTATAACCAGGTGAGGCTGAGCTGCTCTGAAGGAACAGGAAAAACTGGCCATGCCGAATTACAACAAAAGTTCCTGAATAAGAGTCAGTTACTTGGAAGCCTTTAAAGCTGATTCTAAATCTGAGCTGGATGGCTGCGTTATCATAAAGACATCTGCCTTAATAATTAGACGTCAAAAATTGCTTTTATATCCTACCTAACGCAGAGTGCTGCAGTTGGACAGCAGGCAGGGACACAGCCTGCAGATCCCGTCGGTCGCTCGGCTGCGGCTGCGGTCGGGCAGAGAAGCGACACTGAAAGAACGACACAGCTGTAAACAGAACCAAACCCAGAAAGGACACGAGAACCTGCTCTGAAAACTCCTGTAAATCCACCCAGCTTCAGACACAGCTCCAGTACTCCCATCTTAAAAATACGCTTCAGCTGACAGAATGGAACAGAAAGTCACCAACTCATCTTCCTGCTTTGCTATACAAGGAATTCAGAGTTTTAAAAGGCACAAACAGCACCTTTGCTGGTGCTGAATTCCCATATGTTTCCTATTGTGTTTAGCTGCCATCTTCCTCTCAGGATCCCCCTCCGGAACACATTTTGCTAGAAACGAGGTGACTAATTCTACTGCTGTCTTTCACTGAACACAGCTTAAGGTCCACCACGAGACTGACACGAGAAACACAGGTTTAGATTGAGGACTGAGGTGTTGGAGCATGTCCAGAGAAGGGCAATGGAGCTGGTGAGGGGTCTGGAGCACACATCCTATGAGGAGCGGCTGAGGGACCTGGGGTTGTTCAGCCTGGAGAAAAGCGTGGCTGAGGGGAGACCTTATCTCTATCTACAGCTCCCTGAAAGGAGGGTGTAGCCAGAGGGGGTCGGTCTCTTCTCCCAAGTAACAAGCGGTAGGACAAGAGGAAACAGCCTCAAGTTGCGCCAGGAGAGGTTTAGGATGGATATGAGTGCCGCGATTGAGAGACGGGACACAGCTTGATGCAAGCAAAATGTCAATTTATTGTACACAATTATGCCTTTATATATGTTTTCATTAGCTGCGTGTTTCAAACAGATTGGTTCTTAAAGCTAAACACTGCCTATTCAGCAACCCCTGATTGGTTAGTAACAAACACGGGACACTTTAAGTAAGTTTCCACAATCAGCAGTTAAGCCTTCATTCCACAACTTGTTACACCTTATCTCGGTATGGCTCATCAGTCAACATTCTGTCGGTAGTTTTCTGTTACCCTCTTTGTCCTCCCAAGATTTGCAGCCTACAAGTTATAGCACGTCCCCATTTATCAATTGGACAGTCCTTGGAGTCTTGCCTTTCAGGCCTTGTCCCACATATGAGGAAAAATTTCTTCCCCGAAAGAGTTGTGAAGCACTGGTACAGGCTGCCCAGGGAAGTGGTGGCATCCCCATCCCTGGAGGTATTTAAAAGATGTGTAGAGATGGTGCTGAGGGACATGGTTTAGTGGTGGACTTGGCATTGTTAGGTTGATGGTTGAACTCGATGAGCTTAAAGGTCTTTTCCAACCTAAATGGTTCTATGATTCTGCCTGCTCCCCAAACAGGCTGGGAATTTAAAAGCTTGGATGTGGAGGGACGGTACCCGAGTATGAAAGTTCTCTCAAGAGCACAGCACTGCCAGACAAACAAGACTGCAATCAGAATTTAGCAAATTACTGAATACTATTAAAAATCCCTCTTTAAGGTGCAAAATTCTCCTCCAGCTCTTTAAAACTTCAGCATGCCAGACCTGCTGATTTAAAAATAGCCAGTTGGAATAACCTCCTGAGATATTGTTAGAATGGAAAATACTTTGTTGTGTAAGACACACATGGACTTCTCCCCCCACCAGAAGAGACGGGACCCTCCATCCGCCTGCCTGCCAAGGGAGAGGGCCTGTCGCCAGCACAGTACAGCAACGTAGGCAGAGTGCTGAGATGGAGAAAAGAGCAAAGTTAGACCGTTAGGAATTGTTATATCCTTTCTCAAGTTTGTGCCGGGCTGGTACATTAGTGTAAATCGGCTTCACTTGCCTGCTCAGTACCTGGCTCTCCTAATACTTTGAGTATATAAGGATTTGAGTTTGTCGCGTCTTCTTTTTTTTATTATTTTTTTGCTTCAGGTTTAGAAGCTCCCAAGAGACTCAGATTTTTCTCACCTCACTGCATTTGGATTATTACTTATCTATATTGTGAATAAATTATTTTAATATCTTTTTAGAAAAAAAACAGCAACATTTTTCTCATCTGTCACTGCATACCAAATAACAAGTTTTTAAGACCCTGGGGGATTTAAAGCAAATTTATTTACCCTCATTGAAGGAAACGACATTAAACTTACCATGGAAAAGTGTTGTAATTCTCCTTCCTATACATACATTAGCAAATTGAAAACACTTAAGTATGAATTACACCATGCTTTTGCTATAGATTTGGGGTTTTTCTGTATACTGCAAAGTTTTCTATGCAGATTTATTTTCCCCTACAAGCTTTTCGAGCTACACTGCTACACCAACCCTCATTTTTTCAAAGCTGTTAAGGAGATACATGTGCACAGGCCATTAATTGTTATTAATGTCAACTGGATACTGAAACCCACTCCACGGTTTTGAAAAATCAGCGTTTATTATGCACCTGATTCGACCCTGTGAGGGCAAATAAACTCCATCAAATCACACTGAGGGAGGTACTTTTCCATCGCTGTCTGCCCTGGACCTCAGTTACAAGTTTTTACCACTGCAGTAAGGTGTGAATCAGCAGAACCCAGCAGCCATCTCTGCGCGTCGCTGGGTGTTCATCTCCCAGCAAACTGGCAAATATCCCCCTGAAGAGTCTGAACTCACCCCCAGAGGTAAAGAATAACATTTTTTATTTCTCTGTTGTTTGCCATTTGATGATCTTCAAGACTTGTGGTAAGATTAATCAATTAAAAGTATTTTATTGAGGGGAAAAGAAAGAGGCAAACAAACAAAATTACTTGTCAGAAATAAAATACCAAGAGGTTGTTCCAAAAGCATAAACCATCATCTTATCCCTCCGTTCAAATAGTAGAATATGCTCCACCTCCCATTTGCTCAATAATCCCTAACATTTTGCAGCTTAGGTTACTGGTGTATAACAAAGCCACTTTTATCCTGCTCTGACCTTGCCTGGTATTCAGAAAAGGTAGGGAGAAAAGACAGGATTCACTTTCATGCATAAATCACTCTGTCGCAGTGACATCGCCTCCTGTTTCTTCAGTTCTTTGAGGTCTGCCATTGGAGCACTTTGATGGATGTCCTGCTGATTTACTAATTGCCAATACACACACTCGGTGGCTGTCTTATCAATTGTTGGCACAAGGCTTTCCATGATAAAATGGATCAATTGTGTGCCGATCATCTGCTCCCTGAATTATCGATGTTTGACAGTGGAATTCATTTTTTGCCTGCTTCAAAGATGTCTGCCAAAAATGAAAGTGTACATACACACTCAGCCACAGGGGCTGTCTCTTCAGGGGATACAGTTTCTTCAACCACTGGAATCTGTCAGAGGTAGGAGCACCATCTACATAAAAAGATTTGTTTGTTACGGGTCAGGAAGAAGGCAACTTTTCCCAATGACAGATATTTTGATTCATTAAAACTGCAAAATTGCTTCGTGATATTAAATTTACTCTTCCTATTTTTTTCCTTTTTGTTGATTTTACTCATATTAAGCAGTCAAACCAGAGCTGTTAGGTCATGGTTTGACCCTCCAGTAAATCCAACTGTAATGCAGGATCTGTATTGCAGCAATGATGCAAAGGACTGATCTGATTTAAACTCACTCTCCCAACTCCAATTTGCTTTTAAAAATGTAACAAGTTAACCTTCTGCATGCAAATTTTATGCTGGATTAGGTGTCACCTCTCCATCACTCCAACTATATGCTGTATCATCTGTCCTTCTGCAGCTGGAATAAACTTCTGTGCTTAATGTTCTGGTTAATTCAACAAAAATATAGTTAGGAACCTACACCAGCTCCAGATGAAACTTGGACTGCTTCAGGCCTTCATTACTGATGATTTTGGTATCATGGCCTTCAGTTCAGTGAGTTTCTAACCCACTTCCCCTGCTGTGGCAAGTAAAACTGATGAGAAATGTGCCCTGTACCTGACCCCTCCAGTCTCTCTAGCACGAACACTGTAGCTGCCTTTAAGTTCTCAAGTCTGAGGGGCAAATTTAACCTGTGAATATTTAAAACCACTTCATTTACATTAAAAGGTGGGCTTGTATCTTTCTAGCCATTTATGGTTCAACAATCTTTAAATGCAACCCACCCCTAAGCTTGACAGTAATCTCACTGCTATTATAACAAACTGCCAAAAGGAGAAATGAATGTGTCTTGCAGGCTTCCTGAAACCACACAGATCCTCAGAAATATGTTTTTTCTCTATGTACGGGATCTTGCTTGAAAAGGAGTGTGACTTCCTCGGAAGTCATCTGTTTTACTTTTCCGTAAAGTCCTTTTCAAGAGAGACTGCTCAGGCAGTACAGCGGGATCTTTCCAAACTGAGGGAATCCCCTCTGTTCTCTACAGGAGACAAGTCTGCAGACTCTCAACCTTTCCCTCTGCTTAATCTAGCACTGATACTGACTACAGCATGCGCCCCTTGGGTTCCAAACTGAGACAAGTTTTTTTCTCGCCTGGTTCTCTCCTATTTCTTTTCAGCCGCAGTTTTCTCCCCACTATGTCTTATCGATTCCTGATTTCACTTCTCTGCCAGAATGCCACAAGGGAGACAGGCTGACCCTGGAAGTAACACAGCTGCAATTTATAGTTCCAACGCGAGGGGAAGAACTGCAGAAAAATTTAACCTAAGACCAGAGCTTAGAGAAGATAGGAAGCCTGGTGTTTGATTAATTAAGGCTCTTATTGGAAAACAGGAATATCTTAGCTTTTATATAGTGTGACAGTTATCTTTAATACACGACACCAGGTTAGGCAGCAGAGAAAACCCAGCACAAGGAGAGGTGAGATGCTGCCAGTTAGAGGGAGAGGAGAATGAATGTCCATACTGACAGACACCACTCCTCGCTGACTTTTTCCTTGGCCTTTGGAAACGTTGGCCGTTGTCAGCTTCGAGCGCTGGCACCTCTGCCCAGCGCACATCACGAGGTAACATGAAATGGCCCCTACAGTGACAGGCCTGGCTCCTCCAGGGGACACGGGCCCTACTGCTGCTGCACCCTAAGCGCACCACAGGCGGGCACTGCTGAGCCCCGCGACCCTCCGCATCCCCGCGGGGCTGCAGGAGGCTGAGGGGTGGCCGTGATGACGCCCGACAGCCACCCCCCCTCCATGCCACCCGGCCACAGCCCTTGGCCTTTGCCCCTCTTCAAAATGGCGGCGCCCCCCGGCGCTGGGGCCGCTCTAGCCGCGCGGTCCTCCACGCTCCTCTCGTTGGGCCGCGCTCCCCCCCTAACTCCACCCCGGAGGGAGTGGCCGCGCCTGCGCAAAGCCGCGCGCTCCTTCACTTCCGCTTGTCGGCGGCCGCTTCCGGGCCCCCGTTCCTTGGTAACAATGGAGCAGAAAATGGCCGCCTGAGAGGGGAGGGAGGGCGACGCTGCGGCTGTTTGGGGACGGACGGAGCGGGGCGAGCCAGGACCGAGCCCGCTGAGGAGCTGGGAGAGCAGCGGACCGAGAGCTGGGGAGGCGGCGGTGGGCGGTGGCAGCGGGCGGTGAGTATCGAGGCCGGAGGCGGACTCTCAAAATGGCCCGGAGAAGGGAGAGGCCCAGGCCCAGGGGAGGCGGTGGCCGCTGCGGCCCCCGCCCGGAGCCGGGGGCGGCCGAGGGGCTGCGGAGCCTGTCTGCCCTTGCTCTGGGCCCCCGCCGTGCGGACTGCGGCGTCCCAGACAGGGCAGGGCGGCTCCTGGCTCCGCGGGGCTCTGGAGGCCGAAACCGCCCCGCGGCAGAGGCGGAGCGGGGTGCCGTGATGGAGCTGGGGGCGGTGATGGCGGTCTGCGCGCGGGTGTGCCCGAAGTACTGCGAGGACCTACGGCCCCCTTCTTCCCCGGATGGGCCGGGCTCTGTCACCCTGAGGACTTTTCCCCTTTCTCCCGGGGCTTGTGGCCGGGCCTCCCGCCGAAGCGGGGCGAACCTGTTCCTCCCTTTGGAGTTGGAGAAGGGTTTGCGCTTCCCCTTCGGGGAGGGCTGCTGGGCCCCTCACTCTCTAGGTATCCAGTTGGGTTGGAGAAGGAGTTGAATCTAGCTGCCTTTTGGAGGGGTGGAGTGTGGGGGGAAATTATAGCCACTATCTTGGGCCTCGCCGGACTGTTTAGTGCCCACTTAAGGAGTCGCAGCGCTTCAGGACCGTGTTTTCAGTTTGTTCTTCCCGTGAGTTGAGATAAGAAGCCCTGTTGTGGGAGAAAGGCAAGAGGAACTCTTAATTTCTCTCTGTGTCTGTTGTAAGGGTCTTGATTAGCCCGTGACCTGTTAAAACCTGTGATGTTTGCTATTCCTATCCTATTAGTTTCTCTCCAGTTAATCTCATCATCTTTGCTCTGTCATCTTAGTTTCCTGTGCAACTTCTTCCTTCCCTTTTTAATATTGTTTGTTGACATTTAAGCTGTTTGCTGTGTTTCAAAATCATTGTCAAGTCCAGCTACATGTATGTATTACTTTATCTTCAGTGATCTGCTTTAATGTGGGAGCAATATCAGGTTGTATATAATAGTGTGTGTATATATATATATATATATATAATGTAGTTATTAAGGTTTGTTATGTGTCTTGATTTTAGCCTGTAGTGGAAGGAGCCTGATAAAAAGTTTCCCAGCAAAAGAAATCGAAACAGATTTTATTTTGTTTCTATAGTAGTTTTGCTTGTTTCACCATTTTTCAGGAAGATAGAATCTTTATATAGAGAAGCTTGTAAACAAGAATTCATATTCAGTTGTACCTAATAGTACCATAACATGTCCGATTTATTTTCCCTGTCTGTATTGGCAGTACTGGTTAATTTCAAGATGTAAATTGTTGTCAAAATGCTAAAGAAGCTCTGATACCAATTTGTCCCTGAATTTTAATTGCAGTGACTTGTCAAGTCTTTTTTTTAAAAAAATAAACAGTTGGTGGCTGCTTGTGCAGTTAATTATCTTAATTGAAAGTCAGATGCTTAGTTTTGTTAATAGTGGTCAACTAGCACTTAAACTGACTGTATTTCCTCTACAGGTTTACCATTTTGGAATTAAAAGAATTATAGCTTGGAATTATATCTTGCCTGCTCCTGAAAAGGAGAAAACATACCGCACATTATAAAATTAAGGACTTTGTGTTATGTTAGACCACTAAAGCATAATAACTACAGTGTTCTCTTCATCAGCAGTTCTGACTACATAAATGTTTGTCACTGAAACCACCATACCAGCATTTTTCAGGCGTGTAGTGGTTGTCATCAGTATCTTATTACTTTCCATATTACTGAATTCATAGATATGCCAAGGTGTACTGGAAAACTGTTACAAATGTCTGGTCTCCACTATGTGTACTTTTTCTTTGTACTAGTATTTTTAGGGGAATGGATAGTGTGATCCGTAAATGGAAATGTTTTTAAAACACTTATATATTAATATGTCTGCCTAGCTTGTTCCTTTATTCTTCTTCCCTATGGGAATATATCAAAATAAATTCCTTGATCTTTATAGAATGCTTCTATAGCTTAACACATCACTAGGCTATCCTAATTTTTTTTTTTTAGAAAATACAATTTCCATGTATTAAAACATTTGAATCCAAACAAGATTATTGGGTATTTATCCAAGTTTTTGTGACTTAATCTCAGTCTTAATGAAAGCTTATCAACTCTTGAGCTTGCAAAAGTTAATCTCAAAGGGATAAAACCAAATGTGAGCATCTCTGACCTCAAGATCATTTTATCACGGTCTTGTGCATCTCAAAAACAATACTTCTAAACAGTGTAGCAGTGTAGTGAGTTAGTCAGGACCTTTTTATGGTGAGTAGGGGTAGCCAGAAGTATCACAGAGATCTGTTTTGCTTTTGCACAAGTTCCTGACTGCAGTTAAGATCATAAGAACCATACACACCTGTGTCTCCTTGAAACTGTTCAGATTTATATTTAACAAGGTACTTATTAGTAACTTTTTTGCTGATGTGCAGTGTTGAAGCTCAGCTTTTTACTCAAGGAGGTCTGCAAAGGTGTATGGTTTTGTAAAACTACCTAACGATACTCGATTGTGTAGGAAAAGTCAGTGCACATTTTCTCTTAACTTAGTAACTTTAAAACATTTTGCTTAGAGCACTCTTAATTTCATTGTGCACATGGTCGTGTTAAAATGCTTGAGCTTGCCTGCCTTGGTATATCATCAGAAATGAAATTCTAGTCTTACAGATATCTATTTAAATTCAGATAAATTTTATTTAATTTTTATTTTCCACTTCTATATTTGTTAGGCACTAGACACCAATGACAATAAAAATCTATGTATCGGAATTCCTGTGTGGGTTGTGGTTGTAGTGATTGTCATTGTTTTATTGGCCTTTTACTTTCAGTAGTAGCTGTATTAGCAGCAGTTTTGTGGAGACAGATTCGGTAGTAAATTTAAAGATGGGTTTTTCTTTTTTTATTGAAATTCAGTAAGTTATGATTGGCTTAGTGCTTTCACTAACCAGAAGTTCTGTTTCATCAGAAATCAAAATGCTGCATGATGGTCATCATGTAGTTTTGCAGGTACAACTTCCTTGAATGTCAATCCTGCTTATACTGCTGTCTTTCAGTGTCAACACTGGTTTCTTGTGTGCAGCCTTACTTTCTTTGAGCTTCAGAGTGGGCCTTCTGCTTGCTGACCTAGCAGGAAGCTCACTTCTGGGGAAGAAGAGCATCACTTCATGAGACTCCAGGGCTGGAAACTTGTTACATGTTGTATACGCTAAGCTTTCTCTTCTGTGGTATTGTCTGAATTTGAGGGCAAAAGGCAGTACTATCAATTTTATTTTCAACTTGCATGTGAAAAGTTGTTTTAGTAAGTGCAGATGATGCAAAGCCCTGGATTTTGGCAGTTCTTGCTGCATTTTATTTTCAGAGCTTCATCTTCATTCCACATGCTCTCAGTATTCTGGAATTGCTAAGCTTTACCCCTTCATACAGAAGATATCATTGGAAAACTGTTATGAGTTTTTTCCTTTTTTAACTAGTTCTCTCTGAGTTGGGAGCTTGCACAGTAAGATGGCTACTCTGCCTTAGATACTGTAGGACTGTTGGAGACTGCTGGGATTCTGTACCCTGATTTCTTCACTTCTTTCTGACTTCTCAGTAGTTGATAGTACAAAGTGTTCTTTGTACTTTCAAAGATAGTATAAAGAGAAATAGAGTGTTTCTCTTCATCTCAACAGTTGATTCTGTTGAAATGTTTGGGTTTTTTTTTTCTGTGGAATTTCTGCAACTGTTCTGCAAAAGTATTCATCTACTTTCTATTGTTTAAAATGTGTGTTCAGAATGATATCTTGTTTTAGGGTCTTTGCTTTGAAACACACTGGGGTAGTTGTGGTTTAAGCTGAACCAGGTACTGGGAATGTGGAGCCCCCCAGATGGGACTGACAAATGCTCCCCCCAACCCCTCTTCTAAGAAAGAGGCCAAGGAGGGAAAAAGAGACTTAGGAGTTTAGAAGGAACTAAACTACTTTAGTGAAATATTAATAATAATAAAAAAAAATATAATGAAATATATACAAAACCATATTAAGCGCCCAGGATGACAATCACGACACTGGTGGCACTGGGGCAGTCTCAGACTGGACTCAGTGACGGACGGGAACTGGATTCTGGATCTGGATTCAGGATCAGGATCAAAGGCAGATGAACAGCCAGAGTCCTCCTCAGACACCAGCCGTTGAAGGAAGAGAGCTGACCCTTTGATCCCTCAGCTTTATCCTGAGCATGAGGCAGATGGGATGGAATGTCCTGTTGGTCAGTTTTGGGTCCCCTGTCCTATCTGCTCCTCCCCGCAGGTGGGACCCCTCTGTGCTTTTCCGCTTCCGACCCTCCAGCGGGGCACGTAACAAAGTGAGCTGCCCTGGGGCGTTACAGCAATAGGTATAAGCAAGAGCCTCTCTGCACACTGTGCCTGGGCATCAGCTATAAACATCGGTCTGACCACTCTGAGAGCGAACGGTGTCTGTACAATATGCTGCTAATTTCAGTAGTTAAGAGGCCCAGGTAAGAAGTAAAGTTACTGAACAAAATTGGTCCTGTTTTACCTCAAACCAGGACAGCAGTGAAATAGCTGAATTGATGTTTAACACTCCTTGTTAAGCTGTCATTTAAATTCTGTAGCAGTTTACCCGGAACACTTCATAGAAGACAAAATTTTCATCCAGCTTTCCAAAAGTGGTACATGTGCCATGGTATTTCTTAAGGCAAAGAGAACATAGGGAGTTCTCAAGTGTTTAAAATTTGTGGTAAGTTTAGTAGAAATCTAGTAGGAGTGTAGATCTGTGGTTCATCAGAGTGTCAACAGAAAGCAAGAATAGCAGAAAAAAAAAATATCCAAATTCATGATGCAACTTTGAAAACTAGAAAAGTTTGTTACTTGTTAACGTTTCTAAGATGTAGATGAGTGAATTGTACCTAGGCTATCAAAGCCTTTGGTGTGATGGCAAAAGGAAACCTGTGCACCTGCACAAGAAGAAAAAAAAAACCTAAAACTTGACATAATGCAGCTCCCTGTATAATGCAAGTAGATAGCTGTTTCATTTCACTGTTTTATGGTATCTTTTTCCTTTAATGATAGGATTCACTGACAGTCAGGTTTTGCTTCTGCTTTTGAGCTTGCAGACTTGAATGATGAAATATTTAAGATGAAAATGTAGTTTCTGTTATGTCTTACTTTCTGCTAGTTTAGAGTATTGAGAAATTGGATACTGACTGGTGTGGAAACTATTTTTCAACTGTTAATTCTTCTAGGAAAATCCAGTAGTTGGGAGGTAGGGTGGGTCAGATGAATACTGCACATGAAGTTGGTTCTGTTTGTGCTTAAAGAACCCAGGGTAACAGAACTGCCTGTTCTAGCTGCTGTTCCTGTGTCATTTGAGAAATGGAATTGGAGAGGCTGCTGGCTGGGGCTGGTCCTGGTCCTGCCAGACGGGATGGTATGTTAGAGCTGCTGAAGTCAGGGTTCATGGAAAGCGCTTTGAACAGACAGCTGTGTTGTACTTCTGCTGTAGAGCTAAAATGTCTTTGAGGTAGGTTCAGTGAAAGCAGGGGAGGAAAAAATAGTTAATCCGTAACAACCCAAACCAGAAAATAAGTATTTCTGGCTTCCACTACTGAGTCACTTCTTTTAGTCAAAGGGTTTGATAATTTCTGCAGACTGGAAGTAAGCAAGGTGTTCTACTGGTTGAAGTACCTAATTAAGATGAGGTTATGACTCATAAATGAGAAATTAGCCTTCTGCTGAGCACATCTATGAAACACTTATTCATACTGCCATCATCTTTTTTGTTTATACAAAGGTATTAATGATGTTGCTGGGACGTGAGGTAATTCAGGAAACGTTCCTAACATACAGGGCACTACAAATTCTCATGTAATGTTAAAATACCAGTAACACTGAGATGGGGGAACTTTAGAGGAAATTTTTATTGCACAGCTAGCTTGTGAGCATCTGAGTTGTTTCTGCAGTTTAACTAATTTAGTGTGTTTCTCCTGTTAAAATTTGAGACTTGCCCCATAAATCTAATGAAGATTATAACTTTAAGGTATTGCTTTTAACCCTGCAGACAAGCGATTTCTGAGTTTGTCAGATCTTCTAAGTTTTACCTAGCTAGTTTAATGAGAGTTTTTATATTTAAAAAAAATAATTACATAAAGCATTAGAAATCAGAAATGCAGGCTAGGGTAGTGTCTTGGTATTCAATACAGATAACTAATGTCAGGAGATACTACACATTTTTGAAGGAGGAAGAGCTAGTGATTTGTCACTGTGCCTTATGGTCCATTAGTACTTTGGGAAGAATTTTTCAGTCCATAAGTGCTAAGCAGTATGGAGACACACGGTGTTATTGTTGAGGGTAAATGGACAACCCAAGTATTTTGTCGCTGCTTGCTGTCCCACTAGATTGTTTTGTAAGCAGTAGTAAATTCCTGACTGATTGGATTTAGTTTATTTAGTTTATTTAGCCTTGGCATAAGGGAAAATGTAAAATATTTCTTGTACTCTAAGAATGATAACTTTGTGTTATTGAAGGAATATCTAGTACTCTTAAATTGTTACTATCCGGAAGAACATAATATTACTTCCTCTTGAATACAAGAAGGTGTAACAAACAATAGCTTTTGTGGGCTTACTGTTTTTGCTCCTGCAAAGCAGCAGTGGAGAGACAGCTAGTCATTTGTGCTCTGAAATCTCTGAGATTGTTGGAGCGTAACTGCAGGGAAGATACTTTACTGACTTGTGGAAGGATGGGAACACCAATTAAGAATTCAGTCTAGTTAATGTGTCTGGATATTCAGCTGCTGAAGAATATTTCACTTCATGTCTCTTTTTTTTTTTTTCTTTTCCCCTCCAAAGGAAAAAATCGTTTATTCTAGCTATGATTCTGTTGCTCTGTGCAACCTTTAGGTGATTCTCCCCCCTCCTCCTCCCCCTGCCCCTCCATTTTCCCGTAAAGAGATTTTCCTTGCTGGATATCTCAGCTGAAGTTGGCAGTAATCAACAGATCTGAACTTCCTGCTCATAGCTGTGACCTTCCCCACCCTTTGTCAACTCAGTGCTGACAAGGGAGGACATGAAAGAAGGAAATTCTGAATCTGTTAACTTGGATAAGAGCAAAGTCTTACTTTAACTAAACCACTGGAAGAATGAGAAGCAGAGTTGAAGCACACCTGCTTATTGGATAATCAAATGTTGGTTATTTTGTTGTAACTTAATAGTATACCTGTTCTTTTTCCCTCATCAGGTTTCCCTGTGTTACTGTAGTCAGCTTCCTTAAGCCAGTCTTAATTTTCTGCAGTGTATGACGTGAGAGCAGAATCCTGAATGAGGGACAAGTTTTCACGTTATTTCTGCAACACTGCCACGCCGAAATAAGAGCGAGGTGACATAGTAACTGCCACCGTGGAAATCCTGTTGTACAACCAGGTGGGATGTATGGAGTCATGCTGAGGCAGTAGTAGTCTAAATATTCTAGTAAGTTCAGTCTGGTAATGTAATGCTCTGCAGTGGTGCAGGGGGTGAAGCTTAAAATGGACCATGTGGACAATGAGCTGAGTGGATAATGAAGAGATAGAAGGTAACAGAAGCCTTGGGGTAGAAATCCTGTTTTCCATTTACTGGTTATAATATCAGAGCTCTAGTTTGAAGACTGTTGTCCCATTTGCTGTCAATGTTAAGGTATGTGTTGATATGCATTTATGCATTGCTTTGCTATCTGTGTTTCCATCAGTGTAAGCATCCCATATAGATAGATATAGAGCATTTCTGGGACACTGAAGCTAAAGAACATGAAATTGGGGTACAGTGGGCTAGTTTAATCTGTACATTAGCTTGCAATAGGAAAGTACAGTGAGTTTGTCACTAATAGAAGTAGTCCTAATGTAAATTAAACTCTTAATTCAAGATCCCACCTCTGAGGCTTTTTTCTTAGCAATAGCATCTTTTCAGTCTTGACCAATAGCTGATTTTATGATTCAGGAGGGAAGATATAAGATGATGGAGCAGAAAAGAGGAGCAAACCTGGAAATAAGTAAGACTGACTTTGACTTACTCTGAGCATTTCCTAAAGGATCATCTATCGAAGCACGCATCATCAGTCTGTTGGTGAAGAAGGGATTTCTCCCTCCTTCCCCCTACCTCCCGCCGTCACTTGTTTTGACTCTCCCTCTTTCCCTGACTGAGAACAGTGCCCCTTCATCTTCTGAAATGGAATGGGCAAATGTCTTTGAATCAAATAGGCATTATACAGCTAAGGTGCCTCCAAGCATTGGAATTTGCAGTTAAAAGGAAAATTTCAAAGCGTAAGCAGTAAACAAATGTCATGCTTTGTATGCATAGTGCGGTTTTCTTTTTTAAAAGCTGTTGTAGAATTAGTCTAATGCTTACAAATATGTTAATATTACCATCTTTATGAAGACATTTTATGTGTGTTAAAGTCAGTACATGCCAAGGTGGCAGTCATTTTGGGGAAAATATTTTACAAAACTTTATGCTATTTCTGTCCCTTAGCATCTTATTACATTCCCTTATTTTCTTAATCTTATTTGTCAACTTTGTTTCATTGTTGTCCAGAGAAAGGGAATGTCACTTAGAGTTCTGATGTGTATCCCCAGAGAACTAGTGCATCTTTCAAGGTTTTATTTTGGATGCAAGTCTCTTGTTCTACTTCAGGCTTTATTCAGATGTTTCTTTTAAAAGCAGCTGTCTTTGTGTTTCTCTTATCTTCTCTAGAATGAATATGTCTTTAAGTGGAGTTACTTGGAGTCATAATTCTGTTACAGAAAGCTTGTAAAAATTTGTTTGAGTTTCAAGCAAGCTATGTTCTCATTAGAAATACGTGTCTGAGATTTGAAGGGCATACAGATTTCATAACTGAGCCCAGTCAGAGTTGAATGTACCTGCTGAAACCATTGCGCAACTTTCACTGTGAATGGGTTCGTTTATCGGTGTATTTGACAGTACATCACATGCAAGTCTTCAGACAGGCCATGCAGTCCTTCAGATTGCACCAGAGATTTGGCAATGCAGAGAAAGCTGATAGGCTTCCATTTGAAACGGTCATAACCCTAGTGATTGCTGCTGCTTAGTGATAAAAAGGTGAAAAATAAGACTAATTTCTTTGGTGAAATGGCAGACTTTCACAGAACCAAATAATACCAGCAGCCTTGCATGCTGTGTTACTGAGTGGCAACAAGTCATTTCTGCCTTAATATGACTAACTTAAAAACAAGTTCTGCTGCGTCAGAATTCAAGACAAAGAGGGTTGGAGTAGCTATTTTATAATCTGCAAGTCTGCAATAATAGGATGTCCTATCCTGTGGAATTTTCTGCTGTTACACACTGAGGTTGTCAGTGCACTTTAATTTTCACAATAGCAGCTGAAATAAACTACCCCTGGAGATCATGCAGTGCTGCTCTTCTGTGGAGAAGCACTAATGTAAACTGTGGGCAGTCTTGACTTGACAGCTGTGCTGACAAACCAAAAAAAGATGCTTTTTGCACTAGACAGATGTCTAAGTGTTGGAAATTTTCCAGTGAGAAGCAGAAAAGCTTTATTCTTCCAGTATTTTCATGTCACATGAAGTATGGTTTAAATGAAAGGAATGTTTTCTGATGGGGAATGTTATTGCAGAGCTTTTTAGCATGCAGAGGATTAGCTTGCTAATCACCTCTGAGTAACTAGATTCTACCAGTTGTACGGGAAAATTCTTTGTTGTGAATAACGAGGATAGTGATTAAGGAAACTAGTTATTACTTTAACTTCATTTGATATATTTGCATGGCGCAAGTAGTGCCAGAATGTCTCCTGCATTTACATGTATTTTGTTATAATATTTATCAAATATAGACATGGCATTCATCGATAATTTTTTTGAGACAGACATTGTCAAGGATCTCATCCAAATGAAAAACAATGTGAGGAGAAGGTTATATTAAAAAATACACAATGTAGAAGACAGCTCTTCATAGCAGCAGTTATACTTGGTATACACTGTGGAGTTTTTGTCCTGGAAATTCTAGTCATCAACATCAGTAATTCAGCAAATGCTGAAACTTGCAAGCAAATTCTTCTCTTGTCATTAAACTACAAAGTTGATTTTGCAAAGCCTTTTCCTTTTTGAGGAAGCTAATAGTCTGTGTTGGGTTTTTTTGCACACATGGTGTGTGCAAAAAACGTTTTTTTTTACACATTTTTGCACCATGGCGTGTTCTGTCTTCTGTATTTGAATCCTTCATTCTGTTAAAATTCACTTGGATGTTGAAGAGGGTGTTTCCTATAGCAGGCAATAAGTTGGACTCATTCCTGCTTTCCTCAGCCTAGTGCAGGGCAGGAAGAAGTGATGGACACTTAATCCCATGCTCATTTAGAGTTAGAGAGCGTGATCAAGGATGGCTTACTTATGCCTTGTACTACGTTGCTGGGTGGCACTGTAAGGCAGGTTTTGTGGTTTGAGGCAGTTGCAGTATTAGGAATATTTTATGCTAAAAAAAGAATAGTCATGGACACATAGTTGACTGTGTAAAGATGAACTAAGCGTTATGGCTGATATTATTCTACGTGTTCGTACTTGCTGTGTTGTTGAGCATTTGTTAATGATGGGCATAGATTTCGTTTGTACTTTTGTGAAGAGGCTCATGCTTTGAGAATTATTTCATTTGTGATCCCTGTGGTTATGCAGCTTATCTTAACTGAAGCTTCATTAGCAAACTACTCCCCCCCCCCAGCCCCTTGCCAAATTTAAGGATAACAGTGAAGGATGTAGTACAGGTTAAACATTATCTAAATTTCATGCTATATTTCACTACGCTGGATGAAGGATTTATTTTCTCCTTTTTAGGTACTCTTCAACTCATCAAGATGGAAAGCTCAGATTCTAGTGATAAAGGAAATATTGATCAATCAGAAGCACAACGTCAGAGTCAGCTAGATCGGTTAGATCGAGAAGAAGCTTTCTATCAGTTTGTAAACAACCTGAGTGAAGAGGACTACAGGCTTATGAGAGATAACAATTTGCTAGGAACACCAGGTAGGTAATGCTTGTGTATGTACATCTTGCTAGAATTGCGTGTAGGCAATTTGTGTCATTTTCTGTTCTCCTGAAACTGTTTCACCCATTTAGTTTGTTTGCTGCAGTTGCGTTCCATGGTAGGAAGTAGCTTCTTGCTAATTTGTGCATACTCAAATTTGAGCGATCCCCTGACTAGTGGAGGGGTAGTTAGGATGATGTGGATTCATCAGATGCAAAAGTCTAGTGTTTACACAACTTGGCAGGAGAACACAGGTTGACCAAGTTCCAGTTCTGTATCCTTACACGTTTTTGATCGAAAAGTAATCTCCCTTAAGCATCTGTGTGAAAACTTTGTGCTGGTGAGGTTAAGAGTTTGTAACTAGGATAAGCAGTCTGGTGTGAGATTCTGCATGGGCTTTTTTCTGTCAGTTTTCAATCAACTTATTCCTTTAAATTGACTCTTCATAGGATGATACCTAATTCAAAGCACTTCTAATTTAAAACATGACTTCAACTAATTTAAACCATTTTTCATGCCTGTGAAGGTGTTATCTTAAATATTTTACTCTGGACAGCCATTTAATTGGTATAGGATGATGAAAATTGCTGATAAGTTGTAGAGGTTACAGAACCAGAAAGCACATGTGTCTTGAGTAGGTTGAAACTGTTGGATCTTCCAGCTTCAGCAAAACTTACTTGGGACAATGGTGCTGAAGTGTCTGAACTTCCCCTTAGCAATCTGTTTGGCAGTCTCATTATGGCAGGATTTAATTAGAAAAAAAAGACAAGCAGTGGCTTGTACCTTCTTTAGAAGCTTTTGATAATGCTTGCCATACATATGATTTGGAAATATTTTTGGAAAATTTTGCTTATTTTCTAAGGTGAAATTACTGAAGAAGAGTTGCTGAGAAGGCTACACCAAGTTAAAGAAGGTCCGCCACAGCAAAACAGTGATGAGAATAGAGGTATATACAGTATTTGTGAAAACTCTTAACTTTAGCATCCCATACGGACCTTAACTTGAGTGCAGGAGTGGAACAAGTTAAGCCTAGGCAGGTGCAAGGTGAGCTTTGTTTTAAAATTAAGCGAACATTATGTCTGATACCTGCTGCAGAGGTCAGTTTGGGACAGATTTCACTCATAACGCATCTGTTATTTGCATCAAGATAAAGTTTCATTTAGTTTGTTTTGGTTTTTTTCTTTTTTAATTTATTTAAGATTGCCTTCCTGTCTGCTCCCTTCTGGGATGCTTTTTGGCAATCCCTCTTTTTAATTCGCCGTTCTTCCCTTCCAAAGATGATATATTGCTTTCATTGTCACCCTTCTATAGAGGTCGGTGGAGGATGCTTGGAGCTTACTGTTGGGGTTCATTCTTTAGTGAGATAGATTTGCTATAAAGCCATTCTTAAGGGTCAGGACAATCTTAGTTCTCTATGTTCAGTTTTGGGCGGCGCAGTATTAGAAGGACATGGAGGTGCTGGAGAGGGTCCAGAGAAGGGCAACGAAGCTGGTGAAGGATCTTGAGAATAAGTCTTAAGAGGAGCAGCTGAGGGACTTGGGATTGTTTAGTCTGAAGAAAAGGAGGCTGAGGGGAGACCTTATCGCTCTACAACTACCTGAAAGGAGGATGTAGAGAGGTGGGCATTGGTCTCTTCTCACAAGTTACAACTGACAGGACAAGAGGAAATTGTGTCAAGTTGCGCCAGGGGAGGTTTAGGTTAGACATTAGGAAAAACTACACTGAAAGGGTTATCAAAGACTGGAACAGGCTGCCCGGGGAAGTGGTTGAATCGCCATCCTTGGATGTGTTTAAAAGGCATCTAGATATGGTGCTCAAGGACATGGTTTAGAAGTGGGCCCGGTAGAGTTAGGTAACGGTTGGACGTGATGATCTTAAAGGTCTTTTCCAGCTGTAAGGATTCTATGAGTTAGCAGTTGATAGACCACTTAATTGTTTGAAAAGGAAAACACAGAATATTGATGTTATGACATCTGAAATGTGACTTTCCATTTACTTACTATAAAAAAATATGTATTATTTTGATGACTTGTTTGTTATGTGATGGCTGCAGCCTATCTACGTATTAGAAAAATGTCCACTCCTGCTCCCTTAAAAGAGCTCTGGTAGATAAGGATTGTGATGCTACGTGTGAAACCACGATAGCACTCGGTAGGATTAAGTACTTCTAAGTTGTCACTTGTTAAACTAAGCAATTATGTTCTTGGAAAAGATCACTACAAAACTAGCTCAGTACTCTAATTTTGGTAGTTCCCTGTCTTTTTCGCAGGTGCAGAGTCCGCAGAAGATGTTTCAAATGGAGATTCTATAATAGACTGGCTTAATTCAGTCCGACAGACTGGAAATACAACACGAAGTGGGCAACGAGGAAACCAGTCTTGGAGAGCAGTGAGCCGGACTAATCCAAATAGTGGTGACTTCAGATTCAGTTTGGAAATAAATGTCAACCGTAATAATGGGAACACAAATCCAGAAACTGAGAATGAGCCATCTGTAGAGCCTTCCAGTGGGGAGGATTTGGAAAACAGCCAAAGTGACTCTGAAATTCCAAGGTCTGAATCACCATCTGTAAGGCAGCCTGGATCAGAAAGGAGTGCTTCGGAGGAGCTAACAACTGAGGAAGCTTCCCCTCCTAGAGGGCAGAGGAGAGCGAGAAGTAGGAGTCCAGAACAGCGGAGAACACGGGCTAGGACTGATAGAAGTAGGTCACCTATTAATCCAGTGAGTGAGACTCCTCGCAGGTCTCATCACAATACATCATCTCAAACACTTGACCACTCCTCAGTGAATGAAGCCGAGGGAAGCTCTAGAACTAGGCAGCATGTGACGTTAAGGCAGCATACAGTGGGGACTGAGATGCCAAGTGAAAATGCAGTTCTGTTTTCAACCCCTGAAACAAGACCTGTTCCTCAAGCAGCAGGTTCTTCAGAAACTAACAGCATGAGTGAGTCCGCAACTCCTGGGCAGAGGCCTCCTACCATAGTACTTGATCTTCAGGTGAGAAGAGTTCGTCCAGGAGAATATCGGCAAAGGGACAGCATAGCCAACAGAACTCGGTCCAGGTCCCAAACACCTAACAACACAGTCACTTATGAAAGTGAACGGGGAGGGTTTAGGCGCACGTTTTCACGTTCAGAACGGGCTGGAGTGAGAACTTATGTCAGTACCATTAGGATTCCTATCCGTAGGATCTTAAACACAGGCTTGAGTGAGACTACATCAGTGGCTATTCAGACTATGCTAAGGCAGATAATGACAGGCTTCGGAGAGCTGAGTTACTTTATGTATAGTGATAGTGATGCAGATCCTAGTGGCCCAACTCCAAATCAGAATGTGGATGCTTCTGAGCCACAGAACGGAGGTGGCGGTACTTCAAGCAACGAAGGTACGGATGTTAGCTCAGGAGAGGTGTATGAAGGTGGTAATGAAGGTGGTTCAACATCTGGTGCCAGACGGGAAGGTCGGAATACGAGGGGATCGGTCACATTTGAAGAAAGTGGTTCTCTACCATTCCTTAGCCTAGCACAATTTTTCCTACTAAATGAAGATGACGATGACCAACCAAGAGGACTCACCAAAGAACAAATTGACAACCTAGCAATGAGGAATTTTGGTGAGAGCGATGCTCTGAAAACCTGTAGTGTGTGTATTACAGAGTACACAGAAGGCAACAAGCTCCGTAAATTGCCTTGTTCGCACGAGTATCATGTCCACTGCATTGATCGCTGGTTATCAGAAAATTCCACTTGTCCCATTTGTCGCAGAGCCGTCTTAGCTTCTGGTAACAGAGAGAGTGTTGTCTAAATGAGATCTGAATTTATGGCCGAGCAGCTAGTGTAATAGTGATGGGCAAAGAAGTCACTTCCTTTATGGCCACTTTTTGAGTGGTACCTCAATGTATAGTAATGACTCGGAGTGAATCTTCCCTCATGAAAGCATTTTCTCTGAATTCAAGCTTTTAAAATTGGAAAATTTCTTTAATTAGGGTTTTCAAGATCTAGTCGGTTTGGGTGTTAAATTTCTCTTGTCCAAAGACATCTACCCACTTCAAAATATTTTTTGCTTTGTGAAGAGTATTGAGTTCTTTTCCCCTACTCAGTCCCTGCCACCCCAGTCCAATAAACATTTTGTCCTCAAGATTGTGCTTACGAGGAGTTCTTTGAGAAGTCATCCCAGCTAAATGTACATGAGTCGTAGAGGAATTTTTGCAAGAAATCCAACTATCTGAAAAAAATAATATTAATTTAGTTGTACACTTGAACATACTTTTAATTTTCATACTGGGTTAATATTGGACATGTCTGTGTAAATAACACTAATGTTAGCCCTTTCCCCATCACTATGGCACGCTGTAGGATGAGCTGTTAGCTTAATTGGGATATTTATCTTGTTGTGGAAATATAAGAATTGCCTATGCTTGTTTAAATAAAAAAAAAATCTGTTTTAAAATTGTAAAGCTTTTTTGTAGAAGCTCAGTACTTTTCCAATGCACTGTTGTACTAACGCATTAAGAATTAAAATTGTACCATGCTTAGAAGTCAAGGATGCTTTTCATACAAAACCCACCACACAGAGAGCAAACTAAATAAGAGAGCTGCTTTTGTAACTGTGTACCTGTCAAGAGCAGTGCATATCTGTACTATTTATGTGAACAGCTACTGTAATATAAAACCAGTTGAATTAGACATCTTAATTGCATTAAAAAAAATAGAAATTAAATGTTATAATTGCAGTGTTTTGGCTCAGTAATGCCACCAAAAAAGGTGATGAAAATTAGAAACTGTTCTAATGGCTGGTTATTTCTTGGTATGGTTACTGATACGTAATAATGCAAACTGGTATGTACCAGTTCATTCAGTGAGGTTTATGGCCAATTTTTCTATCAACTTTTACTTTCTGTTTTTGAGGCAGCTGTGTGGAACTGTTCAGCAGACAAGTATTGAAAGGGTTTTGGTTTTTTTTCCTTCCCCACCAGCTTCAACTGTATTAGTAACCTTTGCATCCGTTGAGTGAGCATGCGGATACATCCAGCGTTGGTAGTCTGTGACTCAAGTGCCACAGAAAAATACATTGAGTATTAAAGGGAAAACAGATTATTAGAGTGTTAGGTTAAATTTGAAAAATATAATTGATTATGGGAGTACACTTAAATGTGTAGCTGATTCTAAGAAGAACTTTATGCTCCCGTTGGACAGATTAAAATGAGTTGAATTTACTTTATGTATGTGTCATATTGAAACTGAGAATTGGAGAATGTACCTCGGCTCTCATCAGTGTCAGGGGAAAACAACCTTCCCCCTCAATGACCCATTCTTTGTTTGATTCTCTAATGATTATTTATTTTATTTTTTTTTTTTACCTTACATGTGCACCAGGGGAGGCAATATTTATTTCAATGCCAGGGCAGTAGTTATGAAGGGATATGAACTGCTCTTGCTGGCTATGTGGGAAATGTTAGTCGTTCCTCAGATGGCAAAACCAAAGCTGGCCTATCTCTTTTTCTGAATTAAAACACATTTCTGATCTTTCATAGTGGTGGTTGCATAAACTATAGTCTCTGCTCTAAGCCATTTTAACGTCTCGTCAGCTAGTTAAGGATTCTACAATGTCCCAAAATCCTGATTTTTTTTTTTCTGCGTGTGCGTTTTCGTGGTGTGTGGCTCAGTGGGGAACCCTGACTGGCTGCTGAGCTCGCTTTCCTGCTGGTGGGATGCGCCATCGTGGCAGAGGGGACACGCGTATTCTTTTTGAACAGAAGAATAAATAAGCTCCTATTTTTTGAATTTTTCCCTCTGACATGCATTACTGTAAAATTGGAAGTTAGCTATTAATTTCAGGTGCCGGACTTGCTGTGCCAAAATTTCCTCAACAAAATAACACTTCTCACTTCCTGCCAGTAGCATTCCCGTTGCAGACATGTTACCCATTGCAGTTTCCAGTAGCTTTACTGATGTACTGGAGCACAGAATTTGGAGGAAAAAACCCCCTTTCTACGTGAATATCACGTTAGATTTTGAAATTCTGATGTCCGTCTCTGAGGACTAAAGTTGGTGACCAGAAAGAAAGGAGCCCACTCATGCTAATGGATGTGAAGCGCGGCTGCGATGGGTGTCACTCAGCATAGCTTTCTTTTCAATGTTCTGAGTTTCCAGTAACTGTTCACATTGGTAGAATCAACTTTACAGTTTTGTTACAGCTTAACAATGGCATGCCTTAACCTTTTATCTTTCTGTAACAGTAGCAACTAATAAAATGTTGGAGGTTTCCCGAATGGTACCAAGAACAAATAATTTAACCTCAGATCAGGAGACCTTGAATGTTTTCCATGTTTTGTACGCTGTTTCCAGTGCTGAGCTTGCTGAAGGCGCTGGGGGTGCGCTGCCTGACGTCTGGTGGAGTGGGCAGAAGTGAAATTGCTGATACAGCAAAGGCCTCTTTATGTATCTGTCAGCCTCTCTGGTAATTCAATTTCAGTTCTTTTAAAGTTAGATTGGAGTTAGGGAAAGTCAATATTAACCCTTCAGTTGCTAACAAAGTATGAGAGAGACTCTTCCCAAGGTTCACAATTAGCCTAACGTACAGTCTTATGAATTATTTTGGTATTTTGTACTTACCGCTTCCCTCAGTTCAGGCTTTGTTGATATTACAGGAGGGATACAGCCACTTAACGCACGCGTGGAGCCCCTGGACGGGTTAAAATGACTGGTTTAGCCCTTTTCAAAGGCCGGATTGTAGGGAGCTGGTGGCTTGGCCGGAGCCGGTGGCTCTGAAGAGGCAGGGACAGCCCTCTTGCCTGGCTCACAGTGCCACCGTGTGGGAGCCTTTCTGCCTTCCTCCAAAGCCGGGATAACTCCCACTCCTTCCCTGCAGCACCTATGGGTGATTTTGCGTTGAAGACTGGTGCTTTATTTTATTTTCGAAGGCGGTTCCCTGTATCTGCCGGCCTCGGTAGTTACCGTGGTGAATTTTTCGAACCGCAAACCCTCGAGCTCGTGCTGGGAATATCTACGTGAGCTTAATTCCTTTCTGACAGGACAGACCGGTACACATGGCACCTCCATACACAGCAATTAAAGCAGTCACGAGGCCAAAACCTGGAAGAACACACAGTATTTTGTGTTTAAGAGCGCATTTGATAGTTTAACTCAGGTTGTGAACTGATACAGAGTTGTGGGTGCTTACTTTTTTTTTTTTTTAATTGGGGCTTTAGCCGATAAAAGGCTGTGAAGAGTTATTCCTGGGGTTTGTTAGATTTCCCTTTCACGTGCGCTTTTCTATTTCTTCGAACAAGTTGGGTTTTTTGCAAAGAACTTGTAGGCAGTTAATTGACTTGTTTTAAAGATGATTTGATTAGCGTAGGTACTGCATGCATAGAAATTGCTCATTAAAAGTAAGGACGCTTTGTAGGAAGTATTGATGTGCAGGCACAGCAGCTGCACTGACATGATACGGCCCAGTTTTGAAGGAGCCCTAATTGTCCATTGTGTCAACTTGCAAACGAATGGATTTCCCACCAAAGTTGGCACAATGGACCGTAATGACTGTCATTCCCGTTTCCTGTCACTTGTCTGGATTATGCAAATGCGGAGAGTCCAAAGGACTCTCTCCCTGGTATATCTGCAGTCCATGTTTGTCTTGAAACGGTTGCCTACACAAAGAGGAGGTTCCCAGCAGTCTCATAATGATGAGGATCTAAGATGAGAAAAGAACTGCAGTTTGGGCTGCCCATCGGTCTCTGGCTTGTGACGGTGCAACAACGGGTTTTCGGAAGCTCCCAGCGTGATCTTCACTGTCATGCTGCACCACAAAGCTTCACCCCCCTTGGCTTAGCCGCAGCCTTGGCTTTAAGTTTGGGAGCCTTTTCAGAAATGTGGACGTTCACGGAACTGTCTGATGTCTCGGTTTTCTCGTTCTTGCTGCTACCGCGGGGGTTGGCGTTGCTTGAGCCGGGGCACGTAGGCAAGTGTGGGTCTGGTGGCGATGTCTGCCTGCTTCTCTGCCTTCTCCCGGGAGGAGGTGCTTTGGAGGAGGGTTGGCATGCAGCCACGGCAAGGGAATTTAGAACAGATTCAGAAGTATTTCCAACCTTTACCTACACTAGTGTTTTTTGTTTGTTTCTCCTTGACTAGGGAGGGAAGAAGGAGGGTGAAGAGACTGAATCAATGGTAACTTACCCGAAAGTAACGAAAAGCCATGTTGTGTTAATAAAGAAAAGGAGTTTGCATCTGTTACACCAGGGCTTCCCAACCTCTTTTTGATATGAGGGCTCTTTTTTTTTCTTCTTCTTCTTCTTTTTCTTATGGGGAAACTTACCACTGGATTTGTTTTGATGGTTTTATCTGGTTTTGTTCCCTTAATCTAAAATACCCGAGACCCCCTTCTGGAGTTTCACTGTCTGCTGGGAAGGCTGTTGGTTGGGAAGCCCTGAATTCAGCTGAGAATGTAACAGAGTCCTTTTTTTCTTTTTTTTTTTTTTCCTTTTTTTTTTGCACAGTGCTTTACATCTGTTTATACTGGACTTGTTTAATACAAAACGGTACTCTCAGGTCATCGGACTACGGTTTGACCCGATTTGATAGCTAACAATTAGGAGTTTGTTCCCTATGTAAGATGTCATAATGCAAATCTAAATAGACTCAATAAAATGCATGAAGTGTTCCTTTTGTGCTTGAGCATCAATCACTCCTTGGGTTTATTCTTCTGGCGGTGGGAATGCGTTGGAGTAAATGATGGTGGATGTGGTAGGAACTTATTTCTTCCGTACACCTTTTCCCTTGAGGCTGGGCAGAAAGGAAAGAGCCGGAATGGTATAGAGTTATCTTCTCGGAAGAATTTATGGCTCCTTAGTACATAAAACTGAAGCAATAAATCTCACAATGTCCTAGACTTTTGTAAATCTGTCAGTGGGTAATGCGGGATACCGGAGCGGTGTCTGCAAGTTGTCTTTCAAGTAGTATCTGTGATTTTTACGGGGGCTCGTCAGGACCAGGGCCCGGTGGTCGGGGCTGTCAGGGCCGAGTCTCCCTAGAAATACACTTTGCAGTGTTCAGCGGCTTTCAGGAGAAGCTCTCACATGTGGCTAAAAGCTTCTCATCCTAAAATTAGTAGCTGATGTTAACGTGCAAATGCTTACTTGAGTGGGAAGGAAATTTTTTAGGGCGTGGGAAGCTATCTTTATTATCAGCGCTTCCCTCACCTCAAATCTGTCCCTCGAGTAGGAAGCGGGAGCCGCTCCCCGAGAGGGGCGTGATGACATCGGGACAAAAGAAGGGGTAGGAAGGTGACGTATGGCCTGAAAACACGTGGCGCCCGGTGTTTTGGGTTGCCACGGCAGTGGGCGGCAGTGTCACAGCTGGGCTGATGTTTGACAGCACAGTGAGAGATGCTCTTGTTCGATAAGGAGGAAAGTCGTGGGCTTCTCCGGGGGCACATCGAGTTAATTCTGCTCCAGCTTCACTCTCCATGGGGAGAGCTCTTGGATAAGGGTGGTGTGTCCCCCTGCCATTCCCACATGCTTTGGCTTGAGCTCCGTGGTCTGTCTTGCTCTGCAAGTGGACAGTTCAGTCTGAAATCGAGTCTTTAACATAGGCGTTAACTTTTATTTTGGTGGCTTCATTCGTGAAGCGGTTCCCACACTTTCTGTACCAGAGGCTCTTCACCAGGTCGCCAGCTCCAGCCCCGCATCTCCCTGTTGGAACTCCTGTGGTTTGGGTAGCCCTGCATTTATTTCTTCCTTGAAAACTGTCGATCAACCCCCAAATTGCTTAAAGAGTCCAAACCAACCTTGGAGCATGTGTGTGGCTGACTTCATCCCTATGTTTGTTTTCTTTAATATATTCGAGGTCTTTGTACTGGGCCTGTAAAACTTTATATAACCTTGTTCCTCCCTCGGTGCTTAAACCCTGGAACCTTTTACGTTGTCCTACTCCTCCCTCCAGGGTATATTTCCCTGGCAGGTCCAGACCTTCGCAGGGGAACGCGTTTGGCTGCTTTGCTGGTCCTGCTGCTGGATGGGAGGAGAGGGGTTGTGTTTGGCGAACCTGTCCACCCCAGAGCCATGGGGGTGCAGGAATAACCGTGCGCTGGGGGGGGGGGTGTCCTCATCTCCCAAAGGGCTCTTCTGACCTCCTCCTCGGTGGGATGGAGTGTTTGGGAACAGAGAGGTGGGGAGAAAAGCAAAGGCCGTCGGCTGCTCGCTTGCTCTTCCCAGCTGTTTTAAGTGGGATTTAACCTGTTTCAGGGCTTTTAATATAATGAATCTAACCTCAGCTCTGTTGGGGCTCTCCAAACCCTTACAGTAAAGTTATATAGAGAAAACAAAACCCACTTTTTGGTCTTAAACTGGAGGGGCATTGTCTCTGACACTAATGAGATGCTGATGCTGCATGCTCCAACTGTTGCCCTGAATAAATCCCCTGTTAAGCCGAGCATGTGAAAATCCAGGCGTCAAGTCCCCTCAACAATGATTACTTCATAAAACAGGAGTCAACTCACATTTGCTGAGGGTTTCTTGAGTTTCAGCACCCTCCGCCCTCAGGGTCCTGGGTTTTCAAAGAAAAAGCTTTCAAGGCAGCATCCTTGTGACAGCATCACCGGAGCTGGATGGGGACCACGGCATGTTCCCCGCAGCTCCAGCAGCCGGCAGAGCGATGCCTCCTGGAGCTCCAGCAGGGGAGCAGACGGGCTCCTGCTTGCCAGCAGAGGTGATTTATTTATTTATTTATTTGCACTGGTTTGATTTCTCAGGATGGCTTTGCAGAATGTGATTTCGCCAGGCTGAGAGCTTGAGGCCGGTGGTTTCTTTGCTCTGGAGCAGCGGCTCTGCTGGTTGCGATGGGTCCTGTAAGAAACGCCATGAAGCAAAAAGCACCTGCCTTGGTTTCTTGGCTTTAATACCCACTCTAGTCTTCTTTCACGGCAGTGAAACACCCCCGACAACACCGTTCCAGACTGAAACCCCACAATTTTCCCTGTGCCTGCAGAGCCAGACCGTGCCCGCAGGCTGGCTGGAGGTTTTGAATGGTGCTGGAGGGCGTTATGGGTGTGAAAGCTCTTGAAACGAAGCTATTTCAGGAGCCCACAGTGTTCATCTCCTGACCCTGGAGCAGGGATCTGTGCTGAGATACGAACAGAGGTGGGACCGCTGTGTGCCAGCCCTGAGCATCACTCGCGCCAGGCAGGTGAAAGGCAGGAAAATATGCCGTGAAAGAAGTAGTTTAATCTCTGTAGGGACTGCTGGCTTCTAAACAAACTAAATAAATCCTAAATAAACTTGGAAATGACTCGGGCTTTGCTGCTGGCACCATTGGGATGATCTTGCTTTAATTTGGAAAGATGACACTAAATAAACTGAACTACTTGTGGAAGGGGGGAGACTGGGAAATGCCCTGGAAGCTGATTGCTGTCAGTGGGTGTCCGACATTGGTGCTCGTCCATCTTCTCTCCATGTGTGGCGTGGCCAAGAGGGAAAGAAGGGGCCGGGAAATGATGGAAAGGGATGAAGGTACGAAGGACAGAGGAGGGGACGGAAATCAGGAGGTGAATTAAACTGAAGGAAAACGAAGGAAGGGTAAAAAAAAAAAAAAAGAAAATACTTTTGAACTGTGCTCGGCTGAGTGGGACTGGTAAAAACATCAACACAGGTGCAAGAAGAATATGGGTGGGAGCAAAACCACGGGATCCTCGGGGTCTGGCTGTGAGGATGCAGAGCGGGTGCAGAAGAAGGGACCTGAGGACCGCACTCCAGAGCCCTTGGGGGGAGCAGCAGGCGCTGCGGGGGGGGCGATGCGACATTGGCCACGTACGCCGGGGCTGGCCTGGCCTGAACAATGCTCCAGATGAGACGACAACAGATTTATAACCATAAAATCCCAATCCTGGGCGGAAAAGGTGCATGCCAGAACAATAGCTGGAGCCTGGGCGGGCGGCAGGGGGGGACGCCCACAGGCCCCGCTCTCACCCCACCCCACGGCTGCTGTTTACACAACCCCACTGAAAAAGCCCCTGAATGCTGCTCGTGTTTCCACTGTGGGATCAAGCAGGGCTGTGGGTGATTGGGAGAGACTTGTTTAGTGCCACTCTTTTGCCAAAAAAATAATAATAATAAAAAAATAATAATAAAAAAAGCATACCCTGAAGCCTCAGCCAGGATAAAGCATGCACCAGCAAATGGGTCCAAAAGCAATCAACGCTTCTCACAACCCAACGTGTTCCTCTGTTCCCGCACCGGCAGGGTGGGCTTGGGCTGCCTCCCGCCGCGGGGATGCTGCGTGCTCAGCATCGGCTTCAGTGGCAGTGGCTCCCCGCCACCGGCACCCTCCCAGCCACACACGCCTTCTTGCTCTCTTTTCCCCCTTTTTTTCCCCCCCCTTCCCCTCTGCTGTGTTTGCCTTAGATCTAAGCATATATATATATATATATATTTCCCTCCCTTGCTTTGCCCGGCTGCTGGTATTAAGCAGTTTCCCATATTGCATTTTAAAAAGCCCCTAAAACCCAACCCGAAGGAAAGCCAGCGCATTCTGAGCTCACCCCAGCGCTTGTCCCCCACCCAGTGTGTTCTCCTTTCCCCTTCGGTGACACATCCTGGCGCTGGGACACGGGCGCTGAGCATCCCACTCTCGGCGCTGGGGGGTCCCACGATGCTCCGGCTCACTGCCCTCCTCCCGCAGCCACCTGAGCGACAGCCCTGCCAGTGTGGGTGCAGCTGAACAGCCCCGGGAAGGGAGCTTTTCCAAATCATCGCTTTAAATAACTGCAGCAAGGCGACAGCAGATTCGCATGTCGAGGTGGAGACGATTAAAAATAAGCTCCTGATGCTCGTCTGTGCATTCTTTGAGTCCTTCAAAGGCACTCGCAGATGGGGTATTTTTCGTTTGGTGCTTTTTTTTTTTCTTTATATATTTTCTTATAAGGATTATATTATTAAAGTCCTGCAAAAAGAAAACAGATGGAAGAAGAAGACAATGAAAGAAAACAAGCCCAGCCCGGAGCCCGTGGGGAGAGGAGCGGCTGGGCGCAGCACGCGCCCGCGGCCTACAAATGCCCAGTAACCACTGGCAGGTGTCAGCCTCACCCAACAGCAGCGTGTACACACTCCACATAAATATATATCTGTATGTGTGTGTATATATATGTATAAATTAAAAAACCCCAACTAAATGTAACTATAGGTATCACATATGACATTCGTATCTATACCTAAAACACATATGTAATTTATAACCGTTAAACTAAAACTCTTGACGTGCAGTTCATATTTAATATATGAAGCAAGCATGTAAATTTTGAATTTTGTAAGTACAAATGTAAACTATTATATACAATCAGCTTGGTTTAATCCGTGATATTTCACTCTTAATGTATGAATAGACATATAGATACTTAACTGTTGTGTTACAGTAATGACAACATCCCTCTGCTGTTGTTGATGTTTGGTTTGGGCTTCTCTAGTTTGGTGCCTTTATATTGAAAAACTCACGGTATCCAAAGTACCTTTTTTTCCCCCTTTTTCAACTTTCCATGTGTTAGGTCCAGATCCAGAAGCCTGTATAGGGGGAAGGGAGGAGCGGTGCTGTCGCTGCGTGCCCTGGGCTCAGCCAGCAACGAGGCTGAGTGGGGATTCCCAGTGGGCACATGCACAAACACACCTGTGGAGTGACAGATCTATATAATGTAAGAATTTATTTATTTCTAAGGAGCTTGTGGAGATGGGCTGTGTTGAGCTGATGCTCCTGGGGGGGCTCTGGGAGCAGCCAGGCAGGAGCTCCCCCCTCCTCCATTGCCTCTCTGGGTGTCCCCATGGGTGTGCAACCTTTTATCACACACCCCAAGATCTCCCCCCCTCTCAAAAATAAATATTTACAGCCGTACCAAGAATATTGTTGCAGTATTAGGCTGGCATTGCTTTTTTCGCGTGCTGTAAATGAAGTGCTGTGCAGCTCCGCATGTTCGCATGGTGCTTTCCGCTCCCAGGAATGGATGCGGCATTTCCTCTCCTTGCTCTGTCCCTGCATGCACGGCACGAAGTCCTCTGGAGGAGCTCCTTGCCGACGTCTCATTCCCTTTGAATCTTTATTTACCATCTCTTACCTCCTGGTGTGGTTTTGTTTGTTGTTTTTTTTTTTTTTTTTAAATACTATTTGCAGTAAATACCCCCAACTTGAAAAAGGATTGAGATGCGCATTAAAAAAAAAAAAAAAAGCCTGCGCTATATAAAATTAATGCATATGTCAGCTTTCATCTAATGTCAGTTAAAGCGCCTAGCATAAACAAATCATTAATGTAAAGTCCTTGATAAAAGCCTTGCTTTCTGTGTTTCACAGCCACAGTAACCTCACTTATGAATAATCATCCCAGGTACTTCCCACCCTCAACACTCCCATAACTGCTCTTATTGACAAAAAAGATTAGCTCTCCCATCACCAGCGCTAATACCCGGGAGGCCACACCGTGCCCCTGAACTGCTGCCAAAAGGAAGAAATACTACTAATAATAATAATTAAAAAAAACCCCACCCTGGTGTTGTCCTGTGAGAGCGCCCCTGGAGCCCCGAAGATAAAAGCTGAAGCTGCGCCCAGGGGGATGGAGGGGAAACCTGTCTGGGTCGCTGCGGGTCACCCCGAGCACTGACACCCCTTTGGGCACCGAGATGCTCTCAGGGATTTCTTTCTTTATTATTTTTAGTTTTCGATGCCTCGGGTGGGACGAGGACCATCCTCCACCTGCCAACACCACCTCCAGCTCTCACCACTCTGCGGCACATCAGGGACCTCTTCTCCCCCACTAGGTACCGGCACCTCGGCACAGCCATTCCTGGAGGTGTATGAAAGACTTGATAGACATAATTCCCATGCTAAACTGCCACCTCTCCATTCCCTTTTCTTTTGACATCGCGGGCAGGCGGGGTGGAGGGTTGGCAGGAGTTGGGAAAGCTGCTGGGGGGACCAGTGCCCACGATGGGCTATGGGGAGAGAAAACCTGGCGAGACACAGGCACGAACCCCCTTTTCTTTTTAAACTGGTTTTATTCTACACATTTCTTTTAAACGACATTCATAAAACATTAATTACAAAAATGTGCTAATATGGGATGGGTTTTTCGTTTGGTTTTTTTTGTATACCAACAATCAGAAATTCACATTTTGAAAGGATAGTCATACTTTTAAGACACACATTCAAATACTTTAATTCCAGATACAAAATTTTTAAGGGAGTATAAATCACTTACAAAGAGCAGATGTCCAAAAAAAAAAAAAAAATTTTACACTGCAGGGTCTGACTTCTGCTTCGAATCGGGCGGCTGCTGTTGAGCCGTTGGCTCTGCTGGTCTGCCCAGGGTGCCCAGCAGCCCCAGGCACCTCGCAGGACCTAGTTTGGAGCCACACACAGCTCCTGCTGAGCCAGAGCCAGGACCACAGTGAAAAAAAAAGGGGTTGCAAATCTACCGACGGTGCTTGCAGCCTTTTACTGAGTCGTTCTAGTGGGTACAGACATTGTGAGGGTGAGCGTTACGAGCACATCGGCAGGGCAAAGCAATGCATCCCCCCCGAAAACACATGGGAAGGATTTTTTCCATCATGATAGAGCTAATGCCGACCATGCCGGCCCCGGAGAGCAGCAGGGCTAGAGAAGGGCACAGCATCGGGACCCACTAGCCTGGGGGTGACGGCAGCAGGCTTGAAGGTCCTGCTTTAGAAACAAGCCATCTCATGAATTACCCGAAACGGTCAAAATTCAAGCCTCCACCCTGGTGCTTTTATGTGGAGTTGGCTCCAAAATCCACCCATCCGAAAGCAAATATTTGGCTTCATCCTCCTGGATTTCAGGGCAGGGGAGGGAGAGCAGGGCAATTTCCTAATTGCCCTCCGCCTCCCCAGAAAAGTCCTGTCTCCGGCTTAAACGGGTTCAAATGGCTGAAACAGGATATGCTGGCAAAGTTCAGGCCTCGAGAAGTCGTGTTCTTTCCCAAAACGATTGGACTGAATGCACTTGGCAGCCAAAAACCCAACTTCATTCAGGCAATCTGGCCCTCACCGACCAGAAGTGGAGCATCAACGCTATGCAAAAACCTGCTCTGGTAAACAACTCATCTTATATGCCATGATTAAAAATGTACAAAAAAACCAAACCAAAACAAAAAAAAGCTTCATTCCTTAGTAAAATAGACACAAAGTCTTGCCTCTAACGCTATGGTTAAGAGCTACGCTTGCCTTGCAAGTTGGAGGGGATGCAAGGTGAGTGCTGGGAAGTAAGTTACAAAAAAAGAGGAGAAACTTTCATAGAATCATAGAATGGTTTGGGTTGGAAGGGACCTTAAAGATCATTTCGTTCCACCCCCCTGCCCTGGGCAGGGACACCTCCCACCAGCCCAGGTTGCTCCAAGCCCCGTCCAACCTGGCCTTGAACACCTCCAGGGATGGGGCAGCCACAGCTTCTCTGGGCAACCTGTGCCGGGGGCTCACCACCCGCACAGCAAAGAATTTCTTCCTAATAAACTTTGGAGTATGAAAACTCCTTCCAAAGACATGTTTTGCAGAAAACATGAGGGGCTGTGTGTCTTTCTTTTCCTGCCTTGTCTCTGCCAGGAGCAGGGACCCAAGCCCCGTGCCCATGATCAGCGGTTGATGGTGTTTTGCTGCCACGGTGGCACGGCTGCGGTGGGAAGAGGAGATGCAGTGGCACTCGCAGCATCTGTCCTTGGTGGGAGCACTAAGGGCATTGCAACATTTGCAAAAATAAATCAACAAAACACCCCTGAAAGGGGTTGTGCAGCATGAGCCTGCCAAAGCCCAGCGATAACCTCACTGTCACCAGGACTAAAGTCCTCAAAGCCACTGTGCCAAGCTGATAAAGCACCCGGAGCCACGCTCACCCCCCGGCCACGGGGAGGGTCACCCCTGCACCCGCCCCTGGGGCTCAGCCGCAAAGCCCACTCGGAGCTGCGTGGGGATGGCAGCCCCATCCAGCCCCAGGTCTGTTTGCCTTCCAAGGACTCTCAAAAAGAAAGGAAACGGCTTTATTTTGGTTTGTTTCTTGCCGGTGGAGCCCCTCTATATGTTGCCGGCTCCGTCCCTGACCAACGTTACACAGAGTACTTAAGGAGCACTTGTTAATCACATCATTCTCCCCAAAGGTTACAAGGACAGCTGAGATTTAGACGAAAATGCCCCAAAAGAGCTGCTCGAGTGCGGTTTTTGCGGCAGAAAGGCGGCAGCTCCAGCGGCGGGAGGGGGCTGCCCCGCTTGCCTTGGCAAAGGAGCCGGGGCTTTCAAAGTCATTCCAGTTTTCTGCTTCCAGCTGGATAAGGAGAGGCGAACTCTGCCAGCATGAAAATTATTGAAGCTAAAATAACCAAGGTAACCCTCAAACAAAAACTTTGTTGGGTACAGAGACACGTGAAAGCCAGTAACGGTTTGCAGTGAAGGATGGAGGGACAGCAAGGGTCTCAGCTGGATCTGTCCCCCTCTGCATCCATAGGATTTGGCCCAAGTTCACCTGGTTACTCCGAAGACTGTACGGCCACATAGAGATGCAGATGTCAGCCAGGGTTAAAACCCACCCTAAGCCTCCTGAGATGCTCAACCGGAGTGATCTGAGCAAGCGCAGATGAGATCCTCAGCACCAAATCAGCCTGCCCAGAGCAAATCGTTCTTAGCACAAACGTACCAACACCAAAAGAGACCCGCCGGCCCCGTGCAAAATGCTCCTGTGGGCACTGTCACGCATGGAAGCGCAGGAATGTCCTTGCCCAGCCGCAGTCCACCTCCCTCTCCCGGCTCCTCCAGACCAGGCAGCTCAGCCCGGAGGGTTACAAAGCTCCTCGACCGCCGGCGTGGCCAAACTGGCAGCCCTGAACCACCCACAATGGTGGGAGGCAGAGCCAAACTGTCTCAAAACTGGGGGGGGGGTCCCCCCAAACCCCGCGATACCGCAGCACACCTGCAAAAACCCTCAAGCTTTGATGGCAATTAGGATGTGGCCTTCCCACAGCTCCCACAGCAGGGAAACGTTAGGAAACCTCAACCCCAGCCAATGAGTAGCCAGAATTTATTCAATTTAAGCTATATGTGACTTAAAAAAGTGTATTTCCCTGGTTGCAGGACCTCAGGGCAGGGCACGCTGCAATGAAGCAGCTCCTGCAGATGGTTCCAGCTTTGTTTCACAACTCGAAAAAGCTCCAAGCCATGAATCATGGCACTTCGCGGGCAGCTCCGGCAGCCACTGCCCTGCCAACCTTCCCATGGCCTGGGCAGCCCCACAAGGCTGAAAACCCAACCATCATTCCCCCCCTCCCTGAGCCCCTTCCAGCTTGGCTGTCCCACTCCATCCCTCAGCCAGAGGAGTTAAACCCAGCGCCTTGCTCTGGAGCAGCAAAAAAAAAAAAAAAAAAGACAAGAAAAAACAAAGAAGAAAGACAACAACTTGTTTTTGAACACCCTCAAGCTAAAGATTTAGAAAAGCAGCCCCAGCCAAGCCCCGAGCAGGGCGCTGCTGGGACATGTCCTGCGCTTGCTGTACACTTATATAAAGCTACGCGGGCGCCCGCAGCTCTCCAAACACCCGGGGCATGGAGCAAAGCTGCTCCCTCCCCGCTCCCTTCCACCCCTTCCCATCCCTGAGGGACTCAACCCGCTCCCGTGCTCTCGCTGGCTCCCAAAAATGGCCGAGCCCGGAGTGTTGGACTCCACCTTCCCCTCCTGGAGCAAGGAATCACAGCCCAGCACTCGCAGAGGAGGGAGAAATTTGGGTTTTTTTTTAATTAGAAAACTGAGTAAAAGGTAGTTTTCGCCATAAGCGCTGCCTCCCGTTCAGCCCTCACCTGCCCAGAAGAGGCCATGGATGTGCTGGGCCAGGACGAGCAGATCCTGATGGGAAGAAACAGGAGGGGTTTTAGGACGAAGCTTTTTGCAACAAGTAAGGACCGATTTGGCGTCACGGCACCAGACTACAGCAGGCTAAAAGGACGTTTCAGAGACCAATGCAATTTCTCCCTGTTTGTAGATGCTCAGATCACCACAATCCCACCTCTCACATGCCACAAATATTCTTGCAAGCTGCCTGATACTCAAGGGACAAACTAGACGCACAGCAGCAGCATGTAGTGGACAGACAAACCCCCAAATACTCCCCCTTATGTTGACAGACTACTCCAACCTTTGCCCTTCCCGTTCCCATCTGTGTTTGCAGACAAGGCGAACCTTTCATTGCTGTTGCTCAAACACGCCATCCCAGCTGCACAACTTGCCCTCGTCTTGACCAAGGGCAGGACCTCGACCAGATAAAAATGCCGAGAGTGGTTTTGGGAGGTTGGTACCAGACATCAGTCTGGGATGGGACGAGGGGTGGGTTCTTTTGACCAAACTCGGGTGGCCCATGAACGCACCTCGTCACTCAAAATCTCCTACAGGATCAATAATAAGAGCTGTGGGCAAAGACCAAAATTGAGGAGGGACAAACGTGGGTACCACCGCCCCTCCTGGGAAGAGCGCTGGCTCCCAGCTGACACAGAGCTGGTCTGATGCCGCTGCAGCGTTAAACACCCACTGCACCGAATTCAGGCTCCTCCTGGGGCAAAGACCTTTGCGGGCAGACGGAGCATTTAAGGCAAGTGGAAATCTGTAGAAATTTGGGATTTGAACCATAAATCGCCTTATGAGCCGGAGAGGTTTTTACCGCAGCAAAGTCTTGTGCAAAGCTGGGTGCAGTCACCGGTGGGCTCTGCTGTGCAGCTGCTTGCTCAGGCCAGACGTGGGTTTTAGGCAGCTCTGCTCATCCTCTTCTTGGTCTGAAGAAGCTACTTCTTGAATTTAAATCCCTCACAAGCTCTCCTGCGGGGGGCATTAAGGTCAAAAATATGATTTAGAGAACTTCATCAAACTCCAATGTGAATAAAAGCCCCAAACCTCACAAAAAGAGTTACGATGCAACACGTTTCTTTCCTCCCGCTGTCAGACGGCTTTGACGATGCCCAACTGCCAACGCTCCCACCTGAAAAGCACCACTCTAATGCCCTGCCCTAGGCTCAGCCTGGCAGATCCCGCCGCAGCCCAGAGAAACCGTGGTTCGGCTCCCACCGATGCACGGGTGTATGCATGCACTGCCTTCCAATACCGCTCCCGCTGCCTCCTGTGCCTTTCCACACCAAGCCGTGGGTCAGCAGAGCCGTAGCAGACCATACAACATGGGCAGTGAAGGGTAATAACAGTCACAGAAAAGCATATCAAAGAAAGAGACAAACAGACATCTCGGTTTATCGTCATAAACAGACACGTCACAACACACCAGTTAATTTTCCAGCTTGTACAGGGACAGAAGGGCCACAAGACAACAAGACCTTATAATGCATTAGCCAACGTGGATTAAAAACAGGGCCAAAGGGACATGCAGGATCCTGAGCCTATATACAAAGCTCCTGCCGCTGCCCGCAGGAGTGGGGTCTCCGCTCAAACCAAGTTTCCACAGCAAAGGTCTGTTGCAGTGTTACAAACCCCCGCGGGACCGAGCGATGACTCCCGCAGCCCACATCCCTCTTTTTGATGGCAGGTGAGTAAAATGAAAATCCAGTGAAGGATAGTTTTGCAGCCAGGATAAATGCGAGCTTTGTTTCATGCTCTCTCCTGGGTTATTATTCCCAGGAAAAGGCACCCCAGTCCCAGCCAGCATCTCGTTCACACAGGGACCCACCGGGGCAGGAGGACTTCCCTTGCCCTGTGCCCTGCTCATTAGCGGTACCTGGAGATGACGAATTTCTACGCAAGGCTGAGCTCTGCCTTCGCTCCGCATGGTGGGTACCCACGGGCTGTGCTATTTCCTTGACGTCTCCGCCTCTCCCCGCAGAGACGGCACTGACCCCGCACCGGCTCTGCACAGCACCACACAGGCTACCAGTTAAACGCTGCCGGGGCTTTCAAACCCTTCGGAAACACCGGGCTTCCCCTGCCAATACTGACTCGTGGTTATTGCTGCATAATACAAAACCGGCCCCAAAAAAGAGCGGCGGCACCCTGTGTCCCAAGCCGGCTGCATCCCTGCATCCGTGGGTGCGCCGAGCCGAGCCGGGTGCATCCCCCCATCCCTGGGCGCAGAGAAGCTGCCATCTGGCACAGAGCACACCCATGACACATGCAGGGCTCTGTCCCGACCCTGCGTACCTTGACGCCTCCGAAGTGCCTGTCTCGGCGGCTTGCCCAGGGTTTTAACCTCGCAGAGCCGGCCGCTGTGGGCTGTGCGCTGGGAGCTGCCCCTCTCTTTTGCACCTCAAAAGCCCAATCATTAGTCGCCGGGTGAGAAAACGGAGGCAGAGTGGCTGAGGGACCTGCTGGTCTCGTCCCCGCGTTTTTAAGGCATAATTTGCAGGAAGGGGGGTGCTCCTGCGAGGCTCCGTCTGACGAGGGTGGTAGGACTGGAGCCAGCCGAGCTCCCCATCATCCCAGCCGCAGCTCCCTGGGTGCGTGGGAGAGCAGTGGAAAAGGAGGAGAGAAGAAGATTAAAGCGGGACTCAATGACCATTTATTTGGTTTGTGCATCGGATTAAAGCAGCATTTCCTCCGTCAGATCTGCTGGCTCCAAAACAGCCTCCGGCGCTGGACGAGGAGGGGGCTGTCTCGCTTGGATGTGACACCCGAGTGACACCGGAGGAGGAGGATGGACAGCTGCAAGGTTCAACAAGCTCCATCTGTGGCCTGCTTTAAAAAGGCATTTATTAGCTGTAAACCTCTGTTGTGACATATAGAAAACCGGGGAGAGGAGCGGGAGATTGATCAAGTTTGAATCCTGGTGAGAGTCCTCCTTAGAAAAATGGTTAGAGGAAAAAAAAAAAAAAATAAAAAGGCGGCTTTGAAATCAAAACTGTCCCAAAAATGAGCGTTTCTGCTAGTTAAAAGCCTTTAACCAGAAGAACTTTTTGTGTTGTCTTTTTTTTTTTTTTTCCTTTACAAACATAGTGCATCTGCGATCATTGAGAATTACGGTCCGTCTAGAAAAGGGCCTGTGCTTGGGCTACGGGGAGGCTGCTGGTGGCGACAGTGCGCGTCGGTGAGTGGCGGCGTTACATGTGTGCTTCGGAGGCCGGGCAGCCCGGCAGCAGCTCCCCGTTCACCACCGCCTCCGAGACCAACATCTTGTCTTTGCCGGAATCCAGGCGCTGCTTCTTCAGCATCCTCTGATGGACCAGTGGGACGACGGAGAGCACCAAGCCACCGATGATGGGGGGGCACCCCGGCAAAATAAAAGGCCGCGTCGTAATTCCCAAAATAATCATTGAGGTATCCTGAAAGAGGAGAGTAACAGCGGTTAGAGCCATGCCAGTCTAATGACCGACTTTGTCTCCTCCCTCAAGTGAGAACTGCAGCTTGCTTCAAACACTGGGTTTGGGGAGATTTGGGTTTTTAAAACAATCTTTTTTTTTCCATTGCATTCCTTGGATGCCTCCGCCATCCTTCCTATTTAACCAGAACAGCACACAATCAGACACATCCCAAACGATCCCAAACGCAAGCTGAGGCAGTCTTAAACAACCAAACACTTCAGGTGGCTCTTCCGAGCGCCTTGTTGGCTGGGAGGTAGGAGGAAAAGCGGGCAGGGGCCGTTCTTCCGCAGATTGCCTCTATCTGGAAGCCCCTCTTGGCTTATGGGTCTTTTATCTACACGGGGAAGTCAGCTGAAAAATACATGCTGCCAGTTATGAACAATAACCGATCCCTTAAAAACCAGTGAGGCTCTGCACTTGTTAGTTCGGCAAGTTCTGACACAGCCAGGCATCCTTGGGGAATAACGCGTTGCCATTTATTGGCACCGGAAAACCCCTCTTGAGTTTCCTCCTGCGTAGACACTCGCCTGGGGATTACGTCCATGAAACAAACCCCTTCACCCAGCCCCGTGTCCAGCGAGCCTGATGTGGGGGGGGTCCCACAGCAGCACCCCAATGGCGAGACGTCCACAACCCCCGCGTTCCTTCAGGTGGGTGTTCGACTCAATTTGGCTGCCAGAAGCAGAAAGATCAGAGGTGCTTATACAGCTTTAGCTTAGTGATTGCTGATGCAGGCATTCTGCTGTTCAAGGGCCAGCTCTGGCAAAGTGCTCACTGTTTAGGATATCGTGGTTATTACTGTGCTTAAACACATACCCAAGTCTTGGGAAGACAGAAGCTCAGGTGTCTCCACCTCTAACCTTTGATTCACCAAGCCAGGGGGTGAACTGATGGATTAGCAATCAGTCCCCACAGATCTAAAAGGACTTCTAGAAAACTAATATCTGCCAATTTTTAGCTCAGCTTCAAACAGAAATCTGTTCATGTGATCTTGGGTTGCTCTCACTGTTCCTCCACTGGTCACCTTTCACCAGCCCGGAGAAAGGCCCTGCGATGCTACAGGACATAGCATGGAGTGATGATACACCCATACGTCAACCCCCATGTGACACAATAAGCCAGAAAACTCAAAACTGTATGTCTGTTCTCACGCCAAAAATATCACCATGGGTGAAAGCTGCCACAAGCATCTGCTCCCTCCCAACAGCTGGGTCCAGGTCTGGCACTGCGGCACTACTAACCTGCTATCGGCGTACCCGCAGTCATGGGCACAGCCATCAGCCCCATGAGGTACCCTATGGCCTGGGACGCCTGCATGGGCCCCACCAGCTCAAAGGCAATGGGGGCCATGATGGTGGTGAAGCAGCCATCGCAAAGGCCCAGGAAGAGGCAGATGACAATGACGCCCTCGAACCCTTGGCACTGGGGGATCATCATGCACAGGATGCCCAGCAGCACGAAGGACACAACCTGGGGAGACAAAAGCGGGCACATCACTGGGGTGCAGGATGAGTGGGGATGGGCAGCAGAAAGTGTCTTGAAGATGACACTGAACAGGTCAATGACATCACCACTTCCTCTGGACTCAGCAATACCCATCCATGCTCTGCTCGTCTCTGAGAGGCCCTTAAGAATAACCTTTTAAGAAGCTTTAGGAAGGATTATCTGCTGGATTAGCTCCTAGATTTCAGCAGTTTGTTTTTCAAAAAACACAAGAAGGTGAGGGGGTGTCCAGCTGTTTGGGAAGAGTTGGGACCACTGACTTTGGTTGCTGAACAGACACCGAGACCTCAGGTCAAGTGTGCAACTTCTCTGTGCACTTTTCCATAAGAAATTTCCTTCCCTAACAACAGACAAGAGTGTTAGGTAATGCTCGGGAAAGGATTTGCGATCTGTGGTTGACAGTGATTAAGCAGCGTGTGGATACTGATGTAGAGATGCCATCCCCTGACCCGCAGCCGCTAGCCCGCAGCTGCGCCGAGGGCCAGACACAACGCACCTGCAGGTAAATCTTCTTCAGCCCAGGAATGCAGTCACCAATGCGGCCTGAAACCAAGCGCCCCAGCCCTGACATGGCTCCGAGGCAAACCGGGAGGATCCAGTCCTTTTTGGTTTCTTGAAATCTCTTCTCCACGTATTTTACCTAGGATGGAGGGAGGGACACATGGACATGAATCCTCAGTAAGTTAATCCTCATGTCCCAAAAAGGGACGAGACTTCCCGCAGAGGGCTTTGTGGATTTGGGGGTGGTTTTGTGACCCTCATGTCCGCACCACATTGGTCTGCACACACCACCTCTGCCCACCCCAAACCCAACAGCTCCCTCCTCTCCTGCTTGTCCTCAGGAGCCACAGGAAGCGACGGCTCTGCCCACCCTGGCACAGAGGACACATGGGAGCATTTAAAAGCTGTCTCCTCCCATCGCTATTCCTGTTTACAGGACGTACCTACAGCAGTTTCTTAGCTTTGAGGCTTTTGGTGGCTCTGTCCCTACTGCCCATCTCCACCTTCCCACCTCCTCCTCGCTTGCACGGAGGAGCCCCTTCACTGTGGGCAAAGGGACCTCCCTCCCCTTCCAGTCCCAATCAAGGCTCTCACCAGGTTCATGTAGGGTACGAGATATCCCAGGACAGCAGTAGCGATCCCAAAGGCCCAAATCCGATAGGTCTTTCTCCGGAAAACCCTCAAGCTGAAATACTTGCGTGTCTGGGACCAGCACTGCTGCCGCATGCTCCGGCTGCCCAGCTTGTCCTGCCCATCGTGCTGAGAGTCACAAGAAGGTGGCAAGATGGGCCGGTAGGTCAGGGACAAGAATATCTGGATGAGCATTAAGGCACTGAGTACTTGGAAAGTATGTGCCAGCCCAATGGCCTTCCCAACCATCTTCAGGAAGAAGGGGAGCGGCACGGAGATGAGGCAGCTGCCGCCGGCCACGATGCCGTTGGCCAAGCCAAGGCGGCGCTTGAAGTAGTGACCGAGGATAACCAGAGAGGGCTGGAAGGCAAAGGAGCTGCCACAGCCGAAGAGGATCCCATATGTGAAGTAACGAACTTCCAGAGACCTAGTGGGGAAAAAAACACAGCGAGGTGGTTACGTTACACAGAGGTAAGGAAGCCTTTTTCCCCACGGTCCTGCAAAACCTGGAGTCAAGACCCAGGTCTCACATACCACAGGTGCTACACAGACGGTGTGACCTCAAGGAGCTTATTCCCTAGCCAAAGCAAGGATTATCCTCATTTCACAGCTGGCATGTTAAAGCTTTGGGAAAATGAAGTCCAGCTCGGGAGTGCTTTCTGCAGAGAGGAGAAGGCAGCAGCCAACCTGCCCTCCTTGGGAAGTTTACCTAACTTGAATGGTTTTTAAATTACAGCAAACAAGATTTTCTAAGGTAGGCAGGGTGGGTTATTTTTAGCTAGAAATCCATTTATTTTTTCCACTGAAAGGACTAATTGAAAACATTCTGCACCCAGTATTTGAAAGCAGAAGGCACCAACCCCGCTGGTTATTAGGCACGTAGGAAGGGAACATTGCATTTCTGCCCAAGCTCCAGGCTGGTTAATTAAGTTCTTCTTCTTTAAGCTCCTCTGGGAGCTTCAATTAGACAGTTAATAGATCTCATTTGTACCTTACGTTGGTGGCTGCACTCAAGGAGGGAGTGAAGTGGCTGCTCTACAGAACAAGTGGAAAGTCCTGAGAACCTTTGGAAGGAGCCGTTTCCCAATTGCCAGCCCAGTTTTCCCAACAGAAGCAGCCGAGAAAGGAGCCTAAACTTAAGCAGTGCAAATAACCAGTTGTGTTTCTCTCCAGATGAAGGATTCTTTCTTCCATCTCCGTGAAATGCATTCAGCTGCAAAAGTCTGCCACAGAACACTGCACGGGAGGACAGTGCGATGGAAATGTTTGGGCAGCTCACTGGGCAAGCGATGCTACACGAATGGGGTATTTACTCCAACACGCCAAATAACTCATGAAACACTGCGTGCTGCTCATGAAGCAAGCGAAAAGACAGCAGCCCAGATCTAACGTAGCAGTTTGAAGCTAAGAAAACGTTTACAAGCACATAATTTCTTCCATTACATGCTCGGCTCTTTATAGCTAGCCAAGCAGAACGTGCTTGCTGTACCCAACGGCTCAAAGACAAATGACTGTCATGAAAAGCAATTTCCAGCTACTCCAGAATGAAGCCACATCAGAAACCCCCTCCGCAGGAGCCAGGCAAGCAGCTGGGCTGTGCAGGCTGTCTCTGATCTCCCACGCACCAGCCCTGGTCATCTTGGCTGGGTCACACCAGCTTTGGTACTGCTGCTAAGCTGACATGTTGGATAAGTGGAGACAAATGCCGCGGTTCCCATCTGCTCCCTGTTGATGCTAAGACACCTCTGCATGAGAAAGGGCTTCTTTCAGCCTTGCTGCTTAGCCAGGATTTCCCACCCCGCTTGCTGGGAATCAGCCAGCTGCTCTCCGGTGGGAAGGGCGGCATCGTCTCCCTTGGATAATGAGGTCTTCCATGGATAATGACATCTCCTGGGACAAGGAGGTCCCCCTCCAGTGGCTACCTCTCACTTACAGCTCACAGCAGGAGCAGCCCTGGTTCAGCCCCGCTGGCGGAGGTTTGGGGGATTTCTCTCTGCAGGAGAAACAGGGCAGAAATTGTGGTGGGGAAGGAGAGACAGATGAAAAGGGATTCAAACCCCACCACAGAACACTTAATGGTGCAGAAGGGGAGGGCTGGGAGGGCACTGGGGTGGGCATATGAAGACAGCCCTGCTGAACTGGCCATCATCTCCTATTCCTCACGCTAAAAAAAAATCCCCCTTAAAATTGGAGGGAAGGTGAAGTCTCAACGCAATTGGCATTTCTCTCTTCTTGAGGGCACATAAGATCTGCGGTGGCTTGAGCTGGATAACAGGCGCAGGGGACACCCCGGTGCAAGGCAGCAAAGTGAGGAAAACCCTTTCCTCGACCTCATCCATTTTGTTTGGACAAAGCAAACCCATTTTAGAGAAATCAGGAGATAAAAGGTTGATTAGCTCTGATCCAGCCCTGCCTGAGCCCATCAAACCCAGGCTGCATCTCCCTTTTACAGGAGAGCAGCAGCTCACCACCAGCAGCTCCCTTTGCACCGGTGGGTCATCTCCAGCTGCGGCTGCAGGGAACTGGCAAGGGGGATGAAAAATAATAATAAAAAAAAGCTCTTCTTCATTGTTCTGGGTGAGCAGGAGCCACTAGCTCCAAATTTCGGGATGGGCCTTCGCCATCCAGGTGGAGCTCTGCCAAATCCCGCAGCCCCGCTGCTCTTCCTCTGGCTCGGCCATGCCGAAGGCAGCTTCCCTCACTGCCGTCCAGCTGCAAAGGGGCTCCTTTCTCCCTTAAAAGGCAGCCAAAGGAATGTGAACCGAGAGCGAGAACGCAGGAAATGGGGATTTCAGCTCTGGAGCTCTCCTGGAAATAATATTCTTCTCTGCCTGTACTGTTCGATTTTTTTTTTTTTTTTTATTATTCTTTAAGCCCAACACAAGCCACTGGCAGCAATGTGGTCCCAGGAGCTCTTTTTCTTTGCACGAACATTTTACAATAGGGGAGGGAAAAAAAAAAGGAAAAAAGTCCAAGCTTCGTTGATTAGAAGGAAAGCAAGATTAGACGGGAAGCGTCTGTGATCTGCGCTGCCAGGAGCCCGGGCACACCTTCCCTCAGGACCGACCGCACTTTCTCCCATTGCTATTCTCTTTTGAAATACAAAGGGGTGGCATCTGTGGAGGAAGTCACAGAGGGTGGTTCCTTCCATGCCGCTGCCCGAGATGGTTTTAGCATCCCAAGTGCGCCAGCTGCAATCGGCCCCAGTCCCTGGGGCTTTGCCAGGAGCCCCCAGTGTGATGGGGGGGGTTACCGCAGCTGGGGACTCATCACACAGCACGTATCCACAGGGATCCAGGGCTGGGGCGAGCAGGAGGGTCTTGCTGACCAGGGAGCTGGCATCCCGCTGCCCCGTGTGGGCAGGGTGGGCAGGGAGGAGCACAGCGCCGGCAAGTCACCCTCCGGGAAACCAGTGTGCATTTGCGTTCACAAAACCCACTTCTTGAAGCATTTTAATTAAAACAATACTGGTTTTAACTGAAATCCAACCCACAGCAATGTTTTTATTCAGAAAAACTGGGGCAAATGATGCTTTGGAGGGTGTCTCCATGGTGCCTTTGAGCCTCCATTTAATGAGCGCCGCATAAAGGACCCCAGCGGTGACCTCTTTTTGCTCCCACAAAGATGCCAATGTCTTGGGTTGGAAAGACTCTCGCATCGAATCAGGTACACCTGCCATCCAAATGCACATCGGCGAGTGCCTGCCAGCAGAAATTCATGGCATGGGATCAGCCGTGGAAAATGAGGAGCAGCAATCACCCCGTGCTGCCGCAAACACCCGAGCCAGCATGGGAATGGCACAAACTGCTCCAAACCCCCCTCTGCCTCCCCCTCCCCATCTGCCCGGCATGGAAACTCCCTCTTGCCAGGTGTAACCCATCAAATATTATTTCAAGCATTCATTTACTTTCAGTACCAAATGCAAAATGGGTTGCAAAGTAGAACGATTTCGTCCATGAGCGTCTCTTTGGAGCTGCCTGCAAGAGGCGTGCCAACTTCTCGTGGCCTGTTTTAAAGATCGAATGAAGCACCCGAGGGCTGAAATCCCATAAAATGAAGTCCCTCGCTCAGGTAAAATTCGCTCTCTTGTTATACAAGGACAAAAGAGCAATTGGGTTCAATTTGGAGAGAAACAGGCTGTGGGCACGTGGGCTGCACGTGGGCTGTAGGGAGGCCAGAAGACCACCCATCTGGATGGAAACCACCTGCTTTGCCCCCCAAAGGTAGCAGCAGCAATGTGTTGCAGGGAACAGTGAGGAAGAGGAGCTCGCCAAGGAGCTGGACGGCCCCTCTGCAGCCTTACTTGGTGAAGGAGCTGGAGAGGAGTCCGATGAAGGCGATGGCAGCTCCCGAGGCTGCTGTGGTCCTGCAGCCGATGCGGTCGGTGAAGATGCTGACGATGGGAGAGCAGAAAAAAATCATGCCCATGGCCAAGGAGCCGACCCATGCTAGGGAGAGAGAGAAGAAAGGCGATGGTCAGGGTGGGACATCAAACGGGTGCCAGAAGGAGAACAACCAGGGACTGACTCCAGCTTTGAAGGCGGTCTTGGCAGAAGGGCATCCCCATCACGCTGTTAATTAACAGCGCAGCTCATAAATAACATGGTTATCGCTCACACTGCCTGCTGGCATCACAGTGCCCCACAAGCCAGACTGGCATATGGAGCATCTCGCCATTTGCCCGTGCGATGGAGGCATGGCCAGGATTTCCTCTTATTCCCTTCCGCTGGGTTCATACATGTCCTGGGGAAGGCGCTGAGCTTTCAAGGCTTTTTCCTAACGGCCCTTGCCACATGTGTAATGACTCCTCCACAGGTGCTGCTTCCATAGGGAACATCTCCACGTCCAAAAACCCCCGAGCTCCTCAGAGCCCTCTGCTCCCTGGCTTTGGCTATGAAGAGTACCCCATCTCAAGGTACAGCTCGGCGTTTCCAGGTCCCACACGCACCCACCACTGAGCCAGAACAGCCTCACCTCCCCCTCGCCCCATGTTCGGCGGCCATTTCTCGTTGCAGCCGAGCTGATGGGAGACACACGGGCTGTGCCACCTTAGATTACATTCCTGGTCGCCCCCAAGCGCGACTGTGATCTCACGTCTCCTTCCAACCCACCTCCGGAGAAACCCACTGTCTGTCTGTCTGTCTGTCTTTTTTCAGAAACTTTTATTATTCGCAGATTATTTCAGTCCATCATCTTCTCCCTGCCCTCCACCTTCTCTCTTTAATGGTTTCTGTGACTATTTTGGGGAGGAAAGGCATGCTTTCAAGAAAAGCAATGTGGTAAGGAAAAAATCCTCAGTCTACCAGCTCTGAGAAGAACCAAGAGCTCCCTTCAGCATGGTGTGGGGCAGGGCAGGATGGACGGACGGACAAGGGGCCACCAGCCCTAGCCAGCACTCCAGAAACCTCCCAGCTTCAGGTGCTGGCTCTGGGCTGCCGAGCATGACCTGCCCGGCACAGACCCCAGGACATGTACTCCTTGCTTTTTTTATTCCTTTTTTTGGGTTGTTGTTTTTCTTTTTTTTTTTTTTGCACCCAAACTGAGTGCTCTTGCAAACCCTTTTAGCACAGCCCCGCACAAAAACAACCCGTCCTTCAAGAGCCGTGAGATTTTCAGAAAATAGCCAGGTCCCTATTAAAAGCAAATCCCGGCTATATAACAGCCTCTCCAACCTCCGCCTTTCAAAAAGGACCACACAAAGAAGCCCTCGCTAGCCTGGGAAGAACTGACCCTTCCAAATTAATTATAAGTTTGCAAGGACCCAATTTACTCCCAAGTGTTCCTTAATAAATGCAGAGCGGAGCAATAAAAAGAAAAGCAGAGGCTGCGCGGGAACCTCGTGGGACTCACCGGGCTCTCGTCTCGACACCAGGCGAAAGGCAAAAGGGCGAGGGAGAGGACCCTCCCCTCTCTGACTGATTTTCTTGGTTATAAACACAAGGCACAGTGTAATGAAAGTCCTTCTAATAGGATTAGGTGGCATGGCTCCAAAGAGCCGTCCAAAACAACTCCAGGAGGGGGTGAGGGGTGGGAGCAAAGCCAAGATGGGAAAGGCTCGTTAAATTGGATAATATACTTCCAGAAATGTTCCTTCTACTCCAGCCAAGGCAGTAAAACGTTAGATGGCCCCGTCATGTTTGATGTTTGTTATTTTTGGAAATTACTTTAAGAAACGCGGAAATAAAAGCATAAAGCACAGTATTAAACTTAAAGGGCCAGATTCTGATCTTAATAACCCAGAGATTTACATGCAAATAAGCAGTATCAATCTCTGGCCCCAAAAATGCACACTCACCTGCAGAGATCAAAGCAAACCCAGGGCGAGAGGCTCAGCAACGTGTGCTTAAAAGCTCCTCCAGCTTTGGGTTTGTAAAAAGGAGATATCACTCAATTAAAATTGGTAAACACACACACACAAAAAAAAAAAGAGTCCCGTGGCAAATTACTCTACCTTAGAGAAAGGGCTTACCACAAGCAATGAATAAAAATAGGCTTGGGGAAGAACATCAAGTTAAAATTAGTAAGAACAATAGCCTCACTTCCAGAGCGGGGTTTTGTCTTCCCAGCGCTTCCCAGCGAAGCCCCGGGAAGCCGGGAGGGCTGGGCGAGCTCCAGTGCTGGAAGGAAACCTCAGCAAAATGTGGGGGCAGGCGAAAGCTGCCTCGGCCCCGGTGTGATTCACACCGAAACAGCCTCTGGAGAGCGGGTTGCACAATTTACGCCCCCCTTGGTTTAGCCCCAGCGTGACGGCGGTGATCTCCTTTCGTCTTGGTCAAGGCACGGCTGAAGGAAAGCCATGGCAGAAAACCATGGGTTTGGAAAAAAAAAACCCAGAGTTTGGGTGAAGTGTAGCCCCAAACCTGCAGCTCCAGACATGGAGCCAGAGTTCTTGGATCCAGGGGATGAAGGGTTTATTTTTGGGAATCTGTGTAATGTGGTATTGAAATTTCTCCTGGACTTTCCTGGACACGAAGGGCAGAGGCAGCCATTCCTTTGGTGGAAACCAGACAGGGCTTAACCAGCCTGAGTCAGGGCTTCCCTTCGGCAGCTCCTCCAATGCTGGAGAAGTTATGACTTGATTTAAAGGGCACAGAGGAAAAAAAAAGGGGAATCTTTCCTTCTGATTTCCACGGGGTTTGGATGAGACGGTTAATTCCTAGCCCAGCCACACCTCGCAACCCTCTGTGGCTGATAACCTGGGCAAAATATTGAAACACACAAAGACAAGCCCCCACAAGAGGCACAAAGCCTTATCAGTGGCGCGGTGCGATCAAGCAGCTCCTACAAGAAATGATGGACTGAATCCAGCTGAGGACGGGGCTGGAAGGAGCTCAAGAGCTGCGCAGAACTTGGACAGGAGTCGGGTTAAGGCTTGATGGAGTCTCAAGGTGTCAGGAGTCCAACCACCTCCGGGGAGCACCAGCTGAAGGGGCTGGCTTTGGAGCTGCCCTGCTGGGACCCAGCTGGTGACAGCCAAGAAAGCCCCTCTCCAAGGGATCCCCTTATAGGAACACCAAACGCTTCAGAAACCATTTTTTTAGTTTAAAAAAGAAGGCATTTAAAGCACTCTTCTTTTGTGAACCGGAATGAAGCTGACTTCTGATTTGGGGGCTGGAAATATTAGAGATGGCTCAACGCGGGCTGTCCCTCCCCAATACCACCTCTCTGCTGACCCAGCTCGGGTCTGCAAGTTATGCCGAGACCAGCCATGTCCATGCCACCCTGCTCCCACCCACAGCCCATCCTGAAGGCTGGGGAGCAGCTGGGGACCCGTGACCCCCCAGGTGCATGCACCCCACTCCTCGCTGCTTCCTCCATCAAGGATGGCAGAGGGCTGGGGGACAGCAGCAGCCCAAGCTGCCATCTGAGCCCAGGTCACCAGCAGCCCCAGCTTCTTCCAGAGCTGATAGGACCTTCCTGGTGGCTCTGGGGATGCTCTGGGGTATGGGAAGAGCCCAGCATGGGGCTGGTGCCCCTTTGGTGGAACAAAGAGGTTGACCAAGGAGAGCATCCCACAGGCTAAAGCTCCAGCTAAAGCTCTGCAAATTGCTCCTTCCCACCTTGACTTAACAAAGACAGCCAAACTGTTGGCCCATGGCAGATCCAAAGCAACATGGCCTTCAACACAGAGAGAGAAACACAGTGGTTGAAGATCTCCAAGGGGAACAGTGATGCAGCAGTGCAGGAGATGTGGATAACATGGCCAAGCTGAGCCGTCCTCCCCTGCACCGCTCACTCTGGGCTCAAGGCAGAGTAAAAACCTGGGACGTGACCCATTTGTCCACCAACCCAACAACATCAAGCTGTGCCCACAATGGAGGAGCTCTGGGACCAGGTGTGCCTCAGCCATCAGGTCCTCCTCCTGCCAGTGGGTGACAACACTGCTAGGGACCGTGCAGCAGAGGAGGGCTGGCACATGAGGGTAAGGACCTGCAATGGGGCTGGTGATGCTGAGGGACCAAGGAGGGCTGTGAGCACCACGTCCGCATGTTCATAGCAGCAAGAGGTGTGAAGGGCCCCTGGGGTCGGTCCAGGTGGGTCCCACGTGCCAGACACCAGATCAACTTTCCTTCCAGCAAGGCCATCCCAGAAGGATGAAAAGCTCCTTCCTTGCCCATATTTTCCTGAGCAGAAAAAGGTTTCTGGGCATGGTAGAGCAGAGCAAGGTGGGAGCAGGAAGGTGAGAAACAACAGGGGAAAACATCAGCGCTCTGAGACGCAGATCCAAACCCCCCTGGTATTTAGCTCATTGTTCCAAAAAACATCATTAAAAAATCGTACTGCGTAGTATTTGTGGCCGAGCCTATTTGTTCCTTTATAAATGAATCTCCAGGGAGAGAGAAGGAAGGGACATCGCTCTCAGCTGTGCTTCCCCGCTGACCCAAATACATCGGGCTGGAGGGATCAAGGGCCAGGAGGTGACTTCAGATCCGCCGCTGGAGGAAGTGTCTTCCCTCGCTTCCCGCGGCTTCTCCCGCTTGCGCTGCGCGGCTAGGACAGGGCGGCCGCTGGAGGGGACAGGGACACGCTGCGGAGGGCCACCTGGCATTTCTCGGAGAAGAGATGGGGCAGCCAAAGGTAATTCACCTCCATCTCCTCATCTGCACTGCTCCTCCAAGAAACGAATCATTTCTTGACGCCTGTTTTATGGGGACAGGGAAGCTCTCCTGGCATGACAAACCTCATCACACATCTTCGAAGCCCTTCCCAGCCCTACCTGGCTCCATTTTTGGGTGGCCTGGGAGCCCAGGCAAACTAGTGGCTCTGCCCACGCAGACACTACGGGGAAGCGGACGGCTGTAACCCCCCCGCCTCCGCGGAGCTAATGTGTGCCGGCCGCAGCACATCTGCAGTGAAAATGAAGCAGCTGTTTTATCTTGTGCCCTTAAAAAGCAATTTGCGTCATCCCCTTGTTCGCTCAAAGTAAAGCCTGAAACACTCCCAACGACTCAGCCCCATGTGCTCAACACCCCCTGCGGACTGAGCCCATCCTGGGGAGGGTTGGTCAAGGCTTAAATAAAGGCAGACGCAAAGTCACATTTGAGGAGGCCACCGCGATGCACGGCAGGAAGGGAAACTAAGCTAAAGAGCAGCAAACTGAAGCTGAGGAGCAGCCAGACTCCTCTGGATGGGAGGTGGTGGTGGGGCGGTGCGGTAGCAGCCACCGTGCATCACGTGCAGCTAAAAGCCAGATAAACTCATTAATTGTATAGCAAGCCCTGCTTGGTACCATACCCTAAAGCTTCAGAACAAAGTCCTCCTTTATCAGGTTTGGCTGACTTCTCCCCCCCTCCCTTCTTTCGAAAACAATTCCATAACAGCCTGAAAATTGGAATAAATGGAATTATTCAGAGGAATTATTCAAGGCCAGGTCTGGTTAAAGACCTTTACAGCGTCTTGTTTGTGGTGGTATTAGGAGCGAGCAAGGAAAAATGTGAATGCCGTAGCAGAAATAACAGCTACCGTCACCGTGGCATGGTCCCACGACCATGGATAACACAACAGCTTCTCAGAGACCAGACCCAGCAAGCATCCACGCAGTCTCTGCCATAGGAGTCTTTTAGAATATCAGTTTTTAACTGGTTCAGGAGCACAAGGAGCAGAGCAGGCTGGGAATGTACTTTCCTTTAAAAAAAAATCACATCTCCTGATTGGGCCTCTCTGCCTTCCCTCACTCTCAAGGACACAGGGGACATTTAAGAGACAATGCCCAGACCACCTCCTGTAACCGCTAAGTGACACATATCAGCTTATGTGAGAGAAAAATCCCAATATTAGCTGCCCTGTGGCCACATTAAGTAGAGATCTGTGGTTTCGCTTGGCAAGCAGCAGGCACAGAGTGTTTGCCTGAGGTTCGTGCACTGAACATCTCAGAGAAACAGTCCCAGCCACATTTAGCATCGTTTCATTCCAAAACCATAAAATTCGACCCCAGTTCGAGCAAAATGGCGTTTGAGCTCATGTCTGAGCCGCATCACGTCCTCCCCGTCCGCAGCCCAGCTCCCGCTCGGCCTCAAGCCGGTCGAGAAATGCAAATTCTTGTGAAATCCATCCAAAAGCAACAAGGCAGCATGTGCTCTGCAGCTGAAACCCCCCATGTGCCCAGGCTGGATTTTTCTCACCAGCACTCCCCTAGGCAGGCCAGGAAGGTTTTTCTTCTCCGCGTTGCCTTCTGGCTTACAATTTTTGAGAGATGATTCACCTACCACACACTAAAGTTACCCAACAAATAGGAGCTAAAGTCACAACAACTTCATCTCAGCACAGGCTCCCATCCACCATGTCCCATCCAGACATCTTTGTGTGACCTACACCCTCGAGGAGGCTGGGCATCTTGTTACTCCAATCTCTCTCAATGTTGGGTTGCTCCAAATTGGACCAAGTTTGCCCATGTCCCATCTCCCACGTCCCATCAAAAGCAGCATGGCCAGCAGGGCGAGGGAGGGGATTCTGCCCCTCTGCTCCACTCGGGTGAGACCCCCCCTGCAGTGCTGCCTCCAGCTCGGGGGCTCCCCACAGCAGGAGGACATGGACCCGCTGGAGCGCGGCCAGAGGAGGCCACAAAGGTGATCTGAGGGCTGGAGCTCCTCTGCTGGGAGGAGAGGCTGAGAGAGTTGGGGGTGTTCAGCCTGGAGAAGAGAAGGCTCCGCGGAGACCTTAGAGCCCCTTCCAGTACCTAAAGGGGCTCCAGGAGAGCTGGAGAGGGACTCTTGATCAGGGAGGGGAGCGATAGAGTGAGGGGGGGATGGTTTTAAACTGAAAGAGGGGAGATTGAGATGAGATATTAGACAGAAATTCTTCACGGTGAGTGTGGTGAGACACCGGCCCAGGTTGCCCAGAGAAGCTGTGGCTGCCCCATCCCTGGAGGTGTTCAAGGCCAGGTTGGATGGGGCTTGGAGCAACCTGGGCTGGTGGGAGGTGTCCCTGCCCATGGCAGGGGGGTGGAACGAGATGGTCTTTAAGGTTCCTTCTGACCCAAACCATTCTATGATTCTGTGATTCCCTGGGTGAGAGCCCAGGGCTGCATGCCTGGATGGCAGCTCCTGGGGTTCAGACACTGGGGCAAAACCACTGCCTTCACGCAGCTCCTGCCCAAATGAACTGACAGAGCTTCTTTAGTACTGGGGGGGAAAACAAAGCATGTCCCAGAGGTGAGTATCCTCTCCTTCAACTGCACTGTCAAACACCTCACCAGCCCCTGGCTGCGTTTTAATCCAGAAATTTTATGAAAAACAGAAAAAAGTTCCATTTTAATTGGTGAAAATTCCCTCCTCCCACCCGCAGAGCGCCAATCTGTAATTAGCCTTTCATGTAAAACGTTGTTTATTCCTGACGGAGTTTATCTTGGCACAAACATGCGCTCTGAAATGTGCACACATTTGAAGACTCAAACCCTGCATTTAATTCTCTATCTGCTTGTTAATCCTCATTGTTCCCAAGCCCCTTTTCAAAACACACCCACAGGGAGAAGAAAGTATTTTTTTTATATATATATATAAAAAAACCCACCCTTTCCAGTGTCAGGAACACCAGCAGTGAGCGCAGCGCCGCAGGCACCAGCCCGGGGTCCGGCTGCCCCCGCAGCTCCCGGCACTCACCCAAACACATGGTGCCAAACCCAGATCTTCCTCCTGATTTTTTCCATCTTTCCTTTTTTTATTTTTTGTTCTAATATAACTTTTCTCCCCAGCTGTGATGCCCCTCGGATGTCCCCCCTGCAATGCAGCGCACCTACCCAAAGGCTAGGAGTCCCCGTGTTTACTTGGCCACTCTGCAGCAGGAAATTTGGGGAAACATGGTGGACAAACCACCAGTAGCCCCCAGCCCATTTTGGAGAACCTACTCCCAGCGAGGCAAGCAGATGGGGGCCAGACCCCATTTTTCATGACTCCTGGGCTTAATTTGGAGTGAGTTAGGATTTACATGCTCCTGGCATGCAGCAGCCACATCTAGCGCAGCATATCGGGGCTGGACCAGCAGCCCCCAGGGACCTCCCAGCTGGGACTGGGTGACTGAAGTGGACAAGGTCCTTCCCACCCCATCCAGCCCCAAGTGCATATGGCAGCACAGGGCCCATCGGGGTGAGTGGGGAGAGCAGGGGGGCTCCGAAGAGGCTGCCAGCGGCTGCTCCAGGTTGCCCCACTCTGGGTGACCACGTTGCTTCCAACAGGGCGATAAACACAATATCTACCTTGATGAAAGGGAGAGTAAAGGGTCAGGGTCAGGGTTAGGGTTTGGATCAGGATTAGGGTTTGGGTCAACGTCTGAGTCAGTGTTTGGGTCAGGGTCAAGGTCAGAGTCAGAGTTAGGGTTTGGGTTTGGGTCAAGGGTACAGTCAGGGTCAGGGTTTGGGTTTGGGTCAGGGTCAGGGTTAGGATTTGGGTTTGGGTCAGGGTTAGCGTTTGGATCAGGGTCAGGGTTAGGAGACCAGTCTCTCACCAGCCCAACGCACCCTGGCAGGTTGGGGTTTCCTCCAGGCCCCATGTGCCAGCTCCTCACCCTGTGTTTTTGGGGAAATGGTTCCCATTGCTGGAGCCAGGCAAGTCCCGGAGCTGACGGCAATTATTAACTCTGGCAGGACGGTGTGGGTCAGCTGTGGCCCCAGACGCCGGCTGCCGCACGTCTGAAATTTTAAGCCTTTGGAAAAGCCGTGACCTGACCAAACTTCACTGGGCTTTGACTATGATTAACCTCCTCCAGTCGCTTGTACAAGTGCATGACGCGCTTGCTTGGGAACAGCTCAGCACTCACGCCCTGCCACGACCATCCTCCCATCCCAACAGGGAGGTGGTGACACCCTTCCTCTTCCCCCAGCCCAAAACCATGTCATCTCCGAATCCCCACCATAGCCACTTCTTGTAACTGGCAGACTCGTACTGGTAACCAGTTCCTGCAGCACACAGGCGACTGGGAAGACAGTGCAGCTGGGGGATGGGGGTGGTGGAGCTTCAGGAATTCACCCCACTGCTTTATCTCACTTTGGAGACCACCAGCACCAAGAGACCACTCTGCAAGATGTGTTCATCCATCCAAGGCAACACCACTAGCTTTGCAAACAAGGCCCTCTATGCCAAGGTCAGTGGTTCATCTCCCAGCCAGGCACAGCATCCGTGTGCCTACGCCCAGTGCAAACCCACCACCACAGCTGGCATCGCATCTCCATCTACATGGCGATATTATACCCAAGACATGGCTGCAGGACCCCCAAAATCCCCAACATTACTCCGGGGTGGGGTGAAAGCACCTGGGGCATCCCAAACCCTCGATGCCTCAGGGAGAAGATGGGACAGCTCCCGGCCCCCAGTGGGAGGCAGGTTGGGTACTCCTCCCGAAACACAGCTGGTGGCCCAAGACTGCTCCATCCCTTGCAAAATCACCGGGCTCTTTCTGTCTCCTCTCCCCCCCGCCAGCAAACCCTGCCTGGACTGCATTTGGGAACCCTCTGCCTTCTGTGGGGAGGCTGGGGTGAGAAAGGATACTTTTTTCCAAGCTGGAAGAGACAGAAAAGTTTCCCTCTTTGCCAAATTTCTCCCGAGCCATCTTCTGTTTCCCATTAACGGCGAGAAGAAACCCTCCGGCCCGGGGCCGTGCTCCTCCCACTGCAACTCCCACGGCCACTTGTCAACATCCCAGTAAAAAAAGGAGAATTAAACCCACCCAACCTGGCTGGCTGTGACGCAGGGATCGGCGGGTGGAAAACAACCCCCCTGCTCTGCCCTTACATCTCCCCCATGGAAACTTTTCAACTCCAGTTGCTGGCAGGAGCCGGGCTGATCCCAGCTGAATTCCTTCCACTTACCAGCAAATAAATAGCAGTTAAATGGAGGGAAAGAGAAAAACACCCTTTTTTTTTCAAAGGGAAAACAAAGAGGCTGGGGAGAATAAATGGAGGCGAAATGCTGGGCTGGTCACAGGCTCATGAAGCTCTTTTTCCCCTCCCGATCGGGTACTTGACAGCCTTCCCTTTCAGTTAATTAAGGGATACTCAGAAAGAAAAATACTTCCAGCCCTTTGCCAGCCCTGATCATTAAGGGGAGAGTCACAGCATGCTTGAGACCAAACCCAGGAGCCCTGGCCACAGCTCCTCTGCCCAGCCCAGACACTTAAACCACCATTTTTCAGACAAATAGGTGCCGTTGCAGGACATCTATGGTCTCCTCCCAGCCCTGGCAGATTTCTGCCCAGCCTTTTCTCCAAACCCTCCGGTGATGGGCATCTCCAACTTTCCCCTAGGCAAGAGCTGGTCTTCTTGCACCCCCAGCATTTCTCCCAACCAACACTTCCTTGCTGCAAAATTTCACAGCATCCCTTTGCAATCTGTCCCTCACTGGACAGAGAGAACCTTTTTTGCAAGTTTTTAGGGAGCTGAAGGCAGTGATGCACCTTCCCTCCTCCACCAGGAACAACCCCACCCCAGGTTCAGCCCTGGACATCGTTCTCCCTCCTCTCCTCCACATTGACCCAACCCTTTCCCAGTGTGTGGTCCTCAATGGAGACACCTTCCCATGTCCCTCGGGCCAAGGCTGGGATACCCTGAAGATGAGCGAGGTTGGAAGAAAGCATCCACCGCGTCCCTCCCAGCGGGACCCACATGCCCTGCCGGCGCTGCTGGCTCTGCCCTGCCGCGGCGCTGCATCGCAGCATCCTCCCCCCCCCCCCAAGCAGCCCCCAGCCCAAAACCACCCCATGGACCTCCTCAAGCTCTGGGGGAAAAAAACGCTACGGGAACCTCAGACTGAGCCCCCCTGGGGGCAAGCACCCTGAAACAGAGAATGCAGGGGCGCCACCCCCACGGCACCCGAGCTCGAATATTATCAAAATATTTCAGTTATGTTACTTATTTGCTTACACCCAACAAGGCCCCAATTTCCCCGAAGACAGTCTGCCCAATACCAGACTGTACACGGGGCTAGAAATATGAAAGGGAAAATCTAGGCGGCAGCAGCGGCTGCTGCGGGTGCGTTCTGAAGGGAGGCCCCTCTCCAGGCTGCGCCAGGCAGCTTTTAAGTTGTTTTGCCCCCGAGCTTCGTTCACAAAGGAGATAACACCTCCCTGCAATGGCCTCTGCCATCTGGGCTCTCCCACCACGGCTCCCTGGTCTGGTCCCAGCGCTCAGCCCCAGCCCAAACCCTCCCCCGGCGCCAAGATATAAGGTGACGACTGACCGCAGTGGGGGATCCATCCGGGAGTCTCCTCCATTGAGCCAATATCTTTAAAAATCAAAATAAATGAAGAAAAGCTGTTTGTAAGCAGGTTGAGCAGAGCCCTCGAGCAGGCAGCCAGCCAGGGCAGCATCCCCGGCTGCCCCAGCCGCATCTGTGCGGTGAAACCGCTCCATGGTAGAAGGTCTGGGCTCTTCTCCTGATGGCCATCGGGAAATTATTTCCTCCTCTGGTGCAGGAGAGCTTCCCCTGGGTGTCCAATACGGAGACACTAACGCCTTTGGATAGTGCTCCTGAAGCCTACCAATGGGGAAAAAAAAATCCCCAAACGATGCAAGACTTGCGCATCATCATTAAACTGAACACCCAGAGGCCAAAAGAAGGGTAAAATATCCATGTGATTTTAATCTCTTGGAGTTTCCTTACATTAAAGCACATATTTGAGAACACCTGGATACCTCAGAAAAATAGACCACGCTGTAATTAAGCAAATCCGATAGCTAAAGGAAACTGAAGAACAGCAACACTTTAGTTTATTAATTTGTTGGGTTGGTTGTTTTTTTTTCTTCCCCAACAAGAAACAGGTTATACCCCTTTGCCAATAGGCTGTTACTTTTGGCTGACCTGCTCTCATTTGAAAGTTTTTCAGACGCGGGGTGGCTTCGGCGGCAGCCGCCCCCCGGTGCGGGGAAGGGCCAGCCCTGCCCTTTGATGCTCGGTGGAGAAAAGCCACGGCCGAGGCGTCGGGGTTTCCTGCGCGGGGTGGTACCCAGCCCCGTGTTCCCCATTAGCATCTCAGGAACCCAGCCCCAAGCCCTCCAGCTCCTCCCCATGCACCTTGGATGGGGATCCATAATACATATACACACATATATGTGCATATATATGCCTGTGTGCCCCTATGTATATACACACACATATACATATATATTAAAAAAGCGAACCCCCGAGGGCTTTAGCCCACACGACGGCTGCGGGCAGAGCTGTGCTGTGGCTTCCCCGGAGCCACGCAATGTTTAACGAGGCCGAGGGGAACCGGGGACAGCCCGTACCATTTAAAGTGCCTCAGCAGCAAAGTGCTTCGAAGACCGGTGAAATATTAATGCGCTTCCCCGGAGAAATGTCTTTGCTTTTTGCTGCATCAAGGGCTTTGAAATCAGAATAAATAACAGGGAAGGTTAATGAAGGTTTCTATCAGTTACTGGGTAAGTTTTGGTCCTCCTGTGATTCAGGTTTAAAAGCCGTATGTACGTCCTACCTCTGTGGCCAGGGAGGCTCCTCTTCCTCCCCGTGGAAATACTGCATTTTGAGGTAGGAGCAGGAATCAAAATTACCCTCTTTCCGCAGGTGCCAGGCGTGGGATTGCTTTGGGTAACACACACCGCAGTCCCCAAGCTTGTTTTCAAGCACCCAAGCTCCAATTTCTCCCGTGAAGCCCACCCATGCCCAGGGGCAAAGGGAAGAGCAGGGGCCAGGTGGCTTCAGCAGCGTAGAGCTGAAGCCCCCTGGGATTTTGGGGTAAGGAAGGATGTGAGGGACCACGGGAGGCCCTGGGATGCAAAGCGCCGAGCATTGCATCCACCCCGAGTGGGGTGGATCTAACCCCAGCACCAGACTGTGGAGATCTGCTGGAGGACACCAGCCCACCAGCCGCTCTGTGACAGCGCTGGGGACGGGCTGTTTACTGCAGCATCACCAGATTGCTCAGAAAGGGCTCAGCCTCTGCAATGACCCCGACACGGGGCTCTCCCTTCCCAAGCCCTGCCTGGTGGCGGTGAGCTGGTGTACGCATGTGGCGGTGGCATTACAGAATCACAGAATGGTCAGGGTTGGAAGGGACCTCTGGAGATCATCTAGTCCAACCCCCCTGCCAGAGCAGTTGCACAGGACGGCGTGCAGGTGGGTGTTGAATATCTCCAGAGAAGGAGACTCCCCCACCTCTCTGGGCAGCTGTGCCACTGCTCTGCCACCCTCACAGGAAAGAAGTTCCTCCTCATGTTAAGATGGAACTTCTTATGTTCAAGCTGGTGCCCATTACCTCTACGGTATTACGGATGGGCAGAGTGGGGACATGCTGCTGAATGCCACCACGGGGCCAAGTGTGTGTGTGCTGTATGCCAGCAACAAAGGAAAGACCAGTGAGACTGGGGTAGATCTGCACCACGGGGGCTGCAGCCACAGGGCTGAGCGGACGCAGCCCACAGCTCACTCACTGCTGGCCACGTAGCCCTGTCCCAGGCAGGAAGGGCTCCCAAATCCCAATTCTACAGCTGAAGTCATTGCAAAATCATAGACTCATAGAATGGTTTGGGTTGGAAGGGACCTTAAAGATCATCTTGTTCCAACCCCCCTGCCCTGGGCAGGGACACCTCCCACCAGCCCAGGGTGCTCCAAGCCCCATCCAACCTGGCCTTGAACACCTCCAGGGATGGGGCAGCCACAGCTTCTCTGGGCAACCTGGGCCAGTGCCTCACCGCCCTCACAGTGAAGAATTTCTGTCTAATATCTCATCTCAATCTCCCCTCTTTCAGTTTAAAACCATCCCCCCCTCACTCTATCGCTCCCCTCCCTGATCAAGAGTCCCTCCCCAGCTCTCCTGGAGCCCCTTTAGGCACTGGAAGGGGCTCTAAGGTCTCCGCGGAGCCTTCTCATCTCCAGGCTGACCAACCCCAACTCTCTCAGCCTGTCCTCCCAGCAGAGGAGCTCCGGCCCTCAGATCACCTTTGTGGCCTCCTCTGGCCACGCTCCAACAGGTCCATGTCCTCCTGCTGTGGGGAGCCCCCGAGCTGGAGGCAGCACTGCAGGGGGGTCTCACCCGAGTGGAGCAGACGGGCAGAATCCCCTCCCTCGCCCTGCTGACCACGCTGCTGGGGATGCAGCCTGGGATGCTGGGGGTTTTCTGGGCTGTGAGCGCACATTGCCAGATCATGTTGAGCTTCTCATCAACCAACATCCCCAAGTCCCTTTCCTCAGGGCTGCTCTCCATCCATTCTCTGCCCAGCCTGGATTTGTGCTTCGGATTGCCCCAACCCATGTGCAGGACCTTGCACTTGGCCTTGTTGAACTTCATGAGGTTTGCACAGACCCACCTCTCAAGCCTGTCCAGGTGCCTCTGGATGGTGTCCCTTCCCTCAAGCGTGTTGACCACACCACACAGCTTGGTGTCATCGGCAAACGTGCTGAGGGTGCACTCCATACCACTATCCCTGTTGCCAACAAAGTTGTTAAACAGCGCTGGTCCCAGTACCGACCCCTGAAGAATGCCACTTGTCACTGGTCTTCACTTGGACATTGAGCCGTTGACCACAACTCTTTGTCAAGTCATTCCTACTGGCCAAGGAGTAACTCTGGACTGGGGCCACCTTGGGACTGGAGCAGCAAACGCAGCTGAGCTGTGCTCCCCGGCCGCAGCTGAGCAGCAACCACAGGCAACCTGAAACCAAAATTCCATCCCCCAAAAAAATCTGTGCTGCGGCACTGACCAAGGACAGATGCACGAGGACGGCAGAAGGCACAGGATGCAGATCCCCGTTTGCATCCACCACTTGGTTTAACCTGACCACGAAGCTCCAGTGCGTCGAGGACCCGGGAGGCGCACAGAGGTGTAAAGGGAATAGCGCGATGGAGAAACCAAATTCCCAGGGCTCGGGGGGGGGTCCCGCACTGCTGCCAGTCCTGCCAGGCACCGGGACGGCTGCTGTGGGCCAGCTGAGGATCAGGCAGCATTTGCAGAGCCAGGGAGAGGCTCGCTTCTGTCTCGATTGCTAATGAGACTAATATCAGCTGCTTCTCGCTTAACCAGTCTGACCATCGGGCTGAGCCAAAACTGATTCATTCATTCATAAGAAAATGGAAAAGGAGATTGACTCGTCACCAGCCCTGACTAATGGGGAAACCAGCCAACAACCTGCTGCTCGCACACCAGCCCTGGAATCCTGCTCTTTCGGCTCTTCATCATCTTCCCAAATTCAAATACTCAGACCAAGCCTGAGCTTTGCCCCGGCAGAGCCGGGTGGTAAAAGAAACGGCTATTTGCTGCCGAAAGTGCCAGCGCATGGCCAGGGGGGCAACATCACCTGGCAATGCCCGACGTTTTGCAATAGCTAATTCCTCCTCCAGAAGTGGAGGAAACATTAAAATCCCCAAAGACGTTGCTTTTCGTGCTGCTCTGCCTGGCATCATCTTCCCGACAGCTTTTTGGTTCAGTTTTTTTTTTTCCTCCTTTCCTCTTCATCCCGCAAGAAAAATCTAAGCGACCGCCTTCATTGGGAAGAAAACCTCTCTGCCACCCTGCTGTAAAAACAGCTTTCTGCTTTGTCCTGCGCCGTGTTTTGTTTTATGAGGCCGGTGGGGGACAAAGCATGGCCGGGGGGAGGCTGCAGATGGGGTGGCTGGAAAACCTGGGGTCAGGGGATGTTGTCCCACGGGAGGGAAACAAGCTCTGACATCCAGATTGGGGCTAATCTTATCTCCGGGTTATTTTAGGATGGGCCAGCGAGGGTTAACAGCCAGCCAGAGGTCACATCAGGACCTGAAGTACCTCCACTCCGGACTGTTTGGTTCACGCTTTGGTTGATGAACTGAAGCAGGGCAGAGTTTAACAGCTTAAAAAAAAAAAAAAAACAAAACAAAACCAATCTGCCATGGTTTCTTAGCTTTGGGCAACACATAATTTTATATGAACCTCCCTTAATAAAGGCCCTCTCCCAAAATGCAGATCCCAAGGGCCAGGCTCTTCCAGCTAAAAGCCTACACCACCATCCCTTGTTCCCAGATGTCCTAAGTTTTTATCCCCCCTACCCTGCAGACGTCGGGACAAACATGGCAAAACTTCAGTTCTTGGTGAGAAACCCGCCCTGTACCAATATGGGTCCATTTTCAAGGCGGAAAATCCCCGACCAGGACAGTCTGGGCAGGGAAATACCCCAAATCCTGACGCCGGGAGCACACAGCCACCTTGATGGCCGCAGGGTTCGATGGGGACAGTGGGAAACTGGGCCCGGTGGGTCGGAGACGAGCAGAGCTCTGGGTATGGGGTCCGATGCCCCGCTCACCTCTCCCACCAAATATGACATTTTCCTTTGCCCACCTCGGCGCAGGGGCACCGCTGGAGCGTTTCACAGGCGACTCCGAGAGCGGAAAAGCTTCGTGCAAGAGCTTTGGGATGCACAGCCAGCTCTCCCTCCCCAGGGCATTTGGCTACCTGATGTTAGCCCGATGTCCACAGGCAGCAGCGAGCATGCACCCGGCAACCCGCCAAGCAGGACGGCAAAAACCTGCAAGGGATGGAAACCACATTCCCAAGGTGCAAGGGAAAAGCCGTCTGGAAAGCGGTTGACAACATCTCTGTCAGTCCTCGCCCTGTCTCCTCCCAGGCTGGTTTCTCACCGACTGTGGGTGAGCTTCCCTGGCATGGGGGTGGTCGGCACAGCTTTTATTTGATGCTGAATTTCCCCACGGGCAGGGGACGCGGTGAGGTACGGGCAGGAGCAGCTCCCATGAAGACCTCACACCTCCAGCAGCGCTGAGGTCCCACTGCTGAGTTTATTTTGAAAAAAAGAAAAATAAAAAAATAAACCTAAACAAAACCCCAACAGCGCCGATATTCACCCCTTGGCAACGTCCTATCTCAATAACACTCTGCTATTATTATACCCTGCAATTAAGCGATAAAGCCATAATTGCCTTATCTGATGGAGCCGGGCACGGCAGGGAGGCAGGAGCTGGCCTCTGTGCCCCTGTCCCGCCGGCGGGCAGCGGCGGGTTAGGTTTACGGGGTGGACGGCATCATGCCGGGCATTTTAAAACCACCCTGTCCAAAAGCATCCTCCTGCTTGGCAGACAGACGGCCAAGAAGACAGGAGCCCATGGCAGCGCTGGGCTGCTTCGCCCCGAACCTGGGTGGGTGGCATCGCCCCCCGTGCCTGTGCGCCGCCCTGCTTCCGTCCCCGCAGACCTCGGGGGGGCATCCAGGGAAGGCGGCGGTGGCCTCCGCCAACTTCCCACCGGGAGACAGTCAGCTCTGGCCAGGATGGAAGCCCATGGGGAATAAAAGCAGCAGCTTTTAATCCCCTCTTCCTGCGGGAAGGTAGAAGCGGACGGTCGAGGGACCAAAGTGCAAACCCACGTCACCAGCCCGGTGTCCCAGCGTGCCCAGCAAAGCTGTACCCAGCAGCTCTCAGGCCATAATAACCCCAGCTTAGTATTTTCATCCATGCGTTCGACACCTCTGAAAGAGCTCTGGTGGGCTGTAGCATCCTTCCCAACAAGATAAACCCCAGTTTAATTTGTTTGCTGTTGTTTTTTTTTTAAAGTTTGGTGTCCCCTGAATCCTGTTTCTTGCCATTTTTTCAAGTTTTTTTAATATTTGAACCTCAGCGCCGCTCCCGACCCCACCAACTGTCGGCAAAGCAGTATTTGCCAGCCTTGGGAAAGGAAAACAAAGCCTTCCAAAATTCCCCCAGCGCCTGACAGTTTCCCAAATCCACCCCAATCCACCCAGACAGCGAAGCCACCTGTGCCCCCCAGCCCATGCCCCAGCCCAGAGGCCATGGTGAGGGGCTGTGCCCACGCCCCCCTCCCAGGGCCAGCGGGCTCCTGCTGGGGCGCAGCCACAAGAAAGGCCGATGCAAATCGCATCGTTAGCATTCTTTCCGTTTTAATAACCCAAGGTGTTACCAGCAACAGTGTTACTGATTTTTATCTCCGCAACGCCTTTTAAGAGCTGCAATTTGTTTTTCTTGGAGATTTCATTTTGTTTTATTAAAGCTGACACCGAAGAAGGAAAGGAGACATTCTGGGCCCAGAACAAAAATATCCCATTTAAATACCCCGTATGATTTTCTTGGAAACGCTTCTCCTTTGACTTTAATTAAGCTCTCCCCAGGCTCGCGAGCTTGGCATGCTTGGCTTTCAGGCGAGTTTAATCCCAGACAAGCTCCCCCCGCCCCCAGTGCTCCCCGCTTCCATCGCTTGCACAAACCTGAAGAAATAAACGGGGTTTTGCTAAAATACACAGATTAATTGCTGGCCCGCCATCAAGAACGTCTTGACGTTGCCTCTTCACCACTGGCTGGCCACGGAGCAAGCGCACAATGTCCTGCTCGCTTCGCCGATAAGACCCAAAAAGCAGCTTTTCTCTCTTATGTTTTGATTTATTTCTGCCACTGCAATGCTGGGTATGGAACGGGGAGATCCATCTCCAGTGCCTGACCGTGCCCCAAAGCCGCCCCGGCAGCAGGTTCACCCACAAGCCCGCTTCCAGCAGCCACGGTGCCGCTGCTGAGCCTTTTGCAATCGCACCGGGTGCTGCCGTAATATCAATAATTACCCCCCTCCATGGTAGAAGCACTTTAGGATGATTGCAAAGTTAAAACACTCCAAAAGTTGGGGAATCCCAGGAGGGAGCTTGTCTGGGCATCATCTGGTGCGTACCCATTATGTAATTACCGTCAATCTTCAATCACAGATGATTTTTTGGGTGGTTTTTTTTTTTTCCATCGGACCCGATTCAGATGGTGCACGGGAGGCACAACCCTCGCTTTAAGGAGATTGGATTTCCACCACAGCGGGCTCCGGTTTTATGAAGCCAGCTCCCGCTGCTTCGCGCAGGGTTTATACGAACCCCCCGGCCGCCAACGCCTGACTCCTTGGCACGCACCAACACACCCGCTCGCGCAACAGCCCCCCGAGAGGGAAGGATTTCATCTCCCTTTTACGCACGGGATCTGCGGGCGGACAGATTAAGGCCAAGAGGCTGAAACAAATGCTTTGTTTCGGTGCCCAACGCGAGATGGCCAAGAAAAGGGCTTTTGGGGGATGCCGCTGGGTGCAGAGCGGGGGGGAGGCTGCGTGCCCCAGGGGTCCCCATCCCAGCTGGTCCCCAGGGATGGGGTGACGGGTGGGTGCTCAAAAGCAGGTTCCTTCACTGCAGGCGCTGCGGGAGGGTTGTTTCTCCTCCCCGAAGAGGGCCCCGACGTTCGCCCGGGGCGAACCCCAACAAGTCAGCCCATGCAGCGAGCGCCCGCGCCGCTCCTGCAGCACACGGGGCTTCCCCTGCTCTCTGCTCTGCATCAGCTAAAAGCCATCCCTCAGCTGCTAAATCCGAAAAAAAAAAAAAACCAAACCCCCAAAGATGGGGAAAAACAGTGTCCAGTGAGCTCGCCTCCTCCACGGTAGGGTTTTGCAGACCAGATGCTCCCAAAGCTGCGCTGCCGGCAGCGCCGACCCCAAAATACTGTCTCCATCTCACACTGAGGTGCCTGCAGCGGGACACAGCGCCGGGAGCTTATTTTACAGCGGTGTGGTGCAACGCTCTTGTGTCTGTGCCCTGTGGGATGCAGGGATGGAGGTACAGGATTTCACCAGGCTGGAGCTGCCCTGGGGTATGCAAAGCGAAGGTGCAAAGGGGTGATGGGGCCGAGCTGCCAACACGCCACCGCCACCGTCCTCTCGCCGGTCCCAGGCGAGCCCGGGAGGTTGCTCGGGGCAGCCTGAGCTGCTCCTCATGCAGAGGGCGGCACGGCATGGCGTGGCACGGCACAGCTCCTTGGCATGCCCGAGATGAGTCCCAGCAAAGCAAAGCACCACGGGGCACAGGGCTGCGACCCGGCAGGCGTTCCCGAGGGCTTTCCCCCATGCTTCACCCCGCTCCGGCTCTCGAGGGATGTGCTGGGGGCGGCAGGGAGATCTTACAGCGGGTGTTTCTTTAGGGATCTACAAATAAAAGGGCAGAGGTGGGGGGAAGAAAGCCTGAAAATGTGCTAATGGAACCCAGGGCTGTGCCACCCTCCACGGCGGCATCCCTGCCCTGCGGGGTGCGCTTGATGGAGGATGAAGCAGAAGTGGGAGCTTTGCTGGCGGCAGTCCGTGCCGCGGGCAGGCGGCGGTGCAGGCAGGGTGCCGCAGGCAGCCCCGCATCCCGCCTGCCCCGGCAGCTGGCAGGACCTGTTGTACGAGGTGCCTGGGAGAGAATGGAATGGCTCGCGCCTGCGAGCGAGCGTGTTGCAGCAATTCCCAGCACACGTCATGTGGGTTTTGCAACCGCCCCAACTGTCTCAGGGTGGGTGACGGAAAGATCCCAGAGTGAAGCGAGTTCCCCAGTGCCCGCGGTGGGTACCGGCAATGCCCCAGCGTGAGAGCTGGGTAGGGTCCCCGGGTGATGCCCGGCTTGGCACATGGCCCTTCACCGGGCCTTTTTCCACAGGGATGAATGCTAAAAGGCAGCATCTCCCCCCCCTTGAATAGGGCATAATCAATCCTTCGAGGAAGAGGAAGGGAAAACCCAACAAATCCCTGCTGCAATGGGTGCAGCAGCGTTTTTGCACGCGCGTTATATCGGCGTACGGTTGTGCCCACTCCTCTTGCCCCCCATGGCCAGAGCAGCTATGGTTATGCCATGGACACACAGGCTCGTGGTTGCGGAAAGCCGGGGACAAGTGATTCCCCAGGGAAACCGCTGGCTACAACATGTGGGTGCATGGCCACCGTCCCAATCGGCAAACACCAGCATCTCCCTCCGTGCCCCGCCTGGCTCGTAGGAAACCCCTGAGGGGGTCACCATCCCAAAAAAAAGTGAGCAGGACAGACCGAGGTATTTGGTGACGTGCCAGAAAATTCTCTACAGCACCTGGACGCCAGCCAAAAGTGGGCAAAACCCCAATTACTGAGCTGGGGTGAAGCCCCAGCGGTTTCCAGCGGGGGGGGACGACTGCTTTGGGACTGCGGTGGAGGGGGTGGCGGGTGAGAGCCAAGTGCACGTGGCACCGACCCAAACACCGCCGAGGTCCCCGTCAGCCCGTGCATCACTTCGCCCAGCCGCACTGTCACTCCACTGCTGGCACGCATGCCATGCTGCTTTGGCAGAGGTCCCAAGGAGTCACCGAGATCAAAAAGCAAAAGGTTACCCGGGCCCTATATCGAGACGGTGCTGAGTGATCCAAATCCCCCCACTCCCGCCCTGATACAGTGGCTACCGGTGCCACCGTCCCACTGGGATTAGCTGCCCGTTAGCACGGCAGGAGCAGGGCTTGTTTACTGCCACCCATGTCCCCGGTGGGAATTTCCCGCTGCGCACTGCATGAAGCCTTGGGATGGGGGAACCCCGGGTTATTCCTCCTGCCCCAAGCAGCCCTGCAAAGCCCACGGGGGAGCCAGGGCAGCCCCAGCTCCATGTCCACCCAGCCTGGTGGTCTCCATCATGCCACCAGATTTTTGGGAAGAGGGCTTTCCCCACCGCTCGCCAGGTCCACGGCGGGACGGGCTGCCTGATGGTGCCGCCCCGCAAGCGGGCTGAGCGCCGTGAACGGACGCATCCATAACAGGCGGGATAAGGAGGGAGGGAGCCAGAGGAGCTGCCCCGGGGACACGAGGCAAGATGCTGGTGACAACACCCATGTGAGCTATGTGCAGCCGGCCCAACGGGCACTGCCAGCGAGGTCAGCGGCGCCTTCCGGCTACGGGGATTCACCCAACCTGATGGGTTAGGTCTATTTTAAGGTGCTGGATGTCAACCGCCCCGGCTGATGGTCGGCTTCCAGCTGCCGAGTGCTTTTAATGGGATTATAGGGTGACTTGTCAAACTCCTGGACTTCCCCCCAAAAGGGGAGATGAAACTGCTCCTTTGCTGCTGACCCCCAGCCCTGTGGCGTTGCACTGCATCGCACCCCATCTCACCCCGCGCCTCCGCATCCATCCCGGCCCTGCACCCTGCAGCATCTGCCCCCTTCGCCCATCCATCCCTCCTCCTCCTCCTCCTCCTCCTCCTCCTCCTTCTCTCAATGTCGGGGCTGAAACCCGGCACCTTCAAAGTTGAAACTACAATGGAATCCCAGCAAGGCAGGGTGGGGCTTTTTTTTTTGGTTTGTTGTAACTGAAAGGACCAAAAAAAAAAAAAAAACCAACCCCAAACCAACCGCACAACTCTATGCACTGCTTCTTCATGTACCACAGCAGGGTGACAGGAGCTGCCACCACTTGAGGATGATGGAAAATACAACCAAGACTGGCTGGTGGAGGACACTTAAAAATAAATTAAAAACCACTAAAATGGCAAGTGCGCTGGCTGAGAGGGCCCCTGCGGTCTTTAAAAACAAGAACCTCCCTTAGAAAGAGCGCTCCGGCCTCCTAATAACCTTAATCGCTCCCAAAGGCCCCAAGAACCAGGTTTAATGACATGATTGTGCTTTGTTGGCTTCTCAGGCTGCTTTATCTCACCCGGCACCCTTGCACTCAGCTCAAGCGACGAAAACCCAGTTCCTCCAAAATTCGCCCCCCCTTCCACTGTAATCACAAGCTCCAGCTCCTAAACCAGCGGGAGCTGAGCCAGGGAAGAGCCGAGGGAAACCCCCAGTCGAGCTGGGAAAGCTCCGCGATGCCCTTTGCACTCCCCAGATAGCAGGGCTGGGTGATAAAAGGCTTTTGGGGGGCTCTTTTTGCTGGATTTACATCCCCATCCAGGCTATGTAAATACGCCAGTGCATCCCTCCGCAGGAATAGGATATGCAGATGGGGGGCTGGAAACAGGGATGGATGTGGGGAAGTCCCCAGGAACGCCGAGGTTCACAGCGTCCTCCACCAATGCATCTGTGAAACAGGGCCAGTGCAGCTCCCTAGCAATTAGTAAGAGTGCCAAATCCTGCGGATTTGAGTAAGAAGGTGACAATCACAGTACCACCTTCAGGAGACAGGACGCTCCCGGGCAGCAGCACCCATGGGCAATGATGGGCAGTGACACCCATCACAGGTCTTGGATCTCTCACAGGTCAGTAATTTGTATTTAAGAGAGTCCCAAAACCCAAACCGAACACCTGGGGTAGATGTCTGCTGTTGCAGTGGGCTAAATAAAGTGCAGTTTCATGGCAGCCATCCCTATTTGGTCTCACCCGGGCCATGGAGTATTGCTGAAATTTAGTTGGGACCTTTTCCAAGAATTACTTCTTGCCATTTATGCTCTCCTTGGGGTTTCCCTCTTCAGCTCCTAGTGCTCCAGCCACGCTCACCTGCCCTGGGACTCTTGTTCAGCCCAGAGAGGAATCCATGGCTTCTCCTCCCCACCTTTCACTATGACTATTAGCACTGAAATGCTTTATTTTCTCCAAGAAACAAACTCACTCTTTCTTACCAAGCCTCCAATACGATGCTGGAGTAAAAATAGCCTTTTCCAGCTAAGCTCACCTGTCCTAAGGATGTGAAATCACAGAATCTCCTAGATTGGAAAAGATCCTTAACATCATCTAGTCCCATCATGAACCTAACACTGACAACCCACCATTAAACCATGTCCCTGAGCACTGTATCTACACGACCCTGAAATACCTCCAGGGATGGGAACTCCACCACTGCCCTGGGGAACGCGTTCCAAAAAATCAGTGCTCACACAGAAATTCCCCACTGAAACAGATGAGAATTCAGGAATAAAGATGACATCAGCTACGCCTCGGCTGAATCCGCTATGCCTTGGCCTCGTGGGCACAACGAGATAGGATAAGCCCATGGCTACAGTGCATGCACCAGCCCGGCTTCCCTGGGCACGGGGCGCTCCAGCAGCCTCCATTCCCGGCTGGGGATGGACTAAAAGGTGGGGAGCTGCTCCCCAAGTTCCTGCGCACAGACTGGAGGATGCTGCCTGACACACGGACGCACTTGGAGGAGCTGCGGCCAAACCAGACCAGCTCCTCGGGCCATCTCTCTGAGTGCTTGCAGCTCTCATTCCCAGCAACGGAAACATTAAATATTAAGCAAAGAGAGTTAATCTATACCCGGGATATTGACACAAAGTGGAGGAAGGGAGAAGAAAAAGATAAACATTTAAAAAAAAAAAAAAAAAATAATCAATGTGCCTGTCCAGGCTGCGCCACCGGTGCTTGCTGGACCTCCAAGGATGGCACCAAGGATGCGTTTGGAGGAAGAAGATGCACCGAGAAGCGCCGCCCTCTCGGCTCTCCCCGGGTAGCTGGAGCACCCCGCCGGGACCCCCAGGAGGCTTGGGCACGAGCAGGACCTCCTCGGCTGAGGGCAGAGCCCTGGCCGGGGCCAGGCTCACCTTGCACTCACCTCTTCCAAGGTTGGGAGAGCATCCAAGCACCAGCAGAGCAAACTTAAGCAGATTTAAGAGGGTCAATGCCCAGTTAATGCTTACCAGGACCGCTCTGCCACTCAAATTGGCTTTTGGAGCTGGGGAAGATGAGCGTGCCGGGATGGCTCATCCATCCCTCGGCTCAGCTCAGCCTGCGCCTGCTGGGACCGGCACCGGAGCAGCCGTGCCCCGTGGATCCCTCGGCACCGGAATAAGCCTTGTACAACCGGAGGGAAACGCCACCATTCATCTCCCAGCAAACGCTTTCAAGCATCACTCAACACCTCTCCAGCAGAGGAGACCAATATTTTTTTTCCTGGCTGAGCACTCACATGTATATTATTTTTTTTTATTCCAGTCTCAGCGTTTCCCCCCTCCCACCCCCCCGCCTCCCCCAAGTCCTCCGCTCCCCCCCGAAAGAAAACAAACCCGAAAGCACAGAGTGTGCCTTGCAAAAGTCCCGGCTCTGGCGTCCCGCCGCGAAGGGGCATGCGGTGGTCCCAGCAGCGAGCCCGCCTCAGCCCAGTGCTGCTTGTTGACATACGCAGCGCAGTATATTTCTTTAAACAAAAGGAGCCTATGCATTCGATGCATTGTTGCGAGCGGGTTTGTTTTCAAAGCCTGACCCCAAACCTGAACTCCGCGGATCCTGCATTTCTCAAGATCAAACGCGAGAAAACGTGACCAATGCAAACAAGAAATAAACCTTGATAATTATAGCCGTGTGCTGGGGCGGCTATTGTTTAGTGCAGACTAGTACCCGCTTTAGCATAAACATAACCCTATTTTTAAAGGGATGCTTGACCGGCTTACAACGTTACTCCCCATTTTGCCTCCAAACCCCCTCTTTGATACAAACCCACCTTCCTGAGAAGCGAGGGGAGATCTAACAGCCGAGCCAAAAGGCTAAGCGATGCACCCACCACCGTGCCGAATGCTGGCGTCGGAACGGGTCCTTGTCCCCCCAACTCACTCCCAGTTGGCGACGGAAAAGGGGGACCCGGGGATGCGGCTGTAGCTCGCAGCTGGCAGGAGCAGACCGATGTCAGGAGGACAAACAGACAGCGCCAGTCTTTTCAGGAAGGCCATATCACTTAGTGCTTGGAAAGGAGCTACAATATTTTCCTGATTATGTTTGCACGCAAACGAGCGCCGCGGGGAAATTATGCAACCCTGAGCGGGGAGGGGTGGGAGCGAGGGAGGAAGGGCTGGAGGGGGGCCCCACGCTGCACCCCGCTGCCCTTCGGCTCCAGCCAGCGCAGCTGCAGCCCCCGAGGTACCGCGCTCCCCGCCGCAGATGGGCTGCATCACCGCCACCTCTCCCCGCCGCCGCCAGCCGCCTGAGCCCCGGCACCACAGCCTCCCAGCGCACAGGAAGAAGCACTCACTCGATGCATCGCAGCACAGGGGTTATTAACTGCCTCTTCATTAAGCGCCCGGACCAAAATGCATATATTCGTCACCCAGGCAATTTAATTACCGAGCCTGGGTTCACCTCGTACACCCACACGCCTTTCTTTTTCAAGGCCTTGGTGCGGTCATAGCCATAAATAAATAGATGGCAGGAGCAAGAGGCAGATGCTGACTCCTACAACCTCCGTCTTGGGCATGGAGCCTTTAAACCACCGGAGCTTGCAGTATTTAATTTCTTTTGTTACCGCTTCTGCCTTCAGAGCTCTGCCTTAGGCTTTCTAGATATGATCACAGGGAGCAGGAAAGAGAGAGCTACGCTAAGAGATGAGCTTCCTGGGGATCACACGCACACACACACACTCATGCAGCCCATCAATCACCCTAATTACAACTGGCCACACGTCCGCAGCTCTCTGCGGCACTCCGTTACTGCCCGTAATTACACGATCGCATCGTTTCTCTGGTAACAGTATCGCAGAGTTAATTTGTGATCCGTGGATGCAGTGTATCTCGTAATGGATTTCATCCTGGCGCGCGCATCGCCGCGATCGCCAGTCATGCGTCAGCTGAGCGGAGGGAGCGCGGGCAACACTGGTCACCAAAATCAGACTTTCAGGTCCTCACGTACCCCTCCAGCACTGCCTCTCTCCACAGCAACGCTCCCACTTCTGTTTCTGACTGCTGCCCAGGTCCCATCCAGAGTCAGGACACCACCACAAGCAGGTTCCTTCAACGCCAAGTGTTTGTGTCTACCTGCCAGATAAAAGCAAGGTGGGCCATGGGTGTCCATCGTGGGGATGGCCATGATCTTCTTGGGCAGGATACCAGGACCTGGGAGGAGGCTGGGCCTCCCGGCACTGGTGTCTGTCACAGACCTGCTGGGACCACCACCCTGACAAGCTGGTGGCCCTCTGCCAAGCCTACCTAAACAGCGGGGGCTCTGCAGCAAGCAACGTCCTTTCTTCCCGTTAACACAACGCAGCCTCAATCCCGGCTGAGCGTGTAGGTCCTACCAAAACACACAGCGGCTGGGTGCAGTTCGTGGGTCTTGCTACCGAAGGATGTCAACTGTTCGAGACCCTGCACCGCCCTCGGTGTGACGGTGCAGGCGGCGCTGCCAGATCTGCCCTACGGAGGCTTTCCCACCAAAGGGATACGAGAAAGCGCGTCGGTGAAGCAGATGCTCTCCCACAGCCACCCCCGAGCGCGATCCGGCAGATAAGGCAGCCAGACTGAGAGCCAGCTTGAAAAACCCATAACAAACCAACAATACTACTAAAAAATAAAGGGGGTGGCTCACACACACCAGCTGATTCCCCAGCGTCGCTCTCCTTCCTCCAAAACCCACCAGGCAGGACAAGCTAAGGGCACACTTTTCCGATGAATTACTTTTAATTGAGTACATGGGAGCTTTAGAAACACATGATGCTGTCGGGAGATAAATATAGCCACGGCTACCAAGGATGGAGGGGGCAGGGAGTAATCGCGCTTCAACGCATCCGAGCAGGAGCTTCCAGCCCCCGCCGCCTCCCCGGTGCGCTCCGGGAGGCAGAACCGGCCGAGCCGCGCCGCACCTCCCCCCCCCCCACCCCCCCCCCCGCGCCAAAACCCCGCTCCCCCGGTCCGGGCTGCCACCTCCGCTCCTGCAAGCCCCGAGTGGCGACCCGGGGATACCCCTTACTCGCCCTTGCCCGGCTCGGGAAAAAGCCGGGGGAGCTCCGTACCTGTTTTGAACTCCAACGCGGGGTCCTTCTCCCCCTCGCCCAGGTCGCTCTGCAGCATCATGTAGAGGATCCCGAAGGAGTTGTGGATGCCGAAGATGGAGCCGTTGCACCAAGCGGCGGCGAAGACCACCACCCACCCGAAGCCGCCCTCGGGGGGCTGAAAGGACGCGGAGGCCCCGTTCGGCCCCCGTTCCGCTCCGCTCCCGGTCCCGGCCCGCGGCTCTCCCTCGCCGCCCGCCGCCGGCTCCTTCTCGCCGCGCTGCGCCATCGCGGCCGCGCTCCGCCCGCCGCCCGCCGCCCGACTGCCCCGCAGCCGGTCCCACATGCCCGCCGCCCCCCCCCGCCCGGCCCCCCCCGCCCCGCCCCCTCCTGCCGCAGCCTCACTCCCCGCCTCCCCTCCGCCGCCTCCATCCTCCTCCTCCTCCTCCTCCATCGCGCCGCTCGGCCCCCGGGTCCCTACCTGCGGCGGGGGCTGCCCGCACCCCCCCCACCCCCCTCCTCTCCCCGCCGTGCCCCGTCCCCACCCCGCGGGCGGGGCTTCCCCGACGTCGACCGCGTTCGCCACCCGCCCGCGGGGCTTAAAGGCGGCCCCGGGCCCGGCCGCGGCCCCCGCATCGCCCGTCGGGCCGCCCCCACCGCCGCCGCCGCATCCTGCGGGCGGGCGCAGCCCCGGGGCGGGCCGCCGCCAGCACCGCCCCCGCGGGGCCCGGCCGGGGCGGAGAGGGAGCCGCCGGCTGTCCCCCGGCCCCGGGAGCATCCCGCGGGAGGGGGGGACGGGACACGATGGGGGCCCCTCGATGGCCGCGGCGGGTTGATGCTGCTTCTCCCCGCTCCCCCGGCCGAGGTAAACGAAGCCCCGGGAGCAGGGTGCGGGTGGCAAAACACGGCCCCCGGCGAGGGGATTTATCGCGTTTCCGTGGGATTTTTGGCTCGCCGGCATCCCCCACCCCCGCAAAAACAAAAAAAGTTTTGCAAGCGGTTTTGGGAACACCAAGCCGGAGGCAGGCAGATTTCTCGCTGCTGGGTGGCATGGGGAGAATCCCAGCTTGATCCCGGCTGCGGGATGTTCCCCGGGGCCGTGGGTCACCCCATGTCACCCCAGCACTGGGGTTGGCCCACCAGGATGGGGGGGCTGGCGGCGGCGATAGAAACCCATCGGGGAACTGCTCTCTCACCTCTGTCTTGTTTGGCAATAAGCTCCGCCTTTTCTCTTCTTTCAATAAATAGTTACAAACCCACCAATATATTAAAGCCTGTCTTTTCACACGCTGAAGGTATTTACACTTTAATATATGCCAAGTCTAAGTTATTATTCTTTCTTTACCCTAATGGCTGTGTCAGTGGCAGATTCCTATCAGAGTAAAATAATACATCCCAACCTCACACTGCTCTTTCTTTACCTCCAGGGGTATTAATTACCAACGCCTGGCGAGGCAGCAGGGCCGGCTGCGGAGCCAGCAGGGAGGCGGCAGGCAGGGCCGCGCCACCAGCACCCTCTTCCCCGCTTCTCCCGCCACCGGAGAGCAGCACCCAGCCATGGGCGGGCACGCTGCGGGCTGGGAACGCGGTTGCCTACGTGTTGTGTCTCGCCAGGCTTGGCCAAGACCCTCTGGGACATTGCTACAGACAGAAAAAACCTCTCCTCGGCCTGCCCGCCCGCTCGCGGCTGGGAATCGCTGCCGCCTCCGTGACTACTCCATCGCCATCCGCTTCCTCCCACCCAGGGGATGAGCAGTGGTTCTCCCTGGCTCCCAGCAGCCTTTTGTGTGTGTTGGCGAGACCCGAGCCGGTGGGGCGTGACGGTGGGAGATGCGACCTCCTCCCCTCGCCTTCCCGCTTCGCCGCCATGCCGATCGACGAGCCCAAATCCCCGCTAGCCAAGCGGGCTGCCCGGCGGTAACGCCGCGCTCAGGTCAGCCTCGCTGCTGGAGGAACTGCATTTTTATTTCCCTTCCTCTCTGGTGGAGTCTCCTCCCCGGATCCCCATCTCTGCAGGCTTGGGAGGTTTGGGAGCATCTTCCACTGCCCTCTGCCGACACGAGCAGCCGCAGCGCTGAATTTTCATAACCATTTCACCATAGGGCTTGCTGAGGCTGCCGGCCTGCTGGTTTGCTTTTGTTAAACCCCAGCAATCTGAGAGGGAAGGGGTTTGGGGTACCCTGAGCTGTGCGCAGGGGAGCTCCCCCCCCCCAAATGCTAATTTCCCACCGGAGCAGAGCTGGGACTGGATTAAAAATAGCAGAGAGAGAGGTGGGAGAGCCCTTTGCCATAGCACACACCATCTCATGGAGACTTCTCCCCTCCAGAGCTGCAGAAAGCTCGGGTGGAGTGGGAAGCAGAGGGTTAATGTTACTGTGGACCTTGAGCCAGACACAAAAAACACTGAGCAGCATCTCCCCTGGGTGTTGGCTGCACGGGCACCTTGATGGAGCATTTTCTGGCATCAGCCGTGCCAGGTGTCGCTGCAGCTTTCTGGGCTGGACAACGCCAGGAAGCCAGGGGGTAAAATCGCCAAGGGGATTTGGAATGAAGGGGAGGATGCTGGGCTGGTTGCACTGGTGGGTGGAGGCTTCAGGAGGCTTCAGCTCCAGGAGGGAGCTGTGGCCTGGAAAGCTCAGAAAGGGATGCGGTGGATGGCTGCAGTCGAGCCAGGCTCTCCAGGACCTGTATCCCATGTCCCTGGAGAGGTAGCAGGCAGCACCTTGTGTCATGGCTGCCAGGCCTCCGGTTGCCTGGGCAAAGCATCACTGTCAGCAGTGTGTTGCTTGTCTCCGAAACACGGTGCCGGAACCTCTGCCAAAGGAATTGGCAGCTACAAAATGCATATGTTTGGTTTTGCAGGAGGGGAAGAGGGCCCGAATGGAAGTATCTATCTCATGCAAACACCTTGGGAAGCGTCGCGGCAGGATGTGCCCTCAGAGGAGCATACAAATTCATCACCGGCAGCTTTGAAACCCAGCTTTGTTTTGGCAGGCATCGCACAGTGGCATGGCCCAGAGCGCAGGGACATGTAGGGCTGTCCTGAGCAACCCTCGAGGACAAAACATCGCTGACAGTGTCTGGTGCTTGGCTGAAAGCGCCGAGAAAAACAGCTCCGGTAGCAAGCAGCTCCCGGCAGAGACATTCGTATGTTGGGCGCAACCTCGTCCCTGTGTGCCCATCATTAGCAACGCTTTTCTTTTTAGATTTCAGCCGTGGTTAAGACAGCCGTTACATCTGGCCTGACAAAGATGCCAAACACGTTATCCCAGAGGAATAAACAACTCGGGGGCAGCCTGAAGGGACATGGCAGCGGTCACCCACTGGCAAGGATGCTGGGACACAGGGTCCGGCGCCTGAAGCTTGTCACGGTGAGAAGGCAGCTGGAGTACCAGGGCTTGCAGTGATGCCAGCGCTGCCTTCAAAGGAAAGCAGCCCCGACAGCGGGCAGCCGGGCTGCGGGCAGCACCACGGGGCTGCCGCCTGTCATACCCGGCCAAGGAAAAACGCACGCTGTAGCATCCTTTCTCCGCCTGACCTTCCCAATGTTTGGGATCAAAATATCAGAGGCGGAGTTTTCTGCCTCGTTAGCGAGATTGAAGTCGATTCTACTTAGTTTGGCTGAAAAATGAGGCAACTTAAAAGTGCTGGGCATGAGCAGCAGGTTTTCAGGGCACGGCGTGCCATCGAGCTCTGTGTTTGGTTTCGTTCCGGCGACGGAAATCGCACCACTGTGTTCACTCCAGCAGCTGCAGGCTGGGTGGGCACTGTGGTTTGCCTCAGCCACAGCCACTGCCCTGTCCGATTTACCATGCAGTTGGGCAAAACCACTATTTCTGTCCCAAACAGAGCAATGAGATAGTTCTATGTCATATTAGAGAGCTTCTGGAGTGGTTTAGCTGCCTGCTTACCTTGACCGCACAGGTGAAGAGGTGTGAAGGGCGCTTTCTGAGGGCGCTTCACTGGTTTTGCATCTTTCCTTTGAAATAGGAGCTACAAGGGCACGTTCCTGCAGGGAAGTGGAAGCTCCTGGTTGGAGCCACCGGCCCCAACCACCGTCCAGCCGCCAGCGGCCACCCCGGCTCTGCCACGTAACCCCACAGGACCTCGGTGAAAGGTGCCAGAGATGCTCTGCTGACGGGAAGAGCTCAAGCCGGCACACAAAGGAGGCAAGGATCCAGCTGTAAATTAATATTTTATAGAACACCAAGAAAAATCAGAGAGGCTAATTACAGCGATAATCATCGCGGCCTGGAGGCATTTCCATGGAAGTCAGGAATTACCCAGGATTACCTCACCCCTTGCAGCAGCCTGTGCGGGAGGCGAGCGCGTGCGGCGGCACCACGGCACCCGGCACCTCATCCTGCGCCGGCTGGGGGTCTGCGACCCAAACCGAAGAGCAGCCCGGGTTTTGGCAGCCTCCCGGCAGCCGACTCCAGACGCACGGCGCGTGGTTTGCTGAGTTGAGCGTGATGGGAGGGTTGGAGTCACAGGGTTTTTGGCTGGGTGCTCACCCCGGCGCCGCCGTGCCAGCGCCTGGTGCCACTGATGTGGGAGCCATTGTTGACTCCAAGTAGGTTAAAACCCCGAGGTGTTCAGGGCACCGCTAGTAGAGAAGTTTGTGGATGTGCCCCTAGGATAAGTTGTTCCCGTGATTCATTAATTAGTGGTAGTGATGGATAATTGCATAGTTTATCCGGGGACAGAGTGAATTCCCCATCAGCTCCCCAGTTGGGAGGCTTGGGGGGAACATCCCAGCTCCAGCATGGCACGGGGTTGGCCTCACGCTGTTTGCGGCAAGTGCAGAACATCTCCATAAGCTTCATGGCCAGGAGGGCTGTCTGCTACTGCGCCGTGGCCCAGAGCAAAGCAAACATCTCCAGGGCGAGCTGCTGCCGGGGCAGAGGAGCAGCAGCGCAGCTGAACTCGAGCAGGAAGGCACCGCCAGCCTGAGACCCAACTTGCAAGTGGGAAAGGGAAAAAGCTTGGCTAAAACCCCCCCGCCTGCCACGCAGAGCTGGGAAGAGCCCGGGCTGAGGGTGCTGCTCAGCTCCGTGGGTGCTGCCTGCCCGCACCCTGCCCAAACCCCATGGCAGCACTCCTGGCACCGGCAGAGACACCAGGCACGAAGCATCCCCTCCCACAGCTCCGGGCCGGGCATGGAAAGAGAAGTTCCTAATCTGTAGAGTCGGTAAAGAGGCAGAGAAGACCTGCAAGGACCTCCCGTTGACAGACCATCTGCCAAAATGTCCCCTCGCACGTGGCCTGGCCACCACCTGAGGCTGCGGGGAGACAGCAAAGGTGTCGTCGTCCCCCTGCCAGGAGCAGAGCTGATGCTCCCTGGCTCTCCGTCTGTCTGCGACAGGAACAGCACACGGCCTTTCTCTCCGCGTCCCCGCGGTGTGTGGACCAGATGGCCAAGCTGCATGGGGCACCCCCAGAACGCTGCCTGCTTGCTGCCTGTGCCCTCCCAGCTCAGGTGTGCGCGGGGGCTGCGAGCACGCTTGCCCAGGTGGTACGGGAAGTGGTCCGTGGTCCAGAGCCTCCTGGGGCTGAGGCCCGAGGTGGTTGTGACACCCACTGGATTTGCTCCTGGCAGTTTGCGGGTTCATGGCGTGCTGACCTGCTCCTGCCAGCACAAAGAGCCTTGGCGCTGCTTCAAGCAAGGGCTGGATGTGACCAACAGCTCCAGGCAGGGTCGGACAACTCTCCGCTTGGACACAACGGGGCATGGCAGAGGGGCTGCTCACATCTCCTGGCTGAAGTTGAGTCCTCCGAATCCCTGTCCCTGCAATGAGGTGGTGCTGACGCAGCTGTGCCGGTCCTGGGAGGAGCATCAGGCTGTCTTGCCCCGAGTGGCTGCACTTCTGGACTTGTTAGGGTCAGGGAAAACTTTTACTTCATTTTTTTGAGATAAAATCACCTCCAGTAGCACCAGCTCACGCAGGAGCACAGAGACAGCACAGCCCGCCAAGGAAGTCCAGGCTGAATGTGAAGCAGCGAGCTTGAGTGGCCAAGCTGCCCCGGCCACCTGAGGATGGTCCCTGGGGACACCCGCAGGTGGGGTTGGTGTGAGGCCGCAGCAGCCGGGGCTGGCGAGAGCTGCAGACCTGCCTGAGCACCTCCAGGAACGTCAAAGCTTTCCTCACACCACTGCCTGCAAAAGAGATGGGCACTGGGATGGGATGCAGTCTCGTGCCAGACCCCTCGGTCCAGCCCAGCGAGTTCATAGAATCATAAAATCCTAGAATAGCAGGTTAGGAGGGACCTCAAGCGTCATCTAGTCCAACCTTTCTTGGCAAAAGCACAGTCTAGACAAGATGGCCCAGCACTCTGTCCAGCCGAATCTTAAAAGTGCCCGATGTTGGGGAATCCACCACTTCCCTGGGGAGATTATTCCAATGGCCGATTGTTCTCATTGGGAAAAATTGTCCTCTTGTGTCCAAATCGCAATCTCCCCAGGAGTGACTTGTACCCATTACCCTTTGTCTTTTCCATGGGACTCCATGTAAAAAGGGAGTCTCCATCTTCTTTGTAGCCACCCTTTAAATACTGGAACGTGGCGTCAAGGTCTCCCCTAAGCCTTCTTTTCTCAAGGCTGAACAAACGCAGTTCTCTCAGCCCTTCCTCATACGGCAGTCTTCCCAGTCCTTCGATCATCTTGGTGGCCCTTCTCTGGACCCTCTCCAGCCCATCCACATCTTTTTTGTATAGTGGGGACCAAAACTGAACACAGTATTCCAGGTGTGGCCTGACAAGCAGTGAGCAGAGCAGCATAATGACTTCTTTATCTCTGCTGGGGATGCCCTTGCAGATGCAACCCAGCATCCTGTTGGCTTTCTTTGACACAGCAGCACACTATTCACTCATATTGAGCTTGTTGTCCACCAGGACCCCAGGGCCCTTTCCACAGAGCTGCTCCCCAGCCGGGTACCTCCCAGCCTGTGCCGCGCTCCTGGATTATGTTTTTCCCAGATGCAAGACCTTATACTTACCCTTGTTAAACTTCATAAAGTGGTTGTTAGCCCACTCTTCCAGCCTATCCAAGTCTTCCTGCAGGGTGGCTCTCCCTTCCAAAGCGTCTACTTCCCCACTCAGTTTGGTGTCATCCCCAAACTTTGCCAGGGTACACTTGATCCCGTCATCCAGCTCACTTCTGAGGATATTAAACAATATTGGCCCCAGTATCGATCCCTGAGGGACCCCACTTGTGACCGGTTGCCAGTTTGAAAAAGAGCTATTTACCACCCACCGCACAGACTACTTGTCTAGAGTTAGCAGGAGATAGCAGCTGGTCCTTCTGACATGCCCTCGCCATGCATCCATTCTTGTTTTCTCTTCTTGACGAGGACCAGGAGCAGTGGCAGCAGCGCTCAGGGCTGGGGATGCAGCACCCTGACGGGGAACAGGGAGCTTGGCCCCACTGCCTGCACGGTGCTCGCTGCGGTGCCTTCCTTACACACACAGCTTGATCCAGCCCTGGAGTGCTCCATAAAAAAAAAAAAAAAAAAAAAAATCAACACATGAGTCATCCCACTCCAAACCTCAAACCATATCACAGATCATCCCTCGCGCTGCTGAAGTTCTCCCTCTTCCCCCACATGCCTCAGTGGAAGGGGAAAGGGGAAGCGAACACAGTTTCCCACAGCCCAGCTCCTCGCACAGCTCAAAAAACCAGTCTCGCCTGCCTCGCTCTGCCCTCTAGGAGCGGCTGCATTTACAGCAGTGCACTAATTCTGTGCCGTGCCTTGCTCCACTGCACGGCCAGCTTCCAGCCCTGACCTGCTCCTTGGCCACCATGGCAGGGCCAGGTCACGGCCAGGGGTTTGGGGATGGCGTAAGGCGGCACCAGAGCCTGCCCTGGCTCCACTGCCATCCCTGGCATGGACACGCAGCCGGCACGGGCACGCAGCCGGCACGGGCACAGCCGTACAATTTTCCCACAATCCCAACGCTTGAGCAAGTCATTCATGGAATCATAGAATGGTTGAGGTTGGAAGGGACCTTAAAGATAATTTCATTCCAATCCCCCTGCCCTGGGCAGGGACACCTCCCACCAGCCCAGGGTGCTCAAAGCCCCATCCAACCGGGCCCTGAACACCTCCAGGGATGGGGCAGCCACAGCTTCTCTGGGCAGCCTGGGCCAGGAGCTCACCACCCGCACAGCAAAGAATTTCTTCCTGATATCTCATCTAAATCAACACTCTTTCAGTTTAAAACCATTCCCCCTCATCCTCTCACTACATGCCCTTGTAAAAAGTCCCTCTCCAGCTTTCTTGTAGGCCCCCTTTAGGCACTGGAAGGGGCTCTAAGGTCTCCCCGGAGCCTGCTCTTCTCCAGGCTGAACACCCCCACCTCTCCCAGCCTCTCCTCCCAGCAGAGGGGCTCCAGCCCTTGGAGCATCATCGTGGCCTCCTCTGGCCCCACTCCAACAGGTCCACATCCTTCTGCTGTTGGGACCCCCCGAGCTGGAGGGCAGTGCTGCAGGTGGGATCTCACCAGAGCGGAGCAGAGGGGCAGAACCCCCTCCCTCAACCTAAACAGCTCATCCAAATCTCCCCTCTTCCAGTTTAAAACAGTTCCCCCTCCTCCTATTGCTCCACTCCCTGACCCTTATCACTACACCCCCTCCCCAGCTTTCCTGTAGGTCCCCTTTAGGTACTGGAAGGGGCTCTGTGGTCTCCCCTGGAGCCTTCTCTTCTCCATTCGTGTCCCTCCTTGGCCAGAACGGATGGAGAACAGCCCTGAGGAGAGCTCAGAAGCGGCTCCGGGTCCGCTGGGCTCCGCACGGGCGGCCCCGGTGCGCGGTGCCGTTCCGGCCCCGAGCACCGGGGCCGCCCGTGCGGAGCGGGGCGGAGCGAGGCGGAGGCGGTGGCAGAGAGGCGGGGAGGGGGGTGGCGGGGGGGGGGAGGACAGACACACACACACACGGAGACACACACACATGCGCCCTGCGCGCACTGCGGAGCGGCGCGGAGAGAGGCGCGGAGAGAGGCGCGCAGCGGGGAGCGCGGCGGCCGCCGCCGCCGCCCTGCACAGCCCCCGCGGGGCCGCCGCGGAGAGAGGCGCCCCCCATCACCCCCCCAAAAAAAAACCGGCGGAGGTGAGCGGGGGAGGGATGCGGGAGGGAGCAGAGGAGGGATGCGGGAGGGATGCGGCATGGGGAAGAGGGGGGGGTGTCTCGCATGGGGGTACCCCATCCCGGGTCATGCCTTTTTATTGGGGTCCCCCATGGCTTTGCATCCTTTGAGGGGAGGGGGGGGCATCCTTGCATGGAGGGGATCCCCCACCGCTCGGCATCCTTGCCGGGGGGGGGGGGGGGGGGGGCGCGTCCAAGTCGCTTCGCATCCTTGCATTGGGGGGAGGGGGGGGGTGTCTCCACCGTTTTGCATCCTTTCATGGCGGGGGGGGGGGGGTGGTGTCCGGGCCGCTTTGCAGCCCTGTATTGCAGGGGTGGCCCCCACTGGTTTGCATCCGTGCATTGCCGGGGGGGGGGGGGGGGTGTGGGGGGTGCTGTCATTTTGCATCCTTGCATTGGGAGGGCAGTTGGCCGGGCTGCTTTGCATCGTTGCATGGGGGGGACCCTCGTCACTTTGCACCTATTCATCAGCCGGGGGGGGGGTTTATACCGTTTATACCTTTCCGTGGAGGGGAGGGAGTCAGGCTGCTTTGCACCTTTTCATGGCGGGGGGACCCCAGACCACCTAGCACATTTGCATCCCGGTGCTCTGGGCTTCTTTGCATCCTTGCATGTGGGGGGTGGGGGGGGAGATGGGGGGCGATGCTTTGCCTCTTGTATGGGGGAATCCTGGCAGCTTTACAACCTTGCAAGGGAGGGGTGGGGGGGGGGTCAGGCCACTTTGCACCCTTGCGTGGTGGTGAGGGGAGGTGGGGGTGTGCTGTCACGTTGCATTCCTGCATGGAGAGGGGGGTACCTGGCTGCTTTGCACCCTTGCGTTGAAGGGGGGGGGGCATCAATTTACATCCTTGCATCTTGAGGAGGGAGGGTCCACCACTGCTTTTCATTTGTACATCGGTGTGGAGAATAAGCTGGGCCTGCAGTCAGTCACTTGTGCAGGGGGAGGCACCTATAGCCAGCGTAGGGCAGGGCTCGTCACCCCCTGGCTGGGGAATACGGGGGGCACAGGGAGGGCTGGTGTGAGGCTGGGGAAGCAGAGGGGACAGGGCCGAGCAGGGCAGAAGCCTGGTGGCACCTGCCATGCATGGTCCCCCCCCCGCCCAGCCTAGGGCCCTCTCTGGAGTTTGGAGACACCCACGGTGTCCCCCCCAACCCGGGGCACCCCCGCAGGTGGGCTGCAGGCAGGCACACCCCCCCAACGGGCGCAGAGCCTGGGCCTCCACGCTCGGTGATTCAGCTACTTGCAGGGAGCTTTAATTTTATCGCTTAAAACTCGAGTTCTTGCTGCCTCGTGGTGGTGTCAGCGCGATAAAATACCTATGGATTAAGATGCTTTTATAGTGTAGTTGGTGGCTGCTTTGTCTGCGGCTGCCTGGCATACGGCAGCCAGCTGCCGGATACGCTGCCGGACACGAGCCGGAGGACGAGAGCGCAGGACCTGGACGTATGGGCAGATCAGCAATGGCTGAATTAATAATTCATCTTCAAAACTTCGGCGTGCCAAGGCACACCCCTCATTTGCTGCATGTCCTTGCCTGGATTTTAGAGAGGTTGCTAGTTTCTTTTTTTTTTTTTTTAAAAAAAAAAAAGGTATTTTGATGGCAGCTGTTATCTCAGGAGCATCCCCTATGGCAGGATGAACAGCTCGGGGATTAGGGGAGGTTGAAGTCAGCATCAGTCCAGCAAAACTTCATCTGGCATCTAGCAGGTTAACACAGCAGCGTGCTAAAGGCTCTTACACAGAATGCCTGTGATGCAACTTAGTCCCCAAATGTCCGCTCCTTTCCCGAGGAGCTGAAGCCCACGGAGAAAACTCTAGATGAAGCATATTTTGCTTCGAGCTGTCATCTCCCTTGGCCCAGTTCTGAACCAAAGATGCTCATCCTCCATTTTATGGTGGATGACAAATCAGCCGCGGATGCCAAGATCTTGACAAGTTACGAAAAACAGCCCTCAAGCCAAAAGTGTTAAAATTAAAAAAAAAAAAAAAAAGAAGCACGAATATTTTTTTGCAGAGCTGCTCATCCAAAAAGCCACCCTCCGAGCTGCACCCCGCGGGCGAGAGCCACAACGTTTTGCAGGTCTCGGAGCGCAGGGGACGCAACCGGCTCCCAGGTGGGAGCCGACCCCGCTCCCCCAGGTCCCACTGGGATTTTTGCAGGGCTGCACGTACAGCACCGGCGGTGGTGACGCAGCCTGGGAAGGGACCCCCCCCCGGGCACACGGCGCAGACCCAGTAGGGAACCACATTTGAGCTGGCTGGGAGCGCTCTGTGGCTGGAGATGCCGGTCCTGCGGCTCTTGCCAAAGGCAGTGAGCGCCGGGTTTCCAGAAAGACCCTTGCTGCTCGCCGAGGGTTTCCTGGGTTTATCAAAGCGCCTTCTATGTCAGGGAGAATAAGGCTGGTTTGTTCAGCAGCGTCCTGCTCGCACAACCCGCCAGCCAGCGAGAGAGTTCCTTCTGTTAATGAGCTGAGCACAAAAGGGGAAAAAAATGTCATTGAAGATTTTCCTTTGGTGATAAAGAATCCTTAAAACCAACACATGATTCCTGGGCCAGCGGGGATCTTTGCCAGCCAAAACAGAGCTGGGATCTGTGCTGCTGTTCCCACCGCCCCATCCCCTGACTCCTCCTCTGAAGATGGAGATCGCTGCTCCCCGGTCCTGGGATCAGCCGAAGGATGACAGAGAAGGATCACGCATAGTTTCATCCCCACCTTTTCTTTTCCCCCCTTTTCTCCCTTCAGCATTTAGGGTATCAGGGATGGTGCATTTGAATGGATTTAGTTTGTACCCGAAGCAGAGACGAAGCCGAAAGGTGGTGGTGGTGCCGGGGCGGTCCGGGCGCTGGCAGCAGCTTCTGTGGGATGCGAAGGACCCGCTGAAGTGTCCCTCAGCTCCCTGACCAGCGCCGGGGGGCACCGAGGGCTCCCCGTTTCTGCAAAATCAATCGACAGAACCAAACCCTGCATCAACTGTAACCCAGGGAAAACAACTCCCCGAAAACCCACTTGCCGATTTGCGGTGTTTCCCAGCTGTGTGCCTGTAAAGAAACACCGTTTTGAGAAAAGCAGTAAGGAGCCTGTTTGTTTTAAACCAGACACCCAGCAGGACGAGCTCTTTATCCTAACCCCAAGGCAGCGAGGCAGTTGCATTTATGGCATCCTCCTAAGCAGGCTTTTTGGCGAGGGTTGGCGGTGCGGAGCCCAGCCTTCAGAGGCGTTTGTGATTTAGAGGCAATTTACTCAAGTGCTGTTCCTAGAGCTGAAACATTTTGCAGTAGAAGGTGGGGGGGGAAATACTGTGGCATTTACTAGTAAAACTCTTTAGGAATATTTTTAGCTGTGATTTGACATTATGTTGCTCTTTGCTGTGAAGTGTTCGCTTGCTGAAGCCTCCTGGCAGTTGTTAGCCGTGGTAGAGCTGCCTTTGGCTGAGTTAGCAGAGGAGCAGAGCTGCAGATGGACCAGAAGAGAGGTGCGGGCAGCGGTCCCAGCCGGGGTGGGCAATGTGCCTTCCCGGTGGGGCACAGGTCACCCATTCGGCCCCAGCCCAGGGAACGATGCAACTCTGCCCCAGGGCCAACCAGACGTCCAGCTCCCTCCTCCCTTTGGCTGGAGGGCCTGACCCTTTCCCTGCTGTTGCAGCTCAGCCCCAATCCGTTCTTGGCCAACAGCAAATATTCCTCCATGCCACCCGGGATCAGGGCTGAGACCTCTCAACTCATTTCACATGTGCTGCGGGAGCAGCAGGTCCATAGCTTTGGCTTCCAGCCTCCCCCAAGCCCGTAGCCTGCAGATGGGGGACCAGAAACAGCATCCCATGTCCTGGGGCATTTCAGTCCCCAAGGCATTTTGCCACGAGATGCGCTAACCCTTCTCGCTTGGGATGGGGCATGGATGCTTTCCGTGGCCCCAGACCGTTTTTAAAGCCGCAGTCCTGCTGGATGCAGAGGTCTCAAGTAGGGGGGGCAAGCAGCGGCATTGCTTTTCCCATGGCCCATCAGCCTCAGTGCAATCATGAGAATTTACTCCCGCTGAAGCTCTGCCCTCCGGTTTATTTTAAGCAAGGGGAATGCTTGAGACCCAGCCGGTTTTAATATATTTAATTAACCTTTGGACAATAGCTCTTGAGTGATTATCAGCTTCACACAAAGCAATGACATTTGTCATGCTGGTAGTGTTCACAGTCATTTGGGCTAGCAACAAATTAAAAAGTGGTCACAGATGCATTTCATAAATTAGAGCAACGAGTCCTTGCGGTGCAGATCACGCTCCATTTTGTGTGAAGTAAATCAGCAGATCTGGTCCAGCTCTAGCAAACAGGTTTCTCTGCATTGCAAAGAGCCGCCTGCACGTTTTTTTCTGGCTGGGTTTGTTTTTTTTTCTGACACACCAAAGCTTCAGCCCCTCTGGGCTATGGGCTCGGCTCTCCCTCCCGAGGCTGTTCATGTTCTCACCCTGTCCTCGGCACTGGTGAGACCCCACCTCAAGTGCTGTGTTCAGTTTTGGGTCCCTCACAACAAGAAGGACACTGAGGTGCTGGAGCGTGTCCACAGAAGGGACACGGAGCTGGTGAGGGGTCTGGAGGACATCTGATGAGGAACGACTGAGGGAACTGGGGGTGTTCAGCCTGGAGAAGAGGAGGCTGAGGGGAGACCTTATCACCCTCTACAACTACCTGAAAGGAGGTTGTGGAGAGGTGGAGGCTGATCTCTTCTCCCTAGTGACAAGTGGTAGAATGAGAGGAAATGGGTTCAAGTTATTCTAGGTGAGGTTTAGATTGGATATTAGAAAAAATTTTTTCACTGAAAGGGTTATCAACCATGGGAATAGGCTGCCCAGGGGGGTGGTGGATTCGCCATCCCTGGAGATGTTTAAAAAAAAGGGCAGATGTGGTACTTGGGGACATGGTTTAGAGGTGGTTTGTCAGGTTGGGTTAATGGTTGAACTTGATGACCTTAAAGGTCCCTTCCAACCTCAACAATTCTATGATTCTATGGCCCATATCAGCCAAACATCTGAGGTTGAGAAACAGGAGTTCAGGGCCACCTAAGCATCAGGTAGCTGCTGGTGGCCCTGTCTGTCTTCTGCACATTTGTCCTGTTGCCCCTTGAACCCTTCTGCACTGATTTCCAGCACGCTCTGTGGCAGAGCTCCACAAACCCCAAAGCCTGCTGCATTTGCAGCGACCACTTTGTTTTCTCTGCTCAGAAACGCTGCCCACCCCAGGGTCCCTTCCCAGCCCAGATCCATCCTGCCAAACTCACCAGGACGAGCTCCTTCAGGCCCCTACGGGCCCAGCTGAGTGTCACCTCTACCTCTTATCCTTTTCCCCAATTGTTTTTTTGAGTTTGTGGGTTTTTATCTCCTTTCAATATTTCAGGGCTGCCTCCTGTCTCCTCCCTTCTGCCCCCGCAGCCCTTCCCCACCTCACTGTTCCCGGGGCGCTCGTGCCAAAACACGGGTCACTGTCCTGAACAGGCACATTTCGTGACCTTCCACTTCTCGTTCTTTTGGTATTCATTTCTAAGCCTTTTTGCCTTTTGTTCAAGGGTGATAGATTTTTCAATCTCATTTACCATGTTGGTTTTTCGCGCTACTCTGGCTCCTGGCCCCCGACCAAAGCGTTTGCTCCCTTGCAAAAGCCTTCGGTTCCCGGCAGCGTCTGGCCCTCGGGACTCAGCAGCGCCCTGGGGAGCCCAATTCGGGTAAGAGCTTTGATTGTGAGGGCTGAGCGAACGGACTGCCCCCAAATCTTGGCCCAGAACTGAACTTCGCTGCCGGGGCTGATCCCAACTCCCAGTCTTTAGGGGTTTGGTGTGGCTGTGCACGCTGCACGCTTACCCACCTTCTCCCCAAATCCAAGCTCAAGGTTTGTCTTGGCCATCTGACACGTGGGGAATTAGGTTTCCCTTGGCTGCCTTGTACAAGCTCAGCTGCTGCTCCACACGTCATCCAGCCAGGGCTTCAACACCACCACGCGAGGTTTTGAAGATACCCTCATGGCTGATTTATTTTTGCAAGCCAGCGGTGCGCATCATGGACATCCTTCCCAGCCCAGCTCCACTCATCTCCGCCATGGCTCCATTCCCAATCCACGTTTCTCCTGCAGGGAGCACCCAGCCGCAAAAAACAAACCCCAAAACTGCCTTCTGTCCCACCTTGGCCCAGTGAAGGAGGGTGACAGCAGAGGGACTTCACTCTCCTCTCTCATGCAATATGAGGCAGCAGAGTGGGGCTGAGTCTGCAGGTATCAGACCCTGACCAAAGTGTCTCATTTTCACCCAAAGTGCACCAAACATCATCATTGGAATCAGGCAGCACCCGAGAAACATATTGTCACCCATCCTACTTGCAGGGTCATGATCCTTCGGGCCACCTTGGACCCAGCTGCAGGAATCCAGCTTGGCTTTGCAAGTCACAGCTGAATCCCCGGCCCAGGGGGAGAGGGGGAGTGGGTTTGGGGCCCACAGCTGGAGGTGAGGAGACTTATGTACGCGAAAAGCTATTGCAAAGAACATTAGGAGCAATGTCTGGACATGAAATTCCACTTTTTTGGACCCTCGTGCAAGAGGAGAGCTGCTTTTCTGCCCCTGATGGACCCCAAGGACTTAAGCTGCCAGATGTAATAGCTGCTGAGATGAAGGATGACATCTGGAAGGAACCAGTTGTAGGGGTCACCTGCGAGCCAGCATCTGCAAATCTCACTGCCAGTCTGGTCCGCAGGGACCCGGGCCTGGCAGTCATGCTCTGGGCCAGTGTTTATTCTCCTGCATGCTCTGGGAAAGCAGGGCCTGTCCTTCAGCAGCGCCAGCAGCTCCGGGGTTTGGGATGCTGTGGTCAATTTGCTGGTTGTTCCTTGGGAAAAAAACAGCTTCTTAGGGCAGAAGATAAAGCTCATTTCTGGTCTCATCACCTCCCCTGCCTGGGCATCTCAGCTCAGGCAGCGGTGAGCTGGACACGGGTCCCTTCCAAGCTGGGTTTGGAAAGCAGGTGGGAGGCTGCATCTCTGCCAGCTGATGCCAAGCTTGGGTAGGATACTGCAAGCATCGGGGTGGATTTATGGCCATGGGGAATGCCAAGGCTCATTGCAGGCTGGAGAGGGCCACGTGCTGGCCTGCAGTGCCATGTACCGACTGCTGTGAGCTGCCCCCAGCTAGCCAGAGCGATGGCAGGGAACTGGGCTGAGCAGCCCCATGCGTCTCCCAGAACACCAGCAGATTGGGGGGGTGGTCAGTGCTGCTGCCCCGGCGGGGTGCCGAGCAAGTTTGACAGATGTATTATGGAAACTGCAATGTGCTACTTCGGGGAAGCAGCTTCGTGCTGCAGAGAAGTGGACACTTTCTAGTTACCATCATCTGCAGCAAGTCCTTCCTTGGCCTGACAGCTGAGGCTGTCACTGCTGCCTTTCACCTGTGACACTCCCCAGTACAGCAAGATTTAGAGTTATCGACTCTTTCAGCAGTCGGGGGGAGAAGATGAGTGATGGGAGATCCCCCACAGTGTGCCTGTACCATGGCAGCAGCTCCTGGGAAGCCCCTGGGCTGTCGCACTCCTCCTGCCTTCCACCTCCAGGAAATTCCTGCTGAGTTTGTGGCTCCCGTTTTTCTCCTTTTGCAGCCTGACACTGGCGTTATCCCACTGAGGCCTCCTCACTTCCACTCAGGAGACAACAAAACCATGTGGATTTTACCCCATATAAGCAATACCAGAATCTGGCTGGTGTTCACGGGCACTGCAGAAGAGATGCTCACCCTACAACAACACCCTGTAGACATGCAGAGAAATGGGAAGGCTCGGGTCATTGCAAGGTTGAGCTGGTTGAGGTTGTCCCTCACCCATGGAGCAGCCAGTGCCTAAAGAAACTGGTCCCACCACATGAGAAATAAATAAGAGAAGCAAATCTCACTGAGGGTGTTTGGAAACTCCTATATAACCACCTAAACCTGAGTGGGGCTTTGAAGATGAAGCATCATGGGGGCTTGCACTGGTTTTCCAAAGCAGCTGAGGGGTGGGATTGGAGGGCCAGGGTCTGCTGGCAGCCCCAGATGCACCCAGAATCAAGTGACAAGAAGACAGGAGCCAAAGGGGACAGGGACAAAGATAAGGCTGTGACACAGGTCCAACACCCATCCTGAAGATCACGCCAAACCCAGGACTTACCCTGGGTGCCAGCACCCATCCAAGGGACCCACCTGCTCACAAGGGTGAGGTCCAGCAGAGCACAGCCAGGAGAAGGACTGGGGACCAGCAGCATCCTTCATAGAGGGATGAGCGCCCCCAGCTGAGCTTAAATAACCTCCTGGGCCCATGGGTGGGGGTGTGGGCCCCAGGTGAGACTGCTCAGGGCCATCAAGGGTTACTCATGCCAGTGGGAAGGTGGTGATTTGGCCCTGCAGCTGCCCAGATGTGGCTTTACTGGTTGCATGGTGATGCCCAGCTGAGCTGTACTGGGTGCCACAGCAGTCACTGCCAAGCCTGGTGCACACTGCGTTGGCGACAGCCCACAGTGCTGAGCACTGAGGTGGGGGTCCAGTATGGCCGTATGTATGGAAGAGACCATGAAATGCTCTTGGCCAAACTCTGTCCATGTTTGGGCTTCTCCCCCTTGCACCAAGGAGTCCCCTCCACACCTGGCGGAGACCTGCTCCTGGGAGCCCTTTCCTGAAGGTCTGAGGACCTGCCACCAAAACCACCCCCTTGAAGGCTTGGAAATTAGCTGGAATATCAGCATGAGCAGGAACAGCGCTGGGCATAACCAAGCATCCCTTCGCTGGGGCTCGGGTCAAGCCACCAGCGCTCAGGATTTGTGTGCAGCCTTTTGGTGGGTGTGAGCAAGATGCGCTGGTGAGGACAGAAATTAAATTGGTGTCGCGTGTAGCTCATCCCCACCCAAAGCACTTTGGTCCCCTGAGTTGGGACAGGTCTTAAGATTGCGGTTTTTAGGTCAGAAGTTGGGTTTTTAACCCAGAAGTCGAAGGTTTGGTGCTGCTGGTGCACACGGGATGCTGTTACTGAGAGTTGAGATGGCACTTGTCGCGGGAGGGGATGGCAGGAGTTTCTAATCCCTGTGTTCCTGTTAGCAGCCATTAACTGGGGAGGTTGAAAAGCAGCTTCTCCCGTGGCTTGGCCAAAGCTGCCTGTCCCCTAAACGTGTTTGCCTAATTCGTCCTTGGTTTCTGCTGCTGCAAGCGCTGAGTCTTGTTAGGGCTTTTGGGGAGGAGATTAAAGGCATCTTTCTTCTCCAGGGGTGCTCTCCCGTGGCATGGTCTCAAACACTGTTATCAGACCACATATCCACCTTCTGCCTGTCTTCAGGTCTGTCCCTGCTGGGAGGTGTTTCAGACCTCGAATCCCTTTTTTCTTCATTCCCCTCTGGGGTCCCCACGGGGGATGGAGGCACGGGTGGCCCCAATTCCTCAAGGCCCCCTGCACGGGGATGAAAAGCCCTGGGTGCCAGTGGCCGTGTCCCAGACGAATGCTGAGAATGGCTCTTTGTTCCCTATTTCTAATTGTTGGGCCCAAGCAGCTCGTTAACGGCTCTGCCCCGTGCCCTGCCATTCCCGCAGCCGCCGCTCAGGGGGACGGGGCTCAGCCTCTGGGTGTGGATTTTGGGGTGACACATAAAACCGGCACAAAGCGGGGTGAAGCTGCCGGCACTGCTGATCTCTGTAAAGAGCCGGGGGGAGGCGCTCAGGGGGTGCCTGGAAAGGGGCGTTGTACGTGGCCAGAGCAGACATCCATCAGCAGGTATCCAGAGCCTCCCCTGCAAACTCCATCACAGTTTTCTCAGCCAAAAAATAACCAGCTGGCAGAAGCTTCTTGAGGGTTTTTTTGGGAGCCAGGGACAATACCAGCCCTACCATCCACGTGCGGTGGCTTTGGGAAGCGCCGGAGGACACGCGGTTTGCTCTGCGCCCGAAGCATCGCTCGACCCTAAGGAGGGTTCAGTGCTGGGGTCCTTCCCACAGTGCCCCAACTGCCCCAGGGCAGAGCGGAGCCCAGACGGTCACCCCCCAGTACATACAGATCTGGGAGCACAATCAGCCCTCTGAGAAGCTCGATATGAATGATTTAGAAACAATTTTTGGGCTCTCTCACGGAGGGAGCTTGTATTTGCATTTGAAAACTCTGGAGGAGCTGGCGGTGGGGACGGGAGCACTGGCTGGGTGCTGTCAATGGGAAACTGTTCTGTCTAATGCTGCTGGGGCCAAAAAATGTGAACTCTGCAGATTTCTGGCTCCGTTCATGGTCAGAATTGCTGGCTTCGTTGTCGGTGCCTGGCTGCTCTGCTCCCAGCTATTAACGGCTCTGCTCGGAAGCTGGTTTTCCTTTGCTGCCAAAGCAGAGCAGGATTTTGTGAAGGATGGGGTGGATGGAGGGGATGTCTGGGATGGGAAATGGGGGCGGCATTCAGCTTGCTGCATTTTGGTGCTGGGAAGGCTGTTCGTGCTCTCTGGTCCTTATCAGGGATCCAACTTGCAGCGATTTCGATACTAAAGCCATCAGTTTGCCTTTGCATTGGGAGTGGAGCTGAGGCCCGATGCACTCATGTCACGTAAGACCCCCTTGTGCGAGCCTGTGGGGTCACCGCTCGCTTTGTGCCTGTCCGTGTCCCAGTCCCGGGCTGCAGCGCCCCAGGAGACACCACTGCGGTTAACAAATGCTCCTTTTTTTCGATCCTTTCTCAGCCAGTTTCACACCACTCGCCCTTCACGTCAGCGGGGTAACCCACCCCTGGCACCCTCCGCCACACGGTGCCCGTCCTGCATCCTTCCTCACCAGCTCCCACGGGCGATCTCGCTGCAGACGGGGCTGTTGGGTGCGGGCATCTACATCGCCTTGAGCCCAGTAGAAAATGAACTGTCCCCGGGTTCAGGCGGGGACGGGGATGGCGGCAGTGCAGGGAGGGGGCACGCAGGGATGCTGCGAAGAGCAAGGGCGAGCTGGCTGCAGCAGCGTGCCTCAGTGTAGTGCATGCACAAATAAAACCCTGGAGAGCTTTGCACTGAGCTGGAAATAATGGCATTACAAGCGCTTGCTCGCTTCTGGCTGCCATGGGTTGGATGAGGTTTTTTTTTTGGGGCCGGCTGAAGGGCTGCAGCACGTGAGGGTTTGCTCCCGGTTTGAGTGCAGCTCTGGGAAGGTAAGTGGGAAAAGTTCCCCGGGCACGGTGGCTTGTCAGCGGGGACAAGGGTAGGGACAGAGCCCTGGCATGGTCCTCACCTCTATCCTGGCATCCGTGTACTCCCCGGCATCCGGAGGTTTGCACCGATGGAGCAACCCCCGCGTGGAAAAGCCCCGCTGCTGTCACACTGCTGCCGCCTTCCCGATGTGGGAAGGATGAGTCCGCTGGGCAGAGAGCAGAGGGAGTAGGAAGAAAAAAATAGGCAAACGGCAAAATCTGTGTATTTTCTTTTTTTTTTCTCCCCTTTCTTTCTCCTTTGCCCAGGAGAGGCGTGAGGGCTCACTGGCAGCATGCCACTGGTGAAGAGGAATATCGAGCCCCGGCACCTGTGCCGGGGGGCTCTTCCCGAGGGGGTGACGAGTGAGCTGGAGTGTGTCACCAACAGCACGCTGGCTGCCATCATCAAGCAGCTGGGCAGCCTCAGTAAGTCACGGCACGGCGGCCCCGGCGTGGGATGGGGACAGGGCGGTGGGATGCTGGTGGGACGCTGCGGTTGCTTGCGCCGGTTCCAATGGGGGCTACATGAGAGCTGTGTGGGCTGCAGCCACCCCTAATTCAGTGGGAATTATCCAGCTAATAAAAAAAGGAGGATGCTCAGGGCCAAGCCCAAAGTGGGGACTTGGTGACATTTTTAAGACCTGTTTTCCTCCCGTAGCCGGTCTGTGCAGTGGGGAATGAAAAGCCTTTGTGAGCCTCTTGCTTCTCGACATGGCCAGAAATAGGAAGGTCAGGCAAAGACTTAAAAAACCCCAACCTATTCTTTTTAATCTTAGAGCTCTTTGTGAAAGAGAGGTCTGTCTAAAAGGTCTAAATCCTCGGATGTCTTCCTGCCCTGGGACTGATTTCAGCAAAAAAGGGGAGGACAAGAGCGCTGCACACGCCGATGTGAAGGTTTAATAGGGGCAGCCTATTTCACTGCTGAATATTGACTTAAAATAGAGAAAGAAGCACAGGCTGTTTAGGGCTCCCCCTCTTCCCCCCCCCTCCAGAAGTAGAAATAAAAATAAAATAAAATGAAAATAAAAGGAAAGGAAAGGAAAGGAAAGGAAAGGAAAGGAAAGGAAAGGAAAGGAAAGGAAAGGAAAGGAAAGGAAAGGAAAGGAAAGGAAAGGAAAGGAAAGGAAAGGAAAGGAAAGGAAAGGAAAGGAAAGGAAAGGAAAGGAAAGGAAAGGAAAGGAAAGGAAAGGAAAGGAAAGGAAAGGAAAGGAAAGGAAAGGAAAGGAAAGGAAAGGAAAGGAAAGGAAAGGAAAGGAAAGGAAAGGAAAGGAAAGAAAAATAAAACCTATATTTAGGGAGCTGCTGGAAGCATGGCAGCCGGCGTGAGCAGCACCCATGGGTGCTCAGAGCGTGGCTGCCTCACCCAGGAGAAAAGGAAATCACATACAGCCGAGCCGGGTGACAGGCTGAGCAGATATCAAAAGCACCTTGATCTCGGGAGCTAATATGTGGTTTTGGAGGAAAACCTGAGGTGCTGGGTGCTGGGCTGGGTGCTGTAGCCTGCAGGTGTCAGCAATGCTCTGCCAGGCGGCGCTGCTCAGACCTGTGATAATAATTGCCCTAATAAAGAGCTATCATAGCGATGCAGTGTGTGCTGCCGGAAAATAACTTCTAAAGTGAAACAAATCGCGGCTTCTCCCTGCTGTAGCACTCTCCCCGCTGCCCTGCTCTCGGTTTTCCACCTTCGGGGCTGGGTTTCTGCGGGTGATGCTGCATGGCCAAGGGGTGATGGTAGATTTTTGGCTGCATCTGCCCTGGTAGATCCAAAGGGTTTTTAGGATGAGCATCATCATGGTTTGGTGCCTCCCACAGGTACTGCTCTTGCTGGAAAGGGTGCTCGTGCATGGAGAAGGGTGGGTGGTTTGTGCTCCCCTTCCTCCATGCAGTGCTTTGCCAGGTCTGGGAGAGGATGAGGCTCAGCTCCCCCCAAAAAATAAGGCTTAGGAGAGAGACTCACAGAGGTGGCGGGGAGGTGTGTGGTCATGGGGACAGGCTGGGAGAGGGCTGCTGCCCACTGCTATTGCCTGTGACGGGTGTGCATTGCCCTCTGCCAGGCAGGCACGCAGAGGACATCTTCGGCGAGCTGTTCAACGAAGCCAACAGTTTCTACATGCGGATGAACTCACTGCAGGAGAGGGTGGACCTGCTGGTCATCAAGGTGACACAGCTGGACTCCACCGTGGAGGAAGGTGAGGGGCTGGGGCTATTTTGGGGTGATGGTCGGGTGCAAGCGGGTGGGAGACACGTGCTCTGGACTGGACCACCTGGTTTGGGGGGCTGAGGTCACCTCTACATCCCTTCTCCTTTCCGCACCCCCAGTTTCGCTGCAGGACATCAACATGCGGAAAGCCTTCAAGAGCTCCACAGTGCAGAACCAGCAGGTCGTGTCTCGCAACTCCATCCCCAACCCGGTGATGGAGATGTACCAGCGCTGCGACAAGCCCCCGCCGCTCAACATCCTCACGCCCTACAGGTAGGGTGGCCGGCACATCACTCCTTGGGGGGACCGAGGGCATCCTGGGGGGCTCTGGGGGGCCCTTTCCAGGAGAGGCATCAGGGGTTGCACCCCATTTGCTGCTTGGCGAGGGCTGAGAAGTTGTTTTCTCTGGTTGCTGTGCCACCATCCCCATTGCGTAGGGCGCTTGGGATGAGTGACCCCACGCAGCAATACTGCAGGTAGTGACTGCTGTGTTGGGACATGTTCATGGTGGAGCAACAGCTTATGGCCATGATCATACCAAACCCCCTGTGCAGGGGAAGGGGGTCTTCTCAATATTCTTCAGTATTCAGGGATCTTATCAATACTTATAAATCCTTAAAGGGAGGGTGCCAGGGGAATGGGAACAGTCTTTTTTCAGTGGTGCCCAGTGACAGGACTAGAGGTAACGGGCACAAACTTGAGCACAGGAAGTTCCATCTTAACATGAGGAGGAACTTCTTGCCTTTGAAGGTGGCAGAGCACTGGCACAGGCTGCCCAGAGAGGTGGGGGAGTCTCCCACTCTGGAGCCATCCCAAACCCACCTGGACGCTGTCCTGTGCCACTGCTGGAGGTGACCCTGCTGTGGCAGGGGGTTGGACTGGGGGAGCTCCAGAGGGCCCTTCCAACCCTCACCAGTCTGGGATTCTGTGATTCTCCTGTGGCTGATAACCCCCTCTCCTCCCTCCTCAACCCCCAGGGATGACAAAAAGGATGGCCTCAAATTCTACACCGACCCCTCCTACTTCTTCAACTTATGGAAGGAGAAAATGTTGCAGGCAACAGAAGATAAGAGAAAGGAGAAGCGCCGGCAGAAGGTAATGGGCAGGCCGGGGACACCGAGTGCTCCCCGCTCATTGCGGTGGGTGCATGTCGCGGGGCTGGGCGATGCTCCCTGGGTACCGCTCACGGTCCAGAGGAGCCAGGCTGGAGATGGAGCCGCAGCTTGTGTGTGCCCCCAGGAGCAGCGGCTGGTGGAGGACTCCACCCGGGAGGTGAAGAAAGTGAGGAAAGCCCGCAACCGGCGCCTGGAGTGGAACATGATGGCGTATGATAAAGAGTTCCGACCCGATAACAGGTTCTCACCATCCCCCTATCACATGGCGTCATCAGAAGGATCACTGTCCCCAGATAATAGGCAGGTTTTACCTACTACGTGTTAGCTCACCGGCTCGCCTTTGCTTTTCTCATCTCCGGCTTTGGGGGGGGGGGACACGCTGCCCGCAGCAGGGTCAGGGCGAGAAGCTGTAAACCCATGGTAGATCCATGGACAGCTGGTACCCCCGGGGGTTGCATCCTGGACCTCAGGAGCAGCCTTGGTGTTGGGATAAAGTCAGAGCGCTTTCCATTTAGCAGCTAAGGGAATAGGCTGGTTCAGCTCTGTTGGTGTCCTCCTCCCCTCCGCTATCTCTCTGCTTTCTTGTACAGCTTTATTTTTGTGCCTGTTTTTTGTTTTGCTGTCTCAACCCCAAAATACCCCCCAAACCCACATCCCCCTGACAACCCCTGCCCAGTCGACCCCCGCTTCCAGGAGTACGACTGTTGGGTTTTCCTGTGCTGTAGATCTTATGCGTCGGACGTGGCCGACCACTCGTACCCGGCAAGCCCCAACCACCCTGCGCAGCTGCTGGCCCCGGCGTCCCACCTGGCCCCAGCAGAGCACAAGGAGGGGGTGCTCGCAGCCACCCAACCCCAGGAGCACGTCTACCGCCCGGCGCCAGCAGCCGGCAGTCGGCAGAACAGCCTCAACCGCCTCCAGCACCCCCACGCGCCGCAGCCCCCCGAGGCTATCCTCAACGGGCCGAGACCTCACCTAGTCAAGGATTACAGGTAGGGCTTCTTCTCTCCCGGCAGAGAGATGCTCAGGACAAGGGGCGGGGGGGGCTTGGTAGGGGGCTGACCCCCCATGTCTGAGTTGATGTAGTGGGGAAAGCCCTCCTTTGCAGCCACTGTGGTCTGAAACTGCTGGTGAGACCCGAGGACGAATCAGTCGGGGACGCTTTTGGGGTAACCTCATCTCAGATAAGGGGACAAGATGGATGGAGAGGACCCTTGGGATGTTGGCTGCCTTCCCACCACCACATGCCCCATAGCCCATCCTGCAGGCAGAGCCCCCACACCTCTGTGGGAACAGACCTTACACGGGGTCCAGAGCATACCAAGCCACAGCTCAGCCGGTTGGTGGCTGGAATGGGTGATGGGTGCCCGGGATGGGTGATGGGTACTGTTGTTCCTCATGCCACTGACATAGCTTTGTCCTCCCATTGTAGCTCGCAGCCAGTGCCCATGGCAGAATACTTTGTGCCACCTGCCCCGCCACCCCCACCGCCCGTCATCCCCTCCGCGCAGACCGCCTTCGACAGCCCCATCTCGGCTCCCCCCACGCTGGCCCCTGGCTCGGCCGCCCCCCCTTCCTATGCCCCCTCACCACCCCCTGCACCCCCTGGCCCCTACTCCGCTTCCCCGCCGCAAGCTGGCCCCATGGGACCCCCAGTGGCACCCCCACCACCGCCGCCGGGGCCCCCCGCTGTCACTGCCTCACCGGCACACTCGGCATCACCACCGGCCCCTGCCATGGAGCCACGGAAGCCACAGATCCCACTGATGCCCATGAGCGATGCCCGGAGCGACCTGCTGGCAGCCATCCGCAGGGGTGAGCGGCAGGGCTGGCAACAGCGGGAAAGGGTGGGGGTCCCCAACACTGCCACCGTGGTGGCAAAATACCTCTTGGCATAGAGCCGGGTGGTGTTGGCTTCGTTGGGTCCAAGACAAGCCCCAGGAGGCCAGGTGATGTGTGAAGATGGTGGCACCCAGGTGGGATGTGGGGAGGGAAAGAAATTCACTGGAGGGGGTTGGAGGGAGGTGGGGAAACCCATTGCCGGAGGTGGGACGGAACCCCACAGGGATGACTGGCAGCTCTCATGTGCGTGGCCTTCTTCCAGGCTGTAGCGGATGATGTGCTCCGAGGCTTCTCCCATTTCTCCTTCCTGCAAATCTTCAGGTTGAGTGGTAGATTTAACCTTCAAGGAGGTTCAACCTCTTTAGGTCGAGTGGGAGCAGGGGAGGAGCTTTATTCTATGATATAGCTTTATAGTGGCATGCATCACCTTTGTATCTCATATAGCTTTATAATCACGCGCATCCTCCTGCAAGGGGGCTGCAGCCATCTCGTTTCAGCCAATACTTTTTACTGGGGGGTTGCTGCACATTGGGTGCAGAACTGGGAACGTTCCCCCTAAAGCCTTCCCCCCTTCCCTGCCGCAGGAATCCAACTCCGGAAAGTCCAGGAGCAGTGGGAACAAGAGGCCAAAAAAGAGCCCGTGGGTAATGATGTGGCGACGATCCTATCCCGCCGGATCGCGGTGGAGTACAGCGAGTCTGACGATGACTCCGAGCTGGACGATAACGAGTGGTCGGACTGAGGGGCCCCAGGGCTGGGCTGGCGCGGAGCTCCCCTGCTCCGTACCAGGTGTGTATAGGCGCCTTCCCCAACCCTCGACGCCAACAAGCACGGGCGGCCCCGCTCATTCAGGAGCTTTGCTTTTACACCATGTTGAAAACCCTTCGGGCGGCAGCAGCAGCAGCAGCACTGGTAGGATACACCTCGAAAGCAGTGAGACCAGAAATTAGCAGCACCTCCACATTTAATGACTTCAACAATGCTCTGAAGGCAGGTCAATAGGGTTACTCCAGATTTACACCTGGAGCAAGACCAGAGACTGGCCCTGAGCATGCTTTCCTAGAGGAGGGAAACCCAGAGGCAACAGTGCTTTTTCAGCTAGATGTTAAATGTGTTAACGAGAAGCTCCTGGAGAAGAAGCCTGATTGCACAGCTGGTGTCACCACAGGTGTACAGGGATGGCCGTGTGCTGGGTTTGGGGATGCTCTGCTGCCTGCATTCGTAGGATGGGGCAGCTCCAAAGGCTGCCTGTGGGCAGGAGCCTCCTTCCCCACAGAGCGATGCACTGCATCATGCCACAGTTGCGTAGGGATAGTCACCATCGTGCTGTCAGTCCTTGGAGAAGACCAAGGCGTTGGTGACCTCAGCCCGTTTCCATCCTTAGGACCAGTTTTCTGGGAGAAAAAGCGTGAAGACAAAGCTTGTGCAGCTGGCAGGGAGACACAGCCCTTGTCCGGGCTTTGAAAGGTGCCAATGTGTGCTGTCCTTCGCAGGGAAAGGGGCTGTCAATGAGGGAGCAGAGGTGTCCAGGGAGCTTCCCCAAGCCCAACTCTCCTTGGCCTAAGCACTACACCGTTTCAGTGTTATTTGGGGGGGGGGGGGGGGGGGGGGGGGGGAATTAATTAGACAAAATGCTGCTTTTAGGTAAACACTCAACTTGCACTTTGCAGCCCCACAAACTGCGCTCATCCAATTGAGATCAAGTGGCCACGGTGTTTTGCTCGTCAAAATAGAGTGCGATTCATCGAGGGCTTTTCACGCAGCTACAAAGGGAGGAGGCACGGGAAGGCAGAGTGAAGGGGTGGGAAATACTGAAAATGTCACAGTTGGGAGTAAGAACCCGCAGAGAGCTGGGAGAGGTTCCCCACTAGCAGAAAATGGGCCATGACTAGCCATGGACTTGCCCAACACAGCATCCTGAGGTCCTCTCAGGTGTTCCCATATACCACGAGTCCCTGAACGGGGGAAAACTGAATCCCAGTGTTGCATCTCTTCTGGGAGAAGCTGGGCTCTGAGCCCACCTCCCCAGCTCTCCCAGTAGCCACGTAGGTGAGGGCTACAAAAGTACTATTTTGACTGTCTAGGGGTGACCAGACCTGTTCAGGAGGTGGGAGGATATGGCTGGGACCCAAAAGGCTCAAAGGCTGATGCTCAGTTTCACCCTGAGAAATGCTGGTGTTGAATGATGCCCCAGCTATCTGCTTGTTTCCCCCCCCCGCAGTGAGAAACCCCTTGTGGTGAGATGTGACGAACCCTCTGCCCAGCTGCTGAGAAATGTCCCCAGGAGCCCTCCCTTCTCCTGCCCGACTAAAATGGTCTCTTGTCCCTTGGTTGTGACACCTCCCGCATCTCTGGTGCTGAGTAGGGGGTCAAACAGAGGAGCAGCGTGGACATGGGAGAGGCAAAAGGCGGTTGGGGAAGGGTTTGGTTTGGGGATGGGGGTGACCTGCCATGGGCCACATCCCTGGGTTTGGCCCCCCCTTTCCTTAGGGAAAGCTTCCCTTGACTTCAGCAGGGCTGATTGTCAAGGATGGAACTACAAACAAAATCCTCAGATTTAATGCCAGAATTTCCCATCTCGGCAACACTGATGCTGTTTTTAAGCTGCTCGGGCACCCATCCCACTCCGCCTGTTGAGGGGCAGCCTCTCCCAGTGCGAGGAAAACCCAGCAGTATGGGACTAGCTGTACGGATCAGTCCCAGTTCCCAGGTCAGCCTCCCGGGAGGCTCCATGCCTCCCGTTTCACCAAGCTCCCACTGCAGGCAGGCAGGAGCAATAGGACACGTGGAACAGGTCATCTGCAAAACCCAAGGAAACGGGATTGACCGAAGGAGGGAGGGAGGGAGACACGGTGTCCCGCAGGTGACCAGGAAATTCCCGATGCTTGGTGCTCACCAAGAGCTCTCCTTTCTGATGTCGACCCTCTGAGATACAGGCAACCGGCTGCAAAATCTTGTGGTCAAAGCCTGGCATCTCCACCCGGGCGGAGAGCCCCTGCGATGCCTGCGACGGGCTTTCCTTGGCGAGGCAGCTGGGGTTTGACCTGGAGCAAGTTCAGAAGGCAGGCTTGTAAAAATTCAGAGCAACATTTAAGAGTCACCTGGTAGTGTTAGATGGTTGGACTCGATGATTTTAAAGGTCCCTTCCAACCTAGATGATTCTATGATTCTGTTTATTGTAGAGAGTTATTAATATAGATGCAATTGTGATACTGTTTGTACGTGAAGAGAAATTGGGTTTATGTGGATATTTTAGAAAGTGTAACAACCCTTTGCAAGAGAAAGAATAGCAGAGGGCTGTTGGAGCTGCTGTTACCTGATATGGTGGTTGAAGGGCTGCAGGGTCAACTGCAGGGACCCAGGTGGGACTCAGGCAGAGCCGGGGAGTCCCACCAGCACATCGAGGCAGGGAAGGGGCTTTGGGACATGTGGGGCTGCCTCGTCCCTCAGGTCTGTGCCTGTCCCAACGCTGGGAAGCTGAGCTGATCTGGGTGGGAACTGGACAGGAACCGAGTGCCCCTAAAAGACTGGGTCTCTTCTTTTCATGCACTAGTTGCGTTATGTGTGTCACATGAAACTGTGATAATTCTGGTAGGACTCCATTGGTGTGTCAGGATTGTCCCTGTAGCCTTTCACTTCCCTGTCACTTCACAGCAACTTTGCTATGCTTGGGATTGGCAGCAGTCAGTCACCCCATGCTACCATCAGGGTCAATGCTGCTGCATGGCAAAGCACTCGACAATCATATAACTCAAGCCTTGCCTGCCCTGGGCATGGGCCACATCTGCAGAGCAGATGCACAGCCTCAGGGGTGTAGGGAGCAAAGCTCACCCTCATTTCCTCGTGCTTTTATATTCTTACACCATCCTCTTCTCCTTGGACATCCCAGCACATCCCCACCGTTCACAGTCTGCTTAAGGAAAGCCCCCAATAACACAAGCCCATTTCACATGCTCAACTCCAAAGCAAGTCAGCAGGACCCCAACCTTCTACCATTGCCCATTGCTTGAAGACAGATGATCCAGCTCTTCTAGGGATCTAAACTGCCCCAGCTCCACTGAAGCTGTCTTGATACCAGGGATGGGGCTTATCCACAGGTAGCCTCTCTCCAGTGAGATGTCTACATCAGAGTTCATTGCTCAGATTTCTTGTGTAGCTGGTGAAGTAACCTGTATAGTCAGTGGGGGCTGTAGAACGCCCATTTCTGGTCTGATCGTGGTGTAACTTGCTCTTCCCAACTCCCCTGGCAGCACCACAAGGTGGGCAAGCACATGGTGCCACTGAGAACCCCAAACTCATGATACAGCTGTTCCTGCAAGGCCAGCTTTGGTGGCAGGCCAACATCCTCAGTGCCTTTGCTTGAGGGACTCAGCCATGTTTGAGGATGACCATCTTTATTTTAGGTGCATTCATCTATTTTTTTTGCCCAGGTCACCTACGAAGTCCAACACAAGTGACGCCAACTCCTTGGTTCGTCTGGGCTGGGTTAGCTCTGCTGGAATTGGTTGAGGCATACTAATTAACACTGGCTGACCCATATGCTGTGTACTCAATATTTTGTACATATGTGCCTATTTCTGTATACTCTTCTAAAAGTAGGCCATGCTGCGTTACACAACCTGAAATGCTCAAATCCCCATGTGGGCTGATATAAAAGTGAATATTTAAATATTTTATCTAGCTTGTCAGCCATTAAAAATACAATTCAGGTCACAGATGATTGAATTTCTCCTCTCTCAAGTGTACTAGAAGTGGGCTGAGGAGATTCTCCTGTACATTAAGGTATCACGTTCCATGTGAAAATATAGCAGTGGCATTTCATTGCCAACAGATAATCACAGAGTGCCAAACATCTAATGAGCCCGACTGATCTCCTGAGAGTTCCTCTTTCCATTTTATCTGCTTTCTCCTACTTGCCAGTTTATGGGCATGGATTAAAAATACTAAATATGTCTGCCAACAGGGGGAAGTATATTCTGTGTGCATAGAAATGAATTGGGCCAGCATCAGTGGAAGAGTAAATAATCCAGTATGGTTCTGCTTAGAGACATTAAAGGAAGGCTATATTCCTTGAGGTCCATCAGGAACCTCTTGTACATCTCTGGTTTACCTGAAAAGGGACGTTATGAGGACCACTGTGCCATGGTACAGCAGTCAGTGCCTGTGAGAACTACCTCAGGTACGAAGTCTGGTCTTGCTCAAGTTTCATGAAGGTTGGTGGAAGTCTAGCAGTGTTCGCGTTCCAGTGTTGCACCCTCAGAGTCCCCTTGATTTTGAGTGAACGTTGGAGCTAGCTGTTGACCCTGGTGGCTCTTAGAGGATCAGTGTCCTGAAGAAAGAAAGAGAAAATGGGTAGTTTCTGACTTTCCACCCTGGGCAGAGACCTAGGGAGGAGCAAGAATCACATCCTACAAAGAGCTCCTGCTTTTGCAGCTATTTTATCCCAGGAAGGTTTTATTCTGGTGACAAACATAAGGCTGAACACAGCTTCTCCAGAGAGTTCTCTTCAAGTAAGAGCCCTCCATTTTCCTCCCAGCAATTTCTCCATCTCTATCGCCCTTTCAAGACACCCAACAGCCCAAACAGCAGCTTTGCAGACTCCCCTGGGAGCAAGAGCCTGAATTAACACCTCAGCTTTAATCATAAATGGAAGTTTCACTTGGAGGGAGGCAGGTTGTAGCACTGGAGGTGGTATTTTGGAGGTTGCTTTCCAGAGGTGCACAGCCAGCAGGAGCACTGTGCCATTTCCTTGTGGATGGACCACGGAGGGCCATGGGAAGCGCTCCCCATCATGGGATGCTGACAAGGGCAGCATCGGCTGTTCCTTTTGCCATGATTCCTGTTTTCCTGTAGTAGTAGTAGTTATTTAGGGGTAAGGTTTTCTCAGCTGGCATGTCACTTTACAGATTAAAAAAAAAAATAAAAGTAAGGGCAAAGATTCTGTCCTGCGGAGTTTACAGCAAAGACCATATGACCTGCACTGCACTTTAGAAACCTCAAATGCTCACTCACCCATGAATTTACCCTCAACTGGGCAGCAGCACCTTGAGGACTGTTGTCCCTTCCTTAGGTGACCCCACGACCAGCACCACGACCACATCCCCCCTGCTGGTGGCAGCAGTGGGGCTCTCCTGCCCCTCCACTATCCCCCATGCAAAAGTGCCTGAGAAAAGTACGGGAGCACCATGACACGCTGGTTTTGTCTCTGAATGGGTCACCACACCCTCAGGGTGGACCTTTCCCAGTCCCAACACAGCTGTGCTCCTCTGGGATGACCATGCATGCGATAAGAAACATGCCCAGGCGCAACCTTGCAGCTACCTGCCAACACTCAGAGCTGCCCAAGCAATTCACATGATGGCCTCTAAGCTCATAGAAAGTGTCCTCCTTCAGGCAGTTATGCCCAATCCTAGGCTGTGAAGTATTTCAGTCTTTTTGAGAGTCATAAGGTTGTGGGTTTTTTTGTGAATCTGATCTTCCTTTAACAAACCCTGGGTTTTCTATGATCACTCTCTCAAGCTCTTCTTTCTCCAGGTGAGAATTGTGCCTGCATTTTGCTGAGGGAGGGAATGCAAAAACCAAACCCCACAGTCAAGAACTTCAATGAGGGGTTTGCGCTAAAGCCTTCAGTACTGTGCCCGCAAGCAGGGTGGGAGGAGGACACCATCCTGGTGGTGTCACTAAGCTGAGGCAGAGCCTGCAGCAAGGGATGGACTCTTGCTGCAGAAAATCCCCAGGTGAGACCTGGATGGGATATGGTGTCCCCTGAAGGCAATGTTGATGCGACGTTATAAATACTAATGTCTGTCTTACATTGGTACAGGGCCCTGAGGGCACAGGTGTCTCCACAGCACTATGTGATGGTAGATCAGTGATGCTTCACCCTGCCACAGGCATCTCTCCTAATAGGTACCTTCCCACAGGTGCCACCTTCAGAGCAGCACCGAGAGGTCCCTCTGTAGTCTTTTGCTCTTAGCAGGAAAAGGCTTAAAATCTGCTGTTGGTCATTGTGTTTGAGGGCTTGCGAGCCCAAGCATGTGTGAAACGAGCCTTTCCCCACACACCTCTCCCACTGTGGCAATACCAGGAGACTGGGTTAACCCTGGGAGACTTTCAGCCCAATGGTAGTTCTAAAACTTAGCTGTGTAGAAAGTATTAAGAGCATAGAAAGGAGGAAACAAATTAGAAAGAAGGAAACAAATTAGAAAGAAAATAACATAGCATTTTAAGTTATGCACCCACCACTCTGTACAGGAAAAACCTCATGTAAGTAAAGCCTGCTACGAAGCCACGAAGGGCAGTGGGGAAAATAAAGCTGTTCTCCACGTGCACGGTGGACTACAGCGCAAGGCATGGGGTTGAGTAGTGGCAGAAAGGACTTGAGAAAGCTTCCCCTGAGATCTGATTCCAGGTGAGGATGGAGAAACTAAAACAGATCTCAGAGGCTCTACCATGGGAGGTCTTTGAGGAGTAGGTCAGCAGACACCAGACAGGAGTACTGTCTGTGACCCTGTGTTGGGCCAGGGGATGGTGGAGGTGCCCACAGGGCATCACTTCAAACCTGGCATGTTTGTAGTTCTGCCTCATCCCCTCCCTAAGGCTTGCTGCACCACTACTTGTGGGGCTGTCCCAGCAGGTCACAGCATTGCCCATAAGCCAAGGCAGTCTTAGCTTTGTCACACCTTTTCTGGTTTTGGTGCTGACCCTCAAATACAAAAAAGATAAAGTATACTGCAGAATGAACACCTGAGAAGGAAAGATGCGAACTAACTGCAGAAAACCAGGACATGCAGCCGTTACTGCTGTATTTCAATAGTTAGAAGACAGCAGTTCTGGCAACCTGCTCCTCCAGACCGTTCATGGTCCACAGACCACAGTGTGTAAATGATGCTGGTATATTAAGGTGAACTATTTAAAAGTTACCCTTTGATTTGGGGTAGCTCAGCTGAGGACTCTAAAACAAAAAAAAAAAAACCAACCACAAAACTAAAAAGCAAACAAACAACTTGCATACAATTTCCAGAAGGAAAGTCTGTTCTTTCTCCTCCCCCTGGACCTTGAGGAAACGTCACACCTGGTGTTCCTTCCCAGCTAGCCACCAAAAAAATTGAGTAGTTGTCACCATAGCTTTCAAAAATCACTTCCTAAGAAGCCAGTGTTTAAAATCAAGCAGTACATCAGCCCACAGCACTACAAGGAGATGGGTCTCTATTACTGTAGGAGGCGCTTCTGTCCCTGAAGGCCCCACCTCAGCTCAAGTGTTTCAAATCCCATTGATTTTCACCCATTACTGGTGCTTGTCTATGCCTTATGTGTCAGCTGGGAACACTTAATCCATAGAAAGTCACTTCTTGCCATGAAAAAAACAACCATAAAAATCTTGCATTGGAAACAAGGTGGACTTTGAGCCTGATGGTGTTACGGTGATGCATGTTGAGGAGTCATTGACACCCTGCTGGCAGCGGGCACATCTTTGGCACAGTCCTGCCGGGTCTCCAAAAATCATACTGTTGGGAGCATCCACACCACCCCTCACCACCACCAAAGTTATTTTTATACTGAGATGTTTCAGGTCTACCTTTAGTTCTGGCCAGTTTTCCACAAATGGGGCCTCTCTTTGTGGTGCCTTTCATCTCAGATCAGACCAGGTTAGGAAAAAGAAAGAAAATCCCCACCTTTTTTTTCTGAAGTGCATTTTTAGGAACATTTCAGGGCTGATGGCCCCCCCATCTTAATAGACTTCCTTAATTTGGGGACCTCTTGACTTGCCCAGGAGAATGTGAAACAGGATATTCCGGCGTGAGTTCGGGTTGATGCTGAAGCGTTGCTGGCGCTTCCTTCCCTCCATTTTCGGCTATGCCATTTCACACGTGGGGCTTGGACCCGGTGTTCTGTCGGGTGACCAGCAGGGCCGCAGTGGCGTGGCAGCTCCTTACTGATACAAGTGCCTTTTCTGGAGGTCCTCATCACATTGCCGAAGAGCATGGGGCTTCACGGGGCAGGTGGGCTCGCCCAGCTAGGGTTGGGCAGAGCGCTTCCAAGCATTTCTGACACTCAGCCTGTCCTCACCTGGGTGGAAACCTGGGCCTGCCCAGACCCTGAGGTATCTGCTGGGATTCCTCCTTCCTTGCGCACGGGCTGTTACCCCCGCAGCTGCGCAGGGGTAGTTTTGGAAGCAGCTTTTACTCCAGTCTTGACCAACCCAAGGAAATCCCACTCCAGCAACCGCACGTCTCCGGGTGCACATGCAAACGTTGCACCTTTGACACAGGGACAGCCCCTGAGAGGACACGATGGGCATGTAGGGAGGGGACAAGCCCTGTCACCACTTTGCTGGGGGACACGCACCTGCTGGTGGGTTTGCTCCAGGGTATGTGCGTTGCTGCCGCTGTGGGACAAGCATGCAGGCTGGAGAGCCTTCGCCTTCGCCTTCCTCTTCCTTCTCCTCCTCCTGCCCCAGGCCAGGGCCGCTGGGACAATGCCAGCTGCTGTGGCAGGACAGGAGCCATCTCGCTGCCAGGTTTGTTTCACCCTCAGAGTGAGTAGGAGCACAAGCACCTCGGGGTGAGGCCAGTGCAGGAGTGTTATTTGGGGGGGCATTGAAGGCAGGTGAGGATCATCTCCTGTGCCCTGCACCTGGCAGCCCAGGGATCAAGCCTGGGCTGGGCTGAGCTGAGAGCACCTCAGACACCCCGACCCCCCCCTGCACTACCCAAACTCAGCAGCTACGAGCTAGGGAGACCTGCCGGAGCACTGGGGCAACCAATCCTCCTAAAATAGAGCATCTGTGAGCCGCCAGCTCGAGCCGAGCATTTTAAAAGCAGTTTTCTGCCCTTTTTGCACCAGTCATTCATACATACAGCCTGGAGCCAGTGCTGGGAGCAATCTTTACCGAGGTTGTCTCCAGCTCTGCGGCGGTGGCACAGCGGGGACAGGGAGATACCAGCCCGGTAGCACCTTGCGGTTGGTTTCCCAGGGTGCTCAGCATCAGCGGGGCTGCCCTGGTGCTCCTGCAAAAGGCTCATTTTTTAATACCGGCAGAAGTATTATCTCTATTTCCTTCGACTTGCCTTTTGATAGAAGCAGCTGACGGGTGATGGGCATCTCTCCCATGGGAGGGTCACCCGTTACAGGCCATAATTTGATTTCCATTATTCTATAGTTGACATTAAAAAAAGGAGGAGATGTTCACTGTCTAATGGGGTCTTTTAACCATGTGCACTTAGTCAATAGGTGAGTAGATGTTGCTGCTTGTATCTATCTACCGTACCCAGTTGCTACGTGTGAACAAGTGTATTTCTCCCCAGTGTTGTGGGTTCTGCCTGTCGTGACACGGTGACAGAAAGGTAGGGACTACGTCGGTCGCAACATGAGCTTTCTTCTGTACAGTGTAGAGAGGAAACCTGGAACGATCCGAAGCATCGCTTGTAACTACGTTCGTTCAGAAAATGTCATCTTAATCCCAAACTGTTGACACTTTATGCATGTGGTAATAATTAAAAAAAAAAAAAGTAATAAAGATTTTAAGAGCTTAAAGTAGATTTGGTTTCGGCTTTTTGTCAGCTTGCCCTCATTGGGTCCCTTTGCTGTGAGTTATTAGTCCTGTGATCCTCCCCTCTCTGTTAGAGGCCAGGGCACAGAAGCAGCAGCGGAAAGCTGTGATATCTCTATAACCCTTCGTTTGGAGAAACCAGCTCTCAAAGATCAATTCATTCTCATGGGTATTTAATCCCTGACCGCCTGGGTAATCAGAGGGCAGAGGATGGCTTGCTGATGGAAAAGTCTCCATCCTTTTGTGTGGAGGCTCTGAGCAGCAGGAACTGTTCCTTCCTGACCCGTACAATCAATGTCTCGAGCAGTTCTTGTCCTCAACCAGCTCATCACGATGCAAGTGGAAACACAGACCCCAGGCAAGGGAAAGCAGAAACCTGTACTAGACTCGCTCCAGCTGAAATAAAAACACAGACACGCACGGTGTGGCACACACCTGGGACAGGAGCCCAGATCTTCAAATGTTTTAATTTTACCCCCCCCCCCTCATTTTTTGATATCCTCTTGACAAATCACTTTAACAGTTTTATTTACAGTAATAAAAATAAATTACTCTTACAGATGAATGTATAATATTATACACAATAGAGATACAGTGCAATAACAGCATTGATTTGTTTTCACTCATTCATAAAGTGCATTGGAGGGGCTTGATTTAACTGTAATTGAATGATAACTATACATTTTTCTTTGAGATCAACTTTCCTGGTCAAGTTAAAAGGCTCATGAAAACACCTACATCAAAATAAGTCGCTATTCTGATTGCTGTGAAATGGCCTCGTTCCCGGGGAAGCAGATAGGACAGGAGGCAGGATTGGGAACGGGGAGGATCAACTCCCGCTCTGTCTGTCCGTGCTGCTGAAGGCGGCTCTGGTGGACGCTGCCCCAAGCCTGGCCAGGCTCATCTGGGTTTCAGAGCCTCAGGAAGGGGTGACTGCAGGGCTGTGCTGGTGACTGCAGAGCAGGTCTGGCTCTGGGCCACCCCAGTCTGGCTCAGTCTCTCGCTGAGCTTTGCCACCAGAAACTCATCCCTCCCTCCGAGCTAAAGGATTCACTCTCTCGGGAGGATGCTCTTTATCCTGCCTGGGGCCTGATTCTGACCTACTCACAAGGGACATCAGAAATGAGCCTGGTCCTTATCACTCTCTACGTGGTGCAGAGGAAAGGCGAGGCAGAGCCAAGAGGTCAGGATGCGGCAGGCTCGGAAGGATACCAGCTTTGCCAGCAGCAGCCAGCACTACATCTCATCCTTAGCCAGATACCGCCCAGTTGGAACAGAGCTTTTGCTGGGAGTAGCCAGGTGGTTTTTGACTCCCAGATCTTGCAATAAGGTCATAAACCTGTGCTTGTGATTTCAGCGCCTATCGACATGATGTGCCGTCAGACATCCAGTGTCCTGCCTGCTGAAGTGTGCTCAAATCATGAAGGAATAACCTTGGTTTAGACACAATCACGCTTGACATTGAGCAGAATTTGTGAAGGCAACTATTACCCTTGGAGTTGGAGACAATTTATTCACATCCCTCAAAGTCAGGGAAAAAAGAGCTTTGGACCATCTGTTCTGATTTGGGTCTTCTCTACTGAAAATCCATTTTTATCTCTGTAACACTCTGTACTGCAGTTTTCCAACGGGAATGGGAAAGCTCTATTCCCAGGGTTTCAGGGACAGCGGGAAGGGTGGCTCTCGGGGGATTTTTCAGTAGGCAACTGCATTTTTAACAGAAAAAGTACAAATGGTACAAGTGAAGCCATCAGCTGTACGGCAGCGTGACCGCCTCACCGAGAGAAAAGGTTGCACATGAATGAAAGGTGTTTCATGGAAACACCATGTGCATTGAACAATTATTCCTGACAATTAAAAGTCAACTGCTAATTAATTGTTAACAATTAAGTGAGTTGTCGATTCTGGTCAATGCAACACAAGTGATTACCAAGATAATGGCTTTATAGAGACCTCCCCACCCCAAATTTGATGCCTCTGCAAGAAAGAGGTACTTCATCATCTACTGAGAACAGTAATGGTTTCTTGGGGTTTTGTTCAAAGTTCAATTAAAACTCTTCATTTGAGATCAACAAATTGCGGCTGCCACATCAGGACTGAAATCCTTGAGATATTTACTGCCGGTTACTGAAATGAAGTTGGCTAAAAAGAGGTATTTTCACTCCTCAAAGTCCCAAACTGAACAAAATGGCATGGAAAAAAAAAAAAACAGCCTAAGCAACTTTGTTGGCAGAGTCTATACATTTCATTAGCTGCTTTTTTTTTTAAATTTCTCAACTGAAATGTGCTGGGACAGGGCAAGGGCTTGCTGTAAATGCACAAGCTCATGTCCACCCCTAGCACATCTCCACGAACCTCAGGGCGTTCGTGCAGCTGTGGTTCCGTCCGATCCAAGGGTGTCCCATGCCTTTTCACAGTATATTCAAGGAATGTTTTCTCTTTCTTTCTCCTCCTCACCCTTTCCTCATCCCCTTGACTAAAACAGCTGACCAGCAACACAGAAAGTATTTCATACCTATATTCTGCTTGCCACCAACTCATGGTAGAAAAACCAAAGGCAAGGAGAAAGCTGTAAATAAATCAACCAAATAAACAGTGGATTCATTTCTCTGGCTACGCTGATCTCTGCCATAGGCTTGGGGCCAGTTACATACCTCGTGTAATTGTTCAGTACCAATTTTCTGCCTGTTTCTGCTGCTGTAAATCTAGACAGGCTCCTGTAGGGTCCAGAAGTGATGTGAGTGTAAGCAGGGCCAGGCTCTGGCCCCTTCATCTTTTCCCAAAAGCTACGTGCAAAGCTTAGGTTTTGAAGGTACAATGGCAAGATCTGGGCCATTTGCCAGGGTGAGGACACGGAGGTCTTCCCAGCTAAACACCAACCAGCCCTCTCCAAGCAGGTCCAGTTTCCAGCTGGAGTGGCCACAGAGGCTCAGCGGAAATTGAAGGACACCTGCAAATTGCCACCAGCTAAAGACCTTGTGCTTGGCAGGACTACCACTGTCCCCTTGTACCTCATCTGAAAAACACAATAATTAAATCAATGGCTTTTATAGACCTCAAATTTTCTGACTTGTAACATAGGAATCCCAGCCAGAGGAGGCTTAGCAATACATTCAATACCAGAAAATAGAGAATGATGGGCCACACTCTGGTTGCTCTGTGTCCTCATGATGCTCAGGAGGCAGACAGGTGCTGCTTGGCTCTTTTCACCATGTTTCCATGTGTTTTGGATTCTCAGTGAATCCACAGAGGATTCACTATGCTGGAAAACCCTTTCTGTTTTCCAGTGCTCCTCTGGGGGTTGGTGCCCCATCCACATGTGATACCATTAGATTCACAGGAGCTGCTCCTTCTTTATGACAACATGACCTCATCCAAAATCAGGCCCAGTATTCTATACTAAACAGGTCCCAAAGCCAGCGCTGAAGGACACCGGGGCACTCCCACCCTGCACGCAGCATTACTCACCAGGTAAGTATTTAAAAGTTTTAAGTTCTCTCTCCTGATGTCCAACTGAAGGAGGTTTCAACATCCAATGTCCTCACTGATGCCCATCATTGTCACTCGAAACCTTTTCCAGTGAAAGATTTTCTATAGGGGAAAAAAACCCACCAAAGTAAAGGTGCGATAAAATAGTCAGAGATTTCCACAACGCAATGCATGGCAGGTGGGCTCACACCTGCTCGTCTTCTTCCTCACTTCTCCTTGTTTTCCCCTCTTTCCACTGATAAAAAAGGCGAGTGAAAACAGCAAAGGAAAAAACACCTAGAAAAATGCATTTTATATATATATATTTTTAGGGGAAAGACTACAAAAATGCCAATTTACCAAAAAGCTCTTCAGAGGAGATTTCTTGAGACTTTTCCTGAAGCCTATCAAGCATTTTTAACAACTTCTGCAGCCACCTTTAACAGTCTCCAAGAGACAGGTCCTAGACCATCACTCAAAAAAAAACTTAGATCAGCATATACTAAATCTGAGCATGCAATATACTCGCGCCACATCTTGATGCTGTGAGTTGGATTAGGGCAGCAGAATAAAAGTCTCCTTAGTGCAAGGACCAGTATTTAGGCAGTAGAGTTTGCCTTCGACAAAGTTGCTGTAAATGTGTTTGGGTGGTTACCAAGCGCTTCGGTGAGGACATCTCCACCTCCTCTCTGACTTAGCTGTCTGGTAGGGATGGTATCCTCGGCTTTAGCTCCTCACATCCCAAATCTTCCTCCTACTGATGTGGAGGGCCACTGGGGAAAATTATCTTTCACTGACCCTTTTATGCCTTTGTCAAAGCTGATCACTGGATCCCTCCAACTGAGACTAGTTTCAAGTATACAATTAAACTCTAAAAAGCACATTGTGAAAATCAAAATCTTCAGCAATAGGGAATTGACTGGAAAGCCAAGAAAATGCAACTTTTTTCATGTCAAGGTTTCTCTAGAGCTGATTTGTTAATCTACAGTTCATTTAAAGATACAAAATGAGCCACCCAGGGAAACAAACACTGTCTTCTAGGTCAGGTTGTATAAAAACATTTCAAAATGTTCACAAAGTTTCAAAAATGGTTTAAACTAACTCTGTCTTGAGTTTTCGCACTGAGGAACTGCAGGGACCTGGCTGCACTTACAGAAACCAGAAGAAATAAAATGAGCAGAGAAAAGTGGTTTTATATATATATGACTCTTTCTTATATATATATATTGACTTTTAAACGTGTGCTGATTCAACATTGTGCCTACCGCCCATTGCGCAAGGTATCCGAAACAGAAAGGAAACTAAAAAAAAAAAGAAAAAAAGAGAGAGAGACTGGCCACCTTTCAAAGGTAGACAATAAGTTCAAGCCCCAGGCACACTTTGGAGATTCATAGCTTTCTCATGTGCACTTAGCTCTGAGGAGTGAGAAATTCATTGCACAGATCCAGAGAGAAAATACAGTTGTGCCTGTATCCAGCCATAAAGTGGCTTCGTACCCACTACAGCCTCACAAAGCAAGAACATTTCTGTCTTCTGCAAAACTCCGGTGTACACGTGCTGCGGTTTGGTGTGGGCGGTGGCGTTGGATTGTGTCGATAGAAACTGTCGCCTCTTTTGCCCATGGTGCAGCAGAGCCTAGCTCCTGCTTCGAAGAGGGGCATTTCGGATGCTGGAGATCACAGCATCCTTCTCTAAAGGAGAGCAACGTGTTTGGGACACTAGGCTAGGCTGGGGCGGGGGGGGGCGGGGGTGTCTTCTGCTGCAACCACCGAGCTGTTCCCATGCCAGGCCCCAGAGCAGCACCCACCACCTCTGCCCTGAACCATCCGAGGTGTTTCACCCCGCGCCCTACCATCTCTCTGAAGGTTGCTTGGTTTCTTGCTTGCTTTTTAAGTGAATGCACTATTCCACTTCTCGGCCAAAAGAAAGCACAAGATAAAAGGACACTTCGTCATGGTCTCACTAACACCACAAAGCACATGATACAGTAGAGGAATGTGAGGGTACCATAGCTTCTCTAATGAAGCAAGTTAAACTGGTAGCATCCGGAATAACACACCAGGACACACGTGTGATTACAGAAGGCTCCCTCTAGGGGACGCCAGCAAGCCCGGCCCCCGTCTTTGGATGAAAATCCCACCCCATGTAAACGAGCAGTGTGGAAGGGAGGAGCCCGGGGGAGCGCATCACTCACCCCGTAACCCCAAACAGGGCAAGAGAGCCCTTCCTCGGCCTCCCCACAGCCTTTGGGTGGAGGGGCACCCACCGCGACCCCTCACCCTGCCCGCGGCCACCTTTTTTTTTTAATTATTATTTTTTGGGGGAAGGGGGGGAATGAATTCCCCGAGTACCCCCATCCCTGCGACAGCCCGAAACAACGGCCATACCCTAAAGTGCCTTTCGCCCCGCAGGTTCTCAAAGTGCTTCGCAAACCACATAGAAACAGAGAGGCACCGGGTGCCCCTCACCCCCTTCCCCTGCTCTCCCGCGGGGGTCCCCTCCACCCCGAACCCCCCCCGCGCTCCTCCGGGCCCCCCCACCCCCACCGCGCCGAGACGGAGCTGTCCGCCCCCGCGGTGCTGAACGCGGCCCCCCCCCCATTATTGCATAGCATTGCAAGACCTGATTTTAGGGGGGGGGAAGGGCGGGAGGGGGGCGCCCCACACAACCGTCCCACGCGTGGGGACCAGCCCCCCGGCCCCTCCGCTCCTGTGGCCTTGCCGGCGGCCGCCACTCGTGGGACGTGCCCGCGGGGGGGGGGGGGATGGAGGCCCCCCGGCCAGGGCCGGCAAACCCGCTGCTCCCCTGGCTCCTTACCCCGAGAGGAGACAAACGCCACCGTACGGAGATCCTTTTTTCTTTTTTTTTTCTTTCTTTTCTTTTTTTTTTTTTTTTTTTGGTATTTTGTGTTTTTAAATAAAAAATAAAATGTGTAAGAAAATAACATTTCTAAAGGAAACCATTATCATTCTACTCTCTTTCTTTCCCCCTTCTTTTTCCCTTCTCCTTTTTTTTTTTTTTTTCCTCTTTTTGGCCATCTTTTCATGGAACGAGATGTGCTGGCCGGGGGGGTTCCTCCCGGTAGGAAACAATAACGACGGAGGGGAAAAGGAGGAGGAGGAGGAGAGCAGGGGAGCGCGTCTTGCTCCATGCTCAGTCCTCACACGTCACTGGATGTCCTTGGTCTGGAGGAGAACGTGGAAGGGACGCACCCGCAGCAGGCCAGCCAGAGAGACTTCTGGATGTCTGGGTTTCTGAAGGCGTAAATGATGGGGTTGATGAGGGAGTTGCAGGTGGCGGGCAGTGCCAGGGAGTAGGTGTAGACCACCGGGTAGCTGGAATCGGCCACCAAGGAGTAGATGGCGAAGGGGATCCAGCACAGGGCGAAGGTGCCGAGGATGAGCGAGAGGGTGGAGAGCCCTTTGCGGGTGGAGGTGGCCTGTGCCGTGGCGATGAACTGATGCTGCACGGCGATCTGCTGGGCGTGCCGGAAGGCAATCTTGCAGATCTGCAGGTAGAGCTGCATCATGAGGGCGAAGAGGAGGAGGAAGGTGACGGCCAGCACCGCCGCGTTGTCCTTGGTGACGGGCCGCAGGATGCTGCAGGCGCTCTGGTCCCTCAGGCAGTTCCAGCCCAGGAGGGGCAGTAGCCCCACTCCCAGGCACAGCAGCCACATCAGCAGCACCATGGCGCAGGTGAAGCCCAGCGTGCGCTCGCTGTGGTAGGTGAGCGCGTTGTACAGCGACAGGTAGCGGTCCACGGTGATGGCCAGCAGGCTGCAGACGGAGGCGGAGAACGCGGCCAGCAGCAGCCCCGCCGCCCCCAGCTCCGCCGCTTCGCTGGGCGGCCGCAGCAGATACCGCACGGCGAAGTTGGCTACCAGCCCCAGCCCGGCCAGCAGATCGGCCAGGGCCAGGCTGCCGATCAGCAGGAACATGGGGGCCCGCAGGCTCGGCGTGTAGAAGAGCACGGCCAGCACCAGCGCGTTTTCCCCCGCCACCGCCGTTCCCGTAGCGCACAGCGCGATGTCCCAGGGGCTCACGGCCCCCCCGGCTCCGGCTCCTGCTCCGGCTCCGGCTCCGACCCCGCCGCCTCCCGGCGCCGCCGTCCCCGGTCCGCCCGCCGCCGACGGCCAAGCGCTGGGCTCCGAGGCGTTGCTGAACCCCGGGAGCCGCTGCTGCTGCTGCGGCTGCGGCTGCCACGGCTCCCCCATGGCGGCGGGGCCGTGCAGCATCGCTGGGGAGAGAGGAAGAGGGATGCGGTGAGGGACGGGGGCACCGAGATGCGGGGAGAGGCGGCGAGCCCCGCACCGAGCCCCGCACCGACCCTCGGGGAGCCCCTCACCGAGCCCGGGGGGGCCCCGCACCGAGCCCGGCACCGAGCTCCGGGGAGCCCCGCACCGGTTCCGCCGGAGCCCCGCACCGAGACCCGCACCGAGCCCCTCACCGAGCCCGGGGGGGCCCCGCACCGAGCCCCGCACCGAGCTCCGGGGAGCCCCGCACCCGTTCTGCTGAAGCCCCGCACCGACCCCCGCACGCCGTTCCGGGGACACTCGCCCTGCCGTACCCCGCACCGAACCCCGCACCGGGCCGCCCCCGCCCGCCGCAGGGCGCATCCCCGTCCGCCTCCCCCCCAGCCCAACTGCAGCTTCCCCGGCAAGTAACACCCCCCCACCACCACCTCCCTCCGCCCCAGTGCACCCCCCCGGGGCCGGGGTACACCGTTATCCCCCCTGCCCCACACGCACCCCTCGCCCGGGGGAAGCCTCGCCGCTAACTCCTGCTCCTCCCCACGGGCTGAGGCCGGACACAACTCAGCGCCCCGCTGCTGCCCGCAGCCTCCATGCGCTCTGCCCCGCGCAGGATCCGCAGGCGCTGCGCACCTAGCCGCCGAGGAGAGCACGGTGCCGGCTGCCCCCTCCTCCTCCTCCTCCCTTCCCTGGGGCACGGCTACCTTTTTGCTGCCTATTTATAGCGCAAAAGCACGCTTCCCCCCCCCCCCCCCCCCCCCCCCCCCGCAGCCCTTTCTTTTTTGCGTGCAGCGAGTAAAAATAAATACTATTAATAGGCCATCCCTCGCATGTATGCGGAGCCGCTGATGAAATGAGAAAGCAGCGGCAAGGGACAGCCTGCATTAACTTTGTCCTTTCTCCCTCCCTTCCCCTCCTTTGGAAAAGGGCTGGTGCAAGATGCTCCCAGCCAGCTGCAAACAGCTGCAAGACCCTGCCCTGCTCGGCACCGTCCCCCTCGCAGAGTCGATCTCCCCCCTCCGAGTCGTGCAGCCGAGGTGTGAAGGTCGGAGGGGGGGGGGGGGGAAGGCTCTGCCCGCAGCCCCCGCCGCCAGTATCACCCCTTCCCGCATGCAGCCCAGCCCGGGGGGCAGCCGCCACCACCAGAGGTTGTTGTTTTACCTGGCTTTAATGCTCGAGGATTAGCTTGCTTCCCTCCGTTTTTATTTTTTTCCTTCCCAGTGCTTCCAGTCCTTTGTGTTGAGCCTCATTCCTCGGTGAGCATTGCTAATAACGTTGGCAGATAGCTGGCATCGACTTGCACTTAATATTCCTGCCCCATTGGATCTGCTGATAAATCTCAACTCTGACGTCAAAGTCTTCACTTATATTCATGATCCAAGTCTGTGAATCAGAGCCGCTGTGATCAGAATAACAACAAGGCTGGCTCCCTGCTCCACATCCACATCCACACCCGCAGGCACAAGGGGGTGCGCGCACCCGCACGCACCCATGCACGCACCTGCCCCGCCATTCATTCATGAGCTCTCCCGCCACCCTGACGCACCTCCCCAAGATCAGGGCCCTCTGCACCTGCGTTCTGCGGATGCAGCTTGGGTGCCAGCCAGGCCCTGGTGCCTCGCAAAGGCGGCCGGGCAAGGTTTATTTTTACCGCTTGCGCCGAGGGACGCAGGGATCTGAAGGGAGGAGGGGGGGCTGCCCCGCTCTTCAAGGGCAATGCCCAGGGACAGCAGCACCGGTCCCTCTGCACCCCCAGGAGATGGCAGCTGGGCGTCCTCGGGGGACCCTGTGCAACCAGGCTTGGGGCAGATGCATTGCCCCACGGGGAAGACATCGCACCCCAGAGCCTGCACCCCGCACGGGTACCCTCCAGCCAGTGTAAAAGCTGGGATGAGGATGATCGACACCTGGGAGCTTCACGCGGGCTGCCCAGCCCAGCACCCACCCTCCTGTGCCGGGGGACCTGCCCGAGGATGATGGGTGCGGAGGTCTGTCTCCATCCCCGCACCACAGCACCCCCCCACTGCACCCCAAGGCTTCTTTCCCGACTCTTTGGGAAAGGGACTGCCTGGAAAGGAACAAATCCCAAAGGCACGATTATTTTTCCAGCCACAGATGGCTCCGCGATTCAGAGAGGGAGCAGGATCTTCAAAGCCAGGATGCTCAGCTCCCGAGTCGGCAGTATTTCAGCTACACCTTCTCCCCCCTTTCCTACTGGTTTCATAACACTCCAGCTTCACTCCTTCATCCCCCTCTCTCTTCCAGGCTGTAGCTATGCAGTGCAGCGAGCTCGATGACGGAAAGGATTTCCAGCTCCTGATGTGCAAAGATATTTAGGTGAAAAATGGTGGTTTTGGCTGAACCCAATCACCCCAGTTAGGAGCATCTGGGTTCTTAATCAGGCCAAGCCCCATCCCAGGGGACTTGAATCGTCATCTACCTGGGGCCGCCGGCCGTGTGACTGAGCGCCGTTGTGTGCCGAGTGACATGAGCAGCATGAAAAGGGGCGGAGGAAATCTGAGCGAAGAGCTGAATGAATTTGCTCCTGCTCCCAGTAATTACGCACTGCCTGGGAACAGGGAGGCGGGTGAGGAGCTCTGATTGACTCCCATCGGCAGCTGCCTCTGCCAGGAGGTGGGTGCAGGAGACGGGCTGGTCTGAGCTGCTGCGGCAGAGGGGATGTGATGGCCGTGCGAGGCGCTCTGCAGGGACACAGCCCACCCAGGGCCCCCAGGGTGAGATGAGTGCAGGCGGCCTCAGCCCAGGCAGACCAATGGGCCACGAGTACCTGCAGGTCCGAGCAGGGATGGCCCTGCTGTCCCAAACGGATCTGCCAGGGGCTGCCGAATCCCCCACCCAGCAGGGGGGAGGCTGCTGCAGCTCCGGGTCCCCAAGTCCAGCCGACAGTGAGGCTGAGCAGGGATGGGCGTACGCAAACACACTGTGCATCCTTCCAGTAAGTGCCCTCAGACACCCAGTTGCCCCAGTGTGGCCCGTGGATCCGTTCATCTGAAGCTGTCCCTTGCACAGACATGCACACCCCAAGGGGTCTCAGGTGACCCCAAACCCCCAGCTCTCACCAGTGGCTGGTTTGGACCTCCCGCTGCCTCCAGCATCCAACCCCTCCTGCAGTCTCCCTCCCTGAGACACACTCAAACACCCGGGTGTCTCGATTGATCCCCAGGCCCCATGGTAATCCCAAACCACCCTGCTGCCTCCCTTCCCCACCTTCAGTTCCTCCTCTCAGTGTCCCGCCACAAGTTTGGCACAACCCGAGGCTGCTTTTCCCACATCCCGCAGTGAGTTCCAGACTCTGCAGGCATTATATCCCCCTCCGCTCGAGATGTGCCCCCTTTCTGGGCACTCATCGCAATGGGCTTCTCACCCAGCAATTGGGGCTGCGTGCCCTCCTGTGACAGCCCGGGGAGGAGCAGCTCCACATCTCCGACGAGGTTTTTGGGGGTTTCACCAGGTGGCTGTGCCCCCCACCATGTGCCCGGAGTCTGAGGTCTGTGCCAACACATCTCCAGCCTCCTCTCTCTTTGGTCCCATAACGAGGAAAATATAAACCATCCTCTGTGCCAGCCGCACAGTGGGGTACCTGATCATCTCCCTATTAGCTGGGAATCATTTTGGGATGCCCCCAGACCCTCCCAGTGGTGCTGGTGCCTGCGCTGGGCACTGAGCGGCAGCAGAGGGGCTGTCAGGATTTGGGAGCTGCCTGGGGGCCAGCATGTCTGTCCGTCTGTCTGAAAGGGAAAATTGCCTGTGCCGGGGCAGCCGTGGCTGCTGGGGCACTCCAGGAGTGTCATGGTTTCCTTAAGTCACCAGTGACAAAAATGACATTATCTGGCCATTTTTAAACTAAGGCACGCCGCCTTCAGAGCTGCCCTGACGGCAAGCAGTGTTGCATCCATGAGGGTGTGCCGCTGTTCATCGTATTTGTAATATTTGAGCATCTGCCTTTTATAGCTGCATATAATGGCCCGAGCTCCCTGGGTATCTACAAGAACATTTTGATGATATATTAAGTACTCTTTGTCTGTATTTGAATTACAGACCCAGTAGCAAGGAGTAAAAATCAAAGCTAATCAAAGTCACCAGCAAAAAGCCTGACACTGTAATTGCAGAGCGAGAGGCCAGCAGCCTCGCCTGGGAATGCTGTCCAGTGAGGAGAAGGCTTTCCCTGGGCTCCATTTCTCCTCCTCCTCCTCCTCTTCGGCTTTTGGCCCCTGGGGGGAAGCTCAATGCTAACCACCACACTTGGTCCTCCCCATGCACTGCCCCGTGGGGACGCGGGGTGCCAAGCCGGATGCCAGACCTCAGCAGGGCTTGACCTGGGTCTCATCCCACCTTCGAAATTGTGCTTTTTTGGTTAAAAACCCAGTGGCTGGCAATGCCGCTGCCTGGGGGGCGGGAGATGAACTTGGGAGCCACTGAATCTCTACTCCCTTCTCTGCCTTGCTTCACTGCAGCTATTTCTACAGCCAGGGCTTCGTGGTGATTCATTAGGTGGCCCTAAGAGGGAGCTAACGAACACCTGGATGGGTTGCAGGGTGGCAATCACTAATGACCTGCCCATCCAAGGCAGAGCCCACCCGCAACAAGGGCTGATGCTTAACAGACAATAACGGGTGGTACAGAGCTCACCAAGAGGAATAACTCCGATGCCAATAATCTGCAAAAGCGGACGGGCCGGCAGCGTTTTCACCCCTGTGTGTTGGTTTTGCAAACGGCAACCCAAATGCCCTGAATGCCACAGGCAACCAAGCCGGCGGGCAGCTGGGTATGGTTCCCCTGGGCTCTGCAGCGAGCCCTGTGCCACCAACGCCGGCTGGTAACGCCGTGGGGCTTCGCAAGGCACTGCCCCAGCTCCACAGCCGCGCGGGCAGCCCGTCCGGGCATCTTCCGCTATCCATCATGGGCTGTAATAAAACCACACTTGGGACACATTTGATAAAATAGACATGATGCAATTCGCCATCATTTTTTCTTTTTTTTTCTTTAAAAGCATTAAAATCCGCTTTAGTTCTTTTCCTTGGGGAAAAAATTCGTTACCTCCTTGCATCACATGAGTTTTTCCCCACCCTGGCTCCCGCTTCTGCCAGAGCATCCCACAGCTGAGCCAGCAAACCCATGAGCCCGTTGCCTTGAGACCCTCCTAAGACTTGTGGGTGAAGCCGCACCGCTGGAAATTCATCCCTGTATTTATACCAGCGTCTTTTCTGCAGCGAGCGGATGCAGCCTTATTTCAGTGCCTCTGTTGTTCCCTATTACTCCAACGGTGCTTGAAGAGCTATAAGAAGGAAAAGCGCGGCTATAATTAGCAGTGCTGACTAATCAGGGTGGCAAACAAGTGCGCTGCGCTCGCCATCCTCCCCAAAACGGGGCCGTTGGGGGCCGCGCGCCGCTGGAGAGCACGTCAAGTCCTACATTCAAAGGCTTTGCATAATCTTGGCGAATACGGGGTGGAAATTAGGCCATTTTCTCGCTGCTGCTGCTGCTGGAGAGAGGGAACTTCTCCCGGCACTGCTTCGGCTGCCGGGCTCCAGCCTCCCAGCCCGGCAGGAGGAAGGACCGGGACTCCGTGATGGGTTTGAGGGTTGAGGTGCCGATGTCAAACCCAGGCAGCAGAGGAGGTGGAGACAAGCAGGAGCCCGGCTTATAAAATCATCCAGCCCTGCTGAAAAACAGTCGATTTGACTGAAGAACCTCTCTCACTGGTAGCTGGAACCGACCTGTTTGAGGGCCCGGCTTGCAGAAGTGACCTCTGCCATCCTGCCTGCAACAGCACCTTTGCAACCTTATTTGTACCTCTCGGAGAGCTACAGATAGATGGATGGATGCATGGATGGGTGGGTGGATGGATGGATGGATGGATGGGTGGATGAATGGATGGATGGCTTTTGCAGGCCTGGGGAACACAGGTCGCAGCCTGCCCCGCACTGTGAAGATGTGCAAGACTTTCCCACACCAAAATGAGATATCTCTGGGTTGTCCGGTGTGGGGACAGTGGGGACACCACGTCTCGCTGCACCGTTGCAATTAGAAACCCAGCTGCTGTGAACAGTCCCCTGTTCAGCGGCAGCTCTGGAGGGGTGTGGGTACCAAGGGGATGCGGGGCGGTGCGCAGTAGGGACACCGAGTGCACTGCACCCTGGCTCGCACACAGCCTCTGCAGCGACGGGTTTGCTCCGGGAGGCTGTTGGGGTTCCCATTTCTGGGGCCGGGCTCAGCCGTGCTCTGGCAGCATGTTCGAGCTGCCATGGCCACCCCTGCTTGGGGACAGCCTGCATCCCTGCATCCTTGCATCCTGCATCCCTGCATCCTTGCATCCTGCTGGCACCTACACAGGGACAGGACCCTATTGCCACCTGCCCAGGGACGGGCACCCCAGGGCAGATGAGCAGGCGCGATGCCGAGCCGTGGCAGGAGGGAAGGAGCAGCCCTGCGTGATTTGAAGGCTCACTATGACTTCTCCTCCCGGTTCCCCCCAAACACTCAGGCCAAACCAGGGAGGAGGATTTTTTCCTCCTCCCTTCAGTGGTCTCATTCCCACCCAAATGATTTTGCTCCAAGTCCTTCAGCTCCCGCGCTTGCCTGAGCCAGAGAAACACGTTTTGAAGCACCTTTGCTGGCACACACCGTGCCAGCTCGGCTCTGGCAAGCACGGCTTCTGGGGCAGGGTGTTTTTTCCTGAAATACAGGCCTTTTGCACTGTGTTTTCCTCCTTCTCCCAGACTGTATTTGGTGCTCTGGCTGGCTACCTCATCCGGAGTGACCTTGCTTCCCCTACGCCGTGATTCATCCCACCATCGGGAACACCGGGAGCGAGGATGCGAGGCAAAATATTAGGGCAAATGATTGTGATAATTAATAATTAACAGTAACCTAATTTATCTGATGTGGCACAGAGGTAAGGAAGGTTTTCTGTGGTTTTGGAAGGGGCAAACCAAGAAAGATTCTGTAAGAAAAAAATAAATCTGGAGTCTTTTTGCAGCTGAGTACAGGGCAGCCTTCCTTCCCTGCTGGTCTCCCTGCTGCCACCAGTGTGAGCTTTCCAAAGCCAGGCTTGGAGCAAGACGCACTGGAGGAGCTGGGTTGCTGCGCCTGCGCTGGGACCACCGTAACCCCCGAGCCCCAGCAGGGACGCAGGTCTCAGGACCAGGGATGTCCCAGGTCCATGCAGAAAAGCCACCGGCTGCCCTGGAGCCGGTGACACATCAGCGCCAAAAGAAATCTGCAGCCACCGCGCGCCGGTGGGGACGGATTTGTTGCACCATTGCAAGCGCTAAACCTTCATGCTGATCCCTCCCGATGTGCTGGCAGCAGGGGCGGGGGGCATTAGGCAGCCCACCCAGCGGGGAAAAGTCCCCCGCGGCAGGGCTCAAAGGACCTCCAACCTCCCCAGTTCCTTTCCTGCTGGGCAGGAAGGACGTCGGGTTTCATAAAACCCGGGGAACAAGTTCTCAGCTTTGAAGTGGAGCAAAAAGCAGCTCCGACACCCCCCTCACCCGAGCACAGCTGGTCCTCTCTATTTATTGATTTTAACTCTGGCTTCTGACATTTAAACAGGATCCTACATGCAGTCACGGCGCCAGGCTCCCGTCCAAGCATCTCCCCAGAGCATGGGCACGTTCCCTGGAATTAGGCTAGGGACCACATCGCCCAGATCCAGAGCCTTGGGGTGAAATGTGGGGTGGCCTATGACTTTGTCTGAAAAAGGTCATAGCTGCTGGCTGGTAAGTGAAATAATTAATGTAAAGCGAGTGCTTGGCTTGGAAAAAATTCAGCTTGAGTTAGGGAGAGTTATAACCGGGTAAAGCCAAGTGCCAGGAGCTGACAGGAGCAGCCCTTGTGGGCTCGTGTGAGACATTGCCTCCCCCTGCCCTCCCGAGCCCTTGCCCGGCCCAGCCGGATGGGGCCCAAAAAGAGCCGGAAATTCCCAGTTCCCCCTAAAAATCTTAGTGACAGAAACAACACAGACAAGGCAGATTTCAGCCCCCTGAGTACGACAGGCTCGGTTGCTCCCACAGCTCAGGGCACAGGCGTGAAGTCCTCATCTCATCAATTATGCGGGCGATGCTATTTCTGCCCATGAATATTTCAGGAGGAGCAGTGAACGCTTCCTGACTTTCCCCAGCTGCGGGGCAGCATCGCTGCAGGCCACGGCCGCTGCGAGCACTGGGCTCGCTGGGAACCTGGGTCTCATCCCAACCTTCAGCTTGAGCCGTACACAGCCGGATTTTGGGTGTCTGGAGGTATTTTTTCCCCCTTTTGGCATTGTGTTTTCTCCTTTGGCTCCACTGACCGTGGCTGCATCTCAGTAGTGGGAAAAAGAGACATCAAACAGACACATTCAAGAGGTAAAGGGCACAAACTTGAACATAGGAAGTTCCATCTTAACATGAGGAGGAACTTATTTCCTTTGAGGGTGGCAGAGCACTGGCACAGGCTGTCCAGTAGAGGTTGTGGAGTCTCCCAGTCTGGAGATATTCAAATCCCACCTGGACGCCGTCCTGTGCAACTGCTGTAGGTGTCCCTGCTGTGGCAGGGGGGTTGGACTGGGGGAGCTCCAGAGGTCCCTTCCAGCCCTGACCAGTCTGGGATTCTGTGATCCCCAGGGCAACAGAGACATTTCCAGTTGCGCAAACAGCCAGCCAGAGCAGACACCTGCTAAATATACTGGGAATCTGCCTTTTCCATCTTCCAGGCCGGGGTTTAAACCAGAAAATTCCCAAAGGATTTCCCCTCTGCCCTGGGGACTTCACTCCAGAGCTGCGCCGTGCCTCTCCCCACAGCAATGCCGGAGGTCGCTTGGCTGAGAAACATCATCACCCCTGAGACGGTCAGGGCCAAATTTATGGCAGAAAGGCTCTTGGCAGAGGGAGCAAGAAAACAGAAAACCAGCAGTGGGGAATGACCCTCCAAATACTTTAAACCTGCCAAATTTGAAGGGATTGGGAAGGTCTCGGTGTGAGTTCCTGGGAGGGGAGCGGAAGTTTCCCTGGCGTGTGCAGGAGAACGATGCGCGGCCTTGGTAGAAACATGGTGCACAGCACGGGCAGAACCAGAGTTCATGGAATGGACGGAAACACAACGCATGGCATGGACAGAAGCAGAGCACATGGCACAGGTCGTGCCTGGCCCCAGGGATGTGTCACCGCAGGCTCAGCCAGGGCTGAGCCACAGGTCCCGCACGCCGCAGGGAGCCCCAGCACTGTCACCAGCCACCTGCCCACCACAGATCCTGCCTCACGCTACCACGGGGGATTTACACTCTTTGCATCTGATCTGCCTTTTTTTACCACCCGGGAGTCCCCAAGCAGGGCGAGGGCGGCAGGACGGACAGGGAGGTTGAGACACGGGACTGCACCTTCCCATCCAGTTTTGAGCTGTTTCCCTTATTTTTTTTATTTATTGGGTTTTTTCCTCCCAAAAGGTCAGCTCTCTTGTCAGAGCTAGAAGTCACGATCATCTTCCCTGATATCAGTGTAATCATGTTTGATGAGTCACTTGTTTAACGGGAAGAGGCTGCTGGTTGCCATAGGGATGGCAGCAGAGGGGAGAGGATCCCTTCATTACCCTAATCGCTGCTTGTGACGGAGAAAACACAACCCCAACCAATTCCAGGCCAAACTCCCCTTCAGTGTAACTTCTTGACAGTTTGATGTGCCGAGCTCTTTCCGCAGCCACGGGGCTGCAGGGATGCCTGGGCAGGTCCCTGAGCGTGGGACAAGATCAAGTTTGGGGATGCCACAGGGCTGAGAGGTGGCAGGGACCAGAGAGGGATATGGATAAGCGCAGTGCTCCATGGTGGGCTTGGGTGCCATGGGGAAACCGGGAGCTGCAAGGGCTGCGGTGGCTTTGGGGTGACGGAAGGAGAGACCCATGAGCTCCTCGCCACCGGCTCGTTAAATACCCATCCCTCCTTAAGCTGTTTCTCTATATCCCAGGAAAAAATGTGGCTCCTGGGAGTGCCGGGGCTGATCCCTTTGTGAGGCGGCCGGTGCCCTGGTTTGCAAAGGGGAGATGCTAGCAGTGCTGGGGGACCTGTGGCTGTTTGTCACCTTTGGAAAAGAGGCCACCGGGTCACGGTGTCCAGCCGCCGAGGTTGCCGGCACACATCTCTTCCCAGCTTGGTGCTTGCCAGCCTTTCTCCCCACTGGGTTTCATCACCATGGGGCACACCGGTCCTGCAGTCGGGCACCTCCCAGGAGAACCCGTTTGGTCCCTTCACCCTTGGCTTCACCTTCTTCTCTCGCATGCCAGGCTGGGGGATTTATTCCCCAATTCAGTCCCAAAGGAGGCTTCTGGCCACTTCTACAGGGGACACAGGGGGGAAATTCTGCCAGGTCCATACCTGCAGACCCTCACCACCATCAGTAGCCCCCCACCATCTGCAAGATGCTCAGCAGGGGTGCTGCTTTCCCCCAGGACAACCCCTGCTTTCCCAGCTCTTCATTAAGGAACCGCTAATTACCACCATAGCGTTCATCGATACCGTTTCACTGCAAAGCTCTCGTTTTGTGTAAATGGACTTTATTTAGCTCTTGCCAGGGATGCGGCTTGCCCACTCACACTTTTTCCTCCGGATCGGGAGAATTTGGTGCCTCTTGACGGTGGGGAGGTGAGAGGGGAGAAACCTCCAGCCTTCAGCCTCCAGAAAGGTTTGTACTTGTTCTATCCCGCAGGAACGGGGTTTGAAGAGCTCCTTAATGGGCTCCCAGCAGCGCTGGGTTTCAGAAACGAGCACCCTTCCTCCTTCACAAATCCCACTGTGAAAGAGGAGAGGTGGGAAAAATAAAAGGAGGACGGCACCAGGGGAGACACAAACCTCCAGGTACTGGCCGGCCTCTTGTCGCTTTGGTGCGCAGTGCTTGAGGTGCTGCAGAAGAGCACGTTTTTGGGTGCTCTGATGCCACGGTTGCGTCAACAGCACTGGGGAAGGCTCTCTCTTGCCACGTCTGTGCTCTACCAAGTGGCTGTGATCCCATCAAACCCAACCTTGTGAGCAACTGTGTCCCCAGGCGTTTTGGGAGTTATTCGTGCTGGCAACGCCGTTCCCTTGGAGGGGGGGATTACCAGGCTGTAATTACCCTCTGCTCCATCACCCGCCTGGCACAAGCCATGTGGGTGCCACAGTGTTCCTCCACGCAACAAAACTCTCTAACACAGCTGGTCCTGGAGCAGCCTTGGGGACAGGGACATCGGGGGAAGCGGCTGTCACTGGAGGAGATGCAATGGGGAAAAAGCACATGCGGTAACGCTGTGTCCGCACAGGTGCAGTGATGTGGCTTGGCGCTTTGAGCGCTCCAGCCCTGTCTGCTCCACCCATCTCGCCCCTGGGTGCAACACAGGGACCAGCGCAGGCATGCACATTCCACTATCCACAGTGGAAAGGGACCTGGGAGTCCTGGGGGATAACAGGATGCTCGTGAGCCAGCAATGTGCCCTGGTGGCCAAGAAGGCCAATGGCATCCTGGGGTGCATCCAGCAGAGTGTGGCCAGCAGGGCGAGGGAGGTCATCCTCCCCCTCTGCTCTGCCCTGGGGAGGCCGCATCTGGAGCACTGTGTCCAGTTCTGGGCTCCCCAGGTCAAGAAGGACAGGGAACTGCTGGAGAGAGTCCAGCAAAGGGCTACGAAGATGATGAGGGGATTGGAACATCTTTCTTATGAGGAAAGGCTCAGGGACTTGGGGCTTTTTAGTCTGGAAAAAAGAAGACTGAGGGGGGATCTAATCAATGCTTATAAATACTTAAGGAGATGGTATGAGGTAGATGGGAAGAGTCTTTTTTCAGTGGTGCCCAGTGATAAGACAAGAAGTAATGGGCACAAACTTGAGCATAGGAAGTTCCATCTTAACATGAGGAGGAACTTCTTCCCTTTGTGGGTGGCAGAGCAGTGGCACAGCTGCCCAGAGAGGTGGGGGAGTCTCCCACTCTGGAGACATTCAAAACCCGCCTGGATGCCGTCCTGTGCCACTGCTGGAGGTGCCCCTGCTGTGGCAGGGGGTTGGACTGGGGGAGCTCCAGAGGGCCCTTCCAACCCTCACCAGTCTGGGATTCTGGGATTCTGGGATTTTGCTGTCATCCTTGGGGTGGTGGTCCTTGGTGACGCTGGCTCCGGCTTTGGGCAGAGGCCCCAAACCCTGCACACCCACTGTGGGGGCTTGCTGGGCTCCCCACCCTTGCCAGGTCCTGCCAAGCGGCGGCTCTCAGCCTCTCTGTTTGTCTGCAAACAGGCTGCTGGGGATGGCAGCATGTGCTGAGCTGCAGCGTGACTCACGGACCCAGTGATGCTGCTGGGGTGACACGGCTGCGAGCACCCTGGAGCAGGGATGGGGGCTGCTCCTCTTCCTCCGGGGTTCAGCAGGGGGCTGGGTCTGGCCGTCCCTGCCCGTGATGCCCAGCCCAAGCATGTCACCCATCCCATCCTCACGAAGTGATAAGGGTACGAGGGGCAAACCTGGAACACCCCTTCCCTCTCACACTTACTGCCTCCGACCCAGCAGAGACAACCTGGAGGTATTAAGGTGGCAGGAAGAAGTTCAGATGGCGTCATGGCTGTGCAGCCGCCTGGAGCCCAGGATTTATTTATTTCCAGGCACAGTTTACGCGGGTAAAAGCTGCTGCAGAGATGACAGCCGAGAGCAAGGGCCAGGGGCCAGCTGCACCATGCAGCACCCAGCGTCAGCAGGGTTTGTCCTCGTGGAACTCCCACCGGGCATCGCAGGGTGGCTGTGTGCCAGAGCAGCTACCTGCTGCCTCGACTGCCAAAAACAACATCAAGGTCATTTTTATATTTTATGTACCTTAGTGCTACACATAACCCCCCCTGCAATGTTTTCACAGAATCACAGAATCCCAGATTGGTCGGGGCTGGAAGGGACCTCTGGAGCTCCCCCAGTCCAACCCCCTGCCACAGCAGGGTCACCTACAGCAGTGGCACAGGACGGCGTCCAGGCGGGTTTTGAATGTCTCCAGTGTGGGAGACTCCACAACCTCTCTGGGCAGCTGTGCCACTGCTCTGCCACCCTCGAAGGGAAGTTGTTCCTCCTCATGTTAAGATGGAACTTCCTGTGCTCAAGTTTGTGCCCGTTACCTCTTGTCCTATCACTGGGCAGCACTGAAAAAAGACTCTTCCCATCCCCCTGGCACCCTCCCTTTAAGTATTTATAAGTACTGATAAGATTCCCCCCGAGTCTTCTTTTTTCTAGACTAAAAAGCCCCAAGTCCCTGAGCCTTTCCTCATAAGAAAGATGTTCCAATCCCCTCATCATCTTCGTAGCCTTTTGCTGGACCCTCTCCAGCAGTTCCCTGTGCTTCTTGACCCGGGGAGCCCAGAACTGGACACAGTGCTCCAGATGCGGCCTCCCCAGGGCAGAGTAGAGGAGGAGGATGACCTCCCTTGACCTGCTGGCCACACTCTGCTGGATGCACCCCAGGATGCCATTGGCCTTCTTGGCCACCAGGGCACATTGCTGGCTCAAACAGCAAAAATGGCTCAAAATTTTCAGACACCTTGGGCAGGAGGATGCAGGTGAATCCCTTAATTCAGCCCAGTGCGGTGCTGCTCCTGTATCCGTCCTCCTCCTCTGCAGACCCCGCTGTCCCCAGGGCCAGATCGGCTGCTGTGGCCCAAACCACCCTGGAGAACCCAAAACTCTGTCCTTTGGGAAGGGATTAGTGGTTCCCCATCTGCTTCATGGGGTGTCTGTCCCCAAATCTGCCTTGTTGGGTACTCGGGTCCCCCAAATCCAGCCCTGCATCCCAAACCCTGTCTCATGGAGTCTCTGCCCCCCAAATCCCACCTTGTTGAGTCTCAACCCCCCCAGCTCTGGTCTCAGTGCGTCCCTGAACCTCAAATCCTGTCTCACCGCATCCCCAGAGGTGACAGCCATGTCCACATCCCCCGCTGTCCTACAGGGATGGGGAGATTCTATATGGCCGTGTAACTAAATGACCGTTATAGCTTGGTGTGTAATTAAATCCGATCCAAAATCCCCAAGTTTGGGATAATCTGTGGCTGGGTGGCTATTTTAGGAAGGGAAAAAAAAAAAAAAAATCCCCCTGCTTTCCTCAGGAGGTGTTTCTTGAAACAGAGAAGATGCAAAATAGCTTCTTTACCCGGCCAAGGGACAAGCAGGAGGCAGCCGGGCTCCCGCTGCTGGAGCCGCGGCTCCAAAGGTCGGCCCCGCACACAGCCTGCACCGGCTTCACGCTGGGACACCGTGGGCCAGCGAGCAAGCGGAGGGCTATTTTTAGCTGCTTGCCTTTTTAAGAAAACAAAAACCCATCCGGGAAAAACACCGCTGATACAGTGGGAAAAATAAACCCAGCCCCCATCCTGGTTCTTGGGAGCATCCCGGTGCCCTCCGGGGAGTATCCCTGCATCCTCCTACGCTCGCAGGTGCTGCGCTGGGGTTGGGGACCCGACCCCCAGCCCTGGCTCAATGCAAATTTAGAGAAACATAGGGGATTTGGCCCCAAGGCACAGCCTGTTTGGATCACCTGGCTCTGTTTAACTGGAAATAGGGAAGCGAACGCCCTGACCAGGGTCAAAGCTGTTACTGGGTGCTGGATGGATGCTGCGGCACTAACTGGTGCCTCAGCTAAACCCTGGAGTGAGCGTGGATGGCGAGGGAGAGCGAAGGGCAGAGAAGGTTTGTTTGCAGAGCGGCGGTGAATGGTGGGTGCAGGGCTGCCCGGCGAGCCCAGGGCACGGCAGGAGCGCTGCCACGGCAGCCCAGCTCAGCCCTTTGGGGTCGTTTCGGATTTGGAGCCGTCCCTTGTGGGCTGGACACCCACCAGCAGCTCGGGACTATCCCTGTGACGGTCTGGCAGCCACGGCAGAGGCACCCCAAGACATCCCACTGCCGGCTGCCCGTGAGCGCCTTCCTCCCTGCCACTTACATGACCAGGAAAAACCGGGGGGGAGGGGGCAATATTTTTCCCCAAATTACAGTATTTTCATCCTTGAAACCTTTCAAGGTACCCACAGCAGCATGTGGAGTGTGACACGGTCCCTGTGCCAAGCCCTCACCTTCCCTGTGCCCTGCAGTGGGATGGGGTCTGGCCCCCACTGCCCAGTCATGGGGGACAGGAGGGAGCATCTGAGGAGAAATGTCCCCAAAACAGGGCATTTCGGCTACCTCAGGTGCCCCACTGAGGGCCAAGAGCCTGGTGGGGGAGCAGGGCTGTGTCTGGGCAGCACAACCCACTCAGCAGGATAAAGAGAAGGGAGTTAATATGCAATGAGAGCCGGTTGGACAACCCCCAGCCAGACCATCCAGCTCAGCCCTCCATCTACTGCCCCGGACTCATCGGCCACTCCGTGGTGGCTTTTGAGAGAGCCCCGAGTAACGCTGCAGTGAGGGCATACAGGAGAAAAAGAAAATGCCTGGCTTCTCCCAGCACCCGAGGGAGTGGCGATGCCGCTCGAGTGGCGCAGGGGAAGGCAGCAGCTGACGGTGCCGACATGGGGAGCGTCAGCTGCCGAGGGGCTGAGCGGCAGTTTGCATCCATCAAAGACCTACGAGCCGAAGGGAGACCTCCCTGAACGCTTCCTGCCAGGCTTGGAGAAAAATCAGGGTGGAAAAGGATGGGATGAAACCCAAAGCGAGATGGCATTAATCATCCCTCCAGGGGAGAGATGGAGAAGGGGTCAGCGGGCCAGGAGAGAGGCTGCTCGGTGATTTTGGGGCATCGCAGCCGCTTGCACAAGAGAGGAGAGAGGAGAGAACAGAGAGCAGAGAAGAGAGAGGAGAGAGGAGAAGAGAGAGGAGAGAGGAGAGAGGAGAGAGGAAAGAGGAAAGAGGAGAGGAGAGGAGAGGAGAGGAGAGGAGAGGAGAGGAGAGGAGAGGAGAGGAGAGGAGAGGAGAGGAGAGGAGAGGAGAGGAGAGGAGAGGAGAGGAGAGGAGAGAGGAGAGAGGAGAGAGGAGAGAGGAGAGAGGAGAGAGAGAGAGAGAGGAGAGAGGAGAGAGGAGAGAGGAGAGAAGAAAGAGGAGAGAGAGGAGAGAGAGCAGAGAAGAGAAAGGAGAGAGCAGAGAGGAGAGAGGAAAGCTGGTTCCCTCCCAGCAAGATTCGCCAGCCCAGTGTGTTATTTTTTTCAGTGCTGAGATATAATTAGTGCCAGTTCTTCAGGAGCTGTCACTCACCATCACGCAACGTTTGCTTTTCTTAGGAATATGACTAACTGGCAAATGATTAAACACGCTCGGGGAAGGAGGAGGGGGAAGTGAAAATTTTTTTTCCTCCCCGGGAAGAGAGAAAAAAAAAAACCCACAACCAACAAACCAACTTCAGGAGCCACTTTGCAGTCCCAGCGAGCGGAATAAACTTTGACAGCCCTCGAGGAGGGATGCGTGAGCCACTCGCCAGTCATGCCGGGTGGCCCACGGCTCCTCTCAGCACAAGGATGCTCGGAGCCACCGCTGGGGTGGCAGGAGTCACCGAGATGCTCGTAACCACGGCTGCTCTCCAGGGACACAACCACGACAAAAAGTCAAGCCACCTTCCTGCCAACCTCCTGTTTTTTCCCTTCCCGTTTTCCCCACGGCTAGCACCTCCACACAGCGCCGCGGAGGATGCTCTTGTTTGCGCTCCCGCCTGGCAGAGCCCTTTTAACACAGTGGGTTTCTCGAAGTTCATCTCCTCACCAGCATTGCTTCGAGGAAGTATGCATCTCCCGGGGACTGAAGGCAGCATCGCTCTAATTACTGCCCTTTAGCTGCGACCCGCAGCCCGCGCTGCAGCCAAGAGCGTAAGCTGCAGCCTCCGGAGAGCCCGAAACTGGATCCCGCTCTTTCAGATAGGTTATTTTGGAGAGGTTCTATGTTTTGTTGGAAGATATTTTTAGAAGAAGATAATGCGGTTGCCAGCTCTCACGGGAATCCTTCTGTCCTCGAGTCATTGCTGTTGAAGCACTTGGCTCAAAGTGTGGAGAAACAGCACGGAGAAAGTGGTTTTCCCAAACCCAGCAACCTCCTCCCTTCAGAGGATAAATGCGCAGCTTTGGCAGAACCAAAGCTTGGCCTTTGTGCTGGGTCTGGGGCTCAAGAAACTGAGAGGCCCCAAAAATTCCAACCCAGGTTTATCTTCAGTTATATACCACCCACGAGAAACCAGGCAAAAAAGGGTAAAATCTCCGTTCAACTCTTCACTTAACTGCACCTTAGGGATAAGTTAACAACAATATTTCCTTTTTGCTCTGTCTGGTGGCTTCACATATCCTTTTATGCCCCTTCCTGGCCTGAAGACTCGCTCTCTGACCCTCACCACTTTTGTCCCACATTTCAGGGAACACCCCGAGCGCCTGGCAGGAGGCTTTGGAAGGTGCCCGCGGGCGCCCTCGGCACAGGGTCATGGAGATGTCAGGGCCATTTCTCCACCCACATCGGCAGCAGGTACCAGCACAGTTTGGCTCTTTCGTGCTGACGTGACAGCAAACAATTTTGAAGGAATAAACTGGATTTTTTCCAAACTCGTGGTCTTGTCTTGCAGAAATATTGTGACTCAAAATCTGAAAATGAACAGTTTAACATTAAAAAAATTAAAAAAAAATAAAAAAAGGATTTGAAAAAGGCTTGCCAAGAATAACACTTTTCCCCCATCACCACCACATGCTCTCACATGCAATTCACAGTGCCCTCGCCGGGGAGGAGTGGAGGGTTTACTGGTGCTAGGGTGGAAGCAAAGGGACGTGGAGGGTGTTTGTAATGGAGCAATCTTTTGGCACTGATGGATTTTTACCTCAGCTTGGCCAGGTGCCAGGCAAGGGTGACCTACATACAGGTGTGGCACGGACTTGGAAAACACAGGGCAACTTGGTGGTGCCCCAGTTACAGCCAAACATCCACCCATGGGCGTTCTGTCACCCAGGGACTGGCTGTGACGCAGGGACGTGCTGCTGAGATGAGACTTTCCACCTGCCGCAGTCCCCCGAACACATGGCGTCCCTGCCACCAGCAAAGACACTGCTGCAGACCTGATGCTTTCAAACCATTGAGCGTATTTCCAGTTGCCCATCGCTGAGAGAAAAATGATCGACAGACCCAAATTGTAGGGGATGCAAACAAGGCAAGACAATGAGGTCTCGCAAGGTGTGAAGTCTGCGCTGATGTCGACGCGAGGTTCCTGGCCACACATCTTTCCTGCTGGCTTTGACTGGGGTCTACCACACAAAGACCTCCGAGATCCCAACCCTCTGCTCCCAACTGCCTCTGGGCACAGACGGCCCAGCGCAGCGGAGCTTCCAGTTGTGGTTTCCCTTCCTTCAGGCCATCCCTTCCCTCCCTCCATTTCTTGTCCTTGCTTTCGGCTTTGCAGCGCCGCAGTGACATGGTGCAGTAGATGCAGGCTGCTTCTCCTCCCCCTCTACTCTGCCCTGGGGAGGCCACATCTGTACTGTGTCCAGTTCTGGGCTCCCCGGGTCAAGAAGGACAGGGAACTGCTGGAGAGGGTCCAGCAAAGGGCTACAAAGATGATGAGGGGATTGGAACATCTTTCTTATGAGGAAAGGCTCAGGGACTTGGGGCTTTTTAGTCCGGAGAAGAGAAGACTCAGGGGGGATCTTATCAATACTTATAAGTACTTAAAGGGAGGGTGCCAGGGGGATGGGAACAGTCTTTTTTCAGTGGTGCCCAGTGATAGGACAAGAGGGAACAGACACAAACTTGAGCATAGGAAGTTCCATCTTAACATGAGGAGGAACTTCTTTCCTGTGAGGGTGGCAGAGCAGTGGCACAGCTGCCCAGAGAGATGGGGGAGTCTCCCACTCTGGAGACATTCCAAACCCGCCTGGACGCCGTCCTGTGCCACTGCTGGAGGTGACCCTGCTGTGGCAGGGGGTTGGACTGGGGGAGCTCCAGAGGGCCCTTCCAACCCTCACCAGTCTTCGATTCTGTGAAACAAATGCACTAATAGAGTGCTAATTAGGATACTTAATTACAAAGTTATTCAGCTCCTGCTGAAAAAAGCCAGCTATTTTCTTTTGTGTCTACAGCTAGGGCTAGACAGAAGACACAGCTTCAGCTTCATTTGACCTTATCTTCATCCATGGCCACGGCCTGGTGGTCAGTGGCAGCCTGAGGCTGACTCCAGCTGGAGCTCCTGTTAGCTTGTCCCTCCTAAGTCCAGGCCTTAAAGCCAAGAAAATGCCTCTTCCCACCTCCCTATTCCTCACGCAATATATTTTGCTGAAGCAGCTCCACTCCAGATAAAAACCATCTCGAAAAGAAAACGAACTGGGGGTAGACCTGGGGATGTTCCCAAACCCAAACACAGCTCTCAGCCCCGTCCTTGCCCTTCTCCCCTTCCCTCGCAGCCTTGTACACTGCCTGTGACTTGGAAATCACCAGGGAAGACCCAGCTGGGACTATCTGCACTTTTTTTTTTACACAAATTGCAGTGTAATCTGGGCCTCCACTGCATGCCCCAGCGTTGGTGCAGCTCCCCAGGGCTGGCTCCAGGTGCAGAGGTCCGTTCTCAGCAGCGTGGCACCAAAAGCATTTTGCCCTCAATAAATCTGGGCCAAGGTATCTAGAGTAATACTTTGGGGGCTCTGATATTTTAAGACCTCCATAAATCCTTTCTTATCTTTGCCCTTCAGGTCCAACTCCTCCTCTCAGGGTTTCAAAGCCACCCTCTATTTCATGGCCCCTGTGCTTCACTCACCATCCAAGCTGATGCTGGTGGATGGGTCCAGTCCCCATCGTGCCACATGGGTCTGGGAGAGCATCTGCTCCTAAACTCATCATCTCCAAGATCCACCCCAAGATCCAACCCATCGTCCCAGATCCACCTCTCCACACAAACATATGCTGGCCTGGCACGAGGTGCCCCGACGAAGGGATAAATTACCAACTGCAGCTGCCGAAGACTCTTCGTTTTCATCCAGAACTGGCACGTTCCACACCAAGGCAGCGCAGCAGCCTCATGGTCTCCCTCGCCGGAGTCCCCCAGTGGCTCACTCTTCATGTCCTTCAGGAGGCAGCTAACGCACTGGCCTGGGAAGGGCAGTCAGGTCTGCTCCCTCCATCCCCCCTTTCCTCTTGGGGCCGGCAGGAGGGAACAGGGCCGGCCACCTCCCACCTCCTCAAACGCCATGTTCCACCTCTCCAGGCCCAGCTGATCTCATCACACTTTCTTTTCAAGACAAAGCTTCGCAGCGGGTAACCAATTCTCCTACAACAAGGTCCTAAAGTCAGATTTTTCATGATCTTCATGCAGTTTTTAGTAGTTTCTGGACAAAAACTCCACCACTCCGAAAGATGAAGGGAGAACACAAGTAAGTACATGGCTGAAGTGCTGATAACCACTGCCGTGGTGTTTGTGTTTTATTTGCATTAGGGAGCTTTTAAAACAACTGACAACTGCTAAACATGGTCAAGAACAGCAACTCAAATAACGTGCTGCCACTACGGTGTTTGTCCTTCCCTTTCAGGGCTTTGTCTCTCCTGCCGGGGGCAGCGCAGAAACTTTGCGCATGCGACAACAGGTTCGCAGCAGTAACAGCCTGACCCGGGCGGCAGGAGCCCAGGTTGCCTGGGGCCCTACGATGCCCTGCAGTCCATGCCACCAGGTCTGTCGCTGCTGCAGGCACCGTGGTACCCGTAGCCTCCAGCAGCGAGATCCTCACCCCGGCACAGGGCTGCTGGGTCCCGCTTGTGACACAAAAGCAGCTTCCCAGATGCGACAGAGCCAGCACACGTCCCCTTCCAAACAGACGCTGCTACGAAGGCCAGTTAGTTGAAACGAAGAGCCAGACGGCAGAAAGGACCAACCCGGTTTCCTCTGCAAAGCACCATCTTCAGAATAAAAGAACCTCACGCTGCCCCACCGACCCCGCTTAGTTTTTAACCTCACGACCTCTGAACTATCACCTATGGACGTCTAATCCCCTTCGGCCGCTGCTTCCAGGAACCAAGCAAAGGCTGGCCAGGGAGTTGGGAACAAATCCTGTAGATAGGACTGCTTTTGCAGGAGCGGGAGGGGAGCAGACAGAAGTAGCCCCAAGGTTAATTAGTGCAACAGCAGCAAATGCTAGCAGGACTTTACATGTTGAGAATTAATTACGTTTCAGGGGATTGTTTCCTTTCGATGAATGCCGAGGACTACAATGCGAAGGTTTTACTTGTCTCAGGGGCCTTTGTTAGTCTATTTTCTTTCTTGCACCAATCAAATGTGATTTGTTTTAAACATATCCTAAGCTGAGCTGGCACGGTGGCTTTAAAAGCTCCTGCTGGTAACTAGAACATGCCAAGCGCAAGCACCAATTCATAAACAACCTCTGCTTCCGCACTCTTTAGGGCAGAGCCTCTCCACAAACCAACTGCAGGACCTGCTGGACTGGAAGTGAAATAGCAGCACGGGGCGTGTTGGGCTTCTGCTGCTGGTTAGCAGAGAGAAGTAATAACCACGGGATGGTTTCCACCACGGTTTTCACTCCAGCGCTGGGTTCTGGAGAAGACCTGAAGAGACAAGACCAGCCCCCAAATCCCCGTATCAATCCTGCCTTACTGGTACCCAAAGCTAAACCCACATTGCTTTCAGACGTTGCGATTTTGGTTGTTTGCCCTCAACAAAACAAATTCCGGGTAACGCTCTTTCTAAAGTTACTGAAAGTCAAACTCACGCTCACTAGAGTTAAAATTAGCTCCATTTATTTATTGCCAATGCGTGACCCGGCCCCAGGACCAGAGAAGTATTTTGGATTCAAAACGCGTTTTTACAGAGCGGCTGTCACTTTTGAATCCCATTTGCTTCTGTTGCGTTCTGCCCTCGTCCCATGACTTCGTACTCATGGGAGCAGCCTTTGATCAAATATTCCCCTTATAAAAGCGAACTCCAGTGAACGACACGGAAATGAAGACCTGTCCCGCAATGAACCTGAAAAAGCTCCGAGCATCTGGTACTATTTTTGTTTTTAAATGTCTCTGTTCCAGATCAGTCAGATAATATTTGCAACAAAGTCTTACGGAGTCCAACAGCAAGGGGAGAAAGCGGGAGAAGGCGAAAGGAAATCGGAGGGAAAGGCAACAGCAGAGCTACAGAGGATGAAGAAGATTAAGGAATACCAACAGTGGGATGGGTGTCAGGGGAAAAGGCCCTGCATAACCTCTCCTCGGTTTACCAGCACATCAGTTATAATCTACGACACTGAATTATTCATTTCTCCTGGTTTAAACCACTTATGAACAGGTTATACTGTTATCTCCTCACTCGCTGAGGAGACCAGGTCCCGTGCAGGTAGGTCCGCACTGGGGAAAGGGATCGGTAGGCGGAAAAAAAAGGGATCGGAGGCAAAAAGGGCTGGTGAGGGGCTCTCTGTGGGGGCTTTCGAAGCCGGAGAAAGCGACCAGCTCGTCCTCGTACTCCTGCTGGCACTGGCAGCTTGAGGGAGGGCTGCTGAGGCGGCAGGGGCAGGGCCTGCAGCACGCGTGGCAGTTCAGAAAGAGCCGTGAAGGAGCACAGCGACATTCGCTGCGCACCGAGCGAGTGGGCAGCCGGGGGGCGGCACCCGGGGCGTCACTTGGGAGCCCCGCACGAGGGCGGACCCCCCCTGAGTGGGCATAGTAACCAGGCTAACAGGGCGCGACAGGTCCCACGGAAAGGTGCTGCTGCCCTACCAACGTGGTCAGGGAATCATGGTAACCACCCAGCAGAAGACCGTGGCCCCAAAGAACCGTGCACGCACCAGCTCTGATGCTGCTTCGCAGACAGAGCTGTCATGTGAGCATGTTGCCACCCAGGCATGGGGCTGCAGGGTGTGCCCTACTCTCACACCAGTGTCAGAAGGTAATGGCCAGCATGCCTGTGGCAGGTGTGCCCAGGTTGAGGAGCTCCTACGCTTAGTGATGGAACTCAAGGAGGAGGTAAGTAGGTTGAGGGACATCAGGGAATGCGAGAAGGAGATTGATGCGTGGAGTCGTACCCTGTCAACCACTACAGAAACCCAACAGGCAGATAGAGCCACTGCTATAGAGAACTCCTACTCCTCTCCCCGACCGGCTGAACAGGGTAGCTTAGAGGAAAGGGGACAATGGCAAGATGTTCCTGCCCAACGCAACAGGCGCTGCAGGCACATCAGCCTGCCAACTACTACACCTTCTGAGGTCCCATTGCAGAACAAATATAGTGCTCTGCAAGGGGAACCGAGGAACAGTGAGGATGATAATCCTCCCAGTATGGAGGCGTCATCGAGGCCTCGTCGGACCACCCCCCGACTTCAAACTGCCTCACCAAAAACCGGGTCATTGTAATAGGTGACTCAGTTCTGAAGGGCACGGAGGGCCCGATATGTAGACCAGACCCGCTATATAGGGAGGTTTGCTGCCTCCCTGGAGCCCGGGTTGATGATGTTAAGAGGAAGCTTCCTTCCCCGGTACGACAATCCTACTATTACCCTCTTTTAGTTTTTCAGGTAGGAAGTGACGACGTAGTGAGAAGAACGCTGAGGGCAATGAAGAAAGATTTCAGGGCATTGGGACGACTGGTTAAGGGATCGGGAGCACAAGTCGTGTTCTCCTCTATCCCTCCAGTTGCAGGGAATGATGAGGGGGTAAACAGGAAAGGCCAGCAGGTCAATGACTGGCTCTGAACCTGGTGCTACCAGCAAGGTTTCGGGTTCTTTGATCATGGCCTGATTTATAGAACACCAGGCCTGCTGGCAGCAGATGGGAAAAGCCTGTCTCGCAGGGGGAAGAGGGTTCTAGGACTAGAGTTAGTGGGGCTTATTGAGAAAGCTTTAAACTAGATTGGAAGGGGGATGGGGATGTAACTGGGCTCACCAGAGAGGCACCTGAGTGTAGTAGCTCAGCACTTGTGGGGCGGGATGTTGGAACTGTTAAGGATCGGGAGGCCCACCACCTCTCTAGGGCTACACACTCGTTGGCCTCTCTGAAATGCCTATACACCAATGCACGCAGTATGGGGAACAAGCAAGAGGAGTTAGAGATCTGCATGTGTTCACAGGGCCATGATCTCATTGCAATTACTGAGACATGGTGGGATAGCTCGCATGACTGGAACACTGTCATGGAGGGCTATGTTCTCTTTAGGAAAGGTAGGCCGGCAAGGCGAGGTGGGGGAGTTGCTCTTTATGTGAAAAAAGCAACCGGAATGTATCGAGCTGTCCCTGGGAGCTGATGATGAGCAAGTTGAGAGCTTGTGGGTAAGGATTAAGGGGCAGGGTAACATGAGAGATACCCTCATGGGTGTTTATTACAGGCCACCTGATCAGGATGGGGAAGTTGATGAGGCCTTCTACAGACAGGTGAGAACTGCCTCACAATCACAGGCCTTGGTTCTCATGGGGGACTTCAACTTCCCTGAGATCTGTTGGGAAGGCTACACAGCTAGGAATGCACAATCCAGGAGGTTCCTCCAGTGCATTGATGATAACTTCTTAACTCAGGTGGTGGAAGAGCCCACAAGAAGAGGTGTACTACTGGACCTAGTACTGACAAACAAAGAGGGACTGGTGGAGGATGTTAAGGTCGAGGGCAGACTTGGCTGTAGTGATCATGAGAAGATAGAGCTCAGCATTAAGTGCAGTATGCACAAAATGACAAGTAGGGTTGAAACCTTAGACTTCAGGAGGGCTAACTTTGATCTCGTCAAGAAATTGATGGGAGAAATCAAATGGCAGAGGGCTCTAGAGGGTAAGGGGGCTCAAGAGAGCTGGCTGATATTCAAGCATCACCTCCTTCAAGCTCAGGTTAGGTGCATCCCGAAGAGCAAGAAATCAGGCAAGGGAAGGAGACCTGCATGGCTGAGCAGGGATCTTCTGAGAAAAACTCAGGTGGAAGCAGGGAGAAGCACAAGATGTGGAAAAGGGGGCTGACGACTTGGGATGAATACAAGAATGCTGTCAGGGTATGCAGGGAAGAAACAAGAAAAGCCAAGGCAGCTTTGGAATTGAACCTGGCGAGGGATGTCAAGACCAATAGGAAGGGTTTCTTTAAGTACATAGGAGACAAAAGGAAAGCCAGGGAAAATGTGGGCCCGTTCTTGAACGAGACGGGTGCTGTGGTGACGGATGATGCAGAGAAGACGGAGTTGCTGAATGCCTTCTTTGCTTCTGTCTTCACTGCTCGGGCCAGCTCTCGGGAGTCCCAGACTTTGCAAGTAACAGAGAAAGTCTGGAGGAAGGAAAACTTTCCCTTGGTTAAAGAGGAACAAGTTAGAGAACAATTAATAAACTGGATACCCACAAGTCCATGGGGCCTGATGGGATGCACCCGCGAGTGCTGAGGGAGCTGGCGGAAGTCATTGCTGGGCCACTCTCCATCATATTTGAAAGGTCCTGGAGAACAGGGGAGGTGCCTGAGGACTGGAGGAAAGCCAATGTCACTCCAGTCTTCAAAAAGGGCAAGAAGGATGACCCAGGAAACTACAGGCCGGTCAGCCTCACCTCCATCCCTGGAAAGATGATGGAACAGCTCGTTCTGGGCATCATCTCCAAGCATCTGGAGGAAAAGAAGGTTATCAGAAGTAGTCAACATGGATTCACCAAGGGGAAGTCATGTCTGACTAATCTGATAGCCTTCTATGAAGGCGTGACTGGATGGGTGGATGAGGGGAGGGCAGTGGATGTTGTCTACCTGGACTTCAGCAAGGCTTTCAACACTGTCTCCCACATCATCCTCACAGGCAAGCTTAGGAAGTGTGGGTTGGATGAATGGACAGTGGGGTGGATTGAACAGTGGCTGAATGATAAGAGCTCAGAGGGTTGTGGTTAGTGGTGCAGAGTCCAGTTGGAGGCCAGTAACAAGTGGTGTCCCTCAGGGGTCAGTACTGGGTCCAGTCCTGTTCAATATATTCATCAGGGACCTGGATGAAGGGATAGAGCATACCATCAGCCAGTTTGCTGATGAGACAAAACTGGGAGGGGTGGCTGACACGCTGGAAGGCTGTGCCGCCATACAGCGTGACCTGGACAGGCTGGAGAGTTGGGCAGAAAAAAACCTGATGAGGTTCAACAAAGGCAAATGTAGGGTACTGCATCTGGGGAGGAATAACCCCATGCATCAGTACAGGTTGGGGGCTGACCTCCTGGAGAGCAGCTCTGTGGAAAGGGACCTGGGAGTCCTGGGGGCCAACAGGATGACCATGAGCCAGCAATGTGCCCTGGTGGCCAAGAAGGCCAATGGTATCCTGGGGTGCATCCAGCAGAGTGTGGCCAGCAGGGCGAGGGAGGTCATCCTCCCCCTCTACTCTGCCCTGGGGAGGCCGCATCTGGAGCACTGTGTCCAGTTCTGGGCTCCCCAGGTCAAGAAGCACAGGGAACTGCTGGAGAGGGTCCAGCAAAGGGCTACGAAGATGATGAGGGGATTGGAACATCTTTCTTATGAGGAAAGGCTCAGGGACTTGGGGCTTTTTAGTCTGGAGAAAAGAAGACTCAGGGGGAATCTTATCAATACTTATAAATACTTCAGGGGAGGGTGCCAGGTAGATGGGAACAGTCTTTTTTCAGTTGTGCCCGGTGATAGGACTAGAGGCAACGGGCACAAACTTGAGCATAGGAAGTTCCATCTTAACAGGAGGAGGAACTTCTTTCCTGTGAGGGTGGCAGAGCACTGGCACAGCTGCCCAGAGAGGTTGTGGAGTCTCCCACACTGGAGACATTCAAAACCCGCCTGGACGCCGTCCTGTGCAACTGCTGTAGGTGTCCCTGCTGTGGCAGGGGGTTGGACTTAGATGATCTCCAGAGGTCCCTTCCAACCCTGACGATACTGTGATACTGTGATATATGCATGCAAATGCAGCGGTCGGAATCCCTCAGCCACCAGCACGGAGGGAGAGGCTACGGAGAGCAAGCCGCTAACCAACTACTTTTATTTCTGCCTGGGATTGAAATTCAAGGAAAAGCATCTGGGCCATGTGCGTTTGATCATACATGACCTTTATTGGAGACAGGCGGGGTCATTTATTATACAGAAGTAACATCACACCATTCTCTTCCAATTTAATTCCTTTTAGTCTCCTTATAAATCTGTAGCAAAAGTGCACTTTTAGCAGTTTTTAATCTATAGTATATATCTTTCAATATTCTCTCTCAGTCAGGTATTTTATTTGTAAAAATGTCTCACCAGATATACAAAATACTTGTCTAGTGTACTACATTAATTTTTGTATTTACTGTTTAGATTATTTTTAACTCAGTGCTCTCTTTTTTTCTTTTCTTTTTTTTTTTTTTTTTTTTTTGCAAGACTTAGTGATGCCAGGCTTCTGGTAGCACCACCAGGAGAGGACTCACAGCTTGTGCGTGAACAAGGGGAGAAGACTCTTAGCCAGGAACAGTTTTCACACAATAGGAACAAGATGGCAAGAACGTTTGCTGTTATTGAATATGTCTCTTAAAATGACAGTACTCCGTATAATAAAAAAGAATTAAAAAACCCAACGTCCATATATTATCTTCTGGAAAAGGAGATGTGCCAGGAGAATGGAACCTGTACCCGGTTGGAATACAACGGTAATGGATTAAATTGCATTTTGAAGACAGGAGTTAATTGCTAACATTACGTTTCTGGTCGCGGTAAGAAGAAACAGATACAATACAGCCACAAGAAACTGGTTGTGAAATGCTGTTTTCCTGAGGACGGTATTTTGGTAAAATATTTTATATCCTGTACAAGCCACAGAATTGCATAAGTTAAATGTCCTCAAGAACAACAATCACCAGTACATACCATGAACGGCTGTGCTGGGAACAGACACACAGAGGACAGCTCTTGTGTTACCTAATGAGATGAAGAGAGGAAAATACTCATTTCCACTGGTAGTTTAGAGCCAGCTGCGACAAGCTTTGGCACAGCAACAGGACTTATCTTTATCAATGACCTGGATGAGGGGATCGAATGCACCCTCAGTAAGTTCGCAGACGACACTAAACTAGGCGGGCGTGTTGATCTGCTTGAGGGTAGGCTGGCCCTGCAGAGGGATCTGGACAGACTGGGCTGATGGGCCGAGGCCAATGGTATGCGGTTCAACAAGGCCAAGTGCCACGTTCTGCATTTGGGTCACAACAACCCCACGCAGCGCTACAGGATTGGGGCGGAGTGGCTCGAAAGCTGCCCGGCAGAAAAGGCCCTGGGGTGTTGGTGGACAGCCGGCTGAATGTGAGCCAGCAGTGTGCCCAGGTGGCCAACAGTATCCTGACCTGTATTAGGAACAGTGTGGTGAGCCGGACCAGGGAAGTGATCACCCCCCTGTACTTGGCACTGGTGAGGCCCCACCTCGAGTACTGTGTTCAGTTTTGGGCCCCTCACTACAAGAAGGACATTGAGGTGCTGGAGCGTGTCCAGAGAAGGGCTACAAAGCCATTGGGGGGTCTGGAGGACGTCTGATGAGGAGCGGCTGAGGGAACTGGGGTTTTTCAGCCTGGAGAAGAGGAGGCTGAGGGGAGACCTTATCACCCTCTACAACTACCTGAAAGGAGGGTGTAGAGAGGTGGGGGCTGACCTCTTCTCCCGGGTGACAATTGATAGGACAAGAGGAAATGGGTTTAAGTTATGTCAGGGGAGGTTTAGACTGGTTATTAGGAAACATTTTTTCATGGAGAGGGTTATTAAACATTGGAATAGGCTGCCCAGGGAGGTGGTGCATTCACCATCCCTGGAGGTGTTTAAAAAAAGGGTAGATGTGGTACGTGGGGCCATGGTTTAGAAGTGGGGTCTATCAGGGTAGGTTAATGGTTGGACTTGATGATCTTAAAGGTCCCTTCCAACCTCAGCAATTCTATGACTTTTTGAAAAGAAAATTACAGAAGGTTTTCTGAGCTTTCTTACAAACTCCCTTAGCCTTTTCATCCTAGTTATCCTTGAGATTATCATATATACACACATAATGGATAATCCCTTAATTTCAGTCTTCAAAAGACTAACAATTTCCCCTGTTAAGCAAGGCCTATAGAGGTAAAACAATCAGACGCATTTTTTAGGGGGGGTGGTACGATTCCCAGATCACTACAAACATTACCACCAGACGATGAGGAACACTTAGCAAGGTGACTGTTGGGTTGGTTGGTTTGTTATCCTTCTTACACGTTCATTATCTCGAAGACTAAGCACAACTGGATTAGTTACATAAATAACGCTCCCCTTGGTTAAACCCTTCACAATTAGTGCTGTTTCTGTGTATTAGCATAGATAAAATGCTAGTTGCATCAGTTTGCTATGTATTGAATGAAAATGGTGAACAGATCCTGTTTCTGAATGAGGGCACTTTTGGTTTACGCAATAGCTCCAAGAAACGCTGGAACGTCAGCCTTCCTATAGCAACTGGTTGCCAGACATATTCTTCAGAAGGTAACTGCTTTTCCACTCCCCTTAAATCTGCAGCAATGGGGCTTTGAGTCAAAACTTCTGCTTCAAAAGAAAAACGCACTATAGACAAGGCTGAATACGGAGAAAGTTCTGTACCTTCTGGAGAAGAAACAGAACAGTAAAAATAAAAATATAAAAAGAAGCAGTGCTGTTAGTGTTATCTAAAACCAAGATAATGCATAATGGGGAAATTTACAATGCTGCACAGAGAGGTTTTTTTTGTCTGTTTTTTTTTTTTTTTAACAAAAATTACAGACTTGACATTTCCAATATGTCTTAGCTTTGTACTGCTTCTCAAGTCTGAGTCACCAAAAATATCCAGCAACCAGCTGCTGTTCATATCCTAAAATATGCCTTCAGCTGACACTGAATATTGAAATCATTCTGCTAAAATACAGAAAAACGACGATGGTAGAAACCAAGGTATAGCCTCAGGCCAACATTAAATGGTAAAAATTCTACAATGCTACTTTTAAATCTCTTCTTCAGTTCATGAACAAATAAGCAGCCAGGTTTCAAGTAGAGGTAACACAGATTTTGGAAGATAGCACGTAAAAAAAGCCCAGAAAGAAAACTGGAACAAAAGCTCTTCTTGTTATGGCAGTCAGCACTAATCCTCCACGAAACGGCAGGGAGAAACCTTTATTCGCCCTGCTGGATCTGTCCTGGTCCTACAGCAACAACGAGGAACTGCTTCTGCTGTCACAAATATGTTCCGTTTGGACATATCTTGATCCCTTTTTTTTTCTTTTATTTGTATACATGTATCTTTTCTCTTAGTCTCTTGACTGGTAGAAGAGGATATATCCAGATTCTGAGTTTTTGGAAATGTCTGATGTTAACCCATAGAATTCTTCAATGGCCTGGGCATCGATTTTCTGAAAATTAATGAGAGTTATAATTAGCCTCAGTCAAAACACCACCCTAAGAATCCCTCTCCCAGACCAAGCATTGTTTTCAGTTCTTGGAGGTGATGCCGGAAAGTTATGCAGTATTAATAAAGCGGTATTTCAATATCGTTGAATCCAACCAAATACAACAAAACATGTTTTCACTTAATACCTTATTCACTGTAGAAAACAAGGATGAAATAATAAACCTCTCAGAAGTGGTGCACTCTTAAGCTGGATAATAAAAAAAGGGATCCATGAAATTGTATCCTTAAAAGAGTGTATGACATTTTTTATATTTGCTTTCTCATTCAGACTGGTGTTACCTGTCTTGACTGCAGGTAATGTAATGGAAATGAAAAAAAGAAGTCACTGATCAGCAAAGAAGATTTTTATACAATTGAGAGTACATAAGGACCACCTTGAGCAGATTTAACATTCAGCTAAAATAACTCCAGATTTTAAAATTCTTGTGGGCCTCTTACATAGAGAAGTCCTGCAAGTGCTACCACGAAATCTGTGGATCCCATCTGATTATTACCTTCTGGTCTTATGGGGAGCTTTCCTTCCTTAGGATTTGCTGGTACAATGCCTGCTGGGATATTATTTCTCTTAAAACCCAAACCTTGTCATAAATTATTTGCCATATTAATAGAACTGAACGGTCTGCTTATATGCAAAGTTGTGAACTATGTGCAGAAAATCACTTTTTCATTTTATACTCCAACCAGCAAGGCCTGTAGGGCATTTCAAAGGGCTTTTAAAAGTGCAAGTTCTACAGTCTTGATCCCGCTCCTGAGAACGACCGGCTTCACATTACCGAATTTGACTCTGCAGTCAGAGGAGAGCAAGCATAGAGACTAAACCACTGAAATAAAATACTCCCAATGGCCTGTGCTGCCCAGCACTCCACTGTGTTTTAGTATTTTAAAACACCTTTAGGACCATTCTAGGACTCTGACTCTGGATCCGCAGAGATGAGAGGCTGAAGTAGCCTGAATTTGTTGTGGAGGACCAAAGGGAAACTAGCCTAAAGTTTCCCTTTATTCTCCTAGGAATAAAGTTAAGGAAGCAAAGAAACGTTCAGAATACAAGAGGCTCTGGGTTGAACACCTGCTTTGATCATGAGAGGGAGTAGCAGAGACCAACTTGTGCTTACATTTGGAAAGAAAGGGACCATGCTATGACTTCATCAAGGAGCCTCCTCAGCTACAGAATCCATTTGGCAGTGTGCTAAATCATTGCTCACGGAACAGACTGCGGCATCATCAGCAAACACAAACGCATTGGTTTCTCTAAGTGGCACTGCCAAACAACCTGCAAGTTTAGGCCATCCTTTTCCCACCCTTTTTGAAGCACAAGAAAAAAAAAGACATAGTAAATTTCCAGAAGGTGCATCAACTGCCGGACAGAGCTGCAGAAATTCTCCCCAGATACTTTTCATTAAACGCTTTCTGTTAAAAAAAATAGGGGGGAAAACCCCCCAAACCGATGCTTTAACTTTCTTCTCCATTCGAGGACTTCAGAGAAGCTGAAATACTGTCTTGAGGGCTTGCATTTTCACACAATTTATTAGCATAACATCTACTACAAACTGTTAGATATATATTTTAACAGAAAAATAGCAAAAGAACATCCTTCAGTCCTTGTAATATTTTTAGCAGACAACTCAAACATGTTTTATTTTAAGTGCCAACTAACTTGCCATGCAATCAAGTCTATTTCCACTACTCATTTTGAATGCAACTCAAACATTTGATATAGATTAATTCATCCTACAGATATTTTTAGTTTTATCACAGCAAAACTAACTTCCTTTTTTAATTTCACTATCCATAGAAAACACAGTGGAACTGTATGAGGAGTATACAGACTCTATTCCTCCCATCCCTGGTTGACCACAAATATTGTGGATGGCAAAATTTTACCTAGTTGCAGCTTTACAGTAACAACCAGTTGACGGTTTCACAACTACTTTTAGGACTCTGCAGCCTCACCTGGCATTAAGATGATTTTTCCTGTTAACTGAGCTTAAACAGCCTTTGCTCATTTCCAGACAACTATTCTCATTCCCCAAACCAAATCCTTTTCTTGCAAACCATTCATAGCATTCAACTGAACGCTGCAAATCTCTGAACAAATATTTAAGCGAAGACATACAATCACTCTCCCCCTTTTCTCAATTTGGAGAACTCCATGGATGGACACTTTTGCCCTCTCTGTTTCAGATAAACATTGTCACTGTGATGTATCACTTAGCTGCTCTGATGACAACATGTCAAATTAGCCAAAGATCATTTACTCAGGTTTCTCAATTAATTTGGCTTGGCACAGTATCCCGTTTAGACCGATTTGCCTCCTGGATTTGATGCAGTTGCTTTTCACATATGCTGTAGTATGTTTGATTATCATCTATCTTCAATTTAATTGAAAGTTGGCCTTCCAACCAAATCCAAATAGATAAATAAATGACTCCACCACTTCTGACATTTAGTGGGTAGTAAGGATAAACTACTTCCTATTGACAGTTCAGAGCTATTAATTCAGATCACTTGCCAAAAATGCAACATAGCTTTTTAACTGTATGTAAGGGGGAAAAGCTTTCTCCTGTGTTCTCTTTGAGTTGCACGATCTGCATACGGGTACAAGGGCTTTGGACTCATCTGCTGAAGTCTGCTGACTAATACCCGTTCTGTTATGTAGGCAGTTCACACCTAAAATGTTAAGTCTTCAAAGCTTAAAAAATAAAAAAATCTGCTTTCAGGTTCTTAAGAGTCTCTGAAGAGTAGAAGACTCTTGTGGTTAGCCCTAAAACCAGAAACTTATGCAGAATTCACGTTTCAGGGGGTTTGGGGCTTTGGGATTTTTTCGCCACTCCATTTTTGAGGACAACCTCTAATGTAGCAATATATTTCCTGTGGTGTCACCTTATGGCCAATCACAAGCAGTTTGAAAATGGCACTTGGTCAAGTTCAGAGTAGATATTTAAACCTCTTTAGGCAGCAGATGGAACTGACAAAAGTAGTTGCGGCTTTACTTCACTTTTTTAGCGAAATGCCTACAGCACTAGTAAGGAACCAATTCTCAAGAGCCAATGACTAAGTGGGGAGAGAGAGAACAGATGAGTAAAACTGCAGCTACTTCTTCCATCAGCCTGTAGCATCAGGAGAGGAAGAGCAACCTCCGCTATCCTGTTCTGCTTGATCACTGACTCGCCAGAAATTCAGGTGAGTTCTAGAAGGTCGAGGAAAGAGAAAGGTTGGTACTTCCTAGACAGAGGGAGCTGAGATGCAAGCTTCATGTTCATCACACACTTAGAAGGCAGGAGCAGCTACAACGGATAGTCTGTGAAGAGATCCTCTGGGACAAACCCAGCAGGAATCCTTACGCTACACTCTTCAAAGCAGGTCAAGGAGCAACTGTTCATCAGAAAGGGCCAATGATCTCAAATGACTCATGTGCAAAACTCTCATGTGCAATTTTTCATGCCCTCCAGCAGTAGGAAAAACAAAGCCTAAATTTCACAGAAAAACAACACATGCAAGTGCCAGCCAGGGAGAATCTTCCAGCAGGAAAAAGAATCTCAAACTTCCAGATGTGCAGCTGGCACAGAGGTAGGGCTACAGAACAGGGCTACATCACTGATTCTAATGAAGACAGTGAAAACTCAAAGAACCATGGAAAACACAAAAAGTAGAAATTTCAAATCAAAGAGCTTTATTTTTACAGCATTTTAGATAAACTCTGTAAAAGAAGATAAAGAAAGAAAGCCATGATTAAAGTTAGAAAAGCAACTGAAAGGAAAAAAAAAAGAAAGCATCCCTCCAGGAGAGAGGAACTACATTCTAGCTTATTTGTGACAGCTCCTTGAATTTGTTGTACAAACAGTACAATTTCATCTTTACAAAAAGCAGTTCTACTGTGGTATTTGTTCTGCTGCTTGATATTTGCTTAATAATTACATGAAGTACATGGATATATAAATATTTTTGGATATTAGTCTTTACAGACACATTAGTAGAAAAGTTAAGGGAAAATTTGCTTGAGCAGACTGTTTAAACATTATCACCAACAGCCCAAACATCTTGGTGCGCCCTCAGGACCTTACTACCGTCTCCCAAATCTTTTTTTACAGTTTTTCTACACTTCAATTTGTTGGGGAAAACTGCCTATGAAAAAAGGTTAGAAGTTCTTAAATGCAGCAATGAAATGCAACTAGTACAAAGCGAGTTAGCAACAAAAAGGAGCCCAAAAGGTGGGCTGAAATAAGAGCATTACAGATCTTGAGTAAGAGAATTGCAGTATTTCGGCCTAAACAGGCGTACACCACCCCACGTCTGAGGCATCAATACAGCCCTCGTGCTGGTTTGCCCTTCTCCACAATATTTCTATAACGAAGATGCACAAAGATACTGAAATTTACTTTCAAAATGTCCCGAATTATTCTGTGCCTGTTTTGCTGAAATACTTTCACAGGTGCAAAAGCTAATCCCAGACAAAAAAAGCGAGCTGGAGAGTGATGCTGTCTACACTTGTTTTCACCATGTAAAAGCACACCTACCTCTACAATGTCATCGTCAAACAGCAACCAAAAGCCATGGCTCTTCACAATGGTGATATAATGTCCACGATTTGGACCACTGCCCAAAAAAAAGGATTGAAGACTTATTAGTCTTACGCCTACAAAGGCAGGACCACTGCTCTCCCACTTGATTATAGCTATTACTGGCAGAGTTAGATTTCCTGGCTCTTAATGTTGTCTAATACTACTCAGAACATTGTTTAGAATCTTATTTTGCCAAATTGCTTGAATTAAAATATCTACCTTTGCTACTTGCAAATACAATATAATCAAAACACAGAATTTCATAAATATTTCAGATAGTCATTCATATGTTTCAAAAAGCAAAATTAAACGCCAGTTATTTCAATCACTGTTTTGTTGCATTCATCACTGCTGAGTATTTTGACCACTATTCAAACATTTTAATAACTGTCTGAAATGTTTTATTTGCACAGGAGTTATTTTTTTAATTCTTAGTGTGGTTTAGCCTATGACTGACTGCAGACAGGCCTTCTGTGACTGCTGTTCCCACTTTTCCGGTGGCAGTTTCCCAGCCTGATTCTATTGCCTGTATTCTGAATACTTACCTTGAAGGGAAGGGACAACAAAATGACCTAACTCAAACGGATCTGCAGAGTAAAGGCAGACAGACTGCCCTGAAAACGTGGTGGTTTGGGATAATAAACTATATGGATGGAAACTATGAGCTATCAATCTACTAACCTCAAATTCTGAGCTAAAAGTCCGGGGACACAGTGGGGAAAAAATAACAACTCCCCCGCTCTGGCTTTACCTTTTACTTAGCATCTACATAAGGCTTTAAACCAAGCTACATTCATATCAGCTTCAGGCGAAAGGACGTACTTCTGTAGTCCTTCCAGAATTATTGATACACTTATACACATTACCTGTCACAGAAAGAAACTTCTTTGTTTAGAGCAAGTATGTGAAATTAAAACTGTAAGGGCAAAATATTTAAAACAAGTTCCAACAACTCAAATATTTAGAAAATATAGTTTATCTTAAGTCTTTGGTATGTTCCTAGTAAGAATTGAAACCAGAAGAGTCACAGGACTCCTAAAAGCCCTGTATAAGACAATGGGTTTGAGAAGAAAAAGCAAAGCCATTTAATACATCTGAATTATTAATCACCAGTGTTAAAACATATCAGTGTAGTTACAGGTATAGCAAATTAAGACTCTACAGAAGAAAATGCATAGGATGACATCTTAAAATGATAAAAATAATTTTAAAATAGCACAACTGTACCACAACAGAAATCACCTAGAATTGTTATGTAGTTTATTTATACGCAATCTATGCAATATTAGTATGTTTGATTATATTGTCTTGCTCCTCACAAGGATGTTTCAAAACATTTGTGTACTGTAATAACGTATTACTTTAAAACGCACACTTCCGGAAGGAAGTTATATTTTTTTTGCCTTCCATGTCTGCTTTTTTCCTAAAAGTGCTTAAAAATTTTTCTTCTTTGTTTTTAAAAACATAATTAAACTCACTACGACAACAAAAAATATTTAACAAAGAGAATAAGGACATTTTAAGAAATCAGCAGTACACAATTTATTCCACATGGTGGCACCAGCTTCTAAATAAACTTCAATAGTTCAGCAAGTAGCAACATGAAAACTGTAACAATTCTATTTTGGTAAGTGTTTTTCCAAGATTTGTTTTTATTTCATTTAGCTTTCCTGGAAAGCAGGGGTGGGGTTTTTTTTTGCTGTTTTTGGGTTTTTTTTAAAGACTGCTTTTACTTTGCTACAGCTCAAAGAAACATCTTGTCTGAATCGCCACCATATTTGAAAGCTGGTAAAAGAGCAAACCTTGGACTGTGTACTCAGAAAGCAAAATTTAAAACAGTAAAAGAGTAGTAAAAGAAGACTGAAACAATTTTTTAAAAAACAACATATGTTCAGATAACTAGCTCTGATGTTGTTTAGCACGCTCCCACGTTGTCAGCCACTGTACTGTTACGAAATGGCATACGATGACAGACTCCTTTTAAATTTCAAGGAAAAGCATTTAAGGTCCAGAAAGCACAAACCCAACATACCTGCCACAGTGAACAACTACAGCCACAAGGTCATACATTCTGTCAGGATTTGTAGCATCTCCTGAAGTGTTAAAGAGCCGGAGCTCCAAGGGAAAGACTACACGGTAGGAGAGTTTGGTGTATCGATGCAGCTGGTCCATGTATTTGAACCTTTTTAAGTGCAGAGCTAGAATCATGGGCAACTTTTTCACTCTCATTCTGAACCACAAAAATACGTTAAAAAAAGAACAAGGTATTATTAGCAGATCACCAAAAACAAAGCTTTGTTCAAGAACAGTTTCAATAAGAAGCAGCTTCTTAAAAGGCATCTAAAATGTTGATGAAGGTTTTCAAAAGGCTGCTTGTCTCATTCCAGTGAGAATAGGCAATATTTATTCTGAAAGACTACCTACATAAGTGACATCTGAATGCAGGACAACTGCCTATGATGAAAACATCAACTTCTCATTGCATCAATGGAAAGAAAGAGATGGAATAAATCTGTCTTGCTGCTCGGGCTGTGCCCAAGTATGAGGTGAGAAATAAGATTTTTGTATATAGTATTCATAGCGAAAGCAGATGGGATGGTTTTCAGTAGCTTTAAGCTGATTAATGCTAACTGGGGAAAATGCGAATATCTGGAAGCACCAGACAGAAGCTCTTCTGGGAGAAATACAAAATTAATCTCTTCATTTCTTTCTGATAAGGTTGCCACAAAGTTACTTGGTCTGTCCGCTTTTTCTTACTTCCTACCCCACCAAACACAGACCTAAATAGTCTTACGTCTTCTTTTTCCTGAATTGACAAGGTGTATTTTCCCAACAGCTGCCCATTTTAAGAGAATATCTACATTACCCTGAATATTTGAACCTTACCTCTTCTGTGCTTCCTGTTTACTGCGGCACTGCTCACAATAGTATTTATATTCACTGCATAGAGTTTCAGTATTACTAAATCCTCTGTGGAAATGAAAGAAAAGTCAGATAAGCAGGGATATTTAGTCAGACCATCCAGTTAAAAATTACTGCTACTAATGCTGAAAAAACCCAAACAACACATAGAAGATTAAATTCCTCTTATTCGTATCGCTCACACCTCCCAAACACATTTTAGGTGATTTGTCCCAGTCTCGGGATGTATTATCAATGTTCAGCTGGAAAAATCTGGAAATTATGCCCTCAGGTATTAATTGCATACTTTCTGGGCAGGAGTCAAACACAATAGTTAACAGCAACAAGGTGACCGTGTTTTGTTTCCAGAGGCAGCCACTCCATGTTTTCTTTTGGTGGTAGATATTAAATGTTAAGATCCATAGCCATTAGCCATTGACTAGACAAAGTCTGGATTATCTTTCGGCTTCTAGCAATTATACATCCGTTATCAGCTATTACAAAGCCAGGTGCTGTATGCAACCTGCAGTATCCTAGCAGCTGATAAGCCTTGGATCCAGCAGTCAAACACATGAAGCAAATTTCTATCAGAAAAAAAAAAAAAAGAAAATATGACCACAAACATCAGGTCCAGACAACTGAAATGCAATATCAAAATAAACAAGAATTTATTATGAAACCAAACATACCATGTTTAGTCTTGGTAAAACCTGTCTACCTGATGTAACCAATTAAAATCCCCATAAAAGAAAGTGAAAAATCAATCTTACATACCACTAAGAAATCACTGTACTCATTAACTGCTAAAAACCACTAGGAAACCAGCAGCTTCAAAAATCACTAGAGCAGCTAAGCTAGGCTCTTTCCTTCTGACCAAGAGCAGGTATTTTTTTCCATTCACCAATATTTTCATTTACCTTAGACAGTGTGTAATTGATGTATTTTGTTCCACATCAACCGATAGATCCAGAAAGTCCTCATCTTTGCTACTAACCTTGAAAAAAATAAGATGAAATATTTCATAACAGTTTAGAACTGGCAGATTTCTGTTAACCATTTCTGGAATGATGCAATGTCCTCGTTGCAAGTAGCGAGCTTCATGATAAAAAAATAAATATACAAACACACACAAAAGCCCTTTCTTGAGGTCAACTAAAACTGAAGAAATAATCTGATGTGTTGTCACAATCCAGAGATAAACATTAAAAAAAAAAAGCCAAAACCCAGGGGGGGGGAAAAAAAAAACCAAAAAAACCCCAAAAAAACCCCAAACAAACCCAAAAATCTTTCTTGCAAAACATCTCTCCCCTTTAAAACACATCTGCTTACTTCAGTGGCAAAACCAAGTTTTTAACCACTCTGAGCTCTCAGAGCTGGAGAAGCTTTAACTGTATTTCACTCTGCTTTGTAGACTGATACAGTTTTCTGCCGCATTTCAGAGCTTAACAGTAAATACTTATAGGAAACGCAGAAACAAGCAGATGGGTTTTCAATTAAATGGGTTAGCAGTAGGAAAACCATCTTTCCATTTGTGGAACAGTCACATTTAATTTCAAAATTCTTGAGACAGAGTCTTATTAATGCCATTTTTCGAGCTTCTATTCAGTATATAGCCATAATTTTAGATTTAAAACACCAAGAACAGTCATTTCAGTTGTAATCACTTCTGGTTTTTTTTTCTCTCCCCATTTGGGCTTTCATCTTTTTAGAAATATTGAATCAGATGTAGCACATGGCTAACTACAAACTCCGGGTCTGAAGGTGGTGCGGTTCTTCTAATTCTAGACTTTGTGGCGCTGCTTTTGCTCTCATACAGAGTGGCTACAGACCAGCACCAAGAAGCACAGACTTCCAGTTTAAGAAATTCAGTTAATCCCAGAGTTATATAAATAGTGAGCAACTCTCATGTAGAAACACAACATAAACTATCAATCACTGACACAGGAAATAACACGAAGACAAAAAGGCAGCTTATATCAGCCAGGTGCAGACTGCCTCGATGGAAACAGGGAGGAGGAACAGAAAAAACACTGTGCTTTTTCTGAGAAACATACCTTAATGAGTATTGGTTTGAACATAGAGGTGATACAGTCATAAAATAGGCTATGCTCCATATTTTAATAGAGAGAGTGCAATTTCATCTATCCTAATGAATGAAAAAGTGTGCTCAGTATTAGGGAAAATGATCCAGAACCTGTGAAAAATCTAAGAGCTTTTGTTTTGTTTTAAACGTACAGCCTCACAGTTAAGACATCTGGTTTCATTGGTTAGTGTTCCTTGGAAGATTTCATGGACCCACGTCAGATCAGTCTTGTCTCCTTCTTCGCTCTCAATGCTGCCATTCTGGAGTTTGCCATTCTGCTTCTCCTGCTTCTTCTCTTCTTGTAGTAAGTCAGCAATAGTGTTAAGTAGGTAGTTTAGGAATTCGTGTGCATCCTGCTGCATATAATTATCAAATAATTCTGGAAAGGAAGAGATCAAGGAGAATGAAAAAAATACAGATACTTCATAATATCAAGTTACTATGCTTTTAGCAATCAGTGCGTGCCCTTCCCCCTTCTCTACCCTATTTACTATTGTGGGTTACACTGTTAAGAGCCTTTGAAGAATTGTACTTTGTTGTTCTTGCAACAGATGTTAGGTTACCCTCACCTACTCCTCAGGTTGCAAGAAACAGACAGCTGAGAAATAACATAAAGGAAACTTAGTTTGGGCACTTCTTGGAACTGACGAAAACCATATTGTTTTTTAGGGATTTTTTGTTGTTGTTGTTTTTTTCCTTTGGGGAGGGAGAGAAATAAAGAAAGTCAGATGCGTTGCCTTCGGCCTTAGTTCATTAAGTCCAGCATCAAGGGGCAAAAATCCCCTACTATAAGTTTGTTATCTTTTCAAGTTCAAGCAGAGACGATAAATCAACGTACAGAACCCTTCCTCACAAAGTAGCCCTGGGAAATAACCACTAGTTCTCCTCATAAGGAATTTACCCTACCGCAAATGTAACAACGCGGGCCAAGGGTGGTTAAGTCTCCTTAGAGAGTTCAACTTTGACCAGCTCCGTAAGGTCTGTTTAGCCCGTGACAATTTCTAGCAACAACCCAAAGTGTGCCGACTTGTAGCAGACCTCTACAGAACATGATGCCAACATCGAATAACCGGAGTACTGAGACTGGTGTAATGCTCTGTACTTGGTCTAAGCAAGTACAGAAGAAGCAAAGAGATCTAGATAATCCTCTTACGACCCAGCACAGTTCTGATATAATCTCTTCCTATGCTACAGAGGTGGTGAAATTCATACCACAAACCGAGGTTCAAAAATATTCCACAAATCTGTTAAAACTCGACAATTTGGACTCACTTAAAAGGAAATTGTGTTTATGTTTTCTACGCTTAAGTCTCCAATGCTTAAATCTGCATAAAAATTTCATTCATTCATTTACCATTTTCTTTCCTCAATCGGGAAATAAATTTCTTGGGTGGGATGACTCCCACCTTCTTCTTTTGCGTAGCAATACTGTTGAAGAGATCAGAGAGGCATGTCAGGAGGCTTTCCTTCTTTCGAGGCTGCACTTTGTACGCCAAAACTTTTTCCCGAAATGGACGACAAAAATAAAGTGCCTGTAAGACTGAGTTGCAGTAGCAGGTATTGCCGAACTGGTTAAAACAGAACAAAAGGAAAACAAATGTTTTCATATTAGGTCTGTTAAAAAGTAATAACAGAAAGAGGTTGCTCATTAAGAACGACACATACTGAAAATGGAAAAGTTGTCTGCCAGATTTCATTTATTGGGGAAATACTAGTAGGCATGGTGTAAAAGACTCATCCTTGTATCACCACAGCTGGTAACAGTAAGAAAAGAGAAAACAACAGTCACAGTGATACTGGGCACACAAAAAAAGCAGGAAACCACTGACCAAAAAAAAAAAAATAGTAAAATCAGATTGAGGGCTCATCACAAAATCAAAACTTCTGGAGATGCAGCACACTACTAATCCTGATAAGGGAGATCCTGCTGATAGTGATGTGGAGGAGTGCCAATGATCCAGCAGAACAGAGGGACACGAAACCAGGAAAAGGAAGAGACAGCATCCGTCAGCATCACTGCATCTCAACTGTCTTACAGTAACAAGAGCTCAATGCACGAATTCATGTTAGATTCGCCTGTGTCAGACACACAAAGCACTTTTTAGAGATAGTTAGCAAGGTATCTGTTAAATATTTCCTGCTTATAATGAAATATTATGAGAAGTACATGATGCAGGCAAATTCAAAGAGCAGCTGTTTTACATCTGCCATATCTGAAGGCAGTGTCATTTCAGAGAAAGGAGGACAGCGATAACAAATTCCAGAGGCAGTGTTCCACATCGCTTAAAAAGAAGAAAGACTCAGACCGCTGAGACATTAGCATATGATCCAAGAGAAATACATCATGGGTTTTTGAGTTGTTTTTTTTGCAATTTATTGTGCAACTGTATTGTACAATGTTGTTGCTTCAAAAAAGTGAAACAAATTCTGGGTTTGCCAGTCCCCAGATATTCTGGTAATGAGATTCTGCATCTCAAGAGCATTGAGAGCAAAATATTTCAAATAAACAAAATGAGCGTACAAATCTAACTACAGAACGCAGAGTATTTTGTTAAGTGATACTCGGAGAATATGGCCACTACCATTCACCAAAATTTGGTGTGATTACTGTAGCAGAATGATTTCAAGTTAATAATCAGTCTGATGACTGAAACAGAAAATTAACAGTTTAACCCACACAGCTAAAAAGGTTACAGCATTATAGTTACATTAATTTATACCATATGCAAACAACACAGAACAACAATTAAAATTTATTGACATGAAGAAAACAAATATGCAAGCTGAACAAACATGTGAATTAGGACAGAACCTAACTCATATGCTTGTTAGTGACCTAAGAAAACAAATAAGCATCATGCTAACTAAATTTGCATACAAGACAAAATAGGCAAGAGAACTACCAAAAGTCTGATTAAATATTATTGTTTTCAGATGAGGTATCTAATATAGTTGTCTATAATAATACCAGAAAATTGAGACAGAAGAAACTAGAAATTAGCCATATTAAAAAAATGGAAGGTTGTGGTGCATCAATAGTCAAAAAAGTTTACAAAGTAAGTAATTAATGAGATTTCAAGACTGTATTCATGGAGAAATCATGTCAAAAAGCATGAAATCAACTGGTTATACATGTCCTACTTTGATGCTACCCACACAGAAAGAAATTATTAGAACCAAACTAAATGGAAGAGTTAAAGGAGTTAAAGAATTAAAATTCCATCTAAATAGCTTTAAAAATTCCTGACAGTAAGATGCAAGATATTTTGCAGTAGTCAAAATGATATGGTAAAAAATTCACTTTATGGCATGCTTTATGTTTTAAAAATGTCCTCCTAAATAGTATTTCAACTCTTTCTGCATGCTACCACCTTTACATAAAATAATGTGGAAGAACTTTTATTCCTGAAATCAGTATCTTGCATGTTAACATTTTACTGTGTACCAAGTACTTTACAAAAACACCATGTGATGCATTTTATTTCATCAATTCTGACCTTTTTTTTTTTTCCATATTACAACAAAATCCTTCCAACTTTGAGCAATTCAGGGCCTTGGGAAGCTTCTGAATATCTCAATTATTGATCTATCCTTCTCTGTAGCAGACAGTTCTCCACAAATAAACAGTATTGCATAGAAATGTCACACTTAAACTGCAATCAGTTTGCGTTTAGAAATACAAAGTAGTCAGATCTTTCCAATTATGACCTTAACTTTGCTAGAAATTTTTCTGAAAAAGAAGAGGGCTGTAACCATTTGTCTTTGACAGAACCCCAAAAACCAGGCTGGCAAGACAGTTCCAAACCTGGAGAGACATGCCCAGATCAAACATACAAATATTGTATAAAGTCTAATGTGACCTAAAACACAAAGGAAAAACAGGTACTAACACGTAGGTTTTTAAATCTTTTTGTCATGGTTTCTGTAGTATAAATAAATATTTTTAAAAGATGCCAAACATAGGGGCTTTTTGCTTAAAACTGATTGTATTTAGAGTCAACATTATGTAACTTCCTAAGAACTTGCAAAATTTTACACTTTTGATATAAAAGTAAAGTTTGAAGGCTTATTTTATGAGAGAAGCTTTTTAAAAAGAAAATTGAGATTAAATTCTAGAATGAAAACATTGTTCCATCCCTCTTGCACTTCAGTTCAACATTACACATAATTTATTTTACCAGGCTGTCCGAAGGAGCGGTCAGACCCTTCTCCCATATACTCCACGGTGGCTTTAGCAATAGTTTGACCGAAGGCAAGCTGGTTCAGCTCACTGATCCAAACTGAAAATAACTATTTAAAAAAAATTTTAAAGCCTCTACTGTCCACAGGTTCAACACCGGATTCTATTTGCAGTGCAACCACACATCTACTAGTATTGACGCTGAAGTCATGAAACTGCCCTCTTTAAAGTGCTCCAATTAACTTCAGATCATGAAAGAACTAGAAATCACTTAGGAAAAAACTGCAGAACAACAGTATGAAAACGATCATCTTAAAGAAATTGGTTGCGAGGAATAAAGCACAACAGTATTAGTCATATTTTGTCCTTCAAAACAGAGAATGGATGTGGTTATAATAATTCTGGTTATTTTTAGAATGCTATTTTTCCTCTTCACGCTATTCATCGTTCTGCTATTTATGTTACAATTGGAGATGCCTTCCATTTTTCTCATTATGGTGCAACCCTCAGCAGCTTTGGAATGGCCATTAACACCATACTTAAGGAATATAACTCAACATGTTTAGATAGTTTGGTGTCTGAGAACACAAACTGCTAGAAACCCACACAGCAGTCAATTAAATGAGTTTGTAATGAGCTGTAACAAATAACACTTTGGTAGCTATGTTAACCTTATTTGGTGCGTCAAAAGATAGATCATCTTTCAGTTTTCAACAAAACGTACCTAGATGACCAGCACACAGAAGTATACTTCTGTTTCTAGTGAGTTCTGCCAAATTATATTTACACATCATAAATATGATGCCACAGAACCACTGTTTCTATTAGCTAACTTCCTATATTCATTAGTAAATGATGTCACAGGCGCAACTGCCTTTCTCCTCCAGAAGTACTGGCAAGATCAACATCAGTGCTCCGCTTTCTCCATAGTTAATTTAGGTAGACAATTGTATTGCCCAACAGATCCCAGTCAAGTTAGATCTATACAAGCTGAGAGATATAAAAAATAAATCTTTTTAGAAGGATTCACTGTTATGCAGGGCTGTCAAAAAATAAAAAAAAAGGAGTATTACTACATGTAAGAAAATTATCAACCAAGTTAATGTCATTCATCTCCTGGATATGTCCTTGCATAGAAGAACTTCCACTAATCCCACGAGTAGTATGTTTTTTGAAAAGTAACACATTTTCATTTTAAAACCTCAAGGCTCCCATACACTGCAGCATCAGTGTAAAATCAAATCTCTCTTCTCCAGAAGAGCATACGAACGATGTACACCCTTTATTAATATCTTTTCCAGCTAAATATTAGAACCCTATAAATAGAAATGTACCTGTGTAGGAAGGTTTCTCTCAAAGACTTTATAATAAACATACTTGTTTTTCTGTCTTTAAGATAACATTTCTATCTTGGTTAATAACAAGGCATAGCACCATACTGCAGGATGTGGTGTCTGTGTGGAGTCCCACTTAAAGTTAGAAGTGCTCATAGATTAAAGTTCTAACAGAGAATACTGCTAAATTCAAAATTAGGATTTGAATTAAAAAACAGCATTTTAACCACAGAAAATTTACTTACATTGACCAAGCCAAAGTAATGCTCATTCACAGGGAACTGTTCGGGACCAATCTCTTTCTCCAAAGCAGAGGCATTGGCGCCCTACAAAAAATAGTATGTTTATGTTAGAGGGGAAAAAAAAAATAAAATAAAATAAAAAAAATCCAGAGTTCATACTATTCCTATAAGAACAAAGAAGCTAAGAAAATAAATTACTTCCATCGAGAATTAGCATTGCATGTTTCGTATGTTGTTCAAAATGAAATCAGTATGATGCTTTATTATTATAAAAGGTACCATGTTTTCATTTAAAAACTCAACTTCATCAGCTGGAGTTAGAGCTATCAGATCTAACAGAAGGGGGTTTTGCATTAGAATTTATTTGAAAGTTAACAACAAGAAATTTGTTTCACCTAAGACTTCAGGTTAGTCACAGTGACCTAGAAACACCAATTTATATTTAGCCAAGAAATGCATTGTAAAAATAAAGATACTTGTAACACACAGAGAACTTCTAAACCTAGAGGACAGAAACCATATGGGCTACAAATCCCACGAAAGAAAAAATGGTTTTTTGTGATGTGGACTGCACAAAAGGTTTGATGTGGTTGTTACTATTTGCACCTTGCATAAAGAGTTCTTAGAAAAACCTTGCCTTCGCTGACACTTGACATAAGAAATACAATAATTTTCTAACTTTATTTCTGGAAAGTACTATGGACAAGTGAAGCACGACTACAAAACCCAAAAAGAATGGAGAGAAGATTTTTATCAGACATTCCTCAAACTTAGATCACCTGAAAGTGCTTTGGCTTTGCTACCCCTAATTTAAGGATGACGTAGCAAGCTTATAGTGCATTTTGATACATCCTTGAGTCTCCAGCAATGCAATGAGGATAGAACTTACTTTTTTAGACACAACTGAAAAATACCACTACACACCCATTTGGTCCTAACTGTCACCTAGAACAAGAACTAAAGAATACCATCATTTTAGTTTCAATTTTAACTTCACCTACTTTGAATTCAAAGTGGTTTATGCATCTCTTTCCACCTTTCCCCCTTTTTTTAATCCATCGATTCCTTATACCTGAGCTTCCATTTGGGATGTGGTACCTTTCCTCATACTACTCCACCTTGTTCTCTAATGTTTCTTGCTGATCTTCCAACAGTCCTCAGCTGCATCTCTGCCATTCTCTAAGGAGTTGCCATCACTCAGTGCAGAACCCAAACACTTTGGGTTCTTGACTTCTGTTTTAAATATCCAAGTCACTCCACCTACAACCTTTTGCAAACAGTAAACAGAGATCCTACTGCACAGATGAGCCATCTCAAAACACCTCAGAAGAGCACTAAACAAATAAAAGTTACGGTCCAGCAAAACTCATCTATTTCGCTGAAGCTAGTAATGTTTCTTAAATGCTGAGCAAATATTTCAATCATTTCCATTAGCATTCTGCTATTAATATAAACAACAGACAAGCAGAGACTGTATAGACAGTTCCATCTATATTGTCTTTAACAAAGAAATAACTAAAAATTTTCTAATAAACAGGAAAGAAACCAAGAAATAATTTAGTTTAATGAGAGGAATGGAAATCTCTGCAGTTGGATCTCCCACATCAGATTTACAGTGGATTACGTGTATCAAAAGACAGAAAACGAGGAAGGCTCAAAATTGGGTAATATAAAAAAACCCAAAAACGTTCACTAGGTGCTGACAGATTTACAAGCAAGACTTCGCAAGCAGCAATTACACAGAATTTTTTGAGGCATCAGTGCCAGTTCAAGCAGCTCCTCTCATTTGTATCCCCACATCCATTCCCCGCTTCCAAGTACCTCTTTTTCCCTCCACTATCTTCCCCCAAAAAACCCAAACCAATCCCAGAATAACTATCTGCAATAAGGAACTGCTGATACAGCTCTCCCCAAATCCTACTTCAGCTCTTCACTCGAATTGTTCTGATCAACACCGTGACTTTGGGTAATAGCGGAACAGGAGATTATAACCCACCTACTATGTAAAGGCACAAGAAGAGGTGATGCTGGTGTTGAAAAATTTTCAGTCTTAAAATCAGAACTGACTGCTAAGTGAGGTTCCTTTCCTCTTACACTCTGCATGTTTCAAGAATGAGGGATATGTGTAAAATCTGCAAGCTTGTGAAGTTCGGTTTAAATTTTTCTGAACTGTCTTCTCACCTCCTCCACGATCTCCAATACTGCATTAGAGAAAGACACCTAAAGCAGGTACCACAACTTACAGAACTCAGGAAACTAGAAAACCCAAATATTTCAGTCTGTAAAGCAACAAATGGAATAAATATCTAAACAAAGAAATGAAAAGCATAAGAATTGTAATTTTTAACAAAAGTATGCTACAAAGACTTTAATAACCTACCATAAACCAGTGTAGCAATTCAACTAAACCACCAACCTGTATTCCACATGTATCTACCCATTTAATCTAACAGGTTACACATGCCTGTTTTTCAAGTGCTTCCTTGTATCTGCTGCCCAAACTTTGTAAATTTGGGTAAGTGAACTGCAGGAGCAGATTAAAAAGTAAGGTATCCTTACTAAATTAAATGGTTAAGTTAGTCAATCAGCCACAGAAGCTAAATTAACCTAACATTTAGCTGCAATGTTTCTGAAGTTTCTTGTCATAGAACATTTTAAATTAGCATACCGAAATTATGAAAACCAGAACAGGACTCAAAGTAATTGTGTGAGGAATCAAAATCACACACTAGTCAAATAGTTCTGAAGATGCAAATTTGCAAATTAAATAGTACATAACATACCGAAGAGGCTCTAGAAAATGGACCTGCCTAGCATACCAGGATAAAATAACTACCCCGCAAACAGTACAGCGTGATTTATCGTGGGAGTCAGTGCCCAGGAGAACTAAACCACACAAGGCAACAAGTACATAGGGAAAATAGTACTTTATGGGGACAGCAGAAATTGGTCTTGGTCATGTTTCAGGATGGAAATACAAGTCACATTTGTGAGTACGCCTGCATAACTCAAGTCAAAGTTCAGCTACTCGCAATCCGTGATCTTTGCAATTAAATTTGCAAATAGCAAACTAACAAACTGGAGACCAAATCCAGTGCAGCATGAACTGCATCTTGCTGTAACAAAGCCTAATAAGCGGCTTTTGTTTTCAGATTGATAGGTGTTATATGCATTTTCCCACCGCCACTAAAAGCTTTTTCCATCTGGATAAATACTTCTGCTTCAGATCACATAAACACTTGTTCATACGGAACAATACACACTTCATAATTTTGGAAACCTAAAAGTCACACTTCTCATCTAGAAATAAGGTAAGTGGCAAGTGTCCAAAGTATGAAAATTCACCCTTGATTATTTGGGGAATCAGAAGAGATGCCTGTCTTCTGGGGTGCCACAAACAAACTATTCTGTATCTTAAAGTACTTTACACATGTAAAAACATAAGAAAAATCAATCCTGTTTTGCTAAACTATGACACATATTGTGGGAGTGATAAAAAAAACCACTAATACATACCAAGTGAGTTTGCTTGACATATAAAAGCTAAGCAAATAATGTACACTAAAACGCAGCTAAATATAAAGCTTAATGCACGAGATTAGAATTGACTTCTCATTGCTAGCACAAGACTAATAAATACATCTTATAAAAACCCCAGAAGTACATCCTTGGGCTTCTAGGAGGTCCAAGAAAATGGTCTTAAGGAACTGCTCTGCCACTCCAGGAAGAGATGATAAAACTTTCTGTACACAGCTCTGTGAACAAAACACAAATTTATACAGTCAACACATAATTACGTTGACGAGATAAACATCCCCCTAGTTTAACTAAAGCAGTAATACCATTTTACTTATGTAATTAGACTCTCAGAGAGATGCAGATTTAACACTTCCATATTGGTGGGGGAAGTGACAACTAAAGTTTCAGCAACTGGTAATCAGGATTCGTAATTTTCTAGAAATTACTGTGACTTAAAATGTCTCAGAGGTTGGTTGCACTTCCCAAGAGATCCCTGTTCTGTTCACACCCCTACTAGCAGAACTGACTTTGAATCTCGAGAGCGAGCAAGCTTAGCTCAGTGGGTTTCCACAGTTCCGGCACTATTAGTCAAACAGAAAACCAGAAAGCTGCCTGGCCCTTCTGAACTATTTTAGCACTTCAGAATAACAGGTACAGTTAACAATGGCCAAGACGAGCCCAACAGACCAACAATAAAATATTTTCTGTTACAGCTGCAGTAATTTTACTTTCTGCATATTAGCTAATTAAAAAAGGAACCTATCCAAGAACATTTGTGCTCCCTGATTTCCATTGGAAAAGACAAAGAGCACTCTCTAAAAAAATCCCACATACTGAATTTTAAAGTATCAAACAAAAGCACAGGGAACTGTTAATATTCAAGTTTTCCTCCATTTTTCATGCCTGCTCAGTGAGGGACATCACACCAACATTAGGCATACATTAGGAGATACAGGGAAGATAGGACTGAGTAAAACTAATATTTATGCAAAGAACACCATAAGGTTTCTAAGGCAAGTTTTGTTGAGTTTGGTGAAGCAAAAAGGGATGGTAAAGTGAAACGGGACACAAAAAAAACAGTTTCAAAAACTCTCACCTGAGGTAGCTGTCTAGTCAAGTCATCACAGATGAAGTGATCCCACAGCATACTTGAAATTTTAACTGAATAACCCGTCAAAACCAGAACGGAGATCTATCAAGTCTTCCAACTTGTAAGCTAGAAGTCCTTTTTGCTCAGTAGAGAAGTCTTAAAGATTTATTTGTAGTTCCATACACCATGCAAGTGGAAAAAATAGTAGTAGGCTTCTATTTCTTATCCAGATTACACTGCCAACTCGTTGCATCACCAAAACGAGATAAGATAGATGTATGCTTAGGCATTACAGTCTCTTATAAGCTCTACAGTTTGTGACTATTCCTGCAAAGAAAATTAGTATTTTGCCTGGTCTAGAGTTAATTGATTTCAGAAACTGGAAATGTATCAACAGTTTCCAGGGGCTTAAATACTTCTATGCCCTTAAATTTATGTGAATTTGTAATTATTCTTATAGAAAAATGGCTTATAGGTCACATTCACTTATCTGACAAGAATCATAAGAAGAAATTATTGTGGGAAGATGAAGAAAAGTTATCACTTTTCTCCTCCCTACGCATAAGTAGCTTTACAGTATAAATTATAATAAAGCCCAGAGCTGAAGAGTTCTTCTGCAACTCAATCTGCAAATCAATGAACAGAAGAGCTGGGAGTGTTTAATAACAACTACACAGCTCAGAACAGGAACTATGATCAACCAATGACAGAAATCCACATGTCCAGCATCCACATGGTTCTTGCTTCAAAGTTAAAACTTTTTCCCTTTTTAGTACTCTGAATTTTACTAAGTTTCAGTGAAATCCTGGTCCTCCACAAAACTTGGCGGAGAATGAGTGGACTATTATTACAGACTAACCAACGTTACCAGTCAAAATCTTTTATCCTGAACTAACACTTTCACACTTCGAAGGAATTCCCACTTCCATTTATAAGTATCTCCTTTTTGCCGCTATGAAGGTAACTTGGCAGACGTGGGAACGGTTATAAAGGCAATGTCATCCCATCTTGATAAACATGCAAGCAGACCTTATGAGCATGAAGCAGCTGCTGCTCTAGCTTCAGTAAAAAATGATCAAAATTAGCACAACATTGGGTCAGTATCCTTGCTGTTATTCAGAGCTCTTGTCAAAAATAATCAGGTCAATGCTGTACTGCTGCTTGAGCAAACAGTGAGCAGAGAGGCACTGAAGCTATAAAAAGAGGGTGGGGAAAAAAAACACAAAGGAGATGATGGGAAAGGGTTACAAGTGGGAAGATCCCACTGTCCTCTTTGTGACAGCCTTGGGATTTGGCGAGTAGAATTGAGTAGTTTATGGCATTTACTCTTGCTAAGCTGCAATTCTATCAAGGATTGAGACGGCACACGAGGAGGGCTCAGGCCGCTGACCTGCACGTTTTGGAGGGTGTTGGTTTCACATCTGCTTTGACTGAATGGCGGAGTGTCTCACGTTAGCACCGTCCACTAGCTATTGGCAACTGGGTGTATTTTCTAAACTGTAGAGGTGGGTTTGTGACACATTTATGGGACAGGCTGGAAGACAGAAAGAAGTGCAGTAAGAAAACGAGAAAAAACTATGGGGAAAGAAGAGGGATAGTAAGTGAAGATCCAACAAAATACAACCATTAAAATAGTCACTAAAGGTAGCTACATTGCAACCAGCATTTCTGATGTGCTCTAATTAGACAGTGGGTTTGAAATTATATAGCAAAATCCATGCAACAGCAGATTGTCAATGGATTTATAACCATTCTATAACCATTCATTACTAGCTCAACATAATGACATAAAATACTAAAGATTCATTTGGTTTCTTAGAAGGACATGGAAATTTAGAGACATCTAAGCAGACAGTACACTTGTCAAACAAATGCTACCAGAGTTTTTTAAATGCTAACGAGGATGAAGCAGTTGCTTAAAATACAAGAAAAGGCAGTAACTACAGCCTTGAAGCCCTTCTCATCATTTCAAAAAATACAACCACAAACTTGCAGTTCATTTCTTCTTTTAATACTAATGATCCTGATAAAATTTACAAGGAGTCTGTCATTGCTGTGCATATTTTGGGGTTTTCCACTATTTTAGATGCTCCATTTACAGTTCATTTGCAGGCAGCAGGAGATTTTCAGAACAGAACTCTTAAAATTTGGATGTATATATATGTATTACTGCTCCCGAAGCTCCAGAAAAAAATCTTATCTGTACATTGTATAATGTTTAAACTGTAGTTTCCTGTGCTTGCCTATATACTGCAGCCGCTCTAGTCTATCTAAAATACACACAAGACCAACCTCATCAGCAGATTACTTTTAACGAGCTAGAGACAATCAGTTCATTTAAAACACGCTCCATACAGTCCATGGAAATCTGAACATACAGCCTTTCTTCAAGCATAAATTACTATTTTTTTTAGCTCAGTGCAAAATAGTAATTTCCACATTATGTGCTTTTTACACAACCCCTTTATCCTTCTCCCATTGCAATTAATATCATTCGGTTCAAATTAAGTCATTAAAGCACTGCAACTTAAGATATCTCCAAACTTTTATTACAGCTGTACGCACACTCAGAAGCTGTGTAGCATGGTTGGTATAACAGCCTGCTGAAATAAAAATCCCTTATGATATACTAGCTTGGGGTCGATACCACACTAACTCAGACTTCTGGATTGGAACCAGCTTATTCCCACTGAGTGGGCAGCACACACCTGCCCGCAAAAAACATTTCCCTTAAAGAAAGGCAAAAAAGGGAAAGATACCTAGGAGATATTTCAGTGTGCAGAATGTATCTGGTGCACAAGTCTTGCTGAAGTCTCTAATTACTCATTCGACTCTTTCTTTTTAACAAACTAGAGTTGGATAAGATTTAGCATTTGAACTAACCTGGGAAGCGGCTTTCAAGTTGGGCAGAAAGGCTCCAAGGCACACCATCACACAGCCCTCAAGATTAGAAGACCTGGTTAAATATACTGCATGACTGAAGAGTGATTTTTTAGAGTGAACAAACAAACCAAAAAAAAAAAAAAAAAGAGGGCGGGGGGGCAGAGAACAAGTACACCAAGCCAGAGCTACTTAAAACCTTTCAGGAAAGAAATCTGAATGAGATGATGCATTTCATAAAGGCTGCCTGCACTTACTTTGCTGTATTAGCTGCAATAATAGTTCCAGCTTCAGGACTATTAAAATTCCTACGTGGCGAAGTGCAGAAGGGAGCAGAACCGGCGCTGTATTTCTGAAGCGGTTCATAGAACATACCGCCATGATTTTCTGAACACAGAATTAGATATTGCTTCCCCATCTTTTAAAACTCCTTGACTGTGTAGCACTGAAGTCAGATAAAAAGAGTTGTCAGCTCAGCTATCACTCACTATCATCTTGGTTTTGAAATTATCTCTTTTCATGCATCCAGGAAGGCTGCCATTTTAGGCATAACAAATTATAGTAAATTAAACTTTGGATTCCAGCACTTAGCACGCTTATGCAGGCAAAACAAACTGATAAACTTGAAAGGAGCAGGTATAACAGTGTCACAGACTTTCCAAGACTCCGCGCTTTCAAATACTACAGAATCTTCTTAATCTGCCCAGTTGTTCAGCGCACCCAGGAAAGGCTGACTGTGCCTGCTCTTCATCCAGAGTAAAGCTTACAGAGCGCTCGGGCTACTGCCAATATCATGGAGAACACGGTCATGGAGACCACGGTGAAATTAGAAAATGCTGTATTTCAAAAATAAGTTTACTACTAGGAAGCATTTAAAACCTGAAGTCTTAATTAGAGTGTTTTTAAATAAATGAATACAGAATGCTTCATAAACTGTTTCACGTAAATGTTTATTCAATTAGGAGCTGGTCTTGCAAGGTCCACAGGATCTATGCCTCACTTACAAAGGTAGAGCAAGTCATATACAGTTGTGAAACTCTGTAATTTATGCTCTTTAAAATTAGATAGTAAAGCTAGGATCCAGTAAAAAGAACATATGGAAAGGATGCTGAATTAAGGGTAGGAAGTACAGAAACTACTGCTTAGAGTCTCGGCCTTTGTAATGGTGGTACTGTAAGCAACGAATTCCCCCCTTTTAGCCACTGTCTCCGAGATTACCAAAGTGTTCACAGCTAGTTCATCCACCTGAGAAGGGCTCTGCAAGATTTCTCCTGACCTTGGGTTTCTCTTGAATGACCTAGAGACACACATAAGAGCAGATGTCTTGCCAGTACAGCTCTCAGATATTTTACAGCTTTTTGGCCCTCTAAAAGAACAAATGCAAAATATCTATAGGTGTACCCATATTGTTCTTTTGTGAGTTGGTAATAAGATTTTATCACGACCTTCACACATCAAACAGTGGAAGAACAATACCATAAAAAGTGAGGAAGTGGATGCTGATGCAAGGCAAAACATAACACTACAGATTTATGATTAGGTAGTAACTTCAGCCATTACACATGTACAGGGTAAATAGGCACAGAGGTATGGCAGGAAAATTCAGACACAGCACCCATCAATGGATCTGAACGCGTATATACTCACAACACGAGAAGTTAAGTGGATAAATCACTAGGAAAGGAGCTGAAAATATAAAATATGACATAAGAAACAAAACAATGATCTACAGTGCAGCTCTTTATTTTGTCAACAAGACTAGGAATCTCCCAAACGGATATGTGTATGAGCAAATACTGAAAGCCATTTATTTTTTTAATAGGAATAAGATACTAAGTGATATGCATATAAATACAGATGAATTCAATGCATTAAAAGCATTCGCTCTAAATCCTGATTAAAGAACAAAACAAAAAAGATTCAATAATATAGAGCACCTCTTGAACCACCTATACTCTTTTATTTTAACACCTTTTCCCAGGTATTCATAATTCATTTTTAAATTGTAAACAGCTCTGTAGTAGAGTATAACTAACATCTAGTTTCAACTAATGAACTATACACTGCCCATATTTTTCCTCAGTACTCCATGGCACAACACAGTCAGGATCTCTCACTTTGCCAGGGACAGTGAAGTCATGAAATCTTAGAGTTTATAGACAATCTGGGATCTGTCTGCTCTGCACAGGCTTACATCTCCAAACTGCTACAAGTCCAAAATCCGGAGAATGCATGAATAACTACCCATCACACACACAGTATTAAACCAGAGTACAAATGGCATGCTGAAAAACCTTGCACAAAGTGAACTATTAACTGGTTTGCAAAGGGTTACACGGGTTTTTTTTTTCCCCTAAAACAAAGCAGGTTATTCTCAAGCTGGGTTTTAAGTACAAAGATGAATATTTTGTTTCCTTCAGCTTAACAAGTCAATCAAGAAGCAGAGCACTGCTGGAAACAGAAGCCTGCTTAGCTAGCTCTACTTTTATCCTCCCTTCTTTCCACTTCCTCAGTGGTATCTTCCCAGCTATAAATGCTATTCCTCTGATAAAGCTACACCAAAGTTCTACAAACATAGGTGAAACAGCAGCAAGTCAAACATTATCCATCAGTGACACGAAAGCCCTGCTTGAACTTGAATAGTGTAAATTATTCAAGTGGGTAATGGAAATGCATTACTTACAAATGATTCAGTCATCTCCTCTCCAGCACTGATGTTAATAATTATATCCACGCTGTACTGATTCAGAGGAGCACAGTAAGACTGCCACCAATTTGTATACTGGATTTGAGTTCTTCAGGCATGTCTTACTGGTTTAGCAAACAATTAGACATGAATCTAGGGGAAGTGTCCCTAATTAGCCTACTAAGAAACACCAATATTTCAGCTAAGAGCTTACTACTGGCTTTTCACAAGATTAGCTGTCAGAAAGGAAAAGATCAGATCTATGCTTCACACCTTGCTCCATTCTAGTGTTCTGGTTTGCATCTCCAACCAAAAAAAAAAGTTATTGTCAATGCAACAAAAAAACCCAACAACTCCGGACTCAAAAACTCAGTTCTACAACTGAGTGTCTCAGCCCCCTGGAGCGCAGCAGGCATATTCTGGATTAGATGATGGAGTCAGACCCCTGGAAATTCAGCCTTCCTTGCTCTCTCTCCTCAGTCAAGAGAGGATTCGCATCTATCCATGACCGTGCCACAATACAATAAAGATATGACTTTTAAATATCTTTGAAACAGGAGCTATGCATTTATCATGAAGGGGAACAAAGTGCCTCAGTAGTGCTTTCTATTTCACTCTCCTACTTAATGTTGCAGTCGCTTGCAAAATGAAAACAGAAACTGCTAGAGTCCCCGGTAAAGATGAGGGCTGGGAAACAAAACTAAGTCGAAGGGACACAGCAGAGAACCACAGTTCTTGTTGGTAGCTCTTGGCTACAGATGTGTCTTGCCATATGGTGTCAGCAGCCTTACCAAGCAATGAATCATATTCAAATGAACAAGTATTTTCCTATGAGTTTCCAATCTTCGCAATGCTACAGTTGCCACATGAATGTTAGGCAATTGCTGAAAAAGGGACAGTGCTCACATCAAGGAAATGCAATGATCACGAGGTGCTGATCCACACTACAAAAGCCTGGAAGTTATTTTAAGGATGGGAATATGATTAAAGTTATAACTATATTACTGTCTACTAATGAGATCGGGCACTGAATTTAATTTTTAAAGAGATATTGCAGAATAGAGGAGTGTCTGAGACAGAAAGTCAGAGACACCGATCCCTGCAATGCTGACTGAGGGGTCTGAGAATGTCATAAACCTGTGTTTCACTTTTCCAGCCTGAAGCACAGACCGTGACTGGAAGTGCTGGTAAAAACTGTGTCTTTTACTAAAAAGACGTAAAGTACTGTACTACATATTAACATAATCCTGAAGAAAGTAGTTTCCCAAATGGACTTTGTTAATGTAATTAAGTGTTTTTATAAAGAAGGCTTAGGTTTTTCATATTCACATTACGACAAATAAAACAGTATTTTTACTTACTGGACATTAATTGAAGTAGATGCAAATAAACTGATTCAATTTTAAAATATAGCACCCTGGCCTTAATTTTTCTGGGCTAGCTGAAGAAAAAAATAGTAAGACTGACAGTAAGCTTAGCCAAGCTATATATGCACCCAAAACACTGATGCTGAAAAATTCCATTGCATTTGATTAAACAGCTATATAAGAAATTTGGAAGCAAGTTTCACACAATCATTTAGTGCTAGCAGCACTGCTCAAAATTTTCAGCAGAGAAATGAAACAGTAAGTTCTCCACTTGAAACAAAAACAGTAAGGAGAACCCGCTTCCCCAAAGCTGCAATATTGCAAAAAGTCTCCTCTTGAAAAAAAACACCGTACTTCAGAAAGAACGTTAATAGGCTACAAGTATCTACTTAGCTTTCTTCTATCATCCCAACCAAAATCAAGGCAAGCGCGGGAGCAAAAATTAATTCAAGATCGAGTACATATAGCCAAAGTTTCTAAAAACAAACCACCAACATTGGAATGGCTGTATTCAGATTGGGCTATGTACTCATAGGAAAATGCATTGCCTTACATTTGCCCTCTTAATCTGAGGCTCAGTCAGCTGATCTCAGGAATGCATCCAAAATATTATATGGGATTGAGTCAATCACTTGCCTCTGGGGCGCAGAACTCCACAACGAAGTCATGATTCAGCCACCTCTCATGACCTTAATTTCACCCATGTTTGTGATGCGCAATTAAAAATACAAATTATGTGGAAAAAAAATCTAGTGAGATTAGTGAAGTATGAAGTTCTGGGAAATCTGCAATACCAAAGGTATCCATTGCCAGAAATTAAACAAAAAATAAATAATTAATCTCTCTTGCTAAGAGTATTACTACAAAACTCCAAACACTCAGCTTTGCACAGCACCACTGTGGTTCAGTTCAATTGGATCTCAAGTTAATCAAAGCCAGCAATCAGCACCTACGTGGAAAAGAAACAGAAAAAATCTGCACCCTTTACCCACATGTGAAATCAGGCTCAGCAAGCTGGTATGCAAGAGGCCCTTTTGACACTGCAGCCTCCTCTCTGGTTTGCTACTGCTTCAAATGAGAGTTAAAACTGAAGTTTGACTACTTGGAGCAATTAAGATGCGGAATTACAAAAAACAAAATACTAATATTGAAGACCCTCAGCCTGATTCGACATTGGATTCGGGCAATTCAAGCCCCTGTTATAGTTTACACTGATTAAACTCCTTACAGTAAGAATCTTTGTGAAATGTTTAGATGGCGTATCATTAACGAGACGCAATATTTTATTATGAGTCAGCTGTGTTTTAGTGCTAGACAAACCACTTGCTGGCCTCTATTTATGCAGCAGTGTAGCTTCATTAAAAATTCTGCACAATCATGCAATTATCAGTCTCCCTCTTACTAGATTTTCACTGGCAGTACGGATACCCTGCTACGTGCATTCACGTGAAACAATTACAGGGCTTTTATAAACCAGTATAACAACCTTTAAACTCAGCCTAGTTATCACATCAAATGAGCGTGACCCGAGCCAGAAAGCAAAGACTGATGGTCGGTGATCCCCTTAGTTCCTCCCTCTCCGAAGGAAAGGGGCCACCTGCCCTGGCCATGTTCCTGCCCACAGGCCGGCAGCTGACACACGCCTCACAAGGGAGCGCGTTCCCCTTTCTGGAGAGGGCTCCCCGCTCCCCCGGCCACCTCTCCCCACCCGACATTAGGGCCTAATTACTTCAAAACCCTCAAAACAGCGGCGCCCAGCAGCCAGGACGGCGCTCCCCGCTCCTCCCGGCCTCACCTACCGCCGCCCCTCTCGCCCCTTCCCCGGCGCGGCCCCCTACGAGGCCGCCACCTCCCACAGGCACCCCCCTACCCGGACAGGCGGCGGTTTCCTCCCATAAACCTTGAGTTTTAATTACTTTTACTAATTCTTATTGCTCCCGGCCGCGGCGGGGCCCTCCTCAGCCCCTCAGCGCGGGGCCGGGGCCGCTCCCGCCGCCGGGGCCAGCAGCGGAGCCCCTCGCCGGCTGCCCGCCCCCGCAACCCGGCACGGCGGCTCCCGGTCGACCGCGGCTCTCACCATGGTACAAATGGAGGCGAGTCTCCGGACCGTCATCAGTATTTCCATCCGCCCGACGCGGCCCCGCGCCCCGCGGCCGCCCCGGCTCCCGCCGGCGCCATGTTGGGACGCAGCCGCCCAACTGACAGCGGCAGCCGGAGCCGCAGGTGGCGCAACCGCCAAACGGGGCCGGGTGCCGCCGGTGCGACGCCCAAATGGCGCCGGCTGCCCGCCGCGCCGCGCCCCGAGGCGTTCCCCCGCTTCTCCGGCCCCCTCCTTCCCTGCTCCGCCCTCCTCCGCCCCGGACAGCCCGACCCTGCGAGGCCCCATCGCTCCAGGCCGACGTGGCGTCGTCCCGGCGAGGCCTCCCTCAGGGTGACCGCAAGGCTGGGCTGTGGCTTCCCCCGCTGCCGAAATGGGGACGGGGACACCCTGGTGGGTGCAGCTGTGGGCATGGTGGGGGGCGAGAAGTGCAGTGATGTCCCTCGGCCCAGGTGAGGTGTGCTGCGATGTCCTTCCACCCAGCTTAGACATGCTGCGATGTTCCTCAGCGCAGGTGAGGTGTGCTTTGATGTCCCTCGGGCCAGGTGAGATGTGATGTGACATTGCTTGGCCCAGGTGAGACGTGCTGTGATGTCCCTCAGCCCAGGCGAGACGCGCTTTGATGTCCCTCAGCCCAGGTGAGATGTGCTTTGATGTCCTTCCACCCAGGCAAGACGTGCTTCAATGTCCTTCAGCCCAGGCGAGATGTGCTTCAATGTCCCTCAGCCCAGGTGAGATGTGCTCAATGTCCCTCAGACCAGGCAAGATGTGCTCAATGTCCCTCAGACCAGGTGAGATGTGCTTCGATGTCCTTCCACCCAGGCAAGACGTGCTGCAATGTCCTTCAGCCCAGGCGAGATGTGCTTCAATGTCCCTCAGCCCAGGTGAGATGTGCTTCAATGTCCCTCAGCCCAGGCGAGATGTGCTTCTATGTCCCTCAGACCAGGTGAGATGTGCTTCAATGTCCCTCAGACCAGGCAAGACATGCTGTGACGACCCTCAGACCAGGCGAGATATGCTTTGATGTTCTTCCACCCAGGTGAGACGCTGTGATGTCCTTCCGTGCAGGCGAGATGTGCTGCGATGGCCTTCCACCCAGATGAGATGTGCTTCTATGTCCCTCAGCCCAGGCGAGACATGCTTCAATGTCCCTCAGCCCAGGCGAGATGTGCTTCTATGTCCCTCAGCCCAGGTGAGACGTGCTGCAATGTCCCTTGGCCCAGGCGAGACGTGCTGCAATGTCCTTCCGTCCAGGTGAGACATGCTGTGACGTTCCTCGGCCCAGGGAGGTGTCTGGAGGCCCCGGTGGGATGGGCGATGCTGCACGTGTCACCAGTGAAACTGGAGGAAGGCACCATGGCCACAGGGATGGAGCCGGGGGACATGGCCAAACCCCCCAGCAAGGGAAACCACGGCCACCCTGGAGCACCGAAACACCTCAAAATGCACGCTGAAACTCTGCTTTTCCCAAGACTTTTCAGGGGCTGTGAGCACCCACAAACGGATTTTTATGATGATGCCCAGTGCAATGATGGAGTTGGACAGTGGGTTTGCACCGAGTAATCCTTTGCCGTTCTGCACAACGTGTCCCCATTTCAGCAAAATCACAAAAAGGGCTCTTTCAGAGCACAGCGCTACAAATGACAACAGTGTTGTTATGGTTTGAGAGACCCATAACAATTTATTGTCATTTAGACAATCATTCTATGACCCGATAACCCCTGCCCACCCAGGAAAGGGAATCGGGAAAAACAAGGAAACCCGGGAGTTGAAGTATAAACAGATTTAATAGAGTAGGATTAGATAATTAACATTAATAGCACTAAAGAACCAATGTTGATCCCGATACTCATACCGAATATGCAAAGATTGTACTCAGCCAATTCTATCCGTAGGAAGCTGTGCACTCCCAGCAGTGGATGGCAAATCTGGGACACTGCCAGCGCTATGGCTTCAGGGGCAAGGGAAGGGCTCAGGGGTCCGGCACCAGGGCACGAAGTTCTCAGGATGGCAGCCATCAAGGGAGAGAGAGAACTTCACAGCAAACTTCCTAATTTATAGTGAATGTGACGTTGATAGTATGAAATAACCCTGTTGGCCAGCTTGGGTCAAGTGCCCGCATCTCGCCTCCTCCTCATCCCTGCACCTGGCAAGCTCGAAAACACTGAGACCTTGAAACCCACACACCATGGCTGGCTAGAAAGTAAATATTTTCACAAATTCAGGCACTACAGTCTTCTAAAAGTGCAGCCTTCCCAAGTATTAGAAGATAAATTAGTCCTGTGTTGCTCAAACCAGGACAAGTGTCTATTTTGAACCCAGGAGGAAAAGGAGTGAAAAATGTTGCCGAGTCACCATATAGCACTTCCCACAGTGCATACCAAAAGCAAGTATGTGTCAGAGGAAAATATCCCTCGTGAAGCCAGGGATCTGTAGAAATGTTTGTCATCTGGCTGATAAGGAGCTACAGAATTGGGTCAAACCTGGAAGGAGTCTGGCTCATATTTCGGATTAACCATAAATTGAGCATTGTTGAAAAGCGCCGATGAAGGTGGCTGGAAGCCCTCTGTCCACGCTATGCATGAAGCGCACTGTCAGCAGTGATGGGACTGTTTCCACACGCCACCCCTTACTCCAGCCCTGATCCTGTGGGAATTTCTGCGGGGAAGGGAGGACAGTTCAGTTTCCAAAGCATAAACTTTTTTTATGAGGCCAAGATGTTTCCATTCTATTTGAGTTGCTCGCCCGCAGCGATGTTCTCTTATACACATTGTACTTTCCACGTCATCTACTACAGGCTCCCAAGGGAGAGTATTCCGCAACCTAAAAAAAAAAAAAAAAAAAAAGCCTTACAAAATATGCTAAAAGTGAAAAAGGACACGTGCTTCTTACAGGGTTTCCATGAACGGCAATGCAACAAAATTAGGGACAGGAAATACAGAAATAGTGGAATCTGTACAGTGTTTAACCGAATTGAACTATATATTTAAATGATTGCTTCCCTTACATCTCAAAATAGAAGCAAATATGATTTATCACAGCTGTCACAATAGTATCTGAGGACACTTCCTTCCCCTTTGGCCTCAGGATCAGAACAACTTTGTGCTGGATACAAATATGGTGCTAAAATGGCAGTCTTGTCCCCAAACAACATCTTCTGAGGTTACTGCTGAACCACTCAGACACATTTTTAACGCATTTTACCCATGATCAGGCTCCGCACAAGGTGAAATCCCAAGCCCCCAGAGAAAGGCTCTTTCCTCACGCACATCACATTCCATCCTGCTCCTTCCTTACCTCTTGCAAAGATGCTTTTTATTTGCCTTTCCCAACTATGAGGGTATTTAGTTACTGGGAGCAAAAAGGTGGTTAAAACACTGCTTTTGTTCAGTGCAGTGTGAGAACTGGCCTTTGGGCCCCAAGTTTGCAACAAAGAACAAAGACGGTCAGACAAAGCTGCAAAGATCAATCTGTTGTTGTTTGGAATGCGTTCAGGAGCGGGGGATGTGTACGCAAGCTGCCAGCTACGAGTTTTATCACAGCATCTGCCAAAGCAACCAGCATCTCCCCAGCACCGCATTTAGCATTTCTGCTCAAAAATGAGCCGTACTTCTCCAGCCATGTCGCCGTAACGTCAGTATACTGTACCAAAATGTCTGAGATATACTGGAGGCAAACGTAACCGTTACAAATAGACTTTTAGATGAAAGATCATTTTTGCCAGTGCTAGGCAGAAGGGGAAAGAGTGACAACAATCGCCATGTCCCCAGCGTGCTGGGATCTCAGCAAGATCACTCTGGCTCTGCTCATCTGTTGCTCCTTTTGTAAAATGTATGAGGAATAATTATATCCAGTTTTAAAACCAATTTGACATCCTCATATGAAAAGCACTATGGTAATGGCAAATATTTTTATTTTTAGAATGCTTCATCTCTGAAGATGTGTAGGAGTGCCAACAACAATAAAAATAGAAAATCTTATAAAAACCATAGCCAAAAGCAACATAGACCAATAAAGAAATCTGTAAAAAATTTGGTGTGGAAACAACATAATCTCTGTGCAGCATGCAAAGGCACACATCTTTGCGTGGAACAACCCAAGGAGCGGTTAGTGAAATCTCCAGAATCATGCAAATGTTTTCAAAGTTGCTCTGAGTTTTGCAAACATTCTCCCTCTGATTTAAGCTATTGTTTTTCCAAGAGAATTTGAATTTAAAGCGTGGTTTTCTTAGCTAAATATAAGTCCATTGTGCACAAATAATGACAATCTCTTTTAAAAACAATTCTTATTCTACATGCCAAGGGTTATACAATCTCAAATAGTGTGAATCCTTCTGCATGGTTTCACTCCGTGAAGACTATTTTGACAATCTAGAAAAGCAGATAAGGATCAGATGTGAAAACCACTGGCTTTTATTCTATATCTTACTCAAATTCTTTCAGAATTAGAGCCTAAAAGTTGGGGGGGTGGCTGGGGAGGAGGAGAGGATAGGAGCTTGAGAATAGATTTAAACATTTTGCAGAATATGCTGCTGCTTTATTATTACTAGAACCCATTCTCTATGGACAGAGATTTCTGCACACAGCAGAAACAAGCTTTGGTTAGAAGCATGAGAAGCCAGGGCTAGTGCATAAGAAATTTAGATGGGACTGTATTAGCAAAGGAACGAGAAATCGATGGGTTTGCTTCCAAGCTGCAGTCTAAAAGTGCTTTCACATTTGTTTTCAGCAACCAGAAGCCATCACAGCTGCCAAAAGCAGCAGTTCAACATTTCCTCCACCGCTGGTCTTTCATTCCTGCCCCCACGCATCTCCTCGCTTGTGTCAGCACCAGCATCTGTGCAAGCACATGGTAAACAGCTTTTCCAGTCTTTCCTCGTACAGCAGCTGCTCTACGCCCATGGTCGGTTTTGGTGGCCAGCTCTGTGCCGTCGCAGACCCCACTGTGTCTCTGAGATGCAGAGAACTGCATGCCGTACTGGCGATGGGCACGCTCCGAGGGTTTATGTAAGCAGCAAAACCTACCATATGTCTCCTCCTCCGTTCCACTCCCAAGGGTACCCAACATCTCGTTGGCTTTTTCGGCTGCTGTTGCATACTGAGCTGATGAGTGTGAACTGCCAGTGATGACGCCAAGGTCTCTTTCCTAATTTGTGAGTGCCACATCCAAGTTCAGCATCATTTAAGCGTAGTTTATATTCTTTTTCTCTAGATGCATTACCTTACATTTTTTCTAGAGTAAAGGTCACCCGCCGACTTTATGTGCGCTCACTCACTTTTGCAAGGTCCTTCTGGAGTTCCTCAGCACTGGCACAATGTTTGGTTACCCAAAAGAACTTTAACTTTTGTTTCTGTTCATTGTGTTGCCTCTCTTTTGGAGCAAGACAGCAGATCTATATTCTTCTAGGAATGCCTTTGCTCTTATACAATATTCTCCATGATCTTTCTTAACTTATCTGGCTTTTTTCCCTGGGCTGAAACTCTTCTGGCCACCTAGAAGCTGATAGATATATTACTGTTTGGTTTTATAGGAGGACTATTCTGATGAATACTTTTATATTCCTAACATATGGTTTTAATAGCAAATGGTAACAAAGGTTCCAACATCCTACACTTAGAGAGGCAGACAGTTACATACTGCTGCTGGCTAATCCCAAAATTTATAATGTGCCCAGCTCAATAACACATTTCAAAGTGCCCTGTTAATTGACCACAAGATTTTGAGCATTTTCCTATACCTCCTCTCGTTTTCCCTCTTCTTACAAAACTTGTGTGAGATTAAAGCACCCTGGTAATGAAATTTCCTGGAAAAGATTTTTCAGTGTTTGGGTGTTTGCAAAAATCTGGAAGCAAATTTACACTGGAAGATTTGAAAACCATTCACATAGGAGCTGTGTCCCAAAAGACACATGATGTGGTGGCTCCCTCCCAGTACCATGAGCTGGGTAGCCCTCCAGATGTTTTGTTCCACCTCTTCATCAGCTGACTGTCGTGATGGTCAAAGTAATAACACTTGGTGCTTAGACAGCAACTCTGCAGAAACACCGCTTCAGAAGTAGTTTTTAGATGGGAAATAGAGCCTTAGAAAAGTGACACATCCGTAAATCTTCTGAATCTTGAGCTTGTTTCACTGGACTGCTGTGCACCAAAGCTGGATTTTTCTAAAGCCAGTTCACACTCGGCACATCCTCGGTGATGCTGGCATGGAAATTGAGATCATTTGACAACCTGGGCCCCAGTGCTTTGGGAAGGGGTGGTAATCTAGAGACCTGGCCCGATTTCCATCCTTTTGTGCTAGCTCTCAACCATACTCCTGGCTTCTAAAACCTGCTGGGGAGAGCTCATGTGTATGCTGTGATTGAAAGCAGTGGCATGAAAGCAGCTGGGCAGAAAAAGCCTTTTTGGTGGCTGCAGCCTCTACGTAATGAGCTGTGCCTACCTTCTGCCTGTGAGGAGCATAGGGAAGACTGGAAAAATCTGCATCCTCAGGTCTCCGTGATCTGTGGGTGGATTAGCTGCGGTGCCACTTTCTGTTAATAGCCGTGTCTCCCACACAGCGTGCCAGAGTACACATCCCAGAAATATGCTGCCTGTACCAGGCAGACTCGCCTCTTTCCACTGCTGCCTAAAGCTGCTCCTGCCCCTTGCAGACCTCTTTTGAGAAGTTTTTCAAAGATGAATGCTCTAACTAAGTTTTCTGTAGTTTAATTTACATCTGGTTTATATTATTTGCAGTTTTGCTTTATCTGGGTCATTCCCTCCCCACTGCTCTTCCCTTTTTCTTCCCTCCCCATTATCCTTGATAACTGAGAGTTGACTGTAGCTAGTGTACAGTTACACGCTGTCATCCCAACAGACCTTGCGGCTGCCAGCTGTCTTAAAACTACACTGTTTTTTCCTGTAGAAGTCATTCTTTCTTCATCACCTCTGTCTGGCTCACCCCGCTGAAGGATACCGAGTCCTCTTCAGCCTTCCCAAGTCTGTCGCCAGCCCTAAATTCACTTTTCCATGTTTGGAGAAACTGCAGTGTCCCAACCCAATGCTAACCCACATTCCAGAGGGCCATTAAGACTAACAACATGTATAAACCAGCAGATCAAATGTATCCTGGAGGATACATACGTGAGCTAGTATTTCAGAATAACTCACAGCTGCCTGAAAACTGGCGGGGGGGAGAAAAACGTGTTTGTTTTCCTGAAGAGGAGTGTCCCATCAGCTTCAGCACTCTGGAGGGGCCCAACTACAGGACACAATAGGACAGGGAGAACAACAGAGCATGGAGCTGGAGCCAATTGAAAATGCAAAGAAACTAGACAGGCAGAACGGGATTATTCAAAGTGGAATTAGAGCAGAGCACGGGGGTGACTGTATCTCGCTGAAAACACTGCCGTGATGACTATAAAACAGAAGAATCTCGTTTTAGCAAAGAGCCAAGGGAGAGCACATAAAACAGGCAGCGGGGAGATAAAGCGGGGAGCGAGCGAGGGAGCGCGGTTGATGGAGGCACACACTGGTGCCCGGCTGGAGGAATGTCATGGTTTCACTTGTGATTGGCTGGGGAATGGAGGAGTCAGTTTTCACGGGGGCTGATCAAAAAGTTCCCTTTTGCTTTCCAAAGTTGCTGTCTGAGCAGAGGCATCGGGAAGAGGAGGCCAGTCGCTCTAACATTCTTCCGGAAAGCTACTTAAATGAAATGAGAAGGCTTCACCATCCAAGGATATACAGCCAAGAGCAGACGCCGAGAAGCTGTGTTCTTTCTTTTTTCCCCCAACTCCTGCTGGAGTTGAACAGCTCTCATTTCTGGCATGCGTCTCATCTCTCAGGATACTATGTCACAGTATTCTACTAACTTTCTCTTGCTCCCCATACCAGAGTATCCTGTATTAGACTGCGTGCCCAATAAAATCATCAAGCTCGTGGTACTGGGTGGCAGTAGCGTTGGCAAGACAGGTAAGTCCACAGGTGTAGTTCCCTGCTTTCTCTTGCTGTTGTACTTACGAGCTCATTCGCAGCTCAGATAGACCCAAGGCTGTGCAAACTCTTAACTCTTGCAGCTTGAACAGTTTAAGTTACTTTTTTTTTTCTTTTTGAAAATGCGCTGAATAATTTGTGAGGAAGATTTGCTGTAGGTCTGTGTGAGCAGCCAACGTGAGGTTGCCGTTAAGAGGAGAGGGCACTGTGTTGGGAGCTGCATACTCAAAAATTATTCTACCTGCTCTTGTGCAAATTATTTAACCGGGTCAAAATTTTCACCCCCCAAAAATTGGACTAGTGGTTTTTATTCTCCTCTTGTAAACGTTTTATGCTCTGCAGACAAATAACAGCATACAAGATGTGTCTTCCCATATTATTCTCCAAAGGAGAGGAGAGAAAAGAGGGTAAAGGGAGCATTATTGCTTTTGAATATATGGTTCATGATTTCAGAAATTGTTAAAGTCAGATCTGTTTTACTACATCTGAGGTTCCACAGCACTCAGTAAAATCTTTGATTGTTTTGGATTTGGAGCAGCCATATTTTCATCTTATTTTTAAGTAGTTTGTTGAAGATAGCTGCACAATCTCTTTCATTTAAGAGTACTAAAGAGGTGACCCAGTATCCACTGTGAGAAAAATTATTATTTTAAATGCAATCTATGATAGAGTTGTTTGCAGAATAAAACCTTTTATTTAGCTATTAACTAAGTGGTTTTGCAAATGATTAGGAATCTGCTGAGATGAAAGCACTACAGAAATAGAAGTTAGCATTACCATGACAGAATTTTAAGTGTTATAAAGTGATCAAGAAAAAGGAAAACATTCTAATCCAACAGTGTAAGAAAGCACCGCAGGTTAAGGTGAATAAGAAGGCTCAGGGTACTGCAGCATGACCCATGTGTGCAGAGCACATGCAGTTTGTTTGCTGGATGTGATTAGATATCACTAATGGGTTTCATGAGGTGGACTGAGGACTTTAAGGCTGGGAAGAACCGTTACATCCATCAGCCTCACCTTATATGACACAGAGGCCTTAAATTTGGTGTTGGGATTAATTTCCGTTTACTGGCTTGTTGCTCTTTTTCTAAATTATTACAAACCAAAGGTGAGATTGCTATACCTGCAATCCCAACAAACAAACCCATGTATCCTGCACTGAATAGCCACACTCAATCGAAGGGATAATTTCCAATACAAGTTGCTAAAAACTCTGCATTAGGTATCACAGCCTGGCCCCAGATCTTTTTCTGTGAGTGTTGAGAGAAGCATTTGCAGAATAATATGTGAGCAATTCAAAGATTAACTTGGTTTCTTATTGTACTAGTTCTTCCAGTAAGATATTACATGTGTTCTACAAAGACTGATTTTGGTTCACATTAAAAGCCCATATTTTTTTCATTGTTTTACAGCCCTGGTTGTGCGCTTTCTCACAAAGAGATTTATTGGAGACTATGAAGCCAATACCGGTGAGTCTGCTTTTCTACTGCAGATAGCTTGAAAAGAAATCTACTCTATTTTGTGACTGGTGCATATTACAGGAAAGCCAAACAGTGTTAGGTGTCCATAAGGTGCATATTTTCAGTTAATAGCCTCAAGCTATGAAAGCAATAAATCAAAAGCTCATTATTTATGATCCTTTTGGCTATTTTTTTTTCAACTCAATGGAAAAATATATGCAGTCCACGTTTTAAAAAGTTAACGATACGGATTGAAAACCTGAATGGGATTTATGTGCCCGCTTTGACTATTTGATTCAATACAAAGTGCCACCTTTCCCAAATACCATCCTAGGTATACACTCAAAACATCTGACCACATAGCAAATACAAACCCACTTTACTTAAGTAAAGAGCCACACAACCACTCTGGTGCCATTCACTTTTCTATAAGCAGCTACATATCATAAGCCTCAAAAATCTGGATTTCAACAGTTCCATTGTGCCTTTATGCACTCTTTCTTCTTTGTTTCAGTCACTGACTCTAATGATCTTGCTTTTCGACTAGGTGCTTTGTATTCAAGAAAGTTCACCATAGATGGGGAGCAGATCTCTCTACAGGTGCAGGATACTCCCTTTGTTTCATTGGAGGTAAAACATCTGCTCAGTGCATCCGTACTTTACAGCACAGTAACTGTCTCTTGTTTGTTGCCAGCACTTCCATTTGTAAGTAACTCCACTTAGCAGAAATATACCTGTGCTCAAACCCAAATGAAGACTAACGGGGGTACATTAAGCTCTGCCAAAACAAGCCCTTGAAGAAGTTAAATCGGGCTTATCGTTTAAGAGTAAGTCAGAATTGAGAGAAATCTATTTCAAAGGCATTACTGCATCCCAAGCCTAAATAGCAGTAAAATCAGGGTCTGGCTCACTCTTGCCAACTCCTTGATTGTTTTATTTCCTGTCAAATGGATTCTGTCCCTGCATGGCAGAAAACTCACCTGCCTAGAAGCCCAGCTGGCTTAGCTTAGACCTTTCTACACACCCATAATCTCCCGTCTCTAGAAAGGTGTTTCTTTCCAAGGGTACAGGCCTCACAGCAGTTATCATTTCCAACTAGGGTGCTTTTCGGTGCTCTCCTTATTTTTTAAAAAAAATATTTTATTTATTCCTTATGTTTAAGGTGTTAGCATTTATCTACACCTCTCTTTCTGCCAGTGTTTTAAGTATTCTAAATTTAGTATTTGACTAGGAACCTGTTTCTAGAAATAATTTTCCAAGCAGGATCTAAAATTAAGATGTCTTTTTTTGAAGATCTGCTTCACGTGCAGAACAAAAGGATGAAAACAGTGTCAAAGCAGCAGGAAACATAATGAAATTTGTTTTTACATGAATGGTGAAAATCTCATGAGAGTAGTAATTCCTATAGAATAGCTGGGTTTCATGATAAAATTAGGTATCCTCTTGTCACCATCAAAGCCAAACTTCTAGCTTTGGCCTTAACCTCAGTCTAAGCTCTGACTTGGCCAAATATATGTCTGGATGGGAACACCACCTTCTCTCATCCTCTTTCAGGCTAGCCCTGGACAGTTTTATATGCCTTATTTTGTCTGCACGGACCCATGTGTGCATGGGTTCAATTCTGTGCTGTAGAACTGTTCCATCCTGCACTTACAGAACAGGACAAGCAAAGCTCCCACAGCCTCAGTTTCCATTTCCATTTTCTCTGATGATGGGATGTAGATTTAAGCAGAAAGCTTTGACAAAGTTCCACACTCTCTGCTGCGGCTGGGGCTGTGCAGAGCAGTGGAGAGGACCCCTCATTTCTGTTGGACACTAAAAAGCAAACAAAAGCTGCTATGGAAGTCCTCCAAATACTGAAGTGGGACTTAATAGTACAAAGACCCTATGCCAGCTTGCTTAGAGAGGACCTGCAAAGATAATCTGTGGGTGGTGATTAGGCACAATTGGGACTGCCCAATAAAGACTTAACAAAGGGAATCCCCTCTATGTTCTATCTCACAGAGACAGGAGGGAATGAAGGAATTTAATTCCCTCTTTCACACCAGATATATGTTTATTTTCCAGTTGCCCTGTTTTAATTAAGACTGTGCCTTAAAGTTCTGTGACTGTAGCCAGAGCGCCCCAAAATTTAGTAATGCCAACAGCTGGGGTTTCTTAGTCAGAAACAATTTTAATTTAGTTAGGAAGAAGTTTCATTTTCTTTTTCCCAGTCAAAGGTCTGTACTGTTTCAACAGTTCCCACAGACACACTTATCTTAGCCTGTGTCTCTGTTTGCATCAAATGATGTATCTGAAATCATTCGAAGGGACTGCTCCTGAACAGGACTTGTTAAGACTGAGAATAGGCTGCATTTTCTGCTAAAATCCGTAAGGAAGAGAGTTTCTTGCACTCTGCAGGCTGAGTACACTGTTTCAGGAGGAAGTCATGTGGAATCACTCAGGATTCTAGCCACAACGGAAACGTTAATGTTTAAGACAGAAACGGAAGCAAACAGATAACTGGTTTTGTTAGATGATTCATTACTGCTTGGTCTATACATGGCAAATGACTGTGTGTTTCAAAATTCATTCTGGAGCTGAGACTTCCATTTAAAAAGTAGCCCATTAGCCTTTGGTTTTCCTGAATAAAGCATTCCATTGGGGATTATCCATCCATCTCACTACTGGGTGGGCCTAGCTGGAGTAACTGAGAATTTGTGCTCATTAGGGATCTCTGAATGTACACCTTCTCCAAAAACATTTTCAAACGCTTGCCAAAGCAATTAGTTCTTTTTCCCCATGAAAGGAGTTTGCTGGTGAAAAGAGGCTAGCAGCTGATGGAGGGTGGCTAATTATCTACAGATTGGATACAACCCAGACACCAACAGTGCAAATTGCCCTTCTTCCCACAATCTGCCCTGTCCTGGCTTGAGTTCACTCTCATTAACCTTTTAAACAACACTGCTAGTGAGGATCCCTCTTCATTTGGGTTGGGGTTTGGGGTTTGAGGGTTTTGGGGAGGGAGAGGAGTGATAAGAGCATCTGCTAAACAATTTCACTGCTAACAGGATTTAGTGTTACTGTGAGCCGGCAAGGGCAAAGAACTACTAGGTATGATGAGTCAGTGCCTCTATGGGCAATACCGAAATATTTACAAAGGGCAGTTAGTTAGCAGAACTCCTCTTGGAAGTTGTAAGCCTAATTTATACTCTGAGCCTTCAGAAATTCTTCTTCCTTCTTCTCACAGAAGAGCCTTGTCGGTAGTCCTTTCTTTACTGTCTGATCTACCATAAAAGTACTGATTGGTTTTACTCATTCTTTTCCATCTCTGCTTCCTGAAGTTGGGCTTTATAATTCATATTTAGGTGTCTAAATAAAAGTGATCTGTTTTAGGAGACTGCTGAGCACATGCAAATTCTGTTAAAATGAATGTGAATGACAGATATATATTCTATAGATAAATAGAACACATTCCATTATCTAATATTCTTACTGAAGTTGATGAAGATTCCTTGAATGGAATTTAGCAATAATAATAAAAGTTTGGCCTCTGTATTCATGATGCTGAACTCCTCCTACATACACAAAAGCCTCTAATTCTTACCAACTTCATCACAAGCTGAATACTGAATATGCTTGTTGGATATGAAAGAAATGACAAAGTTCCAGCAAGCCTGTAATACTGACAGGAATGCCAGTTCTTACAAACCAAGCATACTGGTAATAACTGCAGCGGTGATCTCCCTATCTGGTTGGGTTACACGCCAGCACAGATAACAAAGACTAGAGGATTAGCTGAAAATAGCGAGCTGATCTCTTTTCAAGCCCCACAGTATTGTATTCAGTTTTATATTCCCAACGCTGGTGATTGTTATGGCTGTCTGAGTAGGAGTGGTGATGGACTGAACAAATGTGTGAGCAACAAAACAATAATATAAACCCATTGCGGCTCTAAAAATGAGCAATCAGATTTCACCTCATTTTCAGTTCTATCAGTTATTTGTAACAAATTGCTTTTTCAAAATAACTTTGCCTTTGACTATCTGGAGACCTATGCGCAGAAAAACCTGTCAGGCTTCACCAAACAGACTTAGTGAGAACCCCCATCCATGGAGACATTGAATACACAATTGGAAAAAACCCTGAAAAAACACCTTGGGGGACAACCGTTCACTTGCAGTAGTGTGACTAGCCGGCTGGATTTTGTAATACTCTTACCGTGCCCATCACAATTTTATCTACAATAAAAGTATGGGGTTCTGTCACACTGCTTTAGAATACAGAACAAACTTTTCAATATCAGTATCTTGGCTGTTCTCTTATTTTCAACCAATTTGCTCTGACCCCTCTCCACTCTACGTTACTCCTTACCTGTACTATGTTACTGACACAGTGGAAATTTCTCCTGTCCCTTGTACGTTCCCTGGCAGTCAGAGAGGTTTCTGCCTGTACGCCGAAGAACAGCCACACGTTAAAACAAAGCTCCAAGTAGCTAACAGTGCTCTGTGACTGTTTGCTCTGTCTGCTCCCTATTCTCAGTTTTCTAATCTCACACCTCTTGGTTTTGATGGCAGGATGACACTGACAGCATATGCTGCCAAGAGCAGATAAACCGTTCAATCTACTGGGCAGATGGCTTCGTTTTTGTTTACTCCATCACAGACTATGAGAGCTACCGAGTCATCCGTCCCCTGCACCAGCACATCCGCAAGATTCACCCGAATGCTAACATCCCCCTGCTTCTGATGGCGAACAAAGGAGACCTCCTGCGAGCCAGGCAGGTGTCCTCCAAAGAAGGACTCCAGCTGGCCAGTGAACTGGGAGGTACTTACTATGAGGTCTCAGCGCGGGAGAACTGTGAGGGAGTGCATGAAGCCTTCCAGCAGCTTTGCCAGGAGGTCAGCAGGATGATTGGGAGCTGCAATGGGGAGAAACGAAGAGGCCTCCACCTCGTCCGACCCAAGTCTCCAAATATGCAGGACTTAAAGAGACGTTTGAAACAGGCTCTGACTTCCAAAGGGAAATCTGCCACTACACTTTGATGTAGCCCACAGAAGTTGTTTTCCACAGCCCTGAAAAAAAGGCAAGAAAATAAGCTGGCAATAAGGGCCATCGCTTCAATTCAGCAATCAGGTTGTGTGAGAGGCTCTTTCATTTTGTCTTTACATCTTCCTTAAAAATCCCGTGCTCACTCAGCAAAGGAACTTACAGAATTTGCTCTTTGGGGTAAGAATTTAGAAACTGTGATTTAAGAAATAGATTGCCCCAAATGCTTCTTTTTTTGAAAGGGACACAGTCAAATAGTTTAGGCTTAAAATGTAGATTTTATTAATAAAAATAATTAAATTCTCCTTTTAAGACAAGCGACTTCTCTTGGGGATGGTTGTATTCCCAAACACAGGCAATAAGCAGCAGCAAGACATGAGGAGAGTGACGTGAGCTATACTGAGCAAGCAAAATTTACCAGATTTGCTTAGTCACAGGACTGGAAAATAAAGGCAAAAAGTAAATGACGAGCATAAACAGCAAAAAGTAGTAATTGAAAGCTTTTAAATTGCAGTTTAGAAAGTGTTCTTAGCAACTTGGGGAGAGATTTGTTCATATGCAAACTTTAGCCTTACAGTGTCTCTTTAAAGGGAGATTTTTTAAAAAAATCACTGTTTTTTCAGATTATTTTTCTTTAAAAGCACATTGGCTGTTTCCGAAAGTGATTATATGGACAAAATACATACTAATAGCAGCATTTTGTAGTCAGTTTCTCAATTGCGTACTTCTAATCTTTCTGTAGGTTTCTTACATGGCAATGAGAGGGACAAATACAGCAGCGTGGTTTAAAACCTGCAAAAAAATGGACTGTATTAATCAAGAGCAAGGAGGTGACCTAAAACTATTTAACTTTTTTTTTCCAAACTAATTAGATTTCAAGCTCAAGATGCTGTTTTAAAGAAACAAGGCCTTCACATAAAGTATATTTAATTCATTACATTTTTTTTTTTAAAGAAGAAAATATTTTGTGATGCCTGAAATTTCTGGCTTCGGGAATTCATCATTTTGTTATTTGCCTTAGGACCAGACTTTACTCAATACCTCGCAATGCGTCCAAATCACCAGTCTATCAATACATATTTCACTGGCAGCATCTCACTGCACTGTGTCTCAGCATGTACAAAGGGATTTGAAGCTGTATCCTGTGAGCTGTCCCATTTTACGGGAGTAATAACAACAACGTGAAGTATCCATCATTCTGTTCTCAGTGAGAGCAGAAAGAAACTGAGTTGGACCACATAAAGTCATGATGCAACAATCTTTTCTTTAAACATACCATATGAGCAATTCACAGGACCATGAAATGACGTAAAGCTCAATGATTTACACTCAGGAACACAGAAGGGAAAACCCTAGTTTGATGGATACAGAAAAATACTCCCCGCTGCGGTTTCAGCTTGCAATACTGAGCTAAATCAACCTAAATCATTATGAGCAGCAAAAATGCAAATTGACTCTGATATGTATTTATGTAGCTCAGGGCTTGAAAATGTCTTGTATATTTTTCTTGTCCCTATATTAGACAACTCTAGTCCTGATTTTCCTTATCACCTGGATTTGCTCTATCTACAGCTCACTATCTCTTTTATTTATTGTTTTCCACATCTGGTCATCTGAGAATGTCTTGTGTTCTGATTAATTTAAAATTCTTTTATTCACACAAAAATAACTTCACCTTTTTAAAAATTAGTTTCAGGTGGTAGTAGGAGGGGAAAAGGAAAGTTAGATCATCCAAACAGGGACTCAAACAGTATCAGAGGATTTCTATTTTAGCTTATGGTTAATTAACAGTTTGGTGTTTGAGCAGTGTCATTATTCATTGCAGGCATTTTGGTATGGCATTTATTAGCACAGAATTTCAATATTTTAAATTACTAATAGCATAGCTCAAATATTGAATCTAAAGATTCAATAACATGAAATAGAGCAAAAAGTTTGCGAGACGCAAACTGAAAATTGTTTACATTGGAAAAATGATCACCAATTTTGAGTAGCAATGAAATATTTTACCATCCCAGTACTGTATAACAAGGGCTAAAATTGCTGAAGACAATTTGCTGACAACATTTGTTTTCATAAGAGCCTAAGACAATTAGGTGCTCCAGCTTGTTAAATTTCTTTGTAACTTACTCTTTCAGCTCCAATCCTTTCTTTTTTGGGAAGAAAGCTCAATAAATGTCAAACCTGTCAATGTTTTCTTTCGAATAGTGATTAATAAAAACATGCAAAGTCTTTCCTGAATAGTGTAAAAAATGGGTCCTTTATGTCTCACATTTTTAAATGTTCCTTGTTTATATTAGACTAAAAATATATTTTTCCCCTTCTTATAACTTAATACACCCTGCTTTAGAAGTAATACACAAGTATTCCTACTTTTGTACTCCTACATAAGTAGGCATTCCCACGTTCCTGCAGCACTGGTGGGGAAAATGTCTACATTTTAGCTAAGGCCAGAAAATATTGAAACATTTAAGTCTTCTAAATACTAACATGTGGCAAACATTTATTCTGCTACAGAAACTTGAGTATAGCATTTCCTTTGTTCATTGAACAGCAAGACAAATCCTGTAATAGCTTTGATACTGGTTTTAAGCCAGGACATACCATCTACAGAAGACAATAGAGCACAACATTTTTTATTAGCAGTGCAGTACTTACACACCAGGACATACCACTGTGCCACTGAAGCTAAGTAAAGCTGAGGAAGGAGAATGGGAGCATGAAAAGCAAGGAGAAAAGAACGTTATTGAATTAAGTGCCTAAAAATAATCATGTAAAATATCAAAGATTAGTCATGTAGGACCCAATTCTGAATTAGAATCTTTAGGCTGCCAAGGAAAAAGCATGTATTCTCATGAAGGTTTAAAATGAAGCCTCCAGAGAGAAGGTACTTGACACAAAGTCAAGAGAGGAAAGGAAAAAAAGATTTGAGAGTGAAGGTGTTTTTTTGGATATCGAGGCAAATTCTCTTCTCAGTTATACTGGTTAAGTCCAGATTAACTCCATCAGAAGTAATAGCAACAAGCTGTAGAATTCACTTTTGTTCCATCCCTCTTCATTCTCCTGAGCAGTTTAAATCTTGTGCACCATCTGGTTTTCAAGATGGTTTACAGCTGGGTTTACTTGGGCACAAAGCAGTTGAGTGATTTGCCCCAAGGTCACACAGCTGAGCAAGTACCCGAGAGGAACTAAAAAATTGTGTCCTTTGTAATTAATTTCCAACTCTTCACAACAACTACCACACCATACCACCTCCCTCAAGGTATGCACAAAGCACAGTGAGTTGTATTACAGAAGAATGTAATTAAAAGTTGGAAAAAGTTACTTAAATTACAAGCTATGTTAGGAACTGACTGAGCAAAGTATTACTGACGTGCTGGCACCATGCACAATTATAGTAATACCAAGACTAGCTTATGAGTTATTAAAGATATTTGTAAATGCTTATTTTCCGCAGTATTTCTGTCAGTTGCATTTCTCACATGTTTCCAGTGGTTCCCTGTGGAAATACAGTGTGACTTGGGAGATGGGAAAGTCGGGCTCCATTTTTAACTTTTCCTGTGACTTGCTTGATGATCTTGGCCAGCTGTCTTAATCGAAGTTACTGTGTCCGTAAATAAGAGGAAGGATATTGACACATGTTTGCCGTGCATTTTTGCATCCACAGGAGAGAATAACCAACGAGAAATAATGGAATTGCCCGCATTTGTAGTAGGGATGACTTAAATCTTAACTTCTGAATTGAGAACTTGATTCCAGATTCCTTAAATTCAATGTTGTTTGGATCCCACGTTTACACTTGAAACATAGGAACAAACCAGAAAATTCAGATCTTGATTTCAAAGAACAGCTCAGACAGAAATATTTGTCTCCAGGGTACCCGGCTACTCACAGGATTTATGTCAGGTGTACAAATCAAGAGGAAAGAGTAACTTTCTGAGACATCAAAAGAAACTTAGCCTGTACCAGAAAACAGTTGTCTAATTGTTTTACAAGGCAAACTGGAAGGCTGCCAGCTTATTGTTACTGCTGGATTTCCCTCTGCCCACTGGCAAGCTAGAAGACTGTGGCAAAATCACACCAACTCTGCTAGAGCTGCAGCTATGTTTGCCAAGCCAGCACATGACCCCAAAGCAGCAGAACATAATGACATATTTGCTGGTATTTAGTTGTTCATGTGTTTTCAGAGTTCTTACGAGCTATCCCTGTGTCCTTTGGGGCTAGCACAGGAAAGCCACGCAATTAAAAGTTAAAAAAGATCACCAGTTTCACTCTAAAAACCTCAAAAGCAGGACAATGGTGCTGGAAAAGAGGATGCAATCTATCACCTCTGGAGACAAAGCAAGACTCTTCCTTTGATAATTTTGTCACCCCAGTTCTCGCTGGGTCTGCCCTTCCTTGTCCCTCTCCATTCATGCCTTTGTTCTCCTTTAATTTAGCAAGCAAAAACTTCTGCGATTGTTCTTCCTTAGGCTCAGAAATATATTTTTTGCTGTTTAGTTTAAAATTTATTTCCAAATGTTTTAACTCCAAACACGGTTTACAGCAAAAGAAGAGTGTCTACTTAGCCTTTTGACCTTATTTACCTAAAGCGTTTTAAAGCACATCTAAATGAAGTCAGTACAACTCTGTATTTAGACAAACCTTTGAATTCATGCCATTTCTCCCTAAGTGCTCTCACTGGCTTAGCCCAATATTTCCTTCCCTTGTTTTGTGCTTACAATGTTGAGCTAATTTGTGCCGCAGAGTCATTGCTTGCTTGAACCTGTTTCATTCTTGTAAAGTTTTGCTCCTCTTTTCTGAAATCTCTTTGGTTTAATCAAGCAACTTCTCTTTTCTAAGCAGCTGTGCAAGTGGTAAATGAGCTCAGAACAGTTGGTGATTTTCTGCTCTGTCAGATTTTTGCCCATTATTGAAGATTTTGGAATAAATAGGAACGTGGAGAGCGATGCAGCAAACCCAGTTCTAGTTGTTCTTCATCTGTCAACCTCCTTTGGTGACAATAATTTTATTCATCACAAAGTGGACAAAGTTTATCCTAAATGATAGTGTTTCAGTGTGGGTTCCTACAGATGGAAAAACCACCAAATATGAAGCAGAGAGAGGAGTTGATAGGCTCTGTAAACCCTAGGATCCAATTCATTCAGGAGCTGTCATACCAATCTCCTTTTCTTTAGAAGATACATTTTTTACATTTTCCTTTTTATCCAAATGTGTTTCAAGACACAGCCTCTGGGTCTCGTCACGCAGACACTTAGTGTCTCCTCTGTAGCAGGTCCAGGGGAAGCTGCACGTTTTCTAAATATGATGGGTGAAAGTATGCATGCCTCATGCTGTTATTATGGATGATTGTGGAGACTGTTCCTAAGGATAATGTTTTTCTTCTTTGTGGGCAATAATGCAGAACACTAGCAACCAGTAACTGGTCATTTTGAAAAAATATTAGTTTTGTTTGCTGAATCTGGAGACGCACTGTACCTTCTCTGCTGGTTAGAAAGCTCACCAGATAAGCAGGGGTTGGGCTTTTTCTGATGTAGCCTTTGAACTCTCACAGAGTGCGCTGAATTATGTCACTTTTTGACTGTGATCCAGGTTTCCAGATGCTTGCAAGAGCCACCACTCTTCACAGGGTTCTGCATTGCATTTCACTTCAAAACTCTCAATATTTCCCTATGCCATGATGAAAAAGAGAAACAACTTTGGAATACCACACTGAAGTGCCACAGCCTATTCTCTTGCCTCACCATTTTTGATGAAGATCATGGGTGTCTGAGCTGGTTTTACATTTGTTGGGGACTAGAACATATGCTCTATAAGCAAAGGTGTTTATCATCTCAAATGAACAAGGCTCTTCATTATTTAACTAGCAGAACAAGGTATACTGTCGTACACCTCAGCAGTTCTGTGACTGTCAGTAAAGAGCAGTGGGATAGGGAAATGAAAGAGAGGCATAAAATCTTTAAATTATGCTTCTGTGTGCATTTGATTTTCATTAAGAGAGACTGACTCTCCCTCAAGCACTGGCAAAGGTAATAGGCTGGTGGCGGTGCTGAATATAGAAAAAACAGTGATGGCAATTCCGGCTCAACAGTCTGTGCTCCGATCCCTCCATTTGGGGATAGTGGGGGAGGTCAACATTTGTGAGAAGAACCTCCCAAGTGCACAAAAAGGGTTTACTGGGAAACCCTGGGTTTGTCTGAGGCAGAACCAAAATGACGCTTCTGTGAACTCCACATCTGGAGGTGCTCTGCAGAAATGGAAAACCAGAATCCAGGCCTTGGAGGGCATTTCCCATCTACATCTTTTCAGAGCAGTGGTGAAAACCCCATGTCCTTGTCACATTCCAGCCCTTGTGGTTACATTATGCCTATGCCAAAGTCACTGCTTCTCCTAAAGGACTACAGTAGTATTGCTGGTCTCAGTATAGATACTGGTACAGCTCCAGCAATGAGCGGAGGGTTTGAGTTGCCATTCTTATCCACCCTTTTAACTGCCAAGACCACCTCTGAAGTCCAGAGTCCAAGAGCTAGTACCAAATATCAAATATATCTGACTAGTGTTCATCAGCCTCTGCTGGAGAACAGGAACTGGCTCTCAGGAGAGCCATCATCTGCCAAAAGAGCAGCTTTTAAAACCGAGAATACATATCCATGTCAGGGCTATGAAATGATACATTTTATATGCAAGTGCTATTCTGCTAACATTATTTATTAGACAACTTTAAAGAAAGCAAGAAGTTTTGTTTCTAAATCCTGAGTGCTAATCATTGAGATTTCTCATTTTATCTATTTTTGTATTTTTAATTTTAGCCATTTGCACTTATGAACCTCACGCTGGGGAATGAAGCGAAACAAATGGAGCCAAAGGTTCATCTTTTTATATGTTTAGCAATGCACATTTTCCCCACGCTGCAAATACATCTCAACACTGGAAGAACCAAGAATCATGAACAGGGCTGAGAGGGCACATTCAGTTCGCAAAGCCCAGGCACCCCTCAGTCCCTGTGCTGTGGCTACTGGTAAGAGCCACTGGTAACACAAGAACATGCATCTAAAAAGCATCAGTGCTTACCACCTATTTACAGACGGTTTTCAAGGAGCTTTAAAACCCAAGTTTCACAGAATGAGGGGAGATGGCTATCAAAGGGTTAAATGTTTCCTGCCTTTAATCTAGAATCACGTAATGTGGAATGAATGTTTCAGCTCAAACTGTTTCCTCACTCTGACAGTTTCATGGTGTGAGGTCAAAGTGTGGGAGAGATGGGGAGAAAAGAGGGGGAGCGTGGACTGGTGAGCTAGTAAACCAGCGAAACGCACAGACACCCAGAGAAATAAAAAGGATGGTTTCTCAAGCAGCTCAAGGGCTGTGGTGGAGCCATAGGCAAAGTGCGTATGGCTTTAAGGACTTCCTGCTCTGGGCTGCCTCTGCTTCTCCCATGTGTGCTGCTTCTGCTCTGGGCACAGTTCCCACGCTACATTGCAAAACGCGCCTTGAGTTTCTCACAGTATCTCTGCCCAGACACAAACTGCAGCTTCAGTTCTTCCTACACCCTGCAAATTCAGGAGGTGGGACTCCTTTGGGGGTACTGCTTGCTTTATTTATTTTTCCTGCCCGCGTGGATCTTTTCCTATGCTCCCAGATCTGTTTTGTGCACCAAAGGGCTCTAACCACCATGGTAAACTTCAATTTAAAACCTCATCAGATTTGAAATTAATTTGATTTTTTGGACAACCTGATCTCAGATCACTTCTTACACAAATAGAGACTGGCCTAGTTTGATGTCATTTGCAGGCCTTCCTACAAGGACAAAATAATCACTCATTCATGACTATCACAATGTCAAAATATATTTCTACACATCAGTGCATCACATGTTGGTTTCCCTTGTGGTTTCCACCTCCTCTGCCACAGGCAAAAGTTTCCTTTTGGGGAATTTTTACTTACCTAATTTCTTGCCAATAAACATAAGCTTCTAATCACTGATATAGGGATTGAGAAAAAAAGAAAACATAAACAATTACATAGACACTTAAGCAAACGTAGTTTGTTACCTTTCCCCCTTGAGGCCAAACACAACAGTCTTGACCTCCCTGTTTTCACCCTGGGTTACACTCAGTCAACCCCGATTCCTCACTTCTCTTTCTTAAATATGTCTGAGCAAGGGCATCACATGCTCCTTTGGTGGGCTGATGTTTTGCTATGCAATGGGGTGTTGCATGGGTGTCAGAGCTGCTAGTGACGGGCACATGGCACTTCACGGTCATCTCCCCCACGGGTCACCTTTGCAGCCCCTGGTGTGCAATAACTGGACCCTTACACATCAATGTAGTAAACCCTACAATTTATGCCAAATACACTCCCCACAAATAGCAAAGATAAGGACACCCCCCTTCCCAAATGATGGCAGTAACACAAAGAGATTTGGTAGATCAGCCTGCTTCTGAGAATAGTAAATTCTGCATCTTCCCACCAAATGATAACAAATGTCTGAAGGGAATCAGCTGACAAATCCTCTTGCTCAACACCACTCGCCCCTAAGCTGCATGAAGAAAACAAACTCCTTTCATGGCAGGAAATCCTCAGGCCACTTTGTCACCAGGATTCAGACGGATTTAAATAACAGAGCTAATAACAGTAGATTTTGACTGGGTTCTAATGCTCTCAGGATAAAGATGCAGGCTCCTCCAAGGAGGAGGACTCTAGAACTCATTTTAGGCGTTCTACACAAGAACAAATTCTTAGGATTTAGAAAGAAAGTCAAACTCCTACCCACAACTCCAAACATTTTATTTCTAAAACGGACCACGTGAAAATTCCCTGGGTCAGACATACCAGTTTTCAGCATGCAGTTTCAGCCTTTGAACTGAACTGAAAGAAGAACTGAAAGAAGAGACTTAATTTAAGTCTCGTTTTTATGATACTATGTGTATTTTCAAACGTTCTTTGTGGGACACTACCAGTTCCTTTAGTCCTGTATCTTCACACTCCCTGTCTCTTGGGCATGTTTTTCCTGCTAGTGCGAGACGTAATGTAACCTAAGGGACCAAGAACACTGCAGGGTGTTGCTCAGGCTGTCCCACCCCTATGCTTCAGTTCCCATAAAATTAAAATTATACTTCCTTCCTTTGTAAAGTGTTTTGAGATCTATTGATTAAAACTCCTGTGTGTAAGCCAGGTGTCATACTGTTTTCAATATTCTATTGCTGCACCCTTTTGTGGAGAAAAGCTGATGGTTTGTTATTAATAGAGCAGGAAGTGGGGATTAAACTTTGCTCTCTAATCACAAACAAAAGCTACAAGAGCTCTGGAGCTTCTGGGTAAACTTAGGAATGAACAACTGTTTCTAAGGAAAGTGAATCCCAGAAGTAGAAACCCAGATTGATGTCTCACAGGGAGCTGAATTAAAACAAGGTCAGGCTTGGCAGCCTGCCTCCTCTTCACCTTGTGAATATTCTCCAAGGGACGGATCTGGAACATAACTGTTTTGACACAGGGTTTCCTGTTGCAAATGCTCTGTGCAGGCTCCACATCAAGCAGCTGGGATTTTTTTTTAGTATGTGCCTAAGCCACATTTTCAAGTGGTGTAAATTGCCATAGCACCATGAGAGTCTTGCGGATCAAAAGAAATCCAGCTGTCAGGTTTTATTAGCTGAGGATTCAACCCAACCTAAAAATCACACACAGCAAAAAACATTTCTGAGGCTAGGAAGGTAGTTTCATACATGCAGACAAAGTAGGACAGCCATCTATTCAAAGCCCAGATTACCTCTGCAATTGCAGAGAAAGCTTTGCAGTGTTAGCCTTTGTGTCTACTGGTTGTCTCCATTAAGTCATATGGAAAAAGTTTTGAGAGTTGTGTAAACAAAAGCTCTGCATATTTAGTGGCCCTCTGATTTGCTTTAAACTCCTCATGCATATTTTGCATTCACTTTCCAGGAATAGCCTAGTGAGGTCCATCCTGGCACAAGAGATCCTAGCGACTAGGATTGATGTCTTTAGGATATCAGTTACCCTGTTGTGCAGCATCAGACTACTATGATGCACGTGGGAGTCCTGATGCACCTGTGGGCTCCTGGACTATCATAGAACAAATATGATATTACAGCAACAACCAAATAGATTATTTATAGATGCATCAGTACCTTCTACCATGGTACAGAAGGTCGCAAGCGACCACTGGCCATGCTGGTACACCCAGACAGCACAGCAATTGCTTCCGTAGCCATACCAGACCCAGACCTGAAAGCAGTGTAGCTCTGTTAGCACAAAGCTGCATTCTAGCTAATAATCCCTGCTTAACTGCAAAAATGTAACACTATGCTAACACAGCCCTGCTGCTTCCAGTTTTGGAGCTGGTTTGGTCAGCATTAACTGAGGACTCACTGCCCCACACTCTATTGTGTCATGTGGACATGCCCTTAGAGTTATACGGCTGGGTATTTGTTCTGGAAATGCTCTTGTGCTCACCCACTCAGCACAGAAACAATGCAATGTGATTTTTTTTTTCTAAGTGGTCATAATTAACAAAGCACAACCCATATAATCATACAGCACTGCTCAACATTATTGGAGAAATACACAGAAAAAGAATTACCTCCCCACTGCTTTTAAATAGCACAAAAAAGTAAATAACCTTACCACAAGAATTCAGTGAGCAAAACAAAGCCTAAATTCACCAGCATTATCATCTCCCTGCCTTTAAAGTTCAAGCAGTGTTTAATAAACGCTTTATGGTATGAGCAGCCTTTATAATTGCTGCACACTTACTGTGCTGTGAATGGGAGATGTGACAGACACAGTGTTCTGTAAACATCTAAGCTCACCAAAGCATGTTCATTTATTATAGCATCAGCAGTGGCAGTAACTATGTCACTGCAGTGAATGCCCAGAAATCCAGCTCTAAGAAAGAGCTATCACATAAAAATAAACAGGACTCTCTAGTCCAGTTATTTAGCAGGGCATAAAAGCAATTAAAGAGATACTGAGGAAACCAGTCATGGAAAATTTAGGTCATACTATTTAACTTCAGTTTTATGGTTATTTTCCTTCTTTAGTGTGTTTCCCTCCCTATGCTTTACTGTTGTTTCTAATGATGATGACAGCTACATAAGCATCAAGATCTTTGAGTGCTCTTCTGACTATCAATGTCCAATTTACCTTTCAATATTCCAGTAAGTCCAGATGGCCCAGTAAAGATATCATCCCTACCTGTAAAGTAAGGAGCAGGAAATAAAATGAACTATAAGGAGCCACTTGGCATAGGTCCATTATGTGAGTTTTATAAATTCAAAAAATTTTAAAAACAAAACATAAATTTAGTACCAGCAAGCTATATTTCAAGCAAATGTAGAGCAAAAAAAGAGCCTTGCCACTGTAAACCTGTTTTTCTAATACTAGTACTTCTGTATGCATGAGATTTTCCATTTTATTTCAATGGATCAGCTTGTTGAATAATATTTTTGCCTTAAAATTCTGGCCTCTTTTAAGGAAGATAGTTTAACCTCAATTCTACAAAGTAGGCGAAAGGAGCTTGAACACTATCTGGCGCTATAGTTGCGGTTCCCCAATCAATGGTGGTTTTCAAGGTCATGATAAAAGACCTGCAGTCACCCTGCAGAACCGCACTGAATTTTTCAAATTTTCAACTGAGAATGCAGGGCAGGTGCATGACAATCTGCAGTCATTTCTTTATGGCAAACAGCAGTCTATAGTCCCACAACCCTGGGAACTGGCAGTCTAGGCTAGATCAGGTTTTAAAGGAAGGATAACAGCAAGTTATTTTTGCATTCTACTAAGCCAGTTAATATATTATATAATAAATGATTATTCTCCATTCTTCATTTGTACCTCATTTCTTTAATATCCTCTCTATATACTCTATGCAAGCAATTACGTGTCATTGAAAACTCAGTTTTATATTGTACCACTTTTGAGTGACAGAAGGGCTGTGTGGAGGGGTATGCTTTATATCAGAATTTAGGGCCAACATTTTCCACCACCGAAGTCCCAAACTATATGCTTTACCTGCCCCTACTCAGGCATCCAAATAAGCATCTGTGTATTTAATGAAAGAGGATGGCAGTTCACCGGATGTCCACGGACATAAAATTGACCTAGGCTATATGGACACCAGTGTAGAATTTGGCAGAATATCAGCTGGGAAATTAGTAGTTAAACCACAGAAAACAAGGCTTGGTATAAGGATTTCACTGTAGACAGAAAACTATTTAAAAGAGAAATGACAACAGAATGGACCAAAAAGGATTGGACCGGTATGGGTCAAATACCAGAATTTCTGAAAAATCAGACTTGGAACGAATCTTGTTGAGTATTTTTATGAATGACCCTGGCACAAACCATCAGAACACGCGAGTAAAACTTGTCGATGATGTAAAGCTGGGAGGCACCATCAACGTACAGGAGGATCAGAGTGCCCTACAGGAAGAATGGTATTCTTCTGGGCAATTGAATCATAGTAATAGGATGCAAGAGCAAATGCCTAGGGACTGAGAACAAGAATTTCTCCTCTAATCAGTCAGAAGCAACACAGGAAGAGAAAGGCTGAAGTATATTACAGTAGCACATATGGATATCGGTGTGTTGCAGCTGTGAAACAGGAAATGTGATCTGAGGATGTGTCAGGCAAAATAATGACAGCAAAGGCTGGGCTCATGAGCGGCACTGTACACAGGCTGCCTGAGACCTTCCCCTGAGTTCTGCAGACAGCCTTGGTCACTCATATTCATTATAGGACAGGTGCAGGCAGAGGAATTACTGAGGGTAGGAAACCTGACATATCAGAGGAGGCTGAAGCTGTGATGATATTTTTATATCTCTGACCTCCAGAGATCCTGGAGCATACTACAAATATGTTTTTATGTCCACATGGCATAGCACACTGTACACAGAAATTATTAGCTCAGATGTGACTGGATGTTTGGTGGTAGGGCTACATACACAGGTCCTGTGTCCCTGCTTGAGCCTCCATGGTGTTGTTCTTGCCTCCCAGGCTGCTTCTCTCCATCGTGCAAACATTTCTGCAGTCACCTGGGAACGGAGTCAGAAAACTGATCCACCCAAAGAACAATGTGGCAACAATAAAGAGGTCATTTTTCAAGATCGGGTCTCTAGACAGTCAAATACATCTGGACTTCTTTGAAATCTGAGATTTGCCTAGTCAGTGGTAACTTGCGAATCTCGGGGAAATTACATTTTCATTGTAGAGGCTGGCCTTCACAAAGGTGCCCTATTTGGGCTTGTGGAAAGTGTACTCAGAAGAGAAAGTTACTCGCTACACACCCATTAGAGCGGTGAAGAAAACTTATGTTAGCCAAGGAACAACATTGAGCAGGAATTACTGAAGAAAGTGGCCATGAATTCCCAGTAGTCTGGAAATTAGAAGCTGGTTTTTATCCATGGGAGCAGGTGAAGTTCTGGAAGAGCCTTCCAGCACAGAACAAACCGTTCATCTGGTTTTAAGAGGAGGTTTGCCCCTTAGTGACTGTACAAGACAGCTTTAAAGTAGTTGCAAGTGTTATCTGTGTCCATGAAGGTCCCTTCCAGTGACCTGGCACACACAGAGCCAAAATTAAGTACTCTCCTCCAACAAATTTGTCACAGAATACAATAAAATGTGTGGCAAACCACACCACATTTCTCTACACAAATAAAAAATCTTGGCCATTTCTCTCCACTTTGTACCTTTGCAATATAGTGCAAATTTCTCCACTATTGTTTATGAGCAATATAAATCTCAAATATAAATCTCACTCATATATCTCAAGACAGATCAACCACACAATGTGCAAGACAGGAGAACAAGGCTTGAGAGACTTTCCTATTGGAAGGAACAAGTCCTAAAGTAAGTGGGAGAAGAGCATATCCTAATCTTTTATGCTGGACAGTTGTACAGCATTCATCCCCACACCATTCTTCACTTTAATATTAAAGTTTTCCATCCTGGGCAGATTGACTCCAAGGGTTTTAAATTCATAAAAAAAGAGAAGCTGGCCACTATGGCTAAAAAGAAATGGTTGTAATAAAGATGACTGATCCTAATAGAGAAAAATCCAACTCAAAATGATAGATGAGGAATAAACCGGGATTTTCTTCTGCGTAACCCTACAGCTGCAGCATAAAGTTGGAATGATGCAGAGGATTCCTTTAGTGTACGCCTGTCCAAGAAGCATGGCCATGGCCTGAGTGCATGTCACAAGTGCTGTGGCCCCAATGAATTCCCATTGTCTGCAAACCTGCAATGACACCTACTGGTAACCAATCAAAGATATTCCTGCTTACAAACAATGTGAGCCTGCATGTTTCCAAATGTAAGAGAGATTTATTTTTACATCCCGACTTTCCATCATCAAGGCTCTCCACAGTGGTTTTGTACATTCTAGTGCAGGAAGTTAGGCTCTGTTTAGCCTGGCTTATTTGCAAACCACTCATTTACCATTTCTGTCTTCTGTTCTGAGCTGAATAATCCATGCTGGAATACATCAGTGTGTGTGCCTAATGTGTGTGGGCATTGGGACCTCCTTACTCCTCTCACCTCGGGCCAGGTCAATCAGGTGTGTATGGCATAGGTCTTTCATGGACCACTCCTATACTTCCACACTAACAGTTTGTAACAGGAGTTGCCCTTAAACTGCAGTCCTCGGCACACAGCACCTAATTAACTGCTCTCTGAAGGCCTTGGAAGGTGACTCTCTTTATCTGCAGTTGTCAGCTATGACACCTAGAAGATCACCCATGAACTGGTGAAATAAAGCAAGCATCACTTCAGGTAAAATAGTCCCACTGCAGACAGCAAGGGAAACCAACAATATTGGAGAAAGTCTTGCTTTAAAACCTAACACTGGAAATTTTCAGAGCCAGTGATAGTACGTTTCCTTCAAAAACCTCTGTTGCCTCACCTTAAAATGAAGGCTTTGACAAAATATATCCGCCAAATCTGTGAAGGACTGATGGTACGCTAAGCACTTCACAAACCAAAGGAAGGCAGGAGATGTGACCAAACTGTGAAAAGTCTGAATCCTCATCTCAGACTTAGCATTAGGCTTTCTAATTCCAAGAAATAACATGGAAGGAAAGGGAGGAGTGAGGTGGGAGAAAATGCATATATTCTGAAAGCTGGATGGGTTTTGATATATATTCTGTCAGTCCACTGAAACACCACAGAATGATTAACACTTATACAGGGTGCCATAAATTACAGGAAAAATACAAGCAAAGTAATTAGATACAGGAATCCCCCATGAGATTTCCTCACTGAACTCCTCAGATTTGTCCCAAATTTTAAATTATCTCCTTTGTCTTTTTCTAACATATTTCTGGGTGGCACTACAGCCATGCATAAATAATGAAAGTTCCCTAAATTATTTCTAAGACTGTAACAGTTGATTGAAATTATTCACTTGCATTAAAGAAAATCTGCACCGAGAATGTTCTGTATTTGTAAATAGGTAAAGAGTTGGACTATCTGTAAAGAGATGGATTATCTGTTGGCATCCCTGAAGAGTGCACAGCCTAGATTAATCTCATTAACTTTGGATATCTACAGAGTAGACGCAAATATCTGAGGGCTAGATTTCCAACTTCTCTCTACAACTATGAGAAATGAGTACTTGAAGGCACCCTTTGTCTCATCCTAGACATCTGGAAATATCTTTGCCAATGTGAGATAAACTATGTTTCAGAGAAGAACCTATTTTTCCCTTATATGGGAGCACCATATATATCAACCTTATACAATACATATAAAAACCTTGTATAAAATATCCTATAAGGAGAGTCTGGGCAACCATCTGGTGTGGCAAATACCTGACAAGTATCTAGTGTGGAGAAATGAACTCTCTCCCTTCGTGTTAAGAGAGACACCTTCTTGCAATAGCCTTTGCTGTGCATCACATGAACTTCTACTGCAAAAGCATAAGAAGAAGCCATGTTAATTCCTTTTATGAAGGGTGTACGATTTTTTTATTAAATTTTCAACTTGAAGTAGCCATTGTGTTGTGATCTTGTGATCACATTAGCCCACATATTTTAAGGCTCATCTTTACCTCTTTGATTAGCACAAATGAGACAAATAACAGCTGTAACAATGGATGGACCAAGACTGGGCACCCAAAGCCCCCAGTGTCTCTTACAGTGGCACAAAGCCGCTCAGCCAAGGGTGTACCTATGAGTTGTCACAGTGGCAGCGCCAGTGCCTGATAAGGGGTACAACTGCTGGAGCCCATTTTGTTTACATCATATTTGTCTTTTTTTTTTTTTTTCTGTCGAATAACCCCATGGTTAAGGGTCGCTTTTGTTGGCAATGTCAGCAGCAAAATCAGCTGCAGGTGTAACTTCCTACAGCAGTTCCTACAAGTTTCCCCTTGCATTAAGCATAGTGCTTCTGGGAGCTCTATAACTGCAGTCACTGAGGGGCAAATCCTACCCAGTGTAGAAAGCCACCACAGACTGCAGAGCATCATTTGAGCCCTTAAATTTGGGCACGAGTAGCATTTTACTCATCCAAAATTTTCTACGGTAAAATGACATGTAGAACACACTACCTTTTTATGTGTCTCCATGAAACAATTTAGCTTCCAAATGGACTAGTTTGTCTATGGTTATAACAGATACTGAAAGCCAATATAGTATTTACTTAATTTGGCAAATTTTGAAATCTTCCTTTAATTAAAGCTAAATACAGTCTGTTCTTGAAATTCATTTATTTATACTACTCAGCGTCCCCACTGATATAATCAAATGAGAATTCTGCCTGCAAATATGTTTTTCCTCCTGCATTTAGAGCTCATGGCATTCCACAACACTTTGAGGCCAAAGTCTGCAACTTAAGAAAACCGATTCTTTGGCAGGAGTCACTTCTTGTGAAAATATTTTTGGCCCAGAATGACAAGGCTCATGTAGCTCCCCACAGTTCCCTATCACTAAAATACCACAAGCTATTATGGAATGAAAAGGAGTCACGAGGTTAAGCCGATGTCCTCTGGATCAGTGAAAATCTGAGAAGCTGATCCAATTTAAGGATCTGTCCAAAGAAAAGATGGATTTCTTTCTTCCCCCCAAATCACATTATCATTAAAGCTTGTCTCGCCACATAAGATGATGGCATCTTGAAGGGTGAAAGAATAACGCTACCTATTACCTCACCTGCGTGAACTGCCAGAATTCAAATGCTTGTTTTCACAGCAACAGTTAGCTTGAAAACAAGCAGTGACCATTGAAAAACACTCAAGATACACAGTGGGATTTGATTAGCTGTACAGAAAGATTGGATTAGCAGCCCTACTGAATTAGCAGCTGATGAGCTATTACAACTTGAGCTTCTGCATCCCCACTGTGTGTAGCACTTGAGCTTCAATTCCCCTCTCCAACAGGCTAGCTGGTGCAAGCTTAAAGGACCAACTAATTTGGACTACAGCTTAATTTGGGGACAGGGCATGGGTTAGTATTGCAGCCCGCTCAAGTACCTGCACAAGCCACTTCTGTCACTTCAGGGATCACTGGATAAACGTGAATGAAAACAAAGTATGACAGGGAGCTAGCTGTGTCAGGGGGCTGAAAAGATAGTGAGTTTAGTCCTAATGTCATTTCAATGAGAGTTGAAGATCTTGAAAAGTTTTTTTCCAGAGATCTACTAGATGTGAATTTAGTGTTCTCAGGGTTTAGGAGACCTTCACACAAAACTCATCAGGACAAATGCTGTCAAAGAATGAAAGCACCTGGGTGAAGGAAAAAGTAGTTTTTTTTATAAAACTGCTGCAGAGGTGTTTGTCTTCGAATCAGTTCCTGAAGCACATAAGTGGAGGGACGTCCAGTTAACAATCCTGCGCATGACTGGGATAACCAGGAGATGCTAATCTCATGAGTTTACACATGGTACCAGCATTCTCACACATACACAAAGCCTGCAGGGAAAATGAGTGTGTCTCTTGTTGCATAATGCCCTGGAATGTAGCAGACACCTCCAGAGAAACTCTGAAAAGTCTTATTAGAGGCCATATGGCAAAACATCCTGAGGCACACTACGAAAACAAACAAGGAACTGATTCAGAAGAACCGGACATTACTTGGCAAAGGCCAGTACTTCTCATAGTGCAGCATGTGCCTCCAACCCTTTTCAGGTATTTTTTCCCCTCAAGCCCCAAACCTGAGCATTATTCTTTTGCTTTGCTGTAGGCAGAAGGATGGTGCCCCTGCATGTTACCATATACAAACATATGCAGTTTCTGGACTTTCTCAGGGTGCAAGACTTGACACAGAAAAACCTAGCATGCAGAATGCAGAAGCCCCCTTTCCTCCACCTTTTATAATAATTTATACCTTATATAATTTATATAAGAAAGGCGGAACAAATGAAATTTCACCAATAGAGCATTGTGGCATTTTATAGCCTTTTAGCGATGTAAGTAGCAACAGAAAGCTTTGGGAAACTGAGAATCAAAGCAGCTGGATGCCAATATGCAATTAATTTGTTTTCACTTGCTACCTCACGTTTTATTAATATAACAGAAGAAGAATCGGGAGATTAGAGCTGAATCAAACACTTCACACCAAGAAGATTCAGAATTTTTTTCTAAAGTCTTGTTATTTTCGAGCATACAATAGAAACCAAATGTCTCCGTCAGGATTAGGCCATAAGCCACCCACAAAAAATAAGCGTTGCCAAATATAAACTGTCCCAATTCTATTTTTTCTGTCAGCAAACAAAACACCATCAGCTTGTTTACACAGAACAGTAACCAGCTTTGCAATTAAGTAAGGCAAAAAGTCAACAATTCATTTGCATTATTTTCCATGCAAATGGAGCATTTATCAAGCCAGCAGAAAGGTAGGAACAGCTGATTCTCTCCAAGGAAGAACGCAGAGCAGGTTAAATTGCATTGCTTGTTGATATATAAAGAGGAACCACAATAAAAGAGCAATGCAGTATGAAGGGCCAAGCAGTTCCATTTTACTCTGAGAAGCTGTTAGCATGAATTAGAAACTGCTAGTCACTGCAATTTGTGGGTGCAGGACCCAGAGAATAATCAAGATCACTTTCAGTGAGAGCTTGCCTAAATCCATAAACAAATTTATTAAAAAGTCAGCTCCTTACCCAACACTGGAACTACAGTGCAAAGAATAACTGCTTTGCATGTAATTGACCCTGATACCACCCCTGGGCAAGGTGCAGTGACTTATTCTCTTTTTAAGCCACTACCCACTGAAGGCAGGGTTTGTCTTGATGCCTGTCTCAGAACACATCAAGCACAGTGTTGGCATTCGCATAACAGAGAATGATGGTTAAAATCCCAGAAAACTACTATAAATATGGGGGAAAACTCACCTGATGTCAGGACAACTGGGTACTTCATGAAAGGTAGATCAGCCAATATAGGAAATGACAGCTCAGGGTCAAAGTCTCTTTACTTTTGAACATTTCCAAATGTGATGCATTAGGACTTAGCTTATTATAGAGAGATTTAAACTGTAGGCTAAGATCTAAGCACAGTTTTACTTTTGGATCAAACTGTTGGATTAGAAGTGTTTCAATTATTCCTAGCCATCTTTTCATAAAGTCTCAGTTCTGGGAATATTTGTTCTGTGTATTTTTACGTTAAATCAGGATCAATTTAAGACTATGACACATAGCTAGGCTTTGTAGACCTGCATAGTAAGGGCATATTGCTATCATTTGGAGAAACACTTGTTCATACAATTTTTAAAAAATCCAACATTAAGTAAATCAATATGATATTAAGAAAATTTCAGTTTCAAAGGATGAGGTCATGTAACCTTAACTTTTCCATCTGTTATTTACAGTGGGTTGGCAGAATTCTTGCAGTTGTGCTTTTCATGTATTTAGTCAGAAATCTTTGTTTCTGGAATCTTTCTGTGTTGTCATGGAAATTATCACCATGTCCCTAAGACTAGGATAACAATTTTATGACAAATTACAGGAGATAGGGAAGGAGAATATTTTGGCATAAGACAATACTTACAAGGAAAAAAAATTCACACAACGTTTTTGCACCCTTAAAAGGCATCCAATTAAAGATTACTCCCTAATCTCTGACCATTCTTTAAAACTAGGCAAGTACAAAATCTAGCAATATCTGCAGATTTTCTTTTACAGGATTCAGTATAGGGCAGCCCATGCAGTTCAGGGAGGATGGGCCAGGCCAAGTCAGGCTGCTTCCAACCATTCGTATTAAGCATCATGGACCAAAATCTAAAAACAAAGCATACCAGAATATAAAGATCTCTTTCTTTCAAGATTTCAGGCCATTTTAATACCGGAATCTTGCAGACTATGTCTGTCATAGACATGTTGTGCAATCACCAGGTCCCTAAACCTTTATAAAATTGTTCCTACATGAAAATCATCTGAATGGTACCCAACATAGATTTTTAATAACAGAAGAAACTTACTACATAATGAAAGGGATGCAGAAACTGATTGTAGCAGAGGAGAGGAAGATGCTTTCCCCCCTGTTGCTGTACTATAAAATTTGCAGAGATGTTGAAGGCATCTGACAAATAGAGAAGAAAGATCTTGTAGAAGACCTGTTGTTCCAGCCTGTATTCTAGGCCATATATGCTGCTCTGCTAGCTCTAAAGGGCCGAATGCCAGAGGATTCATTAAAGGGGCATCTTCTCAAGGAGGGTGATTCCTCGTCTATGAAGGAACCATGTTCACGTGCAACTTCCAACACAAAGGGATTTGGCCAAGCATGACAATTTTTGTCTTGCCACAGTAAGTGAGATAAACAGATCGTTTGGGCTGAGAATGGCTTTCAGGGGGTCATTCTGAGTTGCCAGATCTAAAGCAGGTTTCTGCTACTCTGCAAATCAGGCAAGCTCCAAAAGTCAAAGCACAAAGAGAGCCAAAAGCCTGCTTTGCCGTCACCAGGCCTATCAGATATGAGAACAAAAAAGTCGATTGCGATAGGATACTAAAGAATCTATCTCTTTGTAAAACTTCAACCCTGCCGCCTTTCACAGTTACCTGGTCTCACTGACTAGAATATTAAAGAATGCAAAATTTCTGCTACTTTCCATTGAGGGCTTAACTAATTGGTCTACAAACAAAAATAGCAGTTCTGCAGCTGTCTAGAAAACAAAAACACCTAAGAAGATTCATGTAAACAGAACTAATATTTTTGAAGTGAAAAACAAACAGGAAAAATGAAACTTAGAAAAATGTCTAGAATTTTTTTTGTCTTTTTTTTTTTTTTTGCTTGAGAGACATTGTTGATTATTTTGGTTTTCAGACTATTTTTTTAAATGAAGTTTAACTTTTTTTTTTTATTTTGCAGATAGCACAGCACAGCGGTATGTGGAATTAAACTAAAGGTATTTCAACATTTTGCTGGTTGCATGTAGCCAGAGCACAACTTTGTGTTACATGCATGGGAACAGGCTGCCCAGAGAAGTGGTTGAATCGCCATCCCTGGAGATATTTAAAAGATGTGTACATGTGAGAGACACGGTTTAGTGGGGGACTTGTCAGTGTTAAGTTAACGGTTGGACTCAATGACCTTAAGGGTCTTTTTCAAACTAAATTTGTCTATGATTCTTTGTTTGAGGTGTTTTCAGCCCAGTTCTTGGCAAACCTATAAGCAGACTCGATGAATGAGATCCTGGATAAAAGAAGCTCTTAGTAATGAATTGAAAACATTTTTATTGTTGTTTTTTTCTGATACTGGTATTCAAAAATAACTACTTCAAGAATTTGGAGTTTCAAAATTTGATTTTCCTCGCTGCTTTCTAATTAGCAAAAGCACTTTTTTCACTTATAAAAGGAAAGACTTTTCACAATAAAAGAGTTATGGCAGGGTGAGATAGTCCTAAAATAAAAGACAAAAAAATCCTGGTGCTTTGCGTTTCTCCTTTCACCACGATTTAGTGTTCAAGTAGCGATTTCAACCATTTACCAGAAGAGGGCAGACGCTGACAATAATTTGAAGATACAGCCCTAACGCCACAGCAAGCTTTTGGTTAATTAAAGCGCTAAAGCCCAAAAAAAGAAGTTGGATGCATTTTAAGACCATCACTTACTAATGTGTAAGTATGATAAAAGCTCTCCAAACGGCAATCACTGCAGCTGACATAAAAGAAGGAAGCTCGCCGCTGAGGGATGAAACCTCCTACTTGAAAAACAAAACAAATCCCTTATTTTCTTCCTGTCAGAGAGTAACTAATTCCAGTCCAATTATTTATTTCAAAAGAATAAAGAAACCTCCATGTCTGAAAACCACAGAGAAAAGTGGTTCGACACATACCCTAGCCCTGGTAATGGTGCCAGCTCCAAAGAAGCTCACCGCTGGGGTTAGGGCGGCTTTGAAGATTCGAATGGCTGGTTAAAGGCCCACACAGAACGACCAGGGAAAGACAAACAAGCCTCAAAGGCACAACACCCCCCCCCCCCCTCCAAACCTGATAGCATCCTTTAGCCACTTCAAAAGAGCGCAGGTCTGTTTGATATTCACTTTTCCTCCTTGAATTTGGAAACATGTAAACAGAGCGCTGGGCCAGCAGCCTTGAGCTGCATGCAGGATGCGCCGAGGGAAGTGGGAGGGGGCGGTGGCACAGCTGGCCTGGCCTGGCTGTTGTCAAACGGGAAGGTCTATCTGGTGCTGGCCCCTGTAGATCAAACAAAAGATACGGCCCCTTTGAGAATATATGACTATATACATTTGGGAACTTCCTGGCCTGGCACAAAGTTACTCTATAGGATTTCGTGCCAGACCTCCTTTGCTGGTTTTCAGGATTTTGTTGCAATTCTTGAGAGCTGTCCAGTGTCTCTGAATGACCCCACTCCTGGAATTTGCTGTGCATGTACACAGTCCTTTGTAATAAGGCGTACACTTTAAACAGCTGAAGAAGAAAACCCAAAAACTGTAACCCTGAAGGATGCAAATCCAGGAAGAAAGTAAAAATAACCCAGTGTTTATTATTTTTAGGTTAGTGAGAATTTTATGAAACATCTCGTAGTTGGGTGCCTGACTCATGATACTTAAAAGCTTGAGGATGTCAAACCTATAATTATTTACCACGGGAAAATCAAAGAGAAACACCAATTTTCATAAACCTCAAGCTTCAGAACGTAAGCCAATCTCTGCTTGCACCAAGAGCCTCTTTTTGAAGTAGGTTATTTTAGAAAGGCTCTTTATGCTTTATGGAAATTCCTCTGAAACACCCTGTCCTGACGTCTGCTGGAGATGGCAAACGAGTAAATGAGCCACCGGTCAGATGGGTTAGCAGTTCCTCGAGCAGTAAGGTGCCTGCGGACCAAAATATGTGGTCACGAAATCATTGTGAATAATTCCTCAGCCACCTCTGTCAATCCTGTGGTGTCACCGCTTCTGTTGCTACTTTGTTAGAAAATAAGCGGGGGGGGAACCCACTTTGCCTGAGCTTCTGTGAGTTGATGTTTCTCCCCGGAGCCCTTCGCCAAGAGAAATTTCTCATCATGCCACCGACACTCTCTCTGCAGCCCTCATTGAGACTGACAGCCTGTCCTTAAAGACCCTTACAGGTCCCACAGAACTTTTGCAACAGTTCTTGCTCTGCAGGACAAATTCCTGTTGCCCTCCCGCCCTTGCTCTGCTCTCCAGTCATATCCCACCTCCTTCCTTCTCACTTAAAATTGGGGTCACTTTGCCCATTTTCTGATGGTGACATTGCAGAGCAGGGCTTGTAAATCCCATCACTGCTACCAAAAAGACTCCAGGGAGCAAAAAGCTAAGGAAAAAACGTCTTCAGTTAGTAAAGCTTTTCCCGTCCCCAAATTTTCAAAATTCAGGTGGGATGAGCATCCAGGCTCATCTCTCAATGCAGTCACTCGTGCAAACAGGGCTCTACTGCAAAGCAAAGGGGAAGGAGAGAAACAAGAGTTCTAAAGGCTCCTGTCTGTGTGCTCTCAGGCTTCTTCCCTTTGCTTTATCAGGGTGCCTTACATTAAAAGGAATCTCACAGTTTAAAGGTCTTGTCAGTCTGCAGCTGGCTCTGAAAGGCTCACAATGAAAATACTTCAACAGTGAGTGAGTGACTGGGTGGAGATGGCCTATGCACAGCCCCTCTGCAGCTATTGTTTGGCATTTTGTCTGAATAGGTTTGGAAGCTTCTTCCATGAAGAGCTGATCTTTTCTCCTCATATGCTACTTACTTCTCCCACTTTCATGTTTTGTACTTCAGAGCTGTGTTGCTGTGCTAGCCAGGGTCAGCACAAGGTCATGACTTGTGACATGAGGTTAATGTAGTTGTTAAGTAACAACATGAGTCTTTTCAGTGGCATGAATATTCCACCCCACCCTCTCCCAGACACACACACACACACACACACACATGCTTTCTGTCTCCAGGCTGAAGCCTCAGTTGCATAGTTGTTTAATGTAAGGGCGATCATGTGAGTCTCTTGGACAATATGCAGTGTAGTTATACTTATTTCAATTACCACATACCCAGAAAAACAAGCTATTTAATGTGTAGCACTGAAAGATTTCAATTCACTTAAAAAGTTGGGCAAATATTGTGACTGCCTTTTGATAGCTGAAAATGACTGATAAATATTGACTGTTCTGTTGACACCACATTGTGAACAAGAACAGAAAAGTGCAGGTTGATCCAAATCTCTAAATTTGCTGAATAGCTGCAGTACTCATTTACTTTAAAGGGGCTGAGTATGCTTAGGAAACAGCTTAGGTGATTGGATGAGACTTTTGGAGATGGAGATGTGAAAATCATGGAATTGTATTTCACGTTTGCAAATCTTTGCAGTCAAAGCACTTTGATGTGAGGATTGTCTTTGGGGGGATGAGAAGGAAGAGGGAGATGAAAGAAGGTTTTAGAAAGTGTCAAGCCAAGATGCACCGAATTTTTTTCTACCCTCTTCTGACAAACCGCTAACAAATGCGTTATGGAACCAGCATCTGAACAGATATTTTCCATTTCTATTTTCTGTACTTCAGATGAACATACTCCATGTAGGCTGTAATTGTCCAACATAAATGACAGCAGGATACTGGATCAGATATTAGCATCATAATATGGTACAAGGCCCCTGTTTGGTGACCACATGCAAGTGTGAAAGGGGCAATAGTTAGGGCTGGAGAAGAGAAATCCTACCGACTGTCTGCTTTGCTAATGACACAGCTTTGTCTGTGTCTCTGAATTCTGAAAGGGGTCTCAGAATAGCTATTTACCTACCTCCCTTAATCTGATGGAAACCTTTTGATCTCAGCTGGATCTGACCATGCAGTTTACAAAGTACAATTAAAGACAGATAAAGCCTCTCGAAAACAAATCATTCCAATCAGAAGACCCTAGAAAAGAAGCCAAATGATCTGAAGTCAGAAACCTGCAACTTTAATGACTAAGATTTTGAATCCAAGATCACCCCTGAAAGAAGAAAGGGGTTGAGGCAAGCGACACTTAATGTCTGGCTCTAAATATTAATCAGAGCAGCAAGGCAGAGCAAACCAAACAGTACAACTTCCCTGCAGGAAAGAGAAATAAAATATCCAAATCTATTAGTTTAACAGACTTCTCTATCTGCAATAATGGCACAGCTGTGGACATGCAAACTCTTACTACTGTGTTGAATTTGTAAACCACCAGGTATTTCACAGCTACATTTCACAGTTTGACAGAGCTATCAGGAAAAGAAAGTAGATCTCATTTCTCCAGAAAAGTAGATGTCAAAGCATTTTGAAATGGTTGTTATCATCAGAACTGGGAATACAATGCAATTTTGGGCTGCAGTATAAGTTGCAAAGCTATGGCTCAGCGTTCATAGCCAATACTAACCAGTACAAACACAGACATTCAGAACTGAATTCCTCTTTGATGCAAGTCCCTCTGGAGGGTGCTGTGCTCAAGAACTGCTGTCTCATAAGGTGACACATCCAAGCAGGGCCATCCTAGTCATCAGAGATCTCCCAGGTGTCAAGGACAGGAAAGGAAATCAAGCTGTCTTGTTTTTCTTTCTGGTTCAGTTGTTACCCAATTGATGGGTGCTGTGGTGAAGCTATGGAATGAGTCCCAAAGGACCAGCACCTCTCAAGCATTGCCTTGCTTTTGTTTCAGGCCTCCAAAGGACTATTTGAAATGAACACAGAAAATAAATAATTTAATTTACTATTGTGTGTACAGCCTGAAGTGTTATGTCAGAATCTCTTCTGTGTTGCTTGCTCAGCAATAGCCTTATTGTTCTAGATGGGTCTGATGTTTTACCAGAGGTGCCAGGTTTTGCTTTCAACAATTGTCACTAAAATAGCTTTAAAAGCAACTGTCATGGTTTTATGTGGGTTTCCATGAACTTACAACAGCTGTCCAGTTATAAACCAACCTACAAAACATCCGTGAGAGGCCCCAGAGAAGGCAGTTAGTTCCTATATGCCACAGATGCATGGACAGCAGGCGAGGTAAACACAGCAGGACAATTAGGAGCCCAAGGGAGCTTGGGCTTTTCTTTCCTAAAGATGTAGTGAAGTGTTTATGAGAGGAATGGTCAGAATCAAATATGGGGCAAACTACAGTCATCACAATCTCTGTCTCCTTCTCCTGTGCTCTGCAGGGGTTTTCAAGTCTTGACTTGCAGCTACTCCTTTCTTCCAGCTATACTAACTTTCCATTGTATTCAAGACTCACCAAAGGGCTCAGATCCCAGGGTCTCCTCTCTGAATTCCAACTAAGAGGAACTAAAGAGACCCTGGATCCACCAGCCAAATATTACCTCTAGCCCATGACAATTTTTTCTTCCCAGTGTTTTCTCCACAAGAACAATTATTCTTTGCTATTTACTTTCTTGGTAGAAAGTAAGACAATGCTTATCCCCCTCCCCCTTATGCCAGATTCTTCCTCAAGACTCTCACTGTTGATCTGTGACCTCTGCAAACTATCGGTATTCCATGTAACACACATGGTGTCAGGTGTATCAGTACTTAAAAACAAATTATAATGTGTTTTGTCCAAGTGCCAATTGTTGGGGAAAATGTTTATGTCAAGGATCTAAACACCAAGCAGGGAAAGAAATTACTTACAATGACCTATGTGCATCACGCTACGATTAAAAAAAAATAAAATAAACTAGGTAGAATAGTAAAACTTACTAAAGTACAAAAATGCCTCCAAAGGGATATCTATCCTTAAGTGTTCTGTGTCTGAACACTGATGTTATTTTGAGTGGCATCTTTCATAATATAGTAAGACATCACCAAACTTTTGAACGAATGCAATAAAATACTTTTTTTTGATAAGGAGGAGAAATTAAGAAAATAGCTTTTTATTGTGAATGTTTTGTGTAAAGACAAAAATGTGTTACTGAAATAAATTTCCAAAACTAGTATATGGAGATAAGGATAACTGGGTAATGTGTTATGCATTAATACAAGCTGACAGAAGAGCTATACGACAGAGCCCAGTACAAAAACATGCCAGCAGAGGGTACTCATACTTTGAACACCCCAGCACTATAATGCTCCTGAGGGCTGGAGGGACATCTCTGGAGGACAGTAGGGGACCTTCAAGAACAAGGAAAGTACTGACGTGAATGAAAGAATGCCCATAGCTGCTTACCACTCTCCTGTCACTAAAGAGCTTCATTAGGAGCAGCTGTGAGTAATGTAGCAAGAAAAAGAACATAAATCAAACTTTGAAAATGTTGCCAAAGACAATGATTTATAGGTTGTTTCCAAAAAGCTGCTCTTTAACCCTCAGTCTTCTAGGACAAGCAGAAGGTCATAACTGGAACAAAACAACTAGATTGATGAAACTATCATAAATGTATTTGTTACACTTCTGTAGCTAAAATGTTACAGCTAAGGGAATACAAGTCCAAGTGCAAGTAATATTATCAGTGTATACGTGCTCATACCAGTACAGGATTGGAAAATAAACAACAGAATATAAGCACGTTTTACCTGTGTATGCTTGTGTGTTTTAATTGACATGAAAAAGAACCCACAAATCTTTTAGCTGCAGCAGTGACACCACTACAAAACCTGGGTTTTGAGGAGGGCTCGCTCTCCACGAGACCTCAGCTACCACCACAAGGGTAGACACTGAGCTAGGAGTAGCCAGGATATTCAGCAAAGAGACAGCCATTCCTCAGGGAAAAGGGAAATTAAGCACTGAGATTTTTTTTATTGTCAAGGCAGTTTGAGAGCAGAGAGCAATAAGAGAAGTTCATACTTCAACTGTCACATGATCTATACCTTTAAGACCAACTTGGAATTTAGCTGCTACATTTAGAGTAATCTCATCTTAATTTTTTGTAGTCTGACAACACATGATAAGAGCTCAAGGACTCTTTTTCTAAATTAGTTTGGTATCATATAAGGACTGCTATCTAACCTACTCCTTAACTTACTACCCAGACTTACTTGCAATGTTGTTCTAGTCAAGCAGGGAACATACCAGTTGCAGAGGTACCACTGTATTGAACAGTTTAGCAAATTCTAATTTAAAAGTAAAAGAACTTTGTTGAACATCCAGTACTGGAAAGAAGAGGAGGGAAGTATCTTAGTATCTGCATTTTTGTTTGTGCATAGACAACTAATCGCAATTAATATAGCTGCCACTTCTTTTATATTACCTGAATTGAACCAAAATACCCCTTGGATTCCTCCTCCCCACCTTTGTTTTTACTTTGGATTGCAAAAACATGGTGGACACACGCTGCTCTGTGCTAAGATACATGGAAGCAACATCTTGACACCAAGAATCCCCAGAAAAAGGAGTTTCCTTACGATGAATTTGCAAGACAGTCCTTTATGAAGTGAACTTTCATAACCAATATTTAATAATACAAAATTGCTGAGTACCAAGTTGCCTTTTAGCTTGTTTTGAGCCCTAAGCACCAAATTAACTGCTACTATGACATCCCTACTGCAACTTAGAGTCATATCAGAGACAAATATAGCATGCCTGTCTTTGAGTTGGGGCCTTATCTGGCAAACTCTTCAAAAAATTCCTCACGTAAGCCTTCCTCCCTCCAGCAGCAAATGAGGAAGCCTTCCTTTTTGTAGAAAGCAAGACAACTGCTGGCCCAATTTTCACAATTATCAAAAGAATAAGGAAATATACAAGCTGGTGTAAATAAGAATAAGAGCAGCCCCTTGAGTTTTAGTAAACACAGTCTTTCTTTGTAGCACTATAGTGACTAAACTTGTACGTGTCTCAGTTCCTACATCAGTAATATGACTTGTAAACTGGGAGACTGCCAGGAGGCAAATCTGCAAATTAATATCTGCCAACTGCTTTTTAATGATTAGGTAAAAAGAAATTAAGAAGGACCAAGTATTATGAGTAAAGAAGGCAAACTTGCTAGTGGACTCATCAATAGAGGGGAACTTCCATGGAAGATGAGGAATGTAGTTAGACCAGAAATCAAAAGATGTCATGTGAGCTGCAAAACCAAAAGAAAAGCATCCTCAACCAGAGGAGCGAATAGCTGTATCCATGAGATGCAGCAGCCAGTTGAAAATATTGTTTCTGGTAATTCATTTTTTGAGATATATTGCGGTCCTAGAGTTGAAGAAGTTCTTAACTAGCTAAACCCGGCCATACAGATATGGGACATCCAGTATATGGATGTCCCGCACTCAGGCAGGGATGCAGCATTTACAGTTTTGTCTTTTTTTTTTTTTATTAATATACAAGGATCATTACTTCGACCATTGAGTCTTCTGAAAAATGTAAAAAGGATAGTACTAGAGGTGAGCGCCGATTTCTGGTCTTGATAGTTGAATAGATTTAATATCAATTCCCTTCATGTCAGAAAACACACTGGGATATATACCAGACAATATCCCCAGAGCAGCTGCTTCTTAAATGCATCTTCCCTGAGAAGGACCAACAGTGTAATTATTACATGTCTTACGAATTCAGAGCAGGGCTCCAGATTTCAAACAAATGTGAACCTTAAAGTGGGCTGTCACCAAAAAAGCATTTTTAATTTGGGTAAAATGTGTGTACTTCAATGAATATTATATGATAGATCTGTGTTCTGTTTCACCTGACATCTCTTGAGTTTTTATTAAAATTATTATTAAAGGTATTTCTGGAGTACAGGTAGCAAGATTTGTCTTAGTGTATGCATTAATGAATCTAATTCAGGAGAGAAGGACTGATATCATCAATTGGCACAGAGCAGCCTCCTTTCAGAGTTAGGTCCATTGTAGGGATGTGGTGGTCAAAACACAAATGAAAGCTCTTTCAGTGAACGTCTATTTATAATATCTGACTGCAGTCACAGATATACTCTATTTCCTAAAGTAACTGCTTCTTATCAAAGTCAAATTACTTCATTTTTCTGGTAAAAATATTTTTATTTCTTTCAGTATTTTGAAGCTCATGCAAGTACGGATGACTGAGCTGAAGGGAGTCATGCCTTACCTAAAACTCTTCTATTATGTTCAGACCGCAGAGTCTTAATAACTTGAGCCAAGCAAATTATTCACAGTAAAATAACCCCAACCAACCCAACAACAACAAAAAAACAACCCTTACTTAGTAGCTTTTCTGCTAACATTCTATGGAAGACGTGTTTTTCTTATGTTTACTCACCACTGGAATGTATTTAACAAGGTCCTTCTTCCTAAGTCACGCATAGCTTAAATTCAAGGCAGGCTGCTAAAACTGGTCAGAACAGTCTCTCAGGGCTGCTTACATTGTTTGATAGGATGAGCCTATAAAATACTGGTCAATATTCTTGTGTACAGGAAGACAAAAAAGTTGGTTTCTGCAAATCATGACTTGAGTGTTCAGGGAGAGAACTGGCTGGAAGAGAATTAGTATTGGAATATTCTGTGTCAAATGGAGGTACCTTATTTTTACTGACCTTACTACCTGCATCAGAATTCAGCTTAATGGGAAGGCACAACAGAAGACTTCCATTACTGCAAAGATTCATAATTAGGGTCAAGAAATTTATGTACTACATCCATGAAAACTCTCAGAAAATCTGAGGCATCTGGTCCAGAAATTGAGGTGGCAACTCTGCAGAATTACATTTCTCCAGAAAAGAGCCTAAAGTATATGTTACAGAAGCATGTAGGACTCAACAACTGGGTTTGCAGAAAAAACAGACTGGTAACAGTTTCAGGTTATGGCAGGATTATTTTAAAAAATAAAGTATTCCTGGGAAAGGTTTGCACTATTTTCACAGCTGTATTATTGTTGTGACACTTTAGATTGCTATTCTAGAGTTCACCTAAAAACCAAGAAGTGTTCTACAAGTACAAAGACTATGGAAAGCCCTATAGTCAGGGTTGTGGTGTCCTTTCCAAGCTAGCATCTGGGACGCAACCACCGAAACTGCATGTGCTGACCATAAGCTCTCCTTCTCACATTATCTCTAGTGGCACTGCAACAAGCGGAAGAAAACGGCTGGAGTTTCATGTCCCCTGGGAGGGTCTGCAGAGTTCCTAACTGTCAGATAAAAAAATGTAACCTCATGATTTGGATATGGAGTAGCTTGGTCTAGGAATGTGAGGAATAACTCATACCAGATGCCACAATGGCATTTTCAGAAAAGTCTGATTAATGGTATAATTGTACTTTAAGCGGCTATATTGCTTATTTCTCTGATCTCTTTCTCAGTGCTGTGGCAGAATGAATTCTGGTGGATTAGCTTGTTAATAGGTAATCCTATTTAGTGGGTATCTTTGCTGCAAGGCAGTCTTGGCTTCCCACCCATTCAGTTAAGAATGTTTATATTTAGCTATTTTCTGGAAACAGAGCTCCAGCTGCAGCACACAGCAATTACTTGGGATGGATCTTGTTTTTCCTCAGGACACGTCTTTTTCTTGGTGTAGACTGAACAGTCTCACTAGAAATATATCACTTTGCTTGAACAGAGTTTTGAAGAACAATCATGTGTAAGTAGCATGGGTCCAGGTCTGTGTGAGATCTTGATGAGACCTGCAGCCATCCCACATTCTTCTTTTCAGTCCTTTTGGGTGTCTCTTGCTGTTATTAAAAATTGATAGTTGTAAATACCAAAGGTATTCTAGGGCAATTTTAGTAACTAAAAGTAACTAAATGTATGCCAGCACATTTTCCCTCTCTAACATCCTGACGTTGAGATGCTTCTTCACTCTCTTGTAGGATGGTGCTATATACTATCAAATAGATGGACACCGAGTCTCATCTTCCATTTCAGAAGCGAGTGCAAATCAGGCAACAATGTAAACAGTAATCCATATGGAGATATTTTCTACGTACATACTTAAATTGCTTTGGCACCTGCTGTGCTGAACAGCTTGCATCAAGCTGTTGCTAGAGAACTGATGAATGTAACCTGCCAGTTTTTATGAGCTTTATGATCTTAATTTTTATTCTTTTGCATTCTTTGTGTAGCTATTGTCCCACTGATGATGACTGGTTTGACACGCAGGATTTGATGCAATAAATTCTTGAATCCAGGTGCAGGTTGCGTCTGTATGGCCAGATGAAATATAACTGAAAATAGGCACTTTGAAAGATATGGCTCTTGAAAAATATTTGAAAGATGTTGTGGTGGCATGAACCAAGGGGATTTCTGGTTTAGTTTGCTAGCAAGACATCTATATTTGGAAAAGAATATCATACGGCCAAGCAGAACGCAAACAGCCTTTGTCCTAGAAGTAACTTTGCTGAAGCAGACAGCACATCTCATAAGAAAGGAAGGGGATTGGCCCTGTGGTTATCCAAAGAGTACCCACTAGTAGACAATTCAACATGAAAGGTGGCTAAAATCCCCAAACTCATATCTACCAAGTATTTTACACTTAAGCTGGAGAAATAACGATGCTCTGTTCAAGGTGCACCTTGAAATGATTAACAAACAAAACCTGAACGTACTCCAGAAATACCACACCACATTCTATATTCCATAACCCAAACATACTCATTGCTCCTGCTAAAGCCTTGTGGCAAAGAGTTTAGGTACACTAGGAATAGTGCTGCAGACTTCCTATGACGCCTGCTTCTCCAGGAAGACCGCAGCAAGCTGCCGCAATCTCACTTGGGACTGTCGGGGGAAGAGTTTCCTGTTAGGGACAGGATAATACCCCTTGACATACACAGCCTTTTCCTCTGACCCAACTGTCCAAGAAGCAGTGTTCATAAACATGGATGGCAGAAAGTCAGTGTTTGTTTTTGAGCAGTCAACAAAACAAAAGTGGCTAGAGGTTAAATTCTAAACCCTGCAGAAACACATTATTTAGTTAATACCCTGTATCAGAGAGCAGCAGTACCTCCCAGGCACAAAACTATGCAGATAATATTCCTGAATTGGATCAAGTCTACTTAGTATCTGTTATCGGTTTTAACTAAGAGAACAGTGTTGCAATTATGGGCTACAAAGTAAATTAAACATCATAATTGCTTTATAAAAATAATTGCTAGAAACTTGACGGTACCTTATCTCTTTTGTTCAAGTAGTTAATAAGGGAGGGGAGTCAAGGCATTTGGGCTCAGCATCAAAAAAGATCAAATCCAATCCTGTAAAATAATAACAGAAAAATCAGTGAGACCTGAAACTGGCCTAATGAAATATTTTATCTGTTGCTACATCTTTTCTTGGTAGGTGTTATCTTTCTGAGGTCTCATTTGAAACACTGCAACAGAAGCATTTTGATAAAATCTGTGCTGCAACATTTCAACTGTATCACTTAAAAATTATGAAATACTCATCAATATTATTTACAACAGCAAATCAAGAAAGTGATTTGCTTCATGTACCTTATTTATTTTTCTTATGTTATCATATCTGCTGCACTGTAAAAAGCCAGATAAGTTATTTCTCTCCTAAGAAAAGGTAGATGCCCTCTTTATATCTGCCAACATACACTTCTCTATAAGCAGAGAATCAATCTGTTTACTGCTAATGAAAACATTCTACAGATCCATCAAATAAAGTACTCCAGCATTGCTAATAACTGACCACTGTTAACAAAACACCACAAGGAAAAATAATGTAAAATAGTCCTAAGTCATTACTAACACATACGAAATTCTTAAACTATATTTCTTGATATTCTGTTTGCTCCCATCTATAAACTTCAAACACATGGACTCTGACTACATCCTATGAATATACGGTATCCAATGCATATGTAGCAATAATTTGCAGCAAATATAACAAAATGCTGCAAAAGGAGAAAAAGTACTACAGAACCTGGCAGAATGAATCCAAACAATGTGTTTAGGGCCTTGGATTTATCAGAATCCACTGTGTCTTCATGCACGCTTACTTCCACTGCTCTGCTTTCCACAAAAGGGAGATTCCAGGCCATTTAATCATAAATTCCTGGGATGACTCTCTCTCCTTGTTTGTGGGATTTGTTTTTTAATTGTGTTTACATTCTTGTGTGTGGGTTGGGAATTTAGGTTTGTTTGTGATGAAACATCAAAGTTAAGTCCCAAATTAATACTGTGCAGTCATATATTCTTTGCACCTTCCCATAAGAGGACGATAGAAACACACACGGTTACCGAGTTGTATGCAACATTAATGGGATTAAACTAATCTGTAAACCTTTGTGTGATGTGATTTTGCTTCCACATTCAATTTTCCTACTGTTGTTTTTCCTACTGTTTGCTTATTTATTTTCTATTTTCTTCTTGAGATATTTTTTTAAAAGCTTTCTAGATCTTCATCTGAAATTAAGAAATTATTAATATTTTGTAAACATGCAAGTATATTTAGTTGATATATCTAATTCTGTTTGTTAGAAAGTGCCATTTTAATCCTGACATGCGCATTGCACAGGTATGTGGCCCATCCATAGTCTTTCTCCATATAGCATCACAGCAGTCACTGTATGAATTACACCCTCACACGCAGAAAATTATCAGCAGTTAAAGCAGATAAAAGCTCAAACTGAGATTGCTGTATTTTTTATAGAGAGTTGTCTTGGTTATCAAAAGCTACACAAGCAAATTAGCAGAACTGCTAGTAAATAAAAAGTCCTTGAGTTCTGCAGAACTTCTGTGTTTCAAAATAAAAAAAAAAAAAGAATCTTCAACATAAAGCTAACCGAGGTTGTAATTTGAGTTTTACCCAAGAAACTATTTCTCTCCCAAATGTTGTAATGTTTTTCAGGCAAAATGTTTACATCTGAAACCACATGGGCTGCTATTCAGATTTACACAACACATTAACTGCTAGAACAACAATACAGTGGAGCAATCCATTTATGCTTTACAGACTGAATATTCAACTGTGGTTTGGGATCCTTCTTCGCCAGGATCGGTTTCATATTTAGCCACTTTGCTCTTCTAACCGTTTGCTTCTGTACTAGCAGGGAAGAATATCATCCTTCCATAAGCTCTGAATTATAAACTAGATTGGGGAACTGATCTATCTGGTTTTAAAAAAATACATGCACTTATTTTAAATATGTCTATATGTTTCAAATAAAATATATTTATAGAGATTTTCACCTGGTTTATTTTTCAGATGGATCAGTATCCTGATGTGTTTCACAGTTCAGCCACACAAGGAGCTGCAGATGCAGCTGAGGGTTGGTGTGCTGTGTTGCGAGGGCAGGAACAAGGAGCGGGTAGGAACCAGTAATACAGCAAAGGCTTCATGTCATTAAGCCACAGCCTTATTTACGATGTGGCTGCTTTTGCCTAGACTAGGAAAGAAATTAATTTCAGTTCCTCACATTTGTGTTAGCTCTGCAGAAGAGACCTGTATCCTCCACGAGTCCATTTAGTAACCATGACTCAGTGCGATTCCTTTATTGCAAAGCCAAACCAAAATTCCAGCACACTTATACAATAAACTTTCACCATATCTTAATTATACATGGGCACACTGTCCACTCAGAAAAACAGGTCAACGTACATGATAAAAATCTCTAGCAAGTGCTAACTAGACAGTATTCCTAATTTTAAAGATTTGCATCCATTTGAAATTTCCCTGGGGTTTGTCTTCCTAATACCCCAAGTTCACCCACACATTTCCTGTGCTCACCGACTGAGCTGCAGGGTGCATGAAGGAGAGACTGGTTCTGCGCTAAGGTTTAAATCTCTACCCTCAAGAGTGCTCCAGCTCCACAGAGCTTAGCTTAAGCCTTTGCCTGTTTACACGTAAGCCACTGTTCAATATAGACGAGTTCTGGCTTAATGAGTACAGGTTCTGGTGAGAGGTTGGCTGTCAGTGCAGACACAGCCTGATGTCTCTGCACCAGGCTCTATAGCACTTGTGTCTGAGCTGGCAATGTCCTTCCAGCCGTACACAGCTCCAGCCTGCCACTGACTGCTGTTCCTTCCCCAAACAAGAGCATAATTGCAGTCTCAGACCAGGCAAACGATTTATTGCTAAAATATTTTTTTGTTCAGGGTGGTCTGAGGATATGATACCATCCATCCTTCTCAGCCATCTCAGCCTTGGTGCTTCAGAGAAAATCCTATCAAACAATTAACTTAGTCTAAGCAAAATCATCAGTTTTGCTAATCTAGATCACAGATCTCAGCCAACCGCTACAAAAATACCCTACATTTCATGTCCATTTCATGTGTAGTAACACCTATCTCGTTGAGCAAAGATGCATTGATGGTGTGCCTCGGTTCCATTGGATTTTCAAAGGTGATCTAAATGAAAAGGAGAAAAGGCCTTGTTGCTTTTTCAGTACATGGTGCATCTCCTAGGGTCTCATCTTTGCAACACAAAGGTCCTCTCACACACTAACAAGCGTAGCCCATCGCCTCTCACTGAAAGGCTTCAACAGACAAAAACAGGGAGCAGAAGGATTTTGTGAGGTAGCAAAGAACTGAAAAGATTACATAAGAAATTTAACACGGGATGGGAAAATTGAGCCAAATCAGTACACGTCTGAAATAAAAGACAATCTCTCCTCTCTGTACCAACATTTCTTGAATAGTCTTACTTGAATAACACAGATCCCTAGCCCTACTAAAGTAGAGAAGGTGTTTTGAGGGCACTGAAAACACTTACTCCTCTCTCCATTTAGGTCTACTTCAGCAACTACTGGGATGCCTGAATGACCAAATGCAGACAAGGGTGTGCTATTTCCACCTGCAATACATATTACCTATGTTAATGTACAAAGGTTTCCTTCCTTATAGATCCTCCTCTAAAACTACGGTTTAATGTTCTACCTTTTTTCTTTATTGGCAGAAATGTCATCTTCTTTACGACTTCATGACCCTCTTGACTGCAGTAAGAGTATTTTCAAGGCTGTGCAATGAACCAGAGAAAGAAATTACAACCCAGAAAATACTATGGGTTGGGTTTTTGAGGGTTGGTTTTGGTTAGGTTTTTTTTGGTTTTTTTTTTGATTGGGTTTTGGCTTTTTTTTTGGCCCGAAACAGTTCTATTCCACTGTGTGGACTCAAATGTGACCTGGAACAAAGAAAGGCACAATACGCATCCAGGAAGGTCTCTTCCTTTGGAAGGAATTCCTAGCTTGGATTAGTGCTAATATAGCTTTAAAACTTTTAGACCCCACCTGGTTTGGCATTTTGCTGGTTTGCAGCATGACAGTTACAGGGAACTGCCTAAATACGAACACTGCACGCTGGACCTATTTACAGTTTATAGTAATGGCAGAGAAATTAGCACTCTGTGGTCTCCAATGCCGTCCCTTCCCCGGCTCTTACCAGCCACAAAGCAGCACAAAGTGCCCCGTTAGCCCCAGAGCGCCAGGGCATCCTCCCACAGCACCGCGGATGGCTCGCCGATTCCATGGACGCTTGTGATTTGCCCTGCCAACAAATGAAAAGGCAATCACAAGCTGAATACTTCTGAATTGTCAGTATTCCCGGTTATGGCCCAGAAGAGCGGGCAGAACGTAAACGCAAAAAATAACTCCCCCCTCAAAAAATAAATTCCCCTCAAATTTTCTTTCAGCTGGCTGAACTACAATTTGCTCCTCACCCTCAGAACAGCATCAGGTTTTGCTCTTTATCCTTATAATTTCTTTTTGGTGAGGCAGAGGCCTAAGGACGCAGGTAGGAGGAGAGGGGCGAGCAGAATCACCTCAGAAAGCAAATGGGGAGACCCCCAAACGAGCGGAGAGACCGTTCCCCGCAGGGCCGAGGGACCCGGGATGAGTGGCCGGAGGGATGACGGTGGGTGTTTTTCCCCGCAGGTGGGGCCCCCAACACCTCTCTCCTCCGGCACCGCCACCCCGGCGGCGGGGCAGAGCCGAGCCCGGCGCCCGCCGCTCGCTGAGGCGACCCCGGGGCGGGAAACCCCTGAGGGGAGGGGGAGACCCCGGGGCGGGCGCCCCTGAAGGGAACAGAGGTGCCCCGCGACGCCGCGGCGCCCTCTGGCAGGGCGGGAACGGGGCCGCTGGGGGTGTGGGCGGCCCGGGCCGGCCCGAGAAGGAGGAGGGGAACGCGGCGGTGGTGAGGGGAGGGCCGGGCCGAGCCGTGCTGGGCGACACCTGGGCGGCTGCGCTGCCTCCTCCTCTCACGTAAGGTTTCGACTTTCATCCCCGCCCGGAAACTTGGTGGGGGAACCCGCGTATTGCCGCCGTCGCAGGCCGAGTTGGCGCTGGGCTTCCCTCGCCTCCTCCCTCCCCTTCCCGGGGGCGAGCGAGCCCCCTTCCTGGCCCCGGTGCCTACAGGTGAGCGGTGCGGCGACGGGGAGTGAGGGGCGCCGGTTTCCCGCCATGGCTGAGGCGGCCGCTGAGGGGCGGGAGGGGGTGTCGGGGATCAGCTGTGAAAGCGGCTGAGGGCGGCAGTCCAGTTGCCTCAGCTGAGGGATTCTCAGCCGTGACCGAGCCGGGCTGGAGACTTGTTTTTTTTTATCGTTGCACAGGGCAGTAAGTAGGGCTGGGGCTGGGCAGTGCAGGTGGAGGCTGCCTGCTCGCCCGCCCCAAGGGTTTAACTCCTCAGAGGTCGGTCTTGCAGGCAAACAGTACTGGGGCCTGTGCAGGACACTCCAAACTCGGGGTTTCGGCTGCTTGTGTGGGTCGGAGGGAGGCTGCAGGGCAAAATTTCTTTGGTTAGGAGATGGAGAGGTACTAAGTTGGCAAGTTTCTGGTGCTGCGCTGGTAATTAATGCAGAAAAAGCCTATAAATAGAAGTTGAGATAAGAGGCAAAGGCAAGCAGCATGGCGACGTGGACGGTTTGGAAATGCCTCAAAGGTAAGAAATGCAGGTGATGTTAAATATGAGGTAATGCTCTGGACAGGTTTGTAAGAGGCTCGGGAAGAAGTGTTTAAGGGATGCTATATAACTGGAATGCTTTTAATTTTATTTTAGAAGTTTTTCATGAGGGGTTTAAAGCAGGGTGAGGCTAAAGGGGTGATCCCGCTCTGCCTCGCCACTTGGTTGTGTGCACTTGACGTCTCTCTCCTTCTGACATTAGCCTCATTATCTGACGGAGAAGTAAGAGAACAGGCAGCAGCCAGCTGATGCCAGCATCGGAGGTGGCAGGGAGAGCGGGACTGCCCCTTTCGGTGGCAGTGCAGGCTTAGTTTGCTTTAAGCCATGCTTGAAACAGCACTTTCAATTCCTTGAGCGATATTTTTTTGGTCCTACTTTACCTTGGCAAAGTAAGGAATGCCAAATGAGTATTTCCCTGTTGCTTACCAAACCAAAAAGGGTCATATTCTCACTTTCTGCTCCAGTTTTTTAGCCAAGGTGAAAGGACCAGAACTGTATAAAAGTTCCATATGAAACACAACTCTGGCTCAAGTGCAGGTAATAAGTGTTAGGGGAGGTTTCTGCTGTGTAAAGGCTATGTCGGGGCAGGGTCACAGCATACAAGTTTATGGAGATAACAGGCAGCCCAGGAATGTTTCTGTCACTGTCACACAGCCACAGAGTTGTCCGGTCTAATCCTTTAGCCTCTGGAGGTTCCAGAGCAGCCCAAGGTTTGGGTGGTGTAGTTTAAAGAACTGTAGTTATCCTTCTGCGGCAATGCCAGTTGTGTGCTGTGCCTTTCAGGGACGGCGCTGATGTTTGTCCTTGATACTTGAAGGCCAGAGCTCTTTAGGCAGTTCTCCAGCAAAGAGAAAGCAGATTGCGCACACGGCTCCTTCAAAACAAAACTTCTTTCTCTTAAGTTACACACTCAAACTCTTCTTTTACAATATACCTAAGCAGATGTAATGTGTCTGCTGCTGAAAGGGGCTAAGGCAGTGGTAATACTTATTCCCTCCCCCAAAGGGATTTGCTCCCTGAACCAGCTCATGAAGTCAGAACAGCACCAGTGCTTGTGTGGGGAAAAACAAAGAGTTCATATAGCTGAGGATGGAGCAGAGAAATGATAAACAGAAGGCCAACCTTTTCTGCGGTTTGCTAGCTGCTGGAAACTCAGCTGTGCTGTAAATTCATACCTTCATTCACCTTGTTTATGTGTCTGCTGTAGTATGCAAGCTTGATGCATATGTAACTCATTTAAATAACAGAGGTGCACTAGCATAAAACTCCAATGAAATGAAATGGGAGAGAGGGACCTGTGGTGTGCAGCAAAAAGGAACCTTGTCTGTTGAAAAAGTTTCTTTTAAAGTTTCTAACCAAATGAATAGTGAGGGAAGTGAGCAAGAGTTAAGAAACAAAACCAACCATATGGCCTGGGGAATGAGAGCTGTAAAAAGTGGAAGAAACAGGGAACCAGGGACCTGGTAGCTAACTGACCTCCAAAAAATCCCATGAGGTTCAAAGATACCTGATAAAACAGGCTGAGGATTATTCTGGATAACATTAGTGCTACCTGAATGACGATTCCAGTAACTTCAATTAGAAATTGTAACTAATGGTTTCGTACACCATGGTAGTGCTGTACTTTCCTAAGTATGGTTAATAGATGAATTTACATGTTTACGAGATTGTAGAGTCTTAGACCTAATAGTATAGTAAGAATAGACTTAAAAAAATAAATATAACTGCAGAATAAAATATCTGTAGTTCACGAAGCACACTGTGCTGTATTTTGTTACTCTTCCTTGTGCATTGCCACATATTTCTTGTTTTGTGCTTTAAAAAAAATCCTGCTGCAACTGCTGTATTGATTTCACTTCAAAAATTAAGCTGCATCATTTCATTCTGGTCGTGTATATCTTGCCAGAGTAGTTGCAGCTGTTGTCTTACTCAGAGGCCTGAGTATGTTTTGCTGGTTTAATACAAAACCCTCTTGTTTGGCTTTTCCTTCTCAGCTTACTTTAGTGGTGCTGTTCATACAGTTGTTAGGAGTTGTATTTGACAGTCCCTCGTCAGTTTATGTTCCCTGATTTATAACACATAAAATGTTGCTCTTGGCTTAGAAATTTCTTGACGTGAATTGAGTTTGAAAATCTGAAAATATCTGGCAATTTTTCTGATATTTTGGAGAAGAAATTGCCCACGAGCCAGTATCTCACAAACCATCTAAAGTGTTAGAGGGGATTTAGATGAATATGAGTAGTAGGAATTACTGTGCTGGTCCAGGAAAAAAACACTCAAGGCTGGAAGGAGGGAAACGGAATAAAGCTGGAGGAATTCGGAGAGACGATCAGCAGCCTACAGGCAAAGGCTAGTTTTATGTATATATTATGGTCCTCCGAGTTTAGAGGGTCTGTGCAAATTTCGTTTGAAGAATGTAGTGTTGCTTATTTGGAATATTCTGGAAAAGAAGTACTGGAAGGGATTATGCATTTAAAAAACCATGTTGTCTAGCTTTGTCTACCCTTTGCCTGGGCCTTGACTCATGCAAGTTTTGTAAACAGCTGTAGCAGACTCTCTCTTTAAAAACAGATTTTCTGACAGTTCAAAAGGGGTTGAGATAAAACTTGACCTGCTCCTCTGAGCTCACCTGTGACATCCGTTGTGTTGCAGTTGTTGGAATTCCAGTAAATCATGAGCAGCCCAATTTGTGAAGGTCTCAGACTTATTAACCTCCCACCCCTAGACTACTAAATAACAGATAAATTCTTCTACACCTAGTAAGCGCTGTTGCAGGTCTCTAAACAGATAATAAATAAATAAATAAAGTAGTCCCCGCCCTGGGAACCTTAGATCTCAGGATATCCTTTTTTACATGATCTCAACTGGTAGTGAACAAAAATTGTTCTATGATTATCTCAAGTAGGATACATAAAAATAAACATAATGGGTCTTCTGGGCCTTTTTGTACTTAGGATAAAAAAATAATTAAGTTCCCTGTGAAGTTAGCACCTGGGGCTACTTGGCTGCTTTACTAGTAATCTCAACAGGCTGAAAACTGAACAGAGAAAGGAGATTGCCTCCCCATTCCTACCTATACTGGGACTTAAGGTCGTTCACGGGTGGCTAATGATGAACGTGGCAGTTGCATTGATTTGTGGATAGTGGAAGGACTTTGGTCTGTTGTTCCAGCTCTTTTAACTGGTGAGACAGCCACGCCCATTTCAAAATTATTTTTAGAAGGGAAAATATAACGTAATTATCAATTTATGTATACTGAAATATGTGCCCAATAAGGCAAGATAATGGTTCTGAAAGACCTGTTTCTGATACCAGCTTGGACATAGCTTTAAAACAACATAAGATTTGGGGGGAGGGAAAAAGAAAAAAAGCTTCTTGCAGTTTATTTCCCCCCTAGCTGTGAGGGTTGTTTGTTTTAAGTCTAAAGTCAACAAGATACACCAGGAGAAGTTCTATGATGAAAAGGCATCTTAAATTACACGTGCAACCGTACTTTAGCTCATAAACCTGAAATACAGATGTCTTAAGCAGCAGAATGTGTCTCAAGTCTTTTAAAAATGAGCCATAATACTGTTCTGTAAAACTCTAGGGGAATGAAATTCTTAATCCAGAGATTTTTTTTTAGGTTTTTTTTTTTTAATTATTATTTTTTACTTCTACTATAGTGATTATTTACTTATGGGCTGCCATCTGTGGTGAAGGGCATTTCAGCTACTGGTTGCAGCAGCAGCATCTCTGCCTGCCCACAGGCACTGGCGGGAGTTTAAGGCAACTTCAAACTTAGCTGCACTCCACCCGAGGAGCTGCAGTTTGAGAAGACGTGGTCTAGGGAATTAGGTGTTGGGTTTTTTTTTGTTTAAATGAAGATAACTTGTTTTCTTTCTATCCCTTTTACCATGATCTGGTGGTAAGATGGGATGTAAAGGGGAATTACAGACTTAATTATCTTTTAATTCAGCTTTTTTAGTTAGTGGGAACAAGCTTGGGCTAGCAAGTACTTTGCACTGGTTTTGATAAAATGCCCTGTTACCTTGTGAAAGGAAGTCTGGGATGTTGTATACTGAGCAGGGTGATAGATAGCCCTGCTGTTGCTGATGGCACCAAGCACAGGCTGGGGCAGTCCGGAGCCGTTGAGAAAAAAGAGCCAGGACTGGGGGAAGTTTGATGGTCCCTCTAGAATAGCGCGCTTGGCCATGCTACATGTTTGTCACTGATCATTGATTTTATTTTGCAGAGTTTAGAGTCCAAGTGCCTGTTGATGCAAAGGGATGCTGTCATAGATCGTGCCAAACTTTTTAACTTAAAACAGAGCACCATAAAAAAATAATTGTGCTAGTGTAACTGAGACCAGAATTTGACTTGGTGTGGGAAATGAAAAGTTCTGTGCTACTTTATCCTGCAGTAAAGCCCTAATCTGATGTTAACAACTATCTGTGTGTTGAAAGGAAATATTTCATCACCAGGTGCAAAACTCTGCTTTCATGTTGCTGGATCGCTTATGGTAAAGTTATGTAGAAAACAGTATTTTCAAAAGTGTTGTTTGTTTGTTTTTAACTAACCTGGAAAATGAATGCTTTCATGCTTAAGGTTGATCATTTTTTTTAAACTGAAATTAATTTCATTTGATTTTAAAGTAACACTTGATAGAGTGTGCTAGAGATTAAAGCTTTGTAGGACTTTCTCACAAGACAGGCAAGGCTTAGAGCTATAAAAATATCATATGTCTACCAAAAGCAGCAGTCTCTCTCTTGCCCCCTCCCCCCTTCTCACATTACTTTTAAATATATATGATGATGACTGCCTCAGTAAAGATATTCAAACAGTGACTTTTAAAAACATAGTTATATAACACAGTGTCTGCTTCTTCTCTTGTATGCTTCAGAAATCCTGTGGTAAGGAAGCATCTGCTTTTTTCTGACCTATATTACAAATACAATACCCAGATCGCAAATGGGCAATGATGTACAGGTTTTCTTTTGTCGGGCTACTGCAAGAGTAATAGCTATCAGGGCTGGCTAGTTACAAAGGCTTATACCCAAGACAAGCCTCTGCACATTACATGCGTATTTCACATTCTCTAAACCATGGTGCTATTTTCTTTCTATAGACAAGGAATTTACAGGTAGACACACAGACAGTGATGTGGTAAGAGCATCTGGTATTCATATACAGCCAATAGACATGTGATCTGTACCTCCTGTCCTCAAAAGCAAACCCGACTCTTTGGAAAGTAAGTGTGCTACCAGATATTTAGATGAACGTAAATCTTAACATCGAATCTCCTAATCCCTCTTTGTTTTGGTCTTGGGCTTTTTGCTTTAATTGCAAGAGAAGCTTTGGTTATTAATTACAGATTAGGTCCTTTATCCTTAAATTATAGCACAGGATTCCTTCTTTCTTTGCCTATAGAAAACTTCTCCCACAAACATCAAACTGATTTTTAGGGATGGAATTGCAGATAGCTGCCAAATTCAAAATGCAGGTGAGGTGAGAGTGGAGGTAGGGGTATTTAATTTCCTAGAGAGAGATGATTAGACACAATAGAAAAAAATAAAGAACACACAAAGAAAATCCACACGTGCTGCCAGTGGTGAAGTTTCCATAGGAGTCCTTGGGTCAAATTCTGCAAAGCAAATTGATTTAAGTGAGTGGTACAACAGAAGAATTCCTGCAAGCGTGAAACAAACAACTTTCATGTTTGTGTGGAAGACGGGGTGTAAAAAGGATGGTGGGTATAGCGGAAGCATCTAGCAAAGGTGAGAAGGCAGGAAGAAATAGAAATAAAACAGCTTTTTCTGCAGCACTTGTCTTCACTTCTATTTGATGGCATTTAATTTATCCATTTTTCAGAGCAGTATGTTAAAATAGTCACTGTTTAATCCCCTTGGAAGAAAGGTGTAGGTGGAAAGCATTTTACACCACTACTTAATTCCTTAAGAAAAAGGGAGGGGAGAGGAAATTTACCGGTTCTTGCTACCCAGATAATATTAATTGAATGATAACACCAGAATGTCCTGCTCTGCAGAAAGAATTTGGATTAATTGTTGAAATTACATTTGTTCAGTCCAGCTACTTTAGCATGCTGGGTCCCTGGTGTGACAGTTACTGTTCTGTAGTATTGTTAACTGAGCTGAGAAGGAAAGGTTAAAAGCATATGGTAGCGAGAGAAATTAATTATAAGCGCCAACTTGTTAATTTTTCATGTCAGTTTTTCTTCCTCCTAAAATAAGGTGTATATGTTTGCAATTTAAGCTGTTGATTGCTAATAAGATTTCTAAAATAAGTAATACAAAGCTTAGAGATTTTTTCTTGTGTTGAACGCTTAACAAAGCAGTTTAAAAAAAATATGTCTTGAAGTGCATTATGTTAAAAGTGGAAATCCATGGACCATGCTGGAGAGCTGATGTTGCAAAAGTTGCTCAGGAGAAAACTCTTTGGGATAGTCTTGCTCTAGTCAACCAAGCCTTTTAGCACATCTATCAGAATAGTTTCCTGGAATAAGAAGTCTAACAGGATAATGATTCTGATTATAATTAACGAAAATACAGTCGGTTTTCTGATTGAGAAAACAGATACTTGCCTAGAAGTTCAAGCAGATTAAATACAAAATTTTCCAATGAGCACAGAAACACCAGGAAGTTAGAATACAACTTATTTTCAAATTTGTGGTTAAAGAATGGGCCTAAATGATGGGGACAATGAAAACTTTTTAAATTGTCAATCTTCCTTTACATTGAGTACAGTAAAGCAGCTTTGATTTAGAGTTTCTCAATTGTGTTCATATATGTGCTGAGCAGTTACTTTTGAAGGTGGCTTATTAGAACCCCTTTGGCTTGAGGGCAAGGTTAATTAGTGAAAGGGTTGCCTCTTATTTCGCTGTGTAAGTTTGCCATTTACAGAAGCTTTGGTTTCCTACTTTTACATTCAGTGGCCTGATCTTCAGCAATATCAGAAAATAATAAAGACAACAGGATATTGTATCACCACCTGAAATTATTCTTGGGTCTGGTATTGTGGTATTTGTAAAAGTTGACCTACTTTAAGTATTGCTTATAAAAATCCTCTGATATTTCAACACTGTTTTCAGTGCCACTGTTGTAAACTAAGGACAGTTTATTCACGGTTGTGAAACACTGCAGCAGCACACTGGAAGTATTCAGTCAGGACAGTAGTGCATTTCATATAAAACCTCTCCCATTTCACATACGATTTCAAAGTAGCGATGAAATTCAGCAAAAAAAAAAAAACCTGTTACAGAACACTTTCACAATGTACTTCTCTCTGTCTCTAGAATGGCAAAAAAAATTGCCATTCTGTGAAACACAAAACTTTTTAAATGAGTGAAAACTGGTTGAAATAAGTTTAGCAAAGTTCTGCCACTTTTTCTTATGGTTTGTTGCTAGACCAATGGGTTTGCTACGTTAGAATCCATCTTGAACTTGCTTTTATATAAGCAGATGGGGTTTGGGTTAGTGCCCTGCTGGTGCGTGCCCTCAATCATCTTAATTCAGAATGCACTGGCTTTGTTTTGTCCACCCCAAAAAAGTTAATTAATTGTTTAGCCTTTAGTTGGAATGTTGCATTTCCAGTCTTCCAGGGAATTGTAGCTATAAATATAATAACTGGCATAATTATTACAGTGAACTATTACATAGCAGTATACGTGGGGCACGCGCCCTGCAATCTCAAAGCCAACCCCAATCTCAAAACCCCCATAGGGATTTTCAATAACAGTCTATATCAACATATAACTATATCAACGTATGCTAACCTACAGGTGCATAGAAACATAAACCCATTTTATTTCCAAAATATTTGCCATGGTACAAGTAGTTTTTTAATATTGAGAACTAGTTATTTGACAGACATATTTTTTTTTAATGACTTTTTAACTAAAGCAGTAGGGGACATTCTTCTAGTCATCCTAATCTGTTAGGAAAAGTTTTACACTTCTGTTTTGTGTCCTTACTGCAGACTGGCTGCATGTTTCTTTATTTTGCAATATGGAATGTGCTGTGGCTCACTCACCATACTTGTGGCTTTATAAATCAGTTGGTTAATAGAAACAGTCTTGATTTTCTTCTCCCCCCCCCCAAGACCTTGCTGTGTGATCTTAGGTGGGTCACTTGAGGCTATATTCAGAGACTTACTAAAGTGTTAATTCCCATGAGTCGGTGCCTCTGTGGGTCTGTATTTTAGCCTCTCCTGATGCCATTTCTCAGTCTTTTAATTGGGAATAGCCCTCACAGAGATGTGATTAAGGTAAATGTGTTCATGACTGAAAGTGACTTGTATCAAATGCTGGAATTGTATGAGCAGACAGGCCTGGACTGAATTGTGCCATGATTTGGGCTCCACACTAACAATCGCAGAGTGAAATGCTGTAAAAACAAGGAGCAAGAGTTGCGTTTGGATATGCAGAGACTTCAAATGATAAGGTTGGAAGCAGGGGTGTTGCTCTTGGAGTAGCCAGGTACCACAACCACCGTTGCTTTTCAGTTACTGTAAGACAAGTTGAGGCACAACGTTGGAAAGATTTCTTAGATAATTATGCTTTTTTTCAAAGGATTTTTTTTTTTAAAGCCATAGAAGTAGTTCATCAGTTCTGTTTACAAGGCCAGGGTGCTTTGGAGAACTGAACAGAGTTTGTCCATCAGGAAGGGTGCTGAGTGTTTCTCTGTCGGTGTGGTTCTTGGCATACTCCCTACTAGAGCTATTAACAGTGTTGTAGAGGGGGTGTATATCTGAGGCTCTGTGCCCTAGCAGACTTAAAACAAGAATAGGCAATGTGCTAATATTGTCAGGAATAGTCTTGCTTTGGCAGGGAAATAGATTAGACAACCTGATAAGTCTTCCTTAAAAAAAAAAGTCTATTCTCTGAGTCAGTGTTACAGTGCAAGAAATCCTACTTAAAAAAAGCCAATAGTGGTTTGGTTTGGTTTGTTTTTTTTTTATTAAATACAGTAAAGATAAAGGTGATCCCAAAGAGATCTTTTCTCTAGCCCACACAGGATAGAAATAGGGAAATATAAAGACATTTCTGTGGGTTTATTTCCTTCACTTCTTTGTCATGTGTAGGAATGGGGTGTATTATTTTCTAAATAATTTAGGCTCCAGAGGCATTCCTTGCATTATACTTTTAGAACAGCAGAGTCCATTGGAGCAGCAACATCTGTATATATAAGGCTTTAACCTTTCCATGCAGTCAATAAGCAGTAACTTGGGACCAAGCTAGATCCTTGTTTTATGATTCCCTCATGTTTTGTGCATTGTGTGTAAGCTAAAACTCGTGTGAGGCCTAGGGAGAGATCCCGGTACTACCAGCAAGGCAGGAGCAGGGAATGTGCCACTGAAGGTGGTATTGTTGGATAGAAGCAGGAGAGGGGAAATAGTATAACAAAAAGAGCAACACAAGAATGAAGGGGGTTGTTGGTCTGACCTTCAGAGTTAGAAGGAGTAACTGAAATTTGATGGAGCCTGCAAAAGATTGAGTATATATCAAACTTCACCCCCAAAGCCAGAATCCTAGGTGGACTCTCTTGAAATTGCTCTATTTAAGCTGAGGGAAATTATGCCTGTTATGTTGAACCAGTGCATTTTCTAGACACTTAAAATCTGTCTTGTTGCACTGAAGTAGTCATCTTTGCTGAATAAGATGTTAACAATTTTCCTCTTACAGAACATCTGCTTTCTGACTGAATCACTGAACAAGCGGCAGGCTTGTTTGAGCCTGCTGTCCTCCCTGTGCTGCTCACTAGCTCCTGCCTTGCCGAAGGGTGTGGGCTGGGTTTCATCACAGAGGTGTCAGGCTTAGGTTCCCTGGTGTCTGCAGGAGTGTCCTCCTTATTGAAAGGACAGGAAAGTGGTGTAAAAGTAAAATTTACTTTGGCACTTTTGAATGAAATCTTCACACCTTGTTTTTGAGGATCTAGAATCGAGAGAGCAGAACAGCTTAGGGTTATAGGGGAGAAAAAAACAGCAAGATTGTGGTGGTACTTTTATCTTCCACGAATTTTGAAATGACTCATAAATGGGATTCATGTTGTATAACCTTTAAACACAGAGAGCAGAGAATGAGTTTGGTAAATAATCTGAAAACCTCCCCATATAAAAGTAGTTTATCAGCAAAATTACCGTGGGGTTTGTTTTCGCTGAGAAAGTAATTTGTTTAATCACCTGCCAAAGTTTTATGCAAATACTACAACCCGAAGCACAAGTATTTCTTATTGGTAGATGTTTGCCTTGGATGCTTGGTGTTTTGTTAACTGCTGGTGCTGAGCTGATTGATTAGAATTGGTAGGTGATGTTAAGTGATTGTCTGATGTTGAAATGTTTCCTTTTCGCCTGCAAGATAATTTAAGATCAAATGAAGACTTTTTACAAGGCAAACAGTAGATATGCCTGTTTCAGATGGAGGTAAGTACCAAAGAACAGGGGTATTTCTAAGAGGAGGGCATAGCTACATTTGCTTTGCTTTGCTTGTGTGCCGTCTGTGAACTGTGCTTTCTCTTTTGGGGAGCACTGAGTCAGTCATGCAAGAGTTAAGGAGTAAATGCAAACAGAAGAGCTAGGTCTGTACACTCAGCCTAAGCACTTTCCTCAGGGGGAAGATGCTTTCTGGCACTGCAGCAGCAGGAGGAGAAGCAAACAACTCATGCCCTGTACCCACCTGGAACCGTGACAGTAATGTTTTAATCTTTTGAAGTGAATAAGTCGCTATGGCTAGGTAAAAATTCGCCTGTAAAATGGCTTGATTCTGTTGGTGATACGTTACCCCTTTAATTAAATAGCTGACTTATGCTTGACAATTAATTGGAGTGATGTATGATTTTTATTAGAAACCAATGACTAATTTTTTCTTGCCGTTCTTGCTATCTTATTGTTCTTGCTTACCTTCCTCCAAAGTTGCTGCTGCGTGCCAGCCATGTCCTCCAGGCACTGGTGCAGACCAGTGTTCACTCTTGCTTAGGCTTTTACCTGTTCCAGATAAAGCAATTGTTTTCAGATATTTTCCATGCCGTCTTTCAGAATTTTTCCATTTCATCACAGTTCTGCAATTTTTTTTTTTGTTTTAAAAGACTCTGGGAGTTTTTCATAAAGTTTAAAAAAAAAACCCAAAAACTCACCACAACAACACCCTCCCCCCCCATGGTATAATACCGAGCGCTAGCTTCATCTAGTACCACATTTCCTGCTTCGTTAAAATAACTGCCAGGTTAAAAAAAAAATCCTTTCTGCAGCAGTCTCTGCCTGTAGAGTAATCTGCTAGCAAACTCGGGTGAATTTTATACTTAATTACAGTAGGCAAAATTCAAAATGGATGTGACTGGAGACATCTCTATTAAAATCAGTAGAGCAGCAGCTACAAAGAACTCAGTTTGCCACTTATCTTATTCTCCCTAACTGTAAGAAGCTGAAGCTCAAGCCTTTGTGTTACGTTACAACAAACTGTGATGGGGACAATTCTTTATGGTTTTTCCACTTAGGAAGCTTTAGTCTTTTTATAGGAAATATGTTTCCATGGGTGAACTTAGGCATGGATGAGTGGGGAACAATGCAGTGTTTGTTAAAACAAACTTTTTTGAAGGGAGTGGGCTTAAAAGGAAGGAAATGTGGTTTAGATTTAAGTTTCTTTTGAAATTTCTTCCTCTTCTTTTCCCTCATGCCCCCTTAAAACACAAAACAAAAATCCGAACAACTAGAAGTCCCCAAACTGATGTTTTGCCATATATATCTTTAAAATATTCAGTGTGATCTGGAAAGCCAGAGAGAAAAATTGTCAGTTTGAAAATCACTGCCTTGGTTATCCTTTCTTCCCCTTCCCTTCTCTTTCTGGGTGGTTGTCCCTCAAGAACACGCAGCTTTTGTCTCAGCTTTTCTAGTTCATATATTTGGCAGGGTTTTATCTAGTCTGTGTAACTGGTGCATATAAAGTAATTTAAGCTTCAATTTATCCATGTGCTTAAGCATTTTGCTGAATGAGGCCTGTGCATTCTCTGATCCCTGGGTTGATCATTCACAGGGTCGCTCTGGAAGGAAGAACCCTAAAGGGGGTAGGTGGGGGTGAAGATACTGGGAGGAACTTAAGGCAGGCACACAGTTTAATTTTTAATTGGTTAGATCTAGAGTGGACAGTTGGCTGGAAATCTCTCTTTCTCTTCTTTTCATTAGAGGTCCTCTGTCAGACAGCTACTACGTGACAAGTTTCCTTGCTGCTGGGCTGAGAGTGCCTGATGCTGGCCACCATGGCTGATCCCATAGCAGAAGAACACGCGTCCCAAGTTAGTGAACTGTGTTGCGAATGTGGTCAGTTCCACTTCTTGCTGGACAATCATCTCTACAACTTCCAGGATGAAGTGGATGATGAACTTATCTGCCATATCTGCCTTCAGCCTCTGCTCCAACCTATGGACACCCCCTGTGGACATACATACTGTTTCAAGTGCCTTGAAAACTTTATGCAGGAGTATAACTTTTGTCCTATGGATCGGAAAAAGCTCTCTTTCCAGCAGTGCCACAAGTCCAGCCTTCTAGTACGAAACCTGTTGGATAAGCTGATTGTCTTCTGTCCTTTCAAGGCAGAATGTCAGCAGACAATGCAGCGGTGTGAACTAGAAGCTCATCTGCAGAACAGGTGCGTTCCCATTTGCATTATATTATTGCTCCTTGTATAATGCCATCTGTCTGTCGTGCTTCTGATCAGAAACATCCATTCTCAGAACAGTTCTTAAACTGGAGCAAGATGGGACACCAGAGATGACAAAGGGTGAGGCCAGAAAGGTGGGTGGGTGAAGACAGGGTAATTGTGCGTGTGTGTGTTAGGGAGGCCAGCTCACATGTGCTACAGAGGCGAAGGGCGAGGTGCTTGCATGCAAGTTTTTTGCAGACACAAAACCTATCAAATGTATATAAAATTGTGTGTCCTGATCTGGGGCACCTGACCCTGAAAATTATTATAAACGTGCTTATTCTTGTTTCACTTGCGCAGAGAAGAAAGACAGGCACAAAGTCAACACTCTGGAAGCAAGGGATCATGCAGTGTTGCCAGTTTAATTGGTCCAATTAAGATGTGCAATACATAAGTCTTTGATCCAAATAATGTAAGTCCCTCCAAGCTGTACATTATGCAGTTGCTGAATCACCTACTTATAATTCCATTCTCTTCTCTCATTCTTTTGCTGAGAAAGAGAAGCAAATGAAAAATACTACTTTTTTTTCCCCCCCCCCTTATGCAGGGGAAGAGACACTTTTTTTCTTGTGCTTGTCAGCAGAGATGTGTTTTGGTGCTTCCACCGCTGGTTGAGTTGGTGACAGGCAGAATACTGTAGCTTTAAAAGAAGTGCAGGTGACAAAAAGCTCTTGCCATAGTGCTTGAAGAACACTTGTCCCTACCTAGTTAATGATTGCAAGAAAGGGAGCTAAGTACAAGCCCTACTGCAGGCAGAAGCAGACCTTCATTGGCAGTGTGCATTTTGTCAGTGGGCAATAAGAAATGCAACAGGCTTGGTTCCCATCAGCTGTGTTGTAGCTTTTTGTGGCAAAAATATATTTTAAAAATAGGTCAACCAGTGGACAGGGAACAGTTATGCTTAGGATACCTTTGCAGTTCCAGCCAAGGATGTATCCTTGCAGTTCTTGCTTGTCTTTGGTACCCACAAGTTGAGAGCTTTTGTTAGAGCCAAGGGAAGTGTCAGATGATGCTTGTGTGCCCCTTTCATAGAAGCATAGAATTATAGAATTGCTAAGGTTGGAAGGGACTTCTAAGATCATCAAGTCCAACCATTAACCTACCCTGACAAAACCCACTTCTAAACCATGTCCCTAAGTACCGCGTCTGCCCTTTTTTTAAACACCTCCAGGGACAGTGAATCCAACACCCCCCTGGGCAGCCTATTCCAATGTTTAATAACCCTTTCAGTGAAACATTTTTTCCTAATATCCAATCTAAACCTTCCCTGACGTAACTTGAATCCATTTCCTCTTGTCCTATAACTTTTTACTGAGGAGAAGAGGTCAGCCCCCACCTCTCTACAACCTCCTTTCAGGTAGCTGTAGAGGGTGAGAAGGTCTCCCCTCAGCCTCCTCTTCTCCAGGCTAAACAACCCCAGTTCCCTCAGTCGTTCCTCGTAAGATTTGTCCTCCAGACCCCTCACCAGCTTTGTAGCCCTTCTCTGGACACGCTCCAGCACCTCAATGTCCTTCTTGTAGTGAGGGGCCCAAAACTGAACGCAGTACTCGAGGTGGGGCCTCACCAGTGCTGAGTACAGGGGGATGATCACTTTCCCTCGATCTGTGAAAGTTAATAATCCCCTTTTTCTTGCAATAACTCTTTGTAGTGCTTTCTTGTTATCACGCAGGGCTGAACGCTTAGACTGCAGGGACAGGGCTGCCCAGCTGTGCAGCTGTTGTGTAGCTGGGGCCATGGCCCATACCAGGGCTGGGCCTTCCTCTCTGCCCTGTAAATCTACCCTCGTATCAGTAAACTTCTGTCACTTGTTAATCCCTTTGGCACAGGAGTTAAACACAGAAGAGGGAGACACCCTTAAATGTTTATGTTAGAGACCTGTCTGGAAACCGTATCATTCTGTTATACATTTCATAGTTCTTTGTATCTTCCTTGGGGAGAGTGTGTTCTAAAAATAGAGGCTATTTCACCTGGGTTGTGAGCGTAGTTAGAAAAAATGAAAAAAAAAAAAAAGAGAAAAATTACACTGGGATTTGCGTGTTCCTGTTTTTTAGTTGTAAGTGAGATTAACTGATAGCATGAGACTTAAGGAAATAAGAAACATCTAGAAACTTACTTTCTTGGGGGATTTCTTTGCCTTTTGCAAAATGAATTTGTTTCCCGACATCTTAAGATGTACGTGTGCACAAGTGGTTCAATCAGTTTCTGTCTTTAAGTTTCAGGGTCATCTTACTGCTTGGGGAATAAATGACTAGGAATAAACCAGAGGAAGTAATACCAGGATGAGACTTGTTTAGCCAGAATGTAAATAGTCAAGTTTAATTTGAAAAGTGACTCTGGTAAACACGCAATACTACTCATGTCTCTGAAAGTGATGCTTTTGCAGTCATCACCCTCCTCACCTGCCACCTTTTTTAGAAGTACTCTTGATAAAAGAGCTTGTTTTCCCTTGCTCATTTTTGCTGAGATAGGCTGGCTGTAGTGTAGCTGTATACAGAGTGCATTTTGTTGAATGTAGAATTACTTCTTGAACCTCTGTGTGGGGAGCAGTCGGTGGGACTATAAACTCCTCTAAACTGCTCCCATTCAAGTAGAGCCATCACGTGCGTGGACTGGAGCTGGAGTGCTGTCTGAGGGTCAGGTCTCATTCAGCAAAAAAAGCCTTGCTTGCTGCTCTTGCACATTACTGGTTTGTCAGAAACAAAGCCTAATTCAAGGCTGAGCTTGAAACTTGAGCCACTTCCTTTGCATAAAGATACAGTTCGTAATCATCTCTAAAAGGTCACAGCTAAGTATTTGCTTATATTTTAAGAGGTATTGTTTTCTTCATCGAGTGTTTGCCAGGTAAATGTTTACCAAGGGAGACTCCTGTTCCTATTAAATTCTGCTTTTTAAAATAATTTGCTTAATAATTTTGAAAGTAATGAAATAACAAGCCTGCTCTTAAGCTGATACTAGTACAAGTAGACGCTGAAGGTCAAATGAGAATGAATTTTAGCATCTGTGATACAAGCTTTGCAGCTGATGAGATCTTGAATATGCTTCTTCACATACCTTTGTCAGTCAGAGCTTGCATGTGCTAGGTTAGCCACGCGGGCAGAGACTAGCCACTTACAGTCACTGACAATCTTTCTCTAGGTGTCCTGGTTTCAAGAAATACAAATCTGAACTACAGCGGAAAAAGAATCCCGTTTCCAAAGGGAAGGAAGATCCCCCTACCAAGGTGGAGACAAACATGCCCAAGGATCCAGAGGTACCAAGTGGAGGATCGTCGCTCGTGGCAGAAAGCTCGGCAGCTGCTGTGGTATCGCTAGGGACTGCAGAGCCTGGACTGGTTAATCCAGCTTTTGAGGAGACTGAAGAAGGTGAGAGTTTGATACAGAAATGTAATTATGTAATTACCATTGACAATATAAAAATAAGGTCATTATCTCAGACAATTCAATTTTTAAAGTGTCCCCAACATTCTTAGATATCCTCAATTCTGTTCAGCCACTCGGAGTACTCTGTTTCCTCAGCTTGTCCTTGAGCAGAAAGGAGATGCATTCGCGTGCATCAGGTGTGGCAGGATCTGCTCACAAGCACAAAATTGTCTGTGCAAAACAATTTGGAGAATCTGTTAGACTGCAGTGATTATTTGCAGTATTCTTTGCAGAAAGAAAGACAGTCCCTGTCAATATGAACATGGAGCACTTAACGCACTTGCAGAAATCAAATAATTAGTAGTTAGGAAATGTTCTTGTTAAGAAAGGGAAATATACAGTCCATTTCCTGGAGTGGTCTGTAATTCCCTAATGGTGTGCAGCAAGTGTGTTTTTATAGCATAACTTAGTTTTTGGATTAATAGTCAGTTATAAAACTCTTGCAGATAAAAGTAACCATTTTCACTTCAGTATAGAACCGGTTGTCTCAACCCCTGTTAGAAGGCAGCAGCATGGAAATCTCTGTGCCTTGTTTCAGAGTTAATCTCAATTTCCAAGCATGCAGGTGCTGGAGCTGGCAACTGCTTTCCTGTGCCAGAGTTAACAGAGGTCAGTTTAATTCTCTGTTGGCTGTTTCCTGAAGTACGCTTGGGGCAGGTTTTGCATCTCTTGTGTGACAACTGCAGTTCACCCTGACAGGCAGTGCGCTTGGCTTCATTAGAGTGTTGGGCCTGCCTAAATGTTGCAGTGCTGGTAGATTTAATACCACTTGCTAACAACAACTTTCATCTTCAAAGTGTCTGAGAAGCATTGCTTAGTCTTCAGTATGCTGTAAATAGGTAAACATTTTACAGGGTGGATGGGAAAAGAGGAGGAAAGGAAATTAGAGGAGGGAAGTTGCAGTGAACTACTTGTGGTAAAGTCACCACAACAGCAGACCAGTAATTACAGCTCAGTCGTCCCCTTTTCTAATGGGCATCGTGGAAATTGGCATTTGTTGTGTGTGCGCTTCTAGTAGGCCAGTAGAAAAATAAATCTCTAAATGGTAAGTGAAACATGCTGAATGCCCTTTAATAAAAGTCAAGAAATAATAATGAAAGAGTTTAAATTTGCCATAAGCTGGAAGAAGATGGGGAAACATTCTGGAGAAACTATAAAGAAACAGAGGCTTTTTAAGTTTTTAATCTGACCTATTGTTCCCTCTCCTGATGGCTGCTTTCCCTCCAGATGCTCTTTGGACACAACCTGCCAGCGTTATAAATCGTGTGGTGCTATGTGAAGGAAAATTCTATTAATGCGTTGTTTTTTCTCTTCAATTTCCACAATCAGACCTTCCTCAGAGAACTAGTCTTGTGGCTGAAACGACCACAATTGAAATTCACCGAGAAGACCCAGAGGAAGAGCTCGGGATGAGGATAGTTGGGGGTAAAGACACCCCACTAGGAAACATTGTTGTTCAGGAAGTCTTGCGGGATTCTGTCATTGCTGCAGATGGAAGAATAGCACCTGGGGACCATATTCTTGAGGTATGTAAAACCCCATTGGTAGTTTGATTGCTTCTCTTGACTTGAGATGAGGGCTTGCAGAGGAGAGTTGCCTGGAAAAACTGGGAAATCTCTACAGCCGAGGGTTTAAAAGCACTCATCAGACTTGTGTGTCAGTAGCATTGTGTATCTTTCAGGGCTGAGAAGCAGACTTTTGAGGTTCCTTCCAGTCTTGCTCATATTTACCTTACGTATTTGATAGCTTTTTGAAATTCAGATCATTTTGGATAAATTAAAAAGATTTCTTTCTGATAAATTTCACCCAATAGCACCATTTATCTCCAAACGTCTGTGCTCTAATTAGGAAGTCTTATAATTGCTTGCTCTACTATGTTGCTTAAGCTGCATATTCTCAATGGGCAGGTCCAAAGTTTAAGACCTTACGACTTGAAGTAAGCATCAGATATGTAATGTGAGTAATAAAGTGTACCAACCTCATACCATGCTGACTTACAGCCAGATTTAGTTTCCAGATTAATCACGTGGCATGGCAGTGCGCTAATCAAGGTGACAGAAGCTTGTATGCAGCAGTAAAGCCTAGATGCAGCGAGAACTGTTAGCACCTCCTGGCTATGGCTGCCCAATAATTTGACAAGTTATAGAGACCTAATTATCATGTTGGACTGCGGACTTCAGTAAGGACTGGCAGCCCCACATGCACAAGTGGCTGATACAATCTCTAAGTTGGTTTCTTAGAACAATGGAGTAACTTCTGTTTTATCCAGTTGTATTGTACACGTCTCGTTCTTCACTGGGTTGTAAATAGGAGAGGTCCCCACGCTTAGTAGCCCTATTAACGTTCTAAGACTGCACGGAGTCTTATGCAACAACAGACAACGCAAAAACTAGCTCCTAAGAATTACCTTGGTAAAAGCATGATTAGACTGATGATTCCAGAAACTTGTAGGCTATGGACCACTTCTTAACTCAAGAGTGCGGATGGGTAGTTTCCAATTTGAGTCTTCTCCAAGTGTGTATTGAATGCTGGAAGTTAAGGGAAGGCAGTTCTGCATTGCCATGGGATGGATGTAAAGATTTAATATTTTGCAGTTTCAGATTTGTTAGTTATGTGAATTGTCCTGTCTTGTTCCTGTCCTCAGCTATTCACCATCAACGATGGTCTAATTTCATCTGCTTTCTTCTGCTTTCTTTTTTTTTTTTTTTTTTTTTTTTGAAAACTCTGCTCTCTAATGTGCATCAGAAGCAGCTGCTTCAGTCACAGCATTGCACAGGGAGTTGTCTTCAACTTTGCGATGTTCTGCACTGTGGACAGTGCCTAAATTATGTAGGTTCTGATTAGTGACTCTGGTTTGTTTGTCTTTCTAGGTGAATGGCGTCAACATCAGCAGTGTGACTCACTGCCAAGCTGTCTCCTTCCTGCGCCACCCAGGTCCTGTTCTCCACCTCATGGTCCTGCAGGAGAAGGGTTTTTCCAATAAGACTGCACAGCAGGATTCCACTTCTGCTGCAAATCGGGAAGTGATCCACGTTACCTTGATAAAGAGAGACCGATCTGAACCCTTGGGAATCAAACTGATCAGGAAGACAGATGAAGCAGGGATTTTTATTCTAGATCTGTTAGAGGGAGGTTTGGCAGCCAAAAATGGAAAACTGAGTAGGAATGACAGAGTCCTGTCAATAAATGGCCAGGATTTGAGGCAAGGAACACCTGAGGCTGCTGCACAGATAATCCAGGTAATTTATGACATGGTGAGGTTGTATAGCTAATGACTGCAGCTGTCTGCATTGATGGCAGGGCTCCTGTTCTGACACAAGGGCTAACAGAGCACACTAGAGCAAACTGCATTCACTGAAATATCTCTTTTGGAAAGTGACTTCCCTGCGGATGTGTGGGAAGCACTGCTTCCAAATGAAGATAAACACGAAGAGTGGGAATCCATCGTGAGTCATCTCTGACAAGTCTGAAGCGAGGCAGTTGCTCATGGCACTTCAGTTCAGCTAAGGCAATTGGATCTCCTTTGTGGAGTGGTGTTTGGAGCCTTTCTTGCAGGGTGAATATTCATATGCACTGTGTAGATGCATCCAGCAGAGACAAGGAGAGATTAGGAGAGCCTCTCGTGCTTCAAACAGTAAAACTGAAGGTGTTTGTTGGGAGATGCAACAGGCTGGCAGCATAGAACAGAACCCTTTTGACTGATTTGAAGCCCTCTCCCCATTTTACCTGTACTTGGGAAGGGAGGCGCTTCAGGCTAAAAACATTCTAAAATACTAAATGGGTAGAAGAGAGGTGGTCTTTCCCTGCGTAATAAGAATGCACTCCTGTTGCAGAATGCCAAATGTTTTAGTGAAAGGAGTGGGCAAGGAATTTTTGTTAAGGATTAAGTAAGGATTGCTACATGTGCAGCAGATATCACGTAGATCAGTTTAAATTCTTTATCTCCCTAGGCGATGACCTCCAGTTTCTGTTTTTGTCTAAAGATCCTGACACAATACATCTCATCACATACTGTTTATATCCCGGAAAGGATCTGAGGTCAGCAGTGAGGGAGAGCCAGTTCTCTTCCTGGTAATCAGGAGAGGAGTGCAGTGGCATGGGAGAAGAGACAGAGCAGAGTTCCAGTACTGAGATCCTTTTCTGTCGTATATATGTGATTCCATTCCATGGCCTCTTAGAATTTAATTTACATCCTACAAGTGCTGCTCTATTTCTGTTGTAATGTGCAAATATAAATCCCATATGAGGAACTCTTTCTTGACCCTACTGAAATCAGTAACCAAAGACTCAGAACTGGCTTCGTTAGGTTTGGGGATTGAATTCCTTTTGAAGTGACATTTGTGTAAAACTGTGACAGGCTTCCAAACTCTACCTGTTCTTCTGAGGGCTAATTCAAATTCTTGGTGAAAGAAAATTTTAATTTTCATTGCAAACCATTTGCAGAAAAGAGTCCTTCTACCTGTAAAGTACCATTTATGGCTATATATATATATGCGCAGCCGTACTTACTGTACATAGTCTGGTATCCCTGGCTGAATGGGAGGGCAAATCCCCATTTTAGGGTGTGATGTTTACGATATATTTAATGAAGACATGGATGTGTGCCAACTTGTCTGGCAAAAAATTGCTCTGTCTGAAGTGACTTTGGAGGCCAGAGGCTTTTACATTTCAGAAAACAAACCCTCTCCTATACTAGTTTAAAAAGAAAAAAAACCCAAACCAGTTGATGCAGTCCCTCTTCCGAGGCCAGGGAATTCACTGCTGCCAGGGTGCTGTGGCACCAGGGAAACAGGGTCCCATGTCAAGAAGTGAGAGTGGCAACCGTACTTCTCTCATCCATTGCAGGAAATGCCCCAAGTGAGCACATACGCCTTACCCTAATGGAGTCCTTCACAATAAGGTTTTGTCAAATTATCTGAAAGAACAAACCAAATTAGAAGAGCAGTAACAATAGTGAATACTTTCCCTGTATTTCTGCCAAGGCCAGACATACAGCTGGTTAAGTGTTTAATTGGCAGCAATCTTAGACAAAAGGTCATGTCTTCAGGTACTCTGGGAAAAAAAATGGGTGGGAGATGTTGAACAATAGACTTGGTACATAAGCTGGGAGGGGAAGAGCTTTAACAAGTTTCTTTACAATAAAAGAAAAAAGCATCCAGTACTCGTCGTATCATAGTCATCCATGGTGTGGACCAGTCAGCATTCTAGCTCTGTTCATTTTGTATCAAAACACAATATGCTATTTTTGTTATTTATACTGAAGTAGGGGAATTAATCATCTCTTTCCATTTTCTCTTGTTTGGCATTTGTGGGGGAGGGAGGCATGAGTGAAGCCTGCCTCTACTCCTGTTCCTTCTGACTAACATTTGCTAATTCCTTTTCTCTTTTCACCTAAGGATTCTGTGGTTCTTCACAAAAACATTGCATCGTGTTTCATAGCCGTGGTTCAGACTCTTTGTAGAAACTGATGCCAACCCTTCTCTCTCCCCAAGAAAATCACAGGAGCCATCCCGAATTTCTAATTTATTTTTCTATATATTTTATTTACACTCTTTTTGTTTCTCCTGGCAGACCACTGAATCACGAGTGAACTTTGTCATCTTGAGGCAGCCAGGTGCACAGCTGCCAGACCTGGTAGAAGATGGCAGCACATCAAATAGCAGCAGCAGCAGCAGCAGCAGCAATGGAGGAAGCCCGGTGCACCATCGGAGACGACTAGACCAGAATCACTATAGACGAAAATCTAACTACCAGAAGGTGAGTTTTATAAATGATGAAAGAAGGGCTGGTTATTCTTGGTCTAGCAGATCTATTACATTTGCTCTGTGATGGCAATTTATCATATAAGACTGATCAGTAGTTCCATTTCTTCTTGAGCTATTGAAAAGCTGCAGGTTTGTGGCTTTTGGTGCTGGAGAACCATACATTTGTCACCTACTAGGAAACATAGTTTTTCAGGGAACAACATGTCAAAAGCTCTTCAAATGTCTCTAACACATGATGCATCCTTTCTTGTCTGGAAAGGGCAATAGGGAATTTACCGTCCATGAGGCGCTTGGGACTTGCTTCTTGACATCCATCAAGCACAACACGTTCAGGGCATTGCATGATGACACTAAGTTATGCTTCTGGTTTGGAGCTAGAGGGCTTTATGGTACAGAAGTAGAAACTACACAAATTACACTGTAGTGCTCCTGTGACTTCAGTGTTGCATCTGCCGTCTGTTTGCATATTATAAGAAACAGCATGAGCAAGAGGAGAATTGCCGGTCTGTTTGTTGTGCTGACAGATTTGCTCTATGTTTAGAACTTCCATTTGAGTGAGAAAACTTGCTATAACTGCTTAGTCTTCTGCATTTAAATGTCTCTGGAGTTTAGTAAGTGGCTGTCATAAATGACTGGAGTGTGGTTCCTTGATTTACATCCTAATATTGTTTCTGCAGCACATGTTGTAATGTGTGCTTTCACTGCAACCTAAACATTTAGCAGTAGTCAGAGAGGTTGATTGCTTGGTATGAATGGCCTTGAAATGAGTTCATAGCTTGTTCCTCAGTGCAAAATTGTTTTCCTCAGAGTGAGCATCTCTCTATAGCAAATGAACGTGGGATCGTTAGGAGAGCAGTGCCTCAGTTGTGGTGGTATCGCTTCAGACATACAGGGTAGTATTCTACCCAGAGCAAGCACACGAGAAGCTGACTTTGACATCCAGCAACATTGCTGAAATGTTCTGGATTAAAGATATAAGATGTTCTGTTATTTTCTTCTAGATCTGGGCTTCTCATGTTAATTGCATTAATGAAGCTGCATTTTGTGCTGTCATTCCTCTGTAGGATTTACCTCAGGGATATGCAAGTCATGAAAAGACAGTTGCAATAAAAAAGGAACCAAAGGAATCTTTAGGAATAACAATTGGAGGCGGAAGGGATAACAAAAACAAGCTCCCTATATATGTAACGAGCGTGCAGCCCATTGGATGCCTCTTCAGGGATGGCAGAATCAAGAGAGGTAAGGAGGCTCTCAGACCCTTTATCCTTTAGGAGCTGTGGGTTTGGGTTTTTTTCAGTGAAAGCTGGACTTGGATACTAAAGTGAGGCTGGAAACAGGGTTCCACATGAGACCTTGAGGCAGAAATGGGCTTCATAGCAAAAGGTCTGTAATAATCCTGCCTTATTTAATCAACAGGAGATGTACTTTTGAGCATAAATGGCATTGATTTGACTCACCTGAACTACTATGAAGCTGTCTCAGCACTGAAATCTAATGCAGCTTCCCACTCAGTCGTACTGAAAGCCTTGGAAATCATTTCATTGAATTCGACAGAGCCATCTCTGGACGTCAAGGAGCAAGGATTTGGCTGGTCTCCCCTCTGGATCACATGGCTTGGATTGCCTAGGTATGTTTGTTCCGTCACTGTATAGAGATCTGCTCAATCACAGAGCTGACTTTCAAACACTAGAAATTAATTGCTTTGTCGGTTGACTTGGAAGCATTACTGGTATTCCCATTTAGCTCTAAGGCACTGGAAAGTGTTACTTGTCAACGAGATCACAGTATATTGAATGCATAAGAAACTTCCACTGCTTTTTATGGTGTGACCCATTGTTCCCCTACTTCTGTTGGACAGTAGCTGCATTTCAGAAGTTCCTGAAAACCTTTTTTTTTTTCTAAGAGAACTAGCACAGAAAATGAGAAGTATAGATTCTGGCATTTGAGGCACTGAGTTGACATATAGTCAACATAGATACAAGCCCTGCTAAAATATCATTAAACAAAATCACTCTGTGGTCTTTCCGGATCGCATAACATAAGCCAACAGATACCTGTGCTGTTTTACAGTTTCTAATCTGATCATCTCAGTTAGGGACAGGCATTCTTTCTGTCCAGTTCTTTTTCACTGTTGTTATTGTGTCGTCTTTGCATGAAGCAAAAATTATTCTGAATAGTTGAGTTTTCCTGCTGCAAAGCTTTGGACCGTAGACTTAGCACAGATATTAGCAGCAACATGGTAAGTTCCAGATGACAGGGTTGGGGCTTTGAAAGCTTGAATTTCTATCTCCTTCCTGGAAAGGTGAACCTCTGGTTTGCTTACTTTTGCAGTTTCATCAAAATACATTCAGCTGTGAAAGGTAGAGTCTGTTCTCATTCCAGCTGACTGGAGGAGGATCGTGCAGGATATGCATGTGGAACAATAAAGCCAAACCCTTCTGTGGGAAGCCCGAATTATTTACAACCTTGTTTCTTGAGGCACCTGAAAGAAGAAATACTAACAAAGCCTCTGTTACGTTACCCTCATGTTACTTAGCAGCCAGTAAATGCTAAGCAAAACAGCCCAAGGAAGGTAGCTTTTGCGTCTCGAGCGACTGTAACTTGGCTGGTACTCAGCACCGTCCTACCAGTTCCCTCTGCTGTCCCAGGGAATCAGCCTGTCTGTTCTGTGTGGGCCCAGTATGAACTAGCCTGAGCTGCACCTGGGTAGCCCAAACCTGAGTACAACCTCAGACGCTGGCTGGTGTTTGTTCCTCATCGGTGCTCTGGCAGTGAAGTTATAGCAAGGTGAAACCTGGCTGTACTTTCTCCCTTCCTCCTATTCCAATTTACTTGGAAGTCTGGTGGCTTGCAGCTTCACCAGACTTTCTGCTACAGGCACTGGAGTCCACTCTTTGCTCACTGGTCATGTGCCTGAACAAAATTGGTCCTGTTTTACCTCAAACCAGGACACAAGAGTACACTGACATTACCTGCTATTTAATGCATCGCAGAATGGTCAGGGTTGGAAGGGACCTCTGGAGCTCCCCCAGTCCAACCCCCTGCCACAGCAGAGCCACCTACAGCAGTGGCACAGAATGGCATCCAGGCGGGTTTGGAATGGCTCCAGTGAGGGAGACTCCCCCACCTCTCTGGGCAGCTGTGCCACTGCTCTGCCACACGCACAGGAAAGAAGTTCCTCCTCATGTTAAGATGGAACTTCCTGTGCTCAAGTTTGTGCCCGTTGCCTCTTGTGCTGTCACTGGGCACAACTGAAAAAAGACTGTTCCCATCCCCCTGGCACCCTCCCCTTCAGTATTTTTAAGTATTGATAAGATCATTGAGATCGCTGGAAATTCTTTTGCTGCTAGTATTAATGTTGGCCCCTCTTCATTTGACTGTTACTGTACCTTGCTACTGAAGCAAGGAGCAATGATTTCAGATGCCCTTTCGGCTCTTCAGCCTTCCTTTCTTACTCTGACCTGAATTCAGGCACCTGAATTTGTCTGCTGTTCTTGTGAGGGTGGTTAGGGGGCACAAAGCAAGGTAATTTCATGTCAGGATCCAATAAAATCTTCCTTCTCGTTTCAAATAATAAAAATGGCTGTAAATTTTGTGCTTCCTCACGCATTTTCCCATCTGCTCACAGTAAGACCTGGTAGCAACTAGCTGGTTGTCCACAGAATGAATGATTTCCCTAAAGCCACTAAGAATCTGCCTTTCAGCTAAGCGAGGTATTTATGTTTTGACATTGTGGCTGGCACAATCAGATTCTTTTAATTATTGCTTGAGAATCTGTAAACTGAAAGAAAAGGAACCCTTGTTTGTCAGCTGGTTCAGGGTGCCTCTACGCTAGCATTTCTATTTGGCTCAGGAATGTACAGTTGAAGCGAGGATCCCAGTTGTCCCCACTTGCCGTATTTTGGTTCATGTTGCAGGGAGGTCTTGACCCACACAAATTGGGTTGCTTTTGAATGGAACTAAACCAGGAGTGCTGCAGAGGAATGCCCATTGCACGCTGGCACAAACAGACCCTGTGTGTACCACACTAATGCTAGAATACAGAGAATGCCCTGCAATGTACCAAAACTAGACCTTATGTCCTCAGCAGCGGTTGTTTCACTCAGATCTGTTCCTTTTGTGCTCCCCTGCTAGAATAGACATAGCCTCAGTATGCTAAAACATTCTGCAGTACAGTGTGAAAGTTTAAAGCTTATTGCTGATAGCATGTGCGATTTTGGGTTTGCTCAGCGTCTTTTTTCCAGTTACTACTCCAACCCAGCAGAAATATCCTTTCCTCCTTAGAGGAAACCCATGTATTTCTTTCTAGTTCAAAGCCGAACTTTAGGCTGAAAGACTGGAGCTGAAGTTAGTGCTCAAGGCTAGGGAAGTGTATTCAGTCGTTGCAACACTTTAGCCCACAGTGTTTAATTCTAGCCTCAATTCTTGTATCTGTGGTTTTCTGTTAATGTCAAATACTGTCTGTCACCTCGGCACACTTGGTGATGTGGTTTCTGAAACGTGGAGCCCCTGTAGCCCATCCTGCAGAACTTGGGTTGTGCGCCAGACTACTGTTGTGGCAGTGTTTTGGGAGAGAGATGATAGCCCTGGTCCTGTGCCTTTTTTGGGACCCTGGGTAACAGAGGGAATAACGTGAGCATCTTGGTCACATTCTTCCTAAAAGAAAACCACTCTTGTGCTTCTTAGGCTACTTTCACAGTGCAGTGCTTGGTGTGTAAGCTTGGAGCATCTTCCACCTCTCACCATGGCCAATGCTGCGCACTTCCAATGAAGATACAAATATCTCCATAAGGGGGACAGTCTAGTAATACTGTTCCCTCTAACTTCAGGCTGTACTGAACCAGGTGGCTGGTATCTTTCTTGCATTTTTGTAATGCAGCTGTGGGTACTTCTACCGTCCTTCTAAACTTACTCCTCCGTTCTTTGTTTTGTTAGTAATCAGTAATCAGTGGCGGTGAGTGTTCCAGGTTAGTTGGATGCCACTACTTATTGCTACTGAATGTTTATTGTTGCCACTGTATGTGTCACAGAAGACAGGATAAGAACTTTACTTGATTTCTTCATAGTATTATGTTAAATCAATATCAGCTATTGATAGTATAAAATACCACCTTAAATGCTGGTTTGGAGGGGGTATGCATCCTAATTCATTGCACACTGAATCCTAAAGATACTAGAAATACCAAGTTTACAGACTGATTTACCTTTTCTCTGTAAAAGCTTCGACTCTTGAAAGCAATCACTGTGCAGTGTGACTTATGGGTAATTCTCAGCAGGTAGAAAAGCAGTTTTCCTCCTGCCTTTTTCCTTGAGGTGTATCTGAAGCCAGTCTCCACGAAGCCTGAGCTCTTGCTGCAACAACTGTTAGGTGCTCCCTGCCATGGCCCCACTGGAACGACACACTCCACAAACTGTGAAAGTTTGCAGAACTGCAGACTCAGCAAGGTGTTTGTCAGAATAAAACTCGCACCTTTACTTTCTGCAAAGTCTAAAGTTCTTTTCCCATAGTCATTTTCCCCTATAGTAAATTAACATTTCTCTTCCTAAACCCCCTTTTTTATACGGAAAACTGATTTCTAGCAAGCAGCCTTTTCCAACTCTTCGAGAATGTGTTTAATGCTTTTACTTATGTTCTGTGGTGACGTAGTGCCACCACTCTTGCTCTGTGGGCACTAGTTGTCTTTCTTTGCACTAGCTGTCACATACATTGCTCATAGCTGTGTTTTTACACTTGTGTTGTACCAGTAGAAAAAAAACATGGGTAAGCTAGCGCTTGGGTCTTCCAGTGTTTGTGTGTGAAGAACTCACACAAAAGTAAATTACAATTTGAAAGTAGATAATTGGATCTTTCTCCTAGTGAGAAGTTAACTGAGAAGGCTTTTGAAATCTGAAACTCAGCTGCAAACTGCTCAAGCAAAGCCCTCGAGGCAAAAACGTTTATTAGGAAAAGTTTAGCTGCTGGAATACCTCAGTGGGGCGATCAGCGGCAGTTTCACACAGTGTAGCTCTGGCAGCGCCTCGGTGCCAGAATATAACCTGACTGTAAGCCAGAGTACACGAGCTGCTTGCCTGCGCTCCTGCCACACCTTTTCAGACGCCTCGCAGAGGCTTTGCATGTCTCCTGCTACAAACTCAAGGAGCAAGTGCTGTTAGCGCTTATAGATCAGTCTCCAAGGCAGCCCGAGCACCGCCACGTACCCCAGGCTTACTGAGAAGACACACCTCAGTGGCTGGCATTCAAAAACAGTGGTCTGTGTGATCTCTCCCCGAGAAGTCCGATATCTTACTGTACACAGCAATCCTGGGTGTAGGTCCTGCACGAAAGACCTTTCATATTCCAACGTGGTAGTTAGTAGACAAAAGGCTGCCATACCTCAAATGTTTGCTTTCCATCAGTGATACATAGCTACTGAATGCCTTCATTGTACCAAGCATGTAGTATACAGATGGAGTAAAAAAAAGCTGATTCTCATACATTGCATGGGTGTAACTGCTGTTCATGATTAATTTGGTTTTGTCACCAGTACTGTGCATGTTCATTAGTAGAATTCATAAAGTTATTAATGAATCCTTCAGGTCACAAACTCCTTTAGAGAATGGTAATTTTCTGTTAACTCTAAACTAGCACTGACAATACTGAGAAAAGATTTCTAAAGGACTGGCATCTTCAGATTTGAGAATTATCCCAGTAAGATGCCCTGTAAAGGGGTTGCCTCAAGTCCTTAAATAAAGAAAATAAACACAAGGCTGTTACATAGCTGCACTTTCTGCAAGGGAAAACATAATTTTCTGGTTAGGCAGTTTTCCTCGAAACACACTCATCAGCTTCCTCTGTTTTTGATTGTTCCTGTCTTCACAGCCACCTTCACTGCTGTCAAGATATTGTCCTTAGCAAAGGTAACCTGGAAAGCTGGGGCTTCAGCATTGTTGGAGGCTTCGAGGAAAGCAAAGGAAACCAGCCATTCTTCATCAAAACCATAGTGCCAGGGACTCCCGCCTTCCGAGACAGGAAACTGAAGTACGTATGAGCTGCCTTGCGGGTCTCTGGTGTCTGTGTCAGAAACTCTATCTGTACTTACGTCAGCGTGCACTGTTTTACTGAGGGGCTGTCTCTTACCCTTTTAACGAGTGAGCTAAATGTTAATGACTTCTAATTCTTAGACAGTCATTTGTGCAGTTAATACTGTTACCAAAGTTGTAACAAAGTATAACAAACTGTGTAAATGAGTGTTTTCCTTTTAGTTGCACCTTTATAAAGAAACTAATTAACAGTTACATTTTAAAAGGCTGTAGAGGTTTTAATTAAGTAATTAGATAAAAGTAGAAAGGGGATGTTTAAGATGAATCTTGGAGGCTCCAGAGCATAAAATCCCCTGGACTAGGAAAAGTATCCCAATGGCAGTAACAAAAACCCTCTTGTGCAGGAACTTAAAACAAGCTTTGCTGACCTGCTTGTTAGTGATTGCAGTGACTGGAGGAGTGAATAGCGGAGCCAGATGACCCCACAGAACTTTCTTGCAGTGTTCTCCCTGGGAACCAACAGAGCTGGCTTCTCAGCAAGCATGCCACAGGCAGCAAGTGCAGGATTGTAAAAAATAAAAAGTGAGGCTGCAGTCTTGCAGGGGACATAGTTTTGGTGTAAGGAGCTGTGCTTTTCTCCCCTGAAAACAACATAGAGAACAGAGCTGGGTCAGGGCCTTGGTGGGGGGGCTGGGGTCAGCTGGGCTCCTGTTTGAGCGCTAGGACGGCAATGCACTTTCCCCATTAGACACAGGGAAGGTAGCTGACTGGCTTCCGCGCCTCACATCATCACGGCTGAACGGTACAACCACGCAGAAGATAGCTTGGTGCCCCACAGAGGTGGGCAGATCAGGCAGGACTCTGAAACCTCTATCGTATTGAGTTTGACAGCATGCTTCAGCGTCGTGAGCACTTCACCTCAGTGATTGCTAGTTAAGTAGCTGTAGGAGCAACCTTGGTGATGAGTGTGTTTATCAGCACAAATGTGTTGTCTGTAACTTTTCCCACTGGTGACCTTCACTGCTGTGTCACTCAAGTGCCAGCCATGTCCTCCTTTTCCCTTGCCCTCTCTGACTCAGAAGCAAGTCTGACTCTCTGACAGTAACCACTCACTCCGCTTGCATCCATTCCTTGCCCCTAATCTTTCATCTAGTGAAAAAGTCGCTTCAACAAAGAGTTGACCATCTTGGCTCAGGGTGAGCGAGATGACCTTGGGGGTGGAGTGTTAACAATAATTAATTTAAGTCCTGAAAAATATGTTTCCTGTCTTCTGATTAGGTGTGGAGATGAAATAGTGGCAGTAAATGGAGTGCCCGCAATAGGAATGAGCAACTCGGAACTAATCCCAATGCTGAAGGAGCAAAGGAACAAAGTCACGCTTACTGTGGTGTCCTGGCCGGGAAGCCTCGTGTGAAAGCTCAAACAAAACACACGCCAGTGTCAGGTATCAGTTGGCCATCACACAAAGCTAAACATGGGACAGATAAACCAAGGGAATACTGAACTTTTTCTACACAGTGTATTGCCATGGAAGACTTTTAACTTCCTTTTTTGGAGAAAACATTTCTTTACAGTGCTGAGGTTATCGACAAATCGGGTCATTGGATTCAAAGTAATGGTTAATCTGAACAGTTGTTGTAGCTTCCTGGGCTCATTAAAGCTCTTTAGAACTGGTGTTGCAGAGAAAGCTCTTCTTCCAGTGTTCCTCTACAAATTGCCTTTGAGGCGCTTTCCTCAATTTTAGCTCTGTTTGCCATTTAGTATTTTGAACAGGTTAAAACAGGCATGACTGTCCGATTGTCCCTGCTGGTCTAATACAGTTCTGCTACTGATCTGACTGCCATTCTTGGACATTGAGTCATTTTATACAAGCTTTTAAAAGCCACTAATAAAACCGTAAACATGTGGACCTAATTAAGCAGTTCCTATAGCCCCCAGTCTTGATATTTTTAGGTTACTGAAACCTAATGAATGTTGGAAAACCAATTGTAACTCTCAGCTGACAGCTGAAGAGCTGCTAGGTTAGTGTGGTGGAGCTGTGTTGGCTTATATGAAGGTCCTATCACCGCGCAGCTGTCGAGAATCCTGACTTAAGATCCTGCTGATACACTGATCTGTTGCAAATGGGTGATTTAGACTGCTTAAAGAACCTCTGTCAATGGTATCAGCAAAAGTGGTTTCACTGAAAATATGTAGTAAAAGTGAGAGGGCAAGGTTCACTCTATTATTTACCACACAAAGGATACAACGATTCAATGTTACCAAGGCACAAATCAAAGTTACAATAGTACAAAGCTACGCACGATATTGGTCACTTACCAAAGACCTGCTATTGGTAAAAGGCCTCTGCCTCGAGGAGCAACCTTGAGAGGTGTCCCAGCTCCAGGGCAGTTCACCACCATGCAGCCAGCTGCTTGGCAGGGAGAGCTCAAAGAAGGCTCACTCAGGCTGTCATATTTATGGGATAAAGTGGTTGGCTTGTAGTCAAATTACATGCTGTCGTGGAAAAGGTATGCATGAGACTCCTTGCACAGACACAACTTTCTTTGTTCCTTGATAAATGAGTTGTGGAAAAGCCACCCACTGCTCATGTGCTAATCGCATGATCGGTGTTCCAAGCTCATATGCATCGATGCTCACCGCGTCACTGCTCCTTTGGGGGTTTTCACAGCACAGATTGGAACTAGAGAAGTTCTTGGCCCAGATATGACTTAGGCCTTTACCTCCTTCGGAGCCTGAATCTACCGCCAGTTTGGTTAAGGACTTGAATGCATCCATCTCAGTAGCCAAAGATAAGGAATTTGTTTAGTTTTCATCCCCTTCCTCAGCTTGGTTTCCCTGGTTTTATGACTTTATAAAATGATCAGCTTTTTCCACAGAAGGCAGATGATGAAACAAGCTAGTTACGAGAAACCTCTGTCCCAGGATGCTGTCTTATTTTTATTAGTTTCCCAGCGATCAGATGCAGAGTTAAGGCAGGAGGGAGGAGGAGGTACCAGACACAGCACCTGTCCTGTCAGGCACGCAGGATGCGTGCACTTCTGTTCACGTCCCTCTTGCAACTGGAGCAAACTATCAACTCCCTGGATCAGGGTAAGCTCAGGGGGTTGCTGGCTGCCTCAGCCACATGGTACCAACTGTATGAAATAAGCCACCTGCAGAAGGACAGTGTGCCCGGTTTGGCTTCAGTTCCAATCCACTGTGTAGTTACAATTTAGAATAAAAGAACTGAAACCAAGGCAGGTTGGTTTGACTTATGACACCTTGCTACATTCCTGCCTGGAGACTCCACATGAAGCAATTTCCTCCTTTTGTAGAAGGCTGTTAATCAGCAGGAGAAATGACAGACCTTCCTCAAACCATGTTGCGTTGAGATCTTCCCTCTCACGCTGCTTCAGCTGTAGCTTTTATGGGGCCAGCTCAGATTATAAAAATCTAAGGAGTTTCTCCCCCCCTGTCAAAATGCTATCATCTAGAATGAATGTTTAATTCCTTGTTGTAGTACACTGGCTGCAGGTAAAGGCCCATCATTGTCTTCAGCAGTGCTTGTCTTAGGGCTGCCTACTTCGTACTTCGCTATTACTGCTGAGTAGAACTGTTCCTTGCTTGATGACTTAGTTGTGTACATACAGAGTGACTTCCTTCTGCTGTTAGCTTAAGGCAGTATATAGCAGGACCTCTTAGCAGAACCTACCATACAGAAATAGCTTAGGATTCAATCTCACAAAAGCTTCCCTGGCACACAGTGTGGCCTCTTTGGTTGATAAATACCGCTGTGGACTTTGACAGTAGAAACAAGTGCATGGCCAGCTGGGCTCTGGGGCTTCCTCCCCCTGGTGTTGTTCCTACTAAATGCTGAGAGCAAAACAATTCAGAAGTCAGAAAGGTGCCTGTGGAAAACTGGTCACTCGACCTCTGTCTGACACAAAGGAACAGGAAAACCTGAAGGAATTTTTGTCTCTTTCCAACCAATGTGCAGAATCTGTGCCTGGTATGGAACAGTAAATATTTATGTAGATAGAGAGAGGGCAATTCCTACTGAGTAGTACCAAATGTCACTTGTATAAAGTACAGTAGGAAAAAGCCATGCAGCTGGCAGTCAGAGGGTTTAAGAGAAGAGGATGCTGCAGAAGGCAGCGTGATTTTTACTATTACTCCATCTTGTTTCAAGGTGCCTTCAACTTCACCAAATTGTCCTAGTAATTTAAGTATTGTCTCCGAGATCAGCTTGTTAATAGATGTGGAATTTCTTTTGATGCCTTTATAAATTATTGTAATATTACTGAAAAACATGTATTATGGGTGGTTTTTTTAACCTTTCCTTGTAGTGTCTTGGCTAACGCCACCAGAATAGGTCACCTCAACAACAGACGCTTCTCCGAGAAACTGACCTTGTGAGGCAGGAAAGAGGGTAAATGTCTTCTGCTTCTCCCAGGAAAGGAGCTATGGCTGTGACTGGGGAAAAACCTGAACAAGAGTAAATCCCCCATAGCCTTCCCCTGGCTGCGAGGCTGGCCGCAGCCCACTAGTGCCCGTGGGGCTCAGAATTGACTGGACTGAAATGCTAATCCAGGGAATAAATAAAGCTTTATTCAACGAGGCTTAACTCCCTGATTCAGCGTGCTGCACAGCTCAGCGACTACGGCAATGCTGGGGCTGCTGCTGTTGCTCCCAGAGAAACCGTGTGTCCAGGCCAGGGGCTGAGTTAGCTTTTGTTGTGATTTCTACCACCGCAGTACAGGCAGCACAAAACATCCCCGACTGGAACGGCAGCGTCTGATGCGCTGGGAGAAAGGCATCATTGCCATTAACTATATGCTGCACAACCATAAGGAATTAGCCTCTCTCCTCCTTAACGCTGTGCCCATTTCACAGCGGCAGGAGCTGAAGGACCTGCCAGAGGTTCCCCAAGACGCCTTACACCTCCTCTGCACCTGAAGCTGGCTGGCGATTGTGTAACAAAGACTTATGCAAGCGCTCAGCTCTGGCTGTGAAGTTCACCTTCAGCGATACTCGGCACCTGGGGCATTCTGCACTCAGTCACGCACAGGCCCGTTTCTCATCTCCAGCTTTGGCCCAAGAACTGGCCTCTTGCAAGAATCGTTAGTCGCCATTCAGTATTCCCCAGGGGACTCGACCATGAAACCTGCAGTAGTTACCTGACGCAAGTAAAGATTATTTCCAAAGCCCCACCTTTAGACTTCTCTAACACATTAAAGGCAAACATTCACCGCTATTTATTTCATTAAAATAAAACCATTTCAAACTCTTTCCCTTAAATTCGCAACTGCTTCTGGCAGCGTAAGTCAGCTAACATCAGTGAGGGACTTGGTGCCATCTCTGAAAACATTCAAGAAACACAAGAGGAAGGTGCAGCACTGACTTGTCAGTACGAGATTCTCCGCTCCCTCTCCCACACCCCCATGCGCCCAGGTGCAGAGGGGTGCAGACTGGATGTGATCACCGTTAATTATGCCTACTTACAGGTCGAGCAGCTTCTGTCACCTCCACAACCAGAGCAAGAGACTAAGTGGGGTGCATGTAGACTAGCTCTAGCCCCCCTTGGAGAGGCACCACATACACCTGAGCATGCGAAAACGGAAGCAGCAGGACTGACGGGGGGCCAAACCCTACTCTTACCTTAGCGTAAAACTATTGCCAGCATTTCCCCTCGATTCAAGACAGGCAAAAACCAGATCAGGCTGGGCTGGAGGGCGCTGCCTGGCCTTTCCTCTGGCGCTAGCTGCCCTAACAATCTCAGAGTTCCTGTGCTGGATTAAAAAAAAAATACCAGATTTCATAGTTACAGAATCGAGGCACAGGCAAGGATGCTTGGCCCCTCTCCCACCGACGCTCCCACGTGGTGCACGTGAGCCTGTGCGCTGGCAGTGGAGGATGGGCACATTTGCCACTGCGCTGCAGAAACGCGTGTCCCCAGGGGACACGTACCAACCACTCTTGAATCCTACTTGCCAGTTCTGGTTTGATTTCTCCTCTGCCCACACCATGCCACCATTGGATAAAAGTAAGTTCATCCCAAGTTCCTGAAAGCTATGGGGCAATCACAGCTGGAACCCACCACCGGGACCGGGACCCCAGGAGAAGCATGCCGGGAGGTTTCCCCTCGCTCCACCTACGCAGTGCCGGGAGCTAGGATTCCTGCAGCTCACCCCCCAGCAAGGCAGCGCTGCCAGGCCCCACGCCTGCACTGGTGACCGATGAGAGATGCCGTATTCCCAAACCATGGTGTTCTACCAGAACTCGGCAATGGCTGCAGTGGGAGGAATACTTGGAAGCCTGCTTCCAGGCCCTGCCCTTTAACTCCGGTTCAGTGCACACCTCCCCACCACTCACACCTTTCCCATGAACTCAAAGCACGTTTAAAGCGCTGCATTAAAAAACAAAAACAAACCAACCCCCCAGTCTTTTTTTCTTCTCCCCACAGGTTTTGCAGTTAATGACTCTTCAAATGCACCATCATAGCATATAAACTGTTATCATAGTGCTATACTGGCTCAAGTCTCTACGGTTGGAAGCTTCACAGGACACTCAGACTTGCAAAATTACAATACAAAAAAAATGCATAACATTTCAGAACCATATGATTTTAGGGCAAATATTTAAGACAGTTTTAAATAACAAGTCAAAGTAGTTGAAGATACTTAAAGATGAGACACTTGTGGACTCACACAAACAGGAGTGCAGTATCCTAATTACTAGACATACCAAAACCCCTCAAAATGATTCCCCCTGTTCTTCCCCCCAAAAAACATTTCTGTTGCCACCCTCCCCAACCAACATTAAGTCCAAACAAACTCTGGAATTTGGCTGGATTTATTGTGAGATCTAGGGGGAAGGAATGCATCGCATGGGAGTGTTGGTGATTGATAACCAAATAGAAATAAGCCAACCCCACGAGGGCAAACTGCTAGGTGGGACTTCATGTTCTCTAACTGAGCTGGATTATTCAGCTCAACTCTTTAGTTAGGAAAAAAAAAAAAGTCAAAACTAATTAAAGAGAAACTCATGCTCTTACCAAGGGTCTTCTGTTGGTTTCCCACTTATAGGTGTAATATATGACAACTATTTTTGCGGTGGATAAGAAAAAGCTGGGTTTGGAGTCTTTGCACACCCTGTGCAAACACATGTGACGTTTCTCAAAGCCTTCAGACCAAAGCAGGATCTTGTGACCCACCAGTAAAAGCAGTTCCTCCTCGCACGCTGCCCAGATGGCCACAGAGAAATCAGAAGATATTTTTGTAGCTATAAAGAAATTTATTTGGGGACTTTTCACTACTAGAAGCCAGACTCTAAGCTGGCTTTCATGATCTAAATCACACTTTTCTTTGGACAATAATTTTCAAGTCGCACTTACTGTCCTATTTCTCAAAAAGGAATGATGATGACAAAAAAGAGACAAAACCTATTACCTAAATGCGTTAGTTTCAGCTGAAGCCATCTTCCATCAGAAACCATAGGATCTGATACAACAAAGTTCTCCCTAGGGATGTTTATGAGTAGAGTAGCTCAGTGCTTTGTATACTAGTACTGCTGTATTTTGTCTTGTATCAAAAAAAAAAAAGGTTTAACTGCATGTGCAGCCTCAGCTCTCAAACCACTGCCACATGCCTCACTGCTCGCCCAGAGTCAGCCTCTCTTCCCTTGGAAAAAATAAAAATAAAAATAAAAAAAATCAACCCACCCCCCCCCCCCGCCCCAACAAAACATCACCAATGCCACGCTGGTTCAACAGGAGTATGTTCCTCCCGAGGGCTGACGGTGGGCCTGGGTCACTCCTTGGCATCCTGCTCCTCTCCCTCCTGGGCACCGTCCTCACTGGCCTCCTTCTCTTCTTTGCTACGCTTGTTCTTTTTGTGCTTGTGACGCCGATGACTCTCTCCCTCCTCGCTCTCATGCTGCTTGCTGTGGTGGGGAAGAAAGGGGAGAAGAAAGTTCCATCAGAGCCTGCATCAGCGCGGCTCTGCCACAGAAGAGACCCACAGGCAGTGACTCTACGGCATGCGCGGGGACAGAGCGCTTTGCTCTAGAATAAACAGGAGACAGATCAGAAGTGCTGCGGGCATCACGGTGCCATTGAAAGGCTTCGTGGTGTTTATTTGGGACGATCTGATATCACACGTGGCTGAACCAAGGGCAGGTTATGCAAACCGCTGGAGGTGGTTGCTTTACACCACGCGCTGCATCAGCACACGGTTCTAGGCAGGCAGCAGACTAGACAGACTGCTCTCCGAACAATTTTTGGATAGTTTTTATAAGCAACATCTCTGTGTCCTTCCCACTCCTAAGGGAGCTCTAACAATTCTGACACATCTCAAAAGCTTCAATGTGAAGCACTGAGGCTGCTGAGAGAAGGAAGACTCCTAAATCTGAGAGGTGTTTGAAACTTTCACGCCTCTGAACACCTTGGGGAAATCCCCAGACTAGCGGCAAGAAAGGCATCAACGTAGCTAGAGAAATGTGGGTTTCCTAACAGGAGGCAGATCCCATTTCTACTTCTGCTTGCTCATAAACGACCTGGCACTTCACTAGCTTTGTGCTTCAGAACTCCTCTGTCTCCTCACCCAGAACGGTCGTGCAGATGCAGCCCGACAGCTGCGGACGTTTAGACAGGATTTCTGTGACACGGGAGAAATCCCAGCCAGAAGCAGCTCCAATTAGGCTGTGGATGCCTCTGAGCCCTGCACCACTGACCCTGGCAGCTGCACCGCGTACGCACAGCGCGCTCGACACAACCCCACACCCTGAGATCTGCCTCTGTCTCCCATCAGGGAGAGCGGGAAGGGGGGAGCTCTGGTTTTGCCCACTCTGGTTCTTGGCCCCTCCTGGGAGGAGATTTTCTGCTGTTTCTCAAACACACAATTGTTTCTCCTCACAGACTGAAAACCAAGTGAGCTCTCTAGAGCTGATCATGCTGCGAAGGTGGCAGAATTAAAACACAGCACAGAGTACAGGGAAAAAGCAGATTAAATTTATCACAGGAGGACATATGGTCACACAGTACAGACATAGCTCCGCGAGTGGGGACAGAGCCGGGTATAGAGACAAATTCTTACCACAGCTGGAATACCAGTCTAGCAGCAGAGACACCTAAACTGGCTGAACCACTGAATCCCTGGCTGAAAAGCTCCTGGCTTCAAGTAATTTTCTGACTTGTATAATAAATGGTTTCATAGTTATTAAAAGGAAAGAAAAAAAAAAAAAGAAAAAAGAAGGCTGCTGCCTCTCCTCAACACTCCTTCAGCCACCTTGTGGACAGCAATGTGGAAGCGGTTTCTGCTGAACAATGCGACTATCCTTTAATATTTAAACAAGCGTCAGTGATTTCCTTCAGACTGGTCAATTTACAGCAAACTGGAAACTACAACGAAACCCTTTCATCTTCCTGCAAATGCCTTCAACAGGCACAAATCTCAAAGCGCCTCAAGCAGGGACTCCGATATGCACTCCAAGTGGCCTTAAACAAAAAGTATTCCTCTATTTGCTTTAGCTAACAAACACTTCCCAGCCTACCACTTCGAGCAAGACACAGAGCATCTGCGTGTGGTTTCAGGAGCAGAGGAAAAGTCACCTCATTCCCACCTCGTGCCGTAGCCCAGTTCTGTAAATCGAGCTCTCCAGCAAATTCTGACACCGCTTTGGTGAATTCCATCCCGTTCATGCAGTCGGGTATCTGAAACTAGATTTAAATTCTGAGTAGAGGAAGCTGAGAAATAACCTTTAAAGCTATTGGCTTGTTAGTCTGGTATCAGCTCAGCTTCCACTTGTTTTGTATTCAATTCTGATTATGGTCCTGGTCTTTCTTCCCATCACTTTGTTTCCAACCCTTTAGCAATCAGTCCTTTCTTGAAAACATATTCATTTCCTTAAGGATGAGAAGAGCCTTTTGCCTCCAGACACTATGTAGGAGTTTTTCTGATGCCAATTTCAAAATAAGGGTAATTACCTACAGAGCTGACAAGAATTTCATCTAAAAGAAGGAAGTAAGTTGAAGTACCAAAAAAAAAAAGCACAAGTCTGCTCAAGTCATTGCCAGGATGTAAACTGGCACAGCAACTGAGCACTGCCTCAGACCAGAGGCCAGACCTGTTACTTTGCTAGAAGAATGCTCGCGCAAGAAGATAATCTGTAGCAAATACACGTTCCCCAGACAAGCTGGGATTTTAGGACATCCTGCTCTGCTCCGAAAGCATTTCACCTTCATCTAGATCATCACCAACCTCACTATCGGCAGCACTGGGCACAGAGCTCTGATCACGCAGTGCTCAACCTCCTGCTCCAAGAGGGAATTTCAGATTACAAGCTGAAGAAAGCTCTTCTCCTCTGCACAGAACACAGAATATTGAAAGCTGCTACTTCTGTTATGGTTTTGCATTTTCCTTTGTGTGTACTTTGCGAACAGTGGGAACTATGCTGCTCTGAGGTGATGTTTAGCACAGGTTAACCTCTCCTTTGTCAATCAGTGCGGCAATTTCATTGGCAGTGACTGGACATCCTGCCAGCCGCCCCACTGAGAACACACAGACACAAAGGACTCCTCTCCCTACTACAGACAGGTCTGCCTCCTGCCTGGCTACAAGCCCCAGAGCGCTTTCTCTGCCTGGGTGTCACGTCTCAGGACATCAGCAGGTCACAGGAAGACAGTATGACCCGGGGCGACAGCTCACCCTGAGAACATCAAGCTTCTTGTCTGCAGCTAAAGGGTGTTCCCATCAACAGCCCAGCTGAACCCTACACAGCTCTTACCGTCTTGAAGACTTATGCTTGCTGCTCTCCTCTTTGTCTCTGTGCCTGCGCTCTCGGTGACGATCCTCTCGCTCCCTGCTGCGATCTCGACTCCGGCGGTAGTCACGCTCAAAGTCATAGCTGCGCTCTCGGCTGTAGTAGCGATATCGTTCATCATCGCTTAAGAAGAGAAAGGAGAAGTGAGGCAGAGGAACACACCACTCATGGACCTGAAAGTCAGGAGCCATGTTTACAGGACTGCAGAACCCCATCCTCACAACAAAATCTGTCACCTCTTACTCTACCAACAGGCTGAGGTATTCGTGATGCTCCTGAAAAAACCTGTAACAATAAGCTGCTGCTGCTACTTATTGAACCCAAGCTGCAACCCAATCCCAGTTTCCAACCACAGTGAAATAACATCTCCATTTGCCTATTACATAGCTCACAAGCCCAGACAGTTGAATATCACGGCTTTCTCCTGACCTCTCAAGGCAAAGGGTTTACAAAATTTGTTCTCTGGATTTGCCAAGGGAGTACCTTAGCAGCAGGCATGTGGCCAACGTCTCAGGGATTTTTGCCCTCACAATCCTTCTGGAATATGTCCAAGACATCCAGCTACCTTGTTCAAAACCAACAGAAACACCTTCCTCTCATCATTCTGCCTCCTCTGGTGCTGGATTTTACCTCACCACACTATTGTCCCAGATAACCTGTAATTCTTTTGTGTGAGTTAGACTAAGGGACTATTTTCTCCCCCAAGAGTTCAAAAACTCAAATTGTAAGTACAGCTGACACGGTCTTTCTGCCTACACCCAGCTCTCTGCTCAAGGCACCTCATTCAGTCCGCATACAGGAGGGGCATGGTGTACCCCAAATTCAGACACATCCCACACTCCCCTCTGTGTCTCATTGTCCCTGTTCAGCTTCTGAAAGCCAAAAATCTAAAGGGTTAACAAGTCCCACTGTGGGAAACAATATTCAGACTCTGAGAGAAAGGAAGTCTGAAATATCACCCTAATGCTCATGGAAACAAGCTAGACAAATAAATATCCAGTATCAATCATCTGGGAGTGCTCCAAAGGACTCCGCTGAGCACAACTACTTGCCCTGCTTTGGCACGCATGATCTTAAAGGTCAGCACGCTCAAAAGCACCCAGAAACGCTAACAATGTGCTCAGGAGTGCTGGTCACAGGACTTGGCTGCAGCATGAACCTGCTCAGGAAGCGTGGGAGTCGGAGCTCTTCAAACCATAGCAAGTTTGTCTCTTGTTCTGTTCCTCCCCCTTCCACCCACAGTGCCCACAAGCTTGGGGCGGGGGGAAGGGGCGAGGAAAAAAAAAAAAAAGGTTAGGAAGGTGTTGCCCTGTTTGCACACCCCCTGGGCTGGGGAGTTCCCGGCAGGCAGCACCCCTCTGCCAGGAATGCGCATTCTGATCATGTTTTGAATGACTATTGGTATTTCTGAGCCTGAAGCCTGCAAAAAACACTGACGCTGCCTGTGACAGAACAAAAAGTGATGGGTTTAGAGAGTGTCTTTGTAGCCTAGCCTTCACTTTAGCTCTCTAGATCAACGCTGGGAGGCTGAAAGCCTCCTTTCCCAAGTGCTCTCAGCATTGCTGTCACCTGAGATCACATCAGTTCCCACCAAGGTGGTTGTCTCCAGCACTGCTTGCAGAAATGCCTGGTTAAGGATTTACATTTCATGGCTGACTCCTGGTGAACGGCACTCCTTGCCCTGAAAGCCTCTACAGGAGAGCTGAGCAAAGCATGGGTGGTTTCTCCTTTGATCTGACAGTTGCATTTAGAAGACAAGAAGCAGCAGCTTCTATGGCCAACGTTTCGCACTGAGATGTGAAATACCTACTAAACAGAGAGGGGCTATTTCACTTACTGGCCTCACATTACAGGTGGGAGAGCAAGTGTAACTGGTTCTGCTGGATTTAAACAGAAAAAACAGACACAGGAAATCAGTCAGTGACATTGGCTCCTAGTTTGTCCTCTGGTTATTGATCCAAAGTATCTTCTCCCCAGGCATTTCAGAAAATTAAACTGGTATAATCTACAATTCAATCCCTTGACCAAACACCTTCTTGCGCTCCAGGGCAAGGCCAGAGCTCCCTACTGAGTAGCTGTGAGCAGAAGCTGCTAAAAACCAGCACTTACTTGTTGTATTCACTAGTGGTCGGAGTGCGGTCTCTGTCTCTCTCCCTTTCCCTTTCCCGCTCCCGCTCCCTCTCACGCCTCGAGCCTGAGTATTCCCAATGGCTGCTGCTGGAACTGCTTGTGCCTTTGTCCACTGTTGTCACCCAGGGCGTGTGGGACGTGGAGATGGGTGGATAGCTGATGAAACCTGAATCTGCAGTGAGAGAGCAGAATCCTTGTTCATCTGAAGCATTAACAGCATGCTCTCTGTCCCTCCCTTTCCAAAGACACCCTCTGGAGGTACAGCTGAATTCAAGGAGAGCAGCTTCCTCCTGTTCTCACTCTCCCTTTCTACTTTCAGCAGTTCGCTAAGAACACATGAACACCTTTTCCCTGAGGAAGACGCAAGCGAGACCAGATATTTACAGACATCGCTGCAAAATCTCCCCAGCACATTACTGCAAGGGCTATGCACTGCCCCAGCTCTTTCCTTCTATAGGTCCTGCTATATAGGGCATGCTCTAAGGTCTCCACTGAGAAAAGCTTCGATCCATCCCTCCCAGACATCCTGGCTGAGAGGCCGAAGGTGCCTGCTATGCTGAGGCACCCCTCTCCCGAGCCAGCTGAGTGTAGTTAGCCCTCAACTCCTGGCCACCCTTAAAAGGTCTCACTTGTCCCCTAAGGTGGCAGCTGGGGAGGGCCAGGGGCACCAGCTGTTAAGGCAGGATGGCACCTGACGAGCCCAGAGCCACCAGCACTTCCCCATCCAGATGCTGGCCTGCTGGGGCCTGCCGAGCTGGACCAGCGAGGTCATATCCCAAAGCAGTACCAGCTGCGCATACAACAGCACATACGACAGCACTTGAGGCTCCTGTTTCTCAGGACGGCCCCACACTGCCCACTCCTCCAACACCTCCTGCAGAGGAGAGAGCGCAGTGCTGCCCGTGATGCCATCTGCTAAGCACAGCGAGGAGGTGCCACTCCAAGTGCTGGTCACTAAGGAAATGGGAGAGGAAATGGGCACTGCTGGCAGGGCGGCAGCAGGGAAGGAAACCTGCTGAAATTCTAGCACTGCCTCTTCCATTCCAAAACAAAAGGAGAGAGATTCCTGCACGTGCCTGTAGGCAAGGAAGATGACAAAGTGGGGGAGGAGGGCATCCAAAAGGTCAGGGAGGAGATGGAAGATGATGGTTGCGCTTGTCCTTGAGGATGGAGGAACAGCAAGAGAACACGAGTGTGAGTAAGTATGTGTGCAAACAAGCAAAGGAACATGTTGCTGAGGCACACGAGGAAGCTTCTCTGTTGCTGGGTATCTGCACTGAAAACAGTGATCCGAGGCTTAGTGCTCAACTACAAAACTGCATTTACCTTTGCTGCAAAACATTCAGCTTTCCAAACATGTTACGGTGTACCCAAACTCAGCGAGTGTGTCTAGCGACTGGGATAGTTTGGGGCACAAAGACGCTAAAGTTAAAGTAAGCATGACGTTCATCAGCGTAAGAAAAGCCTAACTCCCAAATACCAGAGAACAAAGACACAAGCGGTTTGACTGTTATCTTCAGTGCTCACCTGCAGAGTTGTAGCCAAACGGAGGAGGCTGCCTGTTATTGTAGCTGGCTGGCTGGCTTTGGAGAGAGAGAAAAGGATGCAAGTTACTGACATCAGTGACCCCTTGCAGCTGTGTCTATGCTGCAAGTTTACCCCATTTTTTTCTGAAGGTCTGTGGAAGATCCTCATGGGAAACCCATAGTTTCAGCAAATCTCTTTCACTTTGCATTGCAAGCTATCAGAAATGCACAGAGATGCAGTTGCTTTGGCACAGCTTCTGAAACAGCTGTAACCCCTTCTGTAAATCAGGCAGACTTCCTCAGAAACAACCAGCGCTTACAAAGTACCTGGAGAATCTTTATAGAAAACATCTGCAGTAACAACATGCTATCAACTACCCTGCACTAGACCTAAGCACACACCTAGATTTTATTGACTCCTTCCTGTGTCATGAATATGACAAACCACGATTTTGACAAACCACAGAGGATTCCCTACGGCCTCTGCTCTCATCCCCCACCCCAATCCAAGACCGGACTAATTACCAGCACGGATTTTAGACCTCTCCTCCTCCCTACGGAGGAGCTGTACCCATGGCTCAGCCCAGGTGTGGTCTTACCCATCCAAGGTTGGAATGAGGAGAGCTGGTGGTGGTGCCAGTGGAGGCGGGAACAACCCTAGACACAGAAGCGTAAGTCATCACAAAGATCTCACAGCTTGCCACGAGGAAAAAGGCTTCGTTGCTGTTTACAGTTAAACGCAGTTAAAGCATCTTTTTACTCTAAACAAGGCGCTGTTGGAAATGGAATATTTTTCCTTCAGGGTTTTATCTCCTACCAAAATTAAAACCCTACAGCTATGTTAGTTCTGTAGGGGTATGGAAAGAAAAACAAAGGAAGAACCACCTTCTATTTTGGCTTATTCATCTTACACAGAAGATTCATTAAGGAGTAAACATTAACGCTTACAGTCCTGTGGAAGACAGAAAACTGATTCTTGGGGTGCAAACACATTGCAACTACAGCAAAGGTTTTATTGCTCCATTGATTAAAATGAGTACCTCTGTCTCTTACAAAGCACGTGACATAGAATTCACCTGCTTTTGTTTTTAAGGTAAGCCAATTTTCTGAGCACATATACATTTAAAAATCATGAAAAGACATGGCAACAATGATGCAGAGAGAGTTGTCTGACAGGTCTGACAGTTTAAAAACAGGCCCAATGTCAAACACATGAAGAGTTATTATACAAAAATTACAAGGCAGTATCTTCAAGAAAGCAGAATTAAGAAGTTTATGAAGGCCACTTCCAGAGGTGACATAAGCCTTGGAAGCCAAAGTCCTCAACCTTGACCAATCTGAAAGCGAGGAGGTGCTGACTGCTCGTAGGGGAACTTTTTTAACTTGTATCCATAACGATGAGCAACCATTATTTCTACAGGCAGTTACCAGTGCCAGCGAGAACAGACTAACCACCCATTGACTCGACTTTGCATAAAAATTCCTGTTTAAACAAAAACAAGGAGCAAACTGTACTGATATAAAGGACAGGAATCATCTGACTAACTGCAGTCATTTAGACTGAAGCTACCAGCTCCAGGTTCCTTTTCAAGTCAACGATTGAGCCAGCATAGTCACTGAACGGGGGATAATTCATCAGCTTTTACTGTGAACACCTAAAACGGGTCAGGAGAACCCCTCCCTAGAAGTGTCGCACTGCAAAAGGAGGTAGCCTGAAGTCTCCAGCTCAGCTAGTGGAGATCTATCCTGCAAACAAGTTGGGGGACATGTCTCACACTTAGATGCTTTTTTCCCCTCCTTTTCCTAAGATCTTCCAATAAAACGCAACGCCTACTGCGCTTCAGTCACACTTGCCCACCAAGTGCAAGTACTTCAAAGTGCTACTGTTATAAGCACCTAACTCGAATGGTGGCAGATCATCATCATTATCCTAATTAGGAGGTATTCTCCCTCATCTCCCTTTCCAACCCAGTTACCTGAAGTGGAAGTTCTTTGCAACAGCCTGGTCATTTCATTCACCTCACTCCTCCCAAACAACTTCAATCTAAATGCACTTGACTAGCAACTGGGCCCTGCAATGTCTACAATCAAGACCAGTTTGCATCTAGTTTCACTACAATATGGTTCTAAATCCAAGCTTACTGTGAGCCGGTTCCTTCTGGTACAACAACGAAAACCAGCTCTGCAATATTCTCATACATTAAGAGGAGTATGAAAAGTGACATTTTAACAAGCACAGCAGGAATTTTCTCAGTCTGAGGGACAGCCCAGCTAGAGTAGGTCTTACATACTTCCATTTGGGAAGCCCAGGGCAGAGCATGAATAGAAAAGCATGGACACAAAAGCTGTGAATCAAGTCCAGCATGTCTGACACATCATGAGGACAAGCACATCAAGTCCAAACTGCTCTGGGTGCAGGCATGTGGCAAGTACATGATTCAAGTATACCGTAGAAGACAGAGGCAGTGGCCTGACTGCATATACACAGTCACCATCAGCCTTGGATTTTCAGATGTAGGGCGCCTGGTCAGAACTATCACTCCAAATGGTCTACTATACAAACAGCTACATTTGTTTTCCTTGGACTAGGCAAAATTTCCAGTAGCAGAAAAAAAAAAAAAAATTACAGCTAGAGGAAATTCAGCTTTATAGTAGCTCTGAATTAGTGGTGTCCCTAACTTATGCACAAGCTTGGTTGTTACATTTCTTTATTAGCATTCACCACCTCTACTGCACACTGGGGAACAACGGCTTCTGATGGAAATGGCATTTGTTTTGCTCAGTCTCACACTCCAAATTCCTATACAAAGCACCGATTTGTCACTCAGACTTTTGCTGTGCAAATGCTGTAACAGGAACTAAACCATTTCGAATCTAAGTGAGTGGTTTTTGCCATCTGAAGGTCTCCATTTCACTTTCTAGACTGGTCTTCAGAGACAAAAGAAGATAGTATTAAGAAGCCCTACAGATTATTATTTAGGTCCAGAACACAAGATGAGCAGCTAGAGTTCGAGACTGCATTGGTGCCTTAAATCAATCGTGCTCTAAAACGGGTCCTGGCATCATCCTATCTCATGTTACTTAATCCAAATGCTCAGATAGGGCCATCTGTGTGGTCAGAATCACTGCTGTTACTAAGAGCGAGTTAACACCTACCTGGAATAGGACCGGGTGGTGGCAGACCTATGGAAATAAACAGGGAAGGAAAACAATTGAAGACAAGTAAAACGTTTCATCTCTGTACCTCAAGCTAAACCTAAAAGCAGACTTTTGAATAATTTCACATATTTGAGCAAACAGATCAGCAGAAAAATCAGTGGAAGCTAGGTAACTAGCCTACCAACTATATCATTTTCCCAAATAACGATCTTTTTTACCTTTATAATTTTAAATGTTGCTGCTCTCTCACTAGAGAATTCATTTTTCCAAGTGTCAACACACAAACAATGGATTTGGCCTTTAGAACAACTGAAGGAGCTGGAGAGGAGAACCTGCCGCAGGCAGCAGCGAGTCCTTTTGCTTGTTTGTTGGGGTTTTCTTTAAAACTTTTTGCCCAGAGTGTGGCCTTCACTTCAACCTCGACGCACTATTTAAGCCAGAAGGAACAGGGGCACAGACATGGCTCATGTTGGATCAGAAGATGCGCAGACTTAGTAGGAAGTGAAGACAGAAAAACGCGTCTTAGGCTGTGGCCAGCATGTCTGCAAACTTGCATTCAAAAGGGTCAACAGAAAAACAACCCTATGCCCCCTGGAAAACGCTGCATGAGCACGCGTATTTGGCCTCTTCAGTTACAAAGTTCTTTGCTCTCTCCGCCAGTATTGCCCCATTTTGCCTGGTGCTCCGACAGGGTACTACTGGCTGCAGATGCATTAAGAAACTTTGTGGAACCTGAGTTATGACATGCACAGAAGAGACAGTGAAACTGTTCTGTATCACGGTGCTCAAGACAACAAAGTAGAAAAAAATTAGAAATTTTACTTCCACTATCTCAACAGGTTTCAGGACTCAGTCCGTAACTGCAGAGGCAAAGGGCATTTCTGCGGACACAGGACTTATCTCTACAGTGTCTTCTCAAATGCCAAGTGCTCTCAGCACAACACAAACCCACCTGGTTATTGATCACAGCACACAAACTTGCCAATGCTGAGGACTGACCACACCCAACGGGCTAGAAACCCATGGTAAAGACCTCATTTATATTATTTATATTTTCCTTTTAAAATGAAGCACTGCTTTAATGTCTGCACTGAACACTGGACTCTTGTAGGAGCAGTAAGAATCATCCTGCAGTGGCAGTTGGTATAATAAAATGCACTGAAACAAACACAGAAAGATACAAACCTTGGTATTTCGAGGCATAAACCGACCAAGAACTGACCCAGATTAGGAGGAAAGTTGTTTGTTAGAGCTGCTGTTGCAGAATTGCCCATTCCAGCATTGCCCTTGAAACATTTGGAATCAGTCATAGCCAGACAGGATCCTGAACTAAACAGCCTGCTGATCTGACATGGGATAGCAATTCCTGCGTTCTTCGCTTCTTCCACTGATAAACAAGAACCCACTTCTTTACTTTTATCAATAAAGCAAATGGATCGGTAGCACCCAAAGGCTCTCTCACAGAAACAAAGCCTTTTTGTCAAGAAACAGCTGACATTTTTAAAGTATTCAAGGACAAAGATTAAATAGGCTGATGGAGACACTGAACAAAGACTGGCCAGGTCTAAGGACCCGTCACCCGATTGCTTGACTGTCTCATAGCATTTAACAATTAAATCTTTGATTTGCTCCAAGCCTGGGATGTCCTAACTTGCAGCCTCAGACTGCCATATATTGCTATGCGACCACATACCTGGAGGATGCAGGGGAGGTGGAACAGAAGTAACTGGTGGAGGAGGGTGGAGGAAGTGTGGTGGAGGTGGCCCAGCGAGCGGGGGAGGTGGCGGGCCTGCTGGTGGTGCAAACGGCTGTTGCTGAGGTGGCTGTTGGGGCTGTGATGGCTGCTGGGGCTGCTGCGGGGGTTGTGGCTTACTTCCGTGGTCTCCAAGGACCTTAGAAGGCAGAGGAACGAGAAGAGAGCATTTTAACTTCTTTGCTCCTGCAGCGAGGACCTCACTGTGCTGGCACAAAGGGAGCACATCACCAAAACAGGCAACACTGTGATACCTGGAAGGACCGGGCTATGCCATACCCAGGGGATACCATCTTTTGGGGAGGAAGGTTGATCAAAGCACTCATAGAATAGTTTGGGTTGGAAGGGACCTTTAAAGGTTGAGTTCAACCTCCCCTGCAATGAGCAGGGTTTTTTTTTTCTTAAACCCAATGTATCTTTCCTGAGGGCAGCAAAAGGCCAAATTCTGCTCTAGATAGTGCCCACGTAGGTCAAAGGAAGAGTGGATTCACATCTGTCTGACAAAAGCAGGTCACATACCCACTGTTGCTGAAGGAATGATCAATATGTAGAGATACCAGAATGACCTGGAAATACAGGTATCAGTGCTTGTAAGTGGGAGGAACAACAATCACTTCCCAGCAAATTCTCTCTCTTAGGCAAACTCTTTTTTGGGCCATTGTTGGCAAAATTTGGAAAACTGACCACTATAAAACGAAACAGACGACAAAAACACACGTAAAAACAAAACCAGGAATTGCATCTAGACAGGGAAGAAGTTCCGTATTTGGGAGGTTTTTTTGTGAGTTAGGAGTAGTTGGTAGGAGGAAGGTGGTTAATAGAGGAGAGTTCTCAGCAGATGGTCCTCAAACCCTACACTTCGCACCTTCCTATCTAGAAGCCAACCAGAACATTATGGTCATACACTGGACATGCAAGATCAGAACTGAGCCCAGTCTTAAACCCCAGGCTGTTATTTCTTTTAAGGGACAAGATCCAGTAACACAGGCCCACCCTTAGCCTGAAGTGTGGGCTGCAACTAACAATGCTTAGACTAAATGTAACTTCAAAGTAAAAAGAAAGACCAGCCCCAAGTAGACGTCCTCCACTGCAGAACCAGAGATTCCACCTGACAGCGGAGGGGAAGGGAATAATCCACCTAAGAGCCTCCCAGCTATGCATCAGAAGGAATACTTTGGGAGAGCTGATGAGAAAAGGAATTTGGGCCTTACCATGCAGACGGGAAGGCTAGTCTTCAAAGGACAACCCCTAGCTCCTAGCAAGACAAAGCTTTTAACACAGAAGTTAATTCAACCTGCAAAAGGGAAACGATACACGCATACGCCTCGACAGAGCTGATATACTACCTACTGCTTTGCAGATAGAAACACGGACGTGGGAGGTGAGGAATGTACAGACATTTGCTCAGGGTTCACCAGAAGTACAATAAAATCAGAAATTTGTCAAGACAGCACAAAACATTTACCTGAATTGGGTTTTCCTCAGAGGCATGCTTATCACGTCGTCTTCCTTCTACTCTCCTAATTGTGCCTGCCTGGCCACCGATCACATCAATTGTCCCACCCAGCTTCCTGGTACAAAGTAGACGCATCTTTTTAGGCTCAAAGACATTAGAAAGAGCAGTTTTCCCTGCTATTAGACAGACTTCTCTCATACATTCTTTTCCACCAGGGAAAAATCGCTAGAGGCAGCACTCATATTGGACAAGAGGTGAACGAGAAGTCCTTTTTCATTTTTGAGCAATTTGAGCTTTGCGTGCAGGGGTGAGTTAGGTCTCTCTGAACACCCAGAAACACGATCCAAAGAATCACCACAGACAAGTGTAGTAACACAGACCGCACACTCTGGTTCAGAGCGGAAATCCTTTACCCACTCTCCAGATTTGAATAACCATTCCCAGGCTCAGAGAAAGTGGAGAATATTTATCAGGAGGAGCCTTTAATGTTATCAGCCCAGATTTTTCCCACTTTCTGTCCAATCGTTCAAGTGTTGCTGATACCACTGAAATTATTTACAAATTGGTTTCTCAGACACTTTCTAGTCCACCTCCCTGGGGTTTACTCTGTTTCTATTAAAGCCAAAAGTTTTGCCACTGCCTTCAACGAAATCAAGGCTAGTTCCTTGAAAAAAAATATACCGATGTAGCCAAGAAACAGTGCTGTCTGTGCACCAGTGGAAATCAGTCACAGAACCTACAATTTTCCATGGTCTTTTATCTCCATATCCAGGTCACTCTTAGGGGAAGAACAATTTTATAGGCCCTCGTTGTAAGGTCATCACAAGTAAAGGTTTGTGAGAGAGAAGCACCTGCAACTGAAGTTTAAGAATCCCTCATCGTATATTCATGCAACAATTGGTTTGTGTAAGCATGGGCTTAGACATATTTTCCTGCAGTTAGGACAGAAAAACGTCAGCACTTTTCCAAGTCAGACTGCAGAATTTTCTACCTTAGTAGGAGATTCAGACAAAGTGGATATAAAAATGCCAGCTGGCTGGCGAGAAAAAGTCTTCCTTAGTAAAATCTGCTCACAACTCACTGCTAAGCCGATGGTTTTAATGCTGCTGCGGTGTACGAAGATACTTGTTCTGGTCCTGACCAGAAGCTCTGCTGCGGGAACATCACCTTATTTGCAGTGGTGTAAATTTTAAAAAGTCTCATGAGATACGCACAACAGCTGGAAATAAACCTGATTTGATGGCACTACGAAGGGGGACAGAAATGCCAGCAAAGTGCTTAAATGCAAACAGACTAAGAAGAGCTTTAAAGCTTATACTTGAAGCATATAGTTGGTTCTCTCCTCAGACAAAGTGGAAAGTTGGAATGCAAGACTGATTTCTGCATGACAGGTGTGCAAAAGATATAGTGTGAATAAAGCAACAGAAACACCCAGATCCCAAAGCTCTGGCTCTTCTGGTTTCACATAGCTTTGTTTTTCTGAAGCTTTTGATAAAAACCCATCAACCTCATAAGGTCAATGCGGTTTTCCCAGCAGAGGCTGCCAATCAAAATGACTCAATTGTTTTGCTTTGTCCAGCGTTGTGGATCCTCTCTCTCATTGGAGAAAATAACTAATTAGCAGGCATCAAGCAGCGTAGCATACAGGTTCAGAAACCAATAGCTCCTCTTATCAGCTGCCAAACATATAATCCACTTCAATTTAAAGAGGCAAAGATTAACATCGTGGGAGTAAGAATAAGCCAAGTAAGCACAAGCAGCCAGCAATGTAAGCTCTCAAAGTTGAGGTATTTGCCTTGTTTTTATTTCTCCTTTCAGCTGGGACACAGATTTCCCTCCCTGTGCAGCACTATGCTGAAGATATCACCAAGGAGAGGTAAATGGGAGACCACCGCTGAAGACGACAGTTAATGAGTGACCACAGTAGCTTCCTGTAAAGTTTAAAAGCTTCCGTTTCAGGTTTGAGAAGATTCAGATATGGCCCAGGTGGATCCCAGATACCCCTAATAAAGAACACAGTGCACCCAGGAGTTATGTCTGCATCATCTCTTACCTATTAGGAGGAGGCCCAGCCTTCATGCGTCCTCCCACCAGAGCCAAGAAGTCTGTTTTGAATTCTGTTTTGATTATGTTGTTTTCCACTTCTTTTTCGGCATTTCCTGTTCTTCCTTGCTGAACCTATAGAAGGCAATATATAACACACAGGTTTAATGCCCTTACTTTCAACTGAATGTAGCATCAAAAATTAACCCTCAGCAAAGGAAAAGGGCTCCCTTGAGGAACAATCACAGGGCTCCTGCAAACAAGCAACCTATTCTTCAGTCAAGGCGACAGACATTTCTGTAAACTAGTTGGCTATTCCAGCCTCAGCCTGCTGTCCACTGTCTCCCGTTAGAAGTCCAAAAGTTTAATAACCTCACATTCTTTTTCACGTAGTCCTTCAGTCCAAACTGTAAATAGTAATACTTGTTGTATTGACTCTTTGGCCGAAGTTCTGACTAATGGCTGTTGGCCACCTGATGGACTTCTGCAAAGGTTGATGGCCAAAGCAGTCTCCAAACACAAAAAGCAGCCACAAAACTGCAACACTCAACGGCAACAAGCAAAACAGCCATGGATACCCAGCTCCCCTCTCTGCACCTCTTACATCCACAGGATCTTCCAACCAGGCACCCCTGAGTACTATAAGCTGAGTAGCCTCAAAGTCAACTGGAAATTCACTCAAGTCTTGCTACTGAAGTGGTTCAAACCTGCCAGGCAGCTGGAACTGTTCGTTCCACATAGAAAAGATTTTTAGCAGAGAGATTTAATCTTTAAAGATACATTTTTGCATTTCTCATCACTGAAAGGAACACAGAACCATTATATATTAAGGTATCTTCTGCTCTTACGCTCTCACCTCAGTGATTACAAAAACAAGTCCCAGTTTCATTGCAGCCATATGCAGGAGTAACACGTCACCTACCGTGATCTTATTTTCAGTGCTGATGGGAGGAGCAGGATCCAGTCCAAGCTGAAGCCGTCGCTGCTTTTCACAATAAGCTTTCCATGTTTCTTCGTTGAATCCGTAATTAAAGTAATCAGAAAGATCAGCACCTGGGAAAGGGAGTAGAAGTTAATATAGGGATTCTAGCAGACTTGCATTCTCAAATTGTCCTTTCACTGCTTAAATGAAGAGTTAAGAAAACAAAAATCTTCTAAAGAGCACAGCTTACTCTCCATTTCATTCTGTCAGAAAGCCTCTGCGTGCCACAGCGGAGATGGCTGCGTCTTTCGGCGGGACAGCGACTACAGCCTGAACAGCAGTGGGACCATTTGGGACGTAGAATACAGCACACATGCAGGCTATTAAAAGAGATGGCTGCAACCACTTATTCACCAACCGGATTATTTCAAAACGGTTTCTTGCAATTGTCCAAATGAGTTGAGTGCTGAAGTGAGCACAGGAATGATGGTTCCAGCTACTACCACAAAAATGGGATGGTGCCACAGAAGCTTTTTCTTGGCAGAGCTAAGCCAACACGTTCTGCTCCTGATCATCATTGCCTTTGCTGTTTTGAGAAGAGATTCTGGGACTCGCCCATTTTATGAAACAGGGCTGAAGTGGAAGTTTTTTATTGATAGGTCTCAGACTACACAAGTAATTACAGTTCAGTCAGGATCCTAACTATAGTTTTCCAAGATTGTTATCTTACTTCGACAGTCTTCCGTGAAATGTGCCAACTCAGCATGAGCACTTCTGAGTAAGAGAGGTAGCCACAAACTGCTTGCCAAGAAAACGTAGATGCAGAGGGACAAACATAGCTGCAACCAACTCTGTAGGGCACACCTCACAGCAGGAAGCACTACAAAGCATCTCCTAGCCCTGCTGAGGTGTCCCTCCAACATCCCCCTCGCAAAGATATTCCCAGACAGACAAATTTGAAAACAAGGAGCTGATACATAAGGGCTAAGCAAAACACTTCGACCATGCTGAGCTTGGATCTATACAGTGAGGTTTAAGTTTATCTTCTAGGTAGGCCGCCCTTCCTGTTGTACCACCCAAATATGCAAATTTCACCAACACAGACTCAGCAACATGACATTTACATATCTATTTTATCAGCCTATATTTCAGCCCTCTATCAGTTCTTCCACATCGTATTTCTTCTTCCTCTCCCTCACTTAAAGAGATACCAACTCGCTGAACAATTAACTGTAAAGGATATACACCTGAAAGGCTGTTGGGTAACAAGTTATTTGCCATCTAAAATAAACTTACAGGCCACACCTCTGCAGACATCTTCCCTCTGTTCGTACCTCAACACCGTTTTAAGGCTAGCTGGCTTCATTTTGATCCAGGGATGTCACCACAATGATTTCCACGCTTTATCTCTGAACTTCACTTTGTTGTTTTCCTTCTAACTTATTTCCTTCCCAGACCCCCTTTTTCTCACTTCACAATCAACGGGAAATCCCCTGCAGAAGAAAGGCTGTGTTTTCTATTATGTCTGTACCAGCTACTACTCATCACAGGGTGCTTTAGTGCCGGTTTGATACCATGACATGTCAATGTGGCTATTAGCACTGCTATCTACTCTGATAGCCTTCATTTCAGATGGGCAAGAGATACCAAAAACACACCACAGAAAACCTTATAAAAGCACTACATACTTAGCACAGCAATATTTCTGAAAGATAAATAAAGTACAGCAGCTGGCAGGGAGAAGAATTATTTCTGAGAAGAGGCAAGTGGATTTTTTTCTTCAGTTAATTTTTCATCACAGCCCGTTTTATGAGAGCAGCACAGCAAAAATTTGGACCTCTTTGGTTCCTTCATTTACTTTTGTATCATATTCAGATGAAAACCAGAAGTTTATTTGTAGCATCCTATGGCTGTCATGCAAGAACTGCTTCTCCCTAACACTAATCAGGAAGACAAGAGAGACCATGTACATACTAAAACCTGCTGTGGAAAGTACTATTTGTCTGGACAGTCTAGATAATATTGTCCAGAAGAAATAAGTGGGGACTGCTCACTCACAGTTAAGCACCTAGGGGCAGAATCTAGCTAAGAATTAGGCAATGCAGCTTGTCTAAAAGAAAAATCCTCACTTTTCTTGCCAGAGTAGACAGTGGTTTCCTTCCTTTTATTCAATTGTTTGGAGCAGAAGAATTCAACACAAAAAGACGGCTTTCCTATCATGACACATGCTCACATGGCAATTCTCATCAACACTGCACTCTGCAAGGGGTACTTTCCTGCAGAAGCGTGGGCATCCCCAGGACCCAAATGAGAAGGGTGCATGGCGATGACTGAGCTTGGTCATGGTGAGATAGAGTAAGCAAGCTGCTGCGTGTGCAGAGACCACACATCATCAACAGCCAAATCTGGATCCTACTCAATTGACTTTAAGGCCAAGAAACATTATCGTATTGATATCAGTGCAGTATTTTCTGGAACTAGGAAATTAATAAAATAGAACATTAAAAAAAAAAAAAAGCTGTTCCCTTTAGGGAAGTTAGATAGAGTAAATGCAACCCAATTTTATGGAGAAGCATGGCTTGATAAATCAGTAAATGTCACTGATTGTCTAAACAGGCATCAGAGGCTGAGCAATATGCATTGTTCTGACTTCCCTGTTCCCTGGCAGCAATACATGGACAGAAGTTACATGTGAAATTAGAGAGAGACAACTAAAACTGCAGAAAATATTTACGACAAGAAACTGTGAGGCCCCACCTGGTTTCCTCCACGGTTTGTCTTCAAATGAATCTAAATCCACTTCTATAACAGGTAATCCATTTATATTCCCTGCGGCATCTAAGTCAATACCTTTGGGCTGCAACTTGGCTTTGGAGAGAGAGAAACCGTTACTACTTTTAATGCAATGCCTTTAATCCACTAATTTGCTGAGCAAATTACTCCAGTCAAAAATAAAGCGCTACTGTGAATTCATTGCTGGCTTTATAGCACGTAGGTAACCACAATCAACTTTTTGCTAAAAATTACTTCAGCCGCTCTATAAATAAACAGCCAGGGTATACAGCACTTGCAGTCGAACAGCAGAGAAGCAAATTCAACCCAGATCGGTACTACAGACAAATGGAGTAAATTATTAGAGCATGCATGAGATTTACCCCAAATAAAAAAAAAATTATTTGGCTCCCCAGGCAAAATATTTATTTTTCCCACCCAAGATACACACATTTTTTCATTACAAGAGATTTTTTCCAGGATCAGTCTTAAGTGGACCGTGTATTAACTGGAGTCAGAAAATTCTGTCAGGTACAGAATCTTCAAGGGGAATTTGTTCTTATTTTCTGAATCAGGAGATAAGTCACTTGCATAAAGAAATTAATGGAAGGAAGCATATGAAGCCCATGAAAACAGTCTCACATATGAGGAAGGACAGAATCCAAGTCTCGATATATAGTATAAACTAAACAATGAAGGGGAAAAGTTCAGCTGCAGAAATATGCATAGCTGATACACAAGGCCAGAGTTTGTTTCTTTTAGTATCTTACACTGCAAGTAGCTCAGTATACTGACCACAGTTAAAGTTCTACTCCAGGCAATTCAGAATGGTTGGCACCAGTGCAACAATATAGTTTAGAAACACTCTTATTTTTTTACTGTAAAAGTAATAAGCAATGTATATGATGGGTAATTAAATCATTCCATTGCACCCTGGACCTTCAGACTGTCCTAGGAGTGCTTATCTTTAGGAAACGCACTTACTATTCCTAGTTCAAATAAGATGCACTAATTTTATATCCTTCCAGAGACCAAGATTTGCAGCTGCTCCAGCTGTCAGTGCCACATTAAGTGAAATACTGCAAAAGGTGAAGGATAAAAATAACAGCAATACCTGAAGCAGATGCTCCATAGCCTCTACCCGTTTTTAAGTTTAGATTCATAGGAGTTCCCCTATATGGAAAAGAATCATCTTTACATTGGTATTTGAACAAATTACTTGGTTGAAGATTTTCATGCAAAATATATTCAAGCCCTGACATCCTTCAGAAGATGCTTAGTTCACTTGGGTTTATTCATGCCTTTCTACGATTCTTAGCACTAAGTCTCAACATCTTCAAAGTGAGATTCATTTGCCACATAAGTTTCTTTAACCCTACAGAAATGCAGCAAACGTACTTACTGGCCAACAACAGAACACAAGAGGATTATCTTGCGCATGAAGGGAAAGGTTACTTCAAAGAGTGGTAGTTACCATTCTGCCCAGGAACATACTTAAGTGTTTAAATGGAACTGAACAACATGGAAATCATAGCTGCCCATAGATCACAGAATGAGAAGGGAAAGGTAGAAGACACAGATTTCGGAAAGGATGTCTGCAAAATCTAGAGAGCTGCCAACGGATGGAGCATTGCTATTCAGAGTAATCCATCAGGCTGAAACCACCTCTACAACAAGAGAAGGAAATTATCCATAAACTGGAAAATTGGAATATGCTGCAAAGCACACATAAGTCGCTTCCTTAAGAGGAAGGTTGCTAGCAGCAACCAAAACCACTGTCATTATTTTTATTCAATGCAAATTAGGTAGACTTTTAAGTCAGTGACATAATTTCCTGGTTCGCAAATCCAGCCTCACCATTTCTGAATCATGACAAATTAAGACAGCTGGAAATTAGTTAATTCACAGCTTATGCAAATTCTTATCAATACAGATTTTGGTTCTTGATGTTTTCACAGATGATGAATTAAATGTAATGTCCCACCTTTGATTTTGCCCGATGAAGCACAGTAATTATTTGGTTAATTTTCCAACAGCAGACCCATGAATTATCATTCCTATTTTATAGATGAATTCTCCAACAAGCAATTGCAGGACAGAGCTGCCCATCAGTTTCTGATCCCATTCCGGTCTTCTAGCCATTACTCCCACGTCTCCCAGAAGACAGATCAGCTCTCATCCTCACTTTCAATCCCAATCAATGCGCTAGAGCTACCTCAGATCAAAAATCGACACCGTAATCAGCAATACATACATGTACGACGGTGCTCCCGTTTTAATGTTGCCAATAGTAACTTTCACGTCATCATCATCACTGTCGCTATCACTGTCATCTTCATCATCTTCACCACTCGGAAGGGCCTAGCAACAATAAAAGCACATAGGAGCTCATTAATACATAAAACTGATAAATGACCCCAGACAGTAAGCCAAATCTCACAAAGCTTGTATGATGAAGGACTGTTACAAACAAGGATGCCGATATAAAGACATAACTTTCTACTGCTCTCCACGGCTATACAAAATTGTCTCTGGAGGCAAAAGCCATGGAAGTAACCAGCCTTCAACAAAAATGGAGAGGTGCACACAATGAAACTGCTATGTCCTTTGAAGAAGCGACCCTACATGAGAATCAGGATAAGATTCCTGAAGGTGGGGAAGGTTTACCTCGGTTCTAAGAATTTCATCATGTCCCACAGTTCCTCTCCCCTACTCTTTTTGAAAGAGCTAGGGCTTTTCTGACACATCTGCTTCACAAGTCTATCACAAATAAAAATCACCAAAATACATTCACCAGGCTTCATCTGAGAACCTTGCAGCTAATATTCTCTCACCACAGCTTCTGTGGTAGGAAAGTGCTGAGGAGCTCGGCTCGACTTATTTAGCCAAATCAGTCCCCAAGTCACTTAATTTTTACATAAGAACTTTACAGCTGCTGATTTGGCTCCAACGCAGCACCACTGCTGGGGCAAAAAAGCAAAGGAAGTCTTCCAGATATCCAGCACTGCAGCTCTGCAAGATGCATGAGCTGAACTAACACGTCACCACTACAAAATGGTATGAGGAAGGTGTTCCTAACCCCCCTTCCTTTTCCACGGCACATGGGTTTGTCAGAACTCTGCGTGAACCCTCTTGACATACCACAGTGGCAGAAAATAAACCCATCAAAAAGACTAGAGGAAGAGAGGGTGGAGAAGCAACCATCCTCCTACGCTTTCAGCACTGAGCCACTAGATCACATTCTGTGAGGTCTGACACCGAATCAAAACTGATTCCCAGCACTTCGGGCTTTCTATCCCAGCATTTCCTGGGATATTCCAGTATTTCACTGACCCTCCAGAAGTCATACTAAATATTGAGCTGGAGATAACATCGTGTTCTGCTTTTCCTGCCAGACTGCAGCATCAGAGGCCCTCATCTGCCTCTTCAGTGGGCACAAGCAATACTTGGATCAGGGTTCACTACCCACTACACAAGGCAGGCTGAGAAGAGAAGCCTGTTGCTGTAGTCGGCATTGGGAATTGACTATCAGTACACTCTTATGCTACAAATGTAACATATTAGGCAGTACCAGCATCTTTACACTTACATCTTTTTATCCACGAGTATTGAGAAGCACAAAAATAACTATGTCTACTATTTGCAATGGAACACATACGTGTTGCGACATCTCTCGGTCTTCATTGCTGACAGGCCGGTTCTCCTGAGGAGCATCTTGCAAAGGATGAGAAGACTCTGCGTGTCTAGTAAACGTGACAGATAAAAGAAAGTGAATAAGCCCAATCTAGAGGTTCACCTACAAACGTTTCTAAAGCATTCGTCCAGGTGACTTTCATATAATGGCTTTATTCATGTAGTGTGTTTATACTGCTGGCAGTTAGCTTAACGATACAACAACAACAAAAATCAATCAACCTTGCTTGGCTTTGCTTTTGCTGGAAAGAATCAGTTTAGTGTTTCCAAAGAGCACCTGACAGACAGCAGGGCTGCCTGGCCAAACACCACTCAACAGCTAATACAGAAGCGGCAGCTACAATAGTTTTCACTTTTGACTCAGCTCAATCACAACTGATAGGAGTAAAACATAATAAGCAAAACTTCACCTTGTCCTTAAGGATGCTAATAATTATACCTATATTTAATAAGCCGTAAGGACATCTGTCCCGTAGAAATTAAGGAAAAAGTGATTTTAGCGTTTCTACAAATAGCTTACATTAACGAGTCATTAAAATTCAAAGAAGGAAAGACAGATAAATTATCCACCCAATCTTCTCATTTATTACAAATTAGTCCTAATGCAACAATGGTCAGGTTCAGATTTACCCCCAGTTAAAGAGTTCATACATATGTTAACATTGTTTATTGCACTAGCCAAGCAAGAAAGTCAAATTGGTATACACATGCTAGAAAACAGTATGCCAAGTGTTTTAAAACGAAAATGCAAAGAGAGATCATTTTTCTTTGATGTCACACATAAAACCTAGTAGAACTTCAAAGTAATTCTGGCTTTTCAAAAGAGAGAATTAGGATAACCCAGGAAAACACATTCTCTACCAGTACTTCGTGGAGACGTTGCTATTAATTTAAAACCCTGTGTCGGATAATAAACAAACAGAGATTATCTTCAAAAAGACCAATACGTAACACCTAACAGAATCCAAACACTGGTCAGATTAAAGCCATTTCAGAGACAGGAGGAAAGGAGACACCAAACAAGCAAGCCAAAAGATCACACTAACAGAACTCAGAAAGCAGCTACTGAGAATAAGTAAGAACAAATGAACAAGAACAATTTGAGCAGTTACTGAAGCTCCCACATTAGAAAAGCCCCACGTACAAAGAAATTCAACGATCAAGCCAAGATCAAAAAGAAGGGATGAAGGTTCAGCAGCTAACCAGGGAAGCACAGGTCCCATCTGCACCAAGTTCCTGAGGTCACAGCTGAAGACACCTCAAGTTATAAGAAGTAGCAGGATGTCTAAGAGAAAATCAGCCTCTAAAAGTATTTCAAAGTTGCAGACATAGGCTATTACATAAGGACCAAAAGATGTGGAACTGGAGAAAATCTCACAGATGGCTCCAAAACTTTTTGCATTTTGCTTGCCAAATCCAAGAAACTCTTTACATTGACCTCAACCCCAGAATTTTCTTAAGAATCCAAGATGACTGAATTAAGGAAGACTGACAAGTATTACCTTCAGCTTAAGTCGCATGAAGTATCTGTGGGTGTGCATTAAAATTTATGAATCGGAATTCAAATAAATGTTTGCTAAGTAACAGTCTTTCCCTAACCTCTTTGCTTCCCAGGAATGAACAACCTGACAGGTCCACAGCCATCATCTGCATGCAAAAAAATGTTGCAGCTATTTTAATTTCCCCAGAATGCCAATAGAACCCCATGCATCATTGACGTTAACAGCATTCTGCACAGACTGCTGGTATTTAATGCATCCTTTAGGCTAAGGAATGTTAACGGATACTGCATCCCGCATGACACTGATTTCTGCTTCATGGGTAGAGACAAATGCTCCAGACAAGCCAGCAATGTACCCCTGGAGCTTCAGGCGTTGACAACATAGCAAACAAAGAGTCACTTTTCTTAAAACACCCCACAGCTCTTCATTCAGGAAGATTCTCATTGTGCAACAAAGAAAAGGAACAAAACCAAGAAGGGGGGGAAAAAAGAAAGAAAAGAAAAAAAAGGAGAGCTAGCATGACCACTAATACTTTTCCTTCACACATCTTGTGGTTATTTGAGACAGTTACTGCAAATTCAGATTTTTAATCCTGCTTGTAAAGTAACACTACCTTCAGATGAAAGCGACAAGGAATGAGAGATTTATGTGAGTTAGCAGTAAATTTCTATCCAAACTAAAAGTTGCTCCTTCTCACAAAGCTCATTTGATGTTTTTAGGTAACAATTTACCAAGTCTGCCTAAAACTTGCTTTTCAACAAGTTTTCATATTCCCTTAGCACAGGATACTTACTACAGAAGCAGGACAGTTTCCTATCAATCTCAAAAATTCCAAATGCTGAATTCACAATGACCTTAAAGGACAATAAACATTAAACTGAACTTTTGAAGGTGCTGAACACACAGAAGTCCAGTGAAGATCAAGTCTTCTGAAAACCATGTTACATTTAAGAATGGCAAACAGATAGTATTTCTGCTGAGAGAAAATTCTGCTGGTGCAAAACACGTTGCTCCAAATATAGGGGAGTTATAATCAAGGACAGACGATACTTTCCACACACAGAAAGCAAAACTGATCATTAAGTTTTCCCCAATGCTTTTATCTGTAAGTCTTACTCAAACCACATACTTCACAGATCTCATAAAATTTGTTGATTTGATCATGTCAAGATTTTAACCTAGGCTCAAGGTTTTTAGCTTTTCCAGGCTAAAGCACAGGCCGCAGTTTTACCAATGCTGGGCCAGCACAACGGCCAACCCTCAAGGCACCATTTTTCCCAGGGAATTAAACTGGGAAACAGATCTGATTTAATATAATTGGGGAGGAGGGGAAAAAAGGGGTTAAAAGTTAGTTTTAAGTCAAATCATTTGACTGATCCAGTTCACCTTCCAGATCCGTAAATGCTGGGCCAGCCCAAGCGTGGCGGCGGCTGGGGATGACCCCATGGGATGGGAAAAGGATCGGCTGCCGTTTCTGTCAACAGCATTGGTCTACAGCATTCGCGAGGCTGTGCTCAACGTGGCTTGATCTTCTTTGCAGCATATATTTTTATAACAAATAAACAGTCTCTGGACTCACCCAGAAATTGGTCCATCTTCTTGCTTACCAGTGGTGTCATCTGCAAAAACAGTAATAATAAAAAAAGAAAATTATTCAAGTGAAAGAAAAAAAAGCTAAATTTAAGCACAAAATGTGTCACAGCTACAGAAATGCCTAGTAGTGCCAAGGCACTATAAGCCCCATGTTCTCTTTTCACCAAAGTTGAACTAGAAATAGAACAACTTAAAAATAAAACAACAAAAACCAACAAACAAAACTGATCTACAGAATTAAAGTCTCACACCACTGACATGGAACAAAATTCAAAATACGCATCCAAAGCCTCAGAGCTGAAGGGAGTAAAGGCAAAGGAACTGAAGTCAGTTGTGAAGGTCTTTATATGGACTTTTAACATACCAGCGAAGAAGAAACATAAAAGTATTCAGTTGGGAAGTCTACGAGGAGGACAAAGAGGTTTAAATAGAGTCCTACACTTTTTCCTAGACACACCTCCCAGTCCCCTGTTAGCCCAGGGGTTCACCTGCATCGATCAGGTTAATAACATTTGGATGATGAGGAAACTGAAATGGTAACAAAGCATCACGTTAACCTCTTTGCCTCACGGTGTCGTTGTTAAAAGGCCAACAACTCATCCCCATCCCCTCCAACATCCCCCCTCCCCCCCGCCCAGCTAAAGCCCCTGCTCCCTACGGCACCCCGCACCGGGCAGAGGCGGCGCCCATCCCCGCACCCCGGGGCGGGAGGGGACGAGGGGACACCCCCGCTCCCGGCCCGTGAGGCGGAGCCGGCGGGAAGATGCTGGGCGGTGGGGGCGCGGCCCGATGTTTCGCCTTGCCTTCCCCCCACCCCCGCCCCAACTCCCTCCGGGCCCGGCCCGGGGCGAGGCCTGAGGTGGTACCTACCCCCGTAGAGCCAGTGCTCCTCGTCCTCCTCCGCCTCCAGCGCCGCCGCGCCCGGCACGGCGCCAGCCGCCGGCGGCTCCAGCTCGGTGGCCATGGCCGCCGCGCCGCGGGGCTGAGGGGAGCGCGGAGCCCCGAGCTGCCCGCCCTCCCCCGCGCCGACGGCGGCAGCCGCAGAAGGAGGAGGAGGAGGAGGAGGAGAAGCGGCGGCGGCCGCCGGAGCCCCGCTAGGCTCCCGCCGGGCCCTGAGGCCAGGCGCGCATCCGCTGCGGTCGGCACAGGGCGGGGAAGTCGGCAGCCGCCGGGCCGCGCCGAGGACGCCTGACTAACGCGCCGCCATTGCTCTTTCTTTGGCTGCGGCGGGCGGGGAGGGGGTGAGGGGGGAAAGGGAGGCGCGGAGGAGGGCGAGACCCCCCGGCCTGGGCGCGGAGGCCGCCGCCGGGCCTTAGCGCCGCCCGCCCCGCCGTTACAAAAGGCACCGGGCCCCGGGCGACTGCTGCGGCGCAGGACTGGTCGGCGGGTGCGCATGCGCGGCGCTGAGAGCGCACGCGCCGAGGAGCGCGGCGGGAAGGGCGGGAACGCGGGCTCGCGCTACCTCAGGGGGGACCGCCGGCGGCCGCCCCGGTCGCTACCCCGCGGCCGGCCCAGACGGTTGCCAGCCGCACAAGCAGGTTTGCATCTCCCTGTCCGGCTCCAGCCGCGTCCCGAGAGCCCAACAGCACGCGAACCGCGCCGGGCTGCGCTGTCGCCGACAACCGAGGCAGTAAGTCTGTCGTGTTTCCGTCGCAGGTGTCGCCGAGAGGGTCTGGTGCGGTGCGCAGCCCGTGCAGCACTCGAGGCGCGCCACAGGATCGGCTTAACAACCGCTTCCCGAGCGCCTACGTTTTACAACGGCGCCGTCTGGTAAAGCGCACATCACATTTCTGAAATACCAACGTTTTCTTCAGCCTTTCACAGTGGGTCTGGTACTCCGGAGGGTTTCAGCTACTGAAGTCAGCTCAGCGCGGAGAGCGGCCGAGCACAAACAGCCATTGCGGCTCTGCTGCCCCATGCCCGCGGGCCTCCCGCCGAGCAGCTCCCCAAGGGCCGGAGGAATCCCGCAGGATTTCCAAAGAGGTTTTCGGAAGTGACTGGAGGCAAATAATGCTGCTACATGTGTTTATTTACACAAGTCCTAATAGCTGTTCTGTCAGTGTTCACAAAACAGTTGGTGATGCTATGGAAGAGTTCAATGCTTTTTTGGGTGGGATTTACACGACCCATCTCTAGCTGTGCAGCTTGTAAGTGAATTTCCCATTTTACACCCTGAAGATGTAGTGCCTGATGCTTATTCTTCTGCAAAAAGCCATCTGGTAGCTTCTGCTTTAGAATAGCTGTGCCAGTTAGTACTCTCTGAGCTTCAAAGCTCTTAATTCCATCAGTACTACATGGAAACTTAGAGCAATGTGATTCGTCATGGCTCAACACTACCAGAAATTATAAAGCACCCCAAAGCAAGTTACCTTGCCCATGCACTCAACAGTGACAAAAAATACCCTGTCAAAAAGTTACCTTGGAAGCGTCTCTTCTCTTTGTGGTTCAAGTGTGGTTACGATCCATTCCTCCTCACTGTTCCCTGCTTTCTGCTACAGGTGGGAAGAAATGCTGAACAAATGCTCACTGTAGCCATTGAAGTAGTAATGAGACAACTGTTCCACAGGACCCCTGAAGTATATTGAGAGTCAACCTCCAAGATCCCCTGGTTATACACTACCAATGGTTTCAGATTAACTCACAGAGGTAGAAAAGTGCCACTCATAGGAAAAGCCTCAGCAGTGGCCAACAACTCTTGTTGCCTATTAAGAGATCTTATGATAGTTGTTCGTGGTTTTTTTTTTTTTCAGATGGTCTCAAAACAGCACTTGAACCTTACAAACACTTGAGAATTACCTAAAAAAAAAAAAAAAATAAAACCCAAAGGGAATTAAATTAGATTTGAAAGAAACTTACCTGTACTTTGATGGAAACAGCAGTTAGGATAACTGGCATCTTAGTTTTCCGTTCACAAATTTGCACTTCAAAATCTAGCTCAGATTAACATGTGGACTGACCCTCTGTGGCTACAGATTTCCAACAGACTGTCATTTTAAGGTCAAAATAAATTTGTCTTTGATGAAGGATGAAAGGTTCAGGTACGTAGGAGGCTAGCGTGGAATTAAGTTCATGAGCTGCCCTGAGCTGCACGGTATCACTGTGGTTTCTCCTGGCCATCCCCATTATTATTTGGGCACCCTGAGCCATTGTACATACTCAACCATCGTGCTATTATTTGCAGAAAGTCCTAACAGATCATATTTTGCAAGCCATATGGCTTCAAAGCATCTCAAATTGGGCACCCATCACAACCACTAGGCATGTTAGTGCATTGTCTACAATACTGCCAACGTAAGAACTCCTCTTTATTTTTCTTGCCCTATTAAGACACTTCGCTGTCATCAGTGTCCAAGGATTTCCCTGTAGATATTGTCTGGAAGAACCAGTAATTTTCAATTACTCATTTAGGCTTACACATCACATAATTTACTCTAAATACAGATCAGTCATTACCTTTTGTCTAATATATGCCTTTTAATTTAATTTTAAATCCTTTTTAGTCTGAGAGCTATTGTAGTTCCTCCTCCCAATTTTATTACAATTTTGGATATCCCATGTGACCTGCAGTGTTCTTAAAAAGTGGTGTTTTTTTCTAGCAGCAATCTCAAGTCGTATTTGTTATCAGTGAACTTAGATACATAAATCTATTTCCTGCAGAAATTTTAATTTACTGTTCAAAAGAAGGCTACTATGAATCATACAGTTTACATAAAGAATGTGAAAGAAAATGTGAATATATTAAAAGGGTAATTCTCTAAACAGATGCAGTGATTACAGAAAATGCAGAAAATTCAGTAGTTTAGCCTAGACCCAAAGCTGCCCTGTTCACATGTTAGAAAATAAACAGTTGTAAATCAACAAAGTCCAAACAGGTTAGCTGTACCAGATAAACTACAACAAGGAAATTACTGGTTCGATCAGATGGAGAAATAATAGAAAAATTTAAATCAGTTAAGGGACTAAGTAAAAAGGCTTTTAGGAAATTTCAGGCAGAATTCAGGCATTCATCTTGGAACTAATCTTTTTAGTAAAAACATTTTTGTTAACTTTGCAGATGAATCAGTCAGTGACAAAATATTTTTTTACAGGGGGAATGGGTGCACGTATACAAGAAGAGCTGGAGGATCGGGAGGACCACTCTAATAGAAGTATTGAGAAATTCAACATTACAAAGTGTCAAAAGATGAGTCTGGACTGATGGGACTAATAATGAGAGTGTCTGTTGGGAGCTTGTATAAAGTAGAAGTGACTGAAGAGAGGTCCCAAATTTATCACAGAATGGCTGTGAATCAGAAATACAATACAGTCATTAAGGAGACAAATGTGATCCTTTAAATTTAATGGATCACATTATTTTCACAGAAGGGAGGGAACTATCTACATTGAAATGCACGGTGCCTTAGCCGTTACCTGGGATATCTGATTCTTTCTGATCACCCCAATTCAAGGAAAATTAATTCGAACTGGAATAAATGCAAGCAGGAAGCTCAGAAAGAGAGAACTGTGCTTTTGAGAGGAGACTAATATTTTGTTTTGTCTAGCAAATGAAGACTAAAGGGTTTTAAGTCTCTATAAGCTTAACTAGAAAAATAAACCCAGCTGGAACACTTCAGCTATTTATGCTGAAGAACAATACTGACAGGACAGACGCTAGCATTAGAAATACACTGGCACAGACATTATAGTACACTTCGCTACCAAACAGTTCTAAAACTGCCTTTGGGCCAAATCCCAAATATTCTTAAAATGGACGTTTGCTAGTAGTCTAGGCAGTTACGGCTAATAAACCCTAACAGGGGATTGACTTCATGACTCAGCCCAATGTTACTGTATTTGGCCGAAAACCACAGTAACATTCTCTAAATTTCTCAAACAATATTCAGCAACAGTTCCACACTTAAACAGCATGCCAACCCAGATGCTCCTGTATTTGTCCAAAACAACTGAGGACACCAACTTTCAACAAAAACATTGCACGTGCCCGTTTCAGGAATGCAGTATTTTCCCCTCAGGGATGAGCCAAAGGCTTTAATTTTAAGTCCTGCTTTGACAGCTACAAAGCTGGCCTGTTAACACACGCACAAAAGGCTGCATTGTCCTACGTTCACAATCCTCTACATAAGCCAATGATGTATTTCACAAACACACACTATCCACGCTCGGGTTAGGCTCCCTTTGAGGTGCAACTCCAATAGCATAGGAGAAAACCCTCTGCTTTTCGGAGAGGAACACTGCGGCAAGAGATTTCTGCAAGAAGTCCTTACAAGAGAGGGTCTGTAAGCCAACCAAACGTATTCTCTGCAAGACTAAATGTGATGATCATTCCGCAGTTTTCTTTTTTTGGAAAGCCTTCCTAAGCTTTCCAAGTCTTGTTCTTTAAATCAGCCAAAACACACTCAGACTCCCAGTGCAAGGACCTGATCTGTCCATATCAGAAATGTATCTCATTTAAAGAAAACACACACATGAAGAAAACCTTAAAGAAAAACCACTCTTGCCATTCCATTCACAGCTGATCAGCACGCTGCTACAGGGAGGGACGCAAAAGATTGTTTTTTTTTTTCCCATAAACACATTGCACTATTCAAAGGTTTTAATCTTTAAATTTAATTAAAGAAAAATGTCTCAAAGTGATTAAGCATATTGGACTTCCAGCTTCTTTTAATGGCACAAGCCAGTGCAGTAAATTGTAGAAAGCGAGCTCAGTTAGAATTTTATTTTAATAATAAAAAACAAACAAAAAAAAAGGAGAAAACTCTCAAGGTGTGAGGTCCTATTAAAAAAGTGGCTGTTCACTTGTAAACAGAATAAAAATGTTAAGAACACAAAGTTTCATACAGCTTAAACAAAACCACTTTTCTTAAGCAGTACAAGTAATGTAACAACACCGTGAGAACACCAAAAGCAGAAAACAAAAAAAATGGCAGAAGAATCACATAACATTACTTAGTAAAATGATAAATTATTTACATTGAATATTAATAGCTTGACATTTTTATTGCTCCAATGGTACTGTGTTGACAAGTAAATGTAGTAAACTGTCACAGTGGGACAATAATAAACATATATTTATGGTTTTGCATATGGAGTTTTGTACCTATCAAGGAAAGCAGAGAAACTTTTTTTTTATTTATTTATCAAGACCACACCAGATTGAGCAAAAATGTTTTCTGTTTTGAAGCCACTCATCTACATCTGAATCCACACTTCCTAGACTTGCCTGTGCAGGTCTTGGGACACTTTGTTTTTTTCTCCTCCTCCTACAGTAAAACAGCTTCATTGATGCAGGTGGGGAATCAGTAGGGAAGAGCTTTGCTGCTCTGCCAGTATTCTTCAATACTCCTTAGATACAAAACTTACTAGATACAACCCCAAATATTTCCTAGATAGAAACTAGAAAGGAAAGTTAGTGTCAGCATCTTTATAAGAAAAATTAAACATTAATTTGGTAGACAGTAACTGCTCTTAAAATCTGCTGCAAACTCACACTGCTGGTAGTTACTAGTTCCCTTTTCTCCTTACTCTCTGCACAATGTTTTCTCTTTTGATGAACCAGTCAAGGCACTTTCTTTACCACTTCCGCTACACTTTGCCAACATTAATCTCTGTTATATTGCTACAAATTCTTTCTCCAGTTAACAAGTATCCTCCATAAACAGGTTTACCAATTCATGCTGACTTCTTATGGTCAAAAATGAGATTTTCAGTCTTGTGAGATATAATTACCTGCTGAATTTTTTTTTATATTACAGCAAAGGGTAGCCCAGGCAAAAAAGAACCTGTAGGCAGAACAGAAGTGCACAGAGTTCGCAGCAGTACTTACAGCTGCCTTCATCTTTAAATGAGCTATGGAACCTGTGTCTTTCAGATGCAAATATAATACTGCGTGCTGGTTTTGCATTTTAATGCAAATTTATCTACTTATTAAAATGTGGAGCTTACTGAAATGGCAGGTTTGGCTCTCATACTCTTTTACTAGTTGCTTTATGGCCACATATTTAAACGTCTATCAAAACAGAAAAAGGAGAGACCCCTTCACAGTTTGAAGACTACACAATCAACGAGAAAGTAAAATGTATAGAATTTACATACTTAAAATGTAAACTTTAATACTCTGTGCTTAAGTGCCTCGCAGTGCCCAGGAGAGACCCAGGGCAGACAACCTGCTGCAGACAGAGCAGCCTGTGCCATGGGAGGGGGACAAAGGGATGAGGGTGGGAAAGCAAAGCCGAGATCTTGTTCTGCCTTGGATCTCTGGTTGTATCGCAGCACGGGGCGGGCAGGGAGCAGCCCAGAGGGACTGGGGGCTCCCAGAGCTCGGGGTACTCCCTCGGCTTGGCACAGCACTTCACGGAAACACGACAAATCGGGTGGAGAAATTCTGAACTGAAATCAATGAAGTCAGCACAGACTGAAGAGGATTTCTGTTAGCAGCAAGACTGAAGAGTGCTCAGCATTCACCACTGGCAATTCCTAGAACTGTCACTTGGCTTGCCTCTTGTCTCAGTTGGAAAAGAACATTTTGAAAATACAGTGACATGAAGAAGATAAGAACACGCTGAGATTTCTTGAGTTTCTTACAGAAAAAAAAGAAAATTACTAACAAAGTTCTGGCATAACAGTAAGAAACTTCCATTGTCCTGTTCATTAAGCTAAGCTCCCTCCCTCCATTTACTCCAGAATCTTATTTGTAAGGGAAATACATAGAATTGGGTGTGCTATTGCAGTTTTGGTTTACACTGCGTTTTTCTGCCATTAAGTGCTTTCTCTGCTTCCACTTAACACTCATCCTGAAAAAAAATAAATTGGAGAGAACACTTGGCTTGGTTCTGTGACAGAAATCTGAGTTGCAAGGTGTAGCTCACGTTAAATTCAACCACCACAGTATTTTTTTATTCATTAGTTACAAATGCAATTACACACTTAGTTGTCACCGATCTACCAGTCAAGTGAAACCTCTGCACTAAATATATGGATTTCAGAATCTGAAGCATCAGTCTGCAATTGGAAACTACTGCAAACGCTGGAGTCTGACACTCTTCAGCGGTACAGTAAGAATAGCACAAAATTTGATTCGAAGTAACAACTTGCATAAAACTGGCCTTCTGTAAACACTGTGTACAAGAAATCTGGCCTACTACAGTGATTAGAATGTAATGGTCTTACAAATACTGTATTTTAATACAATATTGCATACTGAAAAGATACAAATACATTCAGAGGAAATCCCAAGTCACCCTGAAACTAAAAAACAACTTGGGATGATGTCGCAAGGAGTCAAGTTGCTGCAAAGAAATGCCTGGACACTTCCGATGATATTCGTCACAACTTGCAGATACTCAGTCATCTGCTGTTTTTTCTCTGATTTCTTATTTCTAGTGAGGAAAGGGAGGGAACCTGCATCGATTTTAATTTGCTTACTATTATCAAGTGGTCTTGCTTAGGGCAACCATTACAGGAAGTTTTTCTACAATTACTTCCCTCCTTGAGATCAGGCAAACAGGGAAGAATCCAAAAATACCCATGAATTCCACACGGCGTGTGTGGCTCTTCAGACTGTGCCTGAACGCCAAAACATATGCATGAGCCCTTTCAACTGATCCACTTCCTCCCATCGGCGTGTTTTGAAACACTACTCTGATTTAGATAAAATTTATTTCCACTGGAAAGGATGCCATGTCACTTAACTGATAAGATGTTGAAGTACTATCACACTACAAAACTAACAAAAGCGTTACTTCAGTTTTGATTTGGCTGTTCCAAATTTTTTTCCTTAGTAGAAAGTCTCCAATTAAGAAACCTTTTTTTCTTTACCTAAAAACAAAACAAAACTTGACATCCATATATTCCTAGTTTAAAAAGAGGCCTTAGGATATTTTGCTAATAGCAGCCACCATCTACTCCACAATGTAACTTTTTCAAAGGTGAACAGTATTTAAGCTTCCTATTTCAGGTGCTACAAACAACACCTGAAATACTTTTAAAAAAAAAAAAAAAATCACGCAAAAAAAAAACCCAAACCAGAAATGCTGGGCATTTTTCATCCATTTACTAAACAAAGTGCAACTGAGCCCTACACATCTGATAGTATGTACAAACTCATTATGGCTTTACCATAAAACCAGCATGTGAATGGGTCTATACAATCCGAGGGATACTAGCAAATGTAAGGAATAAAACGATGTCAGACTGTTGGCAATAGAGTAAGAGCTATATTACATTCTGTAAACCTTGGCATACCACACTTTACATTATGCAAAGAGTCAATATTTACAAATCCATAGTGGGTAAAATAATTAACCCCCTAACGTAAATGATGATTTTGCAAAGTGCAGGACAAAACCAGCGCTGTTGATTGCAAGTCCTATGCAAGCAAGTTATACTAAAATCATTACTACTAGACGCTTACCTGGACGTTTCTACTGAGGGTTTATAGGATTGCGACATTTAGAATGAAATATAGTATGACACAGCATTAGGATGCATGTATGAGGACAGCAAATACAGAAATTAATAAGGCAGCATGCTCAGAACAAGTTTAAGCAGCACTGATGTTAGATCCCTAGTGGCAACTATATCAGTTATTGTCAATGTTAAAAATTCAGAGTGCAACATAGAAGCCTCATTTAACATAAAAAAATGTGCAAATTGTTCTCTTCTTAACAAAAGAAAGTAAAATAGCAAGGAAGATATTCTACTGAAGAACATTTTTAAGTCACAGCAAAGTAGACCATCTTCTTTCCAAAATCATCTACAAGGCACTAAGGGTAGAAAATGACAGGTAACATGAAAGACCAAATGCTGTTCCTCAGTCAGGTCGAAATATGGGATATTTTGGTAAGAACTCTATTAATATTACCTGTTGAAGAAGGGAAAAAGACAAGAACAGAAGACAGTAACCAAAAAAGTTCAAACCTTCAGCACAATTACCATGCAACATTAGCTAGTACGTAAGACCAAACATATCTGAGATACTCTGTAAGGAGGGAATGTTTCCCAGAGTAACAAAGCAGAGATTTCAGTAATTTCTAAATACAGGGCTTCTGGACGCTTGACTTTTTTGGGGTGCCTATCTCTTTTCTTCAAGCTTACACAATCTTCACGGCTATACATGGAAGTGGATGGAGGAGTAGTAGGGCCACAGAAATATTTCGAATGCTGCTTTCCTAAACAGACTGTCTGGTTAAAACTTTATGAAATTCAGAGCTAGCAAAAAAGGAAAAAAAAAAGAAAAAAAAATCCAGGAAAAAACCCACACTACTATAAAAATGCAATATTTCTGCACAAATAATTTGAATCAAAGTAATTATGCGTACCAATGGAAAAGGCGGATAAGCATTAAAAGAACTATGGGCTGGTGTGGAAATCACACCAATGCACGACGTCCCAGTGGGTCTCCCTCATTACAAATTACAGACCAAAACTAATGTACCTGCAGGGCAAGCGCAGAGTTGTTATGATGAGAAAATATGTTTAGTGGTGACAATTTCTAACTCCCAATATATGCCATGGCTGCTCTTGTTGACAGTGGCCTGCACGGGTGTATGTCAAAATTTTTTTGGATAGGTGACAGCCTAGTAAGTTAAGGATTTTCTCTGTAAAACCATAGTTATCTTGAACACCAAGTAAGTTACAGAACTAACTCATACTTACATATTCCATCATATTGCTAGTTTCGCATTTCCTTTTACTCAGCTTCCAGTGCAAACCAAGCTAAGAAAATAATTATCAAAGGATTAATGCATACCACAGTACTGTTTTGATGAGTAACGTAACGAGCATTAGCAATATCAAATTATTAGGATCCAGAACACTTCAGACACAGGGTTAAGATCAGTATGAAGTATGGAATTATAACAAGGCTGTAAAATTTCTACATGCCAATTATGAAAAAAAAAAAACACAAACCAACTTGCTATTCTTAAAGCTGAAAAAAACAAGCACTACAACTTTTCTTACCTTATGATATAGTCTGTTATTTTCCCATTCTAATAACTTCTGAATTGATCTTCTAGTCTAAAAAGTAAGCCAAAACTGTATTATAAATGGTTCAGTAGCCGGCCTCGACCAGAAGAATCTTACTATTGCATTTCTGGCTTAAGATTAATTTAAAATAAATTACTTCTATAAAAAGTAGAACCAAGCAAAAGAGAAATTATAAATGGAAGTCCTACCACTCCAACTCCCCATTCCTCAACATCAGATCTTCTTCAGAAAAAAAAACACCCACAGGTTTTTTGTTAACTTAGGACTGCAACTTTCCCAGAATTCATTTACTTAGTAAGAGGTCCCTTTGAATTTAGTATTTTTAACTACCATAGCCAAGCCAACAAAACACAATCTCCCACATTCTCTTGGCCAAATACTGCACTTGCTACAGGTAGTCTACCGACAACACGTAATTTACACACATGTAATTTCCAGATTTTGCTATTGTAATTGTTATCTGAATCCTGAAAAAGTCTCACCACCGCAGAACTCCAGCTCCCAACAAACAGTGCCTGTATTTTCAACTCTTGAATACCAAAGGGCATATGACTTCCTGTTCTGCTCTTTCCAGTTGTGGGACAGGAGATGATTTTTGGAGTTTCCGTTATTTTTAAGGTCACAAGAAGATCAGCGTGATGATCTACTCTAGTTCCTGCATGGTGTGCCACAGAATTCCATCCACCAATTTCTTTGCTAAAGCTAATATTGGTGGGTGAGCTACACCATCTCATCATCACCATAAACTGGTGGATGAAAAGGTGGACATGAGCTGGCAATGTGTGCTGGCAGCCCAGAAAGCCACCTGTATCCTGGGCTGCATCCCCAGCAGCGTGGCCAGCAGGGCGAGGGAGGGGATTCTGCCCCTCTGCTCCGCTCTGGGGAAACCCCCCTGCAGTGCTGCCTCTGGGGCTCCCCACAGCAGAAGGACATGGAGCTGTTGGAGCAGGGCCAGAGAAGGGCCACAAAGATGCTGCGAGGGCTGAGCCCCTCTGCTGGGAGGACAGGCTGGGAGAGGTGGGGGTGTTCAGCCTGGAGAAGAGAAGGCTCTGGGGTGATATTGTTGCAGCCTTCCAGTACTTAAGGGGGCTACAGGAAAGATGGGGACAAACTTTTTAGCATGGTCTGTTGTGATAGGCTAGGGGGTAATGTTTTTAAACTAAAAGAGGGGAGATTTAGACTAGATATAAGGAAGAAATTTTTTATGTTGAGGGTGGTGAGACACTGGCCCAGGTTGCCCAGAGAGGTGGTAGATGCCCCATGCCTGGAAACATTCCAGGACAGGTTGGACGGGGTTCTGAGCAACCTGATCTGGTTGAAGATGTCCCTGCTCACTGCAGGGGGTTGGACTAGATGGCCTTTAAAGGTCCCTTCCCACCCAAACTATTCTATGACTCTATAAAAAAAAAAAAAAAAAATATATATACACAAAGCTCTCCAACCCTGAGTCTAAGACTTAATGGTGCAGAATCCACCACTTCTTCCTACGTTTTTCCCATGATAGTTATCCTTGGAATAAAAAGGTACATGTTGTTTCCTGTTTCAACTCTCTTAGTTTCACATTGCAGCCTTTGGATCTCATAACGCCTTTTGTTGCTGGATGAGTGTACAGAGACTGGCTGGGTGGGGGTTAATTTTCTTCACAACAGCTTGTATGGTGCTGTGGTTTAGATTTATGACTAAAATAGTGTTGATACCACATCGGTGTTTTAGCTATTGCCGCACAGCATTGACTGAAGGGATATTCCATGCCACGTAACGTCACGCCCAGCGCTAAAACTGGGGCTATTCTTTCTGGAGTGGCCCACTGCCCAGAGACAGGCTGCGCATCAGTCTGCTGGTGGACAGTGATTTGCTTTTGCATCACTTGGGTTTCCTTCCCTTTTTCTCCTTCACTTATTAAACTGTCTTTATCTCAACACATGAGGTTTTTTTCCTTTTTCTCTTCTAATTCTCTCCCCATCCTACTTGGGGGGTGGGGTGGAGGGGGTGAGTAAGCAAGTGGCTGGTGGATGCTTAGTTGCTCACCAGGTTCAACCCACCACAAGAGAAAATTAAGAACCATCTTATACTTGTGATCATTAGAGTGATCAAATCACTAATGTATCCATACACACATACCCACAGAAGCAACAGGCTCTTCCCTACTCGGTACATGTTATTTGTACCCTTGAGAATTACATTAACACTACAACATCACATGGGCATTTATTTAGATTTTTCACTAGCACGAGAATATTAAATATGGTTTTAAAACCATATTTATCTCAAGCATATTCCTCTGCAATAAGAACATTTATAAAGGCAATCAAAAGGAGCTAAAACAAGTTATGTAAGTTTTTAGGTATAGGCTTCAGCGATTACCAGTTCAACAAGTTAACATATTACGCCTTTACTGCATTTGATTTTTTTTAACCAAAAACTCAATGCTAGTCAATGCAACTTATTTTCTTGAGCAAGTTGGAAAGTTTGGCAAAACACTTCTGTTTCATTTTCTCCTAAAAGCAATGCTCATTGCTTGCTTGTTTTTGCTTTCAGTCTGTTCTATTAAAGATCATAAACTCTCAAAAGCCAGAAGTATTACTTTTTAACAATTTTTACTTAAGATCTTTTCCTGTAATTAAATTGACAAGTGTGAAATTTTTTTTTCCTAGGGCACCTACATACAATTAAATTTGTGGATAATAAGTTTTTATGGCTGCAAGTCTTATAAACTACATAGCTGCAAATAATATCATTACACGATACCCATTTATGTATTTCCTAAACATTTACTGCTGTGATAAATCAATTCTAAATCTAAACCATAGAGGTAATTCAGATCATGTTTACTTGATATTGCTGAAGTGCTTTTCAGAATTATTACTTTGGACCCGATTACAAGAATTGTCAACTTTCTGTTGAAAATAAAGAAGTAAATAAATGGAAGTCTTTAGACTTCCCTAATAGAAAACAAATTTGTGTTTTTACTTAATAGAAACAGCGCAGTAAAATATGTCAAATAAACCACAGCTCTGAAATGTAACGGTAACTACTGCATACAAACAAGTGACTTTTAATTAAAAAAAAAAAAATTATTCAGGGGGGTGGGGGGGTATGCGTGAAGAGGAAAAGTAATTTTCACTCCAGTTCAGGCAGTCTTTGAAGGTCAATGTCCAGTTCTGCACTCATTTAATTCAATTCTTAAACCTTTAGAAATCCTGGAAATTTAGGTTATGATATACTCCATCCTGTTCTTCGAACTGAGATGGGATTACCTATTCCTAAAATTATTATTTCAATTGGTAATTTGGTGCCATTTACTTCATTAACCAACATATTTTTTCTATTTTCTAAGGAATGGAAAACAGAATAACCTTTTGAATGCAAGTGAGAGAAGAAAAAAGGGTTTCGAAATAGGGATGATACTATTAAGCATTATTTAATGTTACCAGTAATTGCAAAATAAATAGAGTAAAAAGAATGAAACACGTACTTACTCTTTTGTTAAGACAGACTACAGGCCACAGGCTACAGCCCAGTGTGCAGCAGCAGCACAGACAGCCACAAAGCAGCCATTTTACGTTGACGGGGAGATTCTTTCTTAAACAGGCATTCACACGACTGATGCTGGTCTTGAATTCTTCTGGGGCAACCTGCAACAGAAGTGCTGAACTTCAGTGGAAAGCCATTACAGGTGTATTTTCTCAATAATTGCCTTCGCAGGTTAAAATGTACATGAAACATAATACCATTATACAACATGACCCCATCTTCTAAAGCACTGGTCGCCCAGTGAGCACGAAAAGTCACTTTCCTGTAACAAATTCATTTATGGTGCACGCTCTGCAAAACTTGCATTAAAAAGCTAAACATCACTTATGCAAACAGCCTCATCCTTATTTATTGCACCATTGATAAATCAATTCTCCTGATAACACAGTGGCCCCAAATAAAACTAGAAGCGGGACACAGCTGTGCAGCCTATGCACTGGCTACGCTGATGAAAAAAAAACCTGAAGAATGACACATAACTGGTCTCCAAGGTAATGCGGGGCAGCTTCATAGTAAAAACACTTGTATGTCACATAGAAAAAAAAGGATAATATTGTCCAAATTAATTTCATACCAATGCAAGTCTACACTGTGCCTGGCTGAAGGCGGACCTCTGCCCACAAATAAATTCCTGAAGTGGGCCATATCGACACGAGGCCATAATTGCACTTGTGGCTGCTTCCTAAAACAGGGAAGCCTGGAGAGACATATACTGGATTATAATCCAGGAAAAGAAATGCATCTTGTACAGGGTTATGAATACAGCCTAGCTGTTCAAAAAGAACTTATTTAAATTAAGGAATATTCAGCAGAGCTTACTCAAAATAATATTTTCTATATATTGCCACTGCAGAGTCATAGTGGAAAACCACTTTTTCTATCAGAAAATAAGCTCCTTTCTCCAATAGCAGCACATTTCTTACAGAAGTGTGAGAGCACTTACCTATTTACATACCCCAAATCCCTCATCTCTCTACAGAATCTAAATAATTTCTATCTGACAAGTCAAATATGGATTCATGGTATTGACTCCAAGATGACACTCTTAACTGTAACACAATCCAGCACTCAAACACACAAAGCAGAATAATCAGATCCAACTTCAGTAGACTTGAGCAGTCAGGCACAACCCCTCAAAAAAGGCAAAAAAAAAGCAGCTTTCCTAACTGCTTGCCATGTTGAAGAACCCCCCCCAGAATCAGTCTGGATACAAAGCTGTACAACTACCGCCTAATTCTTCCAACCGCCCCAACTCTCTTCATTTGATTCTGCAAACAAGGGTAACAACAACAACAAAAGCATTAATTTAATGACAAAGACTCCTTTCACCAAAGGAGCAAAACTACAGGACAGGAAACGGAGAGGACCCAATTCTGCTACCTCCGCCTATTCACAAGAGCTAAATTCATTAAAACATTGCAGGAAAGGGAGTAAATAAATGCAACATCTGTTTCCTGGCCATTCAGATCACCAGGCAGTACAGAGTCAGAGGTCATCTGGGCTTGGACACAAGCCAGGCTGACAGTTAGCAATGGAAGAGCATAATTTAACATTGTGATTATTTTATAGCTGCAATTAATATGTACACAGAAAGTATTTCTTTTGCAATTATACACGCTCCCCACTATATTAAATAGACTGTCTTGTAATTTTTTTTACATATACGAATGGAGCAAGTCAAAAAATTTTCTTTTGACTGACCGGAACATCAACATTTAAATATAATTTATAATAGACACCTTAGTTTAAAAAAAAAAAAAAAAAAAAAGAAAGAAAATGACAAAAAGAAACAGAGATCCCACGTATTGCACATTTTCAATGAAAAGAAAAAAGTCACATTGTGATGTGGCAAACCAGCCTGTACTTGCACGTGTCTGAAACAGAAGGCTTTACAGATCTCTGTGCCAATGCTTTTGTATTTAGGATATAAGAGATATCAGATGCATGTGAGCAAGCCCATTTCATCTTCAATGTGGGAGAATGTTTTGTAGTAAAGTACATCTGGGTCGGTCGTATGCACTACGAGTAACATTGTACCAATTCTGTGGTCTGACATGCTTCAAAGTAAATTGGGATTACGTACATTAACAAATTAGCAAACTCAACTCTTCAGGAAGTTCACGTGTTCCTAACATTTCGATATACACAAATGGCACTTTCTTTGATAAGTCTTTTGAAATTTGTACATGTATCATTCCAGCTGTTTATTTGAAAGACAAAAATAAGTGGGTTTTTTTCTTGACCCCATTAGTACTTTTGCAATGAATCCCACTAAGAGACTGTTTCATTTTCTATTAGACACAAAGTTTACTGGACCTTGACAACATCACCCCCCAACCCTAAAATACAGCTGTACAAACCTGCCAAAGACATGGAATCGCACCATCTAGAATTTAGTTTAACACGAAGAAACCTTATTATCAGTGCCAAGATCCAATGTGAAAAGAAGTCAACCAGATTCCTAGATCACAGCCGGCAGAAAAATTTGGAAGCTAATAAGAAAGTACTGGGATGGCGAGATTCCCTATTTCCGTGCTACTTTTAAGGGAGTCCCTGTTCACATCAGGTTAACAGTTTGATGCTACTTTATAAGAACGATGTCAAAGTACTGTCCTTCCTGTAGAGCACAACCCCGCAAATGGCTAAACTAGACACCAACTTCAGATGCTGCCAAGAAACAGAGAACATCTCTAGTTCAGAAATTTTGGTATGATGTTTACCTTAATATAGTATTATGAAAGCACCACTACTACCTGCTAATGCACCAAACACTTCCACGTAAACCTGAATCTCTTAGCTGCAACATAAGATGAAATTACTTAAGATGGTTTCAGCTAACCCAAACTACTGGATATATTTCTCCCTTTAGGAGATGTAATTACAATAAATATTACTGCCAGTCAATGACATCTTCATTTGAAACTAAAGGAACCAGTGACCAAGATAAGGCTCATTCTGTGATAAACAGAAGCAAAACACCGTTTTGTTGTTCTCAGTTTACAGCTCAGTAACAGTTAAGCATTGTTAGCGACACAGAATGAAATATCTGTAAATAAAATAAGTGTTCTAATTTGATAATAAAATGGTATCCAAATGAAACAGTCAAAGAATTTTGTTGATTTTCTGGCATAATTTTAAATCTCGCCTTTCTTGCAGGTACAGATATCGAAAACTTAATATGAAATGACTGATGTATTTCAAACAGAGAATTGACAGTGCCTCCTGCACAAAGAAAGCTCCCTAAGAAAGTCTAGTTTTGAGTAATTTGGGAAAGTTTCTTGGAGAGTTTCTGTCTGGGTCTTGAAAAGAATGAGATAAGTACATAGCTCCTGGCTGTGCAGTACACCTTGTAAAGAGACATTAGTTCCTTTTAGGTCTTTAAGTGAGGAGGGGAAAAAGAAAAACATAAAAGGAAAGGAGGGGGTGTCATAATATTTTACAACAGGATGCAAGAGGATCTACAAACACAGGAAGAGAGCAAGTAGAGCCCAGCAGGCCTGATCTTTCTTCTTCAATCATCATGATCACAAACCCTATCAATCACATGTTGCAGTGGGATCACAATACCAAGAGCACATTTTATGGCTTACATTTCCCTGCACCGCACAGTCATCTCTGTATAGGACCCTTATTGTTTTCAGATCAGGGCAGGAAACTCCACTTTCTTCCTTAAGGTTCACTGCCTCCATCATTTTCTTGTCACCTGGAGCAGCATGTGCTATTGTGCCATATATCATGAAGAGTATTTTGTTAAAAGCTTTTAAATGCTTGTTTTAGAAGAATTAATAATCCTATAAAACTGTAGCACACAGAATTCAAATTTAGCCAGAATTTACATTTAGGCCAAAGTCCAATCACGTTATTAAAAGTTAAATATCGCCTCTGTATTAAGTGTAATGAAATCTTTTCTTACAATATTCCGTTGAAAAGAATGCACTGTTTGAAAGCCCAGCTCAGTATTTATAAACTAGTGAATCTTGTGTCTCATCCTGTAAGACAAATATTAAGTCAATCTAGCTGAATTAGCCAGGCCCAACATCTGACCTAATTTTCCTTTCCTTTATTGTTTTCTTGTCTATGTTTTATCCTCAAATATACACATTCACTTCTCCCCCAAAAAAAGCAACAAAGATGTCTCAATTAAATATTTAAGATGTAATTACACACATCTTAGCTCTAGGCTAATTTACAATAACTATCCAGACTCTGTAAAAACTGGGAGATGAGGGGGTAAGGGGAGATGGGTGAAGAAGGAGGGGTATTTCAGATTTTTTAAAAAGGAAATTAGTGGAATCATCATTATGTAGATGGGCAAAATGAGGGTCAGGAAGCTTCAGTAAATTCCTAAGACGACACAGTGGCATAAATCCAACAAGTCAGTGCTTCTGGGAGAAAGGTGTAGCTAGATAGTTTAACCTATTTAGGACTTTTATCATGCATTGGGTAGATTTTCATCCTGTGTATAAAACCCTAGATCTTCCTCTGTATTTATTAAAAAGAAGAACAATACCATAGAGAAATCCATCAACCCCACCTAATGATTTCATCTTTTACACTCCATTAGCAGATGGGCTATGTTATTAATATCAATTCACAGTGGACAACAAAGCCATTAAACTTAATGTAACACACGTTCTGAATAAAGTATTACATTGCCTTATACTAGCTGTGTACTAATGCAAGTTCATAGCAAACATTTTAATCACAAACTGTTAATATAAACAGTCACTACACTATTCATGAATTGTGATTTCATAAAAAGTAAAAATTTGTATTTTAAGAACAGTAAAAGATCTTAAAGTGGTGTATCAATTGACTACAGTGCTTATTATTGTGAATTATTTATCAGGGTATTTGAAGAAAACCTTACTGGGGAAAAAAAAAAAAAAGAGTTTTCATTTTCAATAATGATAAACGTGACTGACTGCGACAACAACAGGAAGAAGCAGTGTAGTTATTTCTTGCAATTCATGAAAGTATTAAAAACCAAAAAAACCACAACTGAGGTTTTTAATGTCTTCCATGGCAGCATGTGGCAGGCAGTAAGAAAAATGTGTTTACTATCTCATTTGATTGGTGTTTTCCCCTCACAAAAGGCAACTAATTTGTTTTCAAGGTCTTCTTACTCAAAAAGCCCCTCAAATCCACATATGAGAAAAAGATAACAGGATATCAAGATTCTCACCAGAAGTAGCATATGGCAAATCCCCACTCATGTGATTTATGTTGTCACTAATTAGATCTATGGAACGAGAAGGGTAAATGCCAAGTAGAAGAACTTCCTCTTTCCTCTCTTTGCTAAATTAAGTCCGAGCAGTCAACTGAACTTTAAATTACACTTCTGTTTGCTGTCTATTTAACAAGAGGAGGACAATCAACTGGCAAATGTGTCAGGCATCGATGCTCGTATTAAGAAGTGTAGGTGTGGGAGGTTGGGTTTGTTTTGTTTTTCTAACACATATTTTAGAGAGACAGGAAGAGATGAAATTATACAACCAAATTAATTTTTAATATTTCCTGCTAGGTATTTTCCATAAGCTTATTTATAACAAACTACACCTTGACTTCAAGAACATAAGAATTGTTATTTCCAAAAAGTATTCTGTGGCTTTTCAGTGATTGGAAAGAGCTTCACAGAAAAGAATAAACCTTAAACATGCGAGGCAGTGCAGTGCAAATGGTATTATCACCAGCCCTCACATTACACACTACAGAATCAGTAAGACTTTTCCTTTGGAGCTCAGCAAGATTCTGAAGGAAGGCCAGAGTTCCCAGGCTGTCTTTTAAACAACAACAAAAAAAATCCAAATAGCAACCTGCTTTTCAATCGTACTGCTGTCAAAAAAAGCTGAAAACATTCAACACAAGTATTTTATTCATTATACTCTGGGGTGAAAATGAAGGAGAAAAACCACAGATGGATTTGGCAGAACCAGGAGACACCACCCAGCTGCATTTTAGTATACTGTTAATATGATTCAACAGCTACCGCAAGAGGCTGCAGAGGTAGTGTAGCTGTATGGTATGACACTACAGAAAGTAGTAAGAGCCAAACAAACTTTTTTCTCACAAATTCTGGAAAAGGTACACAAGGGGGATATAAAATGAAGCAAAAGAAAAGTACCACAGTATGAAACAGCAGAAAGAAAAAAAAAAAATCAAAGAGAAAAATAATTCAAAATTTAAAAGTCTAAAAAAATACAATTATGAAAATAATTTAGAACCATAACCAAGAATTTTGTTACAAGATTTCATTAATTAATAGCTACAAAGAAATAGTTATGAAACTTGCATTTGGTAAGATGACAGGACTCCAGAGAAAGCAAGACACTTGTCACCACTAATTTTCAGAACTGAAAAATATATCTGAAAACATACTAAAAACCTACCTAATTTGTAGATTTAGCACTATATTGTTTTGTTCCTTAAAGCTTCTGATAAAATAGAGTCTCTTCCAGAGAAACTCAAGGTTTGACAGACATATTAAAAACAGAGGTCTAGTATTTGAAATAATTTAATTCACACAGGAGGTAGCACAAACTCCAGATAAAGCAAGGTTAAGTGACTCTTGCTTTATTATAGATTGCCTGCATGAAACCAGTATGATGCCATGTTGAGCTTTGCTGTGTTTAGAATGTCAATAATGACAGCAACCACCACAAATAATTTTTTCTTGTTTCAAGTACACTGTAGGGACCGGTCGCCAACCAGCTTGTTGACACAGGGCAGAGTTAACTGAACAGCCCGCAGCGCAGCGCTGGCCTGCACTGCTCTGTGGACTCACGAGCAGGCACTTGTAACACAGAACCCACTGGATGCACTGCATCTTTCTGTTTAAAAGAACAGTTTAATCTCACACTTACCTTCCCTGTCAGAACAGAAGGAAATTCTGTATCAAACTTGTTGCTCAAGCCAAACCTTGAAAACAAAAGAGACAAACAAAATATATTCCACCTAACTTATTTTGTTTCCCTTAATAAAAAAAAAAAGGTAATAAATTTTGTACTTTAAAAAAAATAATAAAACTATTAATTTCTTTTGCCCTTACATTTACATTATTTCATTAGCTTTCAATCTAAGGTCTTGTGTATCATTCACATGGTCAGTTACAAGACACAGAAATCTAGCTTGTTGCCTTACTTCAATACCTTCAAGTCCCTAAAAGCACAAAAATTATTTTATGATTGGATGGCAGGAAGTTTCAATCTTTGCTTTAAGAAAAAAAAAAAAAACCTCCAGCTATTAAATTCCAGTTTCACTAGGCTCAATAACCCTTTTACTGCTATTTTTCTTACTCATGCAATTTATTCACATGCAACAGAAAGCTAGTCACAAGGAACCCCTTCATCATCATCTTAGAAATTTATAACCATATAGTTTTAAAAAATTGCTTTGGGCTAAGTTAAACTATCTCATGCAAAACACATAAGAGCTGACACAAAGAACAGTTTTAAAAGAACTATGAACTTGAACAAAAATTACGTCTTAGGTATCACTGTGACTGCTCTTCATTGAAGTTTTTTTCTGAGCAAGAGGCAAGTCTTCATTCTAACCAGTGAAACCTCCAGGGAACTAAACTTTACTTGTAAACCTGTGTTACCATGAGCTCCAAAACTACTGAACCAACTGAAACTTCCAAAAAGTGGGTGTTGTAGATCAGCAGGATACTGACAGTGCAGGCTGACTTGACTTTCTGGTTTTATTTAAAGTATGTAAGTCGGCAAGAAGTTAACTAAGCTCTGATGCTAAACTTGCCAGCTTCTGCAGAACAAGAACTCTACTCTTCCATCTTCTCTACCTTAATTGAAATCTTTAACCTTTGCAATTCGGTAATTTAACAAAATACAACAGCAGCCGGCCTCTCAGCTACAACCTTTACGTTTGAACAGAGCTTAATGTTCAGTTTGTAAAGTTAAATATACTGTACCTCAAGTTCACTGCCAGCTCAGCTAAACCATCTCCTGAGTATTTTTGTTTAAAAAAAGAAAAAAAAAAACGAAGGATCACAGCCAAAAAGAGGAGCACAAACACACCTGGTATTGTAATATTTATTGTAGAATCAAACCCTTTGGAGAGAGAGTATTTGCTTTCAGTCAAAATGACACCTGAAGTACTCCTTACTGGTCACCTGGACAAATACTAGTATTGCTGAAATGTCACCAGTCCCCTATCATTATATAATACATACAGCGTAATAATTCAGATATCCAAACTTGGCAACGTAACTTGTTTAGAAGTACACAAAAACGTAAAATAAACCTTAAAGAAGAGAGAAGCATAATAAAAGAACTTGTGCTGTCTTTAGAAATCCAGTAAGCTAACTAAAATGTTGTCAACAATACTGATGAAGTCCAATCAGGTTCTTTAATGGCTAATTTAAGTCAGAGCCTTGACTCTTGTAAAGAGCAGCGTATTGGAGCACTAGTTGTGTAAAACATTAAAAAAACTCCCAAAAAGTAGATCTTAATTAAAGTGTTTCTCAACCTTTGTCTCTTAAGCTATCCTAAGCAAAACAACCAATTGCCACCTATCTGTGTTTGTTTCATTCAACATATTTTCACCAAAAAGTTTCTAGAAGCAAACGTGAGTGAACTGAATTTCAGCCCAGCATGGGCTACTGCATAGCCAAGTGAACTGGAAAGCCATGATGTCAAATTAGTACTACAAAAACAAACAGTAAAACCAGTAAGATTCTAGGCAAGCACAAAAGTTACCAACATAAGCACATTTCCATTCTCTGTGAATGTAATCTGGCAATTGAGCCTTCACATTTTGTAGCTTTTCTTTTTAAGCCGAAATCTTCCAAGTTTTGTTATACTATATATTTACTTTTAAGGAAGCTTGAAGAGCAATGAGGTAGTCTTTAAAAAAATCCAGAAAAGCCTAACGATATGAAGCACATGCACAAGCTTGTTCTGAGGAATACGAACTTTTCTGTATAACAGCAACGAAACTATCTCAATTGATCACAAAGTTGTAGCAATCAGACAATATAAGAAGTGAACTATGGGAAAGTTCAGGTAATATACTCCAGAATTATTTACTCTACCCATACAACAGACTAACTCCACTAAATCACGCCAAAGGTCCATCTAGCCCAGAACACTGATTCTTACAGTGGCCACTACAGATGCCTAGGAAACAGCAAAAGAAAAAAAAAAAATTGCAAACATGTACTAGCATTTCCCCAGAATACCTTTCTGACCCTCAACAATTTGTAATTCAAAGACTTCCTCAGCCATAGGTAGTTTCTTTTATCTCACTGGTCACATATACTCATTAAAATTTCTACTGCACCACCAATCTCCATAAAGAATAACATAAATTAGTGCTTTCTGATTTAGATCTATTAAGAATACAAGACCACAATATATTTTATTACTGAAACATATTTAAAACCTAGAACTTATCAGTTGCCAAAACATTCCATTCAGTTATTGCACATCCAGGAAAATCTCAGTTACAGAATCTCTTACACTAACACCTGCAAACGGTTAAAAGAATATAAAAGGTTTTGACTATCCTGAACACAGGACTACGCTACATTAAAACACCACATTTAGTCAGCATCACTGATGGCCTTTAGCACAGTTTTACTGTCTCTAGAAGTTTTACAGACTATCCTCATGATTATTTACCACATCATTCAGAAAGATTAAACTCCTATTAGACGGGGCTGGGGGGGGGAATTCATGAACCAAATAAAAAAACATGTATTTTTTTAGAAATGTTAAAGCAGAATGTTATAGAGTTTTATAGCTTTGCAAGCCACTTCGTAAAAATCACTGAAGTGTTATTACAATATTTAATGTAAAAAAGTTAAGAGCTAAAGTCTTGATTAAGAGGTAAGTAACTTCATTAGACTTTCTACAACCGACTAATGATCTAGCATGATCTGGCCTATGAAGTCTTCTAAAATTCAGTATATTTAAAAATCACTAGGTAAAATAAATTGCAGTACCTGTCCTTCAAATCATCTAAAACATCAGTTGGTGGTGACTGGGCTAGTTCTCAGGCTCCTCACTGAAAGCTGCTCAAAGTCTAACATTTAGAAATTCAGATAAGTCACCCATATACTTTGGTTGCAATTTTCTCGCTGGATGACAAGTATCTCTAAAAGCAAGGCACGCTTTATTGTAGGCAACAACACTGGAACAGAACTAGGATGAGTTCACTTTCTAGTTCTTCTGTCTCTCTTTCCCGGCTTTAATGTATGGCATCAGACAAGTCCCATAATCTCATTTTCCCCCATTTGTAAAGTGGGGAGAAGGCATCTTCTCACAGGGAGCTGTAATAAGATATATTCATAAATCCCTCACATTAAAGACTGAAACAAACACCCCGAATAATCAGTTGCAGACACCGCCTGCAACAGGTATCACGTTATAAAATTCTTTGTTAGTTCACAAAGCACAAGGAAGTGAGATTTCCTGTCCCCAGAACTGAACAGAAAGATGTAGGAGAACACTTTCTCATATCTAGAACAGACATATTTACAGGTGCTTTACCTTTTTTTTTCCCTTTTGACTTAATAGTGCTTCATTCTCCTCTATCCCACTACTGTATTTATAGATAGTAATCAGTCTTACTAGACTACACAAGCTAAACCCATTTAGTCAACTCTCGTTCAATAGGCTCTCCAACCTCCTCTCAGCACGGCTCCTTTCCCCACACCTAATCCAGGCTACGTTTAACCTACCTTGAACAGACGAATGCAGACCCCACACACTATTCTTTATGACGTGTTATCTAAGCTTTGTCCAGCATTAAAGAATAAAGAAGGCATTCATCAAGAGCCCTGAGCCGAAATCTCCTTGAACACTTAACATTTCTCTTCCTAGTCTAGGACCTTTTCCTACGAAGCCAACAGAACTACTGAAGAGTGTCCTTACCCATGGATGATGTTTTAGAAAACTAAGCTTTTGATAACTAGCGGAGACCTACGGTCATTTGTTATTTTAAATATGTGGAATCTGCTATTTTAAATATGTGGAAGATGGAGTAGTATCAGACAATAATCAAATGTCATCTTATTACAACTGAGAGCACGTGGCTCTTCCCTGCCTTCCCCAACTGATGACAATGCGTTTTTCATTAGCACCGGGATTGTGGGTCCCTGGGGCACTCCTACAGAAAATATAATGGAATAACGATAGTTAACTTCCTTCCAAAACTAGGAAGTTTGAAGACTTATGCAGAAACCACAAGCTGCATACTAAGGGCAAAAATACGCTTAATGGCTATTTCATTACCTCATTACTATCTATCCACATGGACTTAATGATATGGAAAAATTACATCCAATAAATAAAAACTAATAATCAAGTTAGTTTCTTTAAAGCTCTGTTTTTGAGAGTTATTGCTGTTGCTTTGGTAGGCCTATGATTCAGTCTTCACTAAAAATGTTTATGTTGGGATATTTGGATACACCAACCAGAGTCACACTGACTATGCAAGAAACAGTGAACAACAGGTTTATAATTCATTAAAACGGAATTTCAGAAGTAAAGACATTTAGTAATTCCTATGTGCTAAAATTCAAAAGCTTTCTGAAAACAATAAATATGACTGACAGTTCTTTTTTCCAAATTAAGAATCTTCTAGAGTGAAAGAGTGTTGAGGAGCATAAATTTTGCTAACCACTTTCACATACATTCTCTCTCTCTCTCTCTCTCTGAGTAAAATAAAACAAATACACATTATGTGATCACTCTTACCATGCAGAGGGGTAAAAGGGTTAGCAAAACAGTCAGTGGAAAAAGCAAGACCCTGCTAAAAACCCTCAGAAGATTCTTGGAATTTGTATTTGGTACTGTTGGATACTGCAGTAGAACTCTGTTAGGGTCAGCAGCTCACTGACAAGGTCATCAGACAAAAACTCGCATGCAAGAAACTAATATATAGTTTGAATCTACTAACTTGGGAGTTTTACTGTACATGAAAAGCTGGACCAGAAGATGACCCTGGAATTAGAGAATTATCCCTTCTCTATACACCAAAAGTATCCAAGAAGGCCAGTGTCAGATGAGGTACAGAAGGCATCTGAAAAAAAATCCAAGGAAATCAATGGCTTTTTTAAAAAAACCCTGATTTTTCTTTTTTTTTTTTTTTAATAGAGTGTCTGACTTGTCAGGACAGAAGTTCTTATCAGCAATGTTCCAGACAGGTTCAGAAAACAAACACAAGTTTTACTTGATGACGTATCTAACTTCAGTAACTAGAGCAGGCTGCTTCTGAAGCCAACCGATTTCAAAAGCAGCAGCATCTGTGTGATCAAAAAGTGACAGAATCTCAGAGCTGATACATACTAACCAGAAAATCTTTAGGGAGCAAAATACTTCCCATTTAATAAGGAGTTTAGCATTACATACTACAGTGTCCAGGGTTTATTCGCATTTTATTGGTAACATCCACTAACTGCTTTTATTAATATAAGGAGATTTAAAAATACATCATGAACTGATAAAAGCTGCCTTCTACTGGTCAGGTAGGTATACCTGTTACAGGAAGAAAGCCGGGAGGAATGGAAGAAAGGGAAAATAAGGTGGATGGGAATTCAGTGCAGGTAGTTACAAGGGCACGTACGCTAGCTCATGGTTTCCGCATCCCTTACAAGCATTGCTTTCTTTTGATGTAGACATCACTAGTTGACAGGGTTCTTGGAGATGCTCCTGCCCATCCCCAAAAGATGCTGGAGCCAAGAAAGAACTTTAAGGAACATCACTAATACAGAAAAAGCATCACAGCAGATAAAGCAAATAAATGTGTAACATTTTTTCCAGTTTAGTGCTTAAAACCAGATAACTAATAAGATGGGTAGGGGTATTCTGATCATTTGGCTTGTGTTACATCCCTCCTTCAGTCAGGCCACGTGCTATTTGGGGTCAGGACTGAAAGAAATTCCACCAACACAAACAAGTAGACTGCGGTGCAGCAGAGCAACTCTCCACTGGCACTAGCTCAATGCAAACCTCATTTAGACTTACATGATGGACACAGTATCAAATCCAACATTAGTTCTCTTAGGATTAGAGAGCCTTCCCCACCCAGTGATTTTGCTGCAGATAGCTAGATCGCACTGCACCTATTTACAGAGAGAAATGTGCATTCTTTTATGCAATCCAAAGATAGACCCAAAGCAACACAAGCTTGATGGATCTCTGCAACACAAAAATTTCAGTACCTCTCTCCCTGCCATGAAAATGAATGTAACAACCAAGAACTTGTTATGAATGTACTTTGTTATATTAATTCCTCTCGTTGCAGAACTAGGAATATTAAGAGAATCCCTACAAGTAAACATTACATGTAAGGTCACACAGCGTGCTCATCGTCTGCTCATCTTTTGCTCCAACTCTTTAACTGAGTAGCAAACACTCTGGCCCATGTCGTGTTCTAAGGACAAAACCACTTAAACCTAAACCAAACTCACAACTTAGTTTGGAGCAGATAAACTCCGGCACAGCCATGTGCCTCCTCTGCAGTGCAGTGTGGGGGGTCCGCGGCTCGGCTGAGGCAGGGAAGGGTCACAGGGACATCGTTCGAACAGGCTGCTCATCCTCGCATCGTGTGGCATTTACTTTTTTATCTAATAGATTGTTTAGAGAGAGAAGTACCCTCAGGACTGTCAGGGCTGATTAGCTGCTGCTGCGCCTGCACCGAGCAGCCAGCGGAACTTTCAGCTGTTCATTCATGACTTCGGCTTGCCTCGAGCTACTGGAAAATACGAAGTTTCCCGTTTTAACGCGTTAAAAGCAAAACTCCTCTCACAAAACTGGGGGGTGGGGGAGGGGGGCGGGGGGGAGCAGAGCTGGAGATCGCGGTAAGGCGGGCGGCTGCCTCAGCGGGGGAAGGGGATGCTGGGGGCAAAAAGGGACGGGACTCAGGCCTCCTGGGGTCCTCGCACCCTCCCGGCACCGCCAGCGGGGCAAGCCCTGTCCCCGGCAGCACGGTGCCGCCGGCAACGCGGACCTCCCGCCCGGCCTCCGCCTCCACCGCCCCCGCCCCGCCACACCGGCCTGTCACGCTGCCGCCTGCCCGCCGCCAGCCCCCACTCCTTACACGGTGATGTGCCCGGCGCCCCGTACCGCTACGGGATCCGGCGCATCGCGGGGCCGGGGCAGCTCCTGGCTCCGCACCACAGGCTCAGGCTCGGACTCCTCCTCCTCCTCTTCCTCCTCCTCCAGCTCATAGATAGTGTCGAAGTCCGCCATATTGGGGAGTAGTACACTCATCTCAATCCCTCCCCCCCAGAGCCGCCTCACCGCGCGCCTGCGCACTGCGCGCCGGGAGAGGGGGGCGGAGCCCTGGCCCGCCAGCAGCGGCGGGAGACCGGCGCGCAAGCGCAGTGGAGCCCCAGCGCGGCGCGTGCGCCTGTGAGCGCGCTGAGGGGAGCGCGCACCTGACGGTGGGGGCAGTTCCTCAGATTTCCCGCCCGCCCGCTGAGGGGACGCGGGTGTCCCTTGCCGTTGCTGCGGTCTTTCCGGAGGCGGTGCCAGCAGGGGAGGATTTGTGGCTGGCCCCGCTGACAGGAGGCTGCCGCCGCCGCCGCCGCCCCCCCCCCCCCCCAGGTGTGCGCGCCCCTTCCCGCCGCACCGCGGGGGTTAGTGCGGCTCCTCACGCCGCACCCCCGCCCTTCCCCGGGCTGCTGAGGGAAAGAGGAGCTTTTCTGCCCGCCTGTCGGCGCGGCAGGTGGTACTCTTCTCGGTTTTACCCCTTGTCCAGGTGTATTTATGTGGCATTTAATAATACAAACAGCCGGATAGATACTTTCCTCGCTTCCCGTGTCATTTTTTGTCGCTTGCTTAGGTTTCACCCGCGCCACTCACCAGGGTTGCCGAGGTGAAGGTGAGGGGAGGAGGGAGTTGAATTTTCCCGAGGCTTTGAGGTGTTTGGGGTTTGTTGGTCGGTTGGGTTCCGTGTAGGGTAATGGGGTTGTGAGAGGGAAGAAAATCCACGTAGGAGGGGTACCAAAACTGGGGAAGAAAAATCTCTCAGAATATTTGAGAGTATAGGAATGGCCCCTCCCCCCCAGGTGTAAATTATTATTGAGGTAAGTTTAAGCACTTCATTAGTCACCTACTGCAAATGGAAAGTAAGCCAAAAAAAGTACTGGTGTTCATAATGGCAATATAGGAGTCAGAAATACAATTCTGAGAAGGTTTGTGGGTTGTCTGGGTTTTTTTAATATGGATGTAGCTACCATAAAGTGATGGGTTGGGTTTGGTGTGTGGCCAAATCTGAATTCCTGACCCACAGCTACTGTAAGGAAGGTAGATCACGACCTCCTAAAGATGGAAGAATGGGTCTCCATCCCTGTCTGCTGTTCTTAGGAAAAGACTTCGCTCATAAATAATTTTTGCTGTTTTTCAGGATTTTCTAGACAGCAGCAAAATGTGATTGACTTGACTGTGAAAATTTTTGCTGCTTCTGAAAGCAAAATCGTATGAACTACAGCTACAGAAGTGAAGTCTTACTTCAGCATGTTATCCATTTTATGTGGCGTTGCAGGTAAATCACACTTAATGACTTGAGAAAAAAACTCACGAGAAGATGTTATAAACTGAAATTAAAATGTGTGTTCTATGTTCTCCTATTTTTTGTAAAAAAAAATATACTCATTTAGTGATCAATATTGTGGATAAAATGCAGAGAAAGCAAGTCTGGGATGGAACATGTCTCTGTCATTGACTAAATATGAAAAGGATGTCCTATTTAGAAACATGTCAAAAAATGAAAATAATTCTATAATTGAGGATCTAATATCTTTTCCACTCATCTTCAGTTGTGTATACACGACTGCCATTCATAACCCGTGGAAAGAAAGTCCTGAGACCACTGAAATAAATTTATGTATGGGGTTTACTCTCGGTTAAATTCATGTCTGCTTTAGCTGATGTGAAAGTCAAAAAGATAAGACTTATAACTGAGAACGCTTTAAGAAATGATAGGTCTGATGCTGTGCATTTACATTGTAGGCTTTAATATTTAATTGATATTATCTTAGCTCTTGGTAGGTTTGGTGAACTGTCCATGAGAAAGGCAGATATGTTTACAATATAACCACAGGGTATGTAATCTGATGTCCTTTTGGCCAGTGTTGCCTATGAGAAAGAGCTAAATGCAAGCTTTTGGGGTCAAGGCTGTGTGCTGTTGCTGAGCAGAAGTCAGACAGCTCTGGGACTATTTCAGGGCAATCCGTGCAACATGTTCTTAGTTTATTATGGAAGCATTTTCCAGCACTATCCCTGCAGAATAAAATAGTGAATCATAATTGCTTTATCTTTTTCACGGTGATACAATGCTTCATGTTTTCTCAAAGCTTTGTATGACCACTGATTTCTATAAACCTTGCTGGTGTATTTCTATTTCTTAGAATATTTTAAGCTGACAAGTGAAGAGTTTTTACAGGTGCTTCCGTGCTCAAAGGAATAACTTGAATAGAGGGCCAGAGTTAGGGTCTCTAACTCTTAGCCAGATAGATGTGAAATATATTGTCTGAAATAATTAGAGTAAGGCACATTTGTAAAGATATTTGCTATCTTTTTCTGTGTTTAACTAACTGTCAGTGTCTGTACTTATCATCACTATTTTATCTGGACTGTGGCTTTACAGTGCTCCCATTAATGGAATTGTGAGTACATGAGTAGCAAGGATTTCTAGGCATTGAAAGAAATAGTGAAGATTTCTTGACCGCTTGTGACAGCATCTTATGAATTGAGAGATTCTGCCCCTATTTGCTAAAGTATGTGTGGTTTTGTGTGTGTGTGTTTTTATAAAACTAAAATGATACTGGTGGTGATTCCATTGATATAAAGTATTTGGATTTTTGAATAGTTTTCCACAAAAATGTCTCACTGCTGAAACTAAGCTGTTTTGAGATGGAGGATAGCTTAATGAGCAGTTAAATGATAGTAAACAAAAGATAGTGATAAAGACAGTCCTTATAACAGGGAGAGATTACTAATGAAGTTCAACAGCCCTAAGCTCTGTTCAACATGATTATAAATTATTTGGAATAAGGAGGTGACAATGTTTGCTGCTGAGATGTCTCACTGTCTTTTGGCAAAACTGGCCCCGTGCTGCATGGAGCTGGGGAGGGTGAGGGAGTTAACCCTATTTCAACCTTGTCTGACAATTTATGTACATTGCTCTGGATAACACTTAGATACATAAGGGACAAAGGTAAACTGTGGGAACAGACAGTTACAGGTGGCTAAGGATCAGTCCACAGCCTGCTTATGTGAGTAAATGAGAGCGAAAGAGGCAACCTGTGAGGGTTGTAGTCTGGGATTTCACACGGTCACGACGCTGTGCCCTACTGACATGATCCAGCTTTCACTGGGCTAAGCGCTTCTGACTTGGCATGTGGATCAAACCCTTTAAGAAGATTTGTGCTAGATTTTTTTAGAGCGCTTAGGACCCACCCTGGATGCTATAAAGCCAAGCCCGTTTCCTGTTCCTTGCATATTCAGTTTTGTTCAAATAAAAAACTGTTGAACATTTTAGAAGAGTGAAACAAAATGAGAGACAAGCAGTATGTGTACTATAAAGTGGAATGAAGAAACCATGTACTTGTCTGCAAGGATTTACAACTTTAATGTTAGATATGATGGTGAGATGCAGGTGGGAGGGAAAAGTGTGGCAAGCAGTGAGAGATCCAGCAGCAGTATCATGCATGTTTAATTGAAAAGCCTACATTTTAATGCAACTCCTGTTCTAATTTAGTAAATAAGCTAATGTTACAGACATTTAAAGGGACAGAAGTGAGCATTTGGTGGAATTAAGGCATTAATTCTGTTAGGTGCTCAAGGAGGTGGTAAAATAATTTGCTGAATTGAAGTGTAAAATGAGGAAGTGTAGAGTTTTGGCATAATATACTGCGTGACCTCTTTATGAGTATCTGAGGTATTAGCAAATCAAGAAAGGAAGTCTCTAATTGAAAAAGGTACTTTGCTATACTAATTTCATATTTAATGTCTTATGCGTTTTAATTACTATGTTGAAGTCAAAGTTTAGCTGAAGTTTCAGTAGAGTTTTTTTTTTGATGGTTCTCTCCTAGCAGGAGCGATGACTTTCTGCAATAAAAATAGACCATTTTAGAAAAACACCTTTTATAACCTATGTTTGTATTTGAAGAATGCCTGCTTAGTATTGAATTTCAGATGTAAATACCACAGGGAATTTTTTCAGTATGATTTATGAAACTTTATAGCTCCACAGGAAAAAGTATTTAGATGCCTCACTTTCAATATTTTTTTTAGGATGCTGTTTATTAAATGAGACAATTATGTCATAAAAACTGCATGATGTGTGGAGAGATGATGTTCTGTGGCAATGTTTATCCACCTAAATCACTTCCTTTCTTGGAATAAAAAGTGTTCTCATATAGGACATGAAACATGAAAAGAGAGTGCGGGATAGGTAGGAGTTAAAACAAAGCACAGTATTAAATAAAAGCACTATTGAGAGGACAGGGAAAGTGAATGCTTATGTGGGCCTGAGAGGTACTGAGTCTTCTTCCAATATATTTTTTTCTTCTTTGTTCCATATAAATCTCCACCACATAGTCATTATTCAGAAGGAAGAATATGCAACAAGAGATGTCATGTTGGCTGTCATAATTCACTTATTTCAGACACTTATGTGTTTCAACAAAGGAAGAGGTTGTTGAATAATAGGTTTCTATTGGGGTTTGGAGAATGCATTTTAAGGCTGGTGGACAAAACATCCATGTTTCTTGATCAACATTGGCTCAAGAAGTGGAGGGTATTCAGAACTTCAGGGCCTCACTGGAGATGCAAATGCCTCAGTTTTAATACAGCAGAAGTATTCTCATTTTCAAAAAGAGCGAACAGAAACAATATTGGACCTCACCTGTGAGGTACCACCTTCCTGAGTCAGTTTATACAAGCTGAAGTTACTGATTCCTTTTTGAGAGTTGGGCAGAAAAAAACCTGATGAAGTTCAACAAAGGCAAGTGTAGGGTACTGCATCTGGGGAGGAATAACCCCATGCATCAGTACAGGTTGGGGCTGACCTCCTGGAGAGCAGCTCTGTGGAAAGGGACCTGGGAGTCCTGGTGAACAACAGGATGCCCATGAGCCAGCAATGTGCCCTGGTGGCCAAGAAGGCCAATGGTATCCTGGGGTGCATCCAGCAGAGTGTGGCCAGCAGGGCGAGGGAGGTCATCCTCCCCCTCTGCTCTGCCCTGGGGAGGCCGCATGTGGAGCACTGTGTCCAGTTCTGGGCTCCCCGGGTCAAGAAGGACAGGGAACTGCTGGAGAGGGTCCAGCAAAGGGCTACGAAGATGATGAGGGGACTGGAGCATCTTTCTTATGAGGAAAGGCTCAGGGACTTGGGGCTTTTTAGTCTGGAGAAAAGAAGACTCAGGGGAAATCTTATCAATACTTATAAATACTTCAGGGGAGGGTGCCAGGTAGATGGGAACAGTCTTTTTTCAGTTGTGCCCGGTGATAGGACTAGAGGTAACGGGCACAAACTTGAGCACAGGAAGTTCCATCTTAACATGAGGAGGAACTTCTTTCCTGTGAGGGTGGCAGAGCAGTGGCACAGCTGCCCAGAGAGGTGGGGGAGTCTCCCACTCTGGAGACATTCAAAACCCACCTGGACGCCGTCCTGTGCAACTGCTGTCGGTGTCCCTGCTGTGGCAGGGGGGTTGGACTTAGATGATCTCCAGAGGTCCCTTCCAACCCTGACAATACTGTGATTCTGTGGGAGAGAGAGTGAGATCAGAATACAACATCTTGAGAGGTTTGTGTTGGGGGGTGTGTTGAGGGAGGTTTGGGTTTTTTTTGGTGTGAGGGTTTTTTTGCCTGGTTAACTTGTTTCTTCAGTTCCTAATGTGAAAAGTTCTGGAAAGAGTGAAATAAACTTGTAGAATAAATGAACTGGTAGGATGTGGTGGTTAGTAATGAGGTGCCCATTGATGTAAAATCATTGCATGATGTAAAAAGAACAGTTTTCATAAGTTCTGTTTCCACCTGTGTTACACATGAATAGCTTTAGAGAACATTTGCTTGGTTGGAATCAGGATTAACTTGACACAGGAGCAAGGTGAGCTGTGGTAATGTCAGAACAACTGTGTTTATGCTTTGTAGTGTTTTGGCAAACAACCACTTTCTTTCGGTGCTGCTTTCAAACCTGTTTCGGTTAAGCTTTCTGTTTTCTTGGCTGCCCTGCATGTGCTAGGGTGCTGGTGACTTATATTGCTTTCCAAATTGATTTTTGCACTTTCTTTTCTTCCAAGAGAGAAAGATGCAGTAAATGGTCCTATGTGAGCACAGAACTTGTATCACATTTGAAGAATTTGCCATGGCAGTAGGCAGTAAGTCTGTAGCAGAATGCATACAGAAGTGCACGAAGACAAAGCTTGAAAATGGTCTGCGAGTGTATTAAATACCAAACTGGCAGTCTAGCTGTGCTCCAGCTATCCCTCTCCGGTATGAGAGGCTGGACGGGATTTTTACATGTGACGGATCGTAAAGGTGTGTTTTGTGTTGCATGTGGATGATTAAGTAGATGTCAAAAAGACTGAGGTCAGTGACTATGCACAGGTTTATGCCAAAAAGCCAGAGTCTGTTTTGCTTTGCTGGAGGCTGAAAGCCCTTAAAAGCCAAACCGAGTACTGCATGATAGTGTGACATTGTCAGGCAGCCTTCTGCCCCTTAGAGCCTTCAGGCAGCCGGCTGCCATGAGTATATGGCCTTGCTCTTTCCTTCAGTACAAAGAATGGCTACCAAATGCCTGCCCAGTGGCAGTTGTGTATTTTCTGTCCAGAACTCTTCTGTCTCTAGGTACTTAGACTATAAGTTCTGAATTGTTTTCTTCTATGCTTCAGTTTTTTCTTGCATGCCCACTTTTAAAAATGTTCTCTTTCATATCCAGCTGCTTCCAACTCTGCCAGCACGCAGTGTATAACCATTACTACAAACCAGAATTTTGCTAGGTTTCCCTTTTACTTCAGCCCTAGGGCAGGTTCATTGCTGAACATAGCGATGCATGCTTAACCGCTGAGTTTTTTAACATGGAAATAAGTGCCATTAACCGAGTTTAGGATGATTCTAATTACATACTGAATTTTGAGGCATAGAAAATGACTGCAAGTATGTTCTTACAATCTTTATCATTGAAAACCTTGTAACGTTTTTCCAGTGACATTTTTTAAACAGCTTTTAAAGAACATGATAGCTCATATCAGAGGTTGAGTTTCTTTTTTTTATTTATCGATTCTGAGCCTTGTTGCAGGAGGGGTATGATTCCATGACTTTCACTAATGCAATTGGGAGACGTGTGCTTCTGAACTGATAAAGTGATAACTCATGTTCATGAACCAGCTCTGCAGTACTGGAAAGCTCTGCCCAGATCTGAATGAAAACATTTTTAGCCATTTTGGAATTCCATAATACTGCTGAAGTATTATTTTCCCACTAATAAAAGCTCATTTCCCAAGTTGAGAAATGAATCTGATCAAAGTTATTCTGTGAAAAACGGATGAGGGTTTAGTGGGGAGAGAAACCTTAAGAAGCTGGACTGTTCCCTTTAACAGCACCTCATGCATAATGAAATTTGGGAGGCCTGCGTGGCTTAGGTTGGAATTGTGTCAAATGCTTGCAGCTAAAATCGTGCATGTTCTTGCCAATGTATTGAGGCAGAACTATGCCTCATTCGGTCGGAGGAAGTTGCACTGGCTGCCTGAAAATGGTATTGATAAGGGATTTCAGAGAGGAATCCTGCAACCTGTAGAAAAGAACCATTTGAAATGTTGAGATTTTTACTGGCCCGCTGTTCTATATCCCGTCTCTTTTTGAGGTACCCATGGGCAATATTCTAGATTTTCACTAATTTTAATGTTTCATCTTTTATTTGCTCTCCTGTTGATATCTGGGGCAACAGGGAGAATATCAGGCTCTAGGGAGTTTCAGTTAATGGATCAAAGTATTACGTCGATAAAGAGTTAATAGGCGTTTCAAACATTTTTAGCCTCAATTGCACATGAGAAGCAGCAGCTAATAATGGGCTTGGGATTCATCATTACAACTTGGCTATCTAGCATTCAGTGCTCTGTTGAGCTGTTCACCTGTGATAGTGTTTTTCAATCTCAAATTATGAAACCTTTACCCAAACAGCATGATACCGTATGCTGCAGATAATTTCAGTAGGATCATTAGTGTTTAGTGCATCCATGGAATAATAAAAATCATTCCTTCAATGTAAATAATATTTTCTTTTAAATATAATATTAACCACACATTTTAAGATTGTTTGATAAGTACCTGAGGCTTTTTTGAAATAACTCTTCAAATGTTAGCATTACCTGCTAGTTTCCTCTTTGGGAAATAAAGGCATAACTTTTGATTGGGAACTGCAATCACTGTATGGTGGAATTTATTATAAGAAAAAGACCCTGGTAATTTCTGTGGGTTTGGTTCTTGCATTTAGCAGAATTCTTTTTCCCTTTCCCAGTGCATCCAGCATCTCATTGCAAGTTCACATTCTTTTGTTTAGAAATAGAAATGTGTAACTCATTAGGCAAGTTTGGATGCGTTCATTTGTTGAAATAAGGCAAGTCAAGAGTGATGCGAGAGGTTTAATGAAACTGTTTTTGTGATACAAACATTTTGTACTGTCTAGAAGGTTTTGGCTTTGTGCAGGGGTGTGCAGCTTTGTGCAGGGGTGTGCAGCTCTGTGCTGTTTATGGTGAAAATGCCTAATGTAGAGGTAGATCAATTTTGAAAAGTAATCTTAGTTTCAAGAGGTTGGCAAGTTTCTGATCCAGGTTTTTATTTGACCTGTATTACTACTACAAGCAGCCAATTAGGGGTTTAAGTGATGCTCTTTTCTCTGTAAATTATGATTTCTTTTAAATATCTTGTAATAAGGTCCTTTCCAATTTCTAGTCTAAACTATCTGTCCATACTGTAACTATAGATAAATCTGTAATTTTCTTTCTTTTCTCCCACAGATCAATATTTAGAAGTTAGTTAATGATGCCAAATCACTGTGCTGCTACACTGAGTCTCAGCATGAACGGTTTGTGGTAAAGTGTTCCTTCTTGATTAAGTATTTATAGATAGTGGGACTGAGAAAGGCAATTGTTCCCAAAGCTTTGGCACCTCTGCAGTATTCTCATAAGAATAAAGATGATTCAAATAAATGTCAGAAGGGATTTGCTGGCTGCTGGAATTAGACAGTTGTGTGATGCAGAAATTTCTTTTGATATCAGCATGGTGTTAAAGTGGCTCACTACTTTGCAAACTCAAAATACCAATCGAACAGCTGAATTTAAACAGTGTGATGGTTTTCTATTTACATAAAGTGAAAAAGACAGGAAACTGAGAGAGCTTGGGGAAAATACCCACTGGGTGAGAAGGATCGTGTTTGATTTATTATTATTATTTTAATTGCCTAACGGTGCTAAGGGAGAGTCTAATTAAAGTCCCTGGAGAAGTCTTCAAAGGAGGAAAGATAAATATTGGAAAATGTTATAGCCTTTAGTGTTTCTTCTCACCCACATAAATACAAAAAATAAATACGAGGCCTGGTTCATGTCTTCTGAAGCTTTTCTTTTACATAGGCAATGTAGAAGAGTCAAACACAGCTGTCCAGAAAATAATAGCGATGTACGGACTTTGTAATGGCTGTGTTGCCTCCACCCAACTGCATATCCTGATCCTTGTGTTCCCATGCTGAATTTGGCAGAACATGAATATAGGATGGACTCCTGTCAGGCTGTTGTGTAGTCTTTAATGGGCCATTAAAATGTGCCAGCATGTAGTTCTGAATTGTACTTTGATTTGGAATGATGTTTTCTGGCCAAAAAAATTGGCTTTGGCTACAGTCAGATACAATGTCCAAACCCTGTCAGAGATGGTGAGAATTTTCTTTCAGCTGCTTGCCATTTTCCACTCTTTATGATTTACCGTCCTCCCGATCTAGTAATAAGACTGCATATTTAATTGCTCTGTAATCGAGTTTACTAAAAATGATCCTGATTAGTCTAAAAGAATTTAACAATATTTTTTTCCTTAGAGTGTTTTGGGAAAGAGCTGCACCACTACGCTTAGATTTAAAGAGACATGATCTAGATGGGGGTAGTTACGCACAATACAAGATAGGGGGAATAACTTCTTATTTGACTTAGCTGTAGCCAGAGAAGATAAACTGTTAGAATTTTTAGACTTAAAGGTCATTATCTAGTGCATGAAAGAGACTGTCTTCCCCAAATATTTATTAATATATGGTTTGAATACATTTTAAAAAATAGACCTGGTGGAAAAAAGTGAGGGTGAAGATCATGAAAAAGAAAAACCCTTTTTATTGATAAGACTGATTTTAAACATGTCATAGGAAGTGCTTTGTATCCCATCTGAACTCCCCTTTGACATCTAAAATAGTCTCATTTAAAAGGTTTCCTTTATGAACAGTGGTTGTTCTGAAGGACAATCAGTGGCTCAGTTTGTGAGAACAGCGTGGTGTTTCCTGACTGGCAATTCAAAAAGATAGACTGGAGCTTGTTTAGAAAATGCAAGATGATAATTTTGAATATGTCGAATGTGAACCTGGTAAATAACCATGTCAGTTTTTTATTTCAATTTTGACAGAAGGAAAGAGAAATTTTAAGTTAAGCCATGTATTTCTAGTGTGCAAATCTAATGAATGACGTGTTGTATGTTATTGCTCTTTACTAGCTATTCTTCCATATTGATTTGCAAACTGATCACAGAAAAAAAAATATCTGGAAACTAGAAAAAAGTTTTCTCTCATTCTCCATTTCTGTGTCACTGATAACCTTCACAGAACCCATCGCCTGCTCTTCCATAGAGGCAGACCTTCTGATGATTTGAGATTTGGGTAACAAGGTTAAAGGGCCTCTTCACAGTATCACAGTATCGTCAGGGTTGGAAGGGACCTCTGGAGATCATCTAAGTCCACCCCCCTGCCACAGCAGGGACACCTGCAGCAGTTGCACAGGACGGCGTCCAGGCGGGTTTGGAATGGCTCCAGTGTGGGAGACTCCACAACCTCTCTGGGCAGCCTGTTCCCTTTTCTGGGCAGCACTCTTCCCTTTTTTCTTGTATATCTAAAGTATTATGGCTTCTTTCTTCATGAGTTTCTTGGGAAATTATTTTATCTTCTACACTGTTCATGTATAAAAGGACAAGACAGGTAGAGGGGCTGGTGGAACTGGGAAAACTGCCTCTCCCAAATCTGTTATAGAGCAAATATATGGATTTCTCTGAATGAAAAGCAGAGCGGCATGTATGTGTCTTGCTGTTTGCTAGCATGTATACGTCTATTAATATAAACAGAAGTAGATCTGTTTGTGTGCATGTTGTATGACATGCTGCTTTGTCTTTTAAAATGTCCGTGCAATCCCGTAACACTGTAACATCAGTGAGAAGTTTTAGACGACCCTGAATTAAAGCCATGCAGATGTAGTCTCCGTTTCTCATAGGGCTGGATTTTATACGTATTTATATACACCAGATTTTCTGTTTACAGTTTGTTTGCATTAATAAATGTCAGTTTATTTTAACACTACAAATAGGAGATTATTAGAAATATATTGGAGAACCACCCACAAAATGCTTACAATCAGTAAGATCTTATCCTGTGTTACAGATTTTCTTCCTAGTTTAGCTTGAGACATTTATGTCTACAATTATATAATTTAGTATTTATTTAAGAGTGTTATTCTTGTAACTCCTAATAGAATTACATTCATGGAGTTATATTTGAACAGTTGGGAAACGGTGAAGCACATCTTCAAATTTAAGTTATCTAATTTGTTGAATCCAGGTAATGAATGGTTTGACAAGTTGTGTCCATGTTGCTCAGTGCATTGTCAATGCTTGTTGACACTAAGAAAAGCAGAATTTGATCTGCTGGTTTTGAGACCAAGAGTTTGATGTTGTTGAAATAAGTGATGCATAACTCTTCATATGCCAGATAATGGTGTTTTGTGTGTTTTCTTTTGTTTTCCCTTTTTATTACCTTTGTTCCTGATGACCTTTTCAGTAATATTAAATTTTTCCAATAGAGCGCTTACTTGTATGGTATCAAAAGTTCATATTATGAAATTCCAACAGAGTACTACTGAAGTGTTTGGGTTTGGTTTTTTTTAGTGCTTTGGGTTCTCTTTCTACTTTTTCCAGACTCATCAGTTGCCTTCTACGTAACATTGCTACCTTCTCATCTGCCAACATGGACCAGTAATTAAAGCTAACCACACTGTGAGCGTGTTTATTCTGAATTTGTGCTCTTTCAGGAGTGCACATGGAGTGAACACTTCTTTTGTTACATACTTGCTGTGACTTTGTGAATGCTAAGCTGCTTGATGACGGCTTCGAAACACAGTGTCAGCTACTTTGGGATATTTTTTGCCTTTAGCCCAAAATAAGTGTCGTGTATAGAATCAGTGGGCCAAGACTGCTACTATTTCACTTAAAGGGTTTAGAAACATGAAACAAATTCTTTATTTGCTTTTTGGTGGTTTGCTGGTAGTAACAGTTCTGTTTCCATTGCATTTGTGCTCATATTTTTGAGTAATAATATGTGCGTTCGTTTGAAGATTGAAGTAATGCTTATATCTTCCACACTATTTGGCGTTTACTAATGTGCATGATGAATTGCTGCACTTCTTACAATTGAAGAAATCTTGGCAGATTTGGTATGATACTGCATATCTGTAACTATTACTTAGGACATTGGCATGCTTGAACACAATTGCACAGGGCAAAGAATGTTTGTTTTATTTAATTAAATGTAATATGTTGGTATAGCAACATTGTTATGTTTTTTGAGTGTTTAAAAGTGTTTTAAATGTTTTTGTTTTCAAAAAGGAGCATTCTTTTCAGTACACTGAAGTGTGAATATTTATTAACATCTACGATTAACTCTATTTGGTTTGTTACATTTTATATAATTACACCCAGCACCTTATACTTTATGCAATAGTACTCTATTTCGTAATCAGTTCACTTAGTTTTCTGTGTGTATATATGATCCGACTAGAACTACATTTACTTGAGTCTTCAGTTGTATCATTCTTTGTGTCAATGTCTGAAGCAAATTACCTCCTACGGAAAGATTTTGAGTGATGAATCTTAGCAGTGCAAGTTCCCTGAGAATTCTGCAATAATTAAAATATTTTGATAATAGTCCCAGGTCCTGTACTTAGAAATCAGCACTTTGAAGACAGTTAAATGAATGTGGTCCTTTGCAAAGTTGAGTTTTCAAGGGGGGTGCAGTGGGGAAATTAATTCTGGCTTTTTCTTTTTTCCTTTTTTTTTGTCTCTGTTCATTCTGAAACTGTGACTTGATGAATGTCATTAGGCTGTAATCCATTTATTCCATGTGGTGGTGGGAACAGGGAACTAGATATTTCATTCGGACTGAGTGAACCAGAGTCACTCTGAGCTGAGCCCCCGCTGCCATCAAACTGAGATATTTTCTTCTTGATCATTTTTCTTTCTTTTGCTCGGCGATTCTGGAACCAGATTTTTACCTGCAGTGTTATAAAAGATATCTGATTAATTCAAAGTAGTGGTCAGCTTTTTACACTAATAATAGCAATGAAAATATAGTTATGTTAAAAAAAAAAAAAAAGACCCAAACCAAAAAACAACCCACAAAAAAACATAAACCCCAACCACCACCACCATCACCAAACAAAAAAATCCCCACAAAACACAACACTGGATTTGTGCAGCGAAAAATTTTTTAGTTACTCTGTATTCATTTTCTGCCATACAATCAACAGAAAATTACTTTATTTTCTTAGACCTGGTGTAAAGTGAACTTGCTGTGTTATATTTAGGAACATAGTGATCAACTTACTCATTTAGGCTCAGGGTCCACCTAGTTCATCATCTGAGCTTTGGCAGTGGTGTGTGTCATACATTAGGAAAATGCAATTATGGAATAATACTGAAGGCTTCTTTATCGTCTGTATTACAGATTAATTCAAACCCAGGTACTGAGGGTTCTTTTTCGTCACTTATATTGTGAGTGATTTTTGTGTGTACATAATTCTTATGTATTTTTAAAGTTTGAAATTTTTGTTAGTTGACTGTAAATATGTATTTTGTGGATACATATGTACTATGTCGTGTCTATAAATGGGTATATCAGCATTACTTAATGACAGCGGATTTCCCAGGCTAATCGTGCATATGTAAAGACTCCTGTCTGTTTGAAATCTACTTTTAGTTTAAGTATCTATTTTTTCTTTCCTTATGTGAAATTGTGAATGAGTAGAAAACACTGTTTGTGTTTTCCTTATCATTAATCTTTTGTGCTCCTCCTTTACAGTTTTTGTTATATCCTTTATGTCTGTTGAATAAAATATGATATAGAAAGCCATACCATTGCTTTGTATTAAAAAAATCATTATTATTTTCTAGTTATGTTTTAATTACCTTACTGGTAATGGCGATAAGAAGCATTTAGCTTTGTCTGTCATGAGTCCTGTAGAAATGCAGATAGATTATCTATTTGGTCTACATTATACTTGAAGGACATTCACCAGCCAAAAATGGGATAGCTTTAAGAGTAACATCTATGTAAAAGCAAACAGCTGATTTTATGCGGTATCACTGGTTACTCCAGGCATGTCTGTGTTCTAAATCAGCCAACTTGCATAACATTAAGGTGGAGGGTTTGAGTCTTTCATAATTGCAGTTCTCTGAATATTTTTTAACGCAGCTATGTCCTACTGTATGGCAAACTTCAGACCATCAATGATAGACTTGTTTTTTTGCAGTTGCTTTCTGGGGCCACTTACAGTCTGCAGAGTGTAATCTATGTACTGTTTGGGTCTGGGATTAAACATCACTGCACTAAATATGTTTATAAAAATCCAGTGCTTGATGCTAAAATACCATTGTTTATCTATGCATCCTTACACTTCCAGCCTCAATTGGTCCCTTTCTATTCCATGTTCTTGCACAGACTGAATGCAGAAGCAGAGGAGGCCACTGAAAGAGGAGAATATTTTAGAGAACTGAATGTGTATATTCAGAAAGAACAAAAGCTTGTAAAATTCTGAAAGGAAAGATCTCTTGTTTAAATTTACCTGGGGGCAATAAATCTGGTTGCTAAGGTATGAGATGCCTTATTCAGTATCGCCAAATCTTCCCTTATCCTCCAACTGTAGCAGAACCATTGAAATTCTGTTGTATAAGGAGGGTTGGATTCAACAGTTACTGTATTTGCAGTCTGTGGAGCTGTGCTTCCTATGTGTGCTCTCCAACACAGTGATTTTAGGAAATTCTTTATCCTGAATTCCTCTAGTCTTTGTATGAACACAGCTAAGATACCAGGAGGCTATCTTTATTCAGGACAGGGCTTAAATATGTGCTTGATATGAATGAATGCAGAGCTGCTTTCCAAAGAAGCAGTGGATCTAAGTATGCACTTGAAAATTTCCTGAATGGATAGTCTTGGCTACGTATATACGTATAATAGGCATAAAAATTTGGCACCAAATTTTATAGACTGAAGCACCGTGTGTGTGTAGTGGTGTGAACTACTACTATAGGTGAAGTACCTGTGAACATAATAGCAAAAAGAAATGCTGACTTGAAAGTCAAAGGCTGTAAAAACTCCTTAAAATGTGCTAAAATCTAACTGACTGAGAAAGAATGTGGGAATAATGGCAACAAATTTGTAACAAAAAACGCATAGATATCTTGTTTGATTGCTCTTTGAACGCTGAGTTTTCATTTTGCTGGCTTACAGCTGAAATATATCCAATACTTCAGACTTTTTCTGGCCACCATTTTGTGTGATTGCAAGAAGACGTAAAATGGTGAATGTCATAACTATTGAGAACATAGCTAAGATAACATTAAGCTGAACTGTTTAAATTCCAGCTGTCTAGCAAGCTGTTATGCACATAAGTACTTTTTCTAGTAGAAATGAATTCCTAACACTTATTTACCCATAATTGGAGGTTTCTGTCAAATTAGCCTATTTATTAATTTGTCTTTGCGTAGTGTATTCTCTGGGTGACAAACATACACAGAAACTATATCATGGTTGCCTTTGCACTTCTTGTGGGTACAGAACGTGAGTGTCCCCTGGCAGTAATGGTGTCTGGTGAATGGGTGCGCGTGAATGATGAATAGTCTCTGTGTACCTGTCTTTCAGATAGTCCCAGGTTTGCTGCAAGTTCTGACTTTCTCCTTATTGTAATGTATCTGTTGCAGTGAAATTCCTTCTCTAATTCTAGTCTCTGATGATCTGTGTAAACAACTCGGTACTTTTCTTTTGTTCTTGTTTTACCTGTTTAAGAAAGAAATATTATTAATATGTTGAATTTGATTTTCTATAGCATCTTTCTTTCAAACATCTCAAACATTTTACAGACATTCATTAAACTACAGAGTACTTTCATGGGATTGTTTTTTGTGTTACTGAGAGGGAATATGAGGTGCAGGGTGAGTGAGTGTGTATTGGTTATCATTGGTGTCTTTCCCTCTTTATCTCCCTCTCCCTGTAAACGTACATTTAAATATAAAGCTCTTAAGTGAAAAACAGCCTGAAGCATCTTAAAAAAATCATAACAGTACATAAGTGGTGCTGGCTATATTTGATCTCAAAGGGGTTCCCTTTCAGTGCTCACTGAAGTGGATTCCGTGTATAAGTGCACATAAATACACAGGATTTCAAGACTGAAGTTCAGTCACAATTTGTTTACTTGTATCATGTCCTAATTCTTTACTTGAGTTATTAAAGATCACCTCTCTGTCACAGAGAAATGTCCTACTAGAAGTGCTTTTGCTTTCTTACATGGCCACAGGACATGCTTATAAGTTCAAGAATAATTTAAATTTACTTTTTCAAAAAGGTCCACTCTTGCAAGGTGCTGAGTGCCTGTAGAGGTATTACTGCGGTTACTCGAGGTGCTGAGATTCTCTTTCGAGTTGAAGGCACTTGGCAATTTGTAAGATGAGACAATAAAATACTTGTAAAAGGATTTCAGTATCATCCTCTCTCTAATGTATATAAAAAGTATTCTTAGATATATTGGATAAATACTGTTAAGCATTATTTGATGTTTAGAAGATACCTTTCATTTAATGAAATTTTTAAAAAATTTCTTCATGTAATAATAATACCGAGAGATCACTTTTCAACTTATTTGTTCTCCTTTGCACTTTCAACAGCTAACTAGATAGTTTTCCTTTTCCTTCTGATCTTCCCAGGTTTTTTTTGATGTGAGTTTTCTGGGACAAACTGTAGGACAAAGACTCCTTTAAAGTGGTTCCCTAAAATCCATTGAGGTGTTAAGATGAAGCACACGCCACACAAAGGAGCGACAAGGAGATCTTATCAAGAACCCCTTTCACATTCAGAAACACAAGCCAATTGGTTTGGAATTTACAAGCCCTAAACAAATGTCAGACTCTTTCATCTTAGCAGAGGAAAAAAGGACAGAAATAGATGAAGGAATATTTTTTCCTGTTCTCTTTAATTTTGGACTAACACTCAGGATAGACTGTGATATTTTTATCTGAAGGCTAGAGGTAGACACAGCTTAAGACATTTTGAAATACACATAATTAAGGATGTTTTCCCAAATCCTGTGCCACTTTGACTTCTAGTGTACAAAGTTTTTCTGCCTAAATTTGCAGGACTAAAACAATCACCAAACTAAGTTTACTTTTTTTCAAGGTACAAATTGTTGGCTTTGAAATATTTGCTCTAAGTGATAGTTCCAATGTTTAACAATAGTATAGATATTCAGGTTCCTTGTAAACTGAAGGCTTAGAAGGTAATCTTTGAAAACAAGTTAAAATTCAACAGGGTTATTCCGGCTTCACTATAATCAGCAAATATAACCATGATTTGAGGGGGTGGAGAAAAGGAGTAGTTTTCCCCATTCCCCTTGGTCATAAAATTCACAGAGCATTTCTTCTGAAGACAATAAAGCTAGGAGAAGGCCTCTTTATTTGCTGTGAAAATCATCACCCTTTCCGGCAATATAACTCCTGAAGAAAAGAGGGAGAAGGAAGAGACAAGACTGCATATCAAAGCAAAGCGAAGTGTTGAAAGGGTCTGTTGCCTCAATATGACGGATAGGCCTCAAAACCTCAGACAATGTAGGCCAGTGGAAAATAGATGTCACAACTAGTTTACAAAGAAAAATAAATTAGCATTAGAGCAGAGGCCTGGCCTTTTTTCCTGCTTTTCTATTTTGCTTTCTGGCCCTGTTTCTGCTGTGATGTAATCTGAATTACTTGTACATCGCTGCTTGTTTAAACAAAGGCATAAAATGTGTCGACTATAATTAAAAAAAATAAAAAAAAGCTGAGGCTGATCTCGCAAAATATAAAAATTATGTTGTCCTCTTGTTTAGTCCCCTTTAAAGTCCATTCTGTTTCTGAGAAGGGTCGCTCCGAGATGAAGTTTCATATAGTTTTAAAAGATATAGAATCTGTTTTCTAGGCCCTTGTTTAGATACCTTCTTTTCAGTAATTTTCATGCTTTCAAGGCTTACTTGCTCTCATAAAATACACATTTTTACACCGTTGATTACACAGGTTTTAGAAATGAATTGGTCTGAAGTTCTGCTTTTACATAACAGAAGTTGATAGGGCATTTTATCATTGATTTTTAGTAAAAACACGATCAGACTGTGAGGAATTCTGTAGATGTTCTTCTCATTTTGATAGCCTGTCTGGGAAGATATCTTTACCAAGCCCACTTTTGATGTTTGTTTTTTTTAAATTTCTTATTGCCTCATATGTTTGCGATGTCTGTGTATTTGAAATTTAAAAAAAAGGTTTGGTTCTGAATATACAGTGGTGGTCTTTTAGTAAGAGGACATATAATTTCATATCAAATTTTATCTGTTGAAAGGCCATAGTACTTACATCTTTGTGATGTTGTTTAATCCTGAGAATTGATTTGGTCAGGTAAATTTTCATTTAACTTTTCCTGCAATTTATTTATTTTTTAATAAAATGCTAAGTACGAATATTGAATCAGAATGTAGTGTATTTAATAGAGTCTAAATAGAGGGGAAATCATTCCCATCAACATCCCCTCCCCCAAAATAGGTCCAATTTGTCTTTAGGACTGTATTTCAGTAGCCTCCCTCATTTAATTAGATGTGGTTTGATTTCTGTTATTCCGTGCTGCTCACATACATCCATGTGAGTACACACCACTAGGGAATTAAGGACATACACGTATCTATGTGTATAAATATATTTGTACAGTTTAGGGCTGTAATTCTGACATTTTAGAGTGATGAACTGTATTAAGCAGCAATAATATTGAAGGGGAGGAGCCAGTTGCTACTTTGATAGTATCAATAATATTATGACAATAAGGAAAAACAGAGAGCAAGTCTGTTCCAAAGAGTGGTTATAATGGTATGAAGTAAGTTTTCTGACATTATCGTCTTGAGAAAGCATTGATAATATGTAGTTACATGCATAATTTTAGCCTTGTCGTTATTTGTTTGAATTTCCTTTCATTTTTCACAACTTCTTAGGTGTCGGTATTAAACTTTTGCGGTTTTTGTAGTTAACATTATTTTAAAAACCCCAATGAAAAGCTGAATCTATTTGGTACTTTTCTTATTTTGCAAAATACCACATTCATGCTTTACTCTCCCAAACCCTTTTTTTTAAGCTGGGTTGATGTCTTGAGCCCAATTCTGTGAAGTCCTGGGCTGTTTTTAGCACTTCAAAGGATTAGGCTCTAGGAATGTACAGCCTCAGGACATGTATCTGTTGACAGGCCCCGATTCACCTGTCCAGTATTGTTCATAAAGTATTTTGTCATGTACGCAAATTCTGTGTAAGTGCTTTTCAGACTAGAGATTAATTTAAACACATAACCGCTTTTCTGAATTGCATATATATTTTATGAAATTGAGCAAGCGTGTGAGAAACCTTTCAGGGTCTTCCATGTCTGTGCAATAAGTGTAAAACTAGGATTTAGATTTTTAAGTCTGTTTTAGTCTTTTAAGAATGCTAACACATTCAAATTTCAGTGACAACATGAAAGCGGCAGGGTTGCCTCGTGTACATTCAGTAGTCTCAATTGAATCTGGTGGATGCTCAAGTCTTGCATCACTTCTACACCTGGAAATCTCCAATGATGTTAATGAAGTTACTGCTGATTTACACGAGTATACATAAGGGGGGGAAAAAACAGACTATAAATCTGCCTGGCTTTGAAGACCTTTTTAGAGGCTCCAAGTGGAAGGATGGCATTGCGATATCTTAATGTTCACTGGGCACTTTATATTTAGTAACAGTGGGAGAACGGTGTGTATCTGCTTTATAACTAAGAAACAATTACCTGGCTAACTTTACTCTTGAGTAATAACCATTTGAAGGAGGATTGTGACTCAAGCAGCAGTGCTGATTTTCTGTGTCTTCTCAGATTGCTCCAATTGTAATTGCTCTTCTTTCTTTAGAACATTTTCTTTGATGCTCTCTAACACACACTTACTACTTTTAACCTTTACAATAGATTTAGCAAACCTTGCTACACCCAATTTACGCCTTGGGAATATACACCTAAAGGTTCATCTGGCATGCAGCTTGGGACAAAAACGAGTGACACTTGCAAGAAAGTGATTTTTAATTGTGTAATTGTGGCAAACTGCAAAATTCTGGTGTGTGAGAAAGATGTGTAAAAACAATTTGACACTAAATGAAAAGGAAGCTTAACTGATGAGATATGTGGTCTGCAAACAAAATAGTCTACGCTGATCATTTGAATCAGATTCCTTCTCTAGGAATATTTCTTCTCACTTAATAAAGCTAGGTAGAAAAATAAGACCCAGGAGCAACAGCAGAAAGTTGCATAATCACTACAGTTGGATCAGAGCACATAATTTTCTTTAAAAGTGTTGAAAGGTCTGTAAAGATTTAAAAAGCTAAACCTGAATTTATATTGATATTTACCTTGAGGCACAACATTTTTGCCTGTAACTGTTAAATGTTGCTGATTCATTATTCTATAACATTCTCAAGAGTATCATCTTTTTCATCCAAAATGCTTTACAAAACGTTAGAACAAAAATTTCTGGACTTAAGTGAGATGTAGCCATATCTAAACACAACAGCCATTCCACTATAGTACCCATATAAAGCCTTTATGGGATGAAAGTGAAACTAGTGCAAATTTAGTTAAAACTACATTAAACAGCAGTAGGTTAAATAAATGTCATAAATGATCCACCAACCTATGTGCTTCAAGTAAAGTTAATTATTTATAAGATCAGTGATGGCAGAAGATGCTTTCTCAGGTTGAAAGTTGGATATACACTTACCAGTAGTATTAGCTTGCACTGTTTTCCTCATCCATTCGTAAGAGCTGTGCCTTTGGCTGTTGGGAGAGATTTGCTGTGTATTAATTGTATCTACAGGAGGTAACCCCCCAGATCCAGCAGGATGGAGGGAGCTGTAATCAGCAGAACTGTAGGAGACCTGTCCAGGAGACGAGCCGTTGATCTGTGCAGCAGCAATGGTGCTGGAAGGTCCTGGGCCATAAGCGTTCCAGTCCTCCCTCTGTGGGCCGTAGTGGGATCCCCAGGTTCCCGCAGGCTGTCCATGGGTGTCCAGAGTTGGCACATGATGATATCCCATGTACTCTGAATAGGGTGGAGTAGACACGAAGTTTTGCACTGGCAGGTTGTTGTTACCCCTTGCAGATCCTGGATACATGCTGTTGTCTTTATCCAAGAGAGAGCTCACATACATGATTGTCACAGGTTGTAAATACGTTGTCACAACATCTTGTTCTTCTGTATTTTCTTTTGCTGCTTAGAAATAATTGTGTTTGGTTTCCTCTAATAATGCCACTCTGCTTGGAATCTTCTACTTCATCCTCTTTTATTATCAACTGTCTTACCAGGTGCTAGTGGTAATGGTTTACCAAGATCTTGTCTGACGTCAGCCTAACTGCCTGCCTCATAATTACATTTACATTCAAATGAAGGGCTGACCAACCCCACCTTTCTGCTACTTCTGCTGCTTTCTCTTTTAGAGAACTTTTATGTATCCTATTACCCTTCCCTGATATTTAGCAGCAGTTCCAGTACTGCAAGATGATGCAACAGTTGCTTGTATTTGTAAGTTAGTAAAGAGACCTTTTTTTAAGAAAAGACAGTGGTAACTACAATAGCAATGTTTGGTGTTTGAATGAATCTTGTCTGAAACCTTTATTTTTTGATGTGTAATCAATCAACAAGTAAATCTGTTAGTCTCTTAATTTCTCAGATACTGAAAAGAAAATAATCTCATTTTTACTTCTTAAATTAAGGGACACAGTCAATTTGAATAATTGTAGGTCAGTAAGTTCAGAATACAGAAAGACCCTTGTAAACAGCATGTCTTGAATATAACTGCCTCAAAATTTTTCCCCTCAGTATTGGTGTTTGTAGGTGGTTTTCCAGCACGGGATAAATTAAGGCTCTAACTGTAATGCACATGTTCACACTCTCCCCGTACAGAGTGATTTAGAGATCCCTTCATCTGGTGGCCATTGCAAACCGATAAATTTTAAAAAGCAAGACAGTAAATCTTCCTAACAAAGATGGTGCCAGAAGTACAATGAAAATGACTGTAAAATGTAGTGAAAAAAGTCTTTGATTAGGCCCAGTAATACTGTTGGCTTGGGTTTCAAACTGAAGACAGCCTTTATCTGCCTGAAAGACTGCGTTCCTTCCCCTGAAACTGCTGTATAGTAGTCTGTTTTCAGTAGTGGCAGCTTAGGTAAGTGAAATCAGCAGGGAGAAACATCTGAGTTATCAAGTTAGTGGATCAGAACTGCCTTGATGCTTTTCTGTAAAGCGCCTGGCACGTGGGTTCTCCATAGGTCAATGTAAGTGTTCCCACTGCAAAAAATTATTCCAAAGGTGGTTTTATAATGTTGTTACTAAGAGCTTGATATTGACATGGGAGAACTAAACCATACCTCATAACTTGAGACTTGCCCCTATATGACTGTCTGCCTACAATTTGTAGAGTGAATTTGGTATATTTTTGTCTTGGATGAATTTCTTTGCAATGAGCTATTTGTCAAGGGGTATGCTCGCAAAAGAGGTGCAAATTACAATGAGTTGTTTTCCTTTACAAAGGTGTGGTTTTTCATTCAGTATCCTTTGTATTTTGACACTACTGGTATTCACACATCCCTTCTAATTCCAGCACTAAAGGATTCTAAGTGTGTACTTAAAGACAGGAAAGATACTCCTCTTCTGGGTTTCCTTTTTTTTTTTTTTAGGAAATAATTTTTCCTGAGAAGTGTAGCAAAATCTTCATAATTCATTTTGCTATATTCACAGATTTCTTTATTGATCCTTGGAATCCTGAGAGTGTTGAGGAAAGTTGCATCATGGGATAGGACATGGAAAAAGTAAGGCCCTTCTGTAATTGGTGTGCCCTTATGAAAATAGGCATTAGAAAAAAATATATGGAAGAGACTCTTGTTCCCTTCATCTTGAAGGAAAAGGAATTGCAATACGATATTGAGAGCCCATAGACTTTTTGGTACTGATGGGTACTAAAAAGAACAAAGAACTCCACTGAGCATCATCCAAATTAAACAAAGTATGTTTCCTATACTGGAAGTGTCCTTGGCCTATTTGGCATATTTGTGAGTGTAATGCCAGCAGTTAAATTCCAATGTATTGCTAAATGTTATGCAGAGCTGTCAGTGATAGTCAGATCCATAGGAGGGTGAAGTTTTGTCTCCATTGACTGTATCTGAAATCCATTGACATAGTACAGATGAACATTGGGTGCTCATACACTTCAGATCAGACATGTTGTTTGACTTCTCCTAAGCACACCATTTTCACATCTCAGTGAATGACATTTAATTTCATTTAATGCATTAGATGATGGTAACGTTTTTAATCCCTGGTCTTCCTCTTTCTTTATGGGATGCCTCTGCGCATACCCCCCACAATTTCAGTATCACCTAATCCTATTTTTTTTGTATCTCGTAGCTTTATCCTTTATTCTCTGTTCTTCTTTTATCTTTTGTTTATGCTCCTCCTTTCCCTTTCTTGTTTTGCCTGTTCCATTATCTGAATTTTCTTTAGATCTATTTCGATTCTTTCCAGAACATAATTAGATCAAGATATGCCGATGGCAAATTGCTACACTGATTTGATACCGGCTAACAATAGTAAGCTTTGAATCAGGCATTTTGTTTAAAAAGATTTACATAGTAGGATAAGATTGCTGGGTAGGACTGCAGATTTTTAACACTAAAGTGAGAATAAGATAACTAAAATGGCAACATTCAAATGATCTTCTGCACTCTGACTCTTATGCCTCCCGTTTTGTGGATATATTAACAAGGAACCATACCTTTGCATGTAGTCTAGTAGTCTGAGGGCACCAAAATTTTGGGGTTGATGGTTTTTGAGAGCTAATTGACTGTTAATCTGAGTCTGCCTTCCCAAGAGTCATTTCCTGGCCATGCATGTGTGTGTCCTGCTTAGATCCAGCGTGTCAGTAGCTTCAGAGCCACAGAACCACTGCGTCTTCAGTGTATAGCAGTAACTTACCCTGTAGTTCCAGGAACACTTTTAATGGGAATTGCTGTCAGGGCAAAAAAAAAAAAAAAAGGGGGGGGGGGGGGGGGGGGGAGAAGTGAATGGCCCTTGCCTTGGCCATATTTGCACTGTGAGGGGATGGCTGGGGGTAGAGGAAGGGCTAGTGCGCTGCCTAGGCCTGTGTAAAGTACTTGTGGAACTGTTGTGTTACCGTGGGCCCTCTTCTGACTTTTTGGGATGGTGGGAAAGCAAAAGCAGTTCTGAGGTAGTGGCCTAGACATCCAGAAATCTTATCCTTACGGAGGTTTGTATTTATACTGGTTTCTGCAGTGCGTGATAGAGACAGAAGAGGAAAGATCTGTGTGGTATTGGCAGCAAGAGTGCTATGCTCTTTGGCATACTTCACAGAGATGGATTACCAAAGTAACTGAACTCCAAGGTTATAATTTTCCATTTTTTTTTTCTCCACCTGTTAAAATGCTATGTCTAATTTATCTACTTAGCCAGCGTCCACAGGAGTTGCCTCAGTGTTTGTTGAAGTGAAATTGTATGTGTGTAAAATGTACTTTGAGAACTTTGGGGAGGAATACTTCCTAGTTTTCTAACAAGTGGTTGATGAAAATCTGGCAATAATAAAAAGCATAGTGATAACCATTGGAACTATCTAAGTTTTGTTTGTTACAGGCAATGTAGATGATATACTATGATACATGTGCTGTTCTAAAGAGCTTTTCCAAACCAGGTAATAATAATATAATCACAAACGTGCAATTAAATGTTTTAATGACAGCTATTATAACTGCAATTTCATGGGCTACTGGTAGATTAAAACTGGCCTATCAACAATAGGTTATATTAAAAATGTTTATACCTGTGATGGTTCCTAATAAAAGCTATTACTCATGAAGTTACTTTTGCTTTTATATGGAGATAAGAAGAAACAGATCTGTCCATCTTTGAAACTTGAAAATTATATGAAATCTATCTGGGGTTTTGTTTCTGAGGCGAAAAAAAGCAGGTGAGCTTAGCGTGTCCCATTCTGGCTAAGGTGATAGCAATACATGTTTGTTCTCTTGCCTCCAGATGACCACTCTAATAACATATCAGTAACATCAGGCGCAGGAATGCGTGTACCTTTATAACTGCATGCTTGGAATTTCAATGGAATGGCTAGCTAAGGACTTTGTTAGTGAACTATGTATTGCTGATAGTTCTAATGCAGTATTTCGGAGGTGTTACTGACCTTTTATTCAAGCTGGGCTTTGCATGCACACCCATCTCTCCTAAAATTAATAGTCAGCTGTATAAATCTTGAGGAAAGGTCAGTCAGTAAGTGGAATGCTGTGAACTTAGGGCAGTTCTGTTGGAAAAAATTCTGACTAGTCATTAAGGAAGGCAGATGGGTTTAAAATTTTAAAACACACAGCTAAAGAGACTGCTATTGCTTTCACTGAAGCTTCTACAAACACAAAGCTTCTGAAAATTTTATTTACCCTTTTTAATTGGGCTGGTTTAATATGCAACACCCTAGTTAGAACTTACTTTCAGGGCTTGAAATGCAAGCACATGCCAAATCGTATCTCTGTATTGACAGATGTGGCACAGTCTAGAGAGCTGAATGAGCAATGGTAGCTGAACTATTTTCACTTGCTGAACTGAGCTCTCCTGGGGAAAAAGGGATATATCACAAGTTTCAGTTCTGTACAGTGTGTATCTCTCATCCCTAATGTGTATTTCTTTTTCGTAAGAGAACAACAGTAGAAATAAAAATGTCAGTTGTTTGTGAAGCCTTCCTCAATGGTTTCATTTTTAATTCCACGTTCTGAAATTTTAGCTGCAAACAAATCCTTTTGAAAAATGATGAAAAGTGACTTGTTGGGAGCATGGTGATTGTATTTACCTTTCTGTCTATTCCACTACTGTTTTTCTGCTAACACTGGCTTATCTTTCATTTCTGAATGTTAACTTTTGCTTTTTCTTAAAAGTAGTGACAATATATTTCATGTGTGATCTGCATCAGTGTTGCCTTTGCCAGGAAAGAATGGTTTGGAGCTAAAGGAGGATCTTACTATTCGGAAATATAAATAATTTAAAATCTGCTACAGAATCAATACTGACAGTAATAAGAGTATGCCTTACTGCTCAACAAGCAGACTTAATATGGCACGAGTTACACAGCCTGCATGTGAGCTCTAGGTTAAATTGATTCTTTTTAGTAGAACCATGAAAATGGACAGTAAAGCCTCTATTTGGTTTCCTTCCTGAGTCGTGTAGTGTAGGGCTCCCACGTACTCTAACTAATTCCTGCTGACCAGAGTATAGCTCGATGGGATTATTGGGTGCTCGCTATTGAGTCCCTGAGATGTTCTTTGGTGTGGCCTTTCTTTCATGAGGTAACAAAAGCACTGATTGCCTTTACTCTTTGCCATTATTGCTATATGCATGGTTTATATTCCTGGCAGACTGGCATTTCTGTTGCACAAATTTAACTCTTGTTTCATACTTCCAGATAAAGAGAGATTATTGTCTATGTAAAGTCTGTCCTGCCTTGGAGTGACTGTATTTTATTGTGGCTTAGAAGACCAAAACCACGCAGGGTGTATCTTAATTGAGCCTTCCCATTTATTGTGATGCCTCTTAGAACAGAGTTTGTTACAAAATGTACAAGAAAGTATTTGTGCTCTTTGAGTATGAAAACAGCTGGCAAACATTTTAATCACAAAACCTGTGCCTATTCTTTTGCATAGTGGGGTTTGCACAGTATGGTGTCCAACTAGTAACATCCAGTGCCGTTCCAAAATGTGACTGGCTGTGTAAGTCATTCTCAGGGATGTGTCATTTCAGTGTACGCTCTGGGTGTAAAAGCTTGGGTTGGAGTAAGCCTGTACTGCACCAGCAAACATCCAGAATGAGTAGACTTTTGAATCTGCTCCTTGGGTAGAAGGTAGCACATACCTGATGCTCTCTTGTATATACAGTAACGATTGCATAACCCCTGCAATTGCAGATACTGCATATTTGAGATTTTTGTTTTAGAAATGTCATTTTGAATTGTGTATCTTGCTTAGTTGCGTGAAGTTTTTGTAGAAGGGCTTGTTTGCTATGCTCTTCTTGATCTTTTTGTACCATATATATCACAATTCTTGCTGGGTAACTGGGTTTAAAGGTTAGTGAATTCCTCTGAAAATTGGATATACCTCGGTCGTTCTTTTAATCACAATTAGGATTAAGGGCTTAGATATTCTTGTGATGTAGCCTAAGGTATGCTTTTCTTCTTCAAGGCACTTTGCTAACAGCCAATCAATCTTCACAGCAACTCTGCTTTAGTGTCCCTAGTTTTTAGATGTGATAAAAGTGATATATATACGATATACCTAAAGTCAGGAGGAAAGTAAGTATTATTCTGAGGACTGGCACCAGTATTTCATGACTCACAATGTTGGACCGAAATACTTTCAGTTGATTTAACTCCAATTTTGTGTCTCTCATTTTTAATTATATACAATACAGCATCTAAGCAACAGGACTACGCAAGCTTCTCAGAGAAAAATAGCTTTCTTTTGTTTTTTGGCAGGCAACTGTTTAGAGGATTAAAAACATAGAAAATATTTAGTTGAATGGGTTGCTGGTACATTTTTTAAAATGTACTACTTAAAACAATCACTGGTATAACTAGAAAGTTAATAATCTCTAAGGTATTGCCCTGGTTTATAGATACTGCTTTTGGAGCAATAAATTTTAACCTTTGAACGTGTGCTTCTGCAAATAAAATCCAGCCTTATTTTGTGTACTTAACAACTTCTGATTGGAAACACATAGCAACCTATAGCAAGCATGCTTTCAGCAAACTGGAACAGAAATGAGGTAGATCTTCAAAGTGGTCACTTATCTTCCTCAATAACTCTTCTACATGTAAACAAGATAAAACAGGTCATTTTGCCAGATCCCCCTCTCTTTGAATGATGTTTAAATAATTTTAAAGAGAAAGAAGTTGTGTTCAGATACATTTCTTTTCTTAAAATTCTTTGTTGAAGGGCTTTTTCCTTTTAAAAATTTTAATACAAAATTAAACTACGTCATGGAAATGTGATTAAAATACGTAGCTGTGAACTTGATCCTGCAAAACCCTGGGGCCAGAGTTCTGTGCACTTAGCACTAGGTCCTAAATTGTTGTATATCGGTACAAAAGGCAAAGTTGCTCTATGTATTCTTACCTTTTGAAAATCTAAGTCTGGAAATTTTTATTTATTTGTTTCTATTATACAAGCATAATTCTGTTTAATTGGCTAATGTGAGAGCGCTTTTCTCCTTGAATATTTTTCAGTCTCTGTTAAGTTAAATATGTGTGTGTGTGTGTGATAACTGTAGGTTAAAATACCTCTAGCATTTCCCTCTGTAGACAAAATGGCTGTTCTGTGTATTTCCAATGGATTCCTCTTTTGGGCAGATCTAATGGATATCTCTTTTCGGTGAGCGGTGTTTTGGTTTGGTTGCCATGCTTATCAATACGGATGGTAAATCACTTTTGTTCCCATGTGCTGTTTGTCATGTTCCGCTTTTCATAATATGTGGAAATCAGTAGGAGTCTTTCTGTTGCTGAACTTTGAATTGCAGTTTCTTCATCTCATTTGTATTACCTATGCAAAGCTTCAAACTGCTGTTGCCAGCAAATGGAGCAGCATTGTGAAAGGAAAGAGTGGGAATTTTACAATGTAGAGATGTGTCTATTTAAAGTTGGAATTTTACCCTTAATTAGTAAGAGTCCGTCTCACAACCATAAAATATAAATAAAATTAAGAAATAGTGAAAACCGCCAGCTCTTAGAACCATCCTGGTCTTACCATTCTCCTCTATTTTTGTAAGCTTTTTTACCATCATCCTGCTTTTAAATTTGATATTGCAATTCAATAACAGACTAAGCATGAAAATGTGCATGTTCACTTGCTACAGTAGCTGATATCACATTAGAAAATGATTATGAAAAAAGTCATTTATTTTAATGTTCTTTATATACAAAGTAATTTTACATTACCAACATTTTGATGACCTAATAGTACTATTTGTTATAATTAAGGAAAAAAACCCAAGAATGTAGTGCCTAAATGACTTAATGCTCCTAAGTCTTATTTGCAACAGTGACAAGAGATATTTAGGAGGATACCTTGATGAAAATTAGTGAGGATAGGCATCCTAGATTTCTAAATTGTGTTTGGCAATGAGGGTATACATTCCCAAATCACTTGCGTGTTTTAAAAATTTTCCCTTTGCAGACAAGTTATGCACATGCAATTGTTAGTCATTTTAGGAAGTAAGTATCTGGATTGTTCTGGTTACCTACCAAATTCTGCTTAGTATGGAAGGGATCAGTACTTGGGGAATTGAGACCCGCTTAAAAAATGCTGAGAGCTTATATTTTTGCTTATATGTTTGCTTTGTCTTCCATTAATTTGGCTTCTTAATTTTTTTTTAGTGTCACAATAGCTCTGAAAGCTGGACCAAATTTAAAATTAGTTGAATGCAATTATTGCATCTTTATCCATGCGCTGTGCTGTCTCATGAGATGCAGTCACTTTTTAAAATACCTATACTCCTTAAAAGGATTTCCCCCCCTTTGCTTTTTCTTTTAGGATACAAAATGAGTCTGACGTGATTGTTCTTCTATCAAAAATTAATTTGGGCCAAGATTCACAATTCCAGAATGCTTTTGAAACATTTATGGTAAGATTGAAGAGTGTATGTTTATACCAGTTTGTGGAGCATTGGAAATCACACCTGTCAAAACCAAAAAAATTCCCAAAAGTTCATCTCTGACCTTTGCCCTTAACATGTAATGAGTGCAATCACCATGACCCAGGCTTTCCATCAAGTGGGTCAAAACATACAAGCCAGGTTTTCATTTATCAAGATCCATGTGTAAAGCCTATGAAAGTGAGATTAGTACATGGAACCTGTGTGGACATCAAAGGAGAAGGAATATACTCTTTACCTAGGGGCGAGGGACAGGCAGAGCACTCCTGTGCAGCTGCCGTTACTGCCTCAGCAATTTTGTATTGCTTGGGGCCCATTTTGTGCTTTTTTTTTTTTCTGTTTGCAGTGTGTACTGTAACAAGTGGCCGTATCTGGTCCTCAGCTCTCCTCCCTCCCAGTGCCTACCCACCTGCTGCATGGCTGGAGGGATGCTTGCCTTGTGGCACGGAGTCGGCATGGCATCCGCTTGCAGAGGCTCCCTGCAACTAAGACTCCTGGCACACAGCAGTTCCATTGCCCTTGGGAACTTGTGCTATCCTGCAGACCTGGCAAGTGGCTCTTGGTTTACTGTACTTGAAGCTTATGTGCAGAGAACTGTGTCATGCTGGGGACTCCTGCAAAACAGCTACAGCTGTCCTCTCTCTTTCATACTGTAGTGCTCCGTGTACTGGTAGTTTATAATGTTCGTTATGCAGTAGCTCTTCAGGCAGCCTTACTGAGAGGCCACGACCTGCTGCAGGTTCCCGTTGTGCTGCAAACCATTCATGGGAAGTGGAGGTGGAGGAGGTGGAGGTGGGAATAAGGAACTGGGCATTTCTGAATGAGTCTGTTGGTCAGGAACTGGCATTGGGCTCACTGAGCCAGAGTCACTCTGCATAGAGCCAAGATTGCTGCCATCAAAATGAGTCATTTTCTTCTTCATTAATTTTCTTTCTTTGGCTCTGCGATTCTGGAACCAGATTTTCACCTGCAGAGGAGCAGAGGAAAATTTTCTTCAGTTGCTTATAGAATGCAATGTGGTGCTTTATGTATGTAGCCAAGGTCATAGGTAAAATCAGCTGCATGAGGACCAATGAGAAAGGCAGTGGCAAACTGAGACAACAGAGCTGTTTGCTTGTTTCTCATGCAGGTAATTTTTCCTATCTGGTAATAAAATATTTATTAATAACCTGATAAAAAGAGTTTTTTAGTGTTAGTTTGATTGGTATTTCTTTATGGTATGAGCTTTGATTTTTTTTATTTTTTTATTTTTTTTTACAAAATCTAACAGAACAGAATCTCATGTGTCATAGTGATGGCCAAAAGAATCTGAGAATATCTTTATATTATTTACACATGGGGAGGTTTAGGATGGATGTTAGGAAAAATTCTTCACAGAAAGGGTTATCAAACATGGGAACAGGCTGCCCAGGGAAGTGGTGGAGTCCTCATCCCTGGAGGTACGTAAAAGACATGCAGACATGGTGCTGAGGGACATGGTTTAGTGGTGGACTTGTCAGTGTTAGGTTAATGGTTGGACTCAATGATCTTAAAGGTCCCTTCCAACCTAGACAATTCTAGGTTACTATATGCCCTAGTTAGAGCAAGTCAAAACCTGTTACGGGCCTATGAACTGAGGCACAAAAGCTTTGCTGTTTGGATGCTGCACATTAATTGGTTAGCTCCAACATGTAACCCAATGGAAATGCACTTCTGAGCAGAATTTCACCAGTGCACTACTCTTGGTACACAACGTTGCTTCAAAATATTGTATAAGCGGTGCCTTAATAGCTAAGTGCCTTTTATTGCATTCATAGATGAAGCCAGAATCTGCTGCTGCTTCCTATGCAGTCCACTGCTTTCCACCATAGTCATTGCTCTATCGCAGAAATGCAGTCATCTTTGGGAAGAAATTGAAAAGTATCTAGTTTTTGATTAGGATGGAACAAGAAGAGGACATGAGATGAAGTTGATGAGCAATGGTCAATTGAAAATACAGCAGAACGTGTTCAGGTGTGAAAGAGTGAATGTTCTATGGCAACTGAAATGTCTTTGGAGGTGAATCCCCAATGTTGGGTATAAATCAGTGCACACCAGCTATTTATCAAAGGAAACGGCTCTGTATTACGTTTAGTCAGGGTAATAAGTCAAGCTACTTCATTCACATATGTTGTGTTTTCTTGCAGGTGTTCAGATGGCAAAGGAAACACTTTTTGTCACCATTTTCTATAACCCGAAGGAAAATCAATGGTTTGCTGAGAAATACTGATTTGATACTCCTTTGCTACAAGCTAGAAAGGGAAAGAGAATGGTGATCAGAAAGGAGGTAAAATGGTACGAGGTGATAACGTGTGGCTACTAGGTTGTGTTTTAAAAGAAAACCAGTGGTAAAGTCCCACAAAACATCTTAAGGAGTCTCTGTGACAGTCTTGGTGTACTTATCCTTGAGGCATTATTATTCCCATTTTACAGCTGAAGAGCTTGCATAAACAGCTTGTGGAAATTTGAACTAGGTCTTTTAGGCCCCCGGCTATCATCTGAGACCTTTGACAGTTCATTTTGTTGTCTTACTTTCTGGAATATCATTTCAGTACCAAATTATCTTCCATTAAACCAGTCTCAAATACTCTCAGATCTCTTGCATTCTGATTGTGCTGAGGTAATCTAATTTCCCCCATGTGTTTGCCAAAATGCAAGAAAAGATGAAACAGTCTGAAAACTAAGCTAACATCTGTTTCAGAATTACCTTCTGGCTTCAGTGTTCTTACCTACCTTTGAATTTAGATTTTTGTTCTGTTTTTTTTTTATTAAACTAGGGATGCAGATCTGCAGCAGTGATCCAAATAGAACTTTAGTAGGCACTGCAAGGTCGTATGCCAATTATCAAATATCTACAAGTAAAGACAGATCTGTAATGTTAGACTAAAAGCAAGCATGGTCAGTTGCTTGTCTGACTTGTTCTTCACCTGGTGCCCTCCTTCCTTTCAGTATTTTTTTTTTTCTACTATTCAGTTGTTGTGCAAGTAACTCTTCCCTTGAAGTCTGATTTTTCTCTCTCTTGTCCTCGTCATCTTCTTTATTTCTGTATCCTTCCTACATAGCACTGCTTCATTTTGCCTTTTTTTTCTTCATTAGGTATTACATATTTCCTTCCTTGTTTAAACAATTGTTCTTTGTCCTTTTGTCTAGAGTTATTCCTTCCAGTGTCCTGAATGGGATTTTGGCATAGCCAGGAAAAAAAGCTTTCCCAGAAAATCATTTCAGGTTTTAGCTGAGTGCAGCGGAACCTGGGATAGGACAGCCTGTGTTCAGTCATATGCATATGATGGGGTTGTTTGATTTGTATGAAAGGGTAGGAGCAAGAGTATAGATGAGGGATTTCTTTCTTATTCCTACATTTTCAAAAATTACTTCAGAGATGTAGGCTTTATGCAGTGGAATTAATTTCGTTCATGACATATATTGATGATGAAGAAGAGCAAATATTGCAAACACCATTGCCATGTTTCACCGATATATGTCAAAGAAACGTATCACATTATTTTTTGTATCACCACTTCAAATACTGACAACATCAAGCTGAGTGGGGTGGTTGACATGCCCGAAGGACAGGGTGCCATCCAGAGGGACCTGGGCAAGCTTGAGAAGTGAGCCCGTGTGAACCTCCTGAGGTTCGACAAGGCCAAGTGCAGGGTCCTGCTCCTGGGTTGGGGCATCCCCTGGTGTCAGTACAGGCTGGGGGATGAAGGGGTTGAGAGCAGTCCTGATGAGAAGGACTTGGGGATGTTGATGGATAAAGAGCTGGACATGAGCTGCCAATGTGCACTCATAGCCCAGAAAGCCACCAGCATCCTGGGCTGCATCCCCAGCAGCGTGGCCAGCAGGGCGAGGGAGGGGATTCTGCCCCTCTGCTCCACTCTGGGCAGACTCCGCCTGGAATATTGTGTCCAGCTCTGGGGTCCCCAACATAAGAAGGACGTGGACCTGTTGGAGCGGGTCCAGAGGAGGGCCACAAAGATGCTCCAAGGGCTGGAGCCCCTCTGCTGTGAGGACAGGCTGAGAGAGTTGGGGTTGTTCAGCCTGGAAAAGAGAAGGCTCCGGGGAGATATTTTTGCGGCCTTTTAGTATTTAAGAGGGCTTATAAGAGAGATGGGGACAATCTTTTTATCAGGGTCTGTTGCAATAGGACATGGCATAATGGTTTTAAACTAAGAGGGAAGATTTAGACTAGATATAAGGAAGAAATTTTTTATGTTGAGGGTGGTGAGACACTGGCCCAGGTTGCCCAGAGAGGTGGTAGATGCCCCATGCCTGGAAACATTCCAGGTCAGGTTGGACGGGGTTCTGAGCAACCTGATCTGGTTGAAGATGTCCCTGCTCATTGCAGGGGGTTGGACTAGATGGCCTTTAAACATCCCTTCCAACCCAAACTGTTCTAGGATTCTATGAAATATACTAACAAAAAGGTTTATCAGGAATTATGACTGAACTAGGAAGTTTCAAGTAAATATTGTTTGGAGTTTACAGAAGCAGGGCCATGATTTTTATATTAAGCATAATGAAGTCAAGTAATTTAGGTTTTAACAGCCAGCAAAAAGACACATGGTGTATTTTTTATACCTGGTTGAAATTATTTTAATTTTCAATAATTAATTAATCACATTGAGCAGGAGACTGAGAAATATTTGCAAAATGGGTATTTGCTTCTCCATTTCTGTAAGCTCTTTCAGTTTGTGCTGTGTCCAACAAGTTCAAGTTGGATGAACAGTGATACAACTAGGTGGATTTTGGACCATCCCTGCTCAGTAGAGCCCATAAAACAATGGTGAATTGTAATCTTCAGTGAATAATACTGAATAATAGCTGACAGAAAACAGTGTTGTGACAGTTTGCAAATAGAAAAGGCAGCAAATGAGCATATTGTGTCCTGAAATCTATTCAGGGAGATCCTTCAGTACAGCTTTTAATTTATGGTTTAGCTGCTTAGTTCAGTGTACTGCATCAAGAAACTCCAAAGTAAAATGGGAGAGAACGCTCAGGCCATGTTGTGTGTGTCTTTGTGGGAGATCTAGCTTGGCATCTTATCTATCTCGGTTGTTTGCATGAGCCAGCTGAAGTGCTTGAGAGCCAGAGGCCATGTAGAATCATAGAATCATAGAATGGTTTAGGTTGGAAGGGACCTTGAAGATCATCGAGTTCCAACCCCCCTGCCATAGGCAGGGACACCTCCCACTAGACCAGGTTGCCCAAGGCCACGTCCAGCCTGGCCTTGAACACCTCCAGGGACGGGGCTTCAACAACCTCTCTGGGCAACCTGTTCCAGTGCCTTACCACCCTTAAAGTGAAAAACTTCTTCCTAGTGTTTAATCTAAACCTGCCCTCTTCCAGCTTAAAGCCATTACCAGCTTAAAGCCCTGTACCTGCTTTGCTTTGGTAGGGGGTGGCACAGGTGCTGCAATTGCCTGTTTGAAGAAGGAGGCACAGAGTGATTCCAGAGCAAATTGTATTTATCTTTTAACCAGAAAAGTTTGTGTTTTGATTTACGTTTTGGGAATAGAAGTGGAATTTGGAAGGGGTGGGAGGAAATAGGGGCAGGAGAAAGGAGTAGCAAGTATGTAGGAAATCTTTAACAAAAGGTAAAAGGCAGCCAAACAAACAAATACTTTCAAGTGTCCTGAACATACTTGAGCTCATCACTTCCATTCTCTCTTAAGAGCTAAGACTGACCTTGTTGAAATTGGTCGTAGAATTCCTGTTGACTTCTGCAGAACCAGGACTTCTGCTTTAGGAATTTCAGCAAAAGTTTCTCCCTGCTACCACTACCCCAGTAAAAGAGAGCGAAATCCGGGCAGAATTTTGTTGATATTTTTAAACTCTTGTTTCTCAGAATAGGACGGTGTGTAAGACTGGTGTTTGCTATTTCTGTGCTGTTGCAGAGCTCCCTGATGAGAGCTGAAGTAGTGCTGATGGGATATTTAGAAATGAGTGCAAACAGGGCTGTCAGGCCATTCCGATGGACAATTTGAGTTCCTACATTGCAAAGGGAACCCAGTCGCATTGTTTGGTTATTAAAGGCATTAGCATTTTTGTGTTCTTAACCAGTACAGTTATGTCCTCATCAGCAATAATAAATTCAAAGGAAATCCTGAATGGGTGATCCATACTCTACCTGTCTCTCGGAAAGTCTTAGGTTTGCAGCAAGTTCAGACTTCCTTCTGATTGTAATGTATCTGTTGTAATGAAATTCCTTCTCTAATTCTAATCTCTGATGATCTGTGTAAACCACTCGGTACTTCTCTCTTGTTCTTGTTTTACCTGTTTTGAAAGAAGAACACATTGCTTCAAGCTAGAATTTTTTAACTTTAGTAACACAAAATATCTGGCTTTACATTTAAAATATGTTTGTGGGTATTTTAGGCCCGATTCTCTAAGCACTTACCCAGAGTAGCTCCCTTGACTCAGTCTTGATTTACAACACAAGAGGTTCATACCATCAGGTTTTGGGGTTGCTCCTTAGTAAATAGATGATAAACTGGTCCTCATATTCTTTATCACCCTTGTGTTATCATTTGGGAAAGGGAAGGCGTCCTGGTTAAGAACAAGGAGCCAGGAAACCTGGGTTCTGTTCCCAACTCTGATGCAAGCTTCCTGCCTGGTGTTGAATTGCTCTGTTTCTCTGTCCCTAAAGCTGATACACTGCTACCTGTTTCAGAGGGAAATCGCAAGGGATATTTTACTGCATAGGCAATACTGAGAGCTTCCAAAGTTCCTCACTTCTTGTTTCTAGAAAAATTAATACATTATTTTGATTGTTACTGGAACTTGGAGATTGTGTTTTTCCTTCAAGTCTGGCATAGTTTATCCATGACTTGATAATAGCATAGGGAATAGTAACAGATTTTCAGATGACAGTTGATAAAAAAGAGAAAAAGAAAGCAATAATATTTAACAAAGGACACTGAACAATAATAGAAGTGCAGCATCTGTTCTTTTGCAAGCAGCACTGCTGCATCCTTTCAGCTGTGGGTACAGCTGACTGAAGCGGACATGGCTCAGCAGTATCTGGGTCATTAAAAAGTAATAGCAAATGACATGAGCCAGTGAACACAGATGCAAGTAGCTGAAATTTTATGGATTCCACACAGGATAATTTCTGAGGACAAAACATGTTTGCAGTAGTGAAAGAGAATTGAGAATGGCAAAGGCTACTGATGCTTCCTTTTTCACCCACCTTTCTTCTGTTGTTAGTGTTCATATTAGGCTATCATCATATGAGATCAACACATACTTAAAACCAGTGCCCCTGAGCCCTAGCCTAAGGTTTTCCTACATTTTTGAAAGATAGGATTGTTGTTGTGTTAAGACCATTGTTACCATGTTTGCTAACCACATTCTAAACAATCTTTTTGTGCTTCCTTGTCTGTATATTTATATGGGCATTTCTTCAGATGTATATATTTAGACTGTAAATTGTCTGGGACAGGGAATGTATTTTGAATTGGTAATTTTTTGCAGTGTTTTCCACTGTGGTACTGTAGGTCATGAATCTTTGTGTCCTTAGTGGTCACTATAGTAGAACAGCCCCCTTTAGATTCAGGTTGTCTCAGATGATGCATAAAACTCGAGGCATATTGTGGCTTGCTGCCTGTAACAGTCTGCTCTTGCTGCAGATGTCGCATAGCTTCATACAACAGGTCATGTTTGCTTACAGCTCTTTTTCTGAAAAGATTGTGTGGACACCTAAGTCTTAAAAAAACAGGTTCTTCAAACACATAATAATTGCACTCCTAATACGAGCAGTTAATTTGAATGGAGAGGACTGAAATAAATTTTCAGGCATTGAGTTGGTAAAATTTCAGTCTGAGTAAATAACTACAGCACACCACCACATAGCAACCAGCTTCCCCCCTGCAGGAGGGAATAGCTGCAAGTTTCATCTATCTGTGGTGCCAAAGGCCTGATTTCTCCCCAGCCCCTCCTTCCAACTCCCCTTGCTTTTGAAGTTTTCAGAATTCAGGGTACAGAACTATAGCAGAATCTTGAAGTACTTTACCCTTAATTCATTATTTGGTTTCACGGGTTAATGCTTTTTCCCCCTTCTGTGGAGGGAGATGTGATCTCTTTGTTTTAATAGCTGAACATACTTAAAGTCAGCATTGCCTTCCACTTTCTGTCTACACTGTATGGGAAGGGCTTGAGAGCCATATAACTTTTTTCTCTTCCAGCATTTGCCAGTCAGTACTTTCCTACTTGCAAGAATTTTTGGCTCACCAAGGTATTGTTTGCATTAGAAGGTTCTTCAAGCTCTGGTCCTTTTTATACTGTTTGTAGAGATCCTAAAGACAGAGTTGTTTAGCACTGGAAGTGCTGGTCAGTGCAATGCTGTAAACAAATATTGTTACACCTCTGGTTGTGGACACTAACTGATTCATCCTATGTGACAGGGCTTCTCTAGGATTCTTCCCAGGCTTGTAGAACAACGTCTACATCAGAATTGATCCTTCAGCTTCCATGATCCATGGTGTTCAACCCTGGCAAAGCACTATGCATTAATACTGAGTTTACAATGCTATGGGCATTTTCCAACTGTCTTGAGGTCATCAGCCTGTTTACTTGGAATATTTCAATAGGGAAAATAGGTGTGTGCATGTTTGTGTTCTTTTCTTTGGCTGGGGTTTCTGCTTAATCCATGCAGCCAGAGCCACTTTGACTTAAATCTGTTAACTTCCCTGTGAAGATTCTGCTGTGCTATGCTTTGCCGGGGTAGATATATAGGACATTCTTATTTCAGTAGCATTTCTATCATTGCGAAACTGTAGTGAAAGCAGAATTAGCCCCATTATGTTTACACTGATAATCAAGTGAAAAGTGCTGTTAATTTTACAACATTATGGTAAGAAATTTAGAGTCTCTAAAGGACAGCAGTTACTCAGTTCAGTCCACATAAATACTAGGACATTTGTTTTCATTCATTCGAAGTGTAAATTGTTTGTTTAACATATGGTCACCTGTGGTGCTTTAATGCCTCACTTGATTTTTTTTTAACTTTTGATCTCTTTAGCCGGTGGTTTGGTTAGGTTTTTTTTCCTCTTTAAATGAGAATTTGGGGTCATTCTATGGGACAAAATGTTTAAAATGTTCCCTTAGTCTCCTTTGTGTTGTTAAGATGGAGTACACACAAGAACAACAAGGTGATCTTATCTTGAACTCTATTCTCATTCAGAAGCCATAGACAAATATCAAATGTTCTTCTATTGCCAAAACAAGGTGGTAAACTTCAAGATAAACCTTCCTGTTTCTGGTTTTAAGTGCTTAAACCCTTATTATGCGAGTAGGAGAGGGTTGGGGTTTTTTTCCTTTTAAACTGAAGAAGTAGTTAAATGTGTGTGGAGGACAGAACTTTCTCCCATAAAATCTTTTATTTTTGTATGAGCAGCTTTCAGTTTATTTTTAGTATGACTGGTAAGATTTGCTTTCTTTTTGAAGGAAGATTGGGAGCTTTCACACCTAATTTCTTTCTTTAAGGTAAGTTAAGAGAATAATTTATAAAGTGGAAAAGCAAAAGGAGAACATTTCCTCCCTAAAAGTCAACAACAATCTGAGAAAAATTCTCTGATTTGTCACATAAATCTTGCCTTTTATAATTTGATTTTTTTGTGTAGAGTAATACCTTCTGTGAGAGACAAGAGACAACGGGAGCTGAGATCTACCGGGGTCTTCTGAGAGGATGCTTTTAGTTCTGGCAGAGTCATGTTTTAGTCTGTTAGACCTTTCCCCAGATTCTCATTGATATCAGTGAGAGTCTTCCTAATGCCTTTGTTGGATGCTGAGTTGGAATTAGTCTGCATATGGCATTTCCTTTCAAAGGCAAAGTACACTTTTCTTTTATTTGCCAAAGTTAACAAACAGCAGCAACAAAACCAATTGCTAAAACAGTTTGGGGGGTTAGCCTCTAAATTCCATCTGTTAGATGGAACAGAGCCACTCTACTGCATCCTGAGCCAAATCTTGCAGACCTTCTACTACTTATTTACAGTGATGCATTTTATTTCAAGGAAAAGTACTACCTGAGTAAAATTTGAGGTAGGACTAATGGATTCACCCCAGAGACTGCAGAAGGATGTTCTTCACTACTCAGACTTCTTTAGGAGATAATGGCAGAATTTAATGATGCAATGATAAAAGTTAATATTTTAATGGAATTCTTTAGTCAAATCCTGCATGTTTTACTCACTTAGGTGTGCAAAATTACCAACGTTTAACTTTCTGCAATCTTAATTAATCTTTTGTTAGTGACAGATTATCATTTGAATCAGCAATATGGTGTCAATTTTATTGGAAATGTGTTCTGTCATGGACAGTTATATTATGGAATTGCAAGTGGTTGGAGACGTTATTAGTAGTTGGGTGGAAGAAAAATGAAACAAAAGAGCTTTGAAGCAGCTACCTTTGCAGTATGACTGCCTTTGTGTTGGGGGAGTGGATTTCCTGGTTTTAATGAGCTATTTAAGAACAGCGAGTTTTGTCAAAAACCTATCGTGCAAATAGTGACTATTGAAGAGTGCCTTTGGAATAACAAGAAATAAGACATTTCAGACTTAGAAAACTTTTCATGAGGTATAGTTTAACATTTCTGTCCTATCACACCCACTCTAGCAATTTTTGTGACTGGCCAAGTTTTGAGTTGGGGGAAGGGAACGGCTTTCCCATTGGTCATAAAATTCACAGAGTATTTCTTCTGAAGACAATAAAGCTAGGAGAAGGCCTCTTTATTTGCTGTGAAAATCATCACCCTTTCCGGCAATATAACTCCTGAAGAAAAGAGGGAGAAGGAAGAGACAAGACTGCATATCAAAGCAAAGCGAAGTGTTAAAAGGGTCTGTTGCCTCAATATGACGGATAGGCCTCAAAACCTCAGACAATGTAGCCCAGGAAAGAAAAAAAAAAACCAACCCCACCATCAGACCTCACAACTAGTTTACAAAGCAAAATAAATTAGCATTAGAACTAGCGCTGGCTCCTTTTTCTGTGCGTCCTCTCTTAACTTTTCAGGAATATTCTTCATGTACTGAAATTGGCATCATTCATAAAATCCAGAAGCTAATAAGTTTGGACAGCAGATGTCATAGTATAGAATTGTTGGATTACTGTCGTATTATTTACAAAGCGTTGTAATCTGGATTCAGTAGTTTAACGTTGTTTCAGAGGAAGTTATTGTCTGTACTTGATGATTGGAAGTCAGTATGCTCAGTTCAAATCTGCATCTTTATGTTAGCTTAGTATTAAGAGAAATATTAGTGTTAGTTTTTGATCTTATAAAGATACGGACTGTCAGAGATCAGGACCCAGAGTTTTGTTTTGGGACTATCTCTAAGTATTTATGTACTTTAAAAGGGTAGGAAAAGAAAGGGGCAAATTCTCCTGAGTGTAATTTCACTGACTTAATCAAAGTTGTGACGCAAAAGTAATTTTAAATAAGTCTTGAAGATGGGCGTTGTGCTGCACATGATGTTCTGTAAAGTTAGATGAAAGAAAAAAAGCTCACACTGCCATTGTATTAGAAAATCTTACATGGATCCAATCCTGTATAATGTGACTAATAATATTCCTGCCACAGTCTTAGTGCGATGAGTAGGACTATTCATTATTGCAAAGTTGGATGCATAAAGGTTTGTGAAACATGGTGAGATTCTGTGTTTGTATTTTCTGCTGGGTCTTGATTATTTGTTCTCGTTATATATGTTTAGATGACTCATGCTGAAAAGAACAGAATAGGATCATAGAATTGCAACCTTTCAGCAGACTTGAAGAATTTTCCCTTCCATTCTATTTAAAATCTAATATTTTCAATATGTTCTGCTATTCTGTAATAAAGCTCATTGGCCAAATTCTGTCCTTCACTTTGCTAGTGTAGACTTTTCTATTCATCTTCATCATACAGAAGTAATTGAATCCAAAGCAGAGTAATTTTTATCACCTTTAAACAACAATTGGACAGACCAGCCTGTATGGATTTTGTTTGAAAGAAGGACCCAATCTGCAGAAAATGTCGGTGGATTTCAAAGTGGCAAGATCAGGGGAAATCCCATTGCCAATCACTGCATAGACTAAAAAGCAAGTGATCAACTGAAATTTTTTCCAAGTGTTGTGTGTTCTCCAGGCATTCAGCATTTTGCAGGAGTGGCTTCTTAAGAGGCTTGTTTCTCTTCCTTAGATTTGAGGGAATAAAACTTCTTCCCTCAAAGACTAGATACTATACATTTACAGTGCATGTGGTAATGATGCTATCAGCACCTGTCCTCGTCATCATTAGAAAAACTGTCTTTGTGTCTTCAGGGTAAATTTTCATTGAACAAAAATGATAGGAGAGCTGTCATCTATGGGAGAGTTCTCTGCTCATCACTTTTTTTACCTCTGTTTCAAAACTTGTTCCCTCCCTGTTTTATGGTAATGTAAGTGCAGATCTTAAGATGTACTTTCAGCTTTGTGAGCAAATTCTCATTGCTGCTGAAACTGCCTGGTAGTTAACTGTTAAAACTCATGGTTTGGGGCACAGTTTTACCACAAATGTATGTTGTTTTCTCACAAAGGCAAAAAGTAAAGTCTGGTCCTTTGTTAGTGATTGCATACCTCCATAAAAATATTGAAATCAACAGGAGGAGGTTTGTAACTTGATCTCAGGTGGTTTTATTCTACTTTCCATCACAGAATTTGCCTGTAATTATGCTTTGTGTGTGTGTGTAATTGCCACCTCAGATCTCTAGTTGTCGTGGCTTTGTTCTGTTCTCTGTTACAATTGCTAGTTGTCTTGGCTTTGCTTGCCCTTTCCAAGTGGGGGTTAGGAGCGGGGACGGGAGTATGAGGGGTTTTTTCAATAGGTGTGCTTGGCTGAAAACACTAAGTAGTCAGTGTTTCCTCCTTCAGGTGTTCTGAGTCAAAACACATTTGCTTTCTCCTGGATCCTGAACACCATCAAGAATGCATTGACTAGGTATTGGATCCTACATGCACTGCATTTAGGATCAAGTCCTAATCCCTCCGGGTCCAAAGCTGCAGGGAGAGACATTCAGACATCCTTCAACCAGAGAGAGAATGGTGGATGAAAGCTTTAGTAGGTCTTTTCTGCGGGAAATGCATTCCAGTAACACTAAACCAGGACGATAGTCTCGCATTAAATACTGAGATCTTCCAGTGGTTTCAAGTAGTGTAACTTCATAAACTTCACTTAATGCCAGTTGAAGACATGGTTTTATATTGGATGTTGTTTTTAAAGTTACAGAGTAAGACTTGAAATAATTTCTTCTTTTGTTCCAGGTTAGTTGTGTAGATAACAGTATCAAAAGACCTGTAGGGCATGAGGCAGGGGTAGAAATTTCAATGTAGTGTTTTGTTTGTCATCTGTCAGGTGATAAGGCTGCAAAGCCACCAATAAGAGAAACTGCCAATGAAATCTCTGGAGATGGAAATGTCATTGATTCTGGGCCTTGTTTCTGTAGCTGTTACAGATCAGACTACTCAATGTAAGTAAACCTTTGGGAAGAATCTCTCCTGATCTTAAAGGGATAGGATTACAAGAACATTTCATGCACACTTTCGAGAATACCTTGCAAAAATCACTTGCCTTGTTGTTTCCATAGTGAAATGACATTCTTTTTGATAACTAGTATTTTGCAACAAGTAATGAACAAATAATAAAATTAATTTGTCTAAATAATTTCTGTTCTGATCACTTCAGGTAAGTCTGAGCCTCAGTTTTTTCCATCTTTGAGAATAGTGGCTCATATCTATTTCACAGGGAAAAAGGAAAGCTAGTAAAGAAGTAATTCCTTCACTCTTGCCTGTACAAAACCTCTACTAAAATTCCTAAAAGTTTTGCAAAGAGACAGAAGGGTAATGCTCAGTGTATGCATACAGCTTTAAGGATGTAAAAAGGAATGGATTCCATCTAAGAAAATGCTGAGGATTTTGATCGTGATCCAGCGAACAACATTGGTACTTGCAGTTAGCCTAGTCACGCATTTGAAGTCACTTGCAACACTTGCATGCTCAGAACCTAACTCACTTAAGTGCATCGCGAGTGTGCATTGCTAGATTTGACGTAGCTGTTAGGGCAATTTTGTTGAAAATTATTTTATTTTTTGGAAAAAAGGGGGAAAAACAGAAGTGTCCTTGCTTTTAAACAGAGGAGAAGTAGTGAATTAAGAAATAGGAACCAACTCCACTGAAGCAGACCTATTGGCAGTGAGCATTCCTGGCCTAGCAATAAAAATAAGAGAGGAAGAGGCAGCAGGAGAATTACTTATCTGGATTTTTCCCTAAAGCATAACCCAGTACCTATTAAATGACTGGATAGGCTCCCACTAACTTCAGAGGGCCTTAGACTGGCCCGTGGGCATTTGGGAGGATATGCTTCCAGGACATGCTGATTTCTTCAATTCTGCTTGAGATGAAGATGCTCAATATCTTGTTGGACCATTCCAGAATGGAGAGACTACCAGCACCTCCTGTGAATGCTCTGACCCTTACAGGCTTGAAAATTGGAAAGTTAGAAAGCCCTAAGCACGCTTCTTAAGTAGGCAGTTAGAATGTGGTATTCTGTCTGTTCTATCTATCTGTCTATCTATCTCGCAATGTCCCTACTATAAAAGGGACAGCACAGATTGAATCATCTTTCTCTCAGAGAGGCTGCAATTTAAATCCACAGAAGTAAAAGGCAGGTAGGTAAAGAAGAGATGAGAAGTAGTGTCTTTTTGAGCAAGTATTCTGCAATCTATAAATCATATAGTTTGTGAGCAGTTTCTTTCCTCTTGTAAGGACTAACCAAAAGTAAGCTTGGTTACAAAACAAGACCAGCCCTCTTGTTTTTTTCTTGGATAGTATTCAGTGAAGAAGAAATATGATTTTAAAAAAACAAGCTACTTTTTTGTTCGTTTGGGGGGTTTTGGGTTGTTATTTTTGTTGTTGCCAAAATTCTTATTCACGCAGACTAACAACCTACTCTGATTGTTTTACTGACTTCTCTTGGCTCTCTGTGAACTGAAGTTGTGTTCAGCAGGAGTGGGGATGACTCGATCTGTCCATATAAATTACATGCATTATTTGAATATAGACAATTTTGCTATATATTTGCTTTCATTTTTCTAAAGTATGTTTTAAGTAATTATTTCTCCATCAGAGATTGATTCAGTACTTCCTTTGAAAACTATTATTTACAGGCATGTGTGGAACAGAGCTGGGGTGTGAGGAAGGGCTGAAAGGAAAGGAACCTTCCTGGGCTGTAACATTAAAATACCGTGAGCATCTCTTTAGGGATGGTACTGAGCATCCTTACTTTCTACTGATCTCAGTGCATGTCAAAGCTGCTCAGCACCTCGGAGGATCAAATAGTTTTATATAATGGATTATACCTCTGTTCTTTTCATGCACTTTCCCTCTTTTTCTTTTCACGCACTTTCCCTCTTTTTCTTTTCCTCCTCCCTTTTCTAGTTTCATAATTTTTTTTCTACTCATACAAAGTACAAATTTTTGTTTTAGGGATGCTCAGTATCTATACTTTTTTTCCCCGTTGTTCCTCATCACAATCAAACAGAACCTTTTCCTCGTGCTTCATGACTTATTTTTACTAGTTAAATATGATTGAAGAATTGTTTCATATTCATCGACTATTATGCATCAGAGACTGATCTGTCGCTGTATTAACTGATTGTGTTACCATGGATCTTTGTATTCCTGCATATTCTGAGAGTTACTACTACAAAGTGAAGCAAGCCTTTCCTTAGCATTCCTGTTTTTAAAGCATTGACTCAGTGTTTGATCTTGCAGATTTCATTTCAGTGTTCTGAGGTTTAGAGAGGTTGTTTCTAATACAAAGCCTTATTTCTAACCCCCCTACTGTATATATTTTACTTGAACTTTTCATATGTACTCTAAAACTTGAGGAAAATAAGCAAAGGTGATGAAATACAATACTTTCATCATGATTTCTTTCAGCAGACATGCTGCTTCATTCCAATCTATAGGACTCCTATTAAAAGCACGTATTTAATATCACAATTTTTTTAACATATCTGAAGCGAAAATACTTCACTGTCAAAGGACATTGCTTTTCATTTGCCCCAGCATTAAAGGTCAAGAAAGAAATCTGAGAAATAGTCAGCTGATCAAAACCAGCATCCAATAATTGAACCAATATTTAACAGGTAGCAAGAGAATCCTTCAGCGCAATTAGGATCCTTCAGCGCAATTAGGATCCTTCAGCGCAATTAGCATCTTTCCTTCTAAACAGGGAACCTGGCAAAAAAAAACCAACCCAACAATGCAAAAAAAAAGTAAGATCTCTTCTCAGCATAAAACCTCAGAGCCCTCATACCTGTAGAAGTGGATTGCACCGTTTTCCTCATCCATTCGTAAGAGCTGTGCCTTTGGCTGTTGGGAGAGATTTGCTGTGTATTAATTGTATCTACAGGAGGTAACCCCCCAGATCCAGCAGGATGGAGGGAGCTGTAATCAGCAGAACTGTAGGAGACCTGTCCAGGAGACGAGCCGTTGATCTGTGCAGCAGCAATGGTGCTGGAAGGTCCTGGGCCATAAGCGTTCCAGTCCTCCCTCTGTGGGCCGTAGTGGGATCCCCAGGTTCCCGCAGGCTGTCCATGGGTGTCCAGAGTTGGCACATGATGATATCCCATGTACTCTGAATAGGGTGGAGTAGACACGAAGTTTTGCACTGGCAGGTTGTTGCTGCTGCACCTTGCAGATCCTGGATACATGCTGGTTTCTTTATCCAAAAGATAACTCACATACATGATGCTCACAGCCTGGCTTTGTCTTGCTGGGACATCCTGCTCCTCACAGGGTTTGTTTGATCTCTCTTCCCCTCCTCTTTCTTTCTCTCTCTTTTCTAGCCCTCACTGGCTCTATAAATGACTCATGCTAGCCCTGATGTCCCTTTACTACACATGATTAACAATGGTTTTACCAGGTGCTGGTGGTAACAGTTTACTAAGGTCCTGCCTGATGTCACAGATAACTGCCTGCCCCAAAATTACATTTGCATTCAAATGAAGGGCTGACCATGCAGGCAACCCCACCTTGCTGCTAGTTCTAGTGCTTCCTTTCTCACAGATCCTTTATGTATTGCCATCCTGGTTCTATACTTTTTGAATGTAGTTTGAAATCTCATGGTCTTCATGCAGAGTTGCATACATAGTTAATTAATAACTGTTCAGGCAGTAGAAGGAGTATTTTTCTTGAGCAACACATGTCAGAATCTAACTTCAGGCACTAGGTTATAGGTAGTTAAAGCCTGGTATCTGCTAGTCCGGTAGTTCTTTTGTTAGAATGTGCTATATATTTTTTTTTTTTAAACTGAAAACAAAGGACCAGTTCAGTCTAACTGCAGCTCTTACATAGTTTCTCTCATGAGCGCTCTTCTTGACTTCAGCTCTTAGTCCATGTGGGAGAGCACTTAGAAACCACGGTAATCCTACTGATTTTAACATTACAAAGGATATACAAGAAGTCTCATAGTCATTTTGAGCATTTGTTCATACGAATAGTCTTGTTGATGTTAGCAAGCCTATTCATGAGCTGGCTGCTTGCCACAGTGATTGAAGTTTCTCTATTCTAACTTACAATGTTAACAGAAAGAGAATCTGTTATTGAGAGAATGCAAAATTTGTCACTTTCCCTATGCTTGTGTCTTGTTTGTGATATTGAAATGAGTGGTAGTTTTCCCTAGAGGTTTTTCTGTTCTCATTGCTGTGCTGGTTCACAATAAGTAACACCTTTTCTTAGAAATATGGGAACAAATTCTAGCTTTTTAGCTCAGAAAAGCACTTTCCTAACTTTCAGGAGCAATTCTGTGTTTGTAAGTATCAAATTCCTATGTGATTTCCTATAACCAGGAGCGAGGAGAGAAAGTGTCGATTTCTCTTTTTATTTTTAATGAGATAGATACCTTAGCATTGTCTCTTAATGAGAGTTTACTCTGTTTTCATTCCTGTTCCTTTAATGACGTGATATTAATTGCACCTTTATTAATGAACCAACTTGTTAAAAGGATTTTTTTTTCTTAAACAGGTGCAAAGTATAATGAGTTTTTTCTTTGTTCAGAGGTGTATTTTTTTCTTTGAGAGTCTTTTGCACTTTAACACCGTTTAAACTTACAGGTTCCTCCTTCTGCTTCTCAGGAGGAAGGAATCACTTCACACACCTGACAACACCGTTGTTTCCTTCTGTGAGAGAATGGTGTCCTCCGGCTGTGTTCACAAGATGGGCTGTGGCTGTAGTTGTGGAAAAACCTTTTTTGACTGTTAATTTGTTAATTTCAGGGCTAGGTGGAGAAGCACAGGCTGCCATCTCTGAGTGATATTTAAGATTTTCCTGCTGTGCACTTGGGTAAAACTTGTGCTGTTTTACTTCTTCCTTCTTATGAGTTTTCGGAGGGTGATATTTTGATGGCATAATTGTTGAAAGGTATTTTAAAAATCATTAGGTGTGGGGAAGTTGGCAGAAACTGTTTATTCTGCTTGCATATGTGCGCTTATTCGGTTGCAATTTACACATCTGTGACAGCTGGCCATTCAAAATGACCAAGTATAGCTGCTGGTATAGACTCCTCAAATCTAGGGAAGTCAATAATCAGTACATCATGTATCTGAAGAGCTTAATTCTCCTATATCAGCAAAATAGATCATATTTGTCTAATTACAAATTTGGTGTCTCTAGACAGCCTGTGCCTGTAGTTACCAGTGCAATGGGCTTTAAATGCAGCATGATCTATATATATGCCTTTTTTTTTTTTTTTTTTTACTAGAGCATTTCACTCCCTTTCTCAATCATTTAGAAAAGTGTGGTTCCTTGGTAGCTGTCAGGTTCAGACTGCATTGAAATAGTTACAAAGAAAAATTCTTTATGACTTTTTGTTGTAACTTGATTTCGGTTTTGTTTCCTCCTCTTCAAAACTGTTGAAGACTCGTCCTTTCAAGCATTTCTATACCTCTCCTGAATGCAGGTGTACCAATAAATCAGCCAGAGGAAGAAGCAGCATTTGCTCATTTACAGTAGCATTAGTTGTAGCCCTCCAGCTGTCTGGAAAATGTTCTAATTATGTTCATTCGACAAAATTTTTCCTGCAGGCCTTAGCTACATAATATGCCAACAGCAGAAAACGCTGCAGAAGGGGTGGGTCTCCCTGCATAGTTTGGATCCTGATCTGCCCTTCTCCCAAGCTCAGGAATGTTGGCTACCCCAGACTATAGCCATGCATTCACTCTCTGTCCTAGCCTGACATTGTTACATGAGAAACATTTTGATCCATTTTTTAACAATGGTATAATTTAGTTCATGAAGCGACTGAAAGTAGTAAAATAGTGTTTATTCGTGTTTATAGAAAAAAATAGTAATTGTGATATAAAAATACCTTTTGATGCTTTCAACTAATATGTGTATATATTGACATGGAAGGAGACTGTTTTCCTTGTTCCATACCGCGTAAAGAAAGTACTTTGCAATATATGATTGTTAAACTGACAATACTTTACTCCTCTGGCCCCATGCTGTGACCACTAAGCAGGAGACTGCTTCCTTTGGATTCCCAAGTACCCTAAGTTGGTCTGATTTCAGCAAGCTGTATTTTATTTTCGGTCAGTCCAAGCTTTTTTAATTTATATAATTTGAATCTTACCTATCAGTTGAATCACAGTCTTTAGACTTAGATGTTTAACTGCTGGGGGTGTGTGAATAATCACGTGCTGATATAGTGCATTTAAAACTAAATGTTTTCATAGGTTCTCGAATACAAAATATAAAGGGATTTGGATTTAAGTTGCTTTTCATACTTTCTAGCAAGAATATATATTAGTGACAGGTGTTGTCTTGGGGAGATCAGTCTGTATGTATACCCAATCCTTTATAAATATGCCATTCTTCAGTCAAAGATGCTTCTGGGAAAGAAATTCATGAGTTTCTCTGGTCGGTTGTTACATCTGCAAAATGTTTGTGCACAGTACTATATGTGTACAGTATTTGGAGCTACTTATTTTGGTGAATAAAGCTTAAAGACTGTCAGAAAGCACTAATACAGTGCATTCATATGTGAAAAAAATCACAGTTCACTTCACGCGGGCATTCAGTAGGTAGCTAGTGGCACATCAAATGCCCTGCATTTTTGTGTGCGTTGATACTACATACAGCAAAGTTCAGAATTGGGAACTAAATTGTAGATTTCAAACTCAGAGGAGTTTTGGTTCAGGATTTTAGCCCACTTTAAACAAAATTGCCAATATGTTTTGAATTCTGAAGTCTTCCTCCCCAACGTGGTGAACTAGAACTCGCACTTGTTATTTTGTTAATCCTGGGCTGACAATTCTGAATTTCATTTTGCTGTTCTAAATAAAGCTCTCTGCAAACATTTTGGTTCAGTGCATTATCATAGAATCATAGAATGGTTTAGGTTGGAAGGGACCTTGAAGATCATCGAGTTCCAACCCCCCTGCCACAGGCAGGGATACATTATGCTTTGACTTGCAGGAATGATAGAGTAGAAGAGCGGTCCCTCCAGAGCAGAAGCTTGGAGTAACAAAGCAGGAATCTGTGTGTCTTTCCCGAGTATAGTTTCCCTATAACTATACATTGAAGGATATAGTAATCTCAGCCTTTACTACCCTTCTCATCTTTGCTTGACTGTAATGTCAAAGAAAAATGTAATGCAAAGAAAAAGGGTCGATTCTGATTTAAATAGCTGACTTGTCATGCAAGGGCAGCTGTCACTCATGTTAGCAGTTTCACGGGCTAGAGGGGTGTACTGCAGGCCTGGCACATTAGAAATGACATTGTCTTGTCTTTGATTTTTTTTTTTTATGAGCAAATATTATAGAGCAGATAATGGGTGTGATTTACAAAGGCTGAACAAAAAGCAATAAATAGTATCCAAATTCATAACATAAATTTTATTAAGCGTATGCGGTCTTTCATCATTCTTTTGTGAGTAGCAGCATTAAGGCTAAAAAAGCAATTGAGGTGGAATTAATCGCCTTGTAAAATATTATTCTGCCTTAATAGCATCTATTATGTGATAATGAGTCCCAACCATTATCGATATGAAATGAGATTTCTCCAAGTTGCTTTGTGAAGAGACCAAATCCAAAATCTTGAAGATCTAACAAATATAGTGACAACTCTGTGTTCAGAGCTCACGTTGAGAAGCCAAAAGATGAATAAAAATGAGAAATTGTCCTGAATTCTCAAGAGAGAAAAGAACTTCATGGTTTTGAGATGAGCCTAAACCGTCTTCACCCTGTGTATCTCCGAAATGCATTTTTTTTCAGTTCTAAATTTGAATAGTTTCTATATTCTGAGGTTAGGAAGTACAGTCCACCATAGATGCTGGTGGGGAAAACGTCCCTTTAGGGGGTTTGATCAGATACTGCAGATGATGATGTGATGGCTGTGGTCAGACACTAGGCAGGAGCAGTGGGATGCTCCAGTCCGCTTTGATTATTCCTATTGCGCTGCATGAATGGGGCTCCAGGGCTCTCCTTTGTCATGGCGTAAAGCCTGATCTGCTAAGATGGTATCCTAAGCTTTCCGTGTTGATGTGTCTCAGATTGTAACCACATCACTGTCCTGGGACATAGACCGCCTTCTACACATTCATTTTCTTATCTACAGGCTTACAGAAGTGTAGTAGCTCGTTTTCATTTTTCTGAGCTTTCTGTTTTGTTCCCCCTCCCTCCCCAAGAGTAGCAGCACTCAGTTTTGGAGGTGTGTTTCAATCCAGCACGGATTCTTTTACTCCTGTGAAGCAATGGGGACAGCTAGCGGTCAGCTGGCTGAATGGCAAGGAAATGTTTTCAGTGACTGCGACCTGAATTTCAAAGTTCTCTGTCTGTCCTGTTCTGCATGGGATAGGAGTGCCTGAAGTGCCATGAGCCGTGTCTGTCACGTGCCCAGATGCAGGCAGCAGCAAAGCTGGTGAAGAGTCCTGGCTTTGAATTTTGGTTATGTCGCAGGGATTTTTGCTATACTACTTAATTAACTGTGACATCTCTCTTTTGAAACCTGAAGTAATACTATTAGGGAATATACCAGGCTTCTCAAAGTTAACTTTTACAAGTAATTTCCTGTTTAACAGAGCGCTCAAAGGCCTAAAATGGGCTGCGATACAGAGTTGGAGTACTGAGCTGCCACGCGCTCCGTGTGTGAGTGTGGAGGGCTGGTGGCTGTTACACTATACATCGCCTCTCATGTAATCTCATATGGCAGCTAGTCAGAATGCAGGTACTTCACACCCGCTTCACGCTAGTGCAAATGTCTTATGAGGTGATGACAGTGAAGAACGAAGAGCAGGACTGTAGTATTTTAATCTTGTATCTTTAAGGAGTAGCTGTGTTTCTAATATATTTTCTTTGTTAATCAGTATATATGCTCTTAAAACAATGGTACCACCTTCCAGGATGGCACTGCTTAGCTCTCTGTTGCATAAGAGAGAACTGACACATCTGAGTAGACAGAGGTAGAAGTGAGGTAGAATGAACACCGAGACAGATGATTCTCAGTGCCACTAGTTTGTTCAGTTAGCTTGGGCTAACCAGATAACGTGTGTTCCGTATTAATCTGTAAAATAGAAGTAACACGCATGACCTCATGTGATATGATAGAATTTCATAAATGCCACAAAAGAGATCCTGTATGAGGAGTGCAAAACATGAATTCTTTCTTTCATCACTTGTGAAATGAATTAGCTAACATATGTTGACATATGTTTAGCCTTTAGGATGGCTAAAGTAAATGGCTGTCTCCTGAAAATGTTGCTAGTTCTGAAAAGAATATCTCTTTTCCTAACTGTTAGTTTCAGGATGCTCTGTGCTTTGAATTTTTAACACCTTGCAACGTGCTGGTTCTCCTTGGGCTGTGTGAGTCATGCCACTTACGCAATGTGATTGAAAGTGGTGAAATTCTTGCAGCCTAACCTGATAATTCACTACCAAACAGAGGGAGAAAGCAAAGGAGTCTGCTCAGTAAGCTTTCCAGAGCAAACTACAAACAAATCTGAATCCTGTGTGCACTGCCTCAGTCTGCTTGCACATTGCCATTGCTGCAGGGCCTCAGCTCATCATTTGGCTGCCCACAGGAATAGGAGGGAAAACTTGACCGATAGAGAAGCAGCCCACTTTGGTCAGTTCATACCTGACACAGCAGCAGACCTGATGCGTAACAGCATGTTTTCAGTCCTTGCCAAAACCTCCACAAACTGTGAGATGGCTGCTTGGTAGGAACTGAGTGCCCAGCTGAGTTAAGTAAAATGTCATCTGGCATTCCAGTACTCTGGGTTCTGTGTGTTTGTGTATGGCATGTCTGCAGCTCTTTGAAATTTAGAAGAAAACTTTGTGGTATTTTTTCATATATGGCAAAACTAAATTCGGGCTGTTAAATCCCGGCTGGGGAAATTCTTTTATCTCAGATGATAGTTTTGAGAGCTCTATGAACACAGGTCTCTAGTTGCACATCCTGTTCTTTGCACCATATGTACTATTAGACAGCTGCTGACCACAGATTGTATGTGGATTATTTTAACCTAATTTCTAACTAGCATCAAGGATTTATTTTTGTGGGGGGGTGGGGCGGTGGGTGTTGCTGCTGGAACTAGCATGCTTTCCCCTGCCCCTGTAGGAAAAATATCACTGGATATGACAGAGTGTTTTCGCTATATGACTGAGTGATCCACAGCTACATTTCATATAGCAGTATAGTCATTCATGAATTAAAAATATTCCCAGAAATAGCCTCTCATTAAAGTGATATTTTCCACTAGGTGGCACTTTCAATACATAGCACAGACAAAGCCTGCATGGCTGATTAAGTACATCTATTAACTGCCGTTCAGATTTGTAGCTAGTAATTGACCAAGCTAAAAAGGATCAACGTAGTGCTGCCTGCAGCAAGTTTCACAGCTCTTCTTAATACTAACATTGATTAAATCCCCACCCCCAATATGGTGTAAAAGACAATTAGCTCAGAAATTATCTCCCTTTCCAAATCCCTGCATCTGGCCTTCTCCACTGCCCCACCAATCCCTTCCCCCCCGCAATAATCCAAGTTAAAAAACAAGTTTGATTTTAATTTGCCAGATACAACTGAAGTGCTGATATACTTCCCCACTGCTAATAAACATGAGTGGACATCAAACGTCATTGCTTTGCTCCATGCTTCTTCCTAGCCAACTCACCGAGCTCCATTCCCAATGCTGTTCAAGGCTCTACTCAGAGTGGCGCAGGAGGTTGGAGTATGCACAAATAAAATAGGCCAATAAGCAAGGACACAAGTGACAGTGGAAGTAAAGGGCAAAGAAATAAAGGACTTGGAGAAAAATGGGAGTTGCAAAGGGAAAACTACACAGGGACCTGAGTAGTATTAGTTTTTATATTTAGAGAATAGTTGTTTGAACTTTTGTAATGTTTCATTTCTCTTTTGGAGCGCTTTACAAAAATGAATCTACCTAATGCCCTTTCTATACACGAGATGGGTGACCAAAAATCACGCGGTGTAGAATTTAGTTACTCTAAAGCTCTGTTGTCCAGCTCTTGTAGTTGCCAGTGCTGTTGGAACTGCCCGGGAGCTTCAAAAAAAAAGAAATGGAAGGAAACACAGGAATTCTTGCTGTGTTTGTTTTGAGGTGAGTTGTAATCTATTCAGGATGGAATATAGGCAAGACCTAAGAATGAAAAGATCCTCAGTAAAGTTACATGATGTTCACTGCCCAAACTGAAAGCTATTGGGGAATGGATAGAGGCGTTGAAAAGGCTTTAAACATACATGTCCGTAACAGAGCCATATTGACTGATACGGGGTCAGTGGTCATTGCATGTCAGTTTACTACCAATAAATACACTACTCACTGCTACTGATCATGCTTATTATCCTACATTTTTGAGTGTACAGCTGTTTGAGAGCAGAAACGATAAAGATACTGAACAATAGCTGAGGAAACCTAGATGATGTTTTCAGTTCAGATCACCAAGTTCAGTTTTGCTGTTGGCACATTATTTAATCTATTTAGTTTATGTCAGTACAATGAATCTTGAACCGTTCTGGGGTGCAATGATGAAATCCTGTTCTTCACCACGAGTTATAAAACAGATGACCTCAAGTCACTGAGAGAACTGAACTGAATTGCATCTCTTCCAGTGGCTCTTGCTAAGGACACAAATACATTCTCAGCAGCTGAGGTAATGTAAGTGTTTTTGAGTATTAGGCTTACACATGTCTTCTGACTGGTTTATAGGGTTCAAAATTATTCAGTAAACTCTAAAACAGCCTTTAAGCTATTTATGTTGACTGCCCTTTTGAGGGAAGCTGCTCTTAGTACTAAGCTTGCAATTAGCCTCGTTAAAAATTCATTATGAACCAGATGAGATTATTAAAAATAAATCAAATACTGTTGGTTCACTTCTTCTGGTTAGCTGAATGTATTTCTGCAAATCCCAGTATAAACTCATGAGTTGAAAACATTTGAGTTTGGTGTTAAAAGCAAAACTTCCAATGTCACCCTGAAAGAAGGTCTGAAGTGTCTTATGTGGGAGGTTTGTAACTGTACAGCTGTTGCTTAAAGTGCACAGCATCTGGAACGTTGAAACAAAAGATGGATTTAAAAATAGAAATGTGTGGGCACTGACTCTGTTTATTTGGGAAGCCACCATACCTGTCATTGCCCAGGGAGACCTTTCTGATTGTAGCCTTAATGTGCTAAAGAATCTGTAGCTGGGAGGTTGTTATGCAGATCTGTGCCTCAGAACTTAAAGGGAGTTACGCAACCAACCAGATATGGTGGCAAATGTTTTCTGAAAGGGAAAATGCACAGATGCTCCTCTCTGTTTTTCTTCAAAAAGTGTTAAGTGGGAGTGGTTCTAGTTCTTATACAAGGGCAAACAGCATGTGCAATTTACTGCTGCAAGATATAATTGCGAACTAAGAGCTTAGAAGGATTTGGATAAAGGTGTGATAATTACATGAATCATAGGAAATACAATGTTTAAAGAATCTCAATCCTTGTGCTTCAAGGTACAAATTGTCAGGGGTAGTTTTCCAGATTTGTCTAGTGTGTGGTTTACTGAAGTTTTCTCTAAAGTATCTGAGTTTAAATTCTGATTATTTGAAAGACAGTATACTTGAATAAATGCATCATTGAATTAGTTTTGCGTAACAATCCTTGTTGCCACTACTACAGCTGTATAATAGTATTTTGTACGTTTTATAGTGCCTTATATTCATGAAGATCAAAGTATTTTGCAAATATTTTCTATCTTTATACTTCTAGCAGCTGGATAAGTATTTTTGCTCTAATCTGTTACACTGCAACTGCTATGGCTGCTAAACTGAGCATGAGATAGTTTGGGGGTAGATGATTATCTGCAGATACTTGTATGAACTATATATAAATCACTTGCCATAATTACAAGGAATAAGGACATTTTGAGAATAAAGTGTCATGGCTAACTATGTTTATGTGCATGTTTGCTGAGCTTAATACACTACATAGACCATTCCTGAATATCTAGTTATTTACATAGCTACCACTAGTGCAACATAGGATCATCTCAACCATTAACCAGGTTAGCCTCGTAATACTACTCGTAGGTACAAAAATAATACTCACTTTCTATAGATTGAGAAATGAGACAGAGAGAATTCATCTGGCAAGACGTCAACAGTACTGCAAGAACTTTAAGTACAACTGGAATATTTATCTTAAAGCACAAGCCAATGTCTTACCTACTGTGCTGTTCCTTCTCCTCCTTTATACTTTTTAAATTATCACTAAGCATACGAACCAATGTGTGTGATGTGTTGAAGCAGTGAAACTCTGATTATGAAGTCAGTGGCAATGTCAGAACTGGGAGGACAAAAAAAAAAAAAGACGTCAGAACTCTTCCATTGTATCTCAGCTTCGTTTTGCAAATAATCCTTTTGAAAGACACACACAGAGTCCTAATAGATGGATTCTGGAAAAATAACTAAAGAATGCCATTTTGACAATTTTTTTTTTTTTTTTTAATTACTGCTTGAATTGCACAGGTGGCAAGTCTCCAAAAGATACATATAGTAAAATTAGAAGCAGATCTAAAGCAGTATAAATCTTTCTTTGGGCCTGTTGAGGTCTTTCAACACTTAAATGCAGAGCTGTGGAGAGGAAGGCAGTATTCCATTCTGTTCACTGGACTGAATTTGAACGTTGATGGGAGAGTCTCAGGTGGCATAATTTACAAGTAGAAATGCTAAATGAAGGTGAAAATTACATCAGTTTATTCTCTTGTTTCAACCTCTGTAGCTGTTGACTGACACCTGAGTTTAGGTTTTGGAAGATGCTGCTTGTGTATTAATGAAACAGCATAAAATAAATTTGTAGTAGGTTCTTTCTTTTCTAGTGCGTCTGTCTGAAGTAATTCTTCCCTGCCTCAAAAGGCTTTACAATGAAACATTACAGCTCCAACCAGGCAAGGTCCTGTGCTCAGTGAGGGAGAGACACCTTTCCGTTTTGAAACCAGCGCAATAGGTCTGTGGCCAATGTGGCAGGAGATCAAAAGGTACTGTGTCACTGAACAGTGCTTGGTGTTGCTATGGCAAGACGTTTCTCAATAGCCGTCAGTTACACAGAGGAAATCTCACATATACAGAGTAAATGGGATTCTTGTACCAGCACTATTACTTCTACACAGGCTTTAGGACTGAAAAAGTTATTGGAAGTGCCTGCCTGTCTTAGTTCTCTGGTTATCCTTAACCAAATCCTCTGAGCAGTGATCCATGCATGGGGATACATAAAGGGGTACAATGAAAAATTCTGTTGGGGATGGAGAGGAGGGTTACAGTAGGGTTTAAAATCAAGGTGATGTTTAAAGGTGATTATCACTATACTAGCAAAGCTTTTCCGAAAACAAGGCCACAGTGAAGACCTCAGAGTATCCCACTGACTTATTTTCCACTCATTCGTAGGTGTTTATTGTTCTTAGCTTTTCGTGACAATGAGAGAAGGAGGAAAATGCACGCTGTATGGTTGCTATGTGAATACATAGATCCTTTCCCATATTTTTGTAGTATAAGGCATCGGTAGTCTGCCTGCCAAAGAATATGTGCTATCTTTGGGGATTAAAAAAAACCTTACCCACACAGGTAATAATTCTGTTAACTGATTCAGAAAACTGCTCAAGTACTGCGGTAAATCCAAGTATGTCTGACCCCTTTATTGATATGTAAAGAGTGGTATTTGTCTCCAAAGTGTTAAATACACGCTGCGTTGGATCCAAGAGCTTTCAAAGAGCTTTTGAATAAGCATCATAAGTCTAATATGACATAAATGTTAACTTCATTTTTCATATGGGAAAATGGGGTGCTCAGATTTGCCTGTGGTCACACTGTGACTCTGGAACAGACCCAAGAATTTCACAGGAGTTTTGACTCTGCTCTCTAGACTGTTTGACTACATTTTTTTCCTGTATCATTTGCTTTCTGCAATTTTTCACACTTACGCAATTCTGGAACGTTCAACCATCTCTCTCCGAGTCATGCCCTATTGTTCTTCTCTTCAGGATTTCTCAGGACCCAGCTGTGAATATCACCCAGTAGCCTTATTTTGCATTTCTCAGAAAACCAGTATATTGTAGCTAGAATAGTTTTAGTTGTATACAATACATCAAAACATCATTCTCATTCTTGTAGCAGCACTCTGAATCTTCACAGCTAGTCAGACTGGACTAGGGAGCTACTCAGTGCATGTTTATAACTTAAATAGCCTGGATAGACTGACCTTGCAGCATGGGTCATGCTTAGAAAATTCTTTTTCCTTTCACATCATAAATAACCATTGAATTCTTGATTTTCTTTATATCTCAGAGTACAGATAATAAAGAATACCAGGGTTAGGGTTCTCATGTTCTCATCCTTTGCAAGCAATCTGTGTTTTCAGTTACTGTAAAGATTTTGGGGGGGTATTCTGATTATTGGGGGGAAAAAAATTGTGAGTTCTTTCCTTTGTATGGGGACAAGAATTTCTTTGAGTCCCACATAAGCCCTTGCACAAAGTGATTGCTCAGAAGAACATTAGGACAAATGGAGAATGATTATCCTAACTTTGTGCTAAAATTCAGCTGGTCTCTTTAATTTAAATGTCTTTTTTTTAAAAAAAATTTGCTAAATTAAAAAAGCTCTTTCATTAACATCAAGGGTTCTGTCTTACTGTCTTAATTCCCATATTCTGCTACACTGAGCATTCTTGAATTTTTAAGCTGCTTACCTTCCAGCAACTTTTTAAACAAAGTGGGATATTAAGGGACAGTCTTAGCAGTTATAATGCATTGATTTAATGAAATATAATATTAGAAGCTCCAACGTATAGAATTCTGTAATAGTGTTGATTGTTTCACTGACAATTACTAGGTGAATATCCCTTCCTAACTGTCATGTCATGCTCCCTTTTTGACTTCAAGCTTTGGGAGTAGAGATTGCCTCCTAATTTATATGGGTTTGCTTAGCATTTGCGACTCCTAAGTCTGACTAGGAACTTGGGAAACTGTTGTAATGTAACTTCCATTCTGAAAAATTGAGATAAATTCTGATGAGCCCAGCTGTGGCAGGTAAGCTATAGCTGTGGCTGCTTTCTCCTTCAGTGGGACAGAGCAGGTGGTGAGATTTCTGCCTCCGTTGCAGTTGGCTGAGTGGAACTGTGGGTGTACTGAAGAGGGAACAAACCAACCCATCCCTCTCAAATGGCATTAGGGAGCAGTGAGTTTATTTTCTTTCCTTTTCAGTTCAAAGTGCCTGAAACGACGTATGGAGTGTGTTGCGGTTTGCCAGAGTGAGATTTCATGACCTGAAGCTGAGAGCGTGCGCTTCATGTTCTGTATGTGTCATGAGTGCATGTGGAGTGATCTGAAGGTGCAATGCCTGCCGGGGTAGTCATGGCAGACTTGTGCAGTGTGGAGGCAGCTAGACTTGACCTACTCTCATCCCTGCTGCCCACAGAAAGAAGATACTGGAGTAAACTGTCCTTAGAGCTGCATTAAGATACATTTCAGGGTGACCAGATCGGTTCACTCCAAAGGAGCTGGGGGATGAATTAACATCCGTGGAAGGTGGTGTATAATCAGGTTGCAAAAACACAGGGTAAAGCAGGAAACTCAAGTAAATATCTGATGCTGTAGCTGTACCCTTAAGGCTATCCAGAAGATCTCTAGGGGCTAGCAGATATGACACAGAGTCTGCAAAGGACCTACATTCCTCTGGAATGGTAGCTGGAGGCTGAAGAGGGTGCCCCACAGCGTCTGAGATGGCAGTAGAGGCCCATGATCAGGCAGCTGGATCTCATTCGGAAGGACACGAGCAAAACCTCACAATTTCATTTTTACTGTCTTTATTTCATCCACTGTCTTGCTGTATAAAGCTAATGTGGTCAATTGCTTTGACTATTAAAAGCATGGAAAAATACTACTGAAATAAAAATTAAGGACCCCATGTAGGAGATGACTGTGCAGATTGCTCTCTGGAGCAAGCCCACTTATATTTAATGAAGATTCAAAAATTTTCTATCTGATTTAGCAAAAGGACCTTCTGTTTGTTGTGCTCCTGCTAAAGAGCAATGCAAGAGAGTCTAGTCTGTGAATGTGTGCCTGTCAAAGTGTTTTACTCCAAGTTTACAATACTGAAAAGGGACTTTATTGGAACTTCCATGAAAAAATAAACATTTATATAATTATAATTATTTCTGTACTATTTATTCTTCAGGTGTTGCTCTGACTCCCAAGTATTTTTTCCGGCCATGTTTCCTTTTTTTGACTAGAGCTATTTCTTTATTTCTCTTAAGGTACAGGAAGGAGTACTTGAGGTCCCGGGCTCAGTATGTTCGTTCTTTTTTTTTTTCTCAAAGCCTTCCAACAGGATATCCCATTTTCGAAATAAATACACCATTTTGATTTTGGAAAACAGGAAGGGCAGGCCATGGAATGGATGGCAATAAAGATTGCTGCTGAGATTTCCAAACTTGCGTCTCAAATTTTAGCAGAAAGCGTACAGAAAAAAAAACAAACAGCCTTCCCTTTTCAAGGTTTTTAAGGAAAAGAAATCCTAGCAGGAAGTGTTAGATGGAATCTGTTTTCAGTCTTTTGTCTACAGATATATCTTATCCACAAACAATGCCACTTTCAGTAGACACCAGCTTGTAAGCGTGAGGAGAATTCTTTAGTAAACAAGGTTTAGATATTGTCTGCTGATGAGTTTATGAATAAGAACTGAAAAAAGTTGTTATTACACAGCAAGCAGCCAATGCATCTTATTCCTGTGTTTGTAGTGTGGGTTTTTTTGGTTTGTTTGTTTTTTGTTTTTTTTCTTCTCCTACTACTGTCATGGTGCAAGAATTTAATGAGCCATCTGCTGAAATACAGTTTTGCTCTGTAAATCAACAGGGAAATATAGCAGCCTCATCCGCAGAAGAGCTATTCCTTAAATACGTTGAAAGTGATAATTTCTCATTTTAGTGACAAATCTTTTCTTTTTGATTTAATTCCTTTTAGATTCATAGAGCCTGAGAAACAGCTCTTGAACGAGCTATATTCTTTACAAATGAAACTGTTAAGCATCCTGTTACACAGACAAATTTTATCTTCAGTCATACCTGTGAGAAACCCTGTCAAGGTTATGTATCTGGCCATGTCCCGTGCAAAACAGCCTATTCCTCTGCAGATTTCTCAGAGGAAGTTTGGGGTAGTGGAGGTGCTTGCATATTAATGCTGATTTTGTTTAACGACATTTTAATAGAATCACTTTTAATAATATAGCAACAACTTTAACATTTAAGGCAATTCAAAATAGCAGTCTACGTTAAGCCCTTGTTTGATTCCGTGTAGTTAGAAGGAGTTTTTGTACGACAGAATACTAGATGTGGTGTTACAGGGACATATTTTTGAAGTCTTTTATGAGATTTTAGAAATTCCTTCATTGTCCAGTGTTTCCAGTCTCATCAAATCAAAGGCAAAGATTTGATAAGTTAGTTACTTTTTCATTAGCATAGATATATTATGCTTATGCCACAGCTGCAGACTGAGTTGGAAACATGCTTCTCTTTCAATCTGCAAGAAATACATCAAGATCCATATAGCTGTACTGAGATATATCATCAGTTGCATACATTTGGGTGTTTTCTTGCCTTGCAGTAATGATAGTCTTTATCACCAGCCTTGTTTCTCAGGAATTCCTGATGAGGATATTGCTGCTTATCAGAGTGAGTGCCTCCATTTGGGTTATCATTTGTAATCCCAAACCTCATCTTGTGAACAAATCTTGCATGTAAAAAATTTTAAAAGTTTACTACAACTCGAATTGTCTCCTATCTCATCCAAAAAGTTTCATTTTATAAAATCTGGGCTTAGATGCTCCCTCTGTTGACTGATCCACTATACAAAAAAAAAAAATAACCCACAAACCAACCAACCAGAGCCTGGTATAGAAATATCCCTGCAAGCCTGACTGTGCTTGTGATTACCCTTTTTTGTTTGTTTGTTTGTTTCTTTTTTGTTACTTTTAGATATACGTAGTTCTTAAAGTAGGTTTCAGGAAAACCTTGCCAGTTTTGCTTGCCGGACAGAATACGACACAAGTCCAGTATGGTGAGGTCTTCCTTGTTCCAGAAACTGTTGGGAAGGAAACAGTAAAGATGCTTTGATAGGTTTAGGTAGTGCTGAGAAAGACTAATGAAGAACTGCAGTTTCTCCTTCTGGATCAGTGGGATGAATATTGCTAATTCTATTACTAATATTACTATTGTAAACAAGAAAAGAGTTGCATCTTTCTCCTGTTTGTAACTGCTAACTGATTTATGAACACATTAACTGTAGGGGATGTAATTTGTTTTCAAGGCATGTCAGAGTGAGATTCCAGATCCACTGAATGCATCTGATATGAATAAGTGACAACAAAAAATGCTCCAGCTGGTGATCAATGCTGCTTTTTCAGCAAATGCTCCTGTTGCTATGAGACAACAGGGAATCTCAGCTAGCTGCAGTGGCGTGGTTTGATCCCAGGATAGGTTTGTTCTTGCTAGATACTGCAGTCTAAGTGAGTTTGAGTATTTACAGGACCTGCTGAAGACTTGTGAATATAATATTTCTTCTATTGGGATGTCACCAGAAGTAGAATCAGACTTATTTGTCATGTAGATTTACAAAGAATAACAGCAAATTAAGGATTGCCTTTACAATGAGAAGATTACAGGTGAGAGAGGTTCCCTGAGGTTTTGCATATCTTGCCTGTCTGATGGATCAGGGGAGAGAAACTTACACACAAAGACCTGCAGATCTGTACAAAAATCTAGTGAAACATCAAAGGGAGAAGTTTTTATTTATAAATGATTCTACAAAATGTCAGTAGGCAATAGAAAGAGAAAAAGGGGACATTCCATTTGCCTCCATTTGTAGGCATTAGGCCAGAGAATACTGTAAGAGGTCTAGGAGTCTTTGACCCCATTGTACTCTTTGAATCTCTGGTTAACACTAAATGCTGTGAAGATAATTATAAACGCAGCATATATATCAAGCCACGATGCCTTTAAATGAGGACATTGAGAATGTTATTGTAGTTTTGTTAGTGTCAGTAGAACTAGAGTATTTCTTCCTGCTATTTCCAGTTCCATCAATCGAAGGTCTCAGCAAACACTGTTTTCTGATAGGGTCTTTGAGCTTGTAATACAGAATTTCAGAACTGTTGCATCTTTATTCTAAAATAATCAGTGTGAGCTTCTTCATATGCTTCTTTAGCCATGACTTTGTATGCTGAAGTCATAAAATAATGTTGGGTATAAATGTGATGAGAGAGAGATTCTGCACAAAGGGTTACTGGGTGGTATTCCCGTCAAATGAAGATATTTTCTGGCTTTGAAACACAACTTGAGCGCACAACTCGGGAAGTGGCTCCCTTGTGCTTCTCTGTTTGTAGTCAAATTGAAATTCAAATATAGAAAAACTTGACTGATTTAATATAATCATTTGTTTATTTTCAGCCTATACATCTATAGATTTTACAATATCAACAGAAATGCTATTGTAAATAAGCAAGTCTGTGACAAGGAGAGCTTTTTAAAAAGATGCGGCTGTTGTCCTCTCTGTAGTATCTCTAGCCCAAACTCACCTGCACAGTGCAACTGCTCACAAACAGGCTGGTGGGGGGAAAGAACTATTTCAAGATGTTCCTTTCTTATTTCAGCTAATACAAATGTTGCTTACGGTATACGAGAGAGAAAATGAAAACCTTTGCAGACTGCTTTTTGGTTTGGGTTTTTTTTTCTTTTTCTTTTTTTTTTTCCCCTTTCTTCTTTCTACTCTCTTTTTTTTTAAAAAAAAAAAAATTCTTTCAGGGATGGTATAATTATTAGCAAAGAAAAAAGGCACATTATTTTGAACTGATCTTTATTTGACAAGAATTAGCAACATCTTAAGGAAACTCTAATGCCCATTTGGAAAAAAACCCTTTCCATTCTGTGTGATTAGAGGAACTCAACAGTAGGATGAAGAGAGAACAGAATCGCTTTCCTTGCACATTTGCTGTATCATAGAGGAGATGGGAGCTATTTTTGCTCCCTTCTGGTGATGCTGTAAAGAAACCAACAGAAGCAGAGTGGCGCTTGCAGGTCCTATATTGCAACACGGTATATAGAAAATACAGCTTCTAGTTCAGAGCATAGTAATCCTTAAAAGGTTTGTCAAGATAGCTATAGTCTACACCAAGCTACCAGTAGCCTAGATTATGCCTATAAGCCTAGATTATGATAGAAGATTTTTTATTTGTTGGTTTTTGTTTTTTTTTTTAATAATCGAAACCAGTGCTCAAAATAGTTCTGCTGTACTGGCAAAAAATCATTTGGTATTATATTTCAAGTCATGCTATGTTTGTGGGGTTTTTTTGGGGGGATCACTCTCCTGACAATGAGGTAGTTCAGTAGAATTTTAAGTGTAAGTCTAAGCCTCAGAGATTCGTGTTGCAGCTCCCATTGGGCTGCTTTTGAGATCAGGTCCTGATATGAGCACCATGTGGTGGGAGGGCGCATGCTAATTTCATATTATTGCTCTGCAGTGATGAGGTGGGCAGTAAGAAATATGTACGAGGAGATCTGGTACCTTTCTAGGTCAGAGGAAGGCTTGTTATCTGGTTTGAGTCATGACATCTTCGAAGTCAATACTGAGGGCTAGAGTTCAGAGCAGTGCTTGGTAAAGCTCTATTTAAATGAGGAGCCAGCAAAGCCCAAGAAACAGAGTCGAGGACTGGTGTTACCAGTAACAAATACTTGCCAAAGCAAGTTTCTTGGGTAGTATTTTCACATTGTGAGAATGGTCCTTTAAAAAAGATAATGAGACTGTTAGAAGATCAGTAGGATTTCAGCTTCAGCTGAGCTGCTTGCTTTTCTCAGCTGAGTCACCTCCACATCCACCCCCTGCTTTTGCTGCAACGAGAGGGCAGATGGTTGTTGCTGGAATTAGCCAGGCACTATACCACCTGCTGCAAGTTTCGGTATGTTTGTTGATTTTGCAGCCATCTTTTCACAAATGAGGGGGGGGGAGGAAGGGCTAGAGACTTCTTTTATGCTGTATGGCACTACATAGTATCTCTGAAGAGTGGAGTTCCCTCCCCTGGGCTCAGCAGGTAGTGCTTCAGCCGCTGAAGAATGCACCAGAAAGCAAGCAACAATGCAGGAACAGAGGGCCACCTTTAACCCCACACAGGAACAGAACAGAACAGAATTCCACAGTAGCATCAATTTAGTGGCAAATAAAAGTGCTCCAGATCACCAGGCATTGCTGTGTCATCAGATCGCTTTGCAGTGTCACCTCTGTTACTACCCAGGTGGAACTGACAGTCATGGGCAGTGTTATGGGACTCATTTCTCCCCTTGCATGGAAGCGTGGTCTCCTATTCTTGTCATTAAGTGTCAAGAGTAGCCAGCGGGGATCCTGCTGATCATCAAAGAGACAGAAGTGGCAGCAATATTTTTCTAACACCTGGAAGTTTTATGCTTGGATAACACCATGTCATTTTAATCCTCATCCTACTAGATCCTCCTCTGCTAGGAAATAAGGATACCTGAAGCTGTCCTGATGGGTAAATGAATGCAGCAGTTTCTCCTGGTAGATTTGAGACTGTATCACTAGGTTTTGTTCATGTTTACCAACTGTGTCCCCATAACCAAGTGGACTGGGAGTGTGTTCATTTTTAAAGGAGAACTTGTGGCTGTGGTGTGATCATTTGGCTGGCAGGAGTAGTTTCTACACGCTTGTTTATAGAGCAAATACATTAATGTAGCTTTTTTTTTAATGTACTGAGTAGCTGTTTGCCACTCTTTATAGCAAGTCAACATTTCTGATCTTCATATGTTCCTTATTATTTTATATTCCCATTTTTCAAGTAGTAGAAATCTAGGCACAGAAAAGCTATTTCCCTCTTTCGGAATTTAGGAACTACAATCTTGCAGGCCTGCTCTGAGTCCGCAAGATTTCATTGCCTGGTTACACAGCTAGATGGGAACAGTGCTAATTCTAGCTGAGGTTTCTTTGAAAGTATTAAGAGGTTGCTGTTCCTTCCCTCTCTCATTTCACCTATATGGACAGTATGTGTCTTAGCTGAAGGAGATTGCTACATAATCAAAACGTAGAGATCTATCTTTGAGCAACTGCCATCATTATTCCAAAAACATATTTAACTTTTTAATTGCAGATTGTTAAGGAACAAGGTACAAACCATGTTGCACCCAATACCCCCTGCTCCCGACCCCTGGACTGAGCTCAGAAAAATAAGAATTAATCTGTATTATTATTATTATTGTCTTCTGTTCCAATGACTTGTTAGTTTGGGACATGCGAAAAGAAGAATGAAACTGATTGCCTGCCATCTGAATCTCTGCAGCCGTTTCTTGGAAGCAAAATATCTTATTCTGTACTAATGGTGTGCAGAAATGCTTAGTGACACCCTTACACTGACAGCCAGCAGGACACACAGCTTGTATTACATATTATAGCTTTTAATATTTTATCCAGTGCTCTTGAGTAACTGGAACTTTTACATTTGTGGTTTGTGGCTTTGGAGTTACAAATTATATGGCTTAAGCTTGCTGTAGATTGCCAAGAAGTGTTTGTAGGTTTTGTTGTATGGAGTAGAGGTTCTGCTAAATATTTATTATGTAATTATGGAGGTAATTGGCTACAATGATTGAAGTGGTGTTTCTCAATTGCACCTTTGTGTTTGTTTCCCTCAGCCTTTCCACAGAAGAATCAGCTTCTCTCACAGTGCTTAGCCCTTACAGTGCAAAACAAATTTGCAGTTGCAGCTCAAACAGTTGGCAATTTCAAGTATGGTCCCCAGTAATTCAGAGGGATTTTTATAGTATTTGTCTGATAAAAGTGGAATGTAAAGCTGGGACAGGTTTGGGAGTCCCCGACTTCAGTGTTTTCTGCCTTAGCATTAATTGATCTTTTACATTGATGTAGCTATCAAAAGCATTTCTTTTTTGTATCTCTGCACAGGCAGATGATAACTTTAATTCCTTTTGCCAGAGAGCGTACAGTCTAATAGATAATGCAGTCAAAAAGTGGGAGGGGAAAAAAAGGGAGAGAACATTATTTACTGAGTCTCACTTATCAGGATAGCAGTAGAGCTACAGCAGAAGCATCACCTAAGAGTTGGGTGGGAAGGACATCACCAGCTTGAGGGCATATTGAGAACGTGCCAGCCGAGGGCAGAACTCAAGCCTTCAAAGCTTTCAAATTAAATCCTCTTATATCTCCAAAGAAAATGAAAAGAAAAACAATCATTTGGTTAAGGTTAAGGATACTCAGCCTTTTAAACAGAAGATATATAACCAGCCTGCCTTTGGAATAAGATGAACTGCTGAGTTTCTGACCTCTTGTGGTCAGTTGGGACACTGTGGTATTTATTTCTATGAGTGGAGCTTGTTATCTTACTCAGATTTGAAGTCCTGGCCTAAATTCAAGAACAGATAACATAGGCTTTTATTTACCTATATTCAGTCTCCGGAGGGAAAGTTACTCCCAAATAGTTATTGAGTGCTGTGAGCTGTTTTCTGTGGCTTCCTTCCTCTGTTGCCTACCTGTGCCATAAAACTTGTAAAATACTGGTACCACTCCTATAAATAGGATAGTATAACCTAACCTTCCCTTGGATTAAAAGGTTTGGTTTGCTTTGCTTTTTTATTTTTTTCCTACCAGGACAGTAGCTAATAGCCCCACTGAGTCCTCTAACTTTGTGATGAGAGAGGTGAATGTTCATCTACATGAGGAACGTTATGTTTTATTCATAGAATCATAGAATGGTTTAGGCTGGAAGGGACCTTGAAGATCATCGAGTTCCAACCCCCTTGCCATAGGCAGGGACACCTCTCACCAGACCAGGTTGCCCAAGGCCACGTCCAGCCTGGCCTTGAACACCTCCAGGGACGGGGCTTCAACAACCTCTCTGGGCAACCTGTTCCAGTGCCTTACCACCCTTAAAGTGAAAAACTTCTTCCTAATGTTTAATCTAAACCTGCCCTCTTCCAGCTTAAAGCCATTCCCCCTCGTCCTATCACTACATGCCCGTGTAAAAAGTCCTTCCCCAGCTCTCCTGTAGCCCCTTTAGGTACTGGAAGGCTGCAATAAGATCTCCCCGGAGCCTTCTCTTTTCCAGGCTGAACAGCCCCAACTCTCTCAGCCTCTCCTCATAGGAGAGGTGCTCTAGCCCTCGGATCATCCTCGTGGCTCTCCTCTGGACAGGCTCCAGCAGGTCCATGTATTATTCCCAGATAGTATGGCAACATAGTCACAGTCATCTTCTTTCTAGCAGAAGAGCTGCGGTCATGAAATATTTTCAGTTTCTAGAAAAACAAATTCTGGCCTTCATACAAGGAATCTTCTGTTTTGCACGCTTTTCTGCACAGTCTGATATGTTCTTTATGGGGTCTGAACTTGGTGAATGGCAGTAAGCGCTGATCCCAAAGTGTTTTAACCGGGAGGAATCACTGAATCCGAAAACAGCCTTTAGACTGATGCTTGCCTACATCAGGCTGTCTTGGAGTTCACGCGAAATCAAACTGTAGAAGGGATTGTACCTGAACTTTGATTGCAAGTACAAAGTAAGTTTATTTGGATATTTTTTAAACATACAACTAAAACTGAAGGTCTGGCTAGCTATTTTTTAATTTTACTTTTTTTGGATAATGTTATAGTTGAGATGATCTGTAACAAAGAAACAATGATTAAGCAAAGTCCACTACTTGTTTTGATGAATATCTTTTTTTTTCCTCTAGAGCAACATGCTTTCTTCTTGCATACTGAAACACACCTTCCCACTTTGCATCTGTTATTCTTAACACCAGTACTGTTGATATAAAAAATAATGTAAAAATAATCATAAGATTAAAAAAACCCTCTGTTTTCAGACTTGAAATAATTTAAAATTCATGTTTTAAAATCTTTTACTACGTTTTTAATTAAATTGATGTAAAGTAATAAAGAACATTAATGAAAAACAATTTTTTGTGCAAAATTGTTCTGATCAATTCTGAGTCTTCAGGACTAAAAGAAAAGTTGAGAAGTAGATGCTTCATGTTTGTTACCTTTTGGCACCATTACCCACCAAAGATCTGATGTCATTCCCCAAAATCATCTTCTCTCATACATCTCCTCTTAGAAAACCTGCAAGTCTCTGCAGAGAGAACAGCAAGAAATGGTGTAGTATAACTATGTGATATCTACTCAGCTTACTCAGATACCTTTATACTATTCAGTATAGAGATCTGTTCAGCTGAAATGATGGAGATAAAGAGGATCAGGAAACAAAACCAGTGTTTTTTTTCCATTTAGGCAAGTGTTTTCTTAGGCGGCAATACCATCTCCCTGCATTGCTTATAGGACTTGTTTCCTATGCCGAACAGCCTCAGTATTCATCTGTTCACAGAGGTGGACAATGAGATACATCTTGTGTTGAACTCAGGAATGAGGCTCCAGAACAGGAGTAGAAACAGCAGAGGCAAACACTGTACCTACTCTTAAATTAAAGCTTGATTAACTTGTTAACGGGATTATGTACAGGGGACTGCACTCAGTGAACCAATGATGTCCTTTTCAATCCTGTGTCCCCAGATCATGGAGCATGTGTCATCAGTAATTGCCAAGTGCTTACAGAGGGCACAAAAATGCTTGTAAAAATAAACTTGTGATAGCACACAGATTACATAATGACAATGTCCATGTCAGGAGCTGTAAAGAGCTGTGTCACTCATGACTCTGCTGCTTCGAAGTCAGATGTCACAGCAGTATAACAGCACTTAGAGAGGCTCTGGGAGAGAGGAGACAGGAATTGCCAAGATCATTGTGCCTGAAGCATTCACAGTTCATATCTTTACACAGTTCAACAAGACCCCGACTGTCTTCTTGGGGCGGTTCCCTGGTGAGTTGGTTTCCTTCTCCCTTGTGTAGTATTGAAAGTGAGGACCCGACTTCCCATGGCCACTTGCACATTCACAAGGCATTTCAGTGCAAGTCTAGGAAGATGTTTTGAAAGGAGTGAATGGGGAAATTCTGGCTGTGTTGTAGCTACTTTCTGGCAGTGGAGCTGACCTAATGTGGCAGCAAAGCTGCTGGAAGGCTCCCAGGAGGAATACTGTGGCTTGAGGAACATCACAGTGGGTGTGTGTCAGATTGATGTCTTCAGACTGCAGGAGACATACTGCTGGCACATCATACACAGAAGAATACATTAGAAATTTTCATACCTGATTTCTTCCCCAGTACCACAATGGTGCATAGGATCACTGCAACTGGGAATGCATGAAAGCCTCTCTTGGTGCATGAGACTTACAATAGGTGTCATCTTCCAGGTGCAGGTATATCTCCAGATATATAAGACATATAAGCCATAAACTCAGCGCTCATCTGTCCCAAGAGTCTGCTTGATGGAAAAGCTTGGTTCAGACGGTGATATTTAGTTAATTTTGATACCTGTGAAAGGAAATGAAGGCATTTAGGAAACAAAGGTAAAGTCCTTCAACAAGGACTGGGCCTTATTGAGTGCATATGCTTTACAGTGCTAGAGAAGCAACAGAAGCTTTCCAGGACTGGCATACTGTATTACTGCAATTATAAAGCAATATGCAAATGCTAAAACTGTTAAAAAAACCACTTGACTCACAGCTCCTCCTCCTCCACTTGACATTTAGAGTTCAAGATCAAGATTAGGAGAAGCAAATCAGAATACCTGTATTTAAAATCAGGTGACACTACTGGTACCACTTACAGATGGCTGAGTAGCTATCAGCTGAGTAGAGGAGAAGCCTGACCATCAAAATCTGTTTTCTTCGGAGGTACGTGGAGGTACCTGCATTAAGCATTTACTTGTAGTCATATTCACAGTGGATCTATGTAACATTACTATGGGTTATGAACGTTGACTGAGTTCTGTGACAGGAGAAAGGCTTTATGTTTGTGAGGAATTCCAATAGCTCTGTGGAACACACCTCTTTACTTCTTCCTTGGTAAAAACCCCAAGCAACCAAGAAAAAAATAAGAAACCAACCCCCAAGACCGCCCCAAACCCATAAAAACCTCCCACACAAACCCAACTAACTTCTGAGAACATGAAAGTACATCGGAGTATGTTTTGAGTAAACTTTCTCTATTTTAGCTAAATATTAAGGAACAGGGAGAAAATAAGTTACAGATTTTCAAAATTACGCTATTTTGCACTACTCAACTTATCACTTGCTTCATTTCGTGGGCACATATTTGTGGAGGGAGACAGCAAATTAAAATCCTACAACAGTGATGACAGACAGATTCTGGCCTGTGAAGAACATGGACAGCCTGAGACAAGCATACAGAAGTACCATTGGCTTGTTAGTGTTTTAATTTGAACCCCTATCAATAAATAGTGCAGTAATTAAATTACAGTGGAGACTTCTGATATTTTTACTAGGGTTTTTTGTTCATTGTTTGTCCTGCATAAGTGCATATCAGCTGACAGTTACAATATAGACTCTGCTTGTGTTCCCCTCTACCTTGATCATCCAATCCGTCTTCCCAGCGTAATTTTATCATAGAATCATAGAATCATAGAATAAGTGAGGTTGGAAGGGACCATTAAGATCATCAAGTCCAACCGTTAACCTACCCTGATTTAAAAACACCCACTTCTAAACCATGTCCCTAAGCACCTCATCTACCCTTTTCTTAAACACCTCCAGGGATGGTGAATTCACCACCTCTCTGGGCAGCCCATTCCAATGTTTAATAACCCTTTGAGTGAAAAAATGCTTCCTAATATCCAATCTAAACCTGCCCTGACATAACTTGAACCCATTTCCTCTTGTCCTATCACTTGCCACGTGGGAGAAGAGGTCAGCCCCCATCTCTCTAAAACCTCCCTTCAGGTAGTTGTAGAGGGTGATAAGGTCACCCCTCAACCTCCTCCTCCCCAGGCTAAACAACCCCAGCTCCCTCAGTCGTTCCTCATAAGGCTTGTCCTCCAGACCCCTCACCAGCCTGGTAGCCCTTCTCTGGACACGCTCCAGCACCTCAATGTCCTTCTTGTAGTGAGGGGCCCAAAACTGAACACAGTACTCGAGGTGAGGCCTCACCAGTGCCGAGTACAGGGGGATGATTACTTCCCTACTCCGGCTCACTACACTATTCCTGATGCAGGCCAGGATGGTGTTGGCCCTCTTGGCTGCCTGGGCACACTGCTGGCTCATACTCAGCCGGCTGTCCACCAACACCCCCAGATCCTTCTCTGCCAGGCAGCTTTCGAGCCACTCCGCCCCCAGTCTGTAGCACTGCATGGGGTTGTTGTGACCCAAGTGCAGGACCCGACACTTGGCCTTGTTGAACCTCATACCATTGGCCTCAGCCCATCTGTTCAGCCTGTCCAGATCTCTCTGCAGAGCCAATCTACCCTCAAGCAGATCAACACGCCCCCCCAGTTTAGTGTCGTCTGCGAACTTACTGAGGGTGCACTCAATCCCCTCATCCAGATCATTAATAAAGATATTAAAGAGAACCGGTCCCAGCACCGATCCCTGGGGGACACCACTTGTCACTGGACACTAACTGGATTTAACTCCATTTATCACCACTCTCTGGGTACGGCCATCCAGCCAGTTTTTTACCCAGCGAAGGGTACACCTGTCCAGGCCACGAGCAGCCAGTTTCTCCAGTAGAATGCTATGGGAAAAGGTGTCAAAAGCCTTGCAAAAGTCCAGGTAGACAACATCCACAGCTTTTCCTTCATCCATTAAGCGGGTCACCTCATCATAGAAGGAGATCAGGTTTGACAGGCATGACCTGCCTTTCACAAACCCATGCTGACTGGGCCTGATCACCTTGTTCTCCTGCATGTGCCGTGTGATGGCACTGAGGATGATCTGTTCCATGACCTTCCCAGGCACCGAGGTCAGACTGACTGGCCTGTAGTTCCCCGGATCCTCCTTCCGGCCCTTCTTATGGATGGGTGTCACATTTGCCAACCTCCAGTCAGCTGGGACCTCCCCGGTTATCCAGGACTGTTCATAAATGATGCAGAGTGGCCTGGTGAGCACTTCCACCAGCTCCTTCAGTACCCTTAGATTTTATTCTACATAATCTTCCTTTCCTGCTTTTCTCTGCAGAACTCAAGTCATATTCCTTCTAAAGACTTCTACTTCCATGTAGTTTGCAAACTCTAAGCCATCTTGGCCAGCAAGCCTTCGTGCTTCTTCCAATCTGTAGCTATGCTGCTGCAGGGGCGAGATAGCATACTTGACTTGAGACACTGTGTTCCTCTCAGGGAAGCTCTTTTTCATAGTTTTTCTTGGCCATTCAAAAGGTAGAGCTGTTCTTTGTACACAGCACAGAAAACAGCCACTTGCTTCTGTTCTGTGTTTGGCTTTAGTACACAGAGCCGCAGTGATTGATAGTGCAGAAGTCCATGCGTTCAAGTCCTTTGGTAAAACCATCTATTTCTTTTCTGCTCTTCAAAGCCTTAGGTTGGTAATTCCAGTTGCTAAATTGTTTGGGCATTACAGAGTTCAGAACTCATTCACAGCCTGAACCATGCTTGAACACACAATTCTGAGGAGGTTCCACTAAAGACAACCACAACTCTGAAAGTCAGAACTAACATCTGAGACAAAAAGAAAAGGGTTTTATTGCAGCATGTTCAACACGTTTTTCCAGCAAACCCCAAATTTCATCTCTATTTTTAGCTGAAAAGCATCAGCACTGCAAAACTCATGCCACATGTAACACCAGGTACATTACAAGACTAAACCAGACCACTTCGATCTGGAGAAGTTTTTCTTATGGTGACTGACAGGTAGTATTTTTTGATCAAGTCTGTACCTGCCTGCTTCCCTGAGCTGAATGCATCTGACAGACGGACATAATGACTGTATGAGAAGCAGCAGATCTGTTGTGGAAAGTACAGGGCAGAAATGTTGCTAGATCTATCTATGCAACACAACAAAAGCTCTGAGCTAGTTTATTTTCTGGTGTTTACTTATTCCTGTGAAATGAGTTGCTTGAGCTTATTTTGAACTAGGCCTAATCAAATACTGACCCTGCCTGCAAGAAATATTTTTCTTAAGCAGCTACTTGAGCGTTTTGAAGCTAATTTGGCTCACTAATTTATGCATCTCTATGCATGATGATATATACATAATGTATATACATATAAAATTAATAATAATAAATAATAATAAATAATAATGTATATACATATACAATTAATAATAAATAATAATAAATAATAATGTATATACATATACAATTTTGGAGAAACATTTGTTAAGGCTGACAATAGTAACTGCCAGATATGTTGTAGGTGGGGTTTGGCATGTTTGCTATCCTTTCTAGGGAAAATAATTGATGTACTTCTCCAGACTAAGAACCTCATTAACGACCTTCATTTAGGAACTGCATAGCAAGAACATGAATACAACAGGGCACAGAATTCCCAAAGCGCAAAACCCTAATCCGTTGGCCCAGCCAGCAAATAGCCTTAGCAGAAAGGGGTTTGCAGAGGTCTGGAACAGTGCTTACTCCTCTCAGTAGAACAGTAAACAAAAACACTAGGCAGTACACTGGATCATTTTAGAGGGAGAGGACTGACTATTTGCATGACTGGTTTTTTTATCTGCTTCCTGAGGGTATCTGGGCAAATTCCATTAAATTCTGACATTTCTTCCTCTCTTCCATCTTCAATTCTTACATTTCATTTAACAACCTTGCCACAGTCAAATTTGTGTCCATTGATCTAACACTCTCCCTTGTCTGCCCCCACTTCCCTTTTAATGGCTACAGAATGCCAACATTGTTTTCCATTTTAAAATTAAGCCTTTCCTTTGGAGCAATTTACAGCCTGGTGCCTGGATATTGCTTGTTTCCTAGTACATTCATGTGATAACTATTTTTCTTTTGCTTTGACAGAATGTGCAGTCCTGGGTAGTTTTATACGCTGGCCAGTCTGTGTCGCAGGCATGGGCGCTGCCTCGCCTGTTTTATCAGCTGCCTCCTGGTTGAGACGAATCAGGCCATACAAAAGCCAGCAGGCTGCTCGGATTGAGGGAGGTGCCAGGAAAACTCTGAATCAAAGACTCCAGGAAGCAAGTGATTACCCACAGTTGGCACTGCAGCAAGGCACAGATCTTACAAGGCAGATTAGGAGAAAAGGCTCTTCGTAATGAGGATCACTTGTTTACCTTTTTCTACATTTAAGTAAGAAATGAAGCACTGAGGTTAAAGGACTTAAAGTTAGCCTTTCCTGGGACAGAGATCCCGGCAGCTGTATTCCTGTGATGTGAAGCCCTCGCCTCAAAACCACGAGCTTATTGTACGCAGGCCAAAAAGCCATCCGAACTTTTGACTTACTGAGCTGAGAGTGCACTGCTCCAATGAAAAAAGTTGGTGGCCAAGCAGCTGCTGAAGACAGTTAGGACTCAAGGATGAGGGAGGAAGAAATAAGGGGCTGCAGGCAAACACCTGTTTCACTCTTCAGCTTGAAATCCTCTATCATTCCTTTATAGCTGAATGAGGAATGAAGCTGAACCAGGAGAACTGTTTACAAATACAAAATGAAGGGGTGTGGAGGAAAAACTTATCTGACTTTCAAACATACCATGTAGGTAAAATGCATCCACATGTGTGATCAAATGATGTTAACTTGAACTAAATATAGCGTTTGGGGAGCTGACCTGCTGCACTGGTGATGCTGAATGAACAAAGGAAAAGTTTGTAATATCTCCCAGGGTTATCTAAACTGCTGTGTCTAATTTTGGCCTCCCTAGGTTTCTGGAGGTTGCTGTTAGCAAGAGGCAGCAGCCCGGCGGTGGGTGGAGCAGTTCCTTTCTTGGCAGGTCAGCCAGAGAAGCCTGCTGCAGTGCACGTCATCTCCCACTTCTAGGGCTGCCGGGCAGGTGGGCCGGCTGGATGCTGTGCACGAGGAAATTCCTGCGACCTTTGCTAGAGAGAACCTTTAAATAACTTTCCCTTTCCCTGTTATGCCTTCAGTGTTTAGATGATGCAAGGACAAATCCTACTAATCCTGAGGGGTCTTCAGGTGCCGTTTGGAAATATCTCAGCAGTCTTAGCCCCAGATGACCTTTAACTTGCACAGTGCTGTGCATTTGCTGAGTGGTAGGAGAGAAGTGAAGCTTCATAGAATCATAGAATGTTTTAGGTTGGAAGAGACCTTAAAGATCATCTAGTTCCAACCCCTCTGCCATGGGCAGGGACACCTTCCACTTTGAGCAGGTTGCTCAAAGCCCCAGTTATGCCAGATTTGGCCCTGCAAGGGAAATGTGAGACACTGAGTCTGCTTAGCCCTAAAATCTCATCTCTATGTTCTCTCATTTTCCTCCCTCCTAGTTTGTGGAGGCAGGGAAAATGAGTGGGTGGGGAAAGGCAGAATTGTTAGAGCTGAAGAGAGAAGGGGGACGTGCCTAAACAGACAGGGCTGTGTTGACACACTTTGAAGAGTTTATTGTATCCATTGAACTGGTTTGATAGTAAGTGTGATTTTGGTCTCAGAGGCTGTCAACTTCATAAATTTTTAAAATTGTTTCATACTTCCAAAAGTTTCATCATCCAGATGAGCAAATTCTCCCCTATTATTTTAAAGGGCAAGGCAAGGGCTGGCTTAGAATTGTCAAAGGAGTAGTGATTTCTGGTAATTTAAGATACAACATAGTTTTAGAAGTTCATAAATTAATGTTAAAACTTTAAAAAACTGTTGCCAATCTTGCCAAGTATGTGTGGTACTCTGCTGGGACTGTCAGAAAGTGAAAGACTACAAAAATAAGAATGACATTAAATAGTGTCCTTTAAAATCAATTAAGTTTTTACATCGTACATTGTGATCAAAGATACAGGATATAGGTATTAAAGTTACATTGTTAATAAACAGGATTGTAATGAGTTAGCAGATGTCTTAAGTTTAAACTGATGCAGTCCATTCTGTGGATAAATATTTAAAAACACATTTTCTCTTACTTGAGGGAGAGTTGTCCCTTTTAGGAGACGGGAGTTGGAGCAGTAGGAAGGTAAGCACAGTTATAGTCACAGTTTCTTTATGTCCCAATACAGAACAAAAACATATTTCCAAACCTCAAAAGGCCTTTGTGAATCAACTTAATGTTCAAGCAACTCTGTCATGTTCCTTTGGTCAGTATTATTTGTGAAGCCTCTTATTTTCATGGGGCATCCTTTCATCCTATGTTTCAAAATAAACCTTGTACTGGAGTAATCAGTGGGGCCAAACTAGAGTGATTTAAATCTCTGTTCTGGTAGAAATTACCCATGTCCTCTGCTTTAGTATCTCCTAGATCCTTTCCTGGTGTCTGCACTTGAGAAGGATCTTTTCTCCTTCCATCTCTCTTTATGAGACTTGAATCCAAAACTCGTAGAGCGCAATTCAGAGACTTGATAAACAATCACGCTTGCTTATCAGCTTAGCGACATGAGGCACAAACAAAGCACCCCAAAGATGTTTTCATAGCCTAGCATGACTCAGTGCATTGCTAAAGTCTCTACTACGTCAGAGCCTCAAGCTAACCCACGGAAAACAAACTATATCTTAGAAGGAGGGTCGTTGCAGAAGCTGATAGAGTCTGGGAGCATTCCAGAATTGGTTTAGTTTGCCTCTGGGAAGGCTTGAGTACCAGTAGCTAGGGAACAATTCAGTGACAGCAACAGCTTGTTTCTCAAAGATTTAACTCTGTATTTGTGGTGCTTGGAGGGATAAGGAAATAGCTTCTCCTGATCACTTTGAATAAATGTTTCATGAACACATAAATAGCTAATGTAAAAGGAATTTAAATGTGTTATCCAGAAACAATTCACTCTTACTGAGTCTGAAACAGTAAGCACAAAGGCAACAAAGCCACTCTGTAGTTAAAAATACCGCAAGCAATGGTGTGCCTCTTTGCACAGCAGATACTACATGGGATTGTACTGGGCAGGCACAAACATCCCTACATTAACTTTTTGTACCATGAGCTGGCATTGGCAAATCACAGTTAAGTTGCCTGGTGAAATTACACCGTTAACATTAGGCTTCTGATTTATTCTCTCCTATTCACATTCTTCAGCCTCAGATAAACGATACGTGTCATGAATCCGGCTTCTCCTCTTCAGAATTCAAAGTAGCACACCTGCTTAGGTCAGTAATACAGATGGAACAAACCCAAGATAAATACACTGATAATCTGTTAGTATATGAAGGCCGGGGCCTTTGGAGAAGGCATTTAGGACTTAAACCAAGGAATTGTATAAGCAGGTGAAATAACCACTGTTGCTTGCTGTCTCCAGGAAGGAATTTGATCTGTTCTCTGGCACCGCATCTTCTAGGGGCGACCTTAAGCATATTCAGTGAAGAAGAGGACCTTTTTGATTCTTATTAAATTTCCCCTTATATGGCAGCATTTATTTGATTTTGGACTGTATGATAGGGTCAGGACCCCTTTGCTCTCACAAAGGACAGTCGCTACTCTGAAGTATTGATAAATAAAAGGATATGTGGGCAGAAGGGGGCACAAAATTAATAGTAGAGCTAAGTGATGCTGGTCAAGTCAATTAGTTTAAGTATTCCAGGATCATAGGCAGAAATTGATACCCCAAATTAAAGTTTTTCTCCCTGTTATAAGACCATTATTTCTTTGTAGACATAACCAAGAAGAGAACAGTACCCGTACCCAGTGTATAATAACTGCTTTTGCACCTTGCTGAATTTGAAGTGAAAATGATCCAAAGAAAGAACTGGTAGGATGTTAAGTCTGCCGGGTCACTTAAAATGTACGTCTTTTCAACTGGTGAAGTAATTCAGATCATTAAGGGGAGTAATAGTAAAAAACTTTCAGATAAAACAACTTTTCTCAGGAGCACATTTGTCTTGAAATAGGGAAGCTGTAGAATTGGATGAATTATATCATTCACAAAGACCTTGTTGAACTCGGTGCTTGGAAACATTCGGGAATTATGGGAGTGACCTATTTTGATTTCACCGGAGGATGAAGTAGCTGCCTAGTCAGCCGCCTTTGTGCAGAAGTTGTCCTGATTAAGAGGCATCACAATGGGAGCAGCTGGAACTACCGCTAACTTATTGCATACTAGTGGAACTTCTTTTTCAATGGCAGCATTTGCATTTAAATGAGGAAGTCAAACGCGTAAGTGCAGCAGTGGTTCTAAAGTACAAAGACAGCAGTAATCACTGAAAAGAGAAAACAGCAATGCCTACCCAATTGGACAGCCAAGTCTGGAATATTCACCTGGAGGAGATATGCCATCTTGTTACTTGAACTGGAATCCCTAGGTCCTCAAAATACAGCTCAATTCCTATACAAGACACCTTGCCTTCCTACTCAAGCAACAACATTTTAAGCTACCCTTCTTAATTTTGTTAATTGTTAAATGACAGGAAGCCAATTTCAGACACAAAATCCTCAACATCTCAAAGCTTTCATGAAACTAATTTGTTCAGAGCCACAGAGAATTTGAGCGCAGGCAATGATCCTCAGCTTTCACCAAAAGGCATTGATATAGTCTGAGGTGTTTTGATGAAAGAAATGATTTCTTCTTATTTTCATCCCTGCTTTTTTGCAAGAATGTAATTATTCTAATACCAGTTACAAATTGTAGAGAAAAAAAGCAAACCAACAAAAAACTTTCAAAATATTTTTAAAGTTACTCAGTACTGAAAGATACAGTGGATGATCTTATTTTTAATTTTTTGCTAGCCAATGAATATAATTTGAGCTCTCACAGCGAAGTTGCAGTTATTCATGAACTACCAAAGTACCAAAAAATGCTTTGTGGACTGGTTTGTACACATTTGTAAATGCATTTCTGCTCTTTACTTCAGAATCAGTGTTTTCAGATTCTGTCTAGCAAAGTTCACAAAAATTCTTGTTTATCGTAACTATTTGGAGTGAGATAATATCAAGTCCTGGGAGGGCACAGCATGAAGCAGTGACAAACATGATGTCCCAAGTAGGGGATGGGTGCAACATGGCTAGAAGGCAAAATTTTCCCAATAAGGCAACTTTAAAAAATGATCCAGATTATTTTTTGGAAATAAATAAACAAGTACTGATAGGTGAGCAAGTAATCAAACAGCAACCATTTAAACTGTATATACCAGAGCATTTCCAAGTTTAGTATCTGACATGTAAGGTCTGCAGAAGCACTCGAGTCTTTTGGTCTGTTTATGCATGATCACCACGTGGAGATCACTTGACTTGAAACCATCAGAAGAATGTCAGCATCAAAATATTAAAGAACTGGTGCCAGACATGCTATACTGCCTTTGCGCACACTTAAACCCTTTGACTTCTCCCTTTGGGACAGATGATGTGTAACGTAATTGCATGCTGAGAGATGAAAGGCTAACCAGTGATTTATTTAACAGTCTAGATAGTACAATGAACCCAACTGGTTTTTTACCTCTAAGAACTTGGCTCAGCTGTAACTCCACATCACACTAATATAAAAGTTACTCTAAGGTGATCGTGGCAGCTTTTCCAAGTAGATTAGGCATAAACTTGACAGGCGTTCTCTAGTTTGTGCTCGAGAAAGCTGAATGGCAAACCCAGGAATATTTTCACCTGCACAGGTTTAAGTATTTTTGAACTCTAAGGGGGAGGTGGGGGATGAAGGGAAGTGGGCTGAGATGGCACCTGTCCATTTCCCATGACTTCAGGTATGTGCCCTTAACACTAAGTCCACATTCTCCAACACTTTTAAAGTTTCTCTTTCTAATGGCTTGTGGTACTTCACATAAATCTTATCTTTGAAGGGCATCAAATCTGGGATCTACTATGGAAGTAGAATTAGTACACTCAATACTAAAATAGCACCTCCCATCTGGATGCTGCGGGTGTATGTGATATAGGGTTTGGATGGAAATTACAGTGTTCAGTTCTCCACCAAAGGAAAAAACTGTGCTCAATCAGCAGGCAGGCATGTCTGAAGGAACGCGGGCTAAAAACTACAGTGCTCAAATCTAAACCCAGAGGAAATCAGATAGCATCAGCTTTCAGGGATTCAATGGGTCTTCGTGTAATTAACTGTTCCAGAAAGGAATGGAAAAACCTGATTGTTTGCAGAAGTAATTTAACACATCTTGGACTGCATTGGCTTGTCCCAGAGATTAAAAGAAATTTCTGCAACTTCAGTAAAGAGTTGCTCCAGCAGATAGCTTTAACACTTGAAGTCAGGAATGGATGAGGCTACAATACACATTGTCCTCACTGGAGGGAGGAAGTTGATTTCCAGCTTCTGAGGTCCATTATAGCTCAAAATTCCAGATGGCCCATACTTATCTCAGTCAACTTCAGTTTCTCTGCTTTGCTCAAAGTCTATTTTAAGTCATTCCATCTTCGAGGAAAAATTTCCTCCAGAGTTTCACAGAGATTAGACCCAGCAAACTTCCATTAGAACAATTCTACCTGTTGCATGGTTGGATTCCCTAGGATTTTAAAATCTTGTGACTTATTACTGGGACACAAAATACAAAGAGATATCATACATACTAACAGTGCAGGTCTTATCTAAGATAGTTGATGACGACCAGAGAAAATGCCAGAATAAGAGCTAAAAGAAAGCCAACAACTCTTCTGTAGAGTGACACTGATTATTAGCTATATACTTCAGGCTATATTAGTTTAATTACATTTCATTTTATTGGCTAACATTTTGATGAAGTAAGTTTGGAGACTTCTTTATGTTTTTTTCAAAAACCCTAAAACTCAATTAACTCAAGGCTTTGTCAAGGCTTGGACTTCAAAGTCCTGGACAGAGTAGTCTAGAAACCGAAATAAAGCAGCCCGTTGTAAACTATAGAAAGCTGCAGTTTCCTCCTGGACTTTAACTCAGCCAGTTTAGCAGGTGTTAGAACATAACTTGCATTACTTTGACTATGCTTGTATTAAACTGTATTAGTTAGCTTCAGTTTAAGAGTGCATTAAGTTAAATGCCAGCCTGGAACATGAAAATGAAATGTTATACATCAGTTTTCCGCAATTCAGGAGGCAATTCTGGAAAAAACCCCAACAAACGAACCCAACAAACTTAAGTCCCCTGTGAATTCAGGGCCTTTGGACCTCATAGTTTGCAGTGGTGATGCAGCCCCAACAGCTGTCTATCTCATCAACTTATCATTTCTCTTTGAAGCTGCAGATTTCTTTTATTTTGATCTAATGTTTTAAAATTAACTAGTAAAAATTATTTCCTCAATTCTTAGATATTGGGGTAGGTCCCAGATCACAGTGACCTGGTTTTCATAAAATATAATCACTGTTTCCAGAGTTAAGCATTTTATAATGCTTTATGACAAAAAATAGGCTCTCAAACATAAAGATCTTCTGAATTAAAAATTTATTTCCTACAAGCTCAAACCTTTCCTTCCTCTTTACCCCCACATAGGGAAGTCCTAGAGGTTAACAAACGTTCAGGGATGAGGTTGTCTTTTAAAATTTTTTGTCCTTAGTAACATAAGCACCTGCAGTCTTGATGAAGGACATTTAATTGTAGATGCAAAGTAATTATTAAAGATACTGACCTGGGTAATACAACATTTTGTTACACCCAGAACAGTCCACTCACAGGCTAATTCTGTAGAAGAAAGGCAAAGTAAGGCCCCTGGCCCTGGGGAAGTTGGGTTATTGGCTTTTCCTCCTCTTAAAGCCGTCTTACGGGAGCATGCTCATGAAGGAAGAGAGCTGGACTTTCTAACTAAATCCGTAAAAAATTGTGAAGATGGTGTTTCTAAACCTGTAATTTCATTCCTGCTTGTTTTCACAGAAGTTTGAAAAGAAACAGCTAAAGTAGAGAACTTCTGAAAGAAACAGAGCTCCTTCAGCAATTAAATCTTCGGTGTCAGTTTGCCTGTGCTGTGCAGAACTGTGGGAGGAGCAGACGGTAAAGCTTCTGTACCAGGTGGGTGAAATTTGTTTGAATGAGAGCTAAGAAACCAAAAGGACAGGGCTCGAGCTTGGGCTGCTTCATATCGGGCTAAAATTCATAATTCTACCTTTCTTTCTTTATTTAAATTTTATTTTTACTTTTTCCATTTTGAAATAGGTATCTTGAATAGATCAGTCGTAGTAAGGGAAGTAGAACTGATAACCTGTTAGGCTTCTTGTCTTTCTCCGATTTCTCAACTTTTTTTCTTTGCTTATTTAAAACGTTTCTGTCTATCAAGAAGGGCTATCATCTGTCAGCTCTTTCTTTTGAACTGCCAGACACTAATCTCGAGTCTGGATCACGCTGACTCATGAAGAGAGATAAAATTACCACCTTTGAATCACTTGACTGAGCAGGGACCTAGTGGGGTAGGAATACGGCTTTAGAAGGGTGCTGAAGTAACAGTTGTTAAGAAGACTACATGGGGTGATGGAATGCCTAAGTTAAATTAAACATACAAATCTAGGCCCAGCATTCAGACAACAGTCGTTCTGGTGGGTACAGGACATTCCTGTGTGGCTTTTCAGGCTGAGCAAAGCACCTGGAGGCCTGTTATCAAAAATGCTGCTGTACTTTTTATTTTGCTTTTTTTTGGCCCATGCGATGCTCCCGTAAACTGTCTGTACTGGAGTCTGCAGTACTCTGTCTGCCACCTCAAAATAGCAAAGTGAGTCCTGTATCTAAAGATCCGTGCTCTGAAGTTCTCCTCCTTTCCTCCTCAAGTGAGAGCTCTGCCAGGGATGCAGAAATACTTTCACTTCACTAATTTCGCCATTATATGTCTCTGACCGATCATCATTACTCCAGCCAGTCCTGCCTCCGTCATGCAGGCAGCACTGCGTCATACCTGCATGCAGTGTCAGGATGGCAGCGCTGGAGAACTTGTGGGAGGTTAGGGGGGACTTTGGAGAGGTGACCAACACAAAGAGGATTGCTGATTTCCGTCCCTGCCGTGCGGCTGGGAAGCAAAGGGGGAGTTCAGGGAAGCAGCAAAGTTGGTTGCCACACCCAAATGTTACCAAAATCTAATCCTAGGTGTAGGGCTTTTGATCCTCTGTTTAATAAATGCTTCTTTGCTTAATGCTAATACGTTTTTTGTCTACTTAATGCCCTGAATATAAGAAGTGCTAAGTGTGATTATTTTTAAAATAGTACGCAACTACCTTTTGAGTATGAGTTCGAGTATGCCTTGATTAAGTTTACTGCATATAATGATTGCCCTGAGTGCAGGAAGAAACAGAACTTGCTTATCAGGGAGAAAAAAAAAAAGGTTCTGGGCAGCACTACAGATTATATTTTGCCAAGATTTGCTTTGTTATCTAGAGATGGAGCTAACGCAGGGCTACTTCTTCCACACCTCATGCCTTCAGGGGAGACATCACTGTGGTGTTGGGGGACGAGGCCTCTGGTTATTCTTGCTGTTTGCTATTTGAAGGCTGCTGGATGCCTTTCTGGATGACTGTACATGCAAAGGACTTTTGAGAAAATGAGACATTCCCTTTAAACATGTGACCACATGAACGTTTACCTCTCACTGTTGAGACTGTGCCTTGTCAAAATTACTTAAGCTCCAACAGAGTCCTGTCAGGTAAATACTGTTACTCCAGTGGCAGATTTTGGAATACAGCTTCACATCCCTGAATTGCATTTATTGTTTTCTCGCTGAAACAAGTCTGGTTTAGCTGTTTATATGTACGTTATGAATCTGTCTGCACTGGTCTCTGTAACGATCTGTTAGCTGTGTAGCGATATACATATTAATAACAAGCCATTGGTTACAGGTCAGCATTCATTTCAGTAATGACGTCAGTAATTTTCTAGAGGGCTAACAGTGAGTGACCATTCTGAAAATTTTTATTCTATGAGCAACCACAGAGAACAAATTCAAATTCAACTTTTTAAGAGAAAGAAAATGGGAGGAAATATCTATTAAAAAGAGTTAACATAAAATGCACATTCTGAGTGAATGTTGCCCTTATGGTAATGTTACTGTTTGCCTTTGTAATCAGGACTATTTTTATATAACCCACTTTGTTTTATTTTTGCTCTTTGGTTTTTCAAATATTGTTCTCACTGTTTAAATTTGTATGTATGAGACCATGTATATGGCTACATACATATTAATGTAGAATAAAGGGTAGAAAGATACGCTGTGCAGAAGATAAGAGATTTGCTATTATTCATCTGTTAAAATAAGATGATAAAATAGTCCTAAAGAAGTCAAATTCATTTTATTCCATATGCCTTTGTGCCATTCAGCTTGGGGAAAATGAAATAGAATGCTCTTGTGATTATAAAATAGCAGAGAAGTAGGATTACTGTGGTAGAACTTATGCCACTGTAATTTGAACCTATCCTTTTCCTTTTTCATCTAATATTTCTAATTTACAGTCCAAGGAGGCTATAAATACTTGGAATTGTTTATCAGTGAAGTCATCACCAGGATGGCCACCTCATGGAATTAGTTCCTAATGAGATTATTAGGCCTATGTTTATTTTGTAGGTTCTGAATAGCTGACATAAACTTAGACATTGTTATTTTGCTGTCAAGATTGTGTCTGATGCTCGTTTTCTTTCCCAAGACTTTAAATCTAATATAGGAAAGCTCCCAGAAAGTAAGAGGACTATTTCTGTTGTAGAAATCTTCATTATGCATTGGGGAAAAATGATCTTGACCCAGTTGGCAGCCAACTGCATGCTTTATACTAGTCAGACAAATAAAATGCAACACAAAAATCAAGAAGAGAAGTGGGTTTTCTCTTTTTTGATGCATTTTCATAGAGTCTTGTTCTAAATATGCTGATTTTACCTAGAAGAATAACGTACTTCACTGGTGAGGTGAAGTGTTCTATGGATGAACAGGGTTATGCAAGAATTGTGCATTATGATGATGATGATAAAGTGGAGCACAGCAGTGTTTGAAAAAACCTCACAAGGACACTATTCAGCGGTTTAGATGAGGAAGTGATGAAAGATTCTGTCTCCATGTAAAATCACAAGGGAAATTTTGCAAAAGCAATGTATAATTATGCAAGGAGCAATTTGCAGTGCCATTTCTCTTTAATACATTGGACTTGTCTATGGAATTTTTTTGAATGCGGTTGATCAGAATGCTATTTAGGCCTAGTCTGAAAGACTGTGTACACTCAGCACTCTGTTATATGACACTGGGACCTTACAGGCTCTGTGGAACACAAGAATCGCCATGCTGTATGAGACCTCTGGGTCTCACTTCCATTAAAGTGTCTCTCTCAGATCAGAACTAGGTACCTCAGAAAACCGTGCAAGAAATCCTTTGAACCACAAAATCGTAACTAACCAGAGAATTTGTTTTATCAAATCAACCACCAACTGTCTGTGATTATGTTCTAGAGACTGAGCATCTAGTTATCTTTTATCTTTATCCTTACTAATACAACTAATGCCCTGTTCCCATCTCACACACCTCCTTAAACCATGCAGTGTGCTTTAATAAAATGTGCTGGGAAAGAACCATCCTTCAGAATTTGCTGTGCTAATTTTGGAACATGCTGTTTCAGAAGTATTTCCGTTTCTGTCAGCACTGTTACATGCTGGGTCACAGCAGATGTATGGTATCATCCCTGCACCCGGGTTGAGCTTTAACCAGGATTGGTTTGGTCCATCAGGTATTAATTTGCTTTGCAAAGCATTTTCTTAGTCAGATGTCTTCGAAGGAGGTCTCACTGATGATGCAGGATAAGCAGAGACTTTTGCCTCACCAAAAGTTCCCTTGATTATTTTATTCTGTTTTGAGATGTGAAAGCTCTTTGAACTTGAATTTATTCTCAGTAGAGCTGAGTTATTGGAGAATCTAATTCACATCAACAAAAAGCGATAGATGACCTTTGTTCTTTTTTCCAGGATCTGCTCCGCTTGCCTAGGCCTTGGGTATACAGAGAGCAAAGTTAAAGGAAGTCCTCAGTGTAGCATGATTGTCAAGTGATTTATTCAAGATGGGATTACATTTCTTTCCAGATACGGGTTAATGTTCATACTGGTGTAACGCCACCTCCTCCAGTGAGGTTTGTAGTGGTGTAAAATGAGCGCCTTGTTTTCAAAGGCATGCTCTTTCTACCACTTGTTGATTGGTTTTGTATCATTTTGTGTTATTGTTTCCTTTAAGAATGAACTTGGGAATAATTATTGCTTTTTAGCACGGAGTTTCCTAGTAACCTTTATTTATTTTTTTTTAAAGAAACATTTAGTTTAGATATTGTGAGATTAATAGGCAGGAAGAGGAGATACAATAAGAGATAATGTGTTCATATTTATATAATCTTTAGACAAGCGTGAGTGAGTTCTCTATTTAACCACAGGAAGACTATATGGCTGCTGAATAAATTAGCAAAAAAAAAAAAAAAACCCTAGTCAATTAGAATGCCTGAAACCAGGTAATATATTGTTGGTCTTGCAAAACGTGTTCGCACTGGACAAATGGTCAGGAGAACCTAAAATGAAGGTCTGATTCCTTTTTGCTTGTGTGAGCATACTGTCAAATTGAGTTGCACTGGGATTTACCGAGGTGTAAGAGGAAATCAAACCTACACTTTTTGCAAACTTATGAGAGTCCATTTATTCTATTTTAGCTCGATAAATTTATTCTATTTAAGGGTATTTAAGTCAGTTTTAGAAATAGAAAAAAATAAACAGGGAATAACTCGTTAATGAAGGCAATATGAGAATTTTTGGAGACTGAATCACCATACTATGTGTGCTACGTTAACAGACCTTGATCTGAAAAGCACCCACATTCCCATATTTGGTATAGAGATTTGCTGAATGACATTTATTGACACCTTCCTTAAAACACTGTGTACAAGACATTGTAGATACGGCAATTTCCTTAACGGCTTCTTGTCCCCTGGAAAAACATTAACACTTAAAACCCATCAAGAAGATGATTTGTAGTGCAGTTCCTGAGCACCAGTACGTAGCATTTATATCACGCGCAATTGTGGTATTTACTGCATCAAGCGCTCCTGGAAAGCTGCCAAAATTAATCCTCAGCTTCTCGGAAAAGCTAACAACAAAATGGCTACTACAGTTAAATGTTTGTAGAGACTGCCTCCTTTGCTGGCCTTTGGATGCAGAAAACAACTTTTACTGGGCAAATCCCTCATGAGGAAGCCCCAGTTTCTAGGAGAGGCATGCGAGTATGGAAAGACCAGGACTGTCTGGTCTGGATTGCCTCCCTGTATTTTGAGAGCAAATCTGAGCTGTACACTGGAGAAATATTCCCGATGTGGAACCAAGCCCTAGAAATGCCGCAGAGTGGACGGTATTAAAATGGCTTTGTGAAGCTGACTCTTTTGCTATGTAAATGAGATTTTCTCACCACAGTGTAGCTCTTCCATTTGTAGGCTTGATTTCAACAGAAGGGAAGAAAGAAGTGAATGGCAGAAACATTCTGTCATTAGAGGTGGGATACATATCATCGAGGATGTCATCGTACCCTGTGCTCTGCTTCTTCCATGATCAAAAAGGTGGCCTCCAGTTTTATGAACTGTTAGTGAAAGTGACTTTGAGGCAACATGCTTAAGAAATTGTGTATATCTCTGTGCAGTAACAGGGAAGATGGAGTGCATCATACTCAACTTCCGAAAATGCACTTTCGGTGTTACAGATCAGTGGGACCGGGAATGTATCTGGGTTATTACATGCTTTACAGACACCTCCCAGATGCTGTACAGAGTGGAGCACTCACAGTTGCTTCCGAGAAAGTTATTTCTTCACAATCAGTATGTACAGGTGAGGAACTCTTAGTTCTCATTTCATAACAAATGTTTTTGAAATCGCTTGTTACATGAGAACACAGGGTGCCATCTCATGCCCAGTTGCTGCTACCTTTAGTATCCAGCATGTTGGGGTACCAGAGGTTTCAGAGAAAGGTGCAAAAAGTTGCAGAGAGGGTGCAACTGTAATAAGCAACTATTGGGAAAGTGTCTCTCGTGTATTCTGACTTTGAATCCCAAGGGCTTTCTGTTTCTCCTTTAATATTGTATTTCTTTGACCCTTTCTAAATGTGGATGTTCTAATTATCCACACAAATGTTCAGTTCTCTTTTGGCTTTTACTAAATTCCTGCAGGTCACCAGCTCTGGCTTATAATTGCATGAGTTACTGCTGCATATGCACAAATGTTGGTAGTTAGGACAGTTTGACCCTTAGCTTCCAGCACAACAATGTTCCATTCGCTCTTTTAAGAGATTGCTTCAAAGAAACCCTTTCTCTTGGAGATCCCATACAGTTTTGCCATTATTTGGACTTATAAATGTATTTGCCTTTCAAAAATGGTTTGGTGAGGCAGTGGGTTTACTCTTGGAGCAATGGAAATGCAATCCACAGAACGGGCTTGCTCAGGATGAGCAGCAGCAAGCGATGGATCCGTATCTCTTATTGCCCTTTTCCTTCCCCCCGAGGAGCTCCTTTAAAGCTGCAGGTGTAGGTAATGCAGAGTCATTACCTTTCACAGGGTCTGTGAAAAGGAGGGGTTGGCTTGAAATTACTCTTCAAACATGCACAGACTGTTCTGGAAGAGCGTTCTGCTCAGGTGCATAGTAAAAGTATTAATCTGTGTTAGCGTTAATGATACTATTAGTGATGGGACAGTAAAAAGCTTCTAATGTTATCTATATCATATAGGGCTTGAGATAGAGGATGTAAATCTTGCTGAATGACCTCTTACACTCTTTCATAATTCATAGCTTCCACTAGAAGCTTCTCACTTAATTTCAAAACATTTAAAACACTGATTAGGAGATGCTCTCGGTTATTTAGGGACGCAGAGCTTTTTTGGACAGGTTTGGATCCCGTGCCCTGGTGAAAGGACTATCTGACCTCAGACTGTTTAATTTCTCTTTCTTTTGTTTAAGACAACCAATTCCCAAAGGCAAGACCATTGTTTGTATTATTCTGCTGAGTCTCTGCATTTATATGAGTCTCTGCTAGGAGACACATGACCAAACTGATACACCAGAAGTAGCTGTATATGTTTAGTATATTGCTGTAAGGTTTTGGTCAAATGGATTCATTTGCTAAGCAGCAATTGAAAGTGTTTCTAACCTGAGACCTTGTAGGTATTAGAAGTATGTGGAATGAAGGTGACGGTGAATTGGGTATTGCCCTTCGAGAGTAGTTTCAATTAAGTCTTTGAAAACAATGTCTTTTTCCAGTGTTTTTCAGACTGAAGCACTCTTCTCTACAAAATTCCTTACAGAAAAAAGGGTAATTTGCCCTGCTGTGGAATGCAGCCTCTTCTAGAGTGCAATGTGGCTTGAATTACTACATGGCAGTTGTTTGAGGAGACTAGAGGAAGAAAATGGTTTAAACTAGAAATGCAGGAGGAGGAAAGGCAAAATAATCCCTTATGATTTAATCGTGCAAGGGGCAAAAGGAAGCTCTTTGAAGTCACTCAAGGCCTGCTTGCTCATTTGTAGATCTAGACGGCCAGGAGGGACCATTAGATCATCTGGACAGACTTGGCATGTTACAGACCCTAGAATATGCAGGTGCAGTGGTTTGCCATGGGGAGTTAATTCGACAAGCTGAGCTTTGGACAAGAAATGGCCAGGACCCAAGCTGAATTATGATATTTAGGTGAGGAGCGTGCAAAGCAATGGCCCACCGCCAATCCTGTCAGTGTCGTTCCTCAACAGAAGACAACACTGTGCTATGCAACGCTGAATACCCATCTTTCCTTCTGAGTCCCGGTCAGTGACAGTGGAGTTTGCTGAGAACACGCTGCCGTTCTGTGTAGTCGCTGTGAATCTTGGTAAAAGTAAACACCACCTGGGTATTGATGGTTTGGTGGGGCTTTTTAATCTCCTCTCCCACTGTGAGGGGAATGTAGCTGGGAGTGCTGTTTGAAATTTAGTAGAGAGCTCATTTCACTCTGCATTCTATGACCTTATAACCTTAACAAATCTGTAGGAGCCATTTACTGTCAGAAAGAGATAAAATTATAATTCGTAGACTTAATATTTCAAAAAAGTGCTTTTTTTGGTCCCCTTTGCTACCTTTTTATAGCTTGTAAAGAATGATTTGGTTTTCCTCCTCTGTTTCTGTTGTAGTTTATGAACCTGCCAGCTAATAAAATTTCAGGAAAATCTAATTATATTGAAAAGTTCAATTCATTTTTTTTACTAGGAATTTTATTTGAACACCCTTGTTTTAACATAGCTGCCAGCAACATGAGCAGTTTTAGTGTTTGCTGGAGAACACATTTCATTTCTCATTCAAAATATGTGCTGGATTTTAATAATTTCCAAGGGCAGGAGTTGATGCTAAAATGACATACTGCTGTTGCCTGCACAAAAGCCTCTAGGCACCCTAACAAAAGCATTGCCAGCAATAAGTTTGCAAGCAAGGACATCGTGCTTTTGAGTCTCTGTACTGGGAAAGCGAAGAAAAAGAATGGAATTCCTCACTCTCATTCTTGCTCAGTGTACCCCAGCCTTCTGAGTTTATGCATAAAAGGTGTTTTTCTATTGCACAAAGACCCTTCTAATAACCAGGAATCCCCCAGGACTGACTCATCTCAACATCTGCTGTCATTTTGGGCGTAAGGAGAAAGGGCAGAATGCATTGCATGCTTCATGCTAGCCCTTCTTGGGGATTATCTACCGCTGGCCTCTGTGTTCAGAGTGATGTTGCAACAGCCCTAAGGCTGCTGGCTCCCAAGTAAATCAGAAGGCATAGTTTTGTCTGAATTGATGGACAATGAAAAGGTGGATTACAGCTATTTTTGCTTTCCCTCTCCCCATTCTAACTGCAATCTTGAATTGATAAGTGCTTTTTCAGTGAATGCTTAGCTGAAGATTTTATAAAAATATTTTTGGTTTGATATTTATGTGCTGTGGGTGGTATCCTGAGACACCTGGCAGAAGACTGCACATTTCAACAGAAGATCAGAAATGATGACATAATTAACAAAATTAACTTAACAAAATATTGCAAATTTTCACTCAAGTTCCTGCTATTTCCAAATGCTTAAAAGAAATAAAGAGTTTTAAGATACTTTGCACTTTTAGAATATATATTGTCCCATCTATAGACTAATGAGGGTGTTGTTCATGCTTTTGCTCTAGGACAATCTTAACCTCCAGTTTCCTCTGCACATCCCTCTTGGCTTTCTAGAGTAGTCGGGCTGCCTAGCCAAGCTGAATGCTTAATGCTTTGATAGCAAAGTTTGCATTTTGCATAAAACTTTTTGTTGTTATAGTTCATTGGTAACAGAATTTGCCTTGTCCAGGGGTTGGTGGAAAAATGAACACATACCATGTGCTGATGTCACCAGTGGTTTCTGCAGCATCCGTGTAAGAAGTTCAGAGAGTGCTGTCTTCTTAGACATTGG